>CM074518.1:24275708-25688831 GCA_037379345.1 Perna viridis | reverse complement strand
CAAACTTTACAAGGACGGCATAAAATTTCTTAAGCACTGTTCATTCTCCCACCCTATTATGCTCATGTTTGAGTTTCTGATATGCCAATGAACACTTTTTGCTTCTGCCATAGTGCAACTGGAGCATTGATTCTCCAAGCAAGTCCCTTAATTCTTAAAAGTACATTAGTTACAATTTCTGTTATATGTTTGACATGATTTTGGACAGTGTCCTTATCAGGACCACCCAACAAGATTGTCACAAGTTCACTTTCTGTGGCATTGTCTTTGTGACGAGTTAGGAGAATTTGTCCATCTTGAATATCCCCAAACACTGCATTGTGCCAATCTAGTCTTGTTTTCACTGTGTTTTGAAGAATACATGAAAGACTTTCAAATGTTCCTGCAGGAATTCCGAGGGGAAATTCATACTCTAATGCAGCAGTTTCCATATTTGTTGATGAAATGGTTGATTGCATTTCAACAAGTTCAGAACCTATTTCTTCTTGGTTGAACCATGGTATGACCATGATGGGTCGTTTGTAGTAACATCCATCAGGAATACTTGGCTCCTCTAGTGTGTAGCAGATTTCTAGTAATGGTAACAATGTTAACATGTCCTCATATTGCTTGTCAGTAATTTGGTGGTAGAACCACAGGCAGTGGAGTAGAGGTCGTGGAATTTGACCTTCATGGAGAAACTGATGCACAACATCTTTGTATTTTTCAAGTGAAAAATTGCCTTTGCAGACAAACAAGTTGCCCATTTTGTCTTCGTCACCTAGTTCAAAGTAACTGTCATAATCATGACGGAATAGTGATGTGATGATATCATTGAGAACTCTCGGCAAATGGAACACAATGTTTCGTAAGTTTTGATTTCCTCTAAGCCATAGCACATCCCCAATGTCATTCAGGTGCTTTAAGCAATCATCAATGGCAGTCCCCATGACATCACACTTTTGACATATCCTTTTTACATCATCCCATTGCAAATAAAACTGCTTTGTTTGTTGTTTTAACCTTTTGCTAACTTTTGCCCAGGTGTCGGAAACATATCGCTTTGCATTTGGAAATAATGATGGATTTAGAACTGAAAGTTCTAGACTGCTGATAAGAGGTTTAAAACCTTCTAACCAGTCTGTACTGCTAACTGTAGCAACGTCTTGAATGATGTGAAGAGGGTTTGTAAGAAGTTTTTCCACTATGTGTCGTTTGTCTTCTAGATGAGCTAAATAGTCACTTGCGTAATCTGTTGCACCTCTTGCTTGGTTAATTTTCTGACCAAGATACTGTAATTCTAGAAGTAGTTTGTCTTTTTGAACAGTTTCATGTTTTTGAACTTGGTCAAGCAGAACTTTCTTTTTGTTTTCTATGATTTCCTCTGTTTTTTTTCTATTTTCTTCCTCCTCTGCTTCAATAGCTTCTTCTGTCTTTTCTTCTTCAGTTTCCTCTTTTGGAGACTTAACAGCACAAAGATCAGACTTCAATCCAACTAGCTTAACAACTGCACCAGGTGCATGAATGGTTAGATAGTCCAGCCACTTTCCAATCATTTCTTGATGCTTGTCTATTGTGTATTGGCTGTGGTCATATCCAAGAATGAATAATGCCTTGTCATCAAGAAACAATGTAGATGGGGCAGTATATGTTGGGTCACCACTGAAATCAAAGATGATGAAGTCTACCATGTTGTCAGTTTTCCAGATTGTTTGTTCCACGAGTTTTGTCTTATCAGATACTCCATTTGTAAGCAATGATTTACCATGGACTAGTCCGTTAACAAAACTTGTTTTCCCACACTGAGATTCACCGAGAATGATAAGCTTCTGCCTCTGAAGATGTTCTGTTTTCATTATGGCGAGCTTCTTCAGGTAGTCAAAGATTTTATTGGGTTCAGAAGTTCGCCATACTTCTTTTGGTGGATACTTCAATGGATTTCCATTCAACCACAGTCCATGTTTCTGAAGTTTTACGTAACTGTGGGCAACAGTGAGATTTTCTAAGTGATGGAGATTCATAGGCAATGAATGAATTAAATTTTTGGCTATGTTAAGTGTGGTCAGATTGCGAAGTTCACAAATGTCGTCTGGCAATTGTTTTATTTCATTTTTCTCAACATCCAAAGTAATTAGGTTTTTAAGGGCCTTTATTGTAACTGGTAGATGTTTCAGTTTGTTGTCGGCAATGAAGAGCTCCCGTAAATTAACGAGATTTGAAATTGTTGTCGGTATAGCAAGCAGTGTATTATGACTAAGTTTTAGGCTAACCAGACTACGAACGTTACCAAGTTCATCAGGTAACACACTAAACTGATTCTTAGACAAATCTAAGATAGTCAGTCTCGTTAAATTGTAAGCATTTTTGGGTAGAACACTGAGAAAATTACAACTTAAGTTCATTTCTCGTAGTCCATAATTTTCAGTTTTGGGAATGTTGTTGATTTTTGTTGCTTCTAAATCTAAAACTTCCAGTGCAGGAAGTTCAAATACAAATTCAGGTATTGAGTCTGATGGTACTTGTCCTTTGTGTAGAAATTCTTCCAGAACATCACCAACTTTTCGACAGAAGCTACGATAGTTCAAAGCTAAGATTTTCAACTTGTGTAGAACGGGCAGTGTCTCAGGTAATGTTTCTATAGTATTACCCCACAGAAGAATTTCCTCAAGTTCCTGACAAAGTGCAATTTCTGGAGGCAGTCCAGTGATATTTGTATTTTTCAAATTTAATTTCTGTAGATTGATCAATTGTCCAACTTCAGGAGGAAGAAAATCTATCTTGTTTCGGCTGATGTCTAGAATGAGTAGGCTAGTTATTTGCCAGACTACTGGCGGAATTCTTGGCATGTTACATTCAGCAAGGACTAGTTCTTGAAGTGATGTCATTTGTTCCATCTCTCGTGGAAGGCCATATTTAAGTCCATTTTTACCAATATCCAATTTTCTCACAGTTGTCCATCTTTTGACCTCAGGAGGTAGTGTGCTTAGATTGTTTGAAGAGAGGTTAACGATGCCCAGAGTTTTTTCTGAAATCAGAACAAAAAATTATTAGATATGATAAACTGTATTTATAGACTGCATCAGATGATCCTTGCTAGGAGATGCTTATTCAACTAGTTGGTATATGTGCTATTTCTGTTATTTTATACAGTCAAACCTGCTCTGCCAGTCACCTCAAATCACTGGTAACCTTCACTTAATGGTCATTTCAAAACCCATCCAACTGTTTTCTCTATTTATCTTAGCTGAAATCAGTAGCCACTTCCCTTACGCAGCCAACGGTCACCTATTTTTCGGCTGAAATTGTCTTTTCTGACTTCTTATACTGGCCATTTTGTAAAAATTCAGTTTATTACATAACCCAATAACAGTACTGTGTCACGTGATTTAACTTCTAAATATAAATAATTAGGTTGCCAAAGGGATTAAATCAGTATTGTAATGAAAGCAGAATTAAAGATTTGATGGTAAAGTTGTGAAATTTACTCACTGGTCAGTGTTAATTTGTAAAAACTTCAGTCTTCAGTTTAATTATGAAAGTTTGAGTTGCGACAAAATGTCTCAGATCGGAAAATTGAAAGAAATGAGGAAACTAATAAATAAAATAGTGGAAAAGGTGCCTGTGCCCTTGTAAATGAAATGGATGTCGAAAAAACACAAATTACTAAAATTGCCAAAAAGAAATGGAGAAATTATAGAGGACATTGAAAATAATGTAGACTGTGAAACAATATAAAACGGGAAATGAGGAAATACATTGTTTTTTTATTGTCATAAATTTTTTTTATCTGAATGATATTTTGAATGAAAATATTTTCAAATACATGAATCTACTTCTTAAAATGAAAGATAAATAAATTATGACAATCAAAGATAGTACAATCTAAAGGAATATGGGATTATATGCTGACATCAAAGTCTTTCTACATCTCAATTTGCAACCTCATTCCAAAGGTCACCTCTCTGTAAAGGTCACTTTGATGATTCCCCGGAGGTGACTGCTTAATACAGGTTTGACTGCACATGCATTTTTTTAAACCAATAATATGGTCACAGTTTTCTGTTTGATATCTCTTATTTTTATTTCTTTCCACAATTATTCATTTAAATGAGATTACAAAATTTGCCACATTACAACCACCATTTGTACATGAATTTTTAATTCTTGATAAGTTTTCCCCGGAGACATATTGATATGCACTTTAACTTTGGGCATATTGTTCAGTCAGAAATGTTATATAATCCATTTTTCATCGATTGTACAAAAGAGATTATGTTACTGATATTAATATTATAAAATTTGAAAGAATTAACTTATACAATGTATTGGTATCAGGTAGAAAATGCAAAATACAAAAATCAATTATTCTAAACTTTAGCTGAAACAATTTAATGTGCTTTTTTAGGCTTATTTGGTCCGTCAAAATATTATGTAATTCTTAATTCATTGTAACAATGATTGGACAATTGAAATGTTAGTGATTTTTTTACAGAATTCACAAGAGCAATTAACGTCAAAGAGTTGAAGGCTTGTAGAATAGCAATGATATAAATTTGATAAACTGTTAGGATTCAATTGAGCATGAAAACCAATATCCCATTCTAACTTAGATATAATTGCAATCAGCAGTTAAATACTAGTCAACTTAATGAGCAGGCAAAATCAATGAACAGGATTTCATAATGGAAAGTAATTTGATAAAGATTTTATGAAAGTTTGAAGGCAAAGTTTTGCACCCAAAAATGATGTTTTTAAAAGTAAAAGATTTTAATTCACAGGATTATTATACCCCAACTCGGGCTATATTGCAATCACCTTGTCCGTCCATCCGTTACACTCCATTTTTAACAGATTTTTGTAGTTAAATTGTACTGTAAAAAAAGGTCAAATTTTTTCATTACAAAAAATTTCAAGCTATAAAATACTGTATTTCAATAAAATGAAAACAAAAAATAACATAAATGAGCTAGCCTTTTATATTTTATTAAAACATTTTAATTTTAACAGTTGGATTGAAAAATAATAATGTACTGCCTGAAAGGTATTGGGTGAAGTAATTTGTTAAAGATCAAAAAAGGGAATAAATCTGTCACTTAAAAGATGTTCCAAACTGATCAATTGATTATGTGCTGATAACAGTAGTATTTGAAAATGTGGTAATGATTGTAATGTTTTTAGTTATTGGTTAAAATAGAAAAAAAATAAGTCAATTTAAAATCCAGTGGAAATTAAAGGCAGGAGGAGAGTTGCTTAGTACATGCATTAACCTATGCTAGTTTACTTTAAATGTGGTTCAGATATTGATACCAATTCCTGTTGTAGAAATAACTGCAGTTTTATACAAATACTGTAAAATGAAAAAACTTTATGTAGGCAAATGAGTGTGCCTGTTTTTGCTTGAAATTTATTAAAAATGATAATTTTAAGTTTCTGTAGCAGATAATAATTTATAAGGGACTATAAACCGATGGAGTATTTGTTAGCTTTCTGAATTAAAAACTAAGCACGAAACCTTACAACATCATATTGAACTTAATTGAACATCAATCTGAAGTTAGGAAAAAAATACCTGTAGTATGGTATTATTGTTAAAGTCATTCAGTGAAAACTGACAAAATTAGACCCCTCTTAGTATAGGGGTAATAGTGGAAAACAAAAACCTAGATGTTTGGGGGGAGAAAAAGTCCAAGAGACAATGACAAACTGCACATACCAGTTAGTAGAGGACCAGGAACCCTAGTCAATCCCTGATTGGACAAGTTTTTGATCTTCAGACCATCTTCTGTTTCATTGGGTTCTTTTATCTCTACTTTCTTCTTTTTGGCAGCTTCTTTTGTTCCTTTCCCCTCAAGTTCTGACTTCTTATCTTTTGGTGTTGAAGCCTTTGGTCCCTTTGGACTCTTTGTATCTGATTTGCCTGACTCAGGACGCTTTGGTGACTTTCCAGAAGTAGGACGTTTTGGTGATTTACCAGACTGAGGTCTTGTCGGAGACTTGCCAGATAGTGGTCGTGTTGGTGACCCTTTTCTGGTAGGGGATGGTGATTGTCTTCTTGGAGAGCCTGCTTTGGATTTTGGGGACCCATGCTTACTGCTGCCAAGGCTTCTTGTGGGACTCTGAAATTATAAATTATAAATATTAATGTTTGTAGTCAGGTAGTAATTCATCATTTTCTATGAAGTTTTAATAATCGATTACGGTAATCTACATTTTCTCAAAATTTACTTCCTGGATTATTATCTACACTGTTATCATGCATAGCATTTTAGAAATCATGGAAGGTCAACCATCAAGTCATTTCATAAACCTTATTTAGAAAATTTAATCTACATGCAAATATCAGCTTTTCTTATCATGTAAATGAATATCTGGCATGTATAATAGGCAATAAAATTCTTCCTTTATGAGAAAGAGATTTATAATTATTGACAGATATGTACATGTTAAGTTACATATTTGGTGGTGTTGAATTTTCAATGTAACTTTAAAAATTTTAATTAGTATATCTGTCACATTGTTGTGTTGGCCATACTTACTTGGGCAAATTGTTAAAATTTGAGTTTTATTCAATAAATTGTCTTATGTCAAAGCCTGAGCCTGTGGTATTGTGGAAGATTATAAAAAAATGTTATTGTGCAATTGATCCTGAGGATGTCACAATGTTGTTTTTTTTGTTATGTGTGACAAAGTGAAAATAAGTAAATACAACTATTAAACATGTGAAATTGATAATGGTGTTACTTTTATGATCCCATCCCAAAATTTTCATGAAAAAATGTCATTGTACAATTGATCCTTAGGATGTCACAATGTTGTTGTTTTTTTTTTTATGCCCCTGCAATGATAAGTTGGGGGCTTATTGTTTTATCCCTGTAAGTTAGTCTGTAATTCCATCCATCTGTAATTCCGTCTGTAATTCTGTCCGTCCCATAAGTTTTCCGCACTTTTTTTGAAAATCATTGAAGATATTGAACTGACTTTTTGTATGTGAGTCTTTCATGATTAGTTACAGATCGAGATAAAGCTTTGTTCTGCTACACTGAGTTTTATTAAAATTATGGGCCCAGGGCTTAAAAAATTCCATGGAAATAACAGTTTTCCGCACTTTTTTTGTAAACCTTTGAAGATATTAATCTGCTTTTTGATATGTGAGTCTGTGATGATTAGTTACAAATTGAGTATAAGTTTCCTTCTTCTACGCTGAGTTTTACCAAAATAATGGGCCCTGCACTTTAAAAATTGTATTGAAATAATAGTTTTTCGCTTTTTTTTGTAAATGCTTGAAGATATTTGACTGGTTTTTGGTTTGTGATATGTCATGATTAGTTACAGATTAAGTTTAAGTTTTGTTCAGCTATGCTGAGTTTTACTCAAAACCACAGGTGGGGGCATCTTTTGTGTCTCGCAGACACAATAATACATCTGACAAAGTGCTTTTTACAATTATGAGTTATGATATAGCTGTATGGAGGTTAAATGCGGGGGCATCACTTTATCTAGTTGTTATGTGTGACAAAGTGAAAATAAGTAAATATAACTATTAAACATGTTATGAAATAGATAATGGTGTTAATTTTATGATCCCATCCCAAAATTTTCATGATTTGCAGTCATAGTTAGTTGAGAAGTCTGGGGGGTTGTGTGTTTCTGTTGGTCATTCTTAGGTGTTTGCATTAATCTCCTTTTCTTCTAAACAAATTTCGTAGTCATGATATTTTGTACAAGTGCTAAAATTTTTAAAAGCGGTATTTCCAGTTTGATAGTTTTATCCAGTTATATCCAAAAGTGTTGAGCAGGGGGTGCAGTTTTGTGTCAACAACATATTTCTTGTTACATTTCAATCTTGAATTTAATGATAGCCCCTTTAGTAACCTCTATTAAATGATTGATCAGAAACATTTATATGTATATTCCCTGTTGACAACTGAACAAACAAATAATATTAAACTGAACATTTAAATTTATCATTTTCACGCTTATTTTAACCTTTTCTTCAACATTTTTTATTGCATTAATAGTAAAGAAAACCATGGAAAAATGATTGACTTTATGATTAAATATTTAATTAGTAGATAAATATAATTTTTTTTCTATTTTCTCATGGGATTTTTGTATATAATGCTTTGTTTTTGTGATTGTTTACTCAGAATATTTTTGTTCGAAAACTTTATTGAATTCTTGTCAGAAAGGGGATTAGCTTTTATTGTTAATGGACTTCAGCTATCATAGATCTTTCAATACTTTGAAAGTGAAACAACTTATTTGTTTCATTCTTAGAAGTTGTTTCACTCTTTGACGTTGTCATGCCAAAGGTTGCTGAAAATGCTAGGGGATTAGACATGTGCATAGAAAAAGTACACCACACTCCTTAATTGTGAAACTTTCATCACTGATTGTATTTAGGTTATCCACTCTTTCAAGTTAATTATCTAATGTTAGTCCTTCATTTAATTTGAAAAAATATTTTTGGCAAACTTCAACTTTCATAAATTTCAGAACCTTATGTTATATTGGATAAAAGTAAATCGTTTGAGTTCAATTTTAGTAGAATTTTTATTTCCCAATTTCAGAGAAGGGTATACTGTTGTAGTCATGTCAGTCTGTCAGTCTTTCTGTTTGTCACACCTTTTATTGTAACTTTTTCCTCTACAACTACTTGCCACATGCAAAGATGCTTAATATATAAACACAGGCTCTGTATATGTTTGATGTGTCATTGGATTGGATTTTAGACATTAATGGCAACAACCTGCTTTTAGACAGACAACTGGGTTTATATTTTAACTATATACACATACTAAAGTTTAGATGTTAGTGTTTCACTAATGGGCATCTTGCTGTAATTGTTTGCTTGATCAGAGTAAAGTCATCTTGTGATAAAAATTACATTGTAGATTATAAGAAGTTTGTGTTGGGTCCTATTTGTCATTAAAGCAGACTGAGAGAATAGTCAAATTTCTTAACCTTTTTGACCTCAATATGAGATGTCTGATCTATAAACATTGACATAGAGCACTTTAAAACAAGGAATGATAATAATTTATCAACTGGGATATCTGAAGATTAAATTGTCAACTAAATTGTTTTTAATTTGATAGACAAGTTATTGTAGGTTTTTAAATATTCAATAATAAATTATTTGATTAAAGTACACATTATACTAAGTTCGTGAATGAGCCCATGAAAAATAATTTTATCTCAATCATATTCTCCCTTTGAATAAATGTATCTTAGTTTGCCTTGTTGATGTTATTTCATACTTATAGGATGGGATTGCAACAAGTTTGGGATGCTGCAGTACTGTTAATGTATTAATTTTTTGTGTTTGCTAATTTTTGCAGATTTTGTCATGTAGACATGTTCACATGTATCAATTGTTGCGGTGACAAAAAATTATATTAGTGCAATACAGTGTTGAAAATCAATTTCATGGGTACAATTTTTACGCTTCTCTGTCCTACATAGAAATCATGAAAATTTGTACACTGTGAAAACTAATATGTTTACAGTATTCCTTTGGGATTTAGGAAGACTTTAAAGATTCTTTTCTCTCCCACACAAACTGGAGGGGCTTAACTGTACATTTTCTCTTACATGCTTTTGATGGGGAATTATACATACATATAACTTGACTCAAGTTGTTTCTCCTGGCCAAGCAGATATAGTTATGAACTAACTTTGGCTTAAGATCTTTGAATGATTATGAAAAATTAGTATAATGGCTTTAAAAGTATGGTCATGTCATGAAGACTTTGATACATGTAGTTTGGACTGACAAAAAGTGATAAAATGCAGACCTTCTTTGTCATACATCCAAAACAAATCTATTCCATTTTATAGTGGTATAAAACTCTAGACCTTTTATCTTAGTTGGATTTACGAAATTTTAATTGTTTTCCTTTGGCATAATGGATGCATAATCATAGGTCTATTTAGCATTTCAAGTGATGTCAACTGTTTTTTTTATTTTTGTTGTTATATTTGTCTGCTATTTGAAAACTTGATCACTCCGCTAAGCAGGTATGACATTGAGAGATTTGTCAATAACAGTATGATATATTTTGAAGCTTGTCCACAAAGAACCTATGTATAAACTTACCATACTGCTTAAGATATCCTTGAAAGTTTATGAAAATTAGCATAATGGCTTTGAAAATACGGTCATGTCATGAAGACTGAAAAAAAGGGATAAATTGCATACCTTCATGGTCATACATGTAAGTCCAAGTAAATCTATTCCATTTTATGGCGGTATAAAACTCTAGACCTTTGTATTGACATAGTTACATCAAATTAGTAAATAAAACCTCAGAGTCTAGGGATTAAATATTTAAGAAGCTTAATTAAATTTGGCTGTATAAAAACCCTTAATTATTTCTTTTAAAATTCATTGCCTGGAGGGTAGTTTTACATGAACTAATGTTCTTTTTTGTGTTTTGTAATTTAAATTGTAATTTTATATCATGAAGATGGATATGAGGTTTTTGATAATTTTTGTCATTAAAATTATTGAATATTAAACTTTATATAGATCAAATGATTGGTGTCAGAATTTTCAGTCCATAAGTTTTAATCACAAATGTACTACTAAATTTTGAATGAATAAAGACATGATGAATGGTATGCTATGAGAGACAGACCAATACCCTGTGCTCTTTGTTGTCAAATAACTGGAATGGCAGGCACAATTTTCTAGTTTCATATAAACAGTAAATAAGTTAAAAGTAATCGTATTTTATAGGCAAAAATAGAACAGAATTCAATTATAAAAGGGACCAAATTTTCTATCCTAAAGCCTTTGTCAGGGAAATGTTACTGGATGAGAAAAGAAGAAAACCCCATCTACACCAAATGGAAAAAGTAAAAAGTTTTCTGATTTCAGCCTGATTGAGTTGTGTCTTCTGGTTTCAGTTTCACTCCTCTCCAAATTTAATTAGATTTTTGACTCAATTTCAAAATCAAATAAATCTAGTTAATAGGTTCAATTCTCATTTCAAATATTTTATGATGGAAAGAGAGGGAGGTGTCAAAACAGTTATAGGATTGTGGATACCTAAACCAGTGTTCTAGGATTCCTATTTCCCATTACCCAGGACAAGTGAAATTTGGGTCAGAGAAAGTTAGGTACGTAGTTACACTTTCCCATGGCACGTTGAAAATATCATATGCTGTAAAGATTTGTTTTGTTATGAAAGCAGACGTTGACAGGGAAAGTTGATTTTATACGGATTTTTCCCGAGGAAACCTCAATATCTGAAAAATCCTAGAACACTGCCTAAACGTGTATAAATGAACTTTTAATGCATTTGTAATTATTTAGAAATTTTCTTGATGAAATTTCCCTGTATGAATATTTCTGGTACATTTAATGTTGTTTGTAAATGATTAAAACTGTATACAATAATAAAGCAATGTTAGTGTTCAATAGCAAATAACTTTCACAACATTTTACTAAAGTTCAAATCATGTACAACAATTAATTCCAAGACTACAGATCTCACCTTTGAACTTTTGTTAGAATTCCCAGCAGTACTCCTTTGAAACTTCGCTTTTTTAATCATGACTTTGAATCCAAAATTCCCAATTAATGATACATAGTTTTTGTCACATTTCTATTTGTAAATTGTTGAAATTTTTATCTGAAATCCACACAAGTTCCCTGTTTTCAACTAGACACTGTGTCAATTTTGTTTGGTTTAGGGATTTAATCGGGACTAAACCTGATTACGAACACCTCAATTCGTCAAAGTATGCTTTCTATATTGATCTTTTTATGGTTCTTTAATATCGGCATGAAGAGATCGCAATTTTGCCAATACATTTTATCTCAATTTTTCACTTGAACCAATATCCATCAGGCCTGTACAGGTAGATATATATTGAAATCTATTTTCAAATTATTTTGAATTAGCTGGGTACTTTTAGTTTACCTTACAATGAACATTTTTCATGAGGCTCAATTAAGGGGTTTTAATTTATGATATGATTTAATAAATGTTTGTTTAGTTAATGCTATTGATATACATATCAAAATTTTAGAAGTTATTTTTAGAAATTATTGAGGACATTTAAAATAATTTACTCAGTTTTAGAGTGCAAATAAAAATCTATCATGTAAAGTTCCCTTTAAGAACCTGATGCTAATTAATTTAAGTATGAAATGGGTAATACTTGATCAATTGTTTAGAGGTTTAATTCTGATAAAATCAGGGTTACCCCACATAGGTATTTAATCACACCTTTTGTTATGAATGGCTAATAATAATTAGAGTTGAACGATTTTTACACTGCCTATTTCTCATTACTACTTCAGACTAAAAATCTCAGAGCAAAAAAACTCACAACTGTAATAGATTATAATATGATATGTTTCAAAGTTATGGTAAAAAGGTGATGAACACATGACCATAATTTCATGCAACATATAGGCTGCATCTTTTCAAAAATATGAAGAAACTAGTACTTTTAGAATCAAAATAATTCATGGAAACTCCATTTTTATCATTGTTTTACCACGGGCTGGGCATTTATGTCATTTTTTTACTCCTCGCTATTGCTCAGTAAGTAATGCAACCTAAATGGCCAGTCTGTGGTAAAACAATGATAAAGTTGAGTTTCCATGATTTATTTCTTAAATAGAGAGGGGTGTTGTGTCAATGATACAGGTAATTGTTAAAAATTGTTGGATGAGGCTTATAATGAGATTGTTCATTTTAAAAGTCTGAAATAATTTGCTAATGGATTAAGTTCAATTTTAAATCAATCTTTAATTTAATTAGCTTTTTTATTTGATAATTGAACTTACAAAGCCTCTGTGTTCTCCACCCTCCATTTAAGCTTGTTGTTTAAACTAGGAAGACCAACTTAACACCTTTAATTTTGGAAAGCTGGTTTACTTATGCTAAAAATATAAATGTAATCTTGAAAAAAAAAATGATTCAATATACAAAATATCCCCTCTAGTGAGGCAACTATGGAGAGCACTTCGTCTACAATATTCAACTTAGTCAATTGTAATTAAATGAGTTATCCATATGAAAACAGGAGGCCCAATATATCTGAATAACCTAAATCTTTCCTTTATATTTTCATGATTCAAACTCAAAGGTCAGTTAATTTTGATGTGAACCGATATAATCAATCAAATTGATTATTTACTACCACATAAATACAATTGAATGAGAATCACTGATTGGTGGTCTCGAAATACAAAGTTATTAGAATCGACAGTTGTAGACAGGAAGTCAAGTTATTACGTTCTTACGCTAAATGGAAAGTTTAGATTCTGTCAATAGATAAATCTACTTGTTGTGTTGTTCGATTCTGTGCTAATTGGAATGAACTATTCTCTGTGGGATAATGGAACATTGTCAATTCTGATTATTTCAGTTTTTCAGTCTTGAAATGATTGCACTTATAACAAATCAGCTTTTTACACATATTTGACTTCGTTTTCCACTACATTGTAATTACTTCTCATAATTCAATAGTTCTTTTGACGGGGGATCCGTAATTTTGGAAGGCTTTTGGAGTCGTAGTCTCTTTGCCTTTGCATTTTGGTTGAAGGGAGGCGAAAGCCCTTCAAACTGCCCATTCAGTTTTACTTGAAATGCAATATTATCATTTGATTTTTGAGAGGCCCTTATTTATCTTGATCTAAAGGACATACGGCCCATTCTATTTCTTTCCGTGCCTGGAGAAAAGTCTACCTTCAGTCTGTGATCACAAAACCCAAATAATCAATTAACCATGACAAAATAACAGATCAATAAAAAAAAAGATCTTATCTAAATTAAAAAATCAACAACCTAACAAGGAAAAAAGGGGGGAGTGCTGCAGTACTTACGTAACACTCCAGGTAAGAATCATACAAAATGTGATACATGCTTGGAAAGCCTACATATTTTTTATTTTTAATATTTTTGTTTAAAATAATATAGTTAACAAAATTTAACATGTGTCTTTTTATATAGCCTTTGGTCTTAGGAGATATAAATAGTATAGAATGTATTGTAGAATTCAAAACTAAGGGGAATAAATCTTTAAATGACACTAAAAATTGGCCAAATACAATAGTAACTTACTGATTTTTTATGGGAATTTTCTCCATAGATTATAGACAGGTTGGAATGAATAATTATACATTTTATCACATAGACCCATAAAGAAACATAACAACAAAAATACAAATGTGTATCTGTATTTAGAGTGTACCACATAATACAGAATTTGCAGATTCTTACAAAGACTGCTACCTAATGTAAGGGGCCAAAAGTACCTTATTCTTAGTCTTCTTAAAACCGAATAAGTAGGAATGATATGAGTCACTATAAACTTTGTAACTTTCTTGATCACCATGCATTATATAAGTATTGAGACTTGATCAACATAATCATTGCTAAGATTTAAAGTCCCAGACTTGAGTCACAAGTGCACCACTTTTTGAGAGTTTTATTGCTGGAATTAAAAGAAAATTAGACCCTATTCTGACATTTAAATAGTCCTTAAAGTAATGCCTTGGTATGAAAACAGCGGTAAATTTTGATCAAATTCAATACAAACGACCTTGAAGCAATGATATGGCGGAAAATAATCAATTTCTTTGAGCTTTGGATTTAATGCACTTGAGTTGTTAAAGAGGATTAGGTTTAGTGCTCTCATGGTGCACTTGGTTACTCAGCTTTGCTGCTTACATGGACTTTCTTATTGAAAAATAATTTACAAGTAGAACAAGAAAAGAATTTGATTGATTAGTCACTTGACTCGTTTTTTGGTACAAAATCTGATGGTCATGCCCATCATAATGATTGAACATTAGAACTTGAATATCTGTAGAATTAAAACATTGCATTGGCAATATGCAGTTTCAGTGGCAAATTTTTTTTATCCACAGGCCCAAACCATACATTGTATTTTGGAGAATTAGTTTTTAAATACTTTCCTGGCCTGTGAGTGGAAATTTTAGAAGCCCACCAGCATTTTTACCAGCTTTGGACTTTGGACTACTGGTTTATCGTGAATGTGAAAGGCTATCATATTTTAGGTTCATGACTGTAGCTACATAGCTTTTCAACCCATCATGTTGAAAATTTAAAGCATGGTATTGTAAAGTTGATTCAAATATTCATCAAACGCTGATGGTTTGAGGTAGACATTTCAAGTGGTTGCTATCTTGAAGTTTAAATCCTCAGTTTAAAAACCACTTACTGAAAGATAAATTTTATTACTAAAAAGTATTTTTTCATGGTTTTATTTTGCCTGGTAATGGTTAAAACATTAAATGCTGTCCTACTAATGGATTGGTAGAATTTTTATGACTTTTTAAAGTTATTTTCTGGTTTATATTGCCTTTGAAATGTAATACTTATATTGTCACACCTGTCTTAAGTGACCTTTCCTTAATCATGGTCACATAAGATAGGTGGTCTTTATATACAGGTTAATTTTACATAGAATGCAATACAAAGGGATATTTCTATCATAGTCTTCTGAGATAGGTTATTACTGAATACATATGTTTTATAAGAAGGTTTAGCTGTAATTTCTGTCTTTGAAATATGCATTGTAACTGGCCTAAACCAAACCCATTAATAGATAAGAAATCCATCTAACCAGGCAACTTCTACAGATATTTATATCAATGCATGGTAAGCCTTTATTAACCGAATAACTTGCCATTACTGGAGAAAATTTATCTCTTGTGTAATTAATATACATTTATCTCAAATAAAATTTCACCTTCTTGTCATTTCTTAACCAAATATTCCAGCCTTAGCTTAAAATTTGTGCTTATGCATTCTTATATCAAAATATGTAAATAAAATTAATACTAAGTCATTCTAAGGTATTGAAAGTCACACCTCAAACTTTCTTATTATTACCTCCATATGTTGAGAATAAGTAAATAATCCAAAATTTCAGAAATTCAATAACACCAGAAACTTTTTCTTCCTAATTCCATCCTTTCATTTGATCAGATTTTAATCGCCCTCGTCACAACAATATACAAGTGCGATATGGGTAACCAAGTAATTGACAACCAATCAAAGGATACGTCGATTTCAATTGTGAAAGGCGAGTAGGTTCTAAATAGGGATAGATATAGACCACGGGTGAAACATACATTTCATTTAAAGATATTGTTCAACCTAGTGTAACATTGTAAGCCGAGATTTACTTATGAATACGCTTCGTTTTTGTAGTACTTGCTGGGTATTATCTGTATATTTAAATGTCTCTTATGAAACTCTTTCCGCACACTTGTTTGCATTTGTGAAATTGAGAATTTTAAAATCAATAAGAAAAAATGCAGATATGAAATGAAAAATTGATTTTTCGATATTTAAAATTTTTCTCCTAGGTAATATATGAATCATTTTCTTGAATATACTTGTAAAAATGTAGAATAATTCAAAATCATACTGTTAAACCTGTCTGAGCCGAACCTCTAAAACTGAAAAATTATTGGGTTAAGGCAGGTATTCAGTTTTTGCAGGTTCAATAAGTATTGAAATTGACATGAAGGAACTTTAGAAGAACTTTGGTTGACACAGGTTACCAGTTTATCCAGAGTTCGATGGTTTCATTGTAAATAAATAGGACTGACTATGTATATTTTTATTATTATAACAGCAAACTTTCACAGAAACAAGTAAGAAACACTTTGTCAGAAGTTTCTATCATAATAATCCTTTCTCTTACATTACTATGATTGCTTTCTTCAAATTGTATTTATTTTTATTTCTTTGCTCTACTAGTGAGGTAAAAAGTATCTGTCCGTCTGTTAGTCTGTTTGTAAAACTTTGTTTCCAATTGTTGTTTAACAATTACCACTTCTCAAGCAAAGCCTTCTAATCATTAATACAATATCTTTAAACCATAAAATACAGAACAAGTTTTATTTTTGCATGTAACACTGAAGAATTATTTACATCTTTCATCCTTAAAAATTTGGAATGCAGTGGTATCTGTTATCTAAGTTCTCTTTGACTGAGTTCTACCAAGTATCTTGATTGAGTAAATATATTACATATACATTTTGTATTAGTAAGCATCATTTAAAGTTTGATGAGAACAATCCAGTCATACTTCGCAGGGTTTGACACTACCTTCATTTGTTTGGTGGTCAGCAGGATTACTTCAGATGTAACATAGGTAGTCTGCAGTCAGTAATGACGGTTCTGTTCTTATATCTTATGAAAAATAAGGCAAATTTTAGATAGCCCATTGGACTACCATGGGAATTTTTAAGGAGTCTTCTCCAAAATTAGGATGGCACAGCACTACTGGACGGCTATTAGTTTCAATCCCTACATAGTATCAACATGAAATTGGTTTCTAAGAAGTATCTGTATTGTAGGTACAAACAAGGAGAAATCCATGGACAAAACAGTGCCGGGGTACACCATATAACGATAGACAAAGAGCCAATATTCAGTGTAAAAAATCAATCAAAAAATCAGAACAGAAAAGAAAAAAAAACACAAACCATATTTAAGTCTGGGAGAAGTGTTGTGGAAGTCTAAGCAGTCTCTCTATCTTGCTATGCTGCTTGTTGATGATAATCTGGTTAACGATTACATACAGAATAACAGCAGTCGAGACAGAAAATATCACAGTTAGCCTGATAGGCCGAAATGTGATATTATCAATTATGTCGAGGTGTTCTAATCTGAGGTTATCCTGTCTATCAGTGATGCCACAGTTGATTTGACATAATGCTGTCATTAGATATTGCAAATATCATGGTAGGAAACTTGCTCAAATTCTAGCCGGTCCTGAATACAGTTTTCTAATATATTTACTATATGGCTATATAAACATTTGCTATAATTAGCCAGTCTTGGGGTGGCGGGCAGATTACTATTTCTAACTCTGCCAATATTTTTGGTATCACGGCAATAGCCTGATGTAGAAAATATCGGGCAGTACAAACAATTGAAAAATGATGAACTTATATGCTGCCAGAAGAATTGCAACAGAAATCACTGATAGAAATATTATTGACTGTATCTTTGTAGGTACTACTGCAGATACTAATTATTATAACAGGGAACTACAACTTCTTCAACCTTCTGACCATAGTGCTGTGTATTCCATTACTGGATGACCAGTTCTTTGGAGTAAAAGGTATACAGTTAACTATTGTATTGTATAATTTGCGTGGTATTACACACAATATGGTACAGTCGAACCTCGTTAAGTCGAAGTCAAAGGGACCATGCAAAAATGTTTGAGTTATCCAAGTTTCGAGTAATCTGAGGTCGAAGATAAACCGGAAATACTACTAGTTTGGTCCATGATTGTTTCTGTCTTAACATCATATGTTATACTTGTACATGTATAAAAATGTACTTCACTTTACACGGTACTTCGTGATGTTATGCGTTTCATATCGGAAGATATTTTTTTGTATGTTGTATATCATGTTTGAAATACTGAACGGCAACGAATGTTTTAGTGAAATTTCCTTTTTATTTTTTCTATATCAAAAACTTCATAGTTCATATAAACATGCTGTTTCGTTTGATTCACGGTCAGGAGTATCGTCAAACCGTGTGCTCTACAATATTATGATAAAATTTCAAATTCATCAGCGAAACAAATGTAGGCGTTGCAATACCCTTACTATCGTCTGTTTGATATTTCATTAAATAGTCAGATACCATTAAAATTCATCTGTATTTTTTTTTTTTTAATTTCAAAATATCAAAATATCCGATATCACTTTTGGTGTAAATTCCAACATGTTATTATTAAAATTTGTTTCTTTTAACAGCACGCGCAATTTTAAATTAATTAAATAAACAAATCAAACCATAATGAGTGTCAACACATTAATTTTAAAAGCCAAGCTAATTGTTGTTAAAACACACTTTGATCATGGTTTGTAATAAAGCAATCAGTTTTCCGACTAATTAGTTGACTTCGAGACATCAGGGTTAATTAACCTCGAAGTCCATTTGGGGGAACTGATTGATTACCTCGAGTTATCCGAGGTTTCGATTCATCCGAGTTCAAGTCATCCGAGGTAAAATTGTATTGGAGTAAGGGGAGTTTTGCTGGGACTTTGTAATTAGTTTGGGTTATCCGAGATTTCGACTAATCGGAGTTCGACACATTGAGGTTCGACTATATCATATCCAGCTCAAAAGGAAAGAATGTGAAGTATAAATAAAAAAAAATGTGATGTTTACAATGATGTCCATTAATATGTACATTTATATTGAATTATACAATATTGAAAAGAAAAATAATATTTTGTTGAGAAAATGATAGTTTTCATGGGAGAAAGCTCCCTTTCATTTTTCAATATTTTCCAGGTTTTTTTTTTAGGTTCAAGTTCAAGACTAGTACTCCAGGGGCAGGTCCAGATATTTATGATAAAAAAAGGAGCTTCCGATTCTGAAATTTTCTAAAGAGAAGTTAAAGACTTATCATTTACTCATTTTTGCCCAAAATTTGCTTTAAATTTTCAAGCTTTTCTAATGAGGGTGGTGGTTCCAATCCCTGGAACCCTCCCCTAGTTCTGCCACAGAGTATTGTATGTGTATATCGTCATATTCTTTTCTGAAATGCTAAACATCGATCAAAACCAAGATCATCATACAATGTCCTTTCTTCTTACAATAAAAACATTCATTTTATAATACCAGGAATACAACAGTAGTGGTTAATATACACAATTTATGATAAGAACTTCGAACAGTTTTTAAACATTCCACTTCTGTTCAAATATTGCCTTTTAAATGTCAATATTACAAAGATATTTTCTTTCAATATTGCTTTGTTATTTTCCCCTACCTTTTAAATTCAATACTTTCAAAATAGCGAAATTGTATCATATTACATGGATATAATTACAAGTTGGCCTTCAAGTACACACTTATTTTCAAACTTACAGCCACTTATACTATAACTGGCCTCTCAATGTTAGTTAAAGTATGTTTAAGCCTTATGTAATCATTTGTATTGGTCAATTCCCTTTGACAATATGAGCATGTAGAATTGTCTTCAACCATAGCCATGAACATAGCAAATATAATGAGAATAGGTATGATTAATATGTTAAACAGACAACAACCCCACTTCGATGAAAATGTCAGCCTAAGGCCTTCACCCATTGGTTTTCAGTGAAGGACGAGGAAATCCTCATGTAACTCGGACTCCACTAAAAACTGGGAGCATGGACCAGGTGCACCGGTAGGGTAAGCATCCTCTGCTTTCTAGAAACACCCGCCGAGTTGCTAATAAAAAGTCAAGTCCGGGGTAGACAAAAGAGGAAAGGTGAAATATGACCCGTTTAATAAATCAGTTTTCATGAGGCTGATGGATACATCATAACGATCCACGAGTTCATGATGACGACCATAAAACTTCTGTAGTGATGACTTCAATCTTGTAGCAACATAACCCTGTTCCAGAAGCCTATTTGTTAGAGTTCTAGCACGATACAAAAACAAAAACATCATTTTGGTTGGAAAATTTTGTTTATTCATACATTTTTTGGGACAATAATAGTCTGTAACTCCCTTGTTTTTCCTTGACTTCACTTTCAAAATGTATGGGTTTTCATCTACCCTATTTATGAAACATTTATATTTTAACATCTGTGGATATGTTCAGTTGACAAAATCCGTGAAAATTACTATCTATGAATGCATTTAGAGGGTAATTTGATAACTAAAATTTACATTTTACAGAAAGAAAAAAACCAAGGTCAACAACTATATTATCATACTTGTTTGAGTTGGTTGTTTATGGTTACCTTGGATACCAGACATGGAAATTGTTTTCACTGAAACTAGGAACTGGTTTCTCATTTTCTATTGAATCAAAAATAGGTAAGTACAGATAGCGTTAAGGACACAACCACAGATAATTTTTAAGTGCATTTCAATAACTACATTTGAAGAAATTGAAAATGTTCAATATGTGCAAACTTATTAAAACTTCTCTGGTGCTTAAGTGCTTATGCCTGTAAGTGGAATTTTGTACAAAAATCACAAAAAAATACATAGTTTGTCATACAAATGAATGGGTATGATCCTAAGATAGGGTAAAAATGTCAAGTAAACAGAGCTGAAAGTCCTAAATTTTGAACTTCACCCACTCCACAAATCACAATTTGTTGCCACAATTGATGATACAAGAAGAGATGTATTATGGTATATACTGTCAGTCCTTCTGTAGGAGCACACTTGTCAGGTTGTCCATCATTCCATCCATTCAACATTTTCAATAACTCTGACTACCTCAAATGATTTGAATCATTTTTTCTGAAAATGTTGGGTTGTTACATTGTATCAGGTCATTGATCATAGGAAAAGAAATGTTATGGTATGTTGTCACTTGTCAGTCTGTCCATGTGTCAGTTTGACCCTCTGTCAATCCACCAATCCACCAACCCACATGTAATACAATAACTGAAAAAATTCAAGTTGCTTGCAAATTTATTATACACCCTGCTTGAAGAGCAGGAGTTACAAATGTATATAGTGATCAATGATCTAATCTGCAACTCCTCTGAAACCACTGTACAGAATTTGATGAAACTTCCACTGATTTTTTTATTACATGATGTCATTGTGCACCTTCTATTTTGTTTTTTCCATGTGAATGTTTAAATCACTTATGGGGGTATCCAGTATCCTTGGGGAGGGAAGCAGGGGGTATCACCAAGTTTTCTTGTTTTTATCTAAGTTTATATATCTTCGTGAAATGACACTTCCAATTGGATTTGTTTTGGTCTGTAGACACCAAAAATGTAGAAAGCCGTATTATGAACTTTATTGAAAGTTATCATCCTCTCTATTTCAGCTTTTACTAGAAATGACTTTGACCACTGGTTAGAACAGATTCTTCCATGGACAATTCTAGTTGGTTGTGTATCGTTAGGTTATGAAATACTTTTATCTGTATTAAGGTTAGACCTTTATAAAGCATTTACACCTGTCTAATAAAATGGAGGATAATAATAAAATTACAGAACTGATAAACTTTAAGCAATAGTCAAAAGGAAAGTCTACAAATGGCAATATCAAAGGAAAATTTTTGTTTTAACTCAGAATTTTAATATTAAATTTTAGCTTGTGTTCTAATCCATGTTTTGTGAATTAAATAAATTTGATGTCTCTGAACTGGTAAATGTACTCCAATTACTGTAAATCATCTAATTTCACAAATTTTATGAACAGGAAAAAATATTGCGAAAATATACTGTTGTGAATATGACCGTTTGTTATGAAATACTAGTACATGTCAAGCACGATGTTGAATGCAAAAATAAATAGTATACTCAAAGTGATATACTGGAACCAGAAATATAAGGATCAACAAAAATAAGTTGGTTATAAAGTATGTTGAGATGTGGTTCTTGAAAATCTCTAAAAACTTAAATTCAATGATGAAGTTCACAAATATGAATATGGAGGCTATATTTTATTGCGGTATATTATACATTTACAAAGACAAGTTCTTGATAGCTTTTACCAGGTGCAAATACAGACAAAATATTTACACTGAAACACACTAAGCTTTCATACACCAATGATAAACAATCTCTAGAATGAAAGTATCAAATAGTTTCATTCATCAAACAGCATAACAAAGTGATATAAAGCAAATTTTGTTTTTTAACAAACATTTCTGTGAATTTTTAAATTATATTGAATAAATGTTTTACTACGGCACATCTGCTTCATTTTTATCATGTTTCAAAAATGTTGGCTAATTAACTTTTGGTAATATTACTCTCATGACTGCGGAACTTTACTTGCAAAATCACTTCTAAAACACAAACTTCAATCACGCATCAAATCATGCAGCAAGTAATATACAGTAGAAAACTTCAGAGAATAGAGTTGGTCCTCCCTTGATTAAATGACCATTACCTGAAGAAATTATATTAGGTTCCATCGTCTATATTGTCTTTTATATTTCATGAAGATTGTTTTATTTTAGATGTTTTATAACGAGTTACAGTGTGGTATGGAAAGTTATATCTGCAGTTCTATGTGTTGTCTTTGGATGTTTAGCTGTAGGAATGTTTTCTATAAGTCTGGTAAGTTATCTTTGTTAGATTAATTTATACATACACTGAAGTGCTAGGTTTTATTTTGGAATATCAGCAAAACATCAATTTAGACAATGTTTTATCAAAAGTTTGATCATTTCTTAATATATATATATTATATTTATGTTCATTTTTTACAATGGGAACCACTGGGCCATTTACACTCTACTATAAAATATATCTCTAATGCTGAAAGAAGAAATTGTTCTTAAATCATTTGCTGAAATTGTAGTGATTCATGGATCTAAGTAGTTCCATTCACCAGATGGCGCTAAAAATGTTAATTTAATATCACTAGAAACAAAGAGCAGTAACTCTTCCAAGAATTTTGGTGCAGGGAGAAGGAGCTAAGAAATTTAAAAAAATGATAAAAATACAACCAATTCATCTATAATTTTAGGACTAGAACTGACATATTCAAGACTGGTTCTTCTACCAAAGTTTTATAGAAATTAAAAACACTTCTTTTGAACCATCCCCAGTTTTATTAGTGCAATTTTTGCCATTACTTTTAAAACACAGCCAATGTAACAATACGAACAGTTTTCTTTTTTGACTTTTAATATTTGAAATTCATTTAATGACTGCAAATATTTTAGGTGCCTTTCACAAGAGGACTACATTCGTCATCACAAAAATTATTGCCGACAGATATTACAACATGGTTTGATAAAACCAGAGACTTCCATTTGATTAGTTCTTATGGTTTGTTTAAAAGGTACCAAACACTATGTTATTGAATGCTGTATCATATCTTAATACTTGGAAAGTATATTTTTTCATAGGATACCAATTATGTACCATAACTTATTGAATTATGAATTGCAATTTTTTTCCTGAATGTAATTCATTTTTGCATGGAATAATCATGTTTAACTCTAAAGATTGGTTTTCTGAACAGCTACTTAAAAATTATTGTAAATTTGTAAAATTATTATTATTTTTTTTTTTTTTTATGAAATCCTTTAAATTTTGTTCTTTAATGTGATTAAACTGGAAATTCACATTTTATGTTAACATTACTGTAAAAATCTCTGTAATTGTTTAATGTCTTAGCAATTATATCATAACTTAGGACAACTATTCTTTGATTTTCAGACCTTCTCTTGTTAGGCCAACTAAAGATTATTCCTTGATTCTCAGGCCTTCTTTTGTCTCATTTTATGGTACCACTTAACTCATGTTTATTCCAAAAATAGGAGGCAGGTGTAACCCGTTAGAGGATGGAGTTGATTATATTGGAATTTTCTACAGTTCTACCATAACTAGGATTTATTTCTCTTCAAAATTGAACTAAAATTAAAAATGTAACATTTTGTTTTTGTTAGAGATACAAAATTCCTTTCCTCATTGGTTTTCAGGAAAATGATCTGAGAACCAAAAAGTTAACTTGGGAGGGCCTTAATTGTTGGGCAACTTAATCACATCACGACAATTGGTATCCATGAAGAAAAGTGCTTTTTTATAATTTTCATATATTAGTCTCTCATAGATCATTTTTTAGTTGTTTGATTTTATGTATTCTTCTTTCATGTCTTCATTACAGGTATCTTTTACTTATGAGCTTGATGGGAAAACTTTCCAAAAATTACCACAGAGTGTACAAAACTATCACCAAAAACTTGAACCCTTTCAAATAACCAGTTCTTATGGACTATTTAGAATGTAAGGACATTTTTATTATTACTTGTTACAAAAAGCAATAACGATTATGGGATAAATGTCAGAAAGGCCTTACCCAACATTTTTAGTTCACCTGGCTATAGGCCATGTGAGCTATTGACATCACTTGGCGTCTGTCGTTGTCGTCGTTAGCAATTTCTTTAGACTTCTTCTTCTCTGAAACTACTGAATAGATTTGCATGAAACTTACGACTGTTCCTAAGAGTATCCTGCATAAGATGATCATTTGGATTTTTGATCGGTTGAAAAACATGTCCCCTGTTACAAAAAATAGAACATAGGGGTTAGACAGCAGGTTTTTCCATATATCTCCAAAACGTTTAGCCAAATTCTGACATTGGGTGAACGTATTCAGCATGATGAGATCTATCTGTGGTCAAATTTGGTGAAAATCTGTGACCCATGGTGGAGTTACTGCCCTTTTTGGATGTTTTTTGCTGTTTTTTGATGTTATTACTTTCAAAAATCTTCTTCTCTAAAGCTACTATACAGAACTTACTGAAAGTTGGTATTTTTGTTTTTTTAGGGTATCCTTAACATAATGACCATTTGGAAACATGGCTGCTGTTACTAAAAATAGAACATAAGGGTTGTACAGCAGATGTTTGCATATATCTCCAAAACCATTAGGTTTTGCCAATATCTTTTAATTGCTGAAATAAGCTTATTGTAAGGCCTACAAAAGTCTTCAAGGGATCAAAGTTGTCAGACGACTCCATATAAGGTTATTGCCCTTGAGAGGTGAAAAAGGTCTTTATTTTTTTTTACAGTTTTCAGCCTATATCATTAAAACTATGATAGAATGAAACTTTCAGTTGCTGAAATGATTCTTATTATAAGGCTTACAAAAGTCTCCAGGGATCAAAGTTGTCAGAGGACTCCATATAAAAGTTATTGCTCTTGAAAGGCAAAAAATTACGTTTTTTGCAGTTTTCAGTCAATATCATGCAAACTATAATAGATAGAATGAAACTTTCAATTGATGAAGTGATCCTCATGATAAGTCATACCAAGGCCTTCATGGAGTTAAAATTGTCAGACAACTCCGGTTAGAGTTATTGCCCATGGAAGGCAAAAAAATAACCAGGTGAGCGATTCAGGCTCCAGGGAGCCTCTTGTTTGCATATATCTCCAAAACTGTTAGGTTTGGCCAATATCTTTCAATTGCTGAAATATCCTCATTATAAGGCATTCAAAAGTCTTCAGGGATCAAAGTTGTCAGATGACTCCATGTAATGGTTATTGGCCTTGAGAGGTGAAAATGACATTTTTTTTAGTTTTCAGCCTATATCTTAAAAACTATGCTAGATAGAATGAAACTTTCAATTGCTGAAATGATTCTTATTATAAAGCCTACAAAAGTCTTCAGGGATCAGAGTTGTCAGAGGACTGCATATAAAAGTTATTGCCCTTGGAAGGCTAAAAATTACATTTTTTGCAGTTTTCAGTCAATATCTTGAAAACTATAATAGATAGAATGAAACTTCAAGTTGATGAAATGATCCTCATGATAAGTCCTGCCGAAGTCTGCAAGGAGTCAAAATTGTCAGACAACTTCTTGTTAGAGTTATTGCCCTTGAAAGGCAAAAATTTAAGGATGTTAGCGATTCAGGCTCCTGGGAGCCTCTTGTCACAATTGCCATTGTATGCAAATTAATTTGGTGGGGCATATAAGTTTCAGTCTGTTTGTCTGTTCAACATATTGATGTCAACAACTCCTCCTATAGTACTCAACAGATTCTAATGAAAATTTCAGCATTTCCAGACCGTGGTTACATGCATATTATCAGGAAATTTAAGATTTTACCGAGTAATGTGAAGATATTTCTACGGACCTTAGCATCTTTCGACTTATTGTATGACATATCTTTGTCCATTTCTTCTTGCTCAGTGGATTCTCATGAAACTTTATTCAGTGTTAGATCACTATGAAGAGATATACAAAAGTGTATGTTGTTCTTGTTGTATATAACATATGGTGCAGTTGTGGATGGGTTATTAGTGTCTAATAGTCAGTTGTGAATAGGCCATTGTTTCTGGTGTAACATTCATCAGTAATTCTATTTGATAAATTACTGTGTATTAAGAAATGGTACAGACATTGATCTGAATATATAAAGTTTTATGCTAAACTAAAATAAAATTCACTATGATTCTGCAACATAAATTGTTAAACTTCAAGTTTTTAAGATTGTGTGGATATATTTCAAATATGTAGAAACATGGTAATTACCTGGTCATGATGTTAGATTCTGTTTCTCTAGTTCTGAAATTATTAACAATTATCATTGCAAAATGTGTTAATAACAATTTCTGCTTTAGTAATACATGTTCAGTATTCAGTACATTGTATTTTAACTTCTTTTTTGTTTTCATCAGTTATAAATGTTCAACATTTGCCTTAAAGTTCCTTCCTTCTAAATGAGATTTAGTTTCAAAAGCTTCATTGTGAATTGCTGTATTTTGACACACACCATTATTTCACTGAAAAACTTGCAATAAATTTGTTTTTTAATGATTTATAAGTCTTTTTTTTTAGGATGACAGGAGTTGGAGGTCGTCCAGAAGTCATTATAGAGGGCAGTAACAACATGGATTATGGATGGCAAGAGTATGAGTTTCTCTATAAACCTGGAAATAAGTCCAAGGTGCCTCCTATTGTCGGTGAGTAAGAGCAACCTATACCTAATTCTAATGAAACATTTATTGTTTCATCAAACTTCATTCCAATTAAGGTATGATTTTTGTTGTTAAGTGATATTTAAGATTTTTATTTTCATTCACAGAAAACTCTTGGGTCTTTCTGAGCAATTTTAATTAGGAGTATGATTTTACAATAACATGATGTGTATTTGTTTGGTAAATGCTATGTCAGTTCTGATCTTTAATCTTACATGACATAAAGAAAGCAACACAAATGCCTGCCTGCAACCTAATGGAAAACAAATTATTAGCAGTAAACTGGGAAATTTTCTCCCGTCTTATTTCGTGGTTTCTGCAATCAATCTGCTTTCCTCCAGTTTTGAATTGCCATTGTTCCTCAAATTTTATTTACATGTTCTTCAAAGAAAATTTTTTGAACAGTTTAATCTCAGTTCAAAATAAAACTGCCACTAAAATTTCAATGCTTACAGTGCTTATACAAGCTGCATTGCAGTGAATTACACATCAATAAAAAAAAGCAAACAATTATGTTTCAGTACTTGAGTACAGCTCATGGGTTTATGTTGTTTTCTTTGTATATTCAGCTCCTCATCAGCCTAGGTTAGATTGGCAGCTATGGTTTGCAGCTTTAGGCAGCTATCAACAGAATCCCTGGTTTGTAACCTTGGTGTACCGCCTCCTCACTGGTCAAGAGGAGGTCATAGAGCTAATTGGCAGGAATCCATTCCCTGATGCTCCGCCCAAATACATCAGGGCTAAACTGTACCATTATCATTATACTAGTAGTAATAAAAAATCTAAAAAGTAAGTATTGAACATATTTAAAAAATGGTAAGCTCACAGAAAAATAATTTAGGTTCAGTGGTCAATTTTACTGTAAGTTTTGAAGTGTTAAGTTCGCAATTGCAAGTACTGATGTCACAGTAAAAAATTGCTTTGTGATTTCCAAATTTAAATTCAAATTTTCACATACAACGTTGTGTGAAAGTAAGCACAGGAGTTTGATAGGTTTTATAATTTGTTCCATCTGAAGCTTTGAAATTTCTTTTGGAGTGAAGAAAATTGTCTTTTTCATGAGTGGAAGACAGTGGATAGAACAAAAGACGATGATATAAACTGGGGTTCTTACATTGAATATCCTCTCACAATAATATGGTCTTGATAAAAAGGAATTTATAAAGAAACACCATAATAATACCAATAATTAAAGAACACAGCATTATGATGAACAATTTTTTTTCAAGTACATAAATAACTTATAAGTGATTTGGATTACAAAATTAAACAATGATATTCAGAACTTCAATAGGCCTTTCTTTAAAATATTTCTGATTTTGAATGGGACATTGTCAGTTTGAATTTTGAGAAATGCTGTAGGGCCTATCTTATCACACTCACTGAAGTAGTCATTTATTTTAACCAGTTGTCTCATTCTACATTTTTTATGGTCAAGGGGAGATAATAAATAAAAAGATTAATGAGAGTATTGTGACTGAGTTTTTGTTTTATTATCTATTTGTTTGTAATGCATATCCTAAATAGTGAATTTACTACACCATTGCCCAGAGAAGTTGAGGGGGAACCATGTAAAATTGGCTCACCAAGGGAGATAAATCCATAGAATCTACTGCTGGTATGGTGTTCAGAACTAGGTTGAAATATGACACAACTAACAATATATAGTAACAAAAACCAAACAATGCTCCCTTCTTTTATTTTATATGGTTGTTTAAATTTGTGAAGCATTCTTCATGATATGATATGATACTCACATGTCAGAGCTGAAAACAACATAGAATGTAAACAATGAGAAATCAGTTTAGCAACTTAGAATTTTCTAGATGCTTTAAAAATATTTCACATTTTTTTGGTAATTACTCAATTATTCCTTGATCCTGTCCACATTCATCCTACTAATTAATCCAACAGGTTGCACAATGTTATAAACAATGTAGTAGGGTTAGGACACTGGGCCAAACACAAAATATGTGTCTGTTATTTACCTGTTCTGAATCTTGGTAATAGCTTATTGAGCCATAACTTAATCTATAGGAAATTTTCTAGTGCATCTTTTAATAACTATACTTGTTGTACGTGTGTTTTATTACCTTCCTCAGTGTTCTTAATTATATATTTGTTGTTTATTTGTATCTCTGTACCAAAGATGTTGGTGTTTAGAGAATAAAGGATATATATATGCAAATCTGTTTTGATAAAATATTTTCACTGTTTTAATTTTGGTCACAGGTTATATCATATAAAAAAAGCATTTATAATTAAATTGCTGCAAAAAATTTAGTGTTTACTGTGTCATGAATTTCTTTGACCTCGGGACCTAAAGGGTTCTTATTGATTGTAAAATGTCGTCTATTTCAGGTCTTCCTCAGTAGATTGGTGGAGAAGAGTGGAGAAAGCTGAATACCTACCTATACTCTCTAAGGATACTCCAAGTCTAATGGACTTTATCAAACATAAAGGGGTTTGTTCTTTAAAATTACATGTAGGCTTTGTGATCAAATAATTCCTATTTAAATACAAATTCATACAAAGTTCAGGCACTACCAGTGGTGAGGGTGATACTAGATACAAAATAACCCACAAAATAGATGATGCCTTTTCAGACAACATGTGCTATATTTTTATGTAACAATCCTAAAACCTGTCTAAACCAAACCCTGAATAAGCAAAAAAACTTGTCTAAACCAAACCTTGAATAATCCAAAAACTTGTCTTAACCCTATCCTGAATAATCCAAAAACCTGTCTAAACTGAACCCTGAATAATCCCAAAACCTGTCTAAACCAAACCCTGAATTATCAAAAAAACTTGTCTAAACCAATCCCTGAATAATCCCAAAACCTGTAAACAAAACCCTGATTAGTCTGAAAAACTTCTCTAAACCAACCCTGAATAATCCAAAAACCTGTCTAAACCAAACCTCAAATAATCAGAGAACCTGTCTTAACTGAATCCTCAATAATCTGAAAACTTGTCTAAACCAAACCCTGAATAATCCAAAAACCTGCTTAATCCAGGTACTTCTTGAAGTCCCTTTGTATCAGTTTTAATGTATTTTAACTTGGGTAAACCATATTCCTTTCTAAACCGAACAACTTTAAAGATTTGGTTTAGACAGGTTACATTGTAATACTAGTCATGTGGTTGGTAAGTCTTTCTGATATATAGAAATAAAAATCAGTTTGGTTGGTCTTTGACATGCATGAATCACCTCGGCTCTGAATTTGATAAAGTGTGCTTCTTACATTGTTGAACTGCATCAATGCATTTTTGATATTGATCATAATACAAAATTAAACATGATAATTTTTTACTGCATATATAGTAGTAAAAAATGATGGAAATATTTTCCAGTGCATTTGAATCCTTACAAAAAGACTGGGAGATTTTTTCCTTAGCATTCTAAATCTATACTATACAATGAGTAATAATTGTTTTTGTAATGAATTGATTGTCTCAGTAATTTAAATTATATCTGTATATGATCATTCTATATGATTTCAGTATGAAAAAATCAAGAAGAAACTAAAGAAACCAACACTGATTGGAAACTCAGTACGTTACCTCCGAGAGTTGATCGGCCAGCCAGAGGGCTTCCTGTTTACCATGTCTACGTTATCAACAGCATTAGTCATTAACTTCCTGAGCTGGATACAGATCTTTTAATGTTATTAAGTGTTATTGTTTTATTCAAATTAGTGTCTCAGTTTTTAGTCTTCTGTGTGATCCATATGTCCGGAATACTTTAATGATAAGCTTTTCAAGGCTGACTCCACAAACTTAATTGATGATGTCTTGCATGTTTCCTGTACTGTGCAATCTTTGTGATTGATGAGTAATTATTCAAAGAATCGTTCAGGCTGTCTATTTTATAGATGGAGTTGATTTAATGTTATAGTATTCAGATTCAGCACTAAAAATTAATGAAAAAAATACAAGTAAGATACATTTACCATTTCTGTGTACCCTTTCAAATAATGCAAAACACTTTTAATATACTTCCCAAATTTATTGCATAACAAATGATAAGTTATCTCCCTTTGAAATGTTTCATACTTGAAAGAGATTTATGCAAAAATAAATATATACCTTATTGTGTATAAGTACAGTGAAACTTGTCTTAACCAAACCACTTCTGAACTGTAGAATTTGTTTGATTTATACAGGGGTTAGTTTTACACAGGTTATAATTATGTGTGAACTGGTATGAATGGATTTAAAGGAGTGTATGGTTTAGACAGGTTTTCAGTTCATACATGGTTTGGTTTAGATAGGTTTCATTGTATCTTTTGTCTTTTGCTTACCTTTTATATATAGGCATGATATAATCTGCTATTTGTCCCCTGTGTTATGCAGATCATTGAATTATGAGGTTTATGTCTTTTTGAAATTTTACTCAAAGGTTCAGTTATATATATATATATGGTTGTTATATTTACCTCTCTTTGTAGTATTCTATAGTGAAACCATCAATAACATTTTTTTTTTATCAAAAAGATTTTTTTTTTAGAATACTTTGTTTTGGTTATGGTTATGACAGTCATCACAATAAAAACTTTAAAACTCAATACAGGTTTCAGCTTATTTTTCAGTATTATCAGGACCATTGGTTGAAGTTTATTTAAATGTTTTTTGGTACTTAAAAGTTTGGTATACAAACATTTGTGGGTGTTCTTTAATGTTCCTGGCCATGTAAAATTGTGTCATTGAATTCATTAGTAATTATCTGGTAAAGTTTTGGACTTTTTATATCATTGTTTTATACATATGTATCAATGGAAATGATAAGGTACAAAAGGGCCATATTTGCCCCCTACTTTAAAAAAAAAGTTTGAAGTTAAAAGATGATTTAAAGGGTTTTAAATTTTCACAATTACATCAATAATCAGTTTTATGGAAGCCTAAAATTTGCTAAAAACAACAAATTTCGGGATATCACATTTTTTAATTATTAAATATGGTTGATTTTCCAAAACCATGCATTACAGAAAAAATGTTCTCCATATCAAATTTGTCGCCTGAATATAGCTGAAATATTGCTGCTCGGGCATTAAACCCCAACAAACAAAAAACATCCAGTCATACACAGGGCCAAATATGGGTCTTACCATACCTCATCTTTCTAAAAATTGATGTAACTATACCTTGAGTACTGTGATTTTCTAATGATGTCCCATGTTAGCTATTAATTGATACTCCACAATACCATGTTTTACTCAAATTCCACCTTTATTTATTTTTATACCTCACATAACTTCATCTACAATACTGTGAACATACATTTATTTATGGGTAAAAATTTTTGTGGTTCTGTGTAACTGGCAATTTTAGCTGCAATCTAAATTTTTTGCGAAATTTTGTATGTGATTACCAATAAACTGCAGAAATCAAAATCAGAAAGTGTAATTTCAAATTATGTTTACCTAAGGTACTTCAAGATTAATTACCCTTTATTTTAGAAGTACTGCTACAGACTACAAGAATTACATGAAGCAAAAAAAAAAAAAAACCACAACAACAACACATTTTTGACATCAAAACCACAAAAACTACCAGATATACTGGATACAAAAAGTGTTAGTTTTTATATTTTTAACTTTATTACAATTTGCAGTTTCTACCTTTTCTTTAGGAGTTTCAATATTTGACTAAACTTCTATGATTCTGAATATTGGTACAGTAAAAAGGTAGCTTTACATGATAAAAAATGGAGATCTTTATTGTAGAGGTGAAGAATGTGAGAGCTTGCTCAATAGTTATTGGATTTTGGAATTTTTATGTTTCTAGACATTCTCAGGAAGAATGGATGTTGTTTAGCATAGGTACTTATATGTATAGTTTCTACTTCAATTTAAATTATTCGTTTGGCAATTGGGTTATTTTTTTCTACAAGCCTTTTTGTATCTATAATTTGTAGTTTAATGTTATGGTGTGTGTCATCTTTATCTATGTGCAATTTACACTAGTTTTACTATGGTAAGGTATTGTATTTTCTTGAATATGAGTGTATATTATAAATATTTGGCCAAAATATTTGTATGCCATTTGCTAAAATATAATTGGTGCATGACAATTAGTAAATTACATGGTAATTGAGTCTCCTGACATTTATAACACCCATATCAGTGTTAGTAGCAGTAGCAGATCCAGATCCTCTTTTTGTTGGAAAATTTTCATATCCATATTTGGGCAAAAATGAGCAAATACGTTTACATGGATTAGTTTTTTTTTCTGGAATCCTTTCAGAACCCACTTACCATAATCTCTTGATCTGCTGCTGTTAGTACAATGTTAGTAGTGTTTTCATAAATACATTGGTTCTCCTTCAGGTATGGTAAATTTGGTAATTTTCACAATTCTAGCTTTGCCTAACATTTTATTACCTAAATTTTACCATATAGAGTGGAGAAAAATAAACCTTTACTGCAGCTATTTTTTTAAAAACAGATTTTAAGTCAATTGATTTTATTTAATATGGATGTTTGCATGGGGAATTATATCTAATGTTATTGTATGTAAATATGCATGTACATGTATATTTCCATATTGTAGTGTTGGCTTAATCAACTATATTGCTTGAAAGTTAGTTTAATTTCTTGAATCTTTTTTTAAATTTAGTTTGACTTAGGCAAACCACAAGTGTGATCTCAGAATTTACTTTGAAGTACTCTATACCGGTTGGCATATAGAAATTTAAAAATTGTGCATTTTCAAATGATTTTTAGCTTACCTGGCCATAGGCAAAGTGAGCTATTGCCATCATTTGGCGTCTGTCATCATGGTTAACAATTGTTCATAACTTTTCTCCTGTGAAACTACGAGACCAATTGGAACCAAACTAAGAGTGAAAGTTCCTTGGGTATTCTGCAAAGATCTGGTGTGGGGATTATTGATACATCGAAAAACATGGCGACCATTACTAAAAATAAAAGATGGGTCAGACAGAAGTTTTTCACATGTATCTCCAGAGCTTTTAGTTTTAGGTACATTTTGACGAGGTAAAAGTGTTCAGCATGATCTCTCTCTGGTCAAAATTTTGTTTTAATCTGTTAAGCCATGTTGGAGTTATTGCCCTTTTTCAACATTTCTTTCAAAAATCCTCTCATCTGAAACTTCTAGACCAATCAGAACCAAACTTGGTATGAATGTTTCTTAGGTGTTCTGCATAGAACTGTGGTGAGGATTTTTGACCAGTCAAAAAATGTGGTTGCAAGCTACTACTAAAAATAGAACATAGGGGTCAGACAGAAGTTTTTCTAAAAAACTATAAGGTTTAGCTGAATTCTACCACTTGTCAAAGTGTCATTATAAGACCTACAGAGGTCTGCATTGGGTCTAAGTTGTCAGATGACTCCTTGTTGGATGTATTGTGTTTGAAAGGTGAAAAATTGTGTTTTGAAGTTTTCAGCCAATATCTTGAAAACGAGAAAGATGGAAATAAACTTTCAATTGCTGAAATGGTCCTTATGACAAGGCCTAAAAAGTGTGTAAAGATCAAAGTCGTTGAACAACTCTTAGTTAGAGTTATTGTCCTCAAAAGGCAAAAATTTTGTCTTTAGCAGTTTTCAGCCAATATCTTGAAAACTTTAATAAATAAGAAGAAACTTTCAATTGTTGAAATGATCCTTATGATAAGTCCTACCAAAGTCTTTGGGTCAAAATTATCAGACTACTCCTTTTTAGAGTTACTGCCCTTGAAAGGCAAAAAAGTTTAAGCAGGTAAGCGATTCAGGCTCCTGGGAGCCTCTTGTTTAATTGATAGGGGTTGTAGTATATCCTTTGAAAGACCTGGTGTTTTACATTTAGACTTAGTTATAATGGATTTGTGCACTGAAATAAGGCAGTAAAGGCGCTTTAAATTGCACCATGGATGACTTATATGTAAGTACAAAAAATTGCTCCAGCAGTAATGCTAAAAATTAAAGAATTTTTTTTTTATCATTTGGATTTTTAAGTTGCAACATTTTTCACAATGATAAAAATTTTATGGTAATGTCTGAATATACAGTTGACATTTTGGTAAAATAGAACTACATCTGAAATGGATGTTTCTGTCAAAATGGACTGTTATTCATTTTTTTGTACAATTCTTATCCAATATGAGTAGTAAATCTTTTGAGAAAGAAATGTTTGTTATTTTTGTCAACAATGTGCAATTTGATTTACTTTGTAGAATTGTTACTGCTTAGTATTACATATATTTGCATGTGATATTTTTATATTGTCATTTGAGACTAGAATTAGATTCTCGCTTAAAATTATTGTAAAAACCAATAGTATATTGTTGAAAAGTGTGTCCTTAATTGTACTTGTTTCCTAGCAAGTTTTCTGTAGTTAACATGCACCTTCATCAGTTGAAAGTAAAATTGAATGTTTACTGTGACAAAATATTTTTTAATTATGTTTTTTTCTATATTCTGACCTAAATCTGAATAATACTTAGTCATTTAAATATATAACTAAAAGAGCTATGAATGTTTTTTGCTTTACCAATAGATAGTTTAATTGCCTCTCTAGAATAGTCATTTGTGACTGATGAAAATGGCTGTAGTTTTTTTAGTGGACACAATACAGTTTTTATGTGTTGTTTTTATTATGGTATCAAATATATGTTTGTGTTCCCACTTTCAGTGTTGAATTAATGAGGTAGACCTAGGGTAAGGGACATAACTTTTGAAATCAGTGATATGCTTGCATCGTAGTCTAAAATTATAGATTTATGGGTTGAAATTTTTACTATAACTTTTTCACCTATCTCCTTGTTCTTGACCGAGTTATTGTTCTTTATTTCTTGTGATATCTAACCAAATTTTTAGCGCCATCTGGTGGATAGAACTTTTTTTGAGTTGCGTATGACCACAATTCGGGCAAATATTCAAGAAGAATTCTCCTTTTGCATTCAAGGTTATTTTTCAGTGAAGCAAAAATGGCCAAGTAGTTCTGATTGGCCTTAAGTCCTGAGGTAGAAAAGCAAACTGGAATTTGATTATGATATGTTATATTACGATAATAATCTTGGGTGTTGGTGTAAAGAAAAAGGTGATATTAATTACTCACCAGATATAGCACTGAAACTGTATTGAGAATACTGCTACTTTGTCAGTCTATCATTATGATCTCTCTTCCCTTACATGTTGTGCCATGAATGTTGAAATATATACTATAGTTAATGAATAATGATATATTATCCAGTTTGAAATAAAGGCTTCCAAAGCTTTGTAAATTATATTTAATGCCTTCTTCTTGGGTGGGTAGCATATCAGAATTTTTCTTTACATGTCTTATTCCACTTGACTTGAACTGGCTTGGGTTTCTCTAATGGAGAATTTCCTTATATCCTTGAGTTCTTCTTCAAATCTTTGGTAATTGGACTAATTGGTCAAAATTTGGGTTGAGGAAGGATTTGAGGAAAATCTCAATTAGTGATTTTTATTGAAACTGGGCACAGAATACTGTAAAACCAGGTTTAGAACAATGGCTATTTGATTAAGAGCTGTGTTGTGAGTACATAATGTGCCCTTCCCCACCTGCAAGTGAAGCAAGTAAATGTCATAACTTGTGACTTTTTATGAGCAATTCGGGGACTAGTTTTAGAAAAGCAGAGGACGCTTACCCTACTGGTGCACCTGGTCCATGCTCCCAATTTTTAGTGGAGTCTGAGTTGCTCATTTACTTTTGTTACTTTGTATGTATGATTTTAGTTACTCTATGTTCTTTGTTGTGTATGTCTGTTTTCCGTGTCTGGTCTTTGTCCCTGGATTACATTCTTTTGATTACCGCTATAACTTTTTTCCCTTGATTACTCTTGTGAACAAACAAAATGACTTTCATCAAAATAGATACAGACATTGAGATCATAACTAACAACTCTGTTGAGTTTAAAATAATTCCAATAAATTCTTCTATATCATATCATGTACAATGTATTTAGGATTGATACATTTTAGGGATTATGAATTTGTGGGGAATGGTCCAATTGAAAAGTTCTTTTATTGCCCATTAGTCAATAATAAATATTCATTTAAAGTATATAAAATAACTTCAAGGGGACAAATGTACCCTGCAGCACTTTATCAAACATGGAAACCCAACAAAAGCTTATGGCCATGTGATTCCAGAATAGGTATATAAGGCCATTCACCCCCACAGCTTAATCTGTCAAATTAAAACACGAACTCTATAAGTAAAATGTTTATTGTTGGCACATTAGGGTAAACAAACAGGTCCAATACAAATTCATTGGCCAGTGGAATTAATAACAAAAATACAAAGACTGAAGATACATGTGCACTTAATACCCAATTCAGAGTTATTGTTCTGCAGACCTTTTCACAAAAAATGTATTTTAAGTTGTGAAGTCACAATGCTTTTTTCTATTGTGACATCATAATTTACAATCATTTTTACTCTAAAAAGTTCTTCTGAAACTGATGCCTGAACCCTTTCCTAAAAAAATATTCAAAATAACTTTTCATGATATCAAACACCTTATTTATTTCTACCACAGTTAAGTAAGTTTTTTTATCGGAAGTTACACGTTTTAACATGAAATGATGATCATATTTCACCAGAAATAAAATATGGTTGTACATAATGTTTTTACTTATTGGCAACTCCGCTCTAAAATAAACAAACAAAAAAGTTCATTGTGCACCACTTATAGTCAATATTTTAATCAAAGATTTTCTGTCGCAAGGTTGATACTTTCTCCAAACATATGTGATGTTTGGCATTGGGAGGCTTTTCTAAAATCATGAAGATGTGGTTTTTTTTCTTATGAATTAAAATTTGTGAATACATTTGTTTTAACTGGTACCATGAACTCTTGCCCTGTTTTGCTTAAGGAGGACAATAGACCAGTTGTTTGTAACCTGATAATAAACAGTTGACATGTAGTTGGACAATTTTTTTTAACCTTGGAAAAAAAAAATTCAGGCCACTTCAAATTAATTTCTTGTTCTAAGGGCAATATCTAGAAAATTTGCAATTAGCAAGTGATGATATTTTTCATTTGTGTTTTTTAGACAGTTTTAATTTTATTTAAGTAGTGAAAGCTAGTTAGGCATTTTGACTGTTTGACAGATTTGTGAAATAATACAGGAACAATGAGGCTCAAAAAAACAAGTAAATAATACACACAGGAAAAAAGTATTGCAACACTTCTTTTATCAAGGGAAGGCAAGTTAACAAGTACAAAATGGTTCAACATGACATAAAGGACTGAAAACTACAAGAATTAAAAGCAGAATTTGGTTGAATGAAGAGGTCCACAGTAACTTTTAACAGATGTGATTTACCTGACATAGAAAGTTTGTGTATTGCAATACTTTTTCCAGGTGTTACATAAAAGGAAACCTCAACAAATGAAAAAAAAACAAGTGCATTTAGGTCAAATAAAAAATGATCAACATTTACATTATCAAAACATCTAATGATCTGGCAGGAGTTTTGTGACCTGCACAATTATATAAACATAATAGAAAAATTACATGATGTTCAATGCATTCGCATACTCCACTCGTGATCAATAAACATGAAAAGTTGAACAGTTAACAGATAGTATACGGGCTGAAAACAAAGAAAGGGGGTGATATTACAATTCACAATGACAGAGCATATACTAACTATACAGAATTCTTTCAGTGAAAGCTGAGAACTGTGAACAGACAGACAGACTGGTGAATGAACAAGATGATTGAAGTATTAGCCCCTTCAACTGTGGAAAATGAGATAACCAAAAATCACTTGGACTGCTTGATTATGTGTTTATCTCTGTATTGAAAAATACAAAAGAAGTATTTACAAGTATGTGATTGTGTATAATATCAGGCCAATAGCCAGGGTGAAAAGATGGGATTCAGATGTCTAAAACCATTTCTTGGTCATGAAAATGCATAACAAAATTGTTTCTTGTGTATGCAGCAAGAATATTCTAACTTAAATCCATGGGAGATAACTCAATCCAAAACTTGAAAAAAAAAGTAATTTATTTCAACTTTGCATTACAAAAAATTAGCTCAATGAATCTAAGTATCATATTAATATCAAGAATTCTTGTGTTCTAAATCAAAGCATCAATTAAAAGGAATGTTCTAGTCAAAGCCAATGAATAGTTCAATCTTAAACTTTTATCATAAAAAATTATCTCCCTTTCATCAACACTATAATTCAGAAAACAAGATTTGCAAGTGATTATCCTTCCAACCCGTAAATTAAACCCAAGATAAATTTGGTCAATTGAATATTTTATCTACGTAGGATAAAAAAACCCCATTAAACTATCAATTTCCCTTCTCGTCAAATTCTAATGACATTATACTTTTACCATCATCAAACAGAATTTTCAAAGGTCATGACCTTAAAAAGCCCTTTAGCTTTCAGCCTGTAGTCTGAAGTAAGAAGTGAATGAATATATTTACATAATGATCACATCATATAACAAGTAAAAAATTGAAACTATAAAGTGAAAGACTGTGTACATTTACATAGCTTTTTCTTTATATGTATCGATACAGTGTACATTTTGATATGTTATATATGTACAAGATGTATTTTATAAAAAGCATACAACTTATTTTCATGTATTATCAACTGTTAAAGGATTGATAATTCAGAATTTACTGCAAAATTAGTTACTGACAAATTGATCTAGCAGTGATTTGATTCATGCAATACCAGGTTAAATGTCAAAAGTATAAAAAATGTGGATGGAATCCTGTACTAATATTTACATGGCATAAATTATTACATGAAATATATTACAACTTTGGCTTGATTTCATGATTCATGAAAAATACATTTCATAGAATTTGACCAATTTGATAAAAAAAAAAGTGATATCTTATATACATGTGCATGTATTTTTTAACACTACCATTTCTACATACTGTAAATTCAGGAATTATTGCATGAAATTATCATTTCAGTTTTGTAAATTTAGACCAAAACCAAAATTTTTATTCTAATGTTGGCAATAATCAGAAAAATGGCAGTTTAATATAAAAAGTTAAAATATTGCAATTTCAACAGTGTTCTTTTTTTCTGCAATAATAGCATTCCAATAATTTCTGCACATACAATATCATATTTGCAATAACTTGCAATAATTTTGTTCTGGTTTACTGAACCTACAGGTATAACATTACAATATCATATGCTATAAACCAACTTCAATTTTTTTATAACGAAGAAAACAAACAGGGCTCGTCATGTAATCCTATGAATTCATGAGAATGGGTCCCTAGCTCCAATTCAAAAACATAGGTGTTTACAAACTTATTCCTAATTTCTTTACATCAATGAAAACAAATAGGGATTGTCATGTGATCCTGTGAATTCATGAGAATGGGTCCCTAGCTCCAATTCAAAAACATAGGTGTTTACAAACTTATTCCTAATTTCTTTACATCAATGAAAACAAATAGGGATTGTCATGTGATCATGTGAATTCATGAGAATGGGTCCCTGGCTCCAATTCAAAAACATAGGTGTTTACAAACTTATTCCTAATTTCTTTACATCAATGAAAACAAATAGGGCTTGTCATGTGATCCTGTGAATTCACAAGAATGGGTCGCTAGCTCCCATTCAAAACATAGGTAGTGGTTGGTTATGGAGTAAAGGACTACTGTCTTATCAACAAAACCTATTATGGAAAAATATGGTAATAAAAATATGACACTTAACTATTTCCACACTACAATAAATTTTTTGATAACACAAAATAGAAAATTCTGATAACTATGCATCAAATTGATGCAAACTAAAAACAAGTTTTCAGTCTTCAGTTTTGGGTGTTTTAAACGATAGAAATTCCTGATGAATAAAAAATCAAGTACAAGACTACAAGATCTATATATTGTGAAATATACTGTAAATAACATTAATGAGAATCTTGTTAAAAACCACCAAAAAAAAATGCAAAAAATGTCAACAAGTTGGTTTATAGTTAAGTTTACTACTGAATTTTGGCTGTGTACAGAACATATAGGGTCCTGGTTTAATATAGACATGTACCAAGTTTCATGCAAATCATGCATGTACCTCAATGAACCTTAACCTTACAATCCGAAATTTGATGTTGTGGTACCTTGGGGTAACTCATAACCAGCTCAAACAGCATATGGGTTTTGATCTTTAAACTTTTTACAGAAATATCAGCATGTCAGAGTAGGATTTAAAGAAACTGGGTCACTGGAGTTTAGCCTTCAGATGTACTCCAAGAAACTGATCAATGAGTCTCTTACTGCCTCACTGGGTAAACATGACACCATACAGAGTAAGTAAACCATTCACATGTATGAAGACCTTGGCTATACTTCATTGAGATATTTGGTAGGACACATAGCCTGTTTATTGTTCGCTGCTCTTACTAGTACCATACCATGATTATTTTCCTCCCCAATTTGGAGCACGATCTGAAAAAAGTGAAAATGCTTTATGATTATTTCCCCTTTGACCATAGTTACTTTAGTGTAAAACAATTGGGTATGTAATAACAGATGAATAGATAGATTGCCTGCTTTGTCTTGTTAGGAAAGTTGCTAGAGAATCTAGTCCATGATTGAAGTTGGCTTGTGCATTCACTTTTCAATAGGAGTCTTTTTTTCGTATTTATATTCTGAGCTTTCTTTCCTGTTTCTATATACAGTTTATCATTTCCACTCCTTTCACAATATCAATTCAGATACAGCTTAAACCACAAAAATACACAATAAATTCTATTCTTGAAGTCTTTTTGGGGGGTGAGGGATTCTCAAAATATTGTTATCGTATTCGAAATCTTGAGTTTTACTATACCTGATCTTTATGAAGTTTCATATCTATATCCCCATCTGTCAAATGCATAGCATGTGTTACTTGGTACACCCTTTGATTTTTCAGTAAGGTTATGACATATTTGGCGGGAAAATATCCTGATCTTCCATTACATTTACCCTGAAATAAATTTCCAAATAAGAATCTTAAATAACCTGAATAATCTTGAAGTTAAGTTATCCCACTTTGTAAACAGCCATCAATAATTGTCTTGTTTCATGTCCATTTTCACAAGTTGCCTGAACTTTTCATGTAATTAAGTTTCGTCAAAATCAATTACATTGTAAGTGCACTTTCCAGGGATGTGAACAGAAGGAAGAAGAGATTAATCATAAAACTGACCAAAAGACAGAAAGAAACAGGCAGAGAAACAAAAAGATGATTCCCATTTAGCCCCTGAAAACTTCCTTTGCAAGGTGTTTTAAAGATTATCAGTTGATTACTACCAACAGAACATTTTGTTTTTTAATTTCATTCAATTCAAAAGGAAGTCGAATTATCTTAATATTTGACAGCCTAAAACTGGGTATATATATTCAAGTAAAACAAACAGACCAAATAAGGTAGCCCCTAGCCATGCATTACCATTTAAACATACTAGATTTTTCCATAGAAATGGAAGACAAAGATGGACACATGCACTGAGATATTGCCATTTTACAAAACTTACCTTCCACCAATCAGGATCTGAGCTATCTGTGACCTTGACCCTTGACCCTGCCCTAAAATATAAAATAGATATATAGTTTAATATAAAGAGATATGGATCAAAATAAATAGTATACAAGGACAAAATTAAGCATGGCATTCACTTTTTGCATAAAAAATGCCTCTTTGATCGTAATCTTCAAAATTGACCTTAATTGATATAAGATAGGGTGAAAGATATTCATAAAAACTAAGTATATGGCAAGTTTTGTCAAAATCTGTCACAGACTGACAAAAAGGAAGAAGGAAAAGACACATACAGTAGTGTTATTATAACACAACTTCCTTCTATCAAAATTTTCAGTTTTCATTAAATAACAGACTTTTAATTTATACTAAGCAATTAAATAGACATTAACTGTGTATTGACTTGATATAAAAACAATACATGGATGAGGCTAAGAAGTGTGCCAAATTTGTATATAGTTTTTATTTTCAGACAATATACTATAGTTTTCTTATTATCCAAACTTCATTATTGTTTTTTATCTGTTTTAATTTTTATACGACATGTTTATTATACTTCTTCTGCACCAAAAGCCCATATAACATCTTTTTTTGTTAAAGTTTACATGGAATTTTCAGTCTTAAGTTACCAGAGATCCATTTGCCTAAATTTATGCAGAATAGTTATCATTCTTTTCTTCACCCAAGATAATTAAAATCATTTGCTGAAAATTAACTGAAATCAATACCAGCCTTTTTGTTGCCTAAAAACCTGAAATAGTCTGAAATAGTTGCCTTATATTACCTAAAATCCATTTAATCCTTTTGCCTTTGTTTTACAAATGTGTTTGAAAGTTACTAAAGATCCACATTATTATTTTCCATGCATTCAAATTTGTTCTAAAGTTACCATGTAACTTTAGATTCATATGGTTCTTTTGTGCATAAAAGAATGCAATTGCCTAAAGCAACTTATAATCCATATCATCCTTTTTGTCTAGGAATGCCATTGCCTAAAGTTATTTGAGATCCATATCAACCATTTTTTGCTGAAGTATGTAGTTGCCTAAAGTTACCTGAGATCCATATCATCCTTTTCTTTGCCTTTAAAATGATACAGTACAACATATAAATTATCTTTATCTTTGTCCTGTTTGTTCTTCCTACTTGGTTTCTGAAAAGTTAATTGTCAGTCCCTGTAAGAATCAGGCAGTACATGAAACATAGTATGAAAAAACCCATCATTTTGATAGTGTAATTTGACTATTTGCACCACCAGAATCAAGGAAAACAGACAAAATTTTCCATATCATGCTGGACCATTGAGTTACAATTTCATTAAAATGCACTGAAAATGAACATTTCAAGGGCAGATAACTTTGTCAAAAACCTCATTTTTCTAAGATTCTATTGAAAAATTCTGAGCAAATCCAAAGATATAGAGATCAAATAATGGTCTTTTCAAATTGAGGAAGGAAGAATCCTTGAATGATATTTTATTTTCAGGGTTTTGACCTACATGTTCCTGGTTTTTCCCATTTTGCCTGATTCTTACAAACATTTACACTTAAATCCTGAAATTACTTCATGTTTTATGTACCAAACTATAGTAAAAAACTGGTTTTTTTGTTTTACTTGAATCTTTTTACACAAACCATGTTAGAAAAAATTGTGGCTAATAGTATTAGTATCAAGAAAAAAATATTTTGCATACCATTTTTAATTTTTATCTCTCATTTGCTAGTCTAAGCACATAACATGCTGGTGTGCCCCCCACCCCCCACCCCTTCCTCTTTTTGGCAATAGTTGAGCTGGTTATACACCAACTGGTGCAGGAAGTTGATATCAGAGAGCAACCTAAAATCACTTACAGTGTATACTCCATCCATATGAAGCCACACACCCAATTTTGAAATATCAATTCATCCATTGGGAGCAGTGATAAATGCAACAGAATTTGGATGTACGGACAGAATGACGGATGGACAAGTAGAGATATAAATAGTACAACCAATGTGACATAAACAGTTTGTATGGATTTGATAAAGATCATTGATGGACAACAGTATACATAATAACATGTCAATCATAAAAGCAAGCAGATCTAAAATAAAAGATTTAAAAACGACTATAAGGATTGTCAAAATCTAAAATATAAAACTCACTGGTGATTCCTTTGGTGATGGTGACAGTCCTCCACTTTCAATCTCGAGTGAACTGGCTTTGATAGAGGCAGCAAACTTTTTCCGAAGATTAGAGGCAGATAGTGAATACTTTTCATCAGGACTTCTTGAACCTGTCCAAAAATTGTTAGTAAGAAAAGGGGTAATTTGGTATATCCAGCATTCCAACGATGCATTCGTTATATCATGCAAACATGTAAAGCTTCCATATTGTCATGCTTTTCCTAATTCCTTTTTCACTATGGATTTCATCACAGACAGAGACTTACTGTTACAAGAATATTAGTATCATTTTCCAGACATAGAATGCTTAAAATAATTTTAAAATTGTAAGAGACTTTTATGAACAGATTTTGAAAATCTATGAAGAAAAGGCATTGGAAAGCAAGTAAAAAATAGACAAATGAACAACAAAAAAATGGTTACCAGCTAGTATAAACCAAATAGGCATCTGATTGAGAAATCAAAAGTACACAGGACAAGAAATTTCAGTCTTGTTAAAGTTTTCATAGGGCTGGAAAATAAATTTTTTTCTATTGAAGTATACATTTAGTCATAAGAAAATGCAACATATTAAGCATTACAAAATCAATTCCTCAAAGTAATCATTAATGTTTAGTTAGAGGACAAAATGGTTATTACAGAAATGAATTAGAGCTTACCAATTACAATGTACTAGTAAGGAGCCACCCATCTAAGAATTGTGATGGGGAGATTTACGAGTTGAACAATTTATACGTTTAGTTATGTCATTCAGATTTGTTAAATGGTATATAAATTAAACAATTATTTAGAGAATCCTTCTGCTGATTAAGAAAAGTCTTTAAAAATGAAAGGGAACAGAATTTCTATTAGATAACTCTTTTTTTGCTGACACTTGAAACTTTTATAAACTTAACTATCTTTTACTTGAAGACTTCCATTGAAAAGGATATTGTTCATTCCATAATTAAAACACCTCAGGCTAGCTCACATAAAAAGTAAACTTACTTATTCTAATGAATTACCTAATACTAATTTTGCACGATTCTTAGGTGGCCTGATATTTAATAGAAAAAAAAGGCATGTATTTAAGGTTAATCGCCCCATAAATATAGGAAACTTAAGATACTATTTTTCTAAAATCTTCTAATTGATGGGAAAAAGCTACTTATTACAGGTTTCATGCTACTTTTCTGAAATCTTCTGATAATTATAGCACAAAAGGTAAGCCTTAAACTTTAATCACCTCGTAAACATGTGTTAGTAAAAGAACTACTTTTTTTCTTCGTTGTTTCATCAATGGCAAGCAAATGTTTCGATGGTTCAGGTGCATCCAGGGAAAAACTTTTCATGCGAGCATTCAACTTTTTTCTTCTTGCTTTTGGACTGTGACCAACTGAAAATACAAACACTTTTAGAGGCATATGTTTATATAAACATTGTTAAACAAAACTGTTGACAATTAAAACATGTCACAAAAACTAAGGTAGGTTGATTCTTCTTCCTCTTTTGGAAAATTTTGAGGGGGCCAATTCCCCTTTGAGTTTTCAAAGGCAAACACATATGCAATAGTTTTATGTAAAATTTTAAACCCATTTTTCTTCTTGCAGAAAAATCAAACCCTTAAATAGCACTTTTTCCAATGGCCCTGACAGTGTAGTAGAATAAGACTGGCTTGTCCTTTATAATTAAGATTCAGATAGTTGTAAATATTACTCTCTATTATCTTGGAAAATCCCAGAACCTGGCAAAATCCTTCCACACAACCCTTGAACCTGGTAACATCCTTCTACACAACCCCTGAACCTGGCAACATCTCTCCAATTCTATCTCAACTTTATACAAACACTTCCTAAATCTATTCTTGTTTCTGTAAAGTGTGTTCTATAGTATAGACATAGCATTCTTTTTAAAACACCTTTGAGTACTTTTATCAAACACATGTTTAAGCACTATTACTCGATTGACATTTACAGAGTTTTGCAGCTGCTGACCGATTTCTATGATTACCACAGTTATGTTCCCCCCATAGACTTTATTTTGGCATTGAATGTGTCATTTATATTGGAATAGTTGTCAAGTTTGTGTTGTAGCTTGATTTTCATAGCATCCATTACATAATGGATAAATATAATGGCGCAAGAACATGTGCTGAATTTTCTGTTGCATGTTAGATAAGATATGGAGTAAATGTTGAAAAGGCCAATACAAATCTTCAAATAGTCTGTTATTGATAGATTGATTGTAGTTAAACATGCTATGGCATATATTTCATACATCTGTTGTTAAAAAGATCCTGCTTTGTATTTGTTTGAAAATGTTGAGCTAGATTTTTAAAGTGGTAGCTCACAGAAGTAAAAGCCAAAATGTAGGAATGCCATCTGCTCGGATATTATTTTGACTCCAAGCTAACCAGTCATCACTCCATCTCTAGTTCATATGCTTGATAGGAAGCTTCAACTTCAAGCTGCCACAACACTAGCAAGTAGTTAAAGTAGGTATATTCATTTTCATGGTGTAATAATTTCGCTGTTTTTTTTTATGGCCAAATGCATGGGAAAAAAATAGGATAAAAATTCATTTCATTTAACCCTTTATTTATGCTTAAGAAATGTAGATGAACTATCTTGCATTCTTTCCTTTCACATAACCATGAAGTGTGAAAGCAAATGTTTACATAGGTGGGAATTTTTTTTCCTAAGTTTAAATACAAGTACTCAGGTCGTGTAGTACTCTTCATTTTCACAGCTGCAACTATAAATATTTTGATAACTGAAATTTTAAGTGTAAAAAGCACATTTTAAAATTTTTATCAATTTCTTAAAACAGTTATGTAAAAATTCATGCAAGAATCAGGCAGGTCCTGTGATATCAGTCATACATACGAAGGAAAATAGAGGGTGCTTATATCAGTGACACATAAAAAAAAATGGTGAGAGTGGGGCTTTTTATTGCACCTTATAACTATGTCTATATACCTAATACCATAAATCCAGAATAATAAAACTGCTTCAAAAATTAGAAAAGTGGATAAAATTTTTCTTTTACAGTTTTGTTGCAGTGTAAAATAATAACAGTGCACTGAATTGACAAAAACTTTGATTTACAAATTCTGCTCAAACAAGTGAAAATGCTCTGCACAGCCTCACATTTTCTTGTGGTTTTAAGCCTCATCCTTTTATAAAAAATAAAGCCTTATATTGCATGATAATTAGCCATCTGAACTAGTGAGAAAAATCATGAAAATCCATGGACAGACATAACAGGGTTTTGGGAACTGCAGGGAATAAAAATAAAACCCAAAGCTTTGATTAAAATGCACCCATGAGAACCCTTACCTAGTTCACACCATGGTCAGGTGAAATTGAAAAAAAATCATTCACATCAGATTTTTCCTGAGGAAAATTTTAAACTCAGAATAGTACAATTTTAGATTTTTCACAAGGGTACTTCAGCAAGCATTTCAACTCTGAAAGTTGAACAATAATTAGATACAAAACACATATAAAAGAGAATCAAGTTTTGCCAACAAAAATGTCAAAACTCAGAAAATATGGTGGAAAAAAGGTGGAAATTGAATAACTGTTTAAGAGTTAAAATTTAAGATGTATATTTAATCCACTCACTGGAAATGGGATAATGATCCATACCCTACTGTGTAGATGTATAAATTACTCAGAATTTTAATCTCTTGTCAGACCTAATGATAACCACATAATGAAACCCAACAACAAGTACTGAGGAGTTATTGCTACCAATGAACTTGTTAAATTTGCTCAGTGACAAACACCCATTGAGTAGACTGTATGTTGGCATTGATATATGTTGTTTTTGGAACAGTTTTTGTCACTGCCTAGATTACATAACAATTACATTTGTTCAAATGCTTCCAGGTGTTTAAGAACTTATTTTGTCAAGTGCCATTCAGAAAGAATACACAAAAATATCTTCAGTATGGTTTTCTAGGGTTGTATTTCAGGACAAGGACAAATCTGCTAGACCATTGATAAAGGTATTTGTGAATACAAAAAGGTACAGTGCTATGATTAAGAAAAGTACTGGTACCACGTTTTGGGCTGGTATTTAAGTAACTGTCTTTGTAAGAATCATGCAAAATCTGAAAAAAGTAATACACCCAAAAAAAGGCCTCATATTTTTATTTTTGTAATTAAGTTGTTTTATGGGTCTATATTATGAAATGTGTAATTATCAATTCAATCTAATCAACATTGAAAAATGAATAGATTCTATTATATTTGAGTGTCATTTACAGAGTTATCTCCCTTAATTTTGAAATCTACAGTGTATTCTATATAATTTTTATCTCCTAAGAACACAGGTTATATGAAAAACTGAATGTTAATATCTATTTACTATGCAATTCAAACAAAATATCAAAAATAAAAATATGCAGGCTTTTCATCCATGTATCACATTCTGCATGATCCTTAGCTGGAGTGCTACTTAAAACCATATTACAATTGGATACAATGTTTTTCAAGTACAGGCACTTGATAGTTTTGTTATTTTGATTAAAAATGAGCCCATTCAATGAAAATATCACAAAAGAATGCATAATACAAGTTGACTTGGGTGAAAGTAGAGGGAAACTGTTACCCAAGTCAATTTATTTATAAGGTGTTGGTATTATGATATTTTCAATGAATGGGCATAGAAACTGACAAGAATACATTTTTTTAATCAAATTAACAAAACCATCTATGCCCCGTGCAAAATTAGAACCCTACATAGAATGAGGGAGGCACTATACTACCCACTAATTGAGTGGGGGCACAATATCATTTAATGAGCCTCAAGATGTGATTTCTCAGCCTGGTACTTTGTTCACTTCTTGGGAATGTATTTTTTCGGCAAGTCGTAACCTAATAAATATTGGGGGTACATATTTGTCAGTTCAGTATTGGTTTTCAGTTCCGTATCTGCTTATGATGCGTTTCTGTCCCCAATGCCATATTTTCCCAGTGTGTTGAAAATACAGCAATTTTTTTATTTTATTTTTTTTTTTTTGCGGCTGCTTTTAAAACAAGGAAAAAAATCACCAAGTACAAAACTATTAGAAATATTGTGTACATTTGTAGAGTAATTTAATAACTTGCAAATGCAATATATAAACTTTGAGGACTACTTTCTTACAATGTTAATGCAATAGTCCTTTTATTGTATAGCAAAGCTTCACATTTTGATTGAAATGCCTTCTTGGCGGAGAATTGGAAGCATTACTTGCACTAGTGCAATATGGTAATTTATTGCCTCTCACTTTCTATTGCTGTCTCTGGTAAATACCAAGGAGTTGTACAATTATGTTAAATATCCAGGCAAATTATGAACAATATCATACGTTTATGTAAGCTGTCTCAAGAAAATAACAAATATGATTTTACGAGGCTAGTAAACAAAGTGGAATTTGGCAAGTTTAGCGGTTACAGTAAGAGAAGAATCCTAATGGTAAGAATCCAGATTTTAAAAGGGGAAGTCCTCTTTAATGAGAACAAAACTCAAAATTGGTTTTTTAAAAAAATCTCAACTTGAGATTTTTCTAAACTCCTAAATTTTTTTCCTAGAAATGTAGACATATGAGATGGATAAAAATCAATATGAGACTTTTTTGTAAAACCAAGCACCCATCAGAAATAAAAAAGAAAACAGAGGTAAATTGTTTTTATTGATTCAAAAATGTAACAAAAATAAAGTCAGGGTCAACAACAATTTGGCTACTCTATTACTAAAGTATTTTCTGACAAATACTTAAGACTAGAATACAATGCCCGAGGGGCAAGAGCTACAAATATATCACAGTTTTAGGTTTTGGGGTCAAATATACATATAATGATAAGCCATGGTTGCTTTGATGTTTTCATCTACAGTTCAATAAAAAACATATATATATATATACTTTAGCATCAACAAAGTCAATGATTTGAAAAAAATGGTAGAACAGAAAATTTAAAGGTCCATGTATTTTATGTATTTTATTCTAATCTTGTTTTCCCAAATCAAATGGTGGCTTTTTAGCATTTTATTTCAAAGGTTTTACTTAACAATTTCCACTGTAGAAAATCTCTTTTTGTAATGAAGTGGGCAGAAAAAAATTGTCAAGTATAATGTGTATTATATTTTTCTGACTCGCAAAATGGTGATCATAACATATACACATCATTAGTTTGTAGTTTTCCATACCTGATCAATTATTCTCATTAGTGATAACAAAAATTAGCATCATCAAAGCTATTAAAAAGTACCTGCTGACAAAGCCCAAAGTAATGTGATAGATGAATCCATTGCAAATTACAAGTGTGTAAGCAGCTGGTGCAATATACATTGGAATCAAAATCATCTATATTTACAATTAAAAATTCATGAATTTGGGAATATAAATCTACATCAATATGAACAATAATTAGTACAACTGATTTACTAAAAATCCTTCCCAAAGGCTCTAAAAATAGGGAAGGTCTACTTCACAGAAGGAAAAAATTGTATTAACTAAATCTGAATGAAAAACAAGCATACTAAAGGCCAAAATAAAAAGTATCCTAGATTCTCATCCCCTGCCAACCCAATTTTTTCACCCTTCTGAAATTTTTTTTTGGGTTAATTTGTTTCCAAATTTTGGTAAATTTCTTTCAATCTGACAGCATTTTTCACTTAAATTGATTTAAAAAAAAAATAAATAAATAAACAAATTTCCCTGCCCACCTCTAATTTTGAAAAATGTTGGAAGAGAATATAGGAATTTGTTCATGATAGCCACAAGCAATTCAAAAGTAGGTGAAAATGTTGTCAATTTAAATGGCTGTGTATTTGACTGGCAGGTTTTTTTTAAATTAGAAATAATGAGATGTATATATACATTAAGCAAAACAAAGTTGCAAAGAAAAAATAACAATGCTTTCTAAAGTGTGACGGGAAATAGCCAACATACATCTCTGGCAGCAATTTCAAAATAAAAATGATAACAAAGGCTTCAGCAAATTTGTTGCACCTCCGCCACAGGAAGTCATCCAATTACACGGGAACTTCATATGAAAGACTAATGGATAATAATGGTCATCAATGTCAAAATGGAATATAAATAAAATTTACAACAATGCTATAAACATGAGGTATGAGAATCAGACAGAAAAAAATATCATTGTATACTGCAGGATTGTCAATGTAAAGTAATATAATCGTGAACTTTATAAGGGAAGATAACTCTGGTAAGTCATTCTGGCAACCAACATCATCTAAGTTATCTATGCTCATCTTACAAAATGATTAGATGAGCATCTTTTTTTTTATATGGACCTGAATAATTCATGCAAGAGGCTAAACAATTGGAAAATGAAATTCTACCAAATGTTTTCTATCTCCTGATTATCATCAGATGGACAAACAAATGTTACATACTAAATAAGTCTAATTAACTGAACCTTCTGAAATGACTCTGAAATCCTATTAACAAAATTTCAATGTCTTAAAAACCATAAATGCCTTCTGAGAGACCTACAAAATCCTGAAGTATGCAGACTTTAAATCCTGTCTGGACAACATGGCATAATTAAAATACTGTACGTCACACAAAAAGCTCATCATTACTGTAAATTCAGATATATTAGCAAAAATTTCCAATAGGCAATAATTAAATATTGGGTTTAAAAATTTTGAAACTGCATTTTTGCCAAAAACTGCATTCATCACTACAATTGCTAAATTAATATTATTAAGTACAGGCATAGACCAAGTTATATACAGCTGATCCTGTCTACCTGAGTATTCTAAAATAGTTTTAATCAGTCTATAATTACATATACTTAACATGTGATGTCTCATGAGTCAATGAAACACATCTATTTATATGGACCATGCCCACAATTAAGTGGACTACTTTTATTGACCAATATGTATTGCCTCTTTGATATGTATATCTAAAATATTATAGAAATTCAATAAAAGTAACATATAAAATGTAATTATAAGAATTGAATGTTCAAATTTTTATGTCTCATGGGCATGTAAAAGCATTGACAGCTTGCTTATTTAGGACATGGAGCACTAACATGCTCAGGGTTTGACACTAACTTCATTTGTTTGGTGGTCAATAGGACTACTTCAGAGGTAAAATAGGTAGTCTGCAGACAGTAATGACGGTTTTGTTCTTAGATCTTATGAAGAATAAGACAAATTTTAGATAGCCTATAGGACTACCATAAAAATTTTTAAGGTAGTCTTCTCCAAAATTAGGTAGGCATAAGACTACCAGACTACTGCTGATGTCAATCCCTGCATGCTTCATTGAAAATGTGCTTCAGTCAACACTTTTACACACCTTTGAAACATCAAAAATGAAACAATCAAATATCCAGTAAAATTGACTTTTCAAATTCTAATTTAATAAATCTTTTTCTAGTTTTTATTTGTAGGAATGTGACAGACTTTAAGTTCAGTACCTTTTAAAATTAATTTTGAAACATTTTCAATTAAATATTGAGCCAGACATACCAAACAAATCATATTTACATTGTCAATATTAAAACATTTTGTGAAACTTCAGAGAAAAACTAAACAAATCATATTTACATTATTATTAATAATAATATTAATAATTAAAAAAATTGAAATCTTTAGAGAAATATATTCATGAAGTAAGGTAAAAATAATAGGATAATTAATCGGAAAGAGTTAATTACAATAATATTGTGAAAGTACTATTGTTTGTGGGGTACCAATTTTTCGTGGTTTTTGTGGTGTAGTCAAAAACATAAAATTTGGTTCCAAATGAAAAAAAGAGATTTTCCTTGATGTGTATACTGATAACCTAAAAACCCCAAATTCAAGAATCCATGAACTTGTGTTTCCTCCCTAATCCACAAAAATTGGTATCCATGAATTAAAGTACTTTCACAGTATGATCATGAGAGCTTTAGATCGCCTAGAAAAAAGAGTGTGCAGAACTTGTTCCAGGCACTAGTTAAATCTTAATGTGTCCCGGCACGAGTGATTATATTTTGGTTATTGATGATAACCAATTAGTTATCCTATTTATCATGTAGATTTTCTCCTTATTTGTTGCTATTTTCAACATTAAATTCAAATTTTGTAAATGGTAGTTTGATATACATGTTGCGGTGATGTTTTGGCGGAAAAAAGTCTGAAAGTAGAATTACCAAATCAATTTCACAGTGCGAATTATAAAAAAATTTTACACCTGGAACATTCAATAAATCACTGCTATCCATACAGTAATAATCGCACAGCTCGGAGTACAAGTCATGTGATTCAGAATACATGTATATCCTATTCTTCTGCTGGTACAAAATTTGTATAATTATTCAGACAGGAAAGGTATTTATGAACTGAAAAAAAGTGACTGGTTCCAACTATAGAGGTGCTATGTGCCTGTGTTACAAATGCACTTTAATTGTAGCAAATAAAAAAAACAACATTGCAAGTAATGTACATCATAAAACTAAATTCTAAATAAAACAACAACGACAAAAATATATACAACAAATAGTGATTTCAACCCATAATTTGTGCTAATTCAGTATAATTTTGTCATTTTTTTTCCTTTTATGAGCTTTTCTTCCTTATATTGGGGGGCATTTCAAACATGTCAAAAGAATGATGCACCAAAAAAAAACTTTCTCCCTGCACTGACTTTGAAATGGTCTTTCAAATCAGACTAAGCCTTTTAACAGGAATTACATGACCTCATTCTTCAGAGTTCTTGTAAAACCATTGTACTTAAAATTTAGGATATATTTAGATTAAAAAACAATTCAAAATTTTAAGTAATTATTTGACAAAAGTGCTTAGGCCTTCTTCTTCCTTTGTCTAGCACTACAACAGATAGGAATCATTTCCATTTGTTCTGTTCCATACAAAAAAATTGTCAATTTTCAATATGGCCTCCATGGATTTTTTTTTTACACTTAACAATACTGGAACAATATTAACATAATAAAAGTACAATGTTTGACAATGTAATCCGATTGCACTGTTCTGTTCCATACAAAAATTGTCAATTTTCAACATGGTCTCCATGGAATCTTTTTTTCCTTAAACTCTACAATGGTTGGGCAAAACAACCATAAGAGAATATAGGGTGAATAACATTGATGTCCATTGCATATTTCCATACAAAAATTGTCAATTTTCAATATGGCCTCCATGGAATATCTTTTTATTGTTCTGAAACTACACACAACACTGTGACAACACCAAACATCAGAGTAGTACAGTGCTAAACATTGACGAAGATGATTTGACTTTCGATGGTCGTGTGTTTTTGTAGAATTCTTTAAAATCGTGTCCCAAGGATTTTTCTGGTATCTCTAAGAAGAAAAGAAAGACAAAATAAGAGTAAAAAAAATCTGACAGAAAAAGTTTGAGCAACAGAAACATGAAAAAATTTACTGTCTTTCTTTGGGACTCTGTAAGTACAATATATCAATCAAGCAACAGAAACTGAAAAATCTTTTTAGAAATTCCATACTGACAGAAAAATTTTCAAGGACAAGTAATATTTCCAAAATTTAAAAAAAAATGAAATTTTGAATGATAAGTTTCATTTTATTGAATATATTTTCAAATTATTTTGTTTACATTTTTTTTGTTTTTTTTTTTTGGGGGGGGGGGGGGGTTATGAGAATGGTGGTTTAATTTGTAGCCTATCTAAGTATTAACTATACATGTAATTTCAGAATACCACAGATAACCATTTCCTGAACTCTTTACCCTTATTTTCAATGGTTCACTTTTTTGATAAATATTTATAATCTAGATTTTCTTCATTCATATTCTTTCTAAAAGGAAGAATTTAATGATTTATGATTCAGGATGTGTATTAGGGGAGAGTATCAAAAATCAGAAATTCTTAAAAAGTGAGAAGTTTTAGAAATAGAAAGTAATTATTATTAAAAACAATCATGTAGGTCAAAATTTTATAAATTGGAACCAAATCAGCATACAGATTTAAATAAAAAAATAAATGTAAAAGTGGTAATTTTTGCCTTATGGAGACAAAAATAGACCATAAAAAGCTTTTATAGTGTAAAAATATAATCAATGCTTGTGCATCATAGTGGTGAATCTCTCATGACTATACCATGATTTTGTTACCTTGAATTTACCACCTATAATAAAGGCTGTTACTCAAAGCAAATTTATCTCAAATTTATGCAATATTCCCAAAAATTACAGTTTTTGGGGGCGCAATTGGTTAATTCCATGCCCAAATCAAATAGGAAGGGGCACTTATGAAAACAGTAATAAAATTACCACCATAAAAATAAAATGTCTATTTGCATAAAACATATCTCAGAAATTTTCCTCATAAGAAGGAACACTCATACTGAAACTACTTGTGGAAAGAATTAAATATCAATTTATCTGTTGAATCCACAATTGTCATCAAATGCTTAATTCATTGTTGTGTTGTATGGTCATGTTTTTTTTCTTTTGTGTTTATTTCTGTGTGTTTCGACTTCAGTTCATTTTACAAGGTTTCTAGCATAATTCAAATTAAATTATGAATGCATTAATGTACAGTAATTACTTCAAGCCAAATTTAAACGAAGATGTAAATATAACCATATTTGTTTGTCTAAAATTTCGATAATGTTAGTAATTATAAGTTCATTCTTCATTCTGATGATGCACATGCAGACAAACTTCACTAATAGCACATTAGACCAGGAAGCAATTTTAGCCGGAAATCTCTTTAAAGGTTCTATTCCTAACTTACAGCCAATACTACAGTAAACTTCAGGAAAATAACTGATCTCTCTTTGTCTGTACAACCATTACCTGATGAAATGTCTTTAAATGAGATTTAAAAATTCTATTTTTCATTCAAGTTTGATAAAAACTTTTAAATCTCCTTCTGAAATGTTCAATTAGTTCATCAGGGAGGGAGGTGAAGGGAAGACAAGCTTTACTCCCTGAAGTTAACTACTTTACTCGCTGTAAAATGCAAGCAGTTGAAGTAAGTGTGATATTTTCTTTCTGTGTGCTTGAATATTCACGATCTGTTTATTGGCAAATATGTCTGAACAAAAGTACCAACAAAATTCCTTTTTTTTTCATTCAAAACCACAACACTTATATCTAAATGCATATATGCACAATTTACAAAACAACTGTAAAAACAAGCCCTTTCACATAAATTCATTAAATTCTTTCCATTGAAACTAAATTCATTATTCATTAGATTCGGTTCATCAGTAATTCCTAAAACATCTGAAATCAAATTACATGCTGTAAATCTAAAACAGATCTGAATGTAAACTTCAAAAAAATTTCCAGTTATTGCATTGCACAATACCACAATGCATACAAGATAAAAGACTTAATAATTAATAATACTAAGATATGCCTAATGTCAACCCTGGTTGGTTTGAGTTCTTTTGTCCAAATACCATTCTATATTTTAAGCACCTCCTACCAATTCAAACATTTCCATTACTTTACATGATAAAGAAGGTATATTCAAAGTTTCACTGTGAATTTCCAAGACAAGAGATTACTTTAAAAACATCCCATCATGAAGCTTGAAAAATAATGATGTCAAAACAAGAATGATAATAGGACATAGACTATAGATTTTTCTCTCTCACCAAGTTGGCATGAATATCGGTAAATAAAACCGAAAATGCACAGCTACCTGGAAACATGAGTACAAATCAAGGACACACATAAACAATATTCATACACATTTGTAATAAAGACAAATTTTCAGCAAAAGAAGACTAACAATACAAAAGATTAACCACCATTTCATAAAATTTATCATATTAGATATTCTATTTTGGACCATCGACCTAAAATATGTAAGTGGCTATTCCATTACATCAAGTCCTGGTGAACATAACTAGTTCACAGGTACTGGCATAGACTATCAAAACAAAGAAGGAGCTGCAAAAAGTCCAATATTGCTTTGATATCTACTTCATAACTTTGGCTTGTTTAAGAAGATACACTAAAACTTGTCTAAACCAGCCAATGGATAAACCAGTAACCTGTGTAAACCAACCTCTGGATAAACCAGTAACCTGTGTAAACCAAACCATAGATAAACCAGTAACCTGTGTAAACCAACCCCTGGATAAACCTGTAACCTGTGTAAACCAACCCCTAGATAAACCAGTAACCTGCGTAGTCCCTTAATATCAGTTTCAATATTATTTCAACCTGTGTAAACCAAACACCTGTCTCAACTGAAAATATCTCTCAGTTCAAACTGCAGGTTTCACTATACTTACTATTTGTAGACAAGAAGACACAGCTTTGTAGAATAAAGGGAGGTAATTACTGTATGTTTGTTATGATTTATAAGAGGACATTAAACAGTCTTTGATTTATATCAACTAATGTTAATAACATCTAAAGAAACTTACTTTAGATGAGATTGCTAGAAGTGTTAATTTAATTATTATATTAATTCCATCAGAAGGACTGTTTTCCTAACATTCCTGTTCTTAAGAGTTCTGACAATTAGGTATGTAATGATGTAAGGTCTCAAATTTCAGTGAGCATCTTTTTTGAAACTGTGGAAAGACTCTAATAGGTCCTTACAAGACTGAAGATTAAAGATAGGGTTATTTTTCACGAATGGCCAAGAATTTCTCTAATGAGTGAAAGATAACCCTATCTTTGATGTGAACAAGTACAAGTACCTGTTTCTTCCGTGAAATTATACTTATTTCTTTGCATCTCCTTAAATAATGCCACTATTTCTGGAAACACAGTACATAATGAAGTCAATTTTTTTTTCTTGCCTTTGTTTTGAATATGTCTATGATGCAGTCGTTGCTAAAATGTTTCAATGGTTAAAGAACCAGTTAAGATGAGGACATGTGACCTGGTCTTATATGGGTCATCTCAACTTGCAAAGGTTTATTTCAGGGAGAAATTTACTTATTTTACAGCGAATAATATAGTAAACTTTCGGAAATAGAGACGGTCTCCTCATATATGAATAACCATGATTTGATAAAGTATGTCATTTTCCAAGAAATGTCTTTGTAAGCTGGTCATGTGCACAGACCATGTGTAATAATTAGATGTTTGATACGCCTATAATCGATCATCTGATCAAAATATGAAAATGTTACTGTGAGACTTACAGCAGTAATTTTAATATGAGGCCAACACATCTTTCCGACCAAGAACACTGAGATGTTCTCTAGGGGACCCATACTTAGGAACAAGAAATACAAATTTATTTATGGTTCGGAATGAAATAATTCTTTCGGAGCAAGTTGATTACAGAAATCCTTAGTAAAAGAGTTGGTATTATTGCTCATTGCTGAATTGTTGTTTGCAAGCAAAAGAACCATCACCATATTTGGCAAGAATCGGCAGTGGTTGTTAAGATGGTTAAAAAATGACGCTATGGATAGACGAGCGTGCTTGACTTTGCTGAAATAGAAAATTGTTGACTTTTTTCGGCTTAAATACTATCATGACATTCTGCTCTAACATGCTTTTGGAACCTTGATTGTCTAGAAGTTGTTTTTACAAGTAAACCATAATGATCACTATACTGCCATTTTGACACCTTAGGATATTGCAATGTAATCATGTATTTAACACTATGAAACTTTTTTCAAGTTAATTAAATAACCACCACTGTATTTTGAGAAAATGACGCCTTTGAAAAAATGAGTATCAACAAGGGAGTAGTCCAGTGTGCCATGGGACCACCTTCTGGATCCGCCACTGTATACAATGACAGCACAGGGTGAGTAAATGAAAAAAAAATCAACTTCATAATCTAATACAGCAGAAAGAAATATTTGGATGCAAATTAATCGAATTACAGAAGTTTAGGCTGCTGTTGATAATCATTTACAGTACAATGTGGTATTCAAGATATCTCATCACTTCAATCTTTCAGACTGTAGCATCACTGAATGCCTCAAAACTAAAGTTAATTTGATAACTGCAAACTTAAGTAAAAATTAGTTGTTTTAACGGATAGAGGTAAAGGGAGGTAATTAAGATTTCTAAAAAATTGATTTCAAAGGGAGACAATTCAAGCTTTGTTAATTCAGGACTTATTCTACTACCATAATAAATATAATTATTTGTTACTTTAAATTGTCATGCAAATGAAAATAAAATTCATACCTGTGATTATTTCCCTTTTCAAGACAAAAACACAAGATATATATGTATGTGTAAAGAAAAGCATTGCAGTCTAGACACAGGTCTTAGGTCACAATCTAATTAAAATTAGACTTAACAATTGTTCCATTCTGTCACTGCATGTAGGATCTTACAGCATTCTATTTTATTTTCTGTTCTATGACCTTTTTAGAAACTTTGGTATTTACCTTTGAACAATGCTTTCAAAAGCATGATCATGTAAGCTTAAATTTAATTGGCTGATTAGAAAGGTCATTTGAACAAAAAATAAAATGACCAACATGCAGTATTGATATCTAATTTTATTTAGATTGGTCTAGTTGTACTTGTGTCATTGTCAAACCTTGAGTTGGGGAAAAATTTCTTTAAAATGAAGCTCAAAGTATTAAATATCATTTTCAATTCTTGTTCAGCCTTTACAATAGATGTATGAAGATATTTAAGTAAAGGAAATAGAGCAACTTTCGACCAATTCTATGATACATCAGAATGATGTCCAGATCCTTTAAAAACTGAACTTCAACAAGACCAGAATTTTATACATTTTTAAATCAGGCTATTTATATGGTTTAGAGTATCTAATCCTTTAAATCACAGTTTCCTTAAACTAAGGTCTGACTAAAAACCTGGAAATCAGTCCTGCTAGTAGAGCGCACACATTATATACTAATATACAGCACCCAAGCACTAATATATATATAAGAAAAGCACATAATACACTGGTGAGTTACTTAGCATTAATTTTGCCAAAACATATCTTGCTAAATATACAAAAACATTATTGTAATGTAATTTCATGTTAAGTATTGTTATGTGCCAATTGTGAATGGATCTAGCAGAGTGGTGCAGATTGCAAGCTATCCGAAATCAAAATACTTTCAGTCTTTAACCCCATATTGCTAGATAGCTTTTTGTCTTAAGTAGACTGCAGTCAGTACTTGTAAACTTTCAAATATTTGATTAGTTTTATTTCGCAAATCCCTGACCATTTATTACACTAACTAGCAGACATATGGTCAATGGTTATTAGATCTGTTTCAAAACATCTTGTTCTCTTCAAGTTTTACTTTCAATTTAAATTTTCAGACAACTCTTTTTTTTCAAGAGATGTGCATTGAAAAAATTATCATTTCCAACAATGTCAGAGAAAAAACAACTGCAGTCGAAAACTTTTTCAATACACTAATCTCTGATATAGAAGAGTGCTGATAAAGGGAAGTAACTCCTATTTACCTGATGAAGAAGGGCTGGATGTTTTTGATGTGCTGGAACTACTGTCAGGATTGTGTTGTCCTCCACAATGTGTGTGGATACTGCATGGCACTTTGGCTCCTTTTGGCAAATCGGCTGCACACTTTAATAAACTGTATACTGGGTCTATTTCTTTTGCTGAAAATGAGTAAAAAATTCAAATGATTATAAAACAAAAGCACCAGTTTTTTTTTTTTTCTAGTGGTTAATTTTAGTAGCAAGGACATATAAAACTAGATCTTAAGTATATAAGTCCAAATATGATGGGTACCAATATTCATATTTTGTCAAATCTATGATGGTTCAGTGAAGTGAAGTTTTGAATTTTTGGATTTCAGGAAAATCTCTGTTAGCTATGACACTTATCATTTCCAGTGCAATTCTAATTCATGGTTTGACCAAACCCCAGTAATAACATTGAATGTGTGAAAGTTGCTACCCAGCACAAAGAACAATAAGTTTTCTTGATTTGGATTCAGTGGCATCTTATTTCATCAGAAATTTCAACGCCTATTTATATCACTGCAAGTACGAAATCTCAATTAGATAATTCTTTTTTGCACCTAATAGCCATATCACCTGACAGTAAATTGACATAAAACTTGTGTTTTGGGAGGAAAAATTACTAACAACTGTTCCACACAGGGAGGAAAACATTATTATTGCCAGTGGCTATGACGTTATTCTAAGTTCAAAAACCTGCAGAAAACATTATTTCTAAATAAAGAATACTCATAGAGAGCAAAGGAGAAAATCAAACACTTAAGGGAACCTGATCACTTTCATTTCTGCTCTTTTATGATCAGGGTTATATAAATGTTTTATGCTACAGTTTATCTCATCATATCACACAAAGATCAAACATTTGTATGGTAGTGGTTACCAATGAAGTGTTTAATGGCTCATAATCCATTTCATTAATGAAAATATACCTCAGAACCTCTTTGAACTACAATAGAAGTACTTAATTTAAGGGTCATGGATCATTTTCAAATAACTAACTAGTATTTGACCTGAAGTAGAGTTAGGGATTCCACTGTGCCAAGTTTCATTAAAATCTATCAAGTTGTCAGATGAAAGTGCAGCCAAAAGACAATTGAATACTGTGACTCTTTTTTTGGAGTATTTTAAATACTTATCTTCATCTTAGCGTATCAGATGGATAGCTTAATTTGTTATTGTTTTAAGTTGATTCACTTAAACATTTGTCGCCAACTTCAGCAGCTAGTTTGCTCAATAGCATAGAAAAATTCAAAACTTTCCTTTCTATACGACTGGAAGGACCATAAACACCCCTTTTTCAAAAAAAGGTTTATTTTTAAGACCATTTGGATCCCTGTCTGAATGAAGATGATATTCAACTCTAATATACTTAAATATAAATTCATGGGTATATACTTAAATAGCAGTCTTTATAAAAATCAGGCCGGAGGTGATTCATGCAAGTCAAAAACCCATCAAATACAATTTTATTTCTTGATCAGAAACCATTAAAGATCACATAACTAGTCAAAGTTTTTCATTTAGGGGTTGTGCTTTTGAGATACAATTTATGTAGACTGTACATGAAATCAGTACTTTGGAAGAGTTATCGTTCTCGATTTGGTTGATTTTTGTAAGAGGTTAAAGTGTAGTTTTCTTAAAAGTACAGATCTAAATACAGAAAATACTATTGTTATATTTAAATATAGCATGTGTAGACCAAAAAACATTGTCTGATCCATGGGTTTTTCTACACCATGAATCATCTTACCATAGCCAGTGTCTGAATTTTATATGGACTGGTACTTAAATCTAAATGCTTCAAATATTGTATAGGCAGACAAAACTATAAAACTGTACAATGAACAGTTGCATTATATTCTTTTGCAATCAAGAAAAGATCATTATCAAAACAACTTTAACAAAAGTATTCTGAGAAATAAGTTGTTCAAATAAATCTTGTCTAATCAGTATGGAGCCATCAACCTCTCCTACTGTCTATTAAATAATTCTATTGTTTTATATCAATAGACAATAAATGCTTAGGAGCCAACAACCTTGTCATACACCTCAAAGATAATCTCATTGTTTCAATATCAATAAAAAAAATAAATAGGGTAGGAGCCAACAACCTCACCATATGCATTCAAAGTAATCCTAATGTATCAGTAGACAATCAATGATAAGGGGCTATCAACCTCGTAATTTGCCTCACAGGTAATCCTATTGTTTTCCTATTGATAAGTGATCAGAAATGTTTTTAAAATGTCTGAGATTTCTGCCAAAATGCATGATATCTTTAAAACCAGATTGACATTTTAAAGCATTTTGACGTCACTGCCAAATCAATAACCATTTTGAAGAAAAAAAATGACCCCCCCCCCCAATTTAACAAAGTGAAAATTGGAAATGATTAAGTGCATTTGTACTTCCAATCATAGAAGTGAACACTTCATCGGATAATTTCAAAAATCATTTTTGTAATCTACAGGTGTATCCAATCACACTTCTAAAAGATGGGTAATAATTAAGACATAATTAACCCTAGATTTTGTAAGTTGACCATAAGATTGTCTATTCCATACAGAGGACCCCTATATGTGTAGTGGTGATTACCAAAAAGTACTTAGAACTAGTGACCATGCCAAGATCTCTTACAGCCATTGCGATGATGATGTTCATAGGATTGAGTTGGTCTTCAATTGATTAGATAATGACCACCTAATGACCCTCCTTATGTAGTTCACTGAACATTGGAGAAGGAGATTAAAACATTCTATCATTCTATAGGTATGGTATGATCTCAATTATATGTGAACTACCTGTAGTAGTTCATCAGGTGAGTGTCTTTTAATCTCTATACTTTTAACATTATCATTGCATAAGCTGTAATTTGTTTGAGATAGATAACCATATTTCTTTCATATATATTTCATCATTGTCTTTATCAATACTATGGATAAATCAGCATCATCTCCTTGAAGTCAACAAAACAAGGGAGATAACTCATGTTTGTATTGACTTTCATCAGTCAATTAGTCAAAGGTTAATTTGCAAAAACACAACCTTGAACTTCCAATTACCTTTTGATAATTGGTTTTTAGAAACAACTATATAAATATACATTTCCCAAATTTGATGAAAAACTGATTGATACAGTTTTTTTTGCCATGATCTGTCATCTTGAAATAGAAATGACCTTGAACTATGGATTGACTTTGAGATTAATCATTTCAGTTAAAAGGGTGATTATAAGTTGAAATAACTTTTGTCCAATTCCTTTACTATCTATGTAATAAAACATATTCAGTTCAAGATAGCCTGATAAATGATAGCCAACCCTTATTAGTGAATAAAGAAAATATAGAAAGATAAACATTTTTTTTTAAGATTGACATATATATTTGTGGTTTGTTATAACACAGGGATTTGTAATGAAAAAGTGATTCAATATACACAAATGATTTATAAATAAATATATAAGACTCATGGGAGAACCGTGACGGGACGCAGAGGTACGATGATCGCACGGAAGTGCAATGGTAATATGCTGAAGTGTGTTTGTGATCATGCTGAACTGCGATGGTTAGAAATGCTTTGGTCATTACAGGGAGGAGCATTTAAAACATTTCAGTGAAGTACAAAAAGAAATTCAAATTTTTTAAATTTCTTTTTGTACTTCACTGAAATATTTTGACTCTTGTATTTTTCCATTAATCAATGTCATACTTCAAATTATTTAGGAAATTATAAAAGCAAAATTAATACTAAATTTACTTTCATTTTTACCTATAAACATCACTTAGTAATACTAAAACATTTACTGAAAAATCAACAGTTTTATTTAAATGTCCCATCAAAATTTACTGAACTTGATAATCAATCCAATACTCCATATTTTGATTTTGTGTTCCCACTTATCTTTTGGTAAAAAATGATCGTATAAAGGCTAGTGATGCAGAAAGGAAGTCGATTCAAATAATATCTTCCATTTACAAGCGCTTATGCATGTACAATTTCGTGGCAACAATGAATGGATACAATGCACTTCCGCTTCTTCGCTCAATACAAACCAATGCACTTCCACATATTAGCATTACACACCCAAGGTACTTCAGTGTTGACCATCGCAGAACAGCATGACCATTGTATTTCAATGTCTCCAACACACTTCTGAGTCCTATAGACATACATCATGTTAAAAAAATGTGCCAAACAATGTTTACGAATGTAAACTTATGCAACATTGAACTTTCTATAATATGTTTTTAACTGAAACGGTTTAATTTGACAAATTGAAATGGTTAACAAATTGACAGACTTAAAGGTTGCAGCTTATTAAAATACCTGTCTTAATTGTAAAGTAACCTTAAACTTATAAAAAACTCAACCATTTTACATCAATCCTAGACTAAAGTGATTAAGAAAAAGACTGATTGATTGAAGCTAAACATCCTATGGTATGTATTTTATACATATTAGGAAGATAAGGATTCACCTGTCAGATTCTGCTTTATACTAGATATTTGTAAAAAAAAAATAGCGACAAATTAAAAAAAAACAGCCTGAACGTGAACCCATGAAACTGAGACAATCTACATACACAATATAGTGATCCAGGGGTGGATCCAGACACTCTAGAGGAGTGCCAGCCAGGGTTCCTCAGAAAAAAGGGGTTCATAGGACATTATTTGCCATTTTATGATGATTTTACACATGAAAATGTCAAATTTTACAGTAATAAGGAGGGATGCCAACCCACTGCACACTCCCCTTAAATCACTTTAAACTGAATAAAAAGAATTACACATAAAAACTGAAGATAGGAGAAATAAGATATCACACCAAAAAACTAAAGATAGGAGAAATAAGAGATCACACCAAAAAACTAAAGATAGGAGAAATAAGATATCACACCAAAAAACTAAAGATAGGAGAAATAAGAGATCACACCAAAAAACTGAAGATAGGAGAAATAAGAGGTCACACCAAAAAACTAAAGATAGGAGAAATAAGAGATCACACCAAAAAACTGAAGATAGGAGAAATAAGAGATCACACCAAAAAAACTGAAGATAGGAGAAATAAGAGATCACACCAAAAAACAAAAGCAATAGCAATATGAACTCCCATAAAAAACATGAGTGACATCAGGTTCTACGAAATGGTAAGAATGTCCTGCTCTGCCACCAACACCCGCCAAGAAAGCAATTTGTTTTCCCAACTCATTTTACCAAGTCCATTATCCTCAATCTATCTTCTATATGCTGGTTCTTAGCCAAAGAGTAGTGACTACTCATCCTAAAGTGTGTGATAAGACCAAGCCAGGAATCTAAACCACTACTTTCCCCACTCAAGGCTTCGAAAGAAATAAGAACTTGCCATTCTGCTGCAAGTCTAACATTACATCATAGTCTAAATGAATGAAATGATGAGTTACTTTTTCTGTAAACTTGGTATGGTTTCATAGTATTAGTCACTACCACAGCATCAATTAAGACATTTTAGAAGAAGCTAATTCATACAGACATGACCTTGAACTTGCAATTTACCTTAAAAGATTGGTTGCATCTATCTTTGATTTGACTGATCAGGTGTACTGGTAATTACCACTGATTGATTGATTGATTGAATTATTTGTTTGTATGGTTCTATGAGATAAATAACCAGTGAATGACCTGAAGAAAGAGAAAGCTTTGAGATTAAGCTGATAACGAGCTTCAGAAGCTGCTCTGTGGATGAACCCCCCTCAATTTATGCAATTTAAAAGGTCCTCTTGGGGAGTGGGAATTCTTGGATTTTTGGTTGCAGTATAACTTTCAAAGCAAAAGCTACTGGGCTCCTGCACAGACAACATTCTTCTTGGGAGATGACGCTCAAATAGGTGATGGTTAATAGGTATTAATTGTACTTAAACATTGTATTCTGATATATTTTAATCTTTACATGGATATTATATCATAAAGTCCCATACCATGCTATATATCATATATCAACTAAACTTTATAACCTTATTTTTTGTTATTTGCACTTTAATGCTATTCCACAAGGGTAAAAGGTATAATCACATCTACATCAAAAACAAGATTACGGCTTAACTAAATCAGTCTTGATTAGGAGGGGAATACAATATGTTAGTCATGAAAGAACATATCTATTTTAATCATGTTTGGGAAATGATGCTTGTCATTTGTGAAAAACTCATTTATTAAATCTGTAATCTATGGAGGGAACTTCTTTCTTGCTAAAGATTTGATGTCAAGCTCATTTACTCAAAAATGTTTAATTTTAGACAAAATCAAGGAGTTATAATAGAATTAATACTTGTATTCCAATTTTAGTTCAAATTATTTCTTTAATCAATGTAATCTTTCTCCAAATAGATACTTCTGTATTATTTTCATTTTACACCGTGTCAGTGGTCTCATGTTAGCGTGCTCCCTGAGATTACTGGAGGTCATATGTTCGATCCCCAGCCTAGTTACACCAAAGATTTTAAAATTGGCAGTCATAGCTTCTCTGCCAAGCATGCAGTATTTAAGGCGATAAGAGTGACAATTGGTTGACTCATAGTGACAATAATGTGTCCAGTAGCTCAATGGGAACTCCTCAGCACTAGGCGAATAATCTGTCCAGAATTTCTCCAATCGGATTCTAAAATTATACTTTTCCTGGTTGAAAATTTTAACATTATTTTTTTCCCTAGCTCCTCACTTCACGCAAAAATTCTTGAGCTATCATTTTTTATTTCTAGTGATATCTAACCTCATTTTTTAGTGTCACCTGGTGGATAGAACTACTTTTGAGTCACGTATGACTACAAATTCGACAATTTTTTCATGAAGAAATTCTACTTTTTGCATCTAAGGTTATATTTTAGTAACGCCGAAATGGCCCAGCAGTTCCAATCACCAGCAGGCTAGCAGTTGCCTTTGTGAGGTAGAACAATAAAAATATATCTCAGCATGTTGGACTAAAACAACACAGGATCTGTTTAATTAGATAAATCATTTTCATCCTGAAACCCATAATATATTTGCCATAGGACAAGAAACCAAATTCAAGCAATCAAACAATCAAAAATTTTCATCTTTCAGATAAAAAAAACAACTATCAATATGTGGGCTTCTTTAAGAAGAAAATGACCTATATGATTTTCACAAAATACACTTACATCTCATAATATTTCTTTAATACTATACTCCTTCAGATTAATCGTTAAAATATACTAGTCTTAACATCAATATTCTAATTTCATGAGAAAATGAAGCATTTTTTTATCAAAATATCTGAAATGCATTTCCCTATGCGCAAACAATGAATTTCCTAATTTAAGTCTAAGCATTGACTAAACTTGCACTGTTCAGAAATGAACTTGTTCAAAGTAAATCTGCCTTGTTCTTTGGACTAACAAGTATTCCTGTATTAAATTGTCAAATCAAATCGTACAACAGATCATACTACAGGCAAAAGTTCTTCAGCAGCAATATTTACTACAAACAAGCTAGCCAACTTTGACATCTCTACCTTAAATCCCAACTTCACTAGGAATAATAAAAAGCTTCACTGAGTGCAGCATGATACGACTGCAGCTGGTTGAGGAAAATTCTTTAATAGATCACTTTGTCTTCTATTATCTCAAAACCCATTAATGACAGAGTAAATTTCCTAGCATACTTCTTAAAGCCTTTGAAAATGGGAACAATTTGCAAATTTTATTATAAATCAGACGAAAAATTTAAAAAATATAGTCTTTCAAAAAATGATGTTTTCAGCCCTTTGACCGTTGTTTCTCATAAACTGTTAGAAATATTCTAATACTAATTGCAGGAAGTGATTTCCACAAGGAATCCAATAAAAAAAGGACCAGAAATGAAAAAAAAGTTTATTTTTATGGTGTGGCCTCACTTAGGCTCCCTATAGACTGAAAATGCTAGATGTTATTTTAAATCTGTTAAATACCTGTATTCTTAAAACAAAATTTTATAAGAATCCAATTTAAAAAAAGGAATTGTCAAAGTTGAATGAGAAATAAACATTCTACATCAATTCTAAATAAACATTAATTTTACCCCTTTTAATCCCTTTTTGTAGAACAGTAGGGGCCAGTGTCCCTGTTTAAAATAGCAACCTTTTCTAGTAGCAAGATTTTCATGACATTCGTTTCACTACAACTAAATTTATCACACAGAAACAAAAAACTTAGGACAACAACATCAAAACATAATCAGGGGCGGATTCAGGCAGGGGCTTGGCAGGCGTGTGCCCCCTAAAATTTGCAACATATAGGTTGTCAGGGGTAGATTTCGGCAGTTTTAGGTTGAAACTTTAAATTCTTGCTAATTATACTACAAAAATAATCTACATTGCACCCACTCTAGAAGAATATTTAAATAAAAATATTTCATGAAATTTTAACTGTGCGCCCACTAATCTAAAATCCTGGATCCCCACCCCCCCCTGATAATATGTCCACAATATTTGGCATTTTAGACTTAGCCTAACAATTCAGATCAAGAATCTACAAATTAAAATTATTGACCTAAGATATAACTAACTACTCTTCTAAAATGATGGGGAAAACAATGTACAAACTGATATTCTTGTATTTACATGGAGCTAGTAAACTCATAAAATCTACTTAATTACATCATTAAATGCTCTTTTTATTACAAGTGAGCTATTATCTTAATCAAATACATATCTGTTTAAAACAAACAGCATGTGTTGCTCATAAACAAATAAAAAAACTTTTTTCTTATATTATAAGTTTTGTTTCTTTTTTTTTCAATGTAATTAACAACACCCTTTTACCTGTCAATAAACCAAGTATCAGTGGTGATAATTTATTAACCACTGACGTCAAGAAAAGACAGTTACAGGAAAAATCATAATAGAAAGATTGCAATGCAATCACTGGGTATGTTTCACCAAGAGTTTTCGTTGAACTAGATTGTTCCTGATCATCGCCTTGTAAACAATTGCAAAAGCAGATTTTGACCTTATAACAGTTACAGATTACAGACAAAGGTTACTGTGTGCTACTACATGGTAGCTTTATTTATTTTAATAGCAGTGGTATAATAATTGTAAATTACTAAGTCAAGATGGTTTGAAGTTAATTAAATTAGGCTCAGATGTCATACCAATAGGAATTCGAAGATGCAATCACTTTGGAAATTCTTCAGATTTCTTTTTTGCAACGTCATATATATGGACTCAGTTTATCCTTGGTTATCATGCAATTCCTAACCAGTTACATGTATGTAATAAACATACAATCCAGCGAAGTTTCATGTAACTTGAAAGAGACTAATTGAAGCCAAATTTTGGCCAATATCAGCTAGTTTCTATACTTTTTTAATTTCTATTTAATCATTAAAAATTCTTTCAAATCTCTTGCATTGACTAGCTAGACAAACCTGCATTTATCTAATTATTAAGAAAATTCAAGACATAGCATTGACATTATCTAGGTTCAATATAAGAGTGTGAAAGGTGACCTGATACCAAATTGAAAATTAAAGACTAAAGTTTTCAATGTCACTTATCGTCAAATATTCTATGCTACAGATTCTGCCTTGCTTTCTACATCCCAAATCGCATGAATGTGATATGCTCTAAAAGTCGGATGACTTCCGTTAGAATCTTGGATAGCTTTCCATTATATGGTTCATTCCAGTTGAACCACAGATTCGTGTACCATTATTGGTTCGTACCAGACGATGAACCAGACGATGAACCAGACGAAACCAGAAGTAGAATTAGAGAACGTTAGTATGTTTTGATTAAAGAAAAACAAGCTTGGTTCCTGTAACAAGCCCCTGTCTCTGAATCTCTTTTAATGTAAATTTCCTGTTCTCAAACAAGCAAAAAACACACCTACAACACATTTGAATGATATTTAAGAGGTACATTTTGTTCTCCTATGAAGTTAGAATTGACGGTTTTAAGACATTTATCAGCAGCATTATGTGGTGTAGTAATATATAATCATGCAAATCATATGCGAATGTTAAGTAATGAAATTATGAGGACCAGAAGTCGTTAACAATATTAGCGACTTAAAAGACCTGAACTGGGTGCTGGACTTACTAAGAAACAGACACACACATACTGTTTATCCATAAGTGTAGAACTTAGTTGTGAAGCCTAAAAATATGGAAAGCAATGTTGATACCAAACTCCAAATTTTCAAACGATTGGAAAAGGCCGTAACTTCTGAGCAGTGAATGCAAAATACCCCACAGTGACCTTGACCTGTGTTTGATGGTTCACAGCCTAGGGGTATAGTGAACTGATATGGTCAAGCAGTTATATTCTTTAAATTTTATTTGATCAGCGATTTGCCAACAAATATGAAGGTCACCAATACCCCCATATTCTTCAACCAAGGACTGATATCTAAAAAAGAATTTGGTAAGAGACTTTTTGAGACTCATTTCCTCATACCCCTGATTCAGGAGTCTGTTACACAGATATTTATGGCATTCAAGGAAATCAGAGTGGTTAGCACTTGTTCTAGCATAGCGAATCAATTGTGAAACATGAACAGCATATGCAGGAGATGAAGGTATATTGCTGCACAGGTAAGGAAAATTTATGATAGAGAAATTAAAATTGTCTCTTTTATCATTAAATCTTAGTGCTGAGATAACCACTGTTGTCAAGTTCGAGATGTAGGTCCAAAAAGATGCAGAACAAGCTGTTCCTGTAGTCTCCTTTATCTGGAGCTCTGGTGGATACATTGACGGTAACCATTTACCAAAAGAAGGGTTGTTGATGGACAATACATCATTAATATATCTGTATGTAAAGTTAAAGAGTAATAGGATAATTAATTGGAAAGAGTGAATAACCAAAATATTATCACGAGTGCCGAAGAACGCCTGGATTTAACGAGTGTGCGGAATTGTTCCGTGCGAGTTAAATCCTCAAGCATTCTTGAATTTTAAATTCTGTGATTGGCAGATTGATATCTAAGTTGTGACGTTTTGGCGGGAGGAAGTCGTTGAGTGAAATTACCGAGTTTATTTCACAGTGTGAATTATCGAAATTTATTATACTGGGAACATTCTGTAAAACACTGCTATCTATATAATAATTTAGCATCTTATAAATTTTTATTCTTTACGAGATTCTGAAGAAATTCATTCTAATGACAAACTGATGGATCATGTTCAAATCATTTGTAGAAATGGCTGTAAGCATAATAGTTTTAGCAATTAAGAAAAATTCATTACACTGAGTTATTCCAGAGACTGAAGTGGTGTAGTTCAATACTCTATCAATACTTGAAAGTAACACTTGAAACACCATTAAACAACAGGGGAATTTTCATGTCAAGGATGTTAACTGCTCTAGTTCACAGAAAAATGCAGTCAAAATAAACAATAGAATTAAAAATCAGTCAAAATCATAAGAATTTTAAGGAGAGTGTAAATTTACTAATTTTGATGACTCAATGTAAAAGTAATTCTTTAGAAAACAAATTTCTTTGATAGTGATTGCAGATTTTTCAAAAAGAGGGCACTGTTCTTACCTTAGAAAATAATCAATTTTTTTCTCTCAATTACAGCATGTAGACAGATGGACAGAAAATCTAACCACTATTTCATTTTTATTAACACTGAGAAAAAAATCCATTACTGATTCTAGAAGAACAACATCTTCTGTTTTGTTTTAAGTTGAATTTAAATACATTATTAATATGATTTGCAAAAATTCCATAGAAATACCAAATTTTTGCAAAATGCAGCATCTGTGAAAAGTTAAGTGTCTGTCTTCGTAAGAATCATGCAAAATCTGAAAGATGTGATACACCCCAAAAAAGGGTACATGTTTTTATTTTTGTAATTAAGTTGTTTTATGGGTCTATACTACGAAATGTGTAATTATTCATTCCAATCTGTCTGCTCTTAGAAGATAATCTATTGTATTTGATTGTCATTTAAAGAGTTATCTCCATTAATTTTGGAATCTACAGTGCTTTCTGTATACTTTTTATCTCCTAAGAGCATGGGTAATATGAAAAACCACATGTTAATTTCCGTTTACTATGACATTTCAAACAAAATACCAAAAATTTAAATATGTAGGCTTTTTACCCATGAATCACATTTTGCATGATCTTTAGCTGGAGTGCTGCTTAAACAGTAAAAATAAATAACTATCCACAGTAAAAATGAAATTTATACAACAGTGCTGCTAGTTTATTTTGCTTCTCAATACTAAGGAATTTCATATCGATTAATAAACAAAGTAATAATCACTTATAAAACATATCTTTTATCATAATTAAATAAAATTATGACATTTCTAATGTTGTATATTTATTCTGATAACATAAGCCACCAGTAAGTCTGAAATAATATCAGAAAAATCGGAACCATCAGAACAGTAACAAATTAAGAAGATTTAATGTTTTCTAGGCAGTTAAACTCACTCTAATCCTTCAAAACACATAATATTTCCTTATCATTAGCTTTAAACAAGCCAATTTTTATACATAAATAAACCTTAGGAAAATCTTTCAAAATCTGTTGAGTATTGTGATATTTTAGATGAATTTCTTGTTTCTTTTTGATGGATGACCAGATGTAATTATTTTTGGTTAACTTGATGAAATGTGTTTTAGATGTACTAAACTCTATGATTGTTCAACAGATTGACTGACATTTGGCAGATGTTACATGTATTTCAGGATGAAAAGGATTGACCAATCAAACAGACCCTATTTTATATTGGACCGACACTCTAAGCAGGAGCTCACAGAAGCAACAGTAAGCAGGTAGATATTCCAATGCGGCTCACCTGCTCAAGCCACCCTAGTTGGACAAATAATTCTGCTATGAGCCATCCCCCTTAAAGGAAGCAGTGACTACCAATGTAAACAGAAAGTGGGTGCCTAAGCATGATGAAAGTGACTCACAGAGTTTAATTTAGCAACATATCAAATCTCAAATCAAGTTCATGAAAGGCTTCCTATAACTTTTTTTACAAATACCCGGTAATTACACAATTTAAGTTAATGACATCTGATAAAGAGGCAGTGCATGCTGATCGAATCAAGATGAAATACACCATTATCCATAAAACTAATGATTCTAAAGTCCGTATCAAATTTTAAATCAAATCCCATGCAAGACATTTCTTTTGTGAATCTTTGTTTAATATGTGAAATTTGTCCTACTGCAGAATGAAACATTGCTGGAAGTGATTTTTAATGAAACCAAATCTCCTACACCATGAATGTAGACCTTTGAACTTTGACCTTTGACTTACGTTCTGGTTCAGGTTCTTCCTCTTCTTCTCTAGATCCTTTCTTCTTTAAACTGGATTTTTTGTTCTGTACAAAAAATAATAAAAATATCTTAAGATTTCCAATATAAATCAGCTACCGTTAAGGAATAACAATAGCACATAAAAGTGGGAAACATAACCTGCTTCAGCCTATCAGGAAAAAAAACTGCAGCACTTCTGCACAATATATGCCCTACACCTTTTTTTCCCTTTATGAAGTCTCACACTTCAAAACACCAGAAATTGTACTATAAATTTTAGATAAAATAAAATACAATATAATTCTATTTTGAATAAATTTACAAGGTAAGAAAAGACGGAAAGCAGTAAACTGTGAAGGTATATAATTTCAAGGGTATCTTTTAATTTATGGATTGGCATAAGCCTCTATGTTTTAAACTTGAATTGTACATTATATATGGAATTCTAATTTCCTGGCTTGACCAAACCATAAAAACCATGAAAATTGGTACTCCATGAACATAAGTACTTCAAAAATACCATATGAAACATACATTGAAGACAAACACACGGATATTTCCTGAACAACCCACACATACCTCCTCATGTTTCCACTTTACAATATCTGGAGGTATGAGGTGTTCTCGAGAACTAGAACCTTTCATTCCTGTTATTGAATTCATACTTTTGAACTTTCCAAATAAAAATTCCATTGTAAAAAAAAACAAAGAGCTGGCTGGCTGTCTGTCCTCAGCACAGAATGTCTATTTAGTTTATTTCATTGTTTTCACATGCATCTAATCATTGATATTACTTCTCCTTTTAATTCCAGAATCCAGTTCATGAAAAGTCGAACTATTACAAACATAAATATTTCATTCCTCATTATGGTAAGATCTAGCTGCATATTAATCCTTTTCTCTGAGGGAATATTTAAAATTGAAAATAGAAATTTTCCTGTCTTCATACATCAAATTTAACTTAAAACAAACATAATGCATTAACAAAAGAATTTCTACGACAGCATTCACTTATTTTAATTTGCACTCTTCTTTACTTTCTCTACCATTCGGGGAAAAGCCTAACACCAAAAAAAAAATCAGAGCAAAGCAAACAGAACTGTTCCATTATGACTTTGAAATATTTCTATTTTCTTTCATGTTCTTATGGAGAATACTGTCTATGTCATGATGCCACAGTTCATAAAAAACAAATATAATAAAACATCCACAGAGAATTCCAAAAGCAAAATGCCTCAAATCATCACAAAAGCTTTTGTTATGATGAATAAACATTAATAAGACACACATTATTTGATTTAAAACAGTCAAAAAACTACAACAAAGACCTCTTAATATCTGTATCTAATTCTTTCTCTCTTAGATATAATATTTAGTGTCAACTTATGAAGAAAAGGAATCATATAAAGAAATCAAAGCTCCATAAATTTGAGGGTCTATAAGAGTGGAAATGAATTATCAAGCTTTCTTGAGTTAGTTGATACAAATGGTGATGGTGGTGGTGGGAGACGCTAAAAACTATGAAATAAGAAATTGTTTCTCAGGAATGGAAATAAAATTCATTAAATATGAAATTATACCAAATAGCATACTTGTAATAAAAAAACAAAAATCAAACAAAAACCTGAATAAAGGACTGAAACTGTTTTGGACACATTTCATTACTGGGACATGTTTTTGTGTAATACCGATTATAGCATATAAACTGATAATATTCAGAAGGTAGAGTTGTTTTTGTGTAATACCAATTATAGCATATAAAATGATAATATTCAGAAGGTAGAGTTGTTTCTTCCTTTATTGAATGGTCAATACCTAATAAACTTCCTTAGATAATTAACTGGACATATGAAAAGTAGATTTAAACTTTCAGTACCTACGGAATGATAGAAATTTTAAATCTTCTCAATTGTATCCAGATGAGGGTCCAGGTGAGGGTGAAATTGGCATATGTCCCCCCTTTTCAAAGAAAAAAAATAATAAATAATAAAAATAAAACTATCATAATCTGCTAAATATTGTATTGACTTTGGCAATTTATCATATTCATTCATTAAACCTATCATAATCTGGTTGCCTTGTACACTGATTCTCATAATAACGCCTCCCCTTCATAAAATTCTGGCTCCACCCTTGGTATCTCAAATTTCATCAGGTACTTGTCATTCTATCAAGAGGAGACCAATTGTATTTCCTGAAGTTAACTATTTTATACACTGTAAAATAACTTAACTTACCAGTTTGCTATCAGATGGTGAACTTTTTAAACTTTTGAAAGCCTTTTTCCACATGCCCTTAATTGAGGCGGATGATTTATCTTGGTCCGTATTTTCAACCGTGCCATTCTGTTTTGGGGTAAGAAGTTCAATCTGCAAAGAAAAAAATTCCAAGAAATATTAGAAAAAATTGATAAAATATATATATTCTAGCAGTTTTCATTTACCAAGTACTAAGACAGTTGTTAGATTAGATAATCAAAATATATTAGAACAGCAAAACTAAATCTTCTTTAATACACATGTCATCGTGCTAGGTATACTCCACTTGTACAGGAATTTGATTTCAAACAGCTCCTTACATTGCATAAAATGTATCCCCTATCTATATAAAGCCACACAACAAATTTGAAATCAATTCGTTCATTGGAACCTAAGACTTCTGGTGAAATTCGTACAGACAGACAGATGGACCGAATGACGGATAAAGTGATTCCTATATACCCCCAACTCCTTTGGTGGGTTATAAAACAAAAGATAACTTAACATTAACATTTTATGTTTAGAGGGTGTTCATGGCACACCATATCAGTGGAAGACACATGCCAAATTCTGTAACCAGAAAATGTTCATATATATTAGATCACCCATGTTTTCTACCCAAAAAAAAAAGGACAAAAAAAAGGCTGAATGTTGTTTCGTATTTTATTGAAATAAATAAAACAGAAAGCACCAGATACTTGAAAATAAAGTAAAAATCTTTTTGATCTTTTTTGTATTTATCTGATTTTGACCCCTGTCCTTTCTGACATCATAATGAGTTGACATTACATTGAAAGAATAAAATTGGTTGATTAAAATTTACTCAAAACTGTCCATATCTAATCTCATAAAATGCATAAATTTGAGTCCATGTTAGTTATTCCACACAACAATTTTTTTGTCAAGCACTTTACAGTCTACTGATAGACAATCTAAATCAGAAAATTATTTGTCATAATCATACCCAGACCCCTTCAAAAAGCTTTGCACCATTAATATTACTTTGCATTCTTGGAGGTCAATTATGTCAATGAAGAATTGAAAGCCTTCTGAAAGTTTTCACAATTGCCACTTAAATGTAAGTGTTGTTCAAAAATTATAAGCATAAGTTAACAATTAAAACAAGATTTTTCAAGCTTTTATAACAGTTTTGTGTCAACATCAGGATCTATACATGCTTGAAACTCAAAGAAGGTCAGAACAACATTGAAAGCTAGATATCTGGTCAAATCCCTGAGAGACTTATCTTTAGCAGTGGACCTCTAGATTTTTAAACAGTAATATGCATTTTCAATATTTTTTTTCATTTTGAACATGTGAAAAACAACCAATTCACACAGTCTAAACAAAACAAAATTTTCAAGATATTTGGTTCTGACATGTTCATTGTATTTAAATGCACTTCTATCATAGCACATATCAAATTTTGCTGGAAAGACTTCTCTTTTCACAGCAGCAAACAGCAACAATTTCAATCAATTTGAAATGAGACTTGAATGAAAATTTTTTTCTCCTGACTTAAAATGCAGCTTACATTTAAAATAATACTGCAGCCAAACTTCTGTTTAAAGAATCAATTCAATTTGCTGCTATTTATTCTGGCAACTTTAATACACACTGTCTATAATCTATTCCATAATGAAATACATGTTACTAAAATATTACTGTGACAGTACTTCACTTTGTCAATAACAATTTTCGTGAATTAGGGAAGAAACACAGGTCTGTTGATACTTGAATTCATGGTTTTGAGGTGGATTCTTGAATTCATGGTTTTTGATGTTGATACTTGAATTCATGGTTTTGAGGTTGATACTTGACTTCATGGTTTTTTAGGTTGATTCTTGAATTCATGGTTTTGAGGTTGATTCTTGAATTCATGGTTTTGAGGTTGATACTTGAATTCATAGTTTTGAGGTTGATACTTGAATTCATGGTTTTGAGGTTGATACTTGAATTCATGGTTTTTTAGGTTGATACTTGAATTCATGGTTTTGAGGTTGATGTTTTGAGGTTGATACTTGAATTCATGGTTTTGAGGTTGATTCTTGAATTCATGGTTTTGAGGTTGATACTTGAAATCATGTTTTTTGAGGTTATTTGAATTCATGGTTTTGAGGTTGATGTTTTGAGATTGATACTTGAATTCATGGTTTCTGAGGTTGATACTTGACTTCATGGTTTTGAGGTTGATACTTGAATTCATGGTTTTTTAGGTTGATTCTTGAATTCATGGTTTTGAAGTTGATACTTGAATTCATGGTTTTGAGGTTGATTTTTGAATTCATGGTTTTAAGGTTGATACTTCAATTCATGTTATATGAGGTTGACACTTGAATTCATGGTTTTGAGGTTGATACTTGAATTCATGGTTTTCGAGGTTGATACTTGAATTCCTGATTTTGAGGTTGATACTTGACTTTGTGGTTTTGAGGTTGATGTTTTGAGGTTGATACTTGAATTCATGGTTTTGAGGTTTTCAGTATACACATCAATAAGAATATCCTTTTTGTTAGGAACCAAATTTCGTGGTTTGACCTATACATGGAAACCATGAAAAATAGTACCTCACGAACAATGGTACTTTTACAGTATTTGTTGTGATTTGTTTACACACTTTTTTTTATCATGAAATTAGCAAAAACAAAATAGGGCATCAATGGAACAGCCATTCTCAAGTTATCATCTTGAAACTATCAGGGGACAGACAGATACGCAACTTCTCGCAGAGTACCACATAATACCTCACTACTCTGTTTAAGCAAGAATAAATATCAACCACTCAAAAGATTAGTTACAGAAGATATACCCTCGCATTCATTTTTGACGTCCAAAAATATTAGGCTATATCAGAAACATGTACTTTACAGATGAAGTGAAATGATGATCAGTTTTATGAAGGAATAATAAATGATATGTACATCATGTTATATTGATATAAAGGGAGAAAAATGATCATTACATTCTTTTTTATTTTCATAAAACAATAGCAACTTCTCATAAAATATCGGTAAAAGATGTAACAAGTGCCAAAGTATAAATAAGCAATAATAAATTGCATCTTGGTTTTTTTCCCTCTTTAGAAATAAAAAAGCCACAATGTAATCATTTACCTGTATTAATATACAATTATAAATCACATCTTAGATTTACTGTTCATAAATACAAGCTGTAAATTGATCATCAAACAAAAAATATTACGTAAAATGCATACCTACGATTGTGAAAACGACAATTATACCTGAAATGTGTACAAATGTTTGCAGGTTTTACGTAAGCCGCCCACAGAAGATTGTAAATTTTCTTGCCCTGTCTCAAATAATATTACAAGATTTGTTTTTAGCTGAATTCTCTCAAAACTGATTTTAGGTGATAACTAGTCTGCCATGTTTTGTAAAATGTCATATGAGGTACATTCATAGAACAATAGGACGATTTTTTTTAAACCTCTGCTATGAAGCAAATTATCACTTGTCTTAGCTGTCTAGTGCATTGCATGATGTTAACATTTAATAAAGATTTATGGAGCTTAATGTGACAAAACTAAGTTTTACATATTTTAACCAGGAATCCTTGATTCTTTTTAAGATTTAGGAAAAAAACAGTGCAAAAGATTTTTTAACAGCCTACAGAAAGTTACTTACCCATAAATTGCCTTTCAGACAAAAAGTAATTACTATTTATTTGGAAATTATGTTATACTTTTTATTATTGCAAACCCATAAAAGAGTTATAATCACAATTACTAAAGCTATCAACATAAAAAACATTGAAGTTTTCTAAATATCACAAAATCTAAATTTAATATGTAAAATATATACATCAAAAGAAGTAGCAAAAAGATAATTTTCATTTTTAATTTTATCCTAACTGATTTGTTTAATGTGTCATAGTTTTCCTTTCCTTTTTCGTCTACCCCAGACTTGACTTTTTATGAGCAACTCGGCGAGTGTTTCTAGAAAAGCAAAGGACGCTTACCTACCAGTACATCTGTTCCATGCTCCCCGATTTTAGTGGAGTCCGAGTTGCTCATTTGCTTTTGTTACTTTGTATGTATGATTTTAGTTACTTTATGTTCTTTTATGTGTATGTCTATTTTCCTTGTCTGGTCTTTGTCCCTGGATTACATTCTTTTGATTACCACTGTAACTTTGGTTCCCTTGATTACTCTTTAAAATTCCTTCTATTTTCCAAACTTCCAGGCATTTCAAGATCTAGGATGTGAAATAATGTGAGGCACCTTGAGTACCTTGGTTCACACCTCCTCCCAGGGAATTACATTAAAGGTTGTCCTATTGCCCGGAAAAATTGAAACTAACAACTGGACAACTAAAGGTTATATCATACTTGCCCGGAGGACAACCAAATAGATTTCATTTTTTAACATGTATTTACTAAAGGACAACCTAGATTTCATTTTGGGCAAGTAGAATGCCCAATAGGACAAGGTTCATAAAATGTTAACATCATACCTCCTCCAAGAGCTTTAGAATGTCCATGATACTCACTACAGACATGAACACTCTGTGGGATCAAATTTGTTGATTTTAATTCAACAAGATGTTGCTGGCTACAATAATTGTGTAACTGATACCTACACTCACTCATTTCTTTCAAACTTGGAAAGTAAAGAAACAGTAAAGGACAACAAGAAATATACCAAATATCAAAGCAATCCCTTCAATAGAAGCTGAAAAATATGTTACAGAACAAATGGAAAAACTGAAGGTGATCGGTATAATTTGACAATTCCAAAAACTTTAATCACCTTTCAATGGTAATGAAATGAACATCTGGATTTCCACATTTTCAAAATAAGTAGATCACTTTATATGAAAGAAGATAGGCTCTTCTAAAGCTTAATATACTGTGACTTTATGACCTCTTCTTTTCATGTAATGATAAAAATGAGAGGAACAAAAAATCCCACCAAATGTTTTATTGGAAAAACCCTCTTTTGAAAGGCTATATTTTATTTGAAATACAAATGAACTGTTTTAACCTCCATGTAAAAGAATTCCACTCAAACATAAAATATCTCAATCACAGAAGAGTTACGCAACAAGTTATCAACAGACATCTTGAAATTGATAAGATCTGGCAATTGATTGACAGCATAGAGATAAATTGTAGCAACTTTCTGTTTGAAATGTACGTCAGTTAAACAATACATATTCAATTTGTTACAAAATAATTAAGAATTAATTTAAGGTTATTGCCAAACATTTAATTTTTTAGAAGTTCTGGTATTTAAAACACAGATTTTCTAGTTTTTGGAATATTTGGTATGATTTTTTTCAAATGTTTTGTGATGTTCGGCAAAATTAATTCTTTCTACATTTCATTGTATTGAGTATAGACTAAGGACTGATTGATTGTGGTTGAACATCCTCTGGAAAATATTTCATGCATGTCAGGACCAGAACTTTGACCAATCCAACAGACCCTGCTTAAATTTGTACCAGTCTCATACCCTAGTCTTGATCTTATTATACTAGATAATAGAAGCAACATTCCACAGATAGATATGTCACCCAACTGGGACACATTATTCTAACATCACTACATTGTCATCATCATGAACATGTGAATTGTTACAGTGTATCCATCAGCACCATGAGATCTGATTTGTTCAAAGTGTCATAGTGCTCTCAATTTTAGTGGAGTCCGAGCTGCTCATTTGCTTTTGTTACTTTGTATGTATGATTTTAGTTACTTTATGTTCTTTGTAGTGTATATCTGTTTTCCATGTCTGGTCTTTGTCCCTGGATTACATTCTTTTGACTTCTGCTAGAATCTTGGTTCCCTTAATGACTTTTTCTAACCAAGCCAAGCAGTCATTACACCATCCTGTAAAGATTGCATGATTGGGAGAGAAGTGTGAAGTCTTTGTATGGAGTGACTGAATGCTTGGGGATCAAACCCATCACCTACCACACTACATGCTACTCTAAGACCAGAGTAATACAAACTAAGAAGAAACATCATCTCAGTATCCAATCTCCTTGTCTATTTCTTCATTATTTAAGAGGGATGGTATTAAAATTTTCCATTTTTTTTACCCTTGAGACAGTTTTTTTCAATACCTCTCTGATTTATTGACAATTTAGAAGTTTAATACTTTCAAAATTGGTAGCCTAAGAAAAGCAATTTTCTAATGTATCATAAATGCAATTATATACTTGCACAAGAGACATACATTCTGCCAGAATTCTTAAGTTATTGCATGGTTTCTAACTTTTTTTTTTAAAATACAGACATTAACATGTATAATAAATGTCTCACTTTCATGCTTAGGGTGAAGAAAAAGTAGTGTTTGGTAGCAATTACAAGATTGCCGATTGATTCTTTTTAAGTTGGTTGTCTGGTTTTCAAGTACCTATATACATGTAGTTTAATCCAAACAGCAAAGTGAGAAAATAACTCAATTTTCTGCAATTCTTTCAACATAAAAATTACATCACTGGTAAGTTTACAAGTTTTCAATTGGTTGTTAAATAGTTTTGCCTGACTGTGCACATATTTGCTTCAAGAAAAAAGCATGAATATATAGAAATACATCAATGAACATTTCATTTTGCGATAAATCTTTGTTTACAACTACAATATGGATATATTTCAACACTGTAAATGTTCATATCAATGGTTATCAGATTTCATAATGAAGAGATTTTTTTGGAATTGATACAGCTATGCTTTTCACACATATAAAATTATACTATTCTGTGATAAAAGAGAAGATTTAAAGCTGTATAAAATTGGTTTTTCATGAAAGATTGTTTTTTTTGGGGGTTTTTTCTGAGGCCATAGTTCTGTGCTACATTTTCAAAACACATCAACCAGGTAACTTCTATTTAAAGATGCTAAAAGGCACCTATCCAGGTTCATGTTATTGGATGTTGATGGAGTCTGGGTAATCATTTACTCACATTTTTCATTGTGAGTTTTTTTGTTCATTTTTTAGTTTCTATAGTTCGATGTTTCTAGTGATGTTTTCTTTGATTCACTTTTGCCTCTTTACCTTTTTCTTTTGAGTATTGATTTAACCAATTGACAATAAGATTTCATCTTTAATCTATTATTCCATTAGGAGTTTCTAAGAGAAGCCCTAAATATTCTTACATTGTCAATTTGTCTAGTAAACTATCACAGGTAGTTCATCAGGTGCTTGTCATTCAAATTCAACTATTAAATCAAGCGTTCAAATTTACTTTCAAGAGTGAAAGGTCTTGGACTTTTTTTACATCCTGTTAGAAAGGTGCTCTGTAAGAAAGTGAAAAGTCCTCAATAAGAGTAAACATGGGTCTGGTAGGACCAGAACTAAAGGTCCTGCATCAGAGATTGTGTGTTAATTTGAACCCCTATCAATTGAGTAAGGTCAACTCTTTTCCCTGAACATCATTACTGTGTGCACTATAATAGCTCCTAATTGTAAAGTAAAAGATACACACTCATACTGAATTAAAGCAGTAACATTTAGTACAAGCAAGTTATTTTTACGCCACAACGATACAAACTCAGACAAAATGTAATTGTGAACACGTTATTTTGATATAACAAGCAGATAATGACTCCACTATTAATAACATAACCACTTATTTTGTTTTAACAGTATGTACAACATATTTACATGCAAACAAATTATACAGTTTGCGTCACAGTTCTAACTTGGCGTGACAAGTTGATGTGATTTTCAGATGAGGGCCTACCATTTTTGTACTGCCTGCCAATCAAGCTAATTAGCATGCTATCATGTGATACTACCATCAAAGAACTTGCGTAAGGTTAGAAACCATGGTGGTCTCGACTAAGCTATACATTAAATTTTGAGCTTTGTTATTTGGTTCAATTTCAAAGTCATGGTGGTCGGCCACCAAACAAGAGATTACATGTTGGTTTACTGTAGAGCCCTTTGGGCAATTTCTGTTAATTAGCAATCAGACCTCAAAGTTGTGTAGAATTTTAATTAAACACAAGGTTTTTATTTGAAAGTAAAAATCACTGTTAAAAGCTGTTCATATTACATGTAAAAATTTTACAAATTTTGAAAAATATTCTGTACATTCTGAAGTTATTGCATATATTAAACTTTCAAATTTTAATGTGAATTTAATTTTTGCATTTAAAAAAAAAAACCTGCATAGATAAATGCTTAAAAACTTTTTTTTTAAGTTATAATTTTCATGAATATATATATAGGTCTGTTACATATTTTGTAATGATATTAACATCACAATGACTTTTGTATTTAGAGTAAAAGTACTCAGATTGAGTAAGTTAAAACTTTTAGAACAGATTTTTTATTCTAGGTGTTTTTTGTAATGTGGAGTCAATTTCATGCAGGGACGCACATAATGCCTACTGAAATTAATGCTACATATTAAAAACATCCCAAAAGTACATGTGAAATCTTTGTTCCAAGTATTATAGAACTAAAGTACATGACATTTATGACCTAGCTGTGCCATATTCTCCTAACAGCTGATGATGATCAAAGAATTTCTCTCTTGGAGTATTGTCATTAGATGACACATGGAGGCGTGTGTGTTGCTCTTAACTGTACTTTGTACTTTTAAAAAGAATTCATTCATAGAACAGATACTATTAAAAGAAATGTACTATTTTGAAAGAAAGTGGTGCTTTAGACAAATGCAATCTGATAAAAACAACAAGGAATATGATAAAGTATGTAGAGAATCATGTACACGTTGTGTAACAATTCACTCAGGATTTCAAATTTTATCAGCAACTGACCATAATCCTTTTTATTTACTAACATTTTTCCCCCTGTGTGGCAATGAATATTTGGACTTAGAAATGCTGGATGTCTGTACATCCACATGCCTTTCCTTTAATCTTGTTATACACTGTATCTGTCAATTTTCATGGTTTTTGTGATGTGTTAATCAATAGAACTAACAATTCAAAGTAAATAAATACTATATCAACAAAAGAAGAGATATATGGTGAAATGTAACTAATGCACCAGCATATAACACAAATCCAATAAACAAGTTAAAGGTCTTTAAAAATTTCATAATGTTCTAATGATATTCACAAAAATGAACCCATGGGATAAACAAAATTTGATAAACCATGAAAACTGATACCAACAAAAAATAGGGCATTAATGGAACATAAAATGGTATCCAACAACGTAATGATAAAACAAGAGGCTACCAGGAGCCTGAATCTCTCACCTTGTTAAATTTTGTCTTTCAAGGGCAATAAATTTAACAAGGAGATGTCCAACAATTTTGACTCGAGAAGACTTTGGTAGGACTTATCATTTCATCAATTGTAAGCTTCTTTCTATCTAATATAGTTTTCAAGATATTGGCAGAAAAATGTAGAAAAAAAACATAATTTTTCACCTTTCAAGGGTAATAACTCTTAAAAGGAGTTGTCTGACAACTTTGATACCTTTGAGACTATTTGAGGCGTTTTAATAAGGATCATTTTAGTATCTGAAAGAATTTGGCTAAACCTAATGATTTTGGCGATATAATATGCAAAAACTACTGTGGTACCCCTATGTTCCATTTTTAGTTACACTTGCCATGATCTTCAACGGATCAAAAATCCCTACATCAGTTCTATGCAGGATACTCCAAGGAACATTCATGCCAAGTTTGGTTCCAATTGGTCAAGTAGTGTCAGAGCAGAAGATTTTTGAAAGAAATATCATTAAAAATATCCAAAAAAATGTTGAAAAGGGGCAATAACTCCAATATAGCTTATGGTCTCACTAACCACTTCAAACGTTTCCATTACTTTACATGTTAGAAAAGTAATTTTCAAAGTTTCACTGTAAATTCCCAGGACAAATGACATGTTAAAGTTGCATACCGTTGCGAAGCTTGGAAAATAAGGCTTCCAAAATCATTATGCTAATGGTAGGATGATTGTAGAAATTCTTCACAAAATTTACTTGAATAAATAATACTCAAAATCCACATTTTTACCTATTCTACTAACTGACAGCATGGAGGCAAGTTACTCACATATATAAACGATTTTCATACACTTTTGTAGTTAATTACATATATGATTTTAAAGTACACATTCTCAGCTTTATTTTGACTATTTTTAATCATAATACACACAGATAATGCACTTACAATGCATATGTCTAGGTTTAGTGTGTCTTTTTGGTACTACATAGGGGGGTGGCCATTTGACACGGAAGTGGTTAGTGAGATTAACAGATTAAAATAATAGATAGATCTCATCATGCTGAACACATTTCCATGTCAAAATGTGGCTAAATCCAACAGTTTTGGAGATATATGCAAAAAACTACTGTCTAACCCTTATGTCTTATTTTTAGTAATGGCGGCCATATTTTTTGATGGATAAAAATTCCCCACGTCAGTTCTATGCAGGATACCTCAAGAAACATTAATACCTGGGTTTGGTCCAGGTCAGCTAAAAAGGGGGTTGGCAAAATTTCAAACTGGCCCAAATTGAAAGAGTACATTTGGAGTTAGCTGAATATACAGTTAATGTGTATATTTCATGGTTATAAACAACTGTGCAAATTCTTAAAAAAATAATTGATTCATTTTCAAGTTATCAAATGGAAACCATTGGGGGACAGACAGACAGGTATAAAGTTTTTCTCTGTATTTATCTCCTATCAAAAATTAAGATTCCAATTACTGGAAATACAGTGATTTTTTTTCTTTGACAATAGCCTAGATTAACATTATAAATAATTCAAAATGTGTTGATATGCCCAATGCGAGACAAGATTTTGTTAGCAAGACAACCTGAGGGTAGAGATGTCTACAATAGTGTAAACAGTCACAATGATCATTGATGGCTATTAATTAGTGGCTAATTAGTACTAATTGATAAGAACGATCATCTAACTGGTCAACAAGTAAACTGTCTTGCTAAATCAATAGATCTATGTAGATTGATAAATGTTCCATCTGGTATATAAAATAGCACTCCTCTGTGGTGAAGGAGATAGCCTTGGTGGCAATATATTTTATTAGGTTTTCTAAAAGACATGTTTCAATTCTACACTGGACTTTCTCCCGAGACAAAAATCTACATGTGAATCCTTCAGAGGTTACAGGGAAGACTAGGATCTTATGACTGAGAACAATAAGACCATTGAAATTAAAAGCTATAAGAGAATATTTCAGTGTGCTTACTGATAAAGAATCAATTATAAACTTTTGCTAAAGACAAACCTAGTCAGTCTTTCAGCCGAAAATTTTCACACAGTACTCTAGGAATTGAGAAATTTACTGCCTTCCACAAGACAGTTCGGCATACCATTTGAATTAGATAACATAAAGCCTGACAAATCTACAAATGTAACCATTTAACAGGCTATGGGTTACGAGAAAACAGGAATAGACTAATTATTTTTAAAATTCAATCATTTTCTTCGTTACAACGAAATTGGAAAGAATAATCTGAAATAAAGGGAAATAACAAAACTACCAAAGTGATAAAATCTAGGCAATGGTCAAATATAATAGTCAAAATGAAAGTCTGTATAACAAATGACAATATCTAGGTAAAAACTGGAAAGTTGGAAATCACCACAACAAGTTGTGACTTGGTACAGGCATTTCCAATAGGAGTGGTGAGTTAAACCAGCTTAAATTGGTTAAATGAAATGACTTTGTGTAAGTTATAGAGGATTTAAAAGCCCTTAAATCAGTGAGAGATCAAATACCTGATCCATCCTCCCAGTTTTTAATGGAGTCCGAGTTGCTCATTTGCTTTTTTTACTTTGTATGTATTTTAGTTACTTTGTGTTCTTTGTTGTGTATGTCTGTTTTCCATGTCTGGTCTTTGTCCCTGGATTACATTCTTTTGATAACCGATATAACCTTGGTTCCCTTGATTACTCTTTTAATCCAAGGGGTATTTTGTTCTTTACTTCAGCTACCTATTCTTGCATTTTCAATACATATAATAATTTCATCTACAGCAAAATTTAACTATTGAGAGCAGATCTAGAGTTGTCTAAGCTAATGTAGGCCAAATTAATTGGCAAATATCAAAATTCAAAACTGGAGCTTAATAGTGACAGGTTATAGCTGGTATACTGTCTAATTGAAAAATCACAATACCAGCTTAGCCTCTTAAAATCTTGGATCTGTATCATACCACTAGTCCTTAAAATGTAATAATCAAGCATGTAAAGGATAAGTACATAATTAAATAAATTAGGCCAAATCATGCCTCTGTCTGCATGACATAATTTTTAGCAGGTTCTGAGCATTAACGTGATGCTGGGTTAATAACCAGAAACAAATGATGGAATCTTCTTTCAATAACATCAAACAGATTTACAATCAAATCTAACATCCAAATTCATTATTTTTTGTCATGCCCAGGTCTTTTAACAATACAACCATACTACAATGTATATTCTACCATAAAGTTTAAATAATGCTAATCTAAAAAAAAATATGGGTTCATGAATATTTAAATTTGATGAGATTCAGACAAACTTGTTAAGATTTCAACTAAATTTCAAAGGGAGTGAGGCCAGTTTGCCTGCATTGCCTAGAGAAGGTTGAAAAAAAGAGAATCTCACAGCATGATATGTCTACTCCTTTTTTGGAGTTTAAGTACTAGTCCACATAAAATTCGGACACTGCCAATGGCAAAGTGATTCATGGTCAAGAAAAACCCATCAAACAAACGATGCTTTTTTAGTCTACATATGCTATACTTTCACATAACAGCAACCTTTTCTGCATTCAGATTGGCACTTTTTAGAAAATCATACATTTATCTCCCACTGAAAGCAACCAAATCAAGCCAAATCAAGAACGATAACTCTTGCAAAGTGCAAATTTCATGCACAATCTATATCATTTTTATCTCAAAAGCGCAACAAATGAAAAACTAAGACTGGTTTATAGACTGATACTTAAAAGTTCATGAACTCAAATACAAAATATGAAGTAAATACACTTTATGTAACAAAGACAAAAATTACAAAAAAAAAAATGTTAAAACCTATCTGAATGTTTATATGTCTTGTAAAATTTACTAACAAAGGACAGACAGTGGTATAATATACTAGATAAAAGTCACTTAAAAGATGGGCATATAAAAATACGTTAAATAAGAATGAGAGGCTAATTTATTTAAGGACTAAAAGTTGGCCAAATAAATATAGAAGCATCAGCAGTGGGATGATTCAAATATGTCAAAATCCCAAAACATGGTCTAACGTGAACAAATAAAAAAGAGACTATCTAAATACAAAATGTAGCAAACCAAATAAAAAATAATAAGTTTAAGACAGAAGATAAGGAAAACAAAATGTCACACAAAAAATCTAAAGCACAAGCAGTATGAACTGCCACAAAAAAAACCTGGAGTGACAAATCCTGACCAGATAAATTAAACCTAAACACATGACCCATTCCACATGTCCAGACAAAGAAATCAGCTTTGCCAATGTAAAGTCAAAGATCCCCTATTATCTCTGATAAGTAGAATAATCAACAAGCTGTTCACAACAAATTAACAGGATGATAAAATCACTTGCAATATCAGGCCTGACAGTTTTATACAGCAATAATTCTCATTCCAGGAAAGGATCCAGAATTTTAGGTTTTAAACTTTTTTTCTTTTTTTTTTTTGGAGGGGGGGTGTAAATAAAATTAATACTGAGAGTAACAAGGCAAAAAAAGTAAAGGGGTTTAAATTTTTATAAATAAATAAACTTCAAGTGCCAAAAGGTGTTCATGTTTTGTTTAACAATTTTAGAGAATGGGTGTATGGTTAATGTGAGCCCTATGAATCTGAACTTAAATATCTTTTTATTCATAATTTAGATTTCATCAAAAGACTACAGATACTGCTGACATCTAATAGTAAAGTTAACCTAGTTCTATAGGCCATTCTGAGATAGATAGATTCTTTTATTCAACAGCATAATTTGCCTTACTGCTTACATGATAAAAATAAAATTACACACTTTGATCAAATCATCATATTGGAACCTCTTTTTTGAACAGCTTATAGAAAAGATTTCCAGCCACAATATAGCATGAACAATATTCTAATTACAAAGCCATGTTCTAACATCAATTTATTCCCTACAGACTTGTTTTACACATCAATACAGATTGTGTCAAATGAATAAAACCTATATCTTCATTACTAACTCTTTAATAACATATCTGCTATTAGTGACTTCTTTTGACTTGCAACAAAAACTTTGCAAGACAGCATTCTGATCACATACCAAACTATACAATGATTTTAAAGATAGTTAAAGATTTCTATCAAAAACTATCTTTTCAGGCTCTAAACTTTCACAAGATTGTTTACAGATAGATCATTTGTTCGTGAAAGGTCAATAAATCATTGCACCAAAGCACACAATATCAACACCCACACACACACACCCTTTTCCAGTATTTAATAGCAACATATAAAATGCTTCACATGGCACAGCTTGGAATTACAGCAAAGATTAAGTGATAAATGGTAGAGATAAGTATGGAAAAACACTCATACTTAATCTCTGACCATAATGAAGGAGGTCAAAGAACTTTAAAATTCACAAATTAGATGAAGAAACAGCAATTTATACAAAGATGAAGAAAATGCTTATTTCTTGCCCTCTCTGCCCTTAGAACTTAAATGGTAAGAGCATATCCCTTAAAACCTAAAAGGTAAGAGCATATCCCTTTAAATCTAAAAGTTAAGAGCATATCCCTTCAAACCTAAAAGGTAAGAGCATATCCCTTAAAACCTAAAAGGTAAGAGCATATCCCTTTAAACCTAAAAGTTAAGAGCATATCCCTTTAAAATTGATCAAAACCTAAAAGGTAAGAGCATATCCCTTTAAACATTTGTGATATAGAATCTTATAGCACAGTTTAATGGGGACATGTTTGTCTTCTTCTTCTTGTCGTTCGCCATTACACTTGAATGCCAGTCTCCTCAACAAATCTGGCCGTCTTCTGAAGGTCTTCCACAGGTCCATACAGTTTCTCTGTAATGGGGGTTGGTTTATTCCATATCTTCTCTCTCTGTGCCTGGTGTAACTTGCACATCTGCAGAAAGTGTTCTGTATTCTGCTCTGCTTGTATTACGGAGAGGGCATCTGTTAGGAATACTACTTGCATATTTTCTACACTTTCCTTGATGTAATTTGCCGCATGGATGAGTGCTGCTTCTTCAGCCTTGTAGTTGGAGCAATGTAATCCTGTTGATATTGCCATTGACTGTTGTACTCCATTTGGGTATTCTATGTAGATACTGGCCCCTCCTCTTGTTGTCGCATTTGTGGCTGAACCGTCTGTGTAAACTCTTCCCCACAATTCTGATGGATACTCTTCTTTCAGCATGCTCATTGTTACGGTTTTTCTGACGACGTTTGATTGTTCATCTTTGGCACTAAGTAACTGAACTGTTGTCTGAATGGTTACATTGTCCTCCGTCTATGCATACAGTTTGTCATTCATTTCAAAATCTATAGGTTTGACATGCTTAGGTAGATGTTCTTGGTGTTTTCTTTGCAATGCTCTTGTTTCTAGAGTGAAGCTGGATCTTTTGAGTCTGCCTGAGGATAGTTGTTTCAGTCTCTCATTCATTGGGTGGTTTGGTAAGCATTGATATTTGATGGCCTGTATCATAAATATTCATTCTCTTCTCTTACTTAATAGTTGTATGTTTGTAATTTCCTCCATACTAGCAATAGGTGTTGATTTCATGGCTCCTGTGATGATGCGGAGTGCCTGATTCTGTACTTTATCTAGAGTCTAATGGAGAGACTTAGCTGCTCTCATCCAAGCAATAGAGCCATATTCTAGATTCTACATTTCATTCGTAGACAGATTTCAAAACTTTCTCATTAGCACCCCAGTTTGTACCAGCATGTTTTCTCATCATGTTTAGTTTTCATCTGGCTTTGGCTTCTGCTGTCATTATATGCTGTTTCAATGTAAGTCTTTTATCGAAGGTTACACCAATGTATGTTTGCTGATCTTCCATTGTGATATGGATGTCATCCATGGTCAGTTTGATAGATTGGGTTTTAGGTGAGAGTGTAAAGAAGGTTGCTGTTGTTTTCTCTCTATTGATGGTAACACACCACTCATTGGCCCATTTGACTACCATATCTAATGCGGTTTGTCTCCTGTACCTTGCAGTAGTTGCATACTCTTCAGAGCACCAAAGGACAAGATCATCTGAATAGAGTGCTGATTGTACACCATTTGGTAGCTCTGGAACTAGGTCATTCATATAGAGTATGAAGAGAGTTGGTGGCAATACTCCTCCCTGTGGTACACCCTGTTTTAGAAGTATTTTTCCGCCATGCTTCCCATCTATGAGTACTCTTGCCCTTCTATTGTACAGATATGAGTTGGTCCATTTGTACATTCTTCCACTTACTCCAAATCTAAGAAGTTTCACAAGCTTTGTCAAATGCTCTCTTATGATCTACAAAGATAGCTAGCATTACTTTCTTTGATTGAAACGCATCCTCGACTACTTGAGATAGATGTGTTGTCTGATCTGTGCTCTTGTACGGTCTAAAACCAGCTTGTTCATGACCAAGAATGTTCTCCGATTCCAAGTAAGTCTGTAGGCACTTGTTGATTATACGCTCCATTAATTTGCAGCAACTGCTTGTTAGGCTAATTGGGTGGTAGCTTGAGGCTTTCGACTTGTTCTTTCCCCTCTTCAGTATTGGCATCATTATGGCTTCTTTCCAACATTGAGGGACTTGACCTTGTCTCCAGCTCAGGTTGAGAATTTCTAGCAAAGTTGTTAATGCTAATGTACCAAGGTGTTGAAGCATTTCTTTGGTGATGTTATCTGGACCTGGTGTCGTTTACATTTTCATTTTTCTCATGGCTGCCTTCATCTCAAACATGGTGATATCTCTCTGCATAAGTTCATGTGTTGGCACCTTTGATCTTTCTCTCAATTCAGTTCTTACTTCTTTCTACATGTTTGTGATATAGAATCTAGTAGCACAGTTTAATGGAGACAGGTTTGTGATATAGAATCTAGTAGCACAGTTTAATGGAGATACATTTGTGATAAAGAATCTAGTAGCATAGTTCAATGGAGACACGTTTGTAATATAGAATCTGGCAGCACAGTTAAATGGAGACATGTGTGTGATATAGAATCTAGTGCCACAGTTTAATGGAAACACATTTGTGATATAGAATCTATTAGCACAGTTTAATGGAGACACGTTTGTGATATAGAATCTAGTAGCACAGTTTAATGGAGACACATTTGTGATACAGACTTTAGTAGCACAGTTTAATGGAGACACGTTTGTACTATAGAATCTAGTAGCACAGTTTAATGGAGAAACATTTGTGATACAGAATTTAGTAGCACAGTTTAATGGAGACATGTTTGTACTATAGAATCTAGTAGCACAGTTTAATATAGACACTTAATTCCTTCACATCAATGGTCCTAACCATTAATATTAAATCCCAGTCTGATTTTGTGGTATGGAACCTTGTAATACAATTTCCAACCCCTAATAAATTAATGTGTGTAGGTCTCAATCCCTTACATCACTCCCAGTAATGTTTGAGATATAGAACATTATGGTACAATATCATAGAGAGCCATATACTTATACTGGGACTTAAATTATATAGTTAAATTTTTAATGAACAATTGAAAACAATTCATTGTCAAACCATTACCAGCATATCAGGATATAGACTGATTTGTGACTTACCCTATCAACAGCCTTAAAAGTATTCCTTAGAAGTACGTGCCTCCAAAGCCTAGCCATGGTGTTGTGAAATTACAAGTTTCTAGACACGAGACAATGCAATGCTAAGGGTAATTACAATATGATAATCATATCATATATACAAATGTGATAAGTGGAGGTCACTTTCAAAAATAGCTCAACATTAAAACATGTGTATACCACATCCAAAACCTGTGTAAACCATATCCAAAACCTGTGTAAACCTAAATTTCAAACTGTATATATTAAAACTACATGATTTGGCCAACCATTGTTGGTCCAGTTTCATGGAATTCAAAGTATACAAATAAATCTTACAAGTTTCATTCAAGTCTGAATAGTAGTTTGAGAGAAGAAGATTTTTGAAATAATGACATCAAAAGTAGCCAAAAACGGAGTTATCTGCCCTTAAAATGTTCATTTTCAGTGCATTTCAATGAAATTAAAACTCAATTTACCAACATGATATGGAAAATCTTCTCCTTTCAAAGTGGTGGGTTTTTTTTCATACCATGTTTCACCCACTGTCTGATTCTTATAGAGACTGACACTTAATTGGTGAACAGAATGATCAGTTCTGACCTCTGAACTCTCTACCAATAATTAATGGATTGCATTGCAATTACCTGTCATGAACATTCTTAAAAACAAATTTGACAGTGATTGTTTCATGTCAAGGACAGACTTAAAAGTAGAAACTAATGAAACATTTTGTACAAAATCATCTAAAGCTCATGAAATTAGAATAGTGGGTGTTTTGAAGGAGGATTTAATCTTTCTTAATGATAATTACATTTTATTGTAAAGAGAAAAATCACGGTATTTCAAATAGCATACTTTTGTACATTTTAGCCTACACACCAATAAAACCTGAGTGTATTGGGAAATATATGGTGTAAAATAGACCTGATTTAATCCATATATTGTCTGTCTAGCATTGTATGGGGAAAAATATAAACTGGAGAAAAAATTAAGCATGATTTATGTATCATATTGTTTTGCTTGTTAATATGAATCAATATCATGTGACCAAATAACCAAGTTTATCATGACATCAGTACTTACAAGTAATAAGTACACTTATTTTAGAAATGCTTACCATAAACACTCACATCAGCAAAATTATTTTAAATGCACGAATTACACCCAACAAAAAAAAAAAATTATTAAACTTTCTTGCCTCACTTTGCTCAGCAATGATTTTTTGTTACCGTTTTAAGTAAATCCATCAGATAGTATTATATATCACATGAAAGGCAACGTGTACTTTAAAAGAATCTAAATCCATCCAATAACTGAAAACATTTGTTAACTCTCGAGAAAAAATACTAATGGCCCATTGGATAAAAGAAAATTCTGTCAGTTATCAACACAAATTTTGTTTATGATATTTTCACAAATTGCATTTTTCTTCTAAAAGATATAGATCTAAAACAACTTGCATAAGCTGACAAAAAGTGCAATGTTTATGTAATAAAGATAATTATTCTGAAAGTGATGAAAGTGATTTCTAATTAGAGCAAATGCTTTTATAATTAATTGAGAAAAAAGTGATGCAGAAGAAAGATGAACTTATATTTAAGAAAATTCAAAATTGCCAATGTTGGCAATCAGGACTACATCAACAGAACATTTATCATCACAGTATCGTCAAGATACATTTATCCTACAGAAGATACATAGGGGTTTGTTATGTCCTTCATAAATATATGACCTTGACGCCAAGGTTATAGGACGTTCATTTTAGATCTCCGTACATACCTCTGTTATCTGTTATTGTTACCCTTAACAAAGAGAGAGCTTTCAACCAGTCCTTCATTTTTGCAATGAAAATGTCTTTAAATCATCTTCAAAAAACCTATACATACATACTGTTTTTAAAGAGGCATGAATTTAAAGAAAAAATCTGTTAAGAAGAGCAGAATTTGATAAAAATTAAAAAACAAAAAAAAAAACTCATAAAACTGTGGTGGCAAGTAGAATTAGAGGCTTTTTTTCTAGCAAGTACTTTTAATGGCCCTAAAAATTATTTAAGTAATGATCATAGGTTTGCAGTGTTAAAAAACAGCTGATAATGTCAAATAAGTGTTACATAATGTTATTCTTGTGGTGTCCTATACCAAGGGATAACAAGCCATATAGCAATATTTGGATGGATGGATTGAGAGACAGATGAACTGACAAATGAATAGATGTATGGATAAAAACAGGAGTAAATTGGCCCACAGAAGATATTCAAGGAAGCATAGAATAATAAATACTATAAACCTATTGCTTACTTTCAGCAAAACATCATTAAAAAACATGTACACTTTGATCTTAGACTGAAAGATCATCTACTACTTGTTGCTTAGCTTATTGATTGGAAGAGACAGTACAATGGGAACCAGATGTTCTGAACAGGAAACCAGATTCTTCATCCATGTGGTAGCAATAAAAGGTGTAAAATAGAAAAGACTAATCGCTCTGATTAACTGTGGATGCCTCAGCTGATCTTTTACAGCAAGGCTTGCCATATGCCTGAGTTTGACGATGAAATATCTGACTAGAAAGTGATGATGTCTGTAAGAAAAAAATTGTCAATGTCTGTAGGAGAGAAACTGACAATGTCTACATTGAGGAAAAAGACAATGTAACTGACAATATCTGTAGGGAGTAACTGTGAGACATTAATAAAGGAGAAAATTTTGAAAGGAGAAATTGTAGATATCTGGGACAAACTGTAGACAGTTTTAAGGGCTCATTGGCTTGCTTATTTTTAGAATCATGGAGAACATAATTATTCAATTCAAAGCAAATCCAACCATCTTAAGAAATAAAGTACCCGTATAATGTAAATTGTTATATTTTGGTTATACATTGTGTCCCAAAAAGTGTTGACAGACAGACATTGAATAGACAAACCTGTTAAAACTGAACCTCTTCCATACTGGGGATTTTGTGACCTTTAAAAAGCTGATTCAGATGCATGAACATCAACAAAGTGATTGCACCAAATTCCAGGTACAATGTTTTGACTAAGATCCCTTAAGATTAAATAATCTCATTCTAAATTCAGGAAATTAGATTGGGCTTAATGCAAAGAAGCCTTAATTACCTTCCAGACATATTCTTACTTAAATTCTGTAATTATTTGGTGAAATGTGATTAAATTTTCTGCAGAAATCGATGTTGGTTAAACTATACAAATAATTAGCTGAAAAAAACCAGCAAAGAGGCGTTCATATTTATCAATTATTTCCTAAACTCTGGACAAGGAAGAGCAGCATTCCTATTCAAGTAGAAAATCTTACTTTAGAGTCACGAGGAGGCTATTTTGGTATAGGAACAGACTGACATACATAAATAGTCAAAATGATCTGCAAATTCAAGACATTGGGCAATAAGAAGAAGGATTTTCAAGTCATGTCTTAGCCAAATTCGTAAAAAACTAAGTATCACATTTCATATAAGTACAATTACAGTAACTTGGGTCGTTCTACTTAAGTTTGAATGGATTGAAAAACTGTTCAGCATTTTTAAGTTGATTGTGTGGATTGCCAAAAGGACACTGGTATACTACAATGTAGACATTAAAAAGTTAGAGTGTTAGTAGATACAATATATACCATGACCTTGACCTGATCTCCTCTATTTTATACCTAATCAGTATTACTATTTCTTACTTACTAGAAAAACACTGAACAAATCAAGCTCCTTAAAGGGACTCCTCCCCATTCAAGTAACCGTCACATCCAAATAACTGTGTGGTCAAAACACCCCTCCCCATCCAAGTAACCGTATGGTTAAAACACCCCTCCCCATCCAAGTAACCATATAGTCAAAACACCCCTCCCCATCCAAATAACTGTGTGGTCAAAACACCCCTCTCCATCCAAATAACTATGTGGTCAAAACACCCTCCCCATCCAAATAACAGTGTGGTCAAAACACCCCTGCCCATCCAAGTAACCCTATGGTCAAAACACCCCTCCCGATCTAAATAACTGTGTGGTCAAAACACCCCTCCCCATCAAAGTAACCCTATGGTCAAAATACCCTCCCCATCCAAATAACTGTGTGGTCAAAACACCCCTCCCCATCCAAATAACTGTATGGTCAAAACACCCTCCCCATCCAAATAACTGTGTGGTCAAATCATCTCTCCCCATTCAAGTAACTGTATGGTCAAAACACCCTCCCCATCAAAATAACTGTGGTCAAAACATCCCTCCCCATCCAAGTAACCCTATGGTCAAAACACCCCTCCCAATCCAAGTAACCCTATTGTCAAAACACCCCTCCCAATCCAAGTAACCGTATGGTTAAAATACCCCTCCCCATCCAAAAAACCATATGGTCAAAACACCCTCCCCATCCAAGTAAACGTATAGTCAAAATACCCCTCCCCATCCAAAAAAAAATGGTCAAAACACCCTCCCCATCCAAGTAACCGTACGGTCAAAATAATCCTCTCCATCAAGTAACCGTATGGTTAAAATACTCCTCCCCATCCAAGTAACTGTATGGTCAAATACTCAGCCCCATCCAAGTAACTGTATGGTCAAAATATAAACACAGTCAAAAGACAGGATATTGACGTAATTTCAGTAAGGAATTCTACAATGTAGCAAACCTATATAAAGTCTTCATCAAAATATCAAAAAGCTGTGATACGTAGTAATGTAATGCAAAAGTTGTGTATAGCTGAACAGACACCATGCTCACTAAATACATGTACCTTCCAAATGTTAAGGGTATAAAAAATTTCCTGATATTTAGGAAGCAGCACATTCATAACTGCCAAGATTTATGCAAAAACTCGTAACAGTACATTCAACAGCAAAGCCCACTGTTAGAACAATTGGCTTTCTGTTAATCGACAATTTAATTTTTACAACATCAAAGCAACCATATCAATGTAATTTTATTTCCTACACTGATGAAAGTAGATACAACCACTAAATGACATCATGCTATAGGACCAAAAATACTTCCATCAATGTAATCGGTGTACCTTTACTGAAAGTCTGTTGTATTGTCTAAAGATAGATGATTTATTGTGTTTTGTCTGCTGATCTATAGACAGATAATGGTTTAGACATTGTCTTGTATCCTAAAATGGCCCATAGCATGCATGTTCATCTAGATCATACATCAGATTTACAGTAAAACAATGCACCTAGCGAACTTTCATGGAAGTAAAGATGCCAATTGGTTCATCTGACCACAGTGATACCTTTCTTGTGAAATAATATACATTTCAAAGATTAATTTGATATGTTCAAATGTGGATCCAAAGAATACCTTTCTAGTGAAATAATCTGCCTTTTAGAAGGTTAATTTGAAATGTTCAAGGTGGATCCAAATTGGGAAGGGGGCAAGGGGGACAGTCCTTTTATGCTCAATTTATATGGTTGATTATATTAGTAAAACTTGAATTCCTCCATTAGACCATTCAGCCACCTCCCCCTTTTTAGAATAACTGGGTCCTTCACTGATGTGCTCTAGCAAACATCAGCACATGCACATTAACATCCCTTCTACACTAGTTAGATTCAGCCTATAAATAAACTCCTAGGATATTACTATTTTAATTTCTGGTTTTCCATTATCCTTTACTACTGAGAAAACCAAAGGCAAACACAGAGTAAGGGTGTCATGTTTGTATACCAATTTCTGGTAGCGTCATTAGCCATTTATATTGAGAAACAAAACCCTGAGTAAAGAAATCATATTAAAACAGTAATTTCTGGTAATGCCACAAGATATTAAGAAAGTTAAACCAGAGACAAACATGGACTGTAAAAATATTGTTTGTATACCAATTTCTGGTAGTGCCATTATCCATTAATATGAAGAAACCCAATGACAAAACTTGAGTAAGGAAGTCATGTTTGTGTAGCATTCATCATAATAGAGTTGTCATAATTCTATCACGTCTACTGACCCTGGGAGAAGTTCATTCTTATAAACAGCATAATACACAAAACATTACATGGTGTTTGATCCCACGACTAATGAATAAAATGATTTCTCTCAGGATTAATAGAGAAAACCATTCATCTCATTTTCTGGCCATCTCTGGGAAATGTATTTGTAGAGTATAAATAACATGAAGTAATGTTTGCTAATCATATTAGAAATACAAGAAAGTGTTAATCAAGATACAGTGAGGGTAATCATAGACTGTCAATGACCTTAGATATGGCAAATAAATAAAGCTATACTGTAAACTCGAAAATCTTGCCTCAGTTTTCAGGGTCAAGTTCAGAAATATTAAATCTTGAACTCTGGAATACTCAGATGTTAGATTGGATAGATTACTGTGTGTCAAAAACAGAGAAATCAAACAATCTGAACTGAGAAAAATAGATTTAACAATAAAGAAGGATAAACCATAACTCAAACAATTACAAAGAATGACAGGCAATATATTCATATAATTTTGCTATTTCATTGAAGCACAATTACACTTGTTAAAAATCCATTTAGAAATATATATTCCACCAAACTTAAAGTCCTTAGAATAATGTTGCTATGAGAGAGAATATTATTCTTCCCAGGTATATACTACAATGTATAGGGAAAAAAAGACAGAGACAGAATCATGTGAGAATAAAAATAATGAAAATTAACCAACAGGTAATACAAGTAAATCAACAGTTAGCACAAGTAAATCAACAGGTAACACAAATTAACTAACAGGTAGCAAAAATTAATCACCAACAGGTAGCACAAGTTAACCAACAGGTAGCACATGTTAAAAAACAGGTAGCGTAATTTAACCAACAATAGGTAACACAAGTTAACCAACAGATAGCTCAAGTTAACCACCAACAGGTAGCACAAGTTGACCACCAACAAGTAACACAAGCTGAACAACAGAAAACACAAATTAACAAACACGTAGCACAAGTTAACCAACAGGTAACACCAACTGAACAACAGATAACAAAAATAAACTAACAGGTAGCAAAAATTAATCACCAACAGGTAGCACATGTTAAAAAACAGGTAGCGTGATTTAACCAGCAATAGGTAACACAAGTTAACCAACAGATAGCTCAAATTTACCACCAACAGGTAGCACAAGTTGACCACCAACAAGTAACACAAGCTGAACAACAGAAAACACAAATTAACAAACAGGTAGCAAAAGTTAACCACCAACAGGTAGCACAAGTTAACCAATAGGTAGTACATGTTTAACAACAGGTAGCACAATTTACCAACAATAGGTAAAACAAATTAACCAAAAGGTAGCTCAAGTTAACCAAAAGTTAATTTGCAATAGATCAAGTGAATGTGCTGACAGTCTTCTTTTATTCCAAACCAAGTATCAAATTTACAATTTCCAATATTAGCTGTCTGAAATAATAATTGAGAAGCAAACCTCAATACTGAGGAAATGGGGTTACTAATTACAAGATTCCAATATTTGAAGGTTTTTCAAGAATTTTTGTCAAACTTTGTAATTTTGTGTTTTGGATTTGAACATATCATTAGTGCATTTTCAACAATTTACAATGATAACTTCATGAAGCCAACACCTTGACAACCATGCAGTTTCTCACAAAACAAAAGCATTTTTATAAGTAAAAAAGAAATCCATTAAATTTTAAAACCCTACAAAAACAAGGGCAATAAAACATTGTGTTTAAAATATACTTCAGTAACCTTGACCTTTGAAAAATGACCTTAAACAAGCTCCTAGATTTGCCTAAATACATTGCCAGTATGTACAAAATCTGATTAAAATCTATTGAAGGATGTTTAATCTTGGAATGACAAATGTTTTAAGAAAAGACAGGTGGATTAGCATTACTGTATCTCTTTGGTAAGGATAAGATACATTTGACCCTATCATTAAAATCATAATTTTATGGTACTGTTTTAATGTATGATGTATTTAATAGTTTTTCCACTCTGTTATATTTTGTTTTAAATTTTGCAGCCAGCAAAGATTAAATATGAAGAATGATAAAGATGTTCTGATTCCTTGAGTACTATAGCTAACCTTATTACATGTACTCAATTTATTTCGAAGTATATTTATCAAACAGCCACTAGCCAACATAGACTTTCCTAGTAGATTCAAAGTAGACAAGGTTACAAATCATTGTTAAATGGAGATTTAGACAACCAGTTACTAAATATAAGGAATCTAAGTGCAGGACTGATTGGCATTAATGTACAAAAAATAAATAGTCATGGGTCAGGCCATGCCAAGATAGTTTTTAGATTCTTATTCCAATCCACTCCTTCAAAATAAAACAGGCAGATCCTTCTTTCAATTTTCAATTATGAATAACATGAATTAAAAGCTTTGTTGATGTGAAATTAATTGTATGCAAAGAGGTAATTTACAATGAAAGTGTAAAACTGGTATTTGGTGGATGACTGTCTCATTGGTTATCATACCACATCTCCCATTTTATATATTTAACTATTTACTGGTACCAAAAAAACACATAATCCATATGCTCAGCCTTAGATTGTAAAAATCATCTCACTTTACATTCTAACAGATATTCATGTTGTTAATCCTGAACTTATAATACTCAATTTTTCATTTCACTGCGACAAAAGTTTTTGAAACTGATGAAGTTGTGTTTTGGAAAATATTGATTTTTCATAAAAGTTGAAATTTCTGTTGGGACATGACATGAAAAATTCCAATAAAATACCATAAATATTTGATGCTCATTTTGTTATATGCAGTAAATATTACATTTCAAATTTGATTGATTATTTCATTTTATTTGTACAAATTACTTCAACAGTTTAACAACTGTAAACAAAACCAAAAAAAATATAAATAAATGGCAAAAAAAATTCTTTTGTCAAGGATGCATTTTTTTCTATTTCCCGATTTTATTATGAGAAAATGTAGTAATACAGATTCTACTTCAGTCATGAGTGGTCAAATTAAGATTTCTTACATTCACACTTATAAGCAAGGTTTTTATCATTTTTTTCTCCAAGTACAAATAACTTTGAAATTTCCTCCTAAAAAAATACCATGTCAGCATAATAAGACTTATCTCCTTGTGACCATCATATAGTGTTTACATATCATAATTGGTTTGATTTGCTCATGTTTGTAACTATGTTTCGGAAGGGAATTTTTATATAACTGAGAAATTACTGCATCAAGGTTTTCAATATCACAAGCTCATAAAAACATTGTTGTTAGATCTTACATGCAGGGACTGAATGGAACAATTGATAGGTCTAATTTTAATTAGATTGGCAAGTATCTGTTCAACTATTACCAGGTAGCTTGTATTAAATACCAGTGCGTTATACAAGTAGAGCGCACCCTTGATCATATAAATAATCATGAATGCTCCAATTCTAGACTAGTTCCTGGAAGAAGTACAAGCCATATCTAAAAAAAAAGTTACTATATATTATAAGACACGAGTGTCTTACTAAAATAGCTAGTCCTCTTACTATTACTAACTACAGCTAAATCTTTCATACTGTAACAACATCAAGTTCCAAAAATAAAATGAAATAAATCATGAGTCACATGTCAGTGAATTAAAAATAGCATAATCATGCACGTACAGGAAGAAGAGAACCACAAATATCGAAAAGAAACAAGACACGAATGTTTTATACGTCATAATCATGATCTTAGCCTAAAATAGTACTATACTATAGCATTGGAATTAGCATTTCAAACTTGTAATATGAATAATAAAGTTGGATTTGGCCAAGAGGTATGGGGAAGTGGAAACTGGCATATTGAAAATAAAAATATAGCTATATAAAGAATCATAACCTTCACAAACACAAAAATCTATGAATCTGCAGAAAAACACATCCCTGTTCCTGATATTGCAAAATTTAAAATGAAACTTTTCAAACCAAAATCTACATAACAAAACTGGCATATTAGCTGACATTTTCATCCAAGCGGGATTGTGGTCTCTGACATATTCACCATACCTATTCTCATTATATAATAGATTATATCAATGACCTCACAATCTATAATAGATGTGTATAGAACAAAGATTAAACCAAGAAATGATCTTCATAACATAAATACATTGCATTACCATACATTTTGGTCTAAAGTAGCAAAGCCATGTGATTAATGGAGATTAGCTTTTTGTATGAAATTAATCATCATTATTAGTACAATGGCCCCAAATAATGGCATATATATCTTTAAATACAATCTAAGCAGTTTCAAATTTTGGAAATAACTTGGTCCTATCAGCTATAGATATAATTTTTCAGCTAGCTGGACCTGCATGAATGGACAATGTTGACCATTGTTCTCTTTCACCCTTAATTTAGGGAGCATTTCAAAGAGGTTTGGTTTCATATTTTAATCCTCTTTTTGAACTGAACGATTGATTGATTGGTTATGTTTTAATATTGTTCTATGCCAGATATTTCATGTATTTCAGGTCGAGAGCAATCCATTCACCCACCTGATTTGTATCAGTTCAACTTGATGAGCCAGATTTCAATGGGGTTTTGTTTATAATCCTCTTTTATAGCTGGTCATCTTTATTTTTCCTTGTAGAGATTTCACTTCTTGGATTTTTACCATAACTATTTGTCCAAACTTTGATTTTAAACTTGACCCCTAAACTAAAATGGATGCTTCATTTATCAACCTATCAAAAATGTTATACAAATGACTATATAAAGTCATCACAGATGTATAACACATACAATATAAACTAACATGACCATTTATGTATATTACAGCTGTAGCCCTGATCAGATTAGCTAACAGATACAAATCATGATAAATATAATTTACAAAGTCATTACTTGTTCGCTGAAAAGTTCTCTAATTTCCTAGAGATCAACCAGGGTTAATTCAATGGCATGAGATTGGCAACAAAGTAAATAGAATGATAGGAGTCAATAGAATGGGAGTTATTTCTAAGATACTGTCCACAGCTTACTAAGACTACAATTCTTTATGGTATATTTTCGTATGTACCATTGTACATAATTTTTTGCCTTCTACATCCACATGAACAGCAACAAAAATACTTATTAAACAGTTTTTGAAGTGAATGAGATTAATAGACTATAATGATGACTTGTATAAAAAGACTGTACCTTACATCTTCAGATAATACAAGGAGACATAAGATTTTCTTCCTTTTTTTTTGGAGGGGGATGGGAATCTAAAGAATATTTTAACTGGCATTACCATGGCTATTTTTTTAAGATAATAAAACTACCCTCTTATTTCATCCATTTCTTTTAAAATAGGACTCCCTGAAAACACATGCTGACTATGACATTCAAACTCAGTACAGATTGTCTACTGCAGTGTACAATTAATCTTTTCAAGAACAGGCATTACTACACAGCAAATGGACCAGACAGATATTCCTCCTAGATTTGTAACAATTGAAGACAGCAGTTGACATAACTCTTCATTAACATAAGTTTACATTACAACAAATCTATTGGAGATGTTACCACAGTCACGAGGCTTCCACAGAGGTAGAAAATCCTACATAAAAAATATATAATCTGTACAAGAGTACCAAGAAAAAAGTGCTACTAAATCACTGCTGCAGTGCATGTATACAGGATTTTTTACTCATGTTCAGTTATATTCATTTGTCTAATGAAGTACTGGTCAACACAGGAAACATGCAGAGGGTGTCTCAATTGTTTAGTCCTATTAATTTGCCTGATGATGTAGAAATTCACCCAAGAATTGAGCAAATGGTGGCAAGACCATTCTTGTAAATTTTCTAAATAGCATAAATGCATCTATAATATCATAAGTGGTTTGATAACCGATAAAAGTAACACAAGAATTTGGGAAAGAGGTGAAAAGAAAAATATTTGTTTTCACAGTGACCTGTAGTGACAAAAAATAGTGAGACAATTTAAAAAAAAAAAAAGAGACTGCAAAAAAACTATTTCGACTAACTTCAGTTTTACTAACCTTCAAACAAGATATTGTTTGAATTTGGAATTAAGAAAATGACCAAAAATAAATTTGTAAAACTAACCCATACTAAGGGGGTTAGTCATGCTGGCATTCATGGAAACTTACTACCCCTCCACCCCCCCCCCCTTAGTCATGATTGCATATGACTAACCCCCTTAGTAGGGGTAAGTTTAATAAATATTTTTTTACTTATTTTCTTAAATTTAAAATAATTCCAAATTCAAATAATACTTTGTTCTAGATACAACTCTTTTTGGTATCAAAAGTAACTTTAGGAACAATCGAGTTGTTTTATTCAGTTGACCAAAAATTTCAAAGTATCACATTTATCATTACATGCATGGTTCTTAAATGTATCTATACTTAAAAGTTTGTCAATTATATCAAAGCTACGTAAAGTGCTAAGTCTTAAATTGTTGACAAATTTAGTAAAATAAAAACTTTCTATTGACAACTATTCATAACTATACAGCAGCAATTCTTTATTGTATGTTCCCAGAATTTTAATGAATAAATTAACTGCATGGTCAGCTATTCATTCAATTGCACCTTCCAAGGTTAATTCTAAACATTAGATTATTTGTCCTTCTTCTGAAAAAATTTATATATACAGTGAAGACTGTCTAAACCCAACCACTTTTGACTCAAAAATTGGTTTAAGTTAGACAGATGTTTGGTTCAAAATACAATCAAATTTATATAAGGAGGTAGACCAAAGGCAAGGGACACCACTCTTAAAAATCATTGGAATGTTTGTATTCAGGCTCTTTATATCAATCTCACGTAAGCATCAATGTAACTTGGATTGATTTCATTCTGTTTCAAATGAAAGCTTAAAAGGCTTTGGTATAATTGAATATGGTATAAACATATCACTGATTTCAATAATCATGTTCCTTACCCTACGTCAACCTTCTTAAGGGAGTTTAAAAGTGTCTGGTTAAGACTGGTTTTCCAATTATTCATAGTTGAGTAGGTTGTAAAACAAACAGTTTAATTGTGACACGTAGTGTCAACTTGAATGAGATTTGCCCAAACTTTAAAAGGTAAAAAGAAAATTTGCAGAAATTCAGCTCAAGCCTAAGTGGTCTGACTGTGTGAACTACACATCAGCAATTAATTATTCTTCCATTACATTTACTTTAAGAGTCTATTAACTTTTTCTCTGACCAACTTGACTTTTCAATGTAATCAATTTATAGACACATGAAGTTGCGATAGTTGTTGCGCTGAGTATACCCCTTTGACATTGGACAGCAACCAAACTCACTAACAACAAAAAGCCACTTGAAAAATCTGAAATAGTCAATCCCCTTGGGAGTCAAGGCAATTGCTACTTAACTCAGACAGATGGATAGAAATACAGATGGACAGACAGACAAGGTGATTCCAACTTTGAGTGGGGATATGAATAAAAAAAAATTCTAATTTTCCTTAAAGCATATCTAGGAAGTTTATACACATTAATATTGTTATTAAAAATTAAGTATCAGTTTACTTAAATTAAGAACTTTCACCTGCAAAGGTTAATAAAAAATAAAATAAATACCAATGAAATCAATTGTAAAAATATACATATTAAAATTAAGGGCCACAAAGACAACAAAAACAGGTAGTATAAAAGATGATAGAAAAGCATGTTTCAATAGATGTTAAATCACAGAAAATTCCTTGTATGGAGTCTCGTAATAGACATAATGACTTAGTTTTGCATCTTAACGACCTTCGATGCCAGCAGAAGAATAAAGCATTCTCTTTTCATCATAATAAAATTCTGGCATTTTCTGCATGGAAGCACAGAATTATGTAAATATGATATTTAGTATACACAGTTGACCAGATGCCCTTTTCCTACACTTTGTGATGGTACTGGAAGAATAATTTGACACATTTGTCGTAATTTTACAACTTATATTTGAATAATCTTCTACAGAAATATCAGGAGTTCATGATGCATAATCAATGCAACTCCACTATTTAACAATGGTGTAATGGAGTTTGTGCAGAGAAATTAGATCTACTCGGTAAATAAATCTATCTCTGTATTGAATGAATAATTTCTATATAAAAGCAAAGACATGGTACTTTCATATAAAACATCATTAAGTGGCCATATTAAAGTATGAGATATGCCTATCCTCAAATATTTAGCATTAAACAAAATTTGAATAGTATTGGCTTAATACTTGTTGAGTTACAGATTACACATTTGGCAAGTAGTTACCCTCTATTTTTGATCAACTGAATGGAAAGACAGATGGACAGATAGAATTAAGCAACTACTAGAACTGTTTTCACTGTTGGTGACTGTGGTTAAAAGTTTTAAACTTAGAGAAACAGTTTTTACACTATGACACATAGATATCATAGTTCTGCACTATCAATAGTTGAATGAAATTCCATGGCCTAACTTATGGCTTACTACAGCTGAATATGCTATCTTCTATTATTCTTTACTGGGTAAAAATAAAAAAAATCATATTCTAACAGCTTATTAAACAAGCCTAATTTATTTACAGAATACTATAAGATATTTTGATGATACAATAATGTATAATCAGCATATCTTTAAAGGGAGTGCTTTAGAACCACACTTAAGTGTCAGTCCCTGTAAGAAAAAGGCAGTAGGTGAAACATAGTATAAAAAAGCCATCATTTTGATAGTGTAATTTGACTATTTGCACCATCAGAATCAAGGAAAACAGACAAAATTTTCCATACCATACTGGACCATTGAGTTACAATTTCATTGAAATACACTGAAAATGGACATTCCAAGGGCAGATAACTCTGTCAAAAACCTCATTTGTTTAAGATTCTATTGAAAAATTTTGCCTGATTCTTACAAACACTTACAATTAACTATTTCCTGTTAATTCTTTGCTTTCAACACCTTACATAACCTTGCATGTAACAGATTCAATTTCATATGCTGTAAACTATGCATAGCTGTATACAGGGATAATGTAAATATGAATTCTACCAACATTCTTTCTTAAGACAACAAAACATCTTGCATCTCCTAGACATATTTTTGCAATAAACCTTGATTATGTTTACAATTAGAAAAAAATCAGGAACTAATTAAGGAAATTTATGACTGTCTATCTATCTAATTTATTACCCAAATATCATGTTTTCATGACCTGATCAAAATATATTTTATGTGCAAAGGGTTGAGTTATATAGTTTACCTAAGGCAATGTGAGATTAACTGTTTTGGTTAACTCATGTGACATATAATGCTGATTTGTTTTTAAATTTGCTGATATCATGGAAAATTGAAGGCTACAAGGGTGTTCTCCATAGTTCAAATTATAAGTCGGCAAACATACATTAGTTTTTTGTTCTTTTAAAAGTTTAAAAAGGTCAATAATTACAGGCTTACTGCAAAAGGAGTTCCATTTATACAGATTTTTTCCCAGTTGTGAAATTAGTAAGGGAACTCATGATCAGATCTTAATATCATCAAATTTTGTAAGTGTACAACTAGTTGTAAGTTTTGATGACATAACAAAACAAAGAATTGAGACATCAAAACTTACGATCAAGTTTTACACTTTCAACATTTTGTGAATTTACTTGCCCAAAGACTTCTCCAAGAAGTGAAGGATGTCATTCACTTAATAATAATAGAATAATAAATTGGACTGAGTGAATAACAAAAAAATTATCCCGAGTGCCAAAGAACGCCTAGATTTAACAAGTGTGCGGGACTTGTTCCACACACGAGTTAAATACTCAAGCGTTCTTGTTAATATTTTCGTTATTCATGATAACCAATTGATTATCCTATTTATTATATAGATTTCTTCATAATTTATCGATATTTTCAACATGAATTTTAAATTCTGTGATTGGCAAATTGATATAAAAGTTGTGATGTTTTTGGAGAAGAAAGTCTGAGAGTGAAATTCCGAATTTATTTTACAGTGTAAGATCAATGTCTTTTGGTTGTAGCATTATTTCTGTCACAATACCACTGTCCTTGCTTTCTCGTGAAAAGTCGGAGAGTGAAATTATCTAATTTATTTCAGTGTGATTATTATTGAAATTTATTACACTAGGAACATTCGATAAAACACTGTTATCTATATAATAAATTAGTAAATTAGATTGATCTGTTTCAAGTTTCTTCCTAATATATATATTGACCCTTTTTGTTTTCCTAGACCCAGCTTGTAATAAGTGCAATAAGTATGATTCGTCTTGCCATATAATTGTGTCAAGTTAATCATTAAGTTACCAAACCATGAAAACCTTCGAATAATTTATAGTGTCTTATTATTAGCTTTCACTGGAAAAGCTTGATTGGATAAAGTATTTCAGGACCAATTAGGGAGGTGTTTTGGAGAGGGATTGCAACTCATACCAATTAACACTAATTAGAATTCAATTGATAAATACATTATGCTTTTAAAAAGAAATTGTATAATAAATTATTTTGTTATATCTTAGAGCAGTAGTACCTAAAAATAAAAAAAAATAAAAATTTTAACTTAATGTGCAATACACCATTGTTATTCCTAAACATCAAACATGTTTTAAAAGGAGAGTAATTCATAATATGCAGATAACTCTATAATAAAAGGAATTACCCTAAAATTACAGTTATTTTTTATTTGTAAGGTTGCAAAGTTTCATAAAAGTCTGTCAAATAAATTAGTTTGCTCTACCAAGTTTTGTGGCTACAAAAAATACAGACTTCCCTGTTCACCATGAAAATAAATATCATTAAATCATGAAAATAAAAAATTAAACAGTTTCAGGAAAAAATTTTAACTTTATTACATCATAAAAAATCATCTTAATAATTGTGTACATTTATAATCATGGTACATTACCAGTATAAGTAATTTTTTTATGACTCCCTCTCAAAATGCTCTTGATCAACACCTGCGATGTATTATACAGCAGGGTTTCAAATTAGTGTGGATCTGAGGTCTAGGGCTCTCAAAATCTGACCAATGACTTTTTAAATTTAATTTACCTAGGGCATTGAGTTCCAAACCTTATACCTTGAGCTGTACTGAGGACCTTTGATTTTTCTTAAGGTGCCTTTAATAACAAATTGCAAAATTTCCTGGGCCTTCAATTCTAAATACCAGTAAGAAATTTGAACACTTTAAAATACAAACTGTTAAACCATTGGTCCAGGAAAGTTGTTAATTAATACATTAGGACTTGAACACAAGGAAAGACTTTTTATAATAATTGCTTCCTATCATTATTTCAGGTTTCATTTGATTAACGATAATTTTTTGGGAGTAATAACAATACATGCATTAGTAAGAAGAATTAATGAATGGTTTATTTTGACCATAGATACTATTATTTCACCTGACCATCTGTTGGGTGTTCCAACGATAATAAACACTACTTACCTGTGCCCTAATAGCTGCTAACTGAATGTTCGCCATCCTTATTTCATTACGTTTCCGACACATGTCTTCCTGTGTTTCATACACTTTTGAATATTGATGTTTTGCTAAATTTCTGAAAAAGTGAAAAATATGAAAAAATTAAAACTCACCTCATTTTCTTCGTTATGATTATATGGCACAAGATCACTTGTTGTTTTACTCCGTTGTTTATATTTCATATTTTCCCTTTTTGATTTTGATCTTGTACTTGGAGTTCTTTCTACTTTTTTTCTTGATTTTGTACTTTCTGAGCGAGTAAGATCAATGTCTTTTGGTCTTAGCGTCATTTCTGTCACAATACCACTGTCCTTGCTTTCTTGTTTTGAGAATTGTTTACGTTTTATATCCTGATCACCCAGCTGTTCTGTTCTTGTAATAGAAATTTGTCGTTGTAATTTTGAGCGTGATGACGATTGTTCAGGAGGTGATTTTGGCCGTGTGCCCGATGACATATTGCTATCAATAGGACTGACAAGACCTGAATCTGACACAGGCATTTGGAAAGATTGTCATTTGTTGGCACAAATTACGACAGCTTCTTATATAAAGTTTCAATGTTTCCGATTTGGTTCATAAGCAAGTTTGCATTTTCACACAAAATTTTCCAGCATAGAATGAAAGACAGTTTTGTTCGATGTTGAAAATAAGTAAAATTTATGCTCTAATTATATATGAAGCAGTAATTTAACTCCTTGTTTCCTGGAAATAATTTGAAAAACTATCGCTAATAGTCTTAAACCACATTAGTTTTCAATAAGTTGTATTTATATCACCCTTGAGAAACTAAGTAATTAGGCCATGTATTAATGGCACAAACCAATTAAATATCCAACAGGAAAAAAAAATTAGCAAATTCACTGAAGCAAAAGCGAAAAATAACGAAATTGTCACAGAGCAAAAATAGATGTCCTAAAACCAATAGTTCCAAGTGTCGTCTGCAAGTATCCACTAAGCAGAAGATAGATAAGCAATTGACGTCTGCTTCAGGTAGATAGTGCCAACAGACAGATGCAGCGATTAGATTGCCAAAACTGTCATCTGCTATATATTAGCAAACATCAGTCTTTGGGATCTGACGATGTTTCTGAGGAGGTTGATTCTTTCCTTTCACTGGTAACTTTTTTTTCTCATTAAGTTTCCCAATTGGCTAGGGGATTTCAGCAGAACAATTACCATTGCTTAGCTTTGTATGTTTTTTCTGGTTGATTAGATTTATCCTGATGATTTGCCAAAAAATTACCATGCAAAATTAGAAAAAGTTATGCATCATACTGCAAACAAATTGATGTCATTGTTTTGTTGCTTTTGATAATGATAAAAATAATCACATGATCACAAGATAGACAAGAATATGCTGAAAATAATAATCAGTGGATATTTGTGGAACCTCATTATACATAGATACTAGAATATTAATGTATATAATAATCTATAATTACACTTTTTCTCATCATTGATTAATTCATCAGATAAAACATGTGTTTAATTTTTTATCCTTACTTCCTCAGTTGTGGTAGATTGTACCTTGTTCATTACAGTGCAAACTGTTTAAACTGAACCCTGAAAAACTCATCTATACCAGACATACACTGAAATCCCATATGTGGATCCAAAGGGGGCCTGGCAAGCTCCACCCAGCCGCAGATGTTTGTTTCCTCTTATAAGCCACTGTAGACAGGCCTTTCTAAATTCTTGGGCATTTTTATAATAATACCTACTGTGAAGGTACTTTTATTTGTGGATACCAATATTCATGGAATAGGGAAGAAACACAAGTTAGTGCATTCTTGAATTCATGGTTTTGAGGTTTTCAGTATATACATTAATGGAAATCTCCTTTTCGTTGAGAACCAAATTTCATGATTTGGCCTACCAACGAAAACTATGAAAATTGGTAACCCATGAACAAAAATTCTTTCACAGTAGTTTGACAATTGGATAATGTTGCATAAAATCATTCACTCTTTCTAAAACTTTGCAAGATTCTGGAATTTTCTGAGAGGGCTGGCAGCAGCGTCAAGGGTGAACTTCAATCATCAGACACTGTTTGGAGCTTGGGGCTTTGGGTGGGAGTAAGCCCCATTATCAATTTGCAAAAATGAAAATAGCATATATTTGTATTAAAATGTGTTTATCAAGGGTTTTTTTTTCTGGCCCCATAATGGGCCCACTCTAGGTGATTCTTTGGATCTGCCACTTAATCCCTTCAAAACTCTGTGTAAACCATACAACTGTCTAAACTCAATTGGGTTTGGTTTAGACAGGTTTTACTGTACTTAACTGCACTGTTTAAGTATGGTATTATAGAGTTTAAATTTAAATATTCTTTCAAATAAATTCCTTTAACCTATGGAACATTTCATGTGGGAGATTTTCCCCCATTGACATCGTCTCGTGTTGGAGATTTTCACGAAGAAGCAAATTTTGATGTAAAAATTCAATAATTTAGTATTTATCACAGAAAATGTATTACATTTAAATGAAAACCACCGACAAATCTGATATTATTATGTGAAAGATCCTACTTATTTCATAAATTTTAAGGGATTCTCCCTCTAATAATTAATGAGGGGTTTAAGGAAGGGTTTATAAATATATGCAAATTCATAATAGGATTAGAAGTTGTAGAAGGTGGTTCATTCCTTCTAAAATTACAACTAATTCAGAAATTAAGTGATGAGGAGCCCTTGGGCAGTCAATGAATGGTCTTTTTTTCAACTAAAAAAGGGGCATTAAGGGTGCTATTAGCAGGTCATATAGTTTCATGTTCTTTACAGTAAATGGTAAAAAGCATTTTTTCAAACTTCATTTATTTTAATTTAAATCAATCAGGATTTGTGTTTAATCGAAGAATTAAGACTCCTCCTTAACCTTCATTGAAAAGACCCAAATATTCAAATTTTTGACAAAGTTTGAGTTGTCTTGCACTAACTATAACTGAAAAATTGTATCAGATTTCAATTTAATCAAATTAGTAACATGACAAACAAAGCATAGGTCCTATATAAACTGAGAAAGTGAAAGCAAGGGTATACAATGGAGCAACTGTTGCTTCTCTCCATTTCTGTTCCTTTTTTCATGATTAGAACAAGGAAAAGAAAACACTATTTGTCTCTCCTTGAAACTGCCAGACAAATTCACACATGACTTGTGGGAGATTTATGAGAAAAATACTGAATAATTTAACTTTTATATAAAAAATTTGCTTTTACAAAAAAAATATCCCACATGAGGCAGTATCAAACAGAATTCCCCACATGAATGGTTCCAAAGGTTAACAGGTATGGTATGAATTCATGGTTTTCAATGATCATGTTCAGTAAGTTCAACACAAGGTTAGATGAAATCTGGAAACATCTAAGATTTAAATATCTCATCTATAATGAAAATGCTAATAGCCAGTTAATGACATTTAGATGGTCTTCCAGTGATTTTGTAAAATTCTATAAAGTAGCATACTCATTCTTCCCCAGCAATTTGTGCTATTGAAAAATGTTAAAATTGACATTAAATCATGTTAAATTATCACAATCTATATTGCAATACTTCAATTTGAGCAAACAAAATGTGTTGACAGTATATTTATTGATGAAGATTGATGGTCACCAAAACGCTTTGGCTCTACTTTCCTACTCTTGCATCAACTACCTGCATTCATCATAACATCACTATCAAAACCACTAGTAGAGAATAAATGTAATAAACACATTCTTCAAGAATTTGACTTTATTAAATAAAACGCTTGGCTCAATGCAGCATTTGTATATTGTTTTTATTCCAAGTCAAGACACTCTCACAGTCTACACATATATTTCAAAAATGGTTAAGTGTAAGTATTTGTAAGAATCAGGCAAAATGGGATCAGACACATGCATGTCAAAACCCCACCAATCCGATTATGTAATTTCACTCAAGGATGCTTTCCCTACCATTATTTGATCTCTGCATCACTGGCTTTGCTCAGAATTTTTTCAATAGAATCTTTAAAAAATGAGGTTTTTGACAGAGTTATCTGTCCTTGAAATGTTCATTTTCAGTGTATTTCAATGAAATTGTAACTCAATGGTCCAGCATAGTATGGAAAATCTTGTCTGTTTTTCTCAATTCTTATGAAGCAAATGGTCAAATTACACTATCAAAATTATGTGTTTCACCTACTGCCTGATTCTTACAGAGACTGACACTTGAATTGTCAATTAGAAAAAAAATGCAATAGCAATAATTTTAGATCCCCTAAAGAGTGACAGTTGCGTGGAGTTACTTTAATTACAACCGTGTAAGTGGTGAAATTAAATAGAGGCAAATTTGGATTGAAAATTACCAGTAGTACTCACAAGAGAACATCTGTTTACAGTACTACAAATACTAGTTGTTTAAGTCAAAGGCTTTATAGTAGCAACTGAACTTATGAACTTGTGTAAAGAATAAAACAGAATAAACTGCTAAATAAAATGAAAGTTAAATATTTTACTTTGATTATGTATAATAATTCGACAGTTTATTTACGATAGTAACTGCTGTTGAAAGCTGATTATTACGATATAAATAAGATAACTACATCTGATAGCTGCCAGTTATCTCCTAATGGCTAATGATATACTAGTCAACATGGAGTTTAATTGATAATCAAATGATTTTTAACAGGTAGTTTCTGGCTGATGTATTTGGGGTTCATTTCTGAGTTTGATACAAAGCAGAGCAGCAATATTTATTTTTCAGTTATTTTGTATTTTTTGTGGATCAATTGATACCTTTATTATGATCTTTAAGGAGTGTGATTGGTAAGGGTTAAAAGTTCAGTAAAGTTACGTACTGTTCCAGTGATTTAAACCTTCAATCACACCTCAGGCGGAGGTGGTCCTGAGTTCAATCCCTGGTCAGGTCACACCAATGACCAAAAATTGGTAGCCACTAGAATTCCACTAGCATAAAGGAGAATCCAAAATTATTGTCCCGAAACGCTTGAAAAACCTGACATTAGACATTAAACCGAAATAACCAATCAATCTAAATTTCACTGCTATAATGATGAATTTATTTAAACAACTTTCCCTTACCAGGAGCAGATCCATATATTTTTAAAGGGTGGGGTCCTAGAAAAAATGAAGAGTCCTAGGCTATTGTTGGCCATTTTTTCCGAGCTGCTGGAATACCCCCTCCAGGAATCTCTCAGTATGTTGCACCTTAAAAACAACTAATTGCTCTTCATGCATTTGTGGATGGTTAATGAAACCTAGCTGGTATTTTGAAAATATGTTGGTAGTTACTGTTGTTCTGGTCTTCCCAATACCAAACCAAAGTACTCAAGAAATCTTCAACAGTTTAGAAGATATAGAAATAATGAGTGCTTTTCATCTTGCCTGGGATTTAGGAGGTCATATCACTCACCTCAGAATGCAGGAATTTCTTTAGACGGTTCCAGGTCAATAATTAAGGTATAATTAAAATGTCAACATTTAAATAAAAAAAAACTATAAAAAAAACAGAAATATAATTCCTACAAGTAGTGATAATAAAAATCCACCCAAAAGACATAAATAGGTCAATAATAAAGAACATTACAAAAGTTGAAAGTTTTTATCTATTTTCAAACAGAAGCCAAAAAAAACAGCAAAAAATTAAATAAATAATATGGCATATCAAGGACAATGAAATATAAGAAGTTGTATATTATACAGCTTCAACCATTGTACAACCTCAACCCAATGAAGATTAATCAAGAGATAGTTTCTATGTCTGAGATAGGAGAATGAAGCCAAACTTTCAAAAGGAATCAACAAATTTCAACCTTTAGATGCTATGAACAAAGTATTACTTGAATCTGGAATTATTTTGGAATTAATAAAATGACAAAAAAATAATTTGTAAAACTAAACCTTACTGAGGGGGTTAGTCATGCCGGCATGGCTACGGGTAAGGTTAGTTGGATATCAAAAGGCAAGGAAAACTTACTAACCCCCCCCCTCCCCTAGTCATGACAGCATGACTTACCCCCCCCCTCCCCCTTAGTAGGGTTAGTCATTTAAATAATTATTTAACTTATTTTCTTAAATCAAAAATAATTCCAAATTCAAATAATACCTTGTTAATATCTCCTACAAGACATTTCAACCAGTTCTATGGTCATGTTAGATATTTTCGATAAGCAGGAATTTTCAAATATTATTTTCATACCTTCTGCAAGTCATGTACAATGAACTTCAGGTGTACATTTAAGGAATGACAGTTATATTTTTTCAGTCTATGAAAAAATACGCTCAATTATGTGTTCCACACTAAATAACATGCAGGCAGTAAAATCATAGTATCTTTAGGAAATATATTATTGTAAAAAAAAAAATGAATGTAAAGATCAGGATTTGACAAGTATATGTGAAAAGGCAGGTTAATGACAATTTTCATAAATCTTAAATTTGAGCAAGATAAGAAATGGAAGTTCATATTGAAAACACCATCATTTGCCTGGTAATGAGGAACATTTCTGTGATGTCATCATTTCTGTTTTAAAAAATCTATAATATCTAAAATCTAAAATAAAATGAGTAGTTATACAACCTAAGTAAGCCTGGTATTTTATGTTTTCCAGACCAGATATTGTTTGGACTTTCAGGGGCATACAGAGATAAGGGATTGAATTTTCCAGATAAGATATTGTTTGGACTTTCAGAGGCATACGGAGACAAGGGATTGAATTTTCCAGATATGATATTGTTTGGACTTTAAGGGCATATGGAGACAAGGGATTGAATTTTCCAGACCAGATATTATTTGGACTTTCAGGGACATATGGAGACAAGGGATTGAAACCAACAAAACAATGCCAATTTCTTAAGGTATCAAATAGCATCTGTCTACTAATTGAGTGGAGAGTTTAATGGATAAAGATCCATTATCTACTTAGGTCTCATAAATGTCCAATGGATGCACTTATAGCCATGGTAAGACAAGAAAGTTGACAACATTTTTACTTCTTATTCACAGATTTAAAACAATTTAGTTAGTTTAGTCTGGTAATGAAAATCCTATGATGATATGAGAAAGCACTATGTTGTATGCCAAAAATGGATTTTATTCCCCCAATAAAAGCACTTTTCTCCAGTTCTAATCTACAAAAACTCTAAAACAGCAGAATGGAATTTGATGAAACTTTCATATATTAATTGTTTTCAATTCAAAATGGCTTTACTTGTCAGTTTTTTCATTTAATGTATTACTCATGTCTGATTGTAGTCTGTTTTGTACCAAAATTGTACTCATGACTGACTAACAACAATTTCTATCATTTTCCTGTCATCCAGGATACATGTATTTATCAGTCTCCAGGTATACCAAATTTGACACCTCAACCATATTTGTATACTTCACTATCATATCAAGTTAACAGAGTATCAGCTTCGTTTTGGTTCGTAATCTCTCTTATATAACATGTCAGGCAGATATTAAAGAATCATTTCAGAAAGTTGAGCATCAGTTATAATTGATTTTGTTTTTTTTCTGATGAATTGTTCATATCATATTTGTAATAAACTATAATTCAATCTCCACCTTAAAAACTGTTCATGAAAATTCTATCAGTTATGTCAATGGTTTTGTAACAGTTACTTTAGAAATGATAATGATATCTGGTAAAAGAATCAAGCCCCCTTTTTCCTGCAAGGCCACTTCATCTATAATATTTTAAATAAAAATCTATAACTGTCATGCTTGTCTGACCAAAATCAATTTTGACATTTAGGTATACACCAAAAAACAAGAGGCTTCTAGAGCCTGAATAGCTGACCTAAAATAGCGAAGAAAGGTAATAACACTTAACATGTCTTAACAGATTAAAACAAAAATTTTACCACAAGCAGATCTTATTATGCTGAATATTTTTACTTGTTTAAAATTTGGCTAAACAAAGCTTTTGGAGATATATATGTGAAAACTACTGTCTGACACATATGTTCTATTTTAAGTAATGGTGGCCATGTTTTCTCAACAGAACAAAAATCCCCACATCAGTTCTATGCAGAATACCCCAAAGAACATTCATACCATGTTTATTTCCAATTGGTCAAGTAGTGTCGGAGGAGAAGAGTTTAGAAAAATTGTTAACGACGACAGATGACGAAGACGATGAAGATGACGGACGCCAATTTGATTAAACAACAAGCTTTACAATTTTGCACAGTTTACCTGCTTACTGCTAATGATAACATGTTTTGTGGACAATTCAAACTAGACCATTTTCTCCAAATATTAATTCCAATAAAAATTATTTAAAAAATCTCTTTGCTCTTTGATCTCTGCTGCTTTCATTAGCTCTGAGATAAGAATTGTTCTGATATAAAATTGATACAACAAGTGTATTTCCTCAAAATTACTAGAATTTGTGATAACTTAAGCCTTTAAGGTCCCCCAATACACCCTTGGTATATATATATATGATAGTTAAATGACCGATACATACCAATGTAGCCTTCTGTAATTTTTGGGGGATTACATATTGTATTCTTAGGTATTTCCTCTGACACATTTTATGGAAATTTAGTTGCCAATCGGTCAGAAATGTTTTTCCCAATAATTGAAGGATAATTGGTTGAGTCTTCATCTTACTGATGTATGAATATATCATAATAACGAGTTTGACCTTTTTTTACAAAGGGTAAAAAAAATTCATAAGTAAACTCAAGCTATCTAAAAAGTAACAATGAAACAAATGTCACTTTTCTGTCATCAATTATAAGATTAATGTACCAGTATAGTGCAGCCTCCCTTACATTTATAAAATTTGACCCTGTTTCCTTGACTTTTAATCTTGAACTTTCACCTATGATCTTGGTAATAACAAAAAACTAAGTTACCAAATATTTCTGCTGAAAGTTTTCCATATAATAATATAGCTGCATCTTTCAATCTTTCCTTCTTAAAAATGTAGTCATTTAATAATTAAGTAATTCTTAAGACAAATAAATGGATGATTAATATCTGAAGTATATTTATTAATCTTTTTTTATTTGTGGTGTCTGATTTTAGGCCATATGCAGGGGCAGATTCAGGAGGGGGCGTGGCGGCCGTGTGCTCCCCCCCCCCTTAAAATTTGCAAAGCATGGGTTGTCAGGGGTAGATTTAGGTGATTTTAGGTTGAAACTTTAAATTCCCGCTAATTTTACTATAAAAGATATCTACATTGCACCCACTCTAGAAGAATATTTCAAAAAAAAATATTTTAAGTGTGCACCCCCTCCCCCCAATCTAAAACCCTGGATCTTCCCCGGAAATGCAGTTATTGTAAAAGTACATTTATTCATGGGTAACAATTAAGTGGTTTACCAAACTTTTTGTTATTTCATTTACTATCAATTTCATCGATTTTATATTCAGATGATACTTACTATTTTGTTTTGACCTATACATGAAAACAACAAAAATAGGCACCCCACAAACAATTGTAGTTCCACAGTATTTCAGAAAGTTATGAAATATTGTAAAAAGACTTGATATCTTGTTAATTTTTTTCTGAGCAGATTCTTCCCATTATCAAATAAAAAAAAACACCCTATCAAAAACCAGGAAAAATTTTACAAAACAAATAGACTTGGAAATTTGCAATTCATAATGAAAAAAAAAGATTCATAATTGTGAAATGCGGATTCGAAAAAAAGAAAGTCAGTTGTAGAAGAAAATCGTGTTTGTACTTAACCAAGAACTATAGCAATGTAACAGCTGCAGAAATTCATGATACACTTATTACTAGAAATAGCAGTAAACCATTTTGTAACCTCATTGTTAAATCCCAAGGGGACATTGTGCACTTTAGATTAGATATTATAGGGTACCAATTCAATTACATTTCTTTGATGATCAAGTAATTAGAAGGAAATTATTGGAAAATTGCTATACTGCATTTTTTAACAGTCAGAAAAAAATTTGTCAGAATTTTGTTCCTGATGATGTCAGGGATATTTATCGGCACCATAGGTGCTTATTGAAATTTACTACATGTTATTCTGATTGTATTATCAAGCCCTTGGCTCCAAGAAAACATATTTATGATAGAAAAAATTTTCAGTGATGAAAAATAATCTTTAACTTATGTAATTAGTACTGATATATCTGTTGTAAAGTTTGAAGATTTTATTTTCATAATGGAATCAATCCAAAGTTAACTTGTACAGTAAAACCTGTTTAAACCAAATCAAGAATTAGCTGAAAACCTGTATAAACCAGTCACTTTTCAAAGTCCCTTTATATCAATTTAAATGAATTTTTAACATTGGTTAACCCAATACCTCTCTAAACTGAACACATTCAAAGTCCAAAAGAGGTTCATTTTAGACACATTTCATTGTATGTGCTATTTTAAGTACTTTAAAGTCCTTTATTGTTACCATTTTGATTAAAACATAGAAAAACTTGTTCAACCTGACACACCTAAAGATAACAATATTACATTTAACAGGATGTAGGAAATTGCAGGTGGACGTCAACAATGAAAATATCTGATATTAACGACTAACAAAATTAAAGTGAGTACAAGTGATGGATCCTGAACATTTTTACTGGGAAGGAATGCCAAGGAATCTTGAATACCCAGAGACATGAGCCCAATCTCCTGCAAAGAGGGTCTATTTACTATTCCATGTGCTGCACGCCTCTGCCTTACTCAGTCTTGCACCCCAACCATTTATGCAAAATAGTACAGTAGACGGAAATAGCTTTGCATTTATTTAATGAATAATGATCAACCCCTGTGAATATTTCACATCCTGTATGGCAGAGCCTATAATCTAGACATGCCAAACATATTAATTCAGGGAGCAGTTATAGGACTACAGAGGAGATTGGCATGGGCAACTCCTTTGAATAAATTGAGCAAATAATTAAAGAACCTTACTGAGCGCACTCACATACCCCACGCATCCCCATGTTGGATACTCCAGTAAATTTGTTCATAAGAGAATTACATGTAGAAAGACCCCAATAAAAAAGGAATAAGAGTGTATTTCCTTGAGTTTCAGTTAATCCAAAGTAACTACCATTGTAGCAGAACAAAACAAACACTTGACTTATCATGATGAACTTATCATAATCTGCAAGAGTTTAGAAGAAGAAAAAAAAGTCCGAAAAATTGTTATTTCTGTGAATTTAGCTAAGTTCAAAGCCCATTATTTTGGTAAAAATCATCAGAGTGGAACAAAATGTAAACTTGACCTGTAACTTATCATGGTGAATTTATATACAAAAAATCATGTCTATATCTGCAAACATTTAGAAAAAAAAGTCCAGAAAACTGTTATTTCTGTGAATTTTGCTAAGTTCAAGGCCCATTTTTCGGTAAAAATCATCAAACCAGAATGAAATGTTATCTTGACCTGTAACTTATCATGGCGAATTTATATACCAAAAATTATGTCAATATCTGCAAGCGTTCTGGAAAAAAGTCTGGAAAACTGAAGATGGACAGATGGACTGGTCAAAAGCATTATACCCTGCACAACTTTGTTGTGTGGGGTATAAAAACTTTTTTTAATTCAATGAACCAGTCAATCAAGAAGGACATGGAAGAATTTTTTTTTTAAATAGCTTCTGCTTAATCATTCTGAAACTAGACAATATTATGCCCATACACCCTATATGAAAACAACATATATAAAATAGGACTATACATGAAACACCTTTTGTGTGTGGGAGTCACAAATGATGCCCCCGCACATGCAAAGTTATTCTATGATGCCCCCGTACATGAAAGGTTATTCTATGATGCCCCCGCACATGAAAGGTTATTTTATTGACACATTGGCAGCGCAATATATTATCAACATTTTACTGAGCTGCTAAGCTGCTAAAAAAAATAATATGTGTCATAAATTGACTCAATTAAGCATACTGGTAAATATGAATAATAAAAATTCAACAATAGCCATATTTTAAAAGGTTAAATACAAACAAAAAGTATTAAAATAACTCTTACAAATTATTGGAATGTTTGTATTCAGCATTTTACATCAGTATCATGTAAGCATCAAAGTAACTTATTTCATTATGTTTCAAATAAAAGCATGAGAGGATTTGATGAAATTGAATATGATACAAACATATCATTGATTTCAAGAGTTATGTCCCTTATCATATGTCTATCTCCTTAAAGTAAACCAAACATCTGCCTAAACTGAACCCTCAATTTGAAATGGTTCATTTTAGACATATTTTACTATATACACAATTCTGGAAGAACTCAGATCTGTTTCTCTCAAGACAGGTTGCTTTAAGTTAAATGATTAATTACTTGAATAATCAATTTCACATGAAAGCTCATGATAGAGCTTAAAATTCACCAAAGGAAACCATTTGTGGGATTGACTAGTAAATTCAGCAAAGAAACATTTTTTTTTATACTCTTGGTTGAAACCTTATGAATATTCATAATATGTAAATTGTCTACATTACCTTTGGCATATATTGACTAGTGAGTGTGAAATGTCTTGGTTCTGTGTGATGAATGAGGTTAATTCTGCAGCCTCTCTTTGAAGTAAAACTCGTTTTTCTAACAAGGAGGCCTCAGTAGATTTGTCTAAGATGAGACGATTTTGACAAAGACAGGTACATTCCTGGAAAAGAAAAGAAAATATCAAAAGTAAAATGGAACTCATACCAGTAAAAGTCCATAAATCATTGTCTAGTAAAAAACACATCTAAATTCAATTATTAACATGATGAAACAATAAAACAGAGATTGACCCATTTTTTGCTCAAATCTATAATGACCTTTATTTAAATAAAAAAATGGAGTTAATACTAGAAAAACTGTGAGCAAAGCTCACTTGGTGATACCCCTGCTTCCTTCCCCAGAAAATATATAGGATAACCCATCATTAATTTAAGCATTCAGATAAAAAACAAAATAGGAGCACAATGGCACAATGGCACAATGGCATCATGTAATAAAGAATCTGTGAAAGTTTCATAACATTCCATTGAACGGTTTAAGAGTAGTTGCATATTAGAAGAACCTTCAAAGAAGTTCAATTCTGAAGCGTTTACAAAAGTATTTAGGATTAACAATTTACCAATTAACCTTGAAAATTGACAGCATTTTTGAGTAATTTTTTTAATGCTTATGAACCAAGTTGCATAGTGGGATTCTTTTCTATAGAGTCCAGAAAGGTGTATTTGGAAAATGGTTTCATATTCAAAATTTTAGAAGGCAAAATTTTTAAGCATTAAAATGAATTGGCTAGATCATCAAAATAAAATGCAATATAAAGCAAGTAATAAAACTATCTTTGTTACAAACTTTGCCACTTTCAGCAACAAATATGCAATCGGCATGAAGAAATGTGTCAAGAAGTTCAAGAAGCAATTCTTGCAATTAAATCTTAACCTACTCAAATTCAAATGTTTCTAGAGCTTCAAATATCATATAAAATCAAATAATTTCAAAGTTCAGAAAAGTCAAAATGATAAAATATTGAAATACTGAATATCTCAGACCAAGTCATAGTACGCATAATTAAATCATAAATATTGGAATTCATTATTAAAACACAAGGGTATCGAAATACCAACATATCTTTGATCAAAAGATATCATAAATCTAAGATCAAAACTTCCTTTCATTAAATCTGACCTGTAATTCTCTATATGAGTTAGGCATAGGTCGCAAGCCAGAGAAAAACATTGATCAGAAATATTAGGTACTGCTTAACATGAGATTCATTCCAAATTTTGTCTCAACAGACTTTCTCTTGTAATGATAAAACAAAAACAGAATTGGCAAAAATTCCACATTAAAGCAGTGGAAGAAGATCAGGCGTAAAGGTACAGGCACAGGTCAGCATAAAGTGATACAACCAAAACAGATAAATCAAAATCAAAAACCCCCTAACTCCTGATCACCATACCTGTATCACTCCTGATCACAAGGCCCCTAACTCCTGATCAGTGTACCCGTAACTCTCCTGATCACCATACCCGTGACTCCTGATCACTAGATCCCTAACTCCTGATCACCAGACCCTTAACTCCTGATCGCTAGATCCATAACTCCTGATCGCTAGATCCATAACTCCTGATCACTAGATCCCAAACTCCTGATCATCAGATAGTCCTAATCACCAAACCCCTAACTCCTGATCATCAGATACTCCTGATCACCAGATCACCAGATAGTCCTAATCACCAAACCCCTAACTCCTGATCATCAGATACTCCTGATCACCAGATCACCAGATACTCCTGATCTTCAGATACTCCTAATCACCAGACCCCTAACTCCTGATCACCAGACCCCTAACTCCTCATCACCAAACCCATAACTCCTGATCATCAGATACTCCTAATCACCAGACCCCTAACCCCTGATCACCAGATACTCGTAATCACCAGACCCCTAACTCCTGATCACCAGATACTCCTGATCACCAGACCCCTAACTCCTGATCACTACATCCCTAACTCCTGATCACCAGATAAACCTGATCACCAGACCCCTAACTCCTGATCATCAGATACTCCTGATCACCAGACTCCTAATTCCAGATCATCAAACCCCTAATTCCTGATCACCAGACTCCTAACTCCTGATCACCAGACCCCTTACTCCTGATCATCAGACCCCTTACTCTTGATCACCAGACCTCTAACTCCTGATCACCAGAGTATGATAATTTATTAATTGTAACCAGTTGGCCAACATGATAATACACACAAATCATGGGCATCAAATAAGTGCACAAACAAAAAATTAAATTTTGACAACACACAGGGGCCACAAATATCTGTAAACAACCCTATTCCTTTCAGATCCAAATCAGTTTCAATTACCAAATGTATAACCATGAAAATAGCATAAGATGACTGGTACTAGAAAATATTCTGTGTACTTTCAAAAGAGCACACTGATGTCAAGATCATCAAAAACAGTATCCGAAAATACATAGAACTGACTACTACCAATAAAGATTCTCAAAAATAGCTACCAGAAAAGCATATTTTCAGCATAATGATTTTATAACTTGACAAAAAGTGTTTAAAACTCATTAACCTGTATAAAATATAACATAAACACCTAATAAATTTCAGTAACAAGTAAAAGCTTTTCAAAATGGGTTGGACAGAAGAATTCTGAATTTAAGTTCTTGTTTCACAGCCAGCAGCACAAGAAACCATTTACAAGGTGAAGAGAGAATAAAATGACTTCTGTAAAGTGTAAAATGAAATATAGGATTCCTTAAATGCAGACCCTTAATTGATTTTTGCAGCAGAAATGTGTTGAAAACAAGATTTTTTTCTCTTGGCAACATGCGTTGGCATGCTAACTTTTTAAATTAAAGGAAGTTATATTTTTGTCCATATTACACTGCATTCTAAATATAGAAGTGACAAAAAGTGTCATAACTCCTGAACAGTAGATGCAATATATGCCATAACATGACCTATATTTTACAGAATTGCATCAAATTTGAAATATTTCACTGAATGCATTTTTATAAATAATCGAAAAACAAAAAATGGTGCGACAGACAGACTGACCAGTGAACAGACATGTGGCTCACTTATTTAAACACAAACATATTCTCATTAGTTTTATTTTCACTACTTTTGCAATTAGATCTGTTATGTGAATAAAAAGCTGTGTTAGCAGTAGAATGACTCATCAAGGGAACCAAGATTTTAGTGGAAATCAAAAAAATGTAATTCAGAGACAAAGACCAGACATGGAAAACAGACACACACAACAAAGAAAATAATATTTTCACAAATATTTTCATTACAAAAAATATAATACACTAGCTTGACTGGTAATTGTGAACTTAAAATTTCCAGTACTATATATTTAGTATCATTAGTGCGTGAATTAACTTTGACATTTTGCAATTTTTTAAATTTTATTTTTTGCAACTCAGAGAAATATATTCCACAACAACCATGATAAAAATTCCAAAGTTCGATTTTTAATTTTTGTGAGTTTCAGTCAGTCACATTTTTACAATAATAAAAACACCACAATTATTTATAAATATTGTTCAGTTGCAGTATACACCTAAAAGTACACCTCTTTAATCCATATTAGCTAGGAAATCTTTTGGATTTTCAAATCTAACACTACCGGTAGTTTAAAAATCCTACACATAGTATGTGATTACAGACAAGCCAAACAGCTGTTCTATCACTGGTCCAACAGAAGTCAAAGCAACCAGCTTAATTACACACATCAAGTTAAAGTTATGTTAAAGCTAGCAGACAGTATTTTCTTCCTCATAAATCTCTCATTGATCAAGTCAACAAGGACATATGTTTCCTTAGTGCACAAAGTTCAAAGACAATAGAACATCATTAGTTGTGGAAAACACCAGATTACCAGAAGCAGTCATTCTTGAATTAAGTGCTTCAAATAGTGCAGCCAAATATGACAACAACTGTTCTTAAACTTTAGCGAACAAGTTTTGACTTAATACAGCCTTTGGTCACCATGGGTTGAAGAAATTAATATTAATGACTGTACTGCATGTTTTGTATACTAAACTGTTATACCTTTAAGAGATTTAGCACTACAGAAAATTACTTAAATTGTTTTAGCCTGTACTGGTATTTACTTTCATTATTTCAAATGTCTGAACAATGTGAAAGGGTTCAGAAAGGGTTAAGCAGCCCCCTCTTCCTCAATTATAAAAAAAAAATAGAAATTAGAAGAAAATATTGGCTATTTAAAATCAACAAATCAACTTTCACAGCAATACTAATTTTGAAAAACAGTAACAAAATAAAAACAGTAAAGAATTTTGAATGGTACATTTAAGTTAGACTTTGACAACTTCAGAAATCATTGAATTATTCTCAGATGAAACTCATAGTAATGCAAAGTCATATCTATATTCTTCAATACTGAGCTAAAGTTTCACTAAGATCTTACCAGCACCAAATTTCTACTAAACCAACATAAATATTTCAATATGAATTTTAATTTAAAAAAAGACCAAGGGGAATGTTAGAGTTTCACAAAAAAGGGAGGTTAAAGAACAACCAAAGGGTACCATAAGTTCCTGACTTGAGACAAATATTGTATACAGGGCTTGAACTGGCTCTAAGAGGGTGGAAATAAAGTTCTCCCAATGACAGGTTTAGATTAGGTTTTCATCTGAATGAATAAAGATGTAACATTTCCAAAAAATCTCATCAAACATGAAGTTAATCAAAATGCTGAGAGCAAAACAATACTTATATCCAGCTGGCTTTACAAACTAAAATCACCTGGAACAGCTACATATCAGTATATAAGTATCCAGATGATTTACAATCCCACTGTGAAAGGGAGATAACTCATAAATGATATCTAATACAGGGAGATAACCCAGATATTCATAAATCAATTAAAATATTTGAAAACAATAAAAAATCAAAGTTGTGATAAAGTAGGACTAAGAATTTAAAGCTGCACTTAAATACAGATTCACATAAGAAGCATGCAGAAGTTAATATTGGTTACCCTATCTTAATAATGTTAAAAATTCTGAGATGTCACATTTTAAAATTAACAGTATCATAAAAGAAAAAGTGATTTAGATGGAAAGTAGAGAACAATCGGGCCAGTTATTCCCGACTTGTGGACCAACATTTTGTCAACATTTATCTCCCTTTGGAGCAGGTGTATATTCCGAACATGCAAGGTTTTCTATCCGTTATCAACGATACTTTAGAAAATCTCAAAAGTCAAAAGGGAATTTCTCTTTCTACTGACCCTGCCATAAATTTTCTTTACCCGAGATACAAATGAAAATCATCCTTATGTAACCTACCAACAAAATGAAACACCCTGTAAATTTTAGAAACACCATTGTGTTTGTCTGCTGGGGGATTCCATTTTCATTCAAGTTACCTCTTTTTTCTGCACCCAAATCCGAACATCGATTAGAGACTTTGAAATTATACCTGCTCTTATGGGAGGTAACCCTGCAAAAACAGGATAAAATATGGCTGCATCCCGAGCTCCGCAAGTAGGGAATATGGATAGGGTAATTTTACAATAAAGACAACATTTCTTTGTTTTTACTGTTTTTTACTTTTCAAAACCACAAACAACTCTATCAGGGTATTTTTATCATGCAAAAGAGTTTCGAAAGGTAATAAACAATTGTCTAACCACTTTTTTTCTTAACTGCATGCTTCTTTTTTTTCTTAACTGCATGCTTCTTAGATGAACATGTAGTGAAAAACATCACTTAAGTTAGAGCCAAAAAAAGTAAATCTCTGAAAAAAAACTGAAGGGTAAGGGATCAATTACTCAATTAGCTCAATAACTGGGTAAGGGGATGACCATTTGATTTGGTGGGGTGCTGGCCCTGTTAAAGTTGAAAATAAATATTCTGGCCTACACACTCCTTAGAAAATAAACAGATATTCTGACCTCACCCTAGATAATTCTTGCAATGAAATTGAAATAAATTGCCACAATGTGGTTGAGAATAATTCTTTTTTTACCAGCAAAATTTCTAAGACAAATATCCTGACACAAAAAAATTTGGCCAGGCGCCCCCTTCAGAATCAATTGGTAGTCCCCTAGTAACATAATGAGAAAAGGTCTTCATCTTGTCTACCATAGGAACAATCTATTTGACATCCAAATGTACAAGATTTCCAAGCAAATAGGAATTAAAGAGAAACAGTATAGTCCAGGATTTCAAAAAAAAAGGGGGAGGGGGTCATAAAATATAATCAATTTTAAAGCAGAGCAAGGAACATAATTTTTGAATCTGTCTCTGAGGACAATGTATTTATAGTACACTGCAACTGAACTTTATTTCATTATGACACTAACAGATATAGAGACAACTGTGTGAGTTATTTAGATATTTGGTGTAGATTACATTATTTCAGCATTTAAAATTTTCTACTAGACCATTACCGTTATCATATTGGCGAGTGTATCTGTGTTTTTTTTATTTTTGAAGTTCAAAAAAAAGAAGTTTTATAAAAGGCTCCTAATTATCCCATCCATGTTAAAAAGCAATGGAAAAAAGTAATCGAAATTTATCACACCCCTTAATTCTAAGCAAGGAATAATAAAGAAGAAGAATGTATTCAGAGCAAAAACTTTTATGAGAAATACAATTAACACAAAATCAAAGTTGTGCAGTGCTTGAATGCACTTGAAGCAAGATGGAAAGTTTATAAACAAATTACAATGGAGGTTACTATCTCACTAATGTTACTATCTGTTTTTTAATTAAGTGTCCATTAACCTTAATAAACACTAGGGTCAGAACATCTATTATACATCTGTGACTGGGTATAGAATGTATATAGTTTTAGGTACCATCTATTTCAGGGAGAGCAGTCCTAGAATGGAGTCGTGAATTGGAGTCCTTTTAATTTGCAGTGGATATTGTTTAAAATTATTTTCTTTTTGTATTTTCTATCATTTTGTTTTGTTTAGTTCAGTTTTTTTTGTTTTTTTTTGGTTTTGTTTTGTTTTGTTTTGTTTTGTATTTGTTTTGCTTTTTGTTCCACTCTTACATTCCACTCTCACATGCCACTCCATAAAAGACATGCTATCATTATTCTATTTTCTGTAATAAAACATTTATTTGTAAATTAATAACCATCTTGAAATATTGATTTTCTTTTCAAAATATAGAATTGTTCAAACAGTAACTAATCTGTAATGATAGTTCCAGTGATTAATTCTGTCATCCCCATCTACCAACCACTACCACCAAATAACTAATCTGTAATGATAGTTCCACATAGTAATGTCACTAAGTAATTAATTCTGTCATCCCCACCTACCAACCACTACCACTAAGTAACTAATCTGTAATGATAGTTCCACCACTACCAACAGCTTCAACATCGCCACCTACCCACCACTACCAACAGCTTCAATATCCCAACCTACCAACCACCTACCAACAGTTTCAACATCCCCACCTACCAACCACTACCAACAGTTTCAATATCCCCACCTACCAACCACTACCAACAGCTTCAACATCCCAACCTACCAACCACTACCAACAGCTTCAACATCCCCACCTACCCACCACTACCAACAGCTTCAATGTCCCCACCTACCCACCACTACCAACAGCTTCAATGTCCCCACCTACCCACCACTACCAACAGCTTCAACATCCCAACCTACCAACCACTACCAACAGCTTCAACATCCCCACCTACCCACCACTACCAACAGCTTTAACATCCCCACCTACCCACCACTACCAACAGCTTCAAAATCCCCACCTACCCACCACTACCAACAGCTTCAACATCCCCACCTACCCACCACTACCAACAGCTTCAACATCCCAACCTAGCAACCACTACCAACAGCTTCAACATCCCAACCTACCCACCACTACCAACAGCTTCAATATCCCAACCTACCAACCACCTACCAACAGTTTCAACATCCCCACCTACCAACCACTACCAACAGCTTCAACATCCCCACCTACCAACCACTACCAACAGTTTCAATATCCCCACCTACCAACCACTACCAACAGCTTCAACATCCCAACCTACCAACCACTTCAACATCCCCACCTACCAACCACTACCAACAGCTTCAACATCCCCACCTACCCACCACTACCAACAGCTTCAAAAACAAAGACAACTGCTACATGTAACACTAGCTGAATAGATTGTTACCGGATGCCTTTTTGAGAATATTTTTTAAGTTTACTGTTTTAAAAAAGCAATTGAAAATATCTCAGTAATTTTCTACCATATAATCATGCTATAAAAAGAGCAAAAAGTCAACTCTGCACGAATACCATAAATATTTGATATCATGTCGGAAGACACCAATAGTTTGTTTTTTCAGAGCACCAGTATGTTTTTCAATATTTGAAACGTAATTATTATCTCTTGCATAATGATATTTATCAACAACAAAACATAGCATTCATATTTTCCAAAACAAACACTATATATTAAAAATAAACATAACTAGCAAAAAACCTGGTTGCAGAATAAATAATCTCAGTGCATCGATTGCAATTGACGCATCTGTAAAATTCATTTTATGATATTTTACGTAATACGTTATCACTTTTGATTTTCATTACAGAGATTAAATTTTGAGGTTCAGAAATAATTGCAGTGGTTCAATGTCATTTTATCATTTAGCTGCATACTTCCAAAACGCATGCCATAAGGCAGTCTTCGGGAAGGCACAATTATTTACATACTTCATTGCAATCCTTGTATATTATTATTAGAGGAAAAATAATATCGAGTCTTAAAATCCTGATGTCTTAATGATATACATCAAGTTACGTCATGCTTTAATTATTTTTCTGTAGACCAAAGCGAATGTTCAGCACAGAATTGTACAATAAATGTGCTCAATAATAAACTACATGTGATAGGGACATAACTTTTTGTAGGTTTAAACTGGCCTGGACCTGGCATATCAGTTAACTGCTAATAGTCCTTAGTTTATACATTTGTGTAATTTACAGGGATGGATCCAGGATTTGAGTTTAAGGGGGGATTAACTGAATTTAATGCACAAAGCAAGGCAAAATTATTATGGGGTGAAACTTGTGGTGAAAATTTTTTTCTTACCAATTTATGGGGGGGCATATATTCAGTTTCTTTGTTTCTGTTGTAACAAGGGACTCAGACTTTTTTAACTGATTTTTTTAGGCGTGTTTAATTGTGCAATATTTTTCCCACAGTGGCCAGATTTTAAATGGGGAGGTTGTGATCACACCACAATACTTTAAACCCCGCCACACTTTTTGCGCCTGTCCCAAGTCAGGAATTTCTGGCCTCTGTATGTCTTGTTTCATTTTCACCTTTAGTTTATTTTTATGTTACTTGAGTATTTAGGAGCAACTCTTTTGCTGTACCTGTGTATAATGTTTTGGGGTCAGCTACAGCCTACTCTGTAGTATGAGGGTTTCCTCCTCCTTCATTGAAGACCAATGGATGGCCTAGTGCTGATATTTTAATACCAGGAGGGTTGTTTTCTCTTTGACATATACAACATATCTATTCTCAATACAAATCAGTTTCATTAACTTCTAAAGGCAAGATAAAAATATCAAAACCGACCAAACTGATCTCTGGAGTTTTAATGTGTTTACAGATTCAACAACCACCTGAAAGGTTGATCGTTCCATTGAGACACATTATTCAACAAGTTGTCATCCTTGCTCCTAAATGCAACATATTTTAAGAAGCAGCAGTGACTTACACTCTTAACTTCTTTAGTTTTTATCCTGATGGCAATCAGAGAGCTGAAAAAATATCAAAAAGAAGGGGCAAACCAAGAGCAACAAAATGGTCATTATAACAGAGATAATCTATATTTCACACAACTCAACCACATGACATTTACAATCAGCTGAAAAAAAATCTGTATACATCCTTCAGACATGTATGAAAATTAGACCCGAGAAGACAAATGTGGACCACACAAACTACCATTCATGAAAAGTTATAAGGAACCGAGAATAATTCAATATCCAAGAGGGAACGATGTATGAGATGAAGAGGAAGAGGAAGCCTTGTATCAAATTAAAAACCTTTGAGGTGCTATGGCAAGATCACCTATGCAATGAACTTGATTAAAAATGCACAGTTGCACAATTTACAAAACATACTGCAAAGTCTGATCCAAATTATAGAAAGATTACAAGAGAGGTTACCATAACAACCAATAGAAACAGATGATCAGAGAAATAGAATCCTTAGTTACTATATTGTGAAAGTACTATTGTTTGTGGGGTACCAATTTTCATGGATTTCCTGGGTAAGGTAAACAACAAAATTTGATTCACAACAAAAAGGATTATTTATTTTAAATTGTATGACAGGACCATCAAAACCAGGAATTCAAGAATCCACAATCTCATTTTTCCCCTAAACCATGAAAATTGATACCCACTAATATAAGTACTTTCACAGTACACCAAGCCCACCTTTAATACTAAGCATGGGGGTACAAGGGTGACAAAAAGATGCAAGGGAAAATGAGCATGAGACAACCACCCAATTAGTGCTGTCTAGTGGTACACAGGTAAAAAAACAAGAGGACACCAGGAGTCCATGAGACAACAAACAAAGCAGTCATGCTCAGATAAAACAAATACAGTCTAGCTTTCAACAAGGAGTCCATAAGAAAACAATCGTAGCATATATACACAGATAAAACACAATGATACAGCCTAGCCTTCAAAATAAGAGTCCAAAAGAAAACAATCCTAGCATAAATACACAGATAAAACAAAATGATAGACTAGCCTTCAATATAGAGTCCATAGGAAAATAATCCTAGCATATATACACAGATAAAACACAATGGTACAGCCTAGCACTCAACAAGGAGTCAACGCGGAAACAACCAAAGCAATCATACATACAGTAGACCAAAAACAAGATGGTAGTCTAACCTGCAACATGGAGTCCATGAGACAACAACCCAAGCACACATACAGATAATACAGGATCGTACAGTCTAGTCTTCATCATAGAGTACAACTCACACTTATAAACTCTGAAAGTTTACTACGTAGAAAACCAAACAACATATATAATTCAATAAGAAAAAATAGGAACATGAAAGAACAAAAATGATAGAGAATAATCATAAATTTCAAGCTTGGATAATTCTTACCTCATTTAGATTTGTATCTACTGGATGAAATTTTCTGTATCTGAATTCAATCTTGGCACATTCTGGATTGAGGGCATTCACAAAATATGATATATCAAGCATTGGATTGACTTGTCGACATACTTGTAGCAAGTCGTCAAATCTATTGTGCTGTTCCGTGGCCTGAAGAGAAGAAAGACTGATTTAATTGTAACATGCAGTAGTGAAAAATCCTACATTTCAGAGGTCAGTTTCACACAAAGTCTTCAGTGTAAAGTATTCTTCCAATGATTGTCAAAAATTAAATGATTAATTTCACAATTACAATATTTTATAAAATCAACCACAAATTGAGAAATTTTCCCCAAACATGTGATGGGTGTCTCCAGTGGAGCAGGACATGCTTACCCTTCCAGAGCACCTGTTACTCATGTTTATTACTAGTGCTTTTTGTTCTTTGTGATGTTATGTTTTTATTACCATCAGTTTTAAGTACTTCCCTGCCTAAGAATCAGACAAAATGTGTATAAGGTGTGGCACATAAAGAAAAAAAAAACGCAGAGATTTTATTGCATTATTCAAGTATGTAAACCTTATAATTTCAAAAAATTACTGTCAAAGTGTTTGTAAAGTTTGCCTTTCAAAGATATTGATAGGTCAAATTTAATTGAAATGCAATATGGAAAAATGACGGGAAAATTTTTCGAAACTTTTTTCTTACATAAGCAGCCAAAAAATATCTACATCACTAATGCATCAGGATAAATTTAAATAGCTTTTCAGTTGTTTTTTAGATGTATTTGAATATGTTTGAGGCAAAAAAAGACCAAATTGAAAAAAAATGATGAACCACTTATTGCCTGATTCTTACATAGAATGGTATTTAATATACAGTTGGATTTTATTCTTTTCACTACATTGTATATGTAGATCCTTTCAATTTACGGGTTTTCATGTTCAGGTCATGTATTTGGAGTTGTCTTACTATTGACGCTTCAGTGTTTTTTGCCTTAATTCATAACTGACAAGACCCTGTTTTGTACTTGATGATTGATCTACATACTGACCCAGATTTTCTATTTGCTCACAAATGCAGGTCTAATAATTGCCTTTTTAATCTTTAATAATTTGATTTGACTAATTATAAGCCTTTTGATTGTTCACTTTCTTTCCTGGGCAAGATAGGTTATATTTAATAGACTAAGTACTGTGATATTATTAACATTGATTGGTACACAGTCCATAATTCAAATAATTCCAAACTAAATAAGGCTTTGTTGAAGAATTATTTTTTTATTTTGACTGGAAAGGATTAGAAATTAAATTAAAAACAATCCTTAAATATTTCAATTTTCTTCCTTAACATTTAAAATGAATTATTCAGACTAGAAATGCAATGATCAAAGGTATCCAAAGAGAGATTATGCTTCTCAATAGTATAAAACATATTTCTAATGATCTGATTTATATATACTTTGTACAAAATGTAATCAATTTCTTGCTTTCTGTCCAAGTCAGAATAATCTGTCTACATATAATAGTAAAAAAACAAAAACAAAACAAACATATCAAATACAAGATAGAAGTAATTGAATATATAATGTAATAACCTGTATAGAATCACCTTTTCATTGTTTTTTTCTTTCAGTTTCTAAAAACATTTTATTTACAAAACTGCTTTGTTCTTCTGCCTTTTTTTCACTCTTTTTTGTATGCTTCACAAACCAGAGTAAGTACTATTTTATGTCAAATTTCAAAGAGTGCTTAGAATTTTTTTTATTTAGTACAATTTTTTATCTTCTAGTTATCTCCCCTGGATTAGTATATTTCAGTACAGGCTAATTGGCATCATAAATTAATTAAAACATCAGAAAGAAAGCACTCAGTGAAACACACCAATACAATCCAGCATAGCCACAGTAACTTCTGTGCACTGTTGGAAAAAACAAATGAGTAAAACCAGCTGGTGTACAATGCAACTTTATGTACTTTTTCAAACATTTTGCTTTGTTTTATATCTTTGCACTTAAGTTCTTCACAGCTTTCTTCATTTAAAGTTCGTGTTACAGATTCTTTACATACATTAAATATTTGTAAATAATAATCTTGCTGAGTTGGCCAACACCCTTTTATAACTTTCATGAATATATACAGTCTAATATTTTTCCAACGCAGTTGGTATAGTTTTGCTTTTTACCCTTTGACCTTACGGACGCTTTTATATGGAAATGCAAATTATCTGATCACATTTATGTTTCCCGATTGGCAAATACTGCTAACTTAGTGGTGTTTGAAAAAACTATTGAAATTTTGAAATTGTGTTTGAAAAACAATCATAAAATTTGAAATTGCGTGCCATGTGTTATTTTCTTGAAAGAAATGTAGAAACTTAAAAAAGAGCAAAATTTTACTGCATCGGCCATCTCTTTTTTAAAGATAGTACTTGTTTACTATGCAATTTAAAAATTACAAGGTTTGCAAGATCACAGAGAACAAACTTTACTAGTACATACTGTATCTGAAGGTTAGTTGTTAATTGGAGCACTGACTTTCAGTTTTATTTTTAACTTCCATTGAACCTTTTCACTTTTTACTTAATTATATGAACTGACTATAATTACACTTTTACACTAAAATATAATTAACACAATGTAAAGTAAAAAGGCTAACCTTGTAACATTACAAGGTAAGAATAGCTATGTTATACAAATCACAAAGGTCAAGTACTCATTGTCCTTAAGACATCCCCAGTGGAACATTACGGACAAAACAAATTTAAGCAATTTCAAATTAAGTGATTCCTTAAATTTTTTGTTTGGTAATTTATTCTTTCTGGCATGGATTTCATAAAAAAAAAACTCACTTTGAGATTTTCCTCATCCTTGAATTTTTTCTAAAATCTTCAATTTTAAGTGATTTGATTGGTTAAAATTGAGTTGAGGATTAGGATTTGAGAAAAATCTCAATTAGATATTCTTCACGAAACCTGGCCCTGTATTACTTAACACCTATGAAATGGATACAGTGAATAACTTCATTATTGTACCCTTGACATGTACTGTTTTCCCTCAGATTACATTAAGATAAGAACAATGAACTTATATTTGTCTTCCATTTCAAGAGTGGTCATTTAGCAGTAACTTTTGTTATGTTTTTATTGCCAATTTTCTTAAATCAATTTTGCTTTGCCCTTTTTTTAAGTACAGTACAAAAACTCTATTCTGGAGACAAATTCATCACATTTCTGAATATAATATGACAATAACTGCACCACATACCTTGGTAAGCAGGAGTAGGGCATGACTTTCTATAGCACAGTTTATTGTGTTACTAGTGTCAATGTTTATTTCTTCTAATTCCTGAAAACAAGAATAAAAATATGAACAATCATACAAAATAAAGTGAACGTGGAAGTAGTATAAATACTGGTAAACAAAATAGTGTTCAAAGGGAGATAACCCAAATTGCATGGTGAGTTTTGTCAAGAGTTTTTCAGATATAATATTGTCAAAAGTTTATAAGAAGTTGAAGGGAGTTCTGATAAGATGCACAAATTATGCTATTGAAGAGAAAGCTAAAAATAGGTAGTACAGATGGACAGACAGACATAAGGACTCTCCATTTAACCAATATTTCAATATGCCATGAACAGTTTTTCCATTACATACATATGCATGAATAAAGTAAATTTAGTGTGTTGGTGACACATGCTACATAAGCATTTGTTTAATATATAGACCTGAAATTTGAAGAATGATTTGATATATTTTCTGAACTACAAAACTTAAGGATATGATGTGTATCAAATACAGCTGAATATAGGGCTAGTTAGTCATACTCTCCATTTTAATTTTATGCAGAATTTCTACAGTTGAAAGCATTCAAAGACCAATATGTAGTTAGTTTGCAACTTTCAGGCATATTGTGTAATTACCTAACCTATTATAGTGTAGAAAAAGTTAAGTGTAAGTGTTTGTAAGAATCAGGCAAACATGGAAAAATCAGAAACATTCATATCAAAACCCAACTGATCTGACAATAAAATATCCCTCCAGGGCATGAAGATTCCCATTTCCCGTTACCCAAGGAAAGTGACATATTGCACGGGAAAGCTGGGTTACTGTCGGTACTTCCCGTCTGGAAAGTAACTTTTTGCAAATAGTTTGAAGCTGCCTTTTAGTAAAAGCTCTACAGGTCTTATTTTTATTATAGCATCCAACGAAATTTCTACATAAATTTTGTATTTTTTTTTTTATTTTACTAGCTGGTACCAGATGTAAAATTACCTTTGTAGTTTAGAAGTTATGCTTTTGGGTTTCCATCAATGGATGTCTATGAAGATTATTATTTTGACGGTTACATAAATTATACCAGTAATGCCTGAATTTTGTGTTACAATTATCACCTTTTGAAACATAAAACAACTCTGAGCTTAAGAGATATAGCTTACCCAAAGCAAGACAAATGGTTTACAATGTATACATTTTCTAGCCACAAGGAAACAATTTTGAACACATCTGCACTGGTTTACCATCAAGTGAAGCATTTCAAAGGGTAACAGTTGTTGTTGCGGATTTCTCCGCTGTTAGTTTGCTTAACTATTTTTCATCTTCTTGCAAAAGGAAACTTGATGTAAATAGTAAATCATGTGAGCATAGAATTGTCAAAAAAAAACAAAAATATAATGAGTATGATAAATCCAGAAGAAATTGGACATTTGTACCAAAATGGTAGGACAAGATCCTGCGGCTGGAATTTAAGGAGGGACAATGTCTACTGCTGCAAAGTTATAAACTTTGTCCTTTTTTTTTCTTTGAGCATGTTGAAATTTGATGGAAAACAATAACAAAAATGGACAAAATTGACACTTTCCCAAGCACCTAAAACACCTCCAGGAAGGCTCAGAGTGAAGGATTTTGCATCTTGTTTTTTTGTAATTCTCTTGATGGGGGGCATGCCCAAACCCCCTAGCAGGTTCAGCCTGCTTGTCGGGGTTCACACAGGGATAGTGAAATTTCTTCAGGGGAAGTGAATTACTTTCTTAACTTTCCCGAAGGAAAATGAGGTTTAACAAAATTCTTTATGCCCTGCACTCAAGGGTGCTTACTCTATTTGAGAAGACCATTATTTGATCTTTGCATCATTGGATTTGCTAAAAAAAAATGTCAATATAATCTTAGAAAAAATGAGGTTTTTGACAGATTTGTCTGTCCTTGAAATGTTCATTTTCAGTGTATATCAATGAAATTGTAACTCAATGGTCCACCATAGTATGGAAAATCTTGTCTGTTTTCCTTGATTCTGAAGGAGCAAATAGTCAAATAACACTATCAAAATGATGGTTCATGTTTCACCTTTTGCCTGTTCTTATATAGACTGACACTTCATCAACATCTTTTTATAATCTTATTTACACATAAGAGGTTTTCACTGATAATATTGTAATCTTCAGTCTTTACATGATCACTTCTTATTCTTTTGAAATGGGGTATCAAGGAATCTACTCTTGTGAAATTACTGGGTAATGTGATCAGTCGATTTGCTTATTATAAAAATAAATAATTTCAATTTTCTTTTACAGTGAAACCTTTCTAAATCAAACTCCATTGGGACTACAGTTTCTGTCTAGGCAGGTGTCCAGTTTACACAGGTTCAAACGGAACAGAATCTAGCATAAGGGAAGAAAGAGTGAAACCTGTCCAAAGAGACCTTCTAAGGGAGACAAAAATCATGGTATTTTTGTACAGATTCATTTTTACATAGAATGCACTACATAGAGATATATTAACCATAGTCTTTTAAGACAGGTTATTGCTGAATACAGGGGATTGCTGAGACATGTTTAACAGTATCTTAAGGTGGTAGACCTAGGAATGGGAAATAACTATTGAAATCAATGATATGTTTGTATCATATTAATTTTCACCAAAGCCTTTCAAGCTTTCCTTTGAAACAGAATGAAGTAAGTCCGAGTTACTTTGATGCCTACATGAGATTAATGTCAAATGCTGAATACAAACATTCCCATGATTTGTAAGAGTTGTGTCTCTTACCCTAGGTCTACATCCTTAAGTCCACACAAGCTTCCAGTTTATTCAGGATCTGGTTTAAAAAGGTTTCACTGTAACAAAGAAGTCATTTAGCAATAGCACTATGAAGAGTAATAAATGTAATGTCATTATTCTGCAATAATCAAATTAATTCTTGGCAGACATAAAATGTACCCATTATATGTATAAATTATATCTTCCATTAACCATACCTCTAATACTTGAGGTAAAGTAACTTGTAACTGATCTATGCTTCTGTTGGAAGCCCGTAACTGGAATACATATTCGTTGTGTGCATTATACAGGGTATCGCTGTCTATCTTGTTGTCCTTATACTGGTTATAGGCATTGAAGTAGTTTCTCTCTGTCTACAAAGGGAAATAACTCATTTTTTATGATACTTGCTAAGTGGGAGCAATGTGCATTCTCAGTCAAATAATTCTGCTTTAATTTGCAGATATCTATTTATTTTCTAGAAATGTAATACTGTGTCTTTTATAAAGTTTTCTTTTTTTTTTACCATAATCAGAGAATTAGTGGACTTTTTCATTTATGAAATATAATAATGTAAAAACATTGAACTTTAAAGGAAATAGGTCAATATGACAGACTGAAAAGACATTTGCAGTATTAGGATTGCCTTACAAAAATCCTAAAAAACACAAATTATCAAGTTTTTTTTTGTCTTGAATGCGGTCATAAGGCCACTAAGACAGAAAACTTCAATTATTTAAATATGAAAAAACCAAGTCAGTTAAAAGTAAAGTTTTACTAGCATAGCATGATATAATGCAATTTTTCTGTATGCAGGGTTTTACCAATGACTTCACTCATATATTTTAACATATACATGATGTGGTTTGACAACTGAAATATACCAAACCTTGTAGTATGATATATCAAATTGTAATTTCCTTCATGTAACAACTTAAACTGTGTTTAAGCTTAACAAGGGATATACCACACTTCCAATATGAATCAAGTACTATCTTCAAGACATTTTCTTGCTTGTTAAAATACCAAATCTCTAGTGAACTGTATGCTACACGTTTCATTTTTCAATAGATAATTGAATTGTTTCAACAAGTAAACTGTTTACAAATATGAACGTTATTGAAAATATTCTGCATAAAAATTTGTCATTTTTTATCCTCAAAAACATACATTCTATATTAAATATGTATATACTTTATGGGAAGTATATTTCACATTAAAATATATATAAAATGCTGCCAATGGAGCCTTGTATTTCACAGTTGTCATCACTTTTGTCCAATGAAATGAAATGAGAGGTTGTAAGCTAAATGAGTTACTTTCCCATAGTTAAGCATCATGGGTGTCACATGATGCCAAAGCAACCTCTATACCAACTGCGTAGAAAAGAATGATAGACTTGATGCAATCTAAGAGACAGCAACATAGTAAAATAATACCAATACAAACATAAATACATACAGACAGACAGACCAGTTGATTAGTAAAGACTTGACCCTCTGATCTTAGTTTGATATCAGTTGTAAAAATATCTCTCATTAGACAGAAGAAATAAGGTAAAATCATACCATTACAATTTGGTTTTCAACTTTTTGAAGCATGTCTCCAAACTTGTCCCTGAAATTGTTTAGTTTCTGAGCCTGGCTCTGCTTGTGTTCAGCTACTTCCTGTAGTGGCTGATAAACATTTTTTATCAGGAGACTAGCTGCATCCAGATGGGCCTAAAAATAAATTGTCTCTTAGTGGTTCAAAAAGGAAAAGGTCCCTGTCACATATTTGGCTTCTCGGCTTAAAAGTAAACGAATTAAATGGAAGTGTTTCTAAGAATCAGGCAAAGTGGGAAAAATAATAAACATGAATGTCAAAACCTCACCAATCAGATAATGAAATATCACCCAAGGATGCTTTCTCTATTTGAAAAGACCATTATTTGATCTCTGCATCACTGGATTTGTTCAGAAATTTTTCAATAGAATGTTTAAAAAAAATGAGGTTTTTGACACTCATTTTCAGTGCATTTCAATGAAATTGTAACTCAAGACCCAGCATGATATGGAAAATCTTGTCTGTTTTCCTTGATTCTGATGGTGCAAATAGTCAAATTACACTATCAAAATGTTGGTTTTTTCCATACCATGTTTTACCTACTGCCTGATTCTTACAAAGACTGACACATAAGAGTCCAGTTTATATACAAATGTATTTGTTTTTGTTTTGTTTTATTTTATTTTTTATGGCACATTATTTTTTCTCGGTGTGTTTTTTTTCTGCGAGTTTACAGTTTTACAAGATTAATAAAGTTGATTATTGAGTTATATTTTTAATGAAAATTTTCACGAATTCAAACTTGTCTATCAAAATTTTAATAATGCTGGTTACTTTCACAGATACTAAATCTTGTGATAATTTTTCAACAATTTACTATTTACATTTAGCAGTCATATATTTTCTTTTTTTCAGAGATTAGTTGATAGATAAGTAGATTGCAAATATCTGGATTGAAAATAAGCAAGCTTATTTCTGGTCTATTAGCATTCTACATGTGTCCAGGAAATTAACATTCTACATGTACCCACTAAGAAGGTATACCTGGGCATCCATATCTGTTTCATGTAGAAGAGATTCCCATGCTTTCTGTATAGATGATGGGGTATCTACTAATCTGAAAAAGAAAAATGAAAGTACTAAATTACTTTTAATTAAGAAATTATTGCATGCAATTGTTATTGCAATAATATCAATTTTGACAAACAAATCATTTATGTATTTTTCAGTCACTAATAGTGTTAGCAACTTCTTGCACTCATAATTTCTGTATTTAATATTCGCATATGACTTGCATTAATGTGTAGTTATACGCCACATAATCCAACTGATCTTTGCCATGTTCACCACCGCAGCATCATAGTTCTAGCTTCATACGAGATGAAAAAGTACCTCTTAAATATCATACACGTGTGTTCCCTATATGTGTTTCTTGCTTGTATGAGAATAGGAAGTTTATATGAAAGGATCTGTTAGGTTTGAACATTTCCCAGTTTCTGATTCAGGCACTGAGGCTAGATACAAGACTATATAGGTCATATACATTTGCGCATCTCAATATATATGAATATTCATTACCAGCTACTAAATCTGGTTCATAAACTGGTTCCCTGTCAATATCATAAGCAACCCAAAGATCGCTACAACATACCCTTTTTTTAAAAATATCATACATATGTCTATACATGTTTTTTGCTTGTATTAAAACAGGAAGTTTACATTAAATGATAAAATGTTCGGTTAGTATTGAATTTTTGTAATATTACCCAGTTTCCGATTCTAACAAAGGCGTTTGTTACAACTGATTATATAAAGGTCATATATATTATCAGGACATCGATATCTATATATAGCCATTCGGATCATAACAGTTACGAAAAAGTACGCAATAATATCAAGGGAACCATGATTTTAGGGAAGTCACCCAATTTTAGAGCATATCGCATTTGTACCATTTCAGATGTTTAAAGTATGTCAAAATCAGTGACAGTGAATATTTCATGATTAGCAACTTTGAAGACTTTAGTTTGATTTATATTATACAGTATCAAGAAAATCAGGTTTAAAAAAATACCACACCATATCGTTCATATTGTCAATACAATCCACTAACACTTTTTTTCAATAAAAAACATTGTGATTATATTTTTTTTTATTTACAATACAATATTCAAAACCCATTTGAATTTCTATTGATAAAATTGTAGCGAAAAAAGTGTAGGCACAAACATATTGATGGCTATTCCAATAAATTTTTAACACATAATCACCTGTCAAAAATAACAACTGATGTCTGATGTTTACACCACTTGCAAAATTTTTTAGTTTTTCTGACAATTTTTGTTGCAAATCATTTATCTTTCCAATGCACTGTCATAAAAAGTCCTCTGCCTAAATATTTTATTAGTAGATTATGTTCCACCTTTTTCTAACTTTGAGTTGATTCACCTGTCTAAACTTTCTAACTTTGAGTTGATTCACCTGTCTAAACTTTCTAACTTTGAGTTGATTCACCTGTCTAAACTTTCTAACTTTGAGATGATTTACCTGTCTAAACTTTCTAACTTTGAGTTGATTTACCTGTCTAAACTTTCTAACTTTGAGTTGATTTACCTGTCTAAACTTTCTAACTTTGAGATGATTTACCTGTCTAAACTTTCTAACTTTGAGATGATTTACCTGTCTAAACTTTCTAACTTTGAGTTGATTTACCTGTCTAAACTTTCTAACTTTGAGTTGATTTACCTGTCTAAACTGTCTAACTTTGAGATGATTTACCTGTCTAAACTGTCTAACTTTGAGTTGATTTACCTGTCTAAACTGTCTAACTTTGAGTTGATTTACCTGTCTAAACTGTCTAACTTTGAGTTGATTTACCTGTCTAAACTGTCTAACTTTGAGTTGATTTACCTGTCTAAACTGTCTAACTTTGAGTTGATTTACCTGTCTAAACTGTCTAACTTTGAGTTGATTTACCTGTCTAAACTGTCTAACTTTGAGTTGATTTACCTGTCTAAACTGTCTAACTTTGAGATGATTTACCTGTCTAAACTGTCTAACTTTGAGTTGATTTACCTGTCTAAACTGTCTAACTTTGAGTTGATTTACCTGTCTAAACTGTCTAACTTTGAGTTGATTTAAACTGTCTAACTTTGAGTTGATTTACCTGTCTAAACTGTCTAACTTTGAGATGATTTACCTGTCTAAACTTTCTAACTTTGAGTTGATTTACCTGTCTAAACTTTCTAACTTTGAGTTGATTTACCTGTCTAAACTTTCTAACTTTGAGTTGATTTACCTGTCTAAACTTTCTAACTTTGAGATGATTTACCTGTCTAAACTTTCTAACTTTGAGTTGATTTACCTGTCTAAACTTTCTAACTTTGAGTTGATTTACCTGTCTAAACTTTCTAACTTTGAGTTGATTTACCTGTCTAAACTTTCTAACTTTGAGATGATTTACCTGTCTAAACTTTCTAACTTTGAGTTGATTTACCTGTCTAAACTTTCTAACTTTGAGTTGATTTACCTGTCTAAACTTTCTAACTTTGAGATGATTTACCTGTCTAAACTTTCTAACTTTGAGATGATTTACCTGTCTAAACTTTCTAACTTTGAGTTGATTTACCTGTCTAAACTTTCTAACTTTGAGATGATTTACCTGTCTAAACTTTCTAACTTTGAGTTGATTTACCTGTCTAAACTTTCTAACTTTGAGATGATTTACCTGTCTAAACTGTCTAACTTTGAGTTGATTTACCTGTCTAAACTGAACCATTCTCATTTGGTTTTGATAAGAATTTGGTTAAAACTGTTATAAGGAGACTTGAGGTAACACTCCATCTAAGAATCATGCAAAATGTTATTCTGGGTTCAGTTTAATCAGGTTTCATTCTTTTGGTATGAAGTTTTATAAAGTAAACTTATGAAACCTGACTATTATGGACTGAAGATTATATTCAGTTCTGATTACACAAGTTCAAGATGCATTGAAACTGATATAAGGTTTTCCCAAAGATGTCTGATTTAGACAAATTCTATTCAATTTTTTTTTTTTTTTTTTTTTTTTTTTCTCAGGGTTCAGAAAAGACATGTTTAGTTCATTGCTGTTGCTAGAGGGGGTGCAAGTGCATCTTCTTTTGCTTAAAATATTTAAAATTACCTGAGAAAATCCACTAAAATTGGATGTTCACCCCTTTTAAAAAATGAAACTGTATACAAGTGCTCCTTCCTTTCAAAATTTTTGGCTACAGCACTGTTGTTGTTTCATATTTTTTTCAATATGAAATAAATTGGGTTTTTTCCTTCATATTTTTTCAGAGTTATGCTGTAAACAGGCCGTGAGATGTAATACAAACATGCTTGGTGTTTTTTATCATATTCATTGCAAATCCTACTTTCTTTAAGCTTCAGTTAAAATAAGATTTCTGTGTGACAAGACCTAATTCTTTCTGTAAGATATTGCATGTTTTTCAAAAATTCATCATACAGAGTAAGTTTTCAATTAAATGGCACATATAGGATGATAAAACTCCATGAAAATGTTGTATGTCATGAACTGTTATTATGATTGCATTCTTGACCTGAAAGTTAACATCAGTAACAAATAATCTTTTCTTAAAAATTTAAGTTCCATAGTATGTAGACTGTCCCAATTTTCACACAAAGGCTTCCAGTGTGTCCAATACTAATACGTTTCTAAACAAAAATTACAAATGAATAAGGTTTTGTGTAAATATCAAGTCTTTCCAATTTAAAAAAACATCAAGTAGACAACTTCATTTTCCTGGCTATTGTTTTCACATTTTTTCCCTAACTTTGCACAAAATTAACAAATTTTTCAATAAAAAGGGGAATCCTCCTTCCTCCCTCACCCTGCATCTTAAACTGGACATGACTGCTTTCAAGCGGTTGTGAGTTTATACTGAACTTGGTTCAGTAACAGTAGATAATCTATAAACCCTAAATCACATCAATGAAAACCTAAGTTTGGAAAAAAAATTTGACATTTTTAAATAAAAATAGTTATTAACTATTTTGTTCATTTTCAATGTTATGTGAATAACTTATGGTAAGTATGGAAAACACATTGTCTAAAAAAAATTATTAATTAAAAGGAAATGAAATCACTGAACTTAAATTGCTTTTTTTTTTTCAAACCAATTAATTTCTGGTAATGAACAAAATACTATGGGTTCAAACAAACATGTTTGATTGAATGGTACCGATATAAAATTTGACCATTTGCGTAACTTCCTCTATAGAGATTTTACGATATGAAAACAATGTTTGCTCTGTCTGTGTAACATTTACGTAAGAAATGTCATTCCAATTTACTCGTCAACCAATGTACCCATTAAGAAATGAGTTACAACATTCTATAACCATACTCCAATTAATGCTATGCTATACAAAAGTATTTTTGTCAAACAACGTTTTATGATGTGACAATATTTACTTCCTACAATATTTACATAAGAAAGGTCATACTAAATTATTTAGTAATGTCAAATACTTGTGCTCCTCTTTATTCATGTTCATTATTATTATTGTTCATATTGGCCTGTATTCTGGATTTTTTTTTTTTTTTTTGAAATAAAAACAAATTTGTTATTAACATTTTTGTTACAAATAATTAAGACCTGTGCAGGTCCGGGTGTCAAAAGAATAGGCCTGCAGCAGTGCTAAGTTTGTCGTAAAAGGCGACTAAATAGTGCTCAAGTGGCAATCAAAATTTGTCAACCCCATTGTCCTTGTGTCCCATCCCAATTTTAATTTCATCATCATTTCATGTTCATTTTATCATCCTCTTCATGTTCATTGTCTGAATATAGCTGAAATATTGCTGCTCGGGCGTTTTACCCCAACAAACAAACAAACAAACAATTAATTATCGTTGATTCTTACTTAGATTCGATATCATGTTTTGAATGACCCAAGGTTTTTATTTGGCATGACCTTTCAAGGTCACAGGAACAGAGTGAGTTTTAACTGTGTGAGTGACATCATTATATATTCAGAATTTAGTGGGGAAAAAAAACAACATTAAATTTAATCATTTTCTACAACGGCTGACATGTGCAAATACACAGACTGAGAGTTAGATTTCAAAAGTTGATATTTGCAATTAATAAATAATGTAATACTCTCTCATGAAAAAAAAAATCTGTCAATTGTTTTTTTTTTTTTTTTCAAATTTACTAGATTTATTAAATTGTTGTTTTTAAACTACCATCCATGAAGAGGTAAAATTAGAAACTTCTGAACATTTTTTATAGATTACTTTTGCCTGCAAAAAGAAAATAAATACTGCCATTTTCCTATTTCTACTGAACCCATTAAAGATCCATTCATATTACAGTATATGCATTACCAAGATAAAACGGAAAATAATAAGAGCGAGAAACCAATAGAAACAGCTATTATAGAGAAGACATTCAACACTATCTGATCTTCTCGTCGCTGGATCTAATGACCACAAATAATGCAGTTTGGAAATTAGTCAACTAAGTTAGTGTCACTGTGAAAATTAGATAACAAGATTTTCAGCATAGAAATAGAAGTTATTCACACTAATAGGGAAATTAGAGTTTAAACATGTCTCATATTTGGTTTCTTATAGCATTAATTGGGCTAGGTTAATCAATCAATGAATAAAATTGCATTTTCTGCAGTTATCATATAAAATGAATCAGACACCTTTAACTGTAATGGAAATACCAGGGTAATGTAAATACACAAATACTCCTCTAAAGACTGTGGTATGGATTAGGTGCACAGGTAGGGTACAGTATGATTTGTGATATGACTTGGGTGTGTGTCAAGGAGCGTCCTGTACATCTGCTGTACATAAAGTATAATTTGTTCAAATTATCTGTACTGCTTCTTAAAATGTTTTGATACAGTGGTATTAAGAGGACAGCCTCTAAAAATGGACAGCCTCTAAAAATGGACGGCCTCTAAAAATGGACAGCCTCTAAAAATGGGCAGCCAAAACCAAATTTTGGTAGAAAATCTATAAAAAATCATACCTTTCAAATTTGAATTCATTGTTTTTCCGTTTAAATGAACCAATCACAGCCTGAACTTCTTTGGCAAACTGTTCATGAGCAACAGCCATCTGCTGAGCAAATTCTCCAACTGCAATAAACAAATACTCTAAAAAAAATTGGTAAAAAAGATTTCATAAATTAAATGAGAACTCAAAATAAATGGGGAAAAAATATCAATAATGACACCCAGCTCAACTTATTAGAATTGGAACTATATGGCATGTATTTTTCATCATAAGAACGCATAACAAGTTTCATGACCATCTGATCCATAAACAAATTGTAAAGAAGGCAAGCAAACAGAGAGAAGTTTCGTGTATAAAAATGTCCTCCTAATTTATATCGGAGTGGCATAAAACTAAAACACAAAAGATATAAAGTGTCTGGGTTGTCTTTTGAAAAAAATTACAGCTACAAACAAAAATAAAAAGATGACATTGGAATAATTTCTGAAAAGCACACATTTTTATCCAGTACATTTTGGTGGGTTTATTATCAACTTTCTTCACAACCAGTGCTGAAAACTAGATTACTGGTATTGGATTAAAAGTAATAACCTCACAGAACCAACTTAGATTTTATCTGAGACAGGTAACTTACAGATTTTTCCTGAGGCCACCAACTTACAGATTTAAGATGAGGACAGCAATTTATGGATTATACCTGATGCCAGCAACTGTGAAAGACCTTTAATTCATGTGTACCAATTTCCATGGTTTTGGGAAAAAATGTTAGTTCATAAATTCTTGAAAATCCATCATATAAATGAATGGGAAATTCCATTTTTGTTTGAAACCAAATTTCATGAAAACCAAGAAATATTGTACTTCACGATCAATGATACTAATAATTAAAGTGCACCCATTTATTCAGCTTATTAACCAAAGATATTACCCCAAGGCCAGTTTAGGAATATATGTACTGAATCATTAGAGCTGACATTTAAGGGAAGAAAAATGGGCAACATCATCAGAAATCATTAGAGATACAATGAGTTCAGAGAAATATCATTAAATTGGCGTGTAATGTGAAGGAGTGAACTTTATATCTGAAAGTGATTAATTAGTACAGATTTTATTCTCACAGTTTTTTGGGGTTTTTTTTAAAGGGGGTATTATGAACTAATGAACTTAAAATTCCAGTGTTGGAATTATTTTTAAATTAGATTGTGAAAAAGATCACAATTTTAGTCATATCAAAGAAAACCTCATTCTGATGTCAAAACTATCCATTTTCCAAGGACAACTTTTGTCATGAAACTGACAGAAGCAGATAATCCTGTACTTTTTCCAAACACTTGGGACATATATTACCCAAGCTCTTAGCCCACACACAATCTACCCTGGCTCCCACAATCCCTAATTATATAAATCAATCCACCTACACAGAATAAACACCCACAGAACAAAACAAAATGACTTGCAGAAAATTGTCAAGCCCAACCGCATTCTCAATTTGTTCATAAAATCTAGGTAAAATTTATAGTAATAGAACTCTTATCCTTGTAATAAACATCCCAGAAAATGATTACCCCCTAATAAGGTTAATTAAGCATAAGGACATTAAACTGATAATAAATCAATATTGAGACAAAGAACCATAAAGCATACAATGTGAAAATATATATTGTTTTTTTTTTGTTATTGAGATGATCAAAGTTAATATCACTTTCTATTCCTAGATCCAGACTGTCTTGACTATAAAGCAGCACAGTTATTAAAGTCTACCCTTCTCTTTTCAAACAAGATTTAAGTATTAGCACCATCTACAGGTTTAGACCAAGGATAGGGGCCTTTGATAATGCAAATATTTCTATGCAGCTCCAAGAGATATTCAAAGTTTCAAAGTATATATATATTCATTTAGGAGGGGGAAGGTTGGTGGAAGGAAAGGTGGATTGTTAAAGTGACTTTGTAGCAAAAAATTAATTAAGAACACTTGCAAGAAAAAAGTAATTAGAGTTTATGTTTCACTTATTTATCTTTATTCACAAGATGACCCTTGACTTCAAACAGTAAAATCCTGCATACCAATCATACAATATTTGCTTTCATTACAATGAAACATTTTTGCTGTGAGACAAACTAATTTCAAGTTGGTTACTTTCAATCAGGTTTAAAAGCTCTCAAAAATGTTAATGCAAAATATACTGAAAATACAAAAATACTTATCAAATGACATATAATTTTCTGTTTTTCCATCAAATTAATTAGTACTTCCACAATTTGCCAAGATTCAATTAGTTTAAAACTTTATAGATATAAAGGCAATGGAAATGCTTAAAGCAACTAGACTGACAAATCTATCTAGAACTGTTTACTGATGGTAAGGAGAAGGGGATTTTATAATGAAAAAGACAACCTCTCTTGGTAACAGAACAACTGTATTGGAATATTCTTACCCTTACGCTTACCCTACCAGTGCACCTGGTCCATACTCCCAGTTTTTAGTGGAGTTCGAGTTGCTCATTTACTTTTGTTACTTTATATGTATGATTTTAGTTACTTTATGTTCTTTGTTGTGTATGTCTGTTTTCCATGTCTGGTCTTTGTCCCTGGATTACATTCTTTTGATTACCGCTAGAATTTTGTTTTCTCTTGATTACTCTCTTAAGAAGAAAAATAAGCTCAGTCACTTAGGATAAGAGTCAGAATCCCTGACCAGGATGTATGATAGAGAAGTATAGAATTCTCCTTCAGAAGTTAGCACTTTAAATCATTTCTACACTTGAGATGGTAAAATCAAGATTTTAAACATTTGAGCTTTGGCAAACATGTTAAAATAAAAAAAATTACCATAGAGAGTTGAGAGTAATGGAGACTTTGTTTAAATCAATAGAAGACTGGAGAAGAATCAGTTTCTCCCATGAAATCAGTAGAAAACTTGGAAAATGTAATTGATATAGAAATAGAACTTTTATTCCTGTAATAAACATCCCAGAAAAAGATTACCCCTAATAAGGTTAATTAAGGATATCTCTTGCACAAATTTTATCATTGCCCAGTGGTTAAAAAATCACAGGTGTAGAATGGGGAAAAAAAATAATCAAACATGATTTGTTTAAATATTTGATCTTAGGTCACTCTTTTCAAGTAAATGAACAAAATTTTTAAACTTTATATGACACACTGACAACAAATGGTAACAGACTCAAAGTGATGGCATAAGCTCACTTGCATACTGAGTAATTGGTCCAGGAGAAACGTTTATTTTTGTAAAGTAGAGATAACTCTGCAAGTGAGACGACATTTATGTCAACATATAAGTACTCCAATGGGATTTTAGGCATTGCTTCAGGGATTGACCTGTTTGTACTCAATCAAAAACTTTGTTGATAATGTATCACCATATTGTGTTCTGTGGTGTCTCGATCAACAGGAATATGTAAGACTCCCTAAGAACACCCACTCTGAGCCTGTGTATCAAGTTAACCACTTCAAAAGTCATAATCCAAAATTGTCCAAACAATATAGTTAAATTAGAATTGGAAATGCTCTAACAGATCATGACCGATTTAAAATCCAGGCTAAATTACTAAAACGCCCACTTTCAAACAGACAATTCAGGAAGCTTTAGATGCCAATACAATTGTTGGTTCAGTAAAAGACTTGAGTGATAAAGATCTAATATCATGTGACATTTATGTCATTTATCCGATTACAGACTGTGAAGTTTTTGTTTGTCAAATATAACTCTTTTATATGTATGATTCAAAGTCTAAACTCCATGCTCAATTTTTTACAGATGCAATTCAATTTAAAGGCAACATGTTGAGAGAACTTGTCATGTTATTCTGCTCAGCACTGATCAGCTTTATTCTTTATAAAGCTGACTAATGATTTAAGTTTTCAGGATGTTCTTACTGTTTAAATACAACAGAACTGAATATAGAGTTCAGACATCTGAATTCGGGTAAACGGCTAAAATATATGTGCTTATATGTCCTGTTTCCATGATGAAAAAGGCAGCTTGGCACATCATGGTACCTTTTTTTTATCTGTTCTCAAAACAATACAGTATTTAAAGACTACTTAGAAAATATGTTAAATTATCATGTTTTCAGAAGAATATTTACGTGTAAATAAATAGAAATTCCCACAAAAGCCATAACACCTAGTACATTCAAACCAAACATCCTTGTATATGTGTACTGACATAAATAGTCCTTTCTTGGACAGCTTAAATAAATCATCTGATTAACTTCAGAGAAATCTTGAGTGGTTTTTTAAGAAGTGAAGTGACCACAAAATCAGAGTTATTAAATGTCAAGGGGAATCCTACATTCTGTACAGAATTAAGAGGATTTACCCATAATCCATCCTTCACATAAGCAGACATTTCCTGTCACATGACATGACCAGATGCCATTAATAATCTCTAGACAACAAAAAAATATAAGACCAATAAACTGAGGCATGAATTACTGTCTGACATTTTGAGAGCAGTGCACAAAGTGGTCAGTAATTTAGAGAAAATTGAACCAAAATTTTAGAGAACAAAAGACAATGTATACAGAAAATTGTCTACACCATTTTTTTCCACAATTTAGAGCTCTATGAATTTTTCACAAGTTTTAAAGTGATAATGTAACAGGGTCAGTTGTGAAAATATCCTACTAACTAAGGTTCTGAATTAATTCAGCATACAATTACATAGTTCTTTGAGTTATATACTTTGCTGGCATGAACCAGGTACTCATTTAATTCAACATCACATTTCAATAAATTAAATCATTCTGTCCAATCTCATTATTAATTAACTTAGATGAAGCAATAAATACCAAGCACAACTTCATGAAAATAAATGGCAAGGATTATGTGTCCAAGTTTTCACAATTGTATCCATCCTGAATCTACCCGTATCAAATCCAAAATCTGTGCCAAATCATGTAGAAATTTCTAATCAAAGATACTTGTTTAAGTATAATTATTTGACATATGATCTTATTTTTTCTGCTTTGGCTGACTCTTCTCTTCATTATATTTCATAGGATTCAACAGAACCTCATTGCTTAAGTTTATTTCTTTTCTCATATGTACAAGACATTACGGTTTCTTAATTCTCCAACTTTTTTTTAATTTCAAGAATACCTTACTATGGAGAGAAACCATATGAATCGAATTCAGATTTGCCCACTTAAGGACCCACTTTCATTTGGTGGTTAACAATTCACACACACATATATATATATATATATACAGAATTGGGAAAACAACTAATGCTTTCCACAAATCAATAGAACTTCAATGACTGTTGAATAATTAGTCACCCTGTGGTAAATATTTGTTTTTTAATTATCCCTGATGAGTTTTCATGACAAAAGACTGACTTTAGTAAGTGAATCGATTGTAGTTTTGTAACAAGTTGATGATTACAATTTTTTTTTTTGGGGTATCTATTGATTTAACTTTTCTTACTTTTCATGCAGCAATTCACAAATGAAAAGAAAAAAATCTACATAGGAGAACTTGACTATCAAGCAATGACAGTTGATTGCCGAACCTCAATGGTTCTGTTTTACAGCATTACTATTTTTCAGGGGCAAAACTAAATAATAAACAATTTCAATAATCATACTTTAAATTACCTTGGAAAGGTTTTCTGATTAAATAACAATACAAAAAGTAATTCTGAAACAATAATAAAGTGCGTAGTTATTTAATTATGGGTGATACAAATAATATTTGCATGTAATCACATGTTTGCAAATGTTGTCACTTGCAAATTACTGATAGGGGTCCAAAATTGGGAGCAGTAAATTTCTGATCTTGACCTTTGACTTTTACTTAGGTCAAGGACCTTCAACCCTATTCATTGACTGTTTATTGAGAACTTAGTGTTTTCCTCAAGTCAACCACTGAAATTTGGAGAAGTCCATAACCATTCTTTTTAGAAAGAAAATTTGGACCATTGCAGAATGGGTGTAATAAGAAGTTTTACATATTCCTATAGTTTGGGATATCATGTATGACAACATGGTGGCATATCATCAACAGGATTTTATTCATGTACAAATAGCTCTGTCCACTGTGGCTCTGTCCCATACATGAAAACTAAGCCTAAAATCACATTAACTGCACAGATTAGACTCCAACTTGTAATGAACATAGACAGACAGACAGACAGACAAGATGATTTCTTTATCTAGACTAACATTTTAAAAAATTCTTACATATTTAAACATGTGAATGGACTGAAAAAAACTAACAGTATTTAAAACCACTAACTTCATTCACATATCAATTTGTAAAATTATCACTACTGAACAATACATGAAATTAATCTCCATCTGTGCACAAAACTAAAACATCAATTTTAACCTTTCAAGGGCAATAACTCTTACAAACAGTCATCTGACAACTTTGATTCCTTCAAGACTTTTGTAAGCCTTATAATAAGGATCATTTCAGCAATTGAAAGAATTTGGCTAAACCAAATGGTTTTGGAGATATAATATGCTAAAAACTACTGTCTAACCCCTATGTCCTTTTTTTAGTCATTGCAGCAATATTTATCAACAGATCAAAAAGCCCCATTACATTTCTATGCAGGATACCCCAAGGAACATTCATACCAAATTGAATTCCAATTGGTTGAGTAGTGTCAGAGAAGAAGAAATTTGTAAAATTGTTAACAACAATGACAATGACAACGACAGACAATTACAACAATGGGCGATGACAATGACCGAGGAGGAGTTGGGATTTGACATGTAAAACCCTTAATTTTTATTATCTCCTTTTAGAATTGTATTCCTTCATGCCCATCTACATATGACACCCAACCTTCCAATAAAATTGCACCAAAATCCTTTGATTGGTTTAAGAGGACTTGCACTTACAAGATGTTTACATCTAAAACATTTAAAATGGATTATCTCCCTTCAGAGTCCTCTGACAGTTATTATATTCCTGCATGTACATCCAGATATTCCCAACCTTCCTAATAAATAAATTGATCAAAATCCCTTCAGCAGTTGAGGAGTAGTTGACTTAGGTCTCACCAACCACTTCTAACATTTCAATCACTTTACATGTTAAAAAAGTAATTTTCAAAGTTTCACTGTGAATTCCCAGGACAAATGACATCTTAAAAGTTGCATACCACTGTGAAGCTTGAAAAATAAGGCTTCCAAAATCATTATGCTAATGGTACAATGATTGTAGAAATTCTTCACAAAATTTACTTGAATAAATAACACTGAAAATCCACATTTTTTCATTTTTGCTGACTGACAGCATAGAGGCAAATTGCTCACACATGTAAACAATATTCATACACTTTTGTAGTTAATAACATATATGGTTTTAAAGTACACATTCTCAGCTTCATTTTGACTACTTTTAACGATAATACACACAAATAATGCACTTACAATGCATGTCTAGGTTCATTGTGTTTTTGGTAATACATAGGGGGGGGGGGGAGGGGGGGTGGCCATTTGACACGGAAGTGGTTAGTGAGACCTTACAAGAGAAGTGCTCAAGACAGACAGGGTTATTTCTATAAACCCCCTAACTTTGTTTGAAAGAGTATAAAAATCCACAAAGGACCTTCAGGTTTCATAGGAAAAGTTACAAACTTGCAAAATTAGGGTCCAGTTTGGCAAATGTGTGAACATTTTGCAAACAAATATTTATATGACTAAAGCAGCATAAACCCTGATGAAACAAACATAATTTTTTTTAAATCTACTTTCCAAAATATACAATTACTTCAGTGGCCTTTTTCCGAAATATCTACAAGTATTTCAACGGCCTTTTAAAAGCCTAAAAATGAAAATAAATTTAATACCAGTACAAATTGTCTAAAAATAGTGTCAAACACTGTACATGTATTTATACACCAAAGAATTCTTAACAGCCATTTAGAATCCGTCATATTCTCCTTCCTTGTTAAAACTGAGCTATTAGTTCTAAGGTAGAGATAAATATCTTAATGCTTGAATTCTTAAAGAGTTCTCTTAGTTCATTTTCAAAGCCAAAACTAATCAAGCATATCTTCTGACATAAAACACAATCTTTCATTAATCAAGTTGAGGATCTAGCATCCCTTGGGTAGGATCTGAGACAGTTCTCTTGAGACAAAGTGCATATATACATATCAGCTTTCAAGTTTACTGACAATAATTGTTTTAGTAACATGAAAAACAGTAGTTCCAGATTATTATCTGTATTTTACACTAAGACAACTGTGTAGAAATTCACGGTACAAAGGTCAAATAAAGTGACAACTTTACAGCACTTATTCACTTATAAATTAGTTAGGTTCATTGTTAAAACTCCAAAATTAGATACATGTACATTTTAGAATCAGGCAGGCGGCAACAGATATAAAAATAAATGAGTGACATCAGGAGCACCAGAAGGATAAACATGTCCTGCACCATCAACAGCACCCATCACATAAAAAGTGAGTAGAAAATTACAATATAAAAGCATGCAATAATTTCTGTATACATGTGTATGATATATTTCAGTACCACAAAATCACATCAGACGAAAAACATTAAAGATTACATCAGCATTTTCAACATTTAGAGCAAAATGCAAATAAACCAAACCTTTTAAGCTTCAAGCAACGGATGACATTTCAATACAGTTGATCATGAATATTAATCAGTTTTAATTTATTGAACAAAAACAGAAAATGCAGAAAGTTCTAAATTGAAATATATTACATGGGATTACATTCAAAGAAAGCAAAACCTTAATTTCCAATTTTCATCTTGAATAAGCGCAAGGGCTTTGTTTTGATAAAATGGAATGGAACAAGTTATTGCATAAGACAGTGAAATAGTATGATAAATTCTTATAGCAATGTAAACAAAGATACTGATAGCAATGTAAAATAGGAACCAAAGATACTGATAGCAATATAAAACAGGAAACAAAGATAATGATAGCAATGTAAAATAGGGAACAAAGACATTCATAGCACTGTAAAACAGGAAACAAAGATACTGATAGCACTGCAAAACAGGAAACAAAGATACTAATAGCAATATAAAATAAGGAACAAAGACACTGATAGCAATGTAAAATACGGAACAAAGATACTGATAGCAATGTAAAACAGGAAACAAAGATACTGATAGCAATGTCAAACAGGAAACAAAGATACTGATAGAAAGGTAAAATAGGAAACAAGTATACTGATAGCACTGTAAAACAGGAAACAAAGATACTGATAGCAATGTAAAACAGGAAACAAATATACTGATAGCAATGTAAAACAGGAAACAAAGATACTGATAATAATTTAAAACAGGAAACAAAGATACTGATAGCACTGTTAAACAAGAAACAAAGATACTGATAGCAATGTAAAACAGGAAACAAAGATACTGATAGCAATGGAAATAGGGAAGAAATGCAAATTTTTGGTCGTTCCCTCCATGGGACTTGGACCTAGTGGTCTAGGGTGCTGGACTTTGTGCAGGCAGTGTTGCCATAGATGTCATAGCGGTACGAGTTCAAGTCCCATGGAGGGAATGACCAAAAATTTAAATTACAAATTTGAGTCAACAGATATTAACAAAACTTTGACCAGAGATAGAGATGTTTGAAAAAAATGTAAACATCAACACTGAAGATGAAAACCATAGATGCCAAGTGATGGCAATAGCTTAAGGAGGTAGACCTAGTGCAAGGGACATAACACTTTCAAATCATTGGAACGTTTGTATTCAGCATTTTACATCAATCTCATGCAAGCATCAAAATTACTTTGACTGATTTCATTCTGTTTCAACTGAATGCTTGATAGGCTCTGGTGAAATTGTATATGATGCAAACATATCACTGATTTTAAGAGTTGTGTCCCTTGCCCTAGGTCTACCTCCTTAGATAGTCTACAATCATGGCAATCTAAAACTATATAGGCAAACAGAATACATTTAAAACATGAGAAAACAATTTACAAAAGAAAAATCATTAATAAGCAAAACATATTTTAAAATCCAGTTTATGGACATCAATTTCAAAATAAAACAAACAGACAACAACAAAAATGTGAAAACATAAAAAAATAAAATAGCACTTGAATCATGCATTATTGAAAACTTGCTACTATACCCATCTATCAATTGTGTTCAAGTGTCAATTAAGATCGTTTTAATTGCCTAGCTTCCAAGAAATCAATGCAAATATCAAATAAATGTATAACTAAAGATTAATTTAAATTTTCTGTTGACATTTTCAAAACAAGCTTTGCATATCCAATCAGTCCAGAAAGTAGGGCTGAAGAACTGATATATCCTACCTACATCTTCCTTGAATGATCCAATGGTCATGTACAAGTCCTTGCAAGGATTAGGCAAAACATTAGCAAGACTGGTAACATGGCCGGGCTTGTTTCAATGTCAAATATTTATCAGTACACTGTAATCTTCAATGTATGCATAAACACTAAGCAAGTTAAAACAAATTGTAGCGTAAGTAACATGACAAGAAGTATGAACTTAAGAAAGCATATACTGCTGAAAATGGGATAAGTTCAATAAGCTTAAAATGTTCATAACAAATGTCAGAGTTACAGCTGGTGTTGCATATAAAAATCTAAAATATTAAGTAGCTGTCTTTGTAAGAATCATGCAAAATCTGAAAAATTGATAGACCCTAAAAAAAGGCTACATATCTTTATTTTTGTAATTAAGTTGTTTTATGGGTCTATACTATGAAATGAGTAATTATTCATTCAAATCTGCCTGCTCTTAGGAGATAATCAACATTGAAAATCCAGTAGATTCTATTGTATTTGAGCATCATTTACAGAGTTATCTCCCTTAATTTTGAAATCTACAGTGCATTCTATATAATTTGTATCTCCTAAGAGCATGGGTTATATGAAAAACCATGTTATTTTCTGTTTACTATGACATTTCAAACAAAACATCAAAAATAAAAATATGTAGGCTTTTTACCCATGAATCACATTTTGCATAATCCTTAGCTGGAGTGCTACTTAAGGAACAAAACATTGAAAAAAATACTCTGTTAAAAGAGGTGCATATTTTCAATCGTATAGATACCAGTGGTTTGTTGTAATAATCTTTATTATAAGTTTCTGTTTTATCTTGTGTGTACTGAGATTTATTGGAAAAAAAAGCTTAAATACTTTGGCATTGTTATTAGGATTTGTTTTGGGGACTTAGTAAAACAAGAATCATTCAACAAAGCAAATATTTGTTAAGAACATGCTTAAACAATACAAACTGATGCCCCAGGTCTTCACATTTATATGTCTGGAACACACAGTTGATGCCCTGGCACATTTATTACTAAAGCAGCAAAATAAATAAGCAACTTTGCACTGATCTGCTCAGTCCTCCATATACACATACATGAGAAAGATAGTGCAAGCATTTGAGTTATTGTTCAAAAACTGGAAACCATTCACCTCTCTTTTTATGAGAATAAAATTCTGTACCTCCAAAAAAAAATTGGAATTCAATTAAATAAAGATAGCTTTCCTTAATGAATACAAACACCTCCTGAAAGGTCCTTTTACATTGGTGCAAGTGTACTTGTGTCATTGTGTAAAAACAGGAAAACACCCCCTTTTATATAAATTAATTTCAGTAGCTCAAAAACCAAAAATTGCCATTTACAGAAGCTTGAAGGTAGTTTCCAATTGAAAATATATACAATTTCCCAAGATTTCAATTTAATTGATGACAATGTTTTTGAGTTATCGTGCTATAACATGCAGCATAGATGAACAGGGGTTAACAATATGCAAATCGGGCAAAAGGGGATCATAAAATCCTGATAATATACACAATAACATGATATGTCCTAGCAACCTACAGAGTTTTATGAAGTTTAGTAAAGAACTAAGAAGTTGCACTTACTAAAGTGTGATGGACAGACAGAGACAGACAGACAGACAGGGCAAAACCATGTATCTCCCCAAAGAAAGTAAGGGAAGACAACTAATCCATCCATCAGGAGGTGACATTTTTGTTAGAAAAATTTTCTTTATCATTCCATATGTGAATATGAGGCTACCAGGAGCCTGAATTGCTCACCTGGTTCATTTTTTGCCTTTCAAGAACAAAAACTCTAACACTGAGTTGTCCAACAATTTTGACCAAAACAGACTTTGTTGAGACTTATCATAAGGATCATTTAATCAATTGGTATCAAGATATTGATTGAAAACTATAAAAAAAACGTCTTTTTTCATCTTTTTTCTGGGGCAAAAACTTGGAGTCGTCCAAGAACTTCGATCCAATGCAAACTTTCTGACTGACCTCTTTGTTCTACTTAGAGTAATAATGGCCATGTTTTTGACAGATCAAAATCCCCACATCAGATCTATGCAGAATACAATAAGAAATATTCATACAAAGTTTAATTCTAATTGGTCTGGTAGTTTCAGAAGAGAAGATTTTTGAAAGAAATAACATTAAAAATGGCAAAAAAAACAAAAAAAAGGGCTATAACTCCAACATGGCTTTACAAATTTAAATGAAAATTTGACCAGAGATAGATCTCATCATGCAGTACACTTTAACCCAGACTAAACCTAACCGTTTTTGAGATATATATATGCAAAATGCAAAAATCTTCAGTCTGACCCCTATGTTCTATTTTTGATAATGGCTGCCATATATTTCAACAGATCAAAAACCCTCCAGATCATTTCTATGCAGAATAGCCCTTAAAAACATTCATACAATTTTAATTCCGATTGGTCGAGTAGTTTGAGAGGAAATGAATAGTAATTAATAAAGAGCTGCACTTTAAGCGCATGATATGCCCGTTGCCTTTTAAACTTTTCCTTATGCTTTTAATGAATTTTTATGATTAACTAGAAATACTGTGAGCCCTATCAAATACCCCCCCCCAAAAAAAAAAAGAAAAAGTAAATAAAAAATGCACAAAAAATTTGGCACTATTAAGGCTACCTCAAGTTTAACTAAATTAGTTGTCTTGATTTTTCACCCATACATTTCCATCTTGTTCAAAATACACTGTCCTGAAAAAGTTACCAAGTAACTGTTAATATCTATTAGTCAATCATCATAACAAATGGCCCACTTTCTACGATTTTTCAACGAATAAAATTTCCTTGGTCGTTTCTGCCTTATTAAAGAGTAAAACTTCATAACACAGAAACGTAAAATGTGAAATTTATACAAATCGGAAGGGAGCTTACTTCAACAGATATGAACAAGTTTCAAAAAAGTTAGTGAAAGTGTTTTTGAGTTGTTGTCCAAAAACTTGAAAATCCCCCTTTTTTAAGTATAAAAATTCATAACACAGAAACGAATCTGAAATTAATAAAAATAGACAGGGAGTTTACTTCAATAGATATGAACAATTCACCAAAGTTTCATTTAAGTTGATGAAAGTGTTTTTGAATTATTGTGCGATAACTTGAAAATCCCCCTTTTTTTAATTAAAAAAATTCATCACACTGAAACGATAAATCTGAAATTTAAAAAATCGAAAGGGAGCTTACATCAACAGATATGAACAATTCACCAAAGTTTCATAAAAGTAGGTGAAAGTGTTTTTGAGTTATTGTCCGATGTGTGGACTATGGACAGACGGAAGGATGGCCAGACAACGGTATACCATAATACATCCTGTCTAAGTTGGGCGTATATAAATTGTTAACAAGGACAACAGATGCCAAGTGATGGCAATGGTTCAAATGGCCCTCTGGGCCAGGTCAACTAAAGATGGCAAATTCCCACAAAAGATGAAGTTAATTTTGGACTGCAATCAAAATGGCTTACAATGTATGACCTATCTATACAAAGCAAAATACCAAATTTGATATCAATCTGTCCAATAAAGGCCTACATAATAGCAATGAAATTCCAACAGACAGACAGACAGCTGCACAAGGTTTCTAAAATATACAATTCACTTGTTGAATTGAGGTATGTAAACAAATTAGTCGTTTTTGTAATTGTGAAGAACCATTTGTTACCAATTTTTACAGGATTTCACTCTTGCATGGAACAAGATCCATGCTGTTATTAAATCTAGAGTTCTTCTGTATTTGTGTTCATATTGGGGTTAATTACTTAATCTTTCCCATAATTTACCATGTATATATCATCTAGCTTTTGATGTCACCTTTATGGTTTTCAATTCCTACTGTTTCAATAGAAATATCTTCATTACTCTCTGTGGAAAAGTTTTCCAGTTATTTATCTAATTAGGCATTAATTAGTTCAAAGAAAATTGGCACTCAACTTCTCTAAACAGGACCATTAAATACAACAATATATTGCCGATTATATGATTTTAAGCGATAAGAAACTATCATCTCTGAAGAGGAATTTTCGTGACAGTTTCCTTGATTAAAATCAAGGCCATTTCTATAGTTTTATCAGAACTGATAATGGATTTTCATCATGGATTTTATTATAAAAAGTAAATTAGACATAACAATAGATTTAAGTTTAAATGCTATATAGATCACTTGAGCATACCTGATTTTTATAAAGTTATGAGCCTGAAGAAATAAAAAAGTACTAAAGGTAAAGTTCTTAGAAATGCTTTCCAGGTAAAGGAGGGGTGTCCATGGGAAGTTCAGCTCACTATTCCCACTCAGAAAAACCACACGACAGGCTGACAGAAATACCATGTTGACACATGATACCTTCACTAACACATATATAATGAGTAGCATTGAATAACCAAACCTCATCATAATAATTGTGTACCCACTCCCAACACCCCTGACCTTCTACTTACGACTGTAATGAAGCCTATTTGGCTTAAATGACCATCAAAGAGAACAAGCTTTGGGAAAATTGCACTATGGACCATGTGTTACTTCCAGGTGAGCTTCACATCCGGCAAAAATGACAAAAAAATACAATAAATGACCATTTTCAGGCAACAGACCCATTTTCCCACAGACGCCCACTCACCCTTCCAACTATACATACCTCCAAAACCTTGACATGGTTTTAACAGTATCATATCTCTTAATAAAAAATAAACCATTCTTAACTATTTATTGTTTTCAAAAATCTAATTTAAACCCTCCATTTTTTGTTAACGAAAGATGAGAACCTTTCAACTTGCACCTTACATATTTTTCTGTCGAAAAATGAAAAGAACTTTTTTGACACACAGACGAAGACATTTCTTTTTTTGCTTTGTTGTAATTAATTATGTCTATACCACTAAGTTCCATGAACGATAGGACAGATCCTGATTGAAGACATTTCTACCAGCTAGCCAGCATTTCTCTCAATTATCTTTTTTATTGCCTTACTAATAAGTTTCTCTGATTATAGACCTAAAGCTAGCATTTTATTTCTATTTTACAGTTTTAATGAGACATCAATGACATTTGAATACATTTCCAATTTTCTTTCTATAATTTTTTATATAGTAAATGTTGTGGTCAAATCAAAGGGACCAGTAATAATCCAAGGGAAAAAGATGACTTTGAAGCCCAAGTCATATGTTCATTCCACAAACTTCATTCAAATATAACCCCAGGTCAGCAGGGACATTTTTGTCTTTTGATTAGTTCAGCAGATATTACGTTATTTTATTTACTTTTAAAATTCAAAGAAGTTGGTTTGGTAAGGGCAAAATTTTGCCTCAAAAACAAAGTCTACCTGAAGAAAATTTTAAGTTGTTTCTCCAGCTGTTTAATATGTTTTATATTCGGTTATATATACCCTTCAAACTTGGCTGAGATTAGGAAATTCTGTTAAAAAGACTGGAAAACACAAAATTTAGTACAGTTTTTCACTCTTTTAAAATCATGCATGTTGACTCTAGTGCTTCATATATTTTGTGTATAATTGCCAGTTACAACTTGTGTAAAAATATCTTGAGTCAACAGATGTGTGGCCACTTCCATTCCACACAAAAACCATCTTAAAAATTGCAGACATGTTAAAAGTGAAAGGTTTTTTGTAAAAGTTACATCAATGCATACTGTTATTTCTGGAATAACATCATGAATCTCATCAAAAACAACTTATATTCTGTGTTTGTGACCATTTTACTATACTACTACTACCTAGAAATCAGCTTTAATCAAATTTTCAAAAATGTCAAAAATTATGGGCCAAAAAGGGTCATAACCAAACTTTCTCCTTTAAAAAATACTTTGAAGTATTTCTTTCAAATTTCTCATTTCATATTTTGATAATTAAGTTAATTAAGATAATACCAATTCTTTGTTCATATTTTGCACATATCCATTGCTAGTGATCAGAGTCTATCTTTTCAGCAATTCTACGGTCACTTAGGATATTGACCAAAAACAGAACTAAAAAAAATTGATAAAGAAAAATAGATTTAAATGAACAATCCTCCTGTCAGGCTCACTACAAAGCCATTGATAATTGGAGCTTCACAACCTTTTCAATACTTTTATAATTCATAGAGAATAATTGGAGCTACACAATCTTTTCAATACTTTTATAATTTATAGAGAATGGATACATAGTGAAGATAAATATCCCCCACTGGCCAATTTTTAAATTTCAATTTTAGGAAAGAAGTGCTAAAAATCGAAAACGTGAAATTGAAATTTTGTAGAAAATGAAGACAATGACAATGATTACAAAGAGCATCTCAATGCATTGAGACATTTGCAGAAAGTGTTTTTTTTCAGTTTTTTTCCCTACCGGTGCACCTGGTCCATGCTCCCAGTTTTTAGTGGAGTCCGAATTGCTCATTTGCTTTTGTTATTTTGTATGTATGATTTTACTTACTCTATGTTCTTTGTTGTGTTTGTCTGTTTTCCATGTCTGGTCTTTGTCTTTGTCCCTGGATTACATTCTTTTGATTACCGCTATAACCTTGGTTCCCTTTATTACTATTTCAGTTAGAGTGGGGAAACAGAAAAAAACATCCCATTTTTAAATGCAAAACGTCCAATAAAACAAAATAAAAATCTTAAATATTAATGTAAAATTAAAGAGCTTTCTTCCTTCAATATGTACAATTGACCTAAGTTTTATGTAAATTATGATTGTTTTGGAGTTATTGTACAATATGTAGAGGATAGACGGACAGACGGACATACCACAACACATCCTGTGGATGAGTGGAAAAAATTAAAAAGCTATGAAGTAACTCTCTCCCTCCTAACATCAATCACCAGAACCCCCTTTTTTTTAGGAATTTCTGGAACCCCCCCCCTCCCCCAATGCTTTTTGCTTCATATAAAATCTATCCAAGTCACTCCAGTTCATGTACTTTGTAAAAATTATTTATTAACCTCATCTGTTTTTTTTTAAAACTGAAAAATGTATACATGTATGTATTTTAATTACACTTCACCTTCTTTTGTCAATAAAATATGTTATGTGATTGAAATATACATAACTTAATCACATTAAGTTATGAATTTTTCAATCACATATCATTAAATATACAGTTAAAATACCTTAGTATTATTTATGCCAATGAATGCCAATGTTTTCACTCTGTCATTTATTTGCCAAATAATTACATGGGTGTTCAGAAATTGCAAAATTAGCATACTGTAAAACCATTCAATAATCTTTTGCCATCAATTAGGTAATATAAATTCTGAGTAATATTCATCAAGTACGCCTTTTTCTCATTTAGAATAAAAAAGACAGCTGATGGGAGAAATTGTGACAACAATGACAATGTCCATCCTGTTTCATTATGTTGTACCTGTAATAAAACATCTACCTGTAATCAACATCAAAGCTAATCAGATTCGCCACTTCAGGTAGGTAATTACAAAATCAATATTTACCATCGTTAGGGATTTTTACCCTACCCAAGTAATTAATTTCATAAATGAAAGATCTGCTTGCAAGATGTACTTTTAATGACTTGGCCATTTAAGTAACATTCCATACAAAACTCAGACACAGCCATTGGAAAATGTGATGCAAGGTGCAAAAAATACACTAAACATTCAATGCTATTTGGCCTGCAATATTTTTACTTTTGATCTCCTCTTAATCCAACAGATTCAGGAACCATAATTCTTGAAAACTGTCAATGCAAAACTCAATCTTTCAAACCTGTAACAATTAACCAAATGACAAACTCAGATTATTTAATGGTTGGTCAGCAACAGTTTCTGAGGAGAAATAAATGTGAATTTCATGCATTTTGACAAATACATACCTCTGCCCATCTTCTATTATAAAACAGCATTGTACTAGAACTACTGTTTATACCCACAATACAAGTAAAATCTACAGAAATCTTATGATGAAATATTAGTGCTATGCCAACTCATAAAACCCAATTGAAACATAACATTAACAGAGACAAAACATAAGCATTATGAAGGTACCCCCAATTACAACCTGCACAAGACAGGTAAAAAATTTTGTCAATATCATAAACTTTATGATATCATGATAAATAAGTTCAGCTTTTTATGCTTCACTTCTTAAACAAACCTGAGCTGTGATAGACAAACAAAAGTAAAAGCAAGAAGACCATGTTTAGACTGATTGACTTGATCACAGTTTAATGTCCTATGGCAGATATGTATTTCAGAACGAGAAGAACTAACCAATCAAACAGACCCTGCTTTGTACTAAACTCACACACTGAAGCAACAGACCACAGGTAAGCATACCATCCAAGTCAGACACATTTTTCTGACACCGAGCCAACCAATTGTCATTCTATGCCCTTATATACCTTATGCTTGGTAGAGAAGAAGTGACTACCAATCTTGAAGTATGTCAGGTGTCACATGGTTGGGGATCAAACCCAAAACCTACAACAGTTTAGGCAAACACACTACCCTAAGAACTGAGGAGGTCACTTGGAACAAGGAAGATAAGAACAAAGACTGAACCAAGAGAACAGACAAACCCCTTAAACTATTTCTAAGACAAAGGAACAAACAAGCAAACCATAAATTGTAATGTATACCCTTTTACTGACCTTGACCTTCATGACTGCTTGCTTCAGGCATCATAACAAAAAATTAGAGACATCTTACATTTACATAGAGCAAAAATATGCACATGAGGCAGAAAACCTTTTTATTTTACAAAGTTAGAGTCATGTATGCATTTCAAAATATTTTCTGCTGACCTTTCAGAATTTTATACAGTCTTCTAATAAATAGTTTATCAATTGTAATCCACTGCTAATTGTATTTCCATCTGGATAACTTTAATTCATCAGATTGATTCCAGTGAAATTAGCCATACTAATTCTTATTTTTCTGAATTCACAGATAAAGCTATTAATCACCTTCCATAATGAATTTTTTTTACAGAGAATTTAAATCAAATTTCTTTCTATTTGTACACATGGGGATTCTATTGTAGTATAAAAGATGAAGAATAATGGGTTCAATTGTCAGAATTCTCTTAATGACTGAAATTGTATCAAGCAAAAACTTGGTTTTAGAAGTGGTTTACTTACAAACCTTTCAAGATATCCATTTGACATGTTAGATCAGTTTGGGCCAAACAATGACCGCCAAAAAAGTTTGTGTTAATTATTAGTTTGTTACCACAAAACTATGACATTATTGTCACCATATTACTTTGTGAAGTATGTCATCATTTGACACTGTTCTTCTCTGTGCAACACTATGTCAAGTCTCTTTGACAATGTTGTTTTAAAATACAGTGACAAGTTGGTGACAATATGACAATATTGTCACCACAACACTGTTAAGTCAGTCACTTTTGACACTGCTGTCACCACAACACTTTGTCAAGTCCATCACCACAACACTTTGACTATGAAGTCAGTCACCATTTGACACTATTTTTAACCAAAAAACAGGGGAAAGTTGGTCTAAATGTGGCACTGTTGTCACCACAACACAATGTCAAGTCTGTTACCATAGGACACTGTTGTCACCACAACACCATGTCAAGTCTGTTACCATTGGACACTGTTGTCATCACAACACTATTTAAAATCTGTTACCATTGGACACTGTTGTCTAGGTAAATAATCGACATCCATATTTCATTATATCTTTTTTTTTTTAATCTACCCATTTGGTAATACATTTTGTACTTATAATCTGAAAATCTGAAATATATATCCCTGCATTTCTTACAGTATTGAAATTTTTAATTGTATGACCATACTCACTGTAATACTGCATTCTAAGAGCATTCTAAGAGCACTTTGACCTTTCCAAGCAGTAAATTATTCACCAAGTCTAGTCTAGTATCAACTTTGGTATTTTCATTAACTGGAGAGATTAGAATGAAAAAAATCTCATTTCATCATTATAAGGCTTTAATGGTAAAAAGCTGGAATGTTTTTTTTGTCATCACAGGGAAAATTACAACAAGCTACAAGAAAGCCTTTTAGCTTGTTAAATAATAAAATATAGATTATGTGATGAGTGCTTCCAGTGATTATCATAAACCACATACCATCAAGCCTAACACTAAAACTTCATGTATGGCGATACAATAAAAACATGATCAGCCTTTAAGGAAACAATTAAATATGCTCTGTTAATTCAGAAACGAAGTAATGTGCTACTGATTAATTCAAAATATCACATTGAACTGATGAATAATTAGATAATTTATTGGAAACAGTGAATAACCAAAATATGATCACAAATGCAGAACATATAGATTTAACAAGTATGCGAAACTTGTTCCGCGCAATTATAAATTTTACTATGGTCTTGGCACGAGTGATCATATTTTGGTTATTCACGATAACCAACTGATTATCCAATTTATTATATAGATTTCCTCCATTATTCGTTCCTATTTTTAACATAAATTTCAAATTTTGTGAACGGCGGATTGATGTTCATGTGACATTTTGGCGGAAAAAGCCAGCCAGAGAGAGAAATTACAGGATTTATTTAACAGTGTGAAAGATCAACAATTTTTAGACTGGGAATATTCGGTAAATCACTGCTATCTATTTAGTAATTCAAAATATCACATTGAACCTAAAAAGTATTCATGTGAGACACAGACAAAATTGAAAATCCCCATTAGCTCCAAAAAATTCAAACTGAATAAGTAATTGTCCCAATAATTGTAACTTCGTATTATTAATAATACAGAACATGAACTAAATTAAATACTTACTAGCTCCTTATATAAAATTGTCTCCCTTTGCATGCATTTAACAATAAAAGAACTGTTCATTCTACTTTTTACAATCAATATTTTCAGCTGTATTTCAAGAAGATGACCTGATAAATCCTTACCTTTGCTTTAGTTTATCATAAAATCCTAACTTTGTGATTTAATTTATCGCCAAATCCTGAAGTTTAAGATATACTTTACCATAAAATCAAGAGCTTTGTGATTTGGTTTACCATAAATTCCTGAACTTTGTGATTTGGTTTACCATAAATTCCTGAACTTTGTGATTCAGTTTACTGTTAAGTCTTAAATTTTGTGATTTAATTTAATTTTATGGTACAATGGAGAGATTTATAATCCACACAGTGTCATTTGAAGTCAAACTTCATAGAAACTACAGAGTATTTTAAACAGTAAACACCTCTTTAATACTGTTTAATGTATTAGTTATGGTGTGCTAATTTTTCACTTTTTTCCCATAGACAGATAACATAAGCACAAAAAAAACCTGCAATATTGATAATTAACACTTTGAAGTGCTGATTAAATGTTAAAATCATGAAAATTGATACTGGTGAATATATACAACTATGTGAATCAATATGCTTACAGTACTAGGAATAACCTTGCTACAGATTCATTTACATATTAATGCACACATACTGGTAGATGACACTGCAGAAGTTTGCCAACACAGAAGAACTTGAAATTGCTAAAAATTGTGCTTAATTCAATTCATCAAGTTGCATTCTATTTTTGAAATCCTTAGCCTGAATGCAGTACCATATTGAAGCCCAAGTAAATGAGAACTGAACAGAAGAGTAGCTGATGAGCATGAATGAAATATAATAATAATAATACTTCTGTGCTTGGGCTAGGGTAAGACCAAAATAATTTTGCATAGTTAACTATTTTGAAGCCTAAGTGAATGAGAACTTAACAGAAGAGTAGCTGATGAGCATGAATGACATATACTTCTGTGTGCTAAGACACTGGTTAGACTAAAAGAATTTTCATGGATCCAGAATATTGTTGCACAAAACTACCCCATAATTAAGATGCTATGGCCTATTGAACAGCACATGGACAATCTATGAACAGACAGACAGTTTTGTTTGTTTGTTTGTTGGGGTTTAACGTCCGAGCAGCAATATTTCAGCTATATTCAGACAATGAACATGAAATGGATGATAAAATGAACATGAAATGAAAAAAAGAAAGGATGGGTCACAAGGATAATAGGGTCGACAAATTTTGATTACCACTGGAAAAAGGGGGAGATGGGTAAGGTCGGGCAATTTAGCCTCCTGTGGCGGAGCGCAAAGGTTCCTACTCCTATCGAATACAACAGCAGGGTTCTTTAACGTGCGAGGAACGTGGCTTCTTTCCCAACACGGTGCACCACTATGGTTTGCGGTCAGGTTTTCCGTATTATAGCCTGACAACCCCAGCATGTAACACGCCAGGGGTACCCCATTCCACCACCTGGGGCACACATCCCAGTTGCTCTGTGGGCAGAGCGCCTAGCCCCCGGCTAGGTTTCTGAGCACTATTTAGTCGCCTTATACGACAAGCTTAGCGCTGCTGCAGGCCTATTCTTTTAACACCCGGACCTGCACGGGGGAACAGACAGACAGACAAATGGTACCATACAAATACAAATCTATGAAAAGATATATAAAAACTGTCTATTTACTTAACTATTAGAAATTCAAAACTATCCTTTATAATCATAAATAAAATATGCACTAAGGACTACTAAAATATTAATGAAAATTGTAAAACCAAAGCCTGCATGCAATTTAGTTTGAAATAAGTGTTTAATGCTAAAATTTTGAGAATTCCTACATGAACATTTTGAGATTATCATGATTCTTAGGTATTTGCATTTAAAATGCAAATATAAATTTAATTTTACTGGAGTGAAACTGACTGATCAACCTTACTGAAATTTTAATTTTAATTTTTAAAATAATGAATTTGTTTGTAAATTTGAATCAAGTAGAAATATATCTGACCTGATGTCTATATCACATACAAAATACAGAAACCATTAGTGCCCATAGATGGCAAAAGAGTTCAATAAAGTAAGACACAGATGTATTCATCGAAATATCTCAAATAACTTCTGGAATTTGTTGAACTCAAATGGGAAATTATGAACCAAGATATACTAGTATTCAAATTAGAACCCTAGTCTCACAAAAGTTGCTTTCTGGAAGTATCTCCATAGAGTATTAAACATTAGAAATAAATAGCACAAACATATCTACAGTAAATGGTTATGGCTGAACATAAACAGAAAAAAGTTTGAAATGCATAGAACCACTTAAAACCCGAACTCAGACAGGTGGTGTTACAATCTGTATTAAAACCTGTCTTGTAAATCTCAAGTTTAAACAATTTCACAACCCCAACAATGATTTTATTCACTTAGGGTATGGTAAAATTACAGACTGTATTGTATAATTAATAGAAAGGTAAAACCATTCAGGTGGATAATTTCCCTTTGTAGGTATCAGACAATAACTTGATCCCTTCATGCACGTAACATATGATGCTTAATCTTACTCCAAAATTTCATTAAAATCCCTTTAGTGGATTAGAAGAAGTTATGCTAAATACAAGATATATGAGCTAACAAACAGACAGACAAACAAGGTCACGTGCCCTAAACTTTGTTAAACGTTATACCACACATAGTTTGTGTGCTTAATTTGCTTCACTCTAATGCACTTAAAATTTAAGCATTAATATATCCGTTATTTTTTTCTTGCCCAAATGATTTAAAATCTTTTCTGTCTTGTAAACACTGATGATTTATGCATTGACACCTACAAGAAAGCCTCTGACAGCAAAGCCTATCTTTCAGCTATCATTTCAGAAAATTTTTCATTTCAATCAAGCTCATTTATATAAATACATTTTTGCATGACAAAAGAGTTATATCTTCTTTTGCGTCATTTCAACAGTTTTTATGTCTATAATTGGCTCAGTAATGAAATTAAACATGCTATAAGCATGCTGAAAATTGGTTAATTAACTCCCTTGGAAATAATCGTAATAATAAAGGTATGATAATTCAATTTGTCCAATTGCAAGTCTAAGGAATTAATTGTCATACTTCTCATACCCAAAGTTTCAGTTCCAAGATAAAGAAACCATTTTGGTACGAAAGTAAAGATTAATAAATCTTTTCATAGCAAGTAATAAATAGCTATTACAGAAATGTCTCGCCTGAAGCAGAAGTGGCATTAAGTGCAGCTGACACCATACTAATAATGAATTTTTGCTGTACTTATTACTCTTGACAAAAACTTGTAAAACCGGGTAATTTACTGGGTTACCAATAAAAACAAGTTCAAACACAAGAAGGTATGTTTCCACTGTACCAATCAAGATTTGGATGCTATGCCTCTGTTTCACATAGTTGATGTTATTTAAAATTATCAAGTGATGTTAAGGGGGTAGACCTAAGGTAAGGGACATAAACACTTAAAATCAGTGACATGTTTGTACTATATTCGATTTCACCACAGCCAATCAAGCCTTCATTTGAAACAGAATGAAATCAATCCAAGTTACTTTGATGCTTACATGACATTAATGTAAAATACTAAATACAAACGTTCCAATGAACTGTAAAAGTTGTGTCCCTTACCATAAGTTTACCTCCTTAATGCAAATTACATAAATAACACTGACCAAACACTAATTGTTCATGTTCGACTGAACTTACCAGAAACCTTAAAAAGAAAACTCAGCATAGTCTGTGACTGGGGTGGGGTTGGGGGGGGAGGGGGCATTTCCATGAAAATTGTGAAGTAGTGATGCCAATGCAAATGCATACCAAATATGACTGACCAAGCACAAGATTTGCATTAAATTATGCTAATAACAAAAAACTATAAGATGTTATCATAGACATGACTGAAAAAGTATAAAACAATAATAAAGTCCGTCCACTTCCTAGACTTTCATTGTAGGCAATACAATTAACTGAGGGAAAACCACAAAATATTCTTAAAGGGAAAAAACAATTATCATTGTTAGTTTCTGGAGCTTTAAAATTATACAATATCTCAGGTTTGGAAGTGCCTGGGCTGTTGAAAAATGCAGAGGGAACTAATACTCAATATGCACTCAAAATGCATTTTTTTTTCAACTCAAAGGACCTCACTTTTACAAAAATAATGTCCATTGAACCCTGCCCATATTCATAATTGAATGTTCCTTTACTTTTTTAATAACAGGTATGTGTTGCATGACAAAGCTAAATATGTCTAACCTTCTTGAATCATGACAAAGCATGATGTGAGCTCAAAATAACAATCCTCTAACAATAATAGGTGTTACAAACATGGTTATCATTATAAAAATGCTTATTACGTAGAAATCATTGCTTTATTTTTTGCCTACAATCACATTCACACTGTTTCCACGCTTTATTTTTCAATCAATCGATGAGTAAATGTTTCCCAATGTCTTTCAACCTTCCATAACAATTACATCCCACAGGATTTCAAGTTAGGTACAGTTTAAGAAACCAATCACCCAGAATGGGTTTCATAAAAATTAGAACAACTTCACGAGCATTCTCATATATCCATACCCCTTTATTGGACACCCAGTCCCAGAAAATGACGCCATACTAAAAGGAATACCTGTAAAACTATGAAACTACATGTGTTGTCATACTTGGTAGTGTGTAACTGAAGCAATGTTTCTTCCAATTTATGTCTCAGCTACATAAAGCCACAAATCAAATTTGAAATTGATTGGATAATTATTAAGACCAAATTTGAAAGACCAAATCATGGACATAATAACAGACAGACAGACAAGATGATTTAAATATAAAACCCACTCATTGAGTGGGCGTATAATTAATCCCATGCAAGTTTTAATGGTTACCAACATTCCTCCTAGTTTCAACATATAATTACTGTATTCACATAACAATTAATCAATAGTTTTTTACCCAAAGCCTGTGCCTTTACATATTTTTGTGAAAATTTTTCTACTGTAAAAGTACTTTTATTCGTGGGTACCAATTTTCATGGTTTAGGGAAATATTTTCAATTTGTAGATTCTTAAATTCATGGATTTGACAACTCTACCATGCAAATTGGTGGGAAATTTCCTTTTCGTTGGGAACAAAATTTTGTGGTTATCCAACCCACAAAAATCACCATATTTAGTACCCCATGAACAAAAATACTTTCACAGTAATCTATGCTTTAATGGTTACATCCAAATTGAAAAAAAAAAACAAACTAAAATTGTATTCAGGTGACAAGCACAAATCCATGACTTTAACGTAAGCCCCTTCTAAAAAATACTCCCTTCATTTGATATCAGAAAAGTTTTTATAGTTACATACACTTTAAGCAAATTTGAAGAAAATCCAAGCAAAAAAGAAGGTTACATCACTACTTAATTCACTATTGGGCATCTGCCACTTTTTGTGGCAGGGCCATATAACTTTGATTTTTATATACATGTATATCAGAATTTTCATAATGAACTCCTTTTAGATAACTTCAAGGTCTTGCATGGATAACAGCTATTAATTATTTATTTCATTTTTATCAACTTGTTTATTTTAACAAGTTTCCTATCCAATATCCAGCAGAATGGGCTCCACTTGATTTCATAAAGCCTTGTTAGTGTAAAAAAAGGATACAATTTTGAGAGAAACATAAGACATCAAAACTTCGTTATAAATCAGACCACTAGAACTTTTGTGAAGAACAAGTTTTACTGACAAGTTTCATTAAAATTCCATTCTTTATGACTTTAAAAAAATTGTATCCTTACCTTTTCGTATTGAAATATTTTTTTTCTTTTTTAGTCAATAATGTTTGCCATTCAACAAATAATGAAGTTGCTACATTTAAATTGTCATATGAATTCTGATCAGGGAAGCACCACCTAATGCAGCGTACAGAACAATATATTATGACAAGAAATTTGAATACATTAATCTAAAATTATTCTCCTTGTCATATGGAATAAAAAGATTTTTTATTAAAGTAAATTCACCAATGATCCTTTTTTATTTCTGTATTTAAATTACACCAAACTTCATTGAGGAAACAATGATTTATCACCTGAATGATCTAATAGTATCTGTATAAAAATTTAATTTTTAAGGAATGTTTATTTCTATAAGCAGACAGTTTATGGTGCTGGAATTTTTTAAAATTCAATTTACTTTATCATGTTTATGGAGTAATAGAGATTTTTTAATACAATGGCATTGCTTTTAGCCAAAGAATAATCAAGGTAACCAAGGTTATAGTGGTAATCAAAAGAATGTAATCCAGGGACAAAGACCAGACATGGAAAACAGACATTCACAAAAAAGAACATAAAGTAACTAAAATCATACATACAAAGTAACAAAAGTAAATGAGCAACTCGGACTCCACTAAAAACTGGGAGCATGGACCAGGTGCACCGGTAGGGTAAGCGTCCTGTGCTTTTCTAGAAACACCCGCTGAGTTGCTCATAAAAAGTCAAGTCAAGTCCAAACTTGTTAACTAAATTAGTCTACTTACATGTATAGACATTCTAGAAAAATAGTAAAATAGATAGATTGATTGAATTGATCCACAATCTAGAGTAGCAATAGTATTAACTTAAATTTTGATAAATTCAGAAATTATCGAGATATTTATAACCTTCATAATGTGTGAAAATTGAGTATTGCAAAATATCAACTCAAGTTTTTTAATTTCGAAATAATTAAAAGCCAGCCTCAGAGAGCTTATTATGATGTTGAAAATGAAAAAAAAAAAGTTTATATTTTTCACTATTCAACCAGTTATAAAACCTTTTCCTCTATGACTCCTTTGGAATATTTTAACATTCAGCAACTGTTATGGCGGAAATTCTTGCATTTGTCCATTTATCGTGTCATCAATGGTGTTGAGAGCACAAAATTTGAAACATAAAAACATTGCTTTCAACTAATCACATTTATAGAAAATGATATACAGTCACATAACAACCAATACATTGGCAATTTTTTCATATCACTAGTTCATATTACATCATCCATGGTGTGATAATGCAAATATCTAGCTGTCTAAGAAATAGATAAAACAACCAAATCATTGAGATTTGTTTTTTTCACCATGGTTCCTCACAAGTCTTGATCAGGGATAGGAAACCCAATCAAATTGAAATTAGACCTATCATTTCTTCCATTCAGTCACTGCATGTAGGATCTAACAAGTCTCAATTCTACATTCTGTTCAAAGATGACCTTTACAGAATCCTCGGGTTTTACCCATTGATTAATGCTTTCAGAATCATGACAGATGAAATTTGATTGGCTGATCAGAAAGGTTATCTGAACAGAAAGTAGAATGGAGTGTTGTTAGCTCCTGCATGCACTGAATGAATGGAACAACTGATGGGGTCTAATTTTAATTAGATAGGAATAGCCCCACTTATTTAATGTTTATACAAGTTCACTGTTATATTCCCCTATAATTGTAATAATGAATGGTGTACCTTATTTTGAGTTAGCCATTTAAGTACCCTTCCATATAAAATTCAGACACTGCCTTATAATGGTAGATGTGATTCAATGACAAACAAATGTTTTTTAGGTCCTCAGATGCTATAATTTTATGGACAAAAGTCTTTTCTACATTGAATCTATATTTTTTTCAAAACCACTCATTCAACTCCCACTAAAATCAACCAAATTGTAAAAATCAAGAACGATAAATGCTACTGACAATTTCATACACAATTTATGTAATTTTAACCTGAAAAGTGTAACTTGGTCAATAACTGTTTCTGAACAAGAAATAAAAGTGAGTGGTAGTTTTTTGAAATACATGAATCACCTCCTGTCTGGTTTTTAAAAAGAGTTTAATTTAGATTATTTCAAGGATAAGAGTTATGATGAAAATTAAAACCATTCTGAAAAGGTTACCTTAATAAGAATGAGTGTTTATTTATATTAAAACAAAAAACAAAACAAAAAACAGCCAAACATAAAACAGTTCTTGATTGAAAAAAACAATTAAGATTTAATCCCAAGAATTAAAAAATGTTTCAACAACTAACCCTGATCACAAAAATTTAATTTGCATTTAATTATCAAGATAACAAAATTTGAATAATAGTTAAATGCAATCCAAACTTTAAGCCCATAATATAGAAACTATCCTAACTATTCCTTCAAAACAACAGTAGGAAATATTACATTCAACAGTCAATAGAAATTGTAAAAAGTATTCTTTATATAAACTGCATTAAATTCTACTTACCTAAAAGTGAAAGTTTAAGAATGGAAATATTATTCTGGTTGATCGCATCTTTCAGGGAAGGGTGAGTGAATTCTGCATAACATCCTCTGCGATGTGACATTATATTTCTGTTGTCTTTCAATCAGGTATCATCCAAAGTGAAAAAGACAATCTGAGAAACAACAGTGAGCGTTATTCCCTAATCAAGTTCACCTTGTAAAAGTATAATTTGCAGTTTCCGTCAAATTACACATCTGAAATAAAAAACGAACAGTATGTCTATTGATTGTGGCTTGTGTGACGATCAGAGCATAGATTAGGAGGTATATACATTTTATTATTTTCTAACAGCACTTCCAATTAAGATTGGTTATCACTAATCAAAATTGTCACAATGGAGGAAGGTTATGATGAATATTGTAATGAATTTTTACTATTCTAATTAGTCTTATATCTGTCACATGACTGATGGTAGTTATGTATATATTGACTCCTTAATATTACTTTGGTTATAATTATAATCCTTTATTTGTAGGCCAGAAATGACTGGACATGACAATGTACATTGATACAGTGATAAACAAAGTCTGCGGTGCAAAATGTTTTCACAAACAAAATTACTAATCATCTGCATTCTAAGAATTCTAAAGAATATTTTTTGTGCCATTTTGTATAAAGAAACAGCAATAGAATATAACAGTTTATTGCTATAATCTACTTTGTAATAAAATAACTGAATTTTTAGTGCAGGAAAAGAGTGGGACTAGATATTGTTGTTTGGTTCCAGAAGCCATTTTGATAATGGCTGCAATCTCAGGATTTCAATTCTAAAAATTCAAGGTCCCCAGACTTTATTCTTGTTATTAAAAAAACAAAGACAAAAAATAATAATCCCCTCACATAGAACATTTTTCTGATAATTATCTCTCCTTGAAAATGACATTCTTAAGAATTTTTTTTCTTTTTTTTGCCATTTACATATTTTTTCAAAGTTTCTTTTTTTTTTATACAATATAACAAAGAAGTTTCTATATATAATGGAGGGTTTTTATACAAAGAAATTGGAACTACAATAGCCAAAATTGTCCCAAAAGTACCATATTATATTTTGAGTATGGTGGTCATGCAAGATCTACAAGGATAGTTAACCCCATACAAAAAACAAATCATCAAAAGGTTTAGTCAAAAGCAACATTTAAATCTGATGCTTTATCTTTATCATAATACAATGTATCATAATAACTAATTCTTCCTTCAAAATAAGAATTCATAAGACACACAGAGAACAAAATAAGAATTCATAAGACACTCAGAGAACAAAGTAAGAATTCATAAGACACTCAGAGAAGCAAAACAAAATCAGATCAAAAGAGAAAGAGTTTATTTATTTAACTGCAGCCCCTTCGGCCCCTAAATATTCAAAAACTGTAAGAAGTATCTGAAATCTGATTGAAATTTGCAGGCAGGGATTTTCATAAGGAATCCAATAAACAAATTTCAACATTGGATCAAAAATAAAGAAGTTGATATTTTTAGCTGTGGTCCCTACTGCCCTTAAACCACATGGGATATCTGAAAGTTGATTGAAAAATGCAGGCATGGAATTTTCATAAGGAATTCAAAATTGAACCAAAAATTTTAAAAAATTTATAAAAGGATGCAACAGAACAGTCCCTGGGAGAAATCAATGCATTCAAATAAATAAAAACGTAAATTTAACATTAGTACAGATTTCTAATTTGTAAAATTCAGCCTTTATTTCCTCAATTAAGCATCCTTGAGAGCCGTCAAGTTTCTGTAAAATTAATTTGAATTAAAAGAATACATTTAGTGATAATTAGGACAAAAACCTAGTAGAAGATTGGCTTAAATTGTAGTACTTTAAGACAATTAACTCTTAAATAAATTATTTCGATGAAATAATGAACACAAGCAAGGTTATGCAACCCACACATGCATATAAATTGATCATCACATCATTTCCTGGGTCTATATTGTGTTATGCAAACTATTATTGTTTGTTCAACACTTTAAAAATATTTCTCAAATTCTAAACCATGGTTAACAATACATGTGACTCTTAAGGAGGTAGACCTAAGGTAAGGGACACAACTCTTACAAATCACTGGAACGTTAGTATTCAGCATTTTAAATCAATCTCACTAAGCATCAAAGTAACTTGATTTATTTCATTCTGTTTCAGGTGAAAGCTTGATAGGCTTTGGTTAAATTGAATATGATACAAACAAATCACTGATTTCAAGAGTTATGTCCTAGGGCTACCACTACTTGCATGAGGTTCTCTATAGATTTCATGAGAGAAATGATTCTCCTTCAGCCTATTCTTGATTTAAGTAATTTTTCCACCAAGAATCTATGCATCTCTTATTCAACCCTGACCAAATTTAGAATTTTTAGTTTCTTTTCCAAAGATAAGAGATCGCTCTTGATTTTGGCTTTGAACTGTAGAGTTGAAAATCTTTGGGTGTTATTTCCAATTTTCCTTAATGTCTAAACCAAACCCAGAAATAAACCAGAAACTTGCCTAAACCAAACCCAGAAATAAACCAGAAACTTGTCTAAACCAAACCCAGAAATAAACCAGAAACTTGCCTAAACCAAACCCAGAATTAAACCAGAAACTTGCCTAAACCAGACATCTGAAAAATTTTTATATCAGTTTCTATGCAGTTTAGGACTAAAGGAACCAAATACTTGCCTATATGGAACAATTTCGCCTATTAAGATCCAAAGTCAGGAGGCCATGAACTGTTATATTTAGTAGGCTATAAAATAGCTTGTAGAACACAGATTCTTACATCCCATTTACAGAAATTCCTATACAATAAATTCCTGATAATAGGAAAAAACTGAGGAACTGTTTTTTGTCAGAAATGTAGACTATGCCCCTAGGGATCCATAACAAATAATTTCTACAACTCAGTAAGTGTAATCAATGAGTGCAACATTCTTTTAGTCAAAATCACATATTCTGTACTTGAGGACAAACTGATAAGTTTTTTACGTCAGAGACAGCTGTGATGAACTTTCTAACCCTGAAATTATTCCTTTAAATGTTTTCATTACAAATTAATGGCCTAAACTGATCAAAGCTTGATGCACCAATTGAAACAATTTTATCAGAATCAAAGACTTACTAAACTCAATCCTCTTTATCTAAAGGTTGAAGTTTATATGTGACAGCTCTACCCCTTTCCAACACCAAAATTGAGAGAATAAATTAATGTTAAAGTTTAAATTTTTCAGGGTGAATATAAAAGTGCAAAAAACAGCATGCAAAATTTATTTTAAAGCTATATAAAGCTTATCACATTTTGCAACTGTAAAAAAATTGATATCAGTGAGTATTTGTTCACTTTGCAGAACTGCAAAAATTAGCAGCTGTAAACAAAAATTAATATGTTTACAGTAGTTGGGTTTCATTCCATGCAAGAAGTCTGCTGTATTATAGAAGGTCTTCTGTTTAATAATTTCAATATAATACTCACCCCTGTAGATATACAAAATACATATAGTTTGTGTTTTTCTTTCCACTGTGATCTAAATTCAGGTATTCAAATTATTCTTATTTAATAAAGAACCTTAGTGAGCATGCTCACATACCCAAGCATCCCCATGTTGGATACTAAAGTAAATTTTTCATAAGAAGTAAATTTTTCATAAGAGAAATACATGTAGAGAGACCCCAATAAAAAAGGAATAAGAGTGTTTTTTAGGCTTTAGACCTTTAACTTCTAACTAACCTCTGTTACTCAGAATGGTAGTTTAAAACTCCAGACTGTGATTTCTTTGAGTTTTAATTGATCCAAAGTAAATATCATTGTAGCGGAACAAAACGTACACCTAACCTATAACTTATCATGGTGAATTTATATACCAAAAGTCATGTCATAATCTCCAAGCATTTAGAAAAAGAAGTTAAAAGAACATTTATTTCTGTGAATTTACCTAAGTACAAGGCCCATAATTTTGGTAAAAATCACTGGAGCAGAACCAACTACAGCCTTGTCCAGTAACTTATCATGGTGAATTTAAATACCAAAAGTCATATCAATATGTGGGGTACAATAACACAGTTTCTTCTCACTTCCCTCCTCAGACACCAAATAGGTAATGCAAAATCATTCAAATGGAAATACAAAATAAGAGGTGCCCGATAGCATTTTCTGATTAAGAATAGCGCAAGTTTCATGGAAATCAATTCAGCGGTTTCTACAGATTACCGGAGAGAATCTAGAAACAGACAGACAACATGATCGCTATATACCTTCCACTTTAAACGAGGGGTATAAAAACAGACAGACAACGTGATCTCTATATACCTCCCACTTTGAGAAAGGGGTATAGAAACAGACAGACAACATGATCTCTATATTCCTCCCACTTTGAGCGAGAGGTATAAAAACAGACAGACAACATGATCTCTATATTCCTCCCACTTTGAGCAAGGGGTATAGAAACAGACAGACAACATGATCTCTATAATACTCCCACTTTGAGCGAGGGGTATAGAAACAGACAACACGATCTCTATATACCTCCCACTTTGAGCGAGGGGTATAGAAACATACAGACAACATGATCTCTATATACCTCCCACTTTGAGCGAGGGGTATAGGAACATACAAACAACATGATCTCTATATACCTCCCACTTTGAGCAAGGGGTATAGAAACAGACAGACAACATAATCTCTATATTCTTCCCACTTTGAGCAAGGGGTATAGAAACAGACAGACAACATGATCTCTATATTCCTCCCACTTTGAGCAAGGGGTATAGAAACAGACAGACAACATGATCTCTATAATACTCCCACTTTGAGCGAGTGGTATAGAAACAGACAACATGATCTCTATATACCTCCCACTTTGAGTGAGGGGTATAGAAACATACAGACAACATGATCTCTATAATACTCCCACTTTGAGCGAGTGGTATAGAAACAGACAACATGATCTCTATATACCTCCCACTTTGAGTGAGGGGTATAGAAACATACAGACAACATGATCTCTATATTCCTCCCACTTTGAGCGAGGGGTATAATGACTGAATAAAAGGTACTAGATCATAACCTTGATGACATGCATCTTCAAACAATCTGATGTACTAAAAATGAACTCAACTATGATGATGCAATACTGAGCCATTTTTTTCAGTTAATCAAATTAGGTTTTTTTTTCCTGCTTTAATTTTCCTCATGTATATATTCTTCACTCATATAATGACCAATCAGATCCATTTAAATATCAAAGATTTAAAGAAATTAAATCTGAATTTAGTGCATGGTGTATTTTCTTAAATCTTTCCTTTATACTACAAAAACCAACCAAACAGATTATAGGCATTAAGGCGTGTTTAAGTAAAAGTTAAAATATGGAATTTAAGAAAAAAATTCCTTTTATAATATTTATAAACTATGCTTAGAACTGTTCAAACCGTGACACAAATTATGCTATCATCATGCGATATTTTCACTTACTAATATTCCAAGTGAAAAATGGAAAAAATCTATAAGACAAATAGAAGCCAGAAAACTTATAAGCTTTTCCATTAAAAGGATGATATTATGAAATATTTATTTAAAAAACATAACAAATTAATAGAAAAAGTTATAAATTGTCAGCATAATACAATACCTAGTGATTATCTAGTTCCAATATAACGATCACGGACTTGCTATGATAGCAGGACATTGATCTATGCATTACGAGTCAAAGCAACAATAATTTGGTATATTCTAATACCATAATTTTTTTCTACTTTGGATTCTATGAAAAAACCATGCAAATTATTGAGAACAAAATATAAGACATCATATTTTTCTAAATAAGTATTGGTAAATGGTGAAATTCAGTACAAAAAGTATTACTCCTAGACACTTAAAGCTTGTCATAAAACATGGGTAAAATTACTATACACTACATTGCTCATATATCAAATCCTTTTCATTTTTTCATTTGTAAAGGAAATAACAGTTAAATATAACTAATATCAAAAATTTCGTTCAGATAACAAAAATGTTTTAAAATAGGCAAAACCATCATGCAGTTCAGATGGTGCAGATCTGTCATGTCATAATATGTTAGCTTTTAAAAGGAGATTAAATTATAGAAATTTACTAAACGCTCCTCAGTGGTGATTCAGAAATTCAAGCTAGAGGCTCCCAGGAGCCTGAATCGCTCACCTTGTAAAAGTTTGTCTTTCAAGAGCAATAAATTTAACAAGGAGTTGTCCAACAATTTTAACTCAACAAGGCATTAGTAGGACTGAACACTTTTACCCCATGTCAGAATTCAGCACAACCTAAGTTTTGAAGATATATGCGAAAAACTACTGTCTGACCCCTATGTTCTATTTTTAGTAATGGCGACCATGTTTTTCAAAGGATCAAAACTCCCCACATCATTTCTATGTAGGATACCCCAAGGAACATTCATACTAAGTTTTATTCCAATTGGTCAAGTGGTGTCAGAGGAGAAGATTTTTGACAGAAATAACATTCAAAATAGCAAAAAAACATTGAAAAAGGGCAACAACTCCAACATGGCTTAACATATTAAAATGAAAATTTGACCAAAGATAGATCTCATCATGCTGAACACTTTCACCCCATGTCAGAATTCAGCTAAACCTAACAGTTTTGGAGATATATGCGAAAAACTACTGTCTGACTCCTATGTTCTATTTTTAGTAACAGCGACCATGTTTTTTCAACGGATCAAAAATCCCCACATCAGTTCTATGCAGGATACCCCAAGAAACATTCATACTAAGGTTAGTTCCAATTGGTCCAGTGGTGTCAGAGAAGAAGAGTTTTGAAAAATTGTTAACGACGACGACGGACAATAACGACGGATGCCAAGTGATGGCAATAGCTCACATGGCCTTCGGCCAGGTGAGCTTAAAAGGGACAGCTGAACCAAAAAGGGGAAGGAGGGGTGCTACACTGATATCTTATTTTTTTAATAAAATCAACCCATTTATTAGTCGCATTTTTCCAACTATTATTTTTAACAGTTGATGGAACTGAGTATAGCAATACAAGGGCAACAATGCTTAGCTTTAAAAACCAGCTGAAGATTTTTTTACTGTACTGCTGAATGGTAAAAATAAGGTTACTGACTTCGTCAAGGATTCTGATTGGAACGATTCTGATACACTGATTGAAGATGAATATAAAAGTCCTTGTTTTTACTATGGCCATCTCATCTCAAAAATACTCAGTTCTAGAATAACATTTCATCATGTATTTTATAATTATACACCAAGCTACCCAATATCCTATGTAAACTCATCACCTGTGTAAACCAGTAACCTGTGCAAACCAGTAACCTGTGCAAACTCATCACCTGTGTAAACCAGTAACCTGTACAAACTCATCACCTGTGTAAACCAGTAACCTGTACAAACTCATCACCTGTGTAAACCAGTAACCTGTGCAAACTCACCACCTGTGTAAACTGGAAACCTTCTGAACTACCTTCAGATCTATTTCAATACTATTTGAACCTATGTAAATTTTACACTTGCCTAAATAAATTAAATCACTAAGATTTAGACAGATTTCACTGTATTTTACACATTCAGCAGCAGAAAAACAAGGTTGTCAAGGCGCTCATAGTTTTTAGCAATGCACACTTTTCAATTATAATCCTTTAAATATTAAAAATCCATTTTTTCTATTGACAGATTTCGTAATACCAAAAACAACAAGTTATAAATTGCCTTTTGAAAAGACATCCTATGTAATAGACATTCAAAGGAATTTTAAACTGATACTCTCTAATAGCAATAATATCCCTTTGGAGTTTTTGTAAATGTCTCCAGAATAGAAGGGAATCGTTACAAATCAAATTTCTTTAGAATCATGACAATTTGCAATTCTATAAAACACATATGGGGATTTTAAAATACTAATCATCGCTCGTATGACAAATTATTCAAAAGGTTAGAAAAGTATGAATTCAATATCCAATTTGAGATTATTCCCAGAGCTATTTACATATGTCGTATACGTCTAAGTTGGTTGTAAGTGAGAGTTGGTTTTGTTTGGTTAACCAAATCTATTCCCAATATATTTTATAAGAATAATAAAATAGAAGAATTTAACTTTTTTGGTTAAATTCAAACCATCTGGAGGAGTGTTTACATATCCATGATAACCTACAAAATAGTATCCATTAGTAAATTCAGTACACCACAAAGTTTTTGAATTGTTAATAAAGTATATTTGCAATTCGCTAATTCTGCAGAAGAAAAAAAAAACAGTTAAGAATTCACAGAAAGGCTGACCCAGGATATGCCCCCTAAAATTGCAAGAAAAAAAATATTGCTTGAAATCTTAATTTTCCACCAATTAATCCAGCCAATGAAGTTCTAACCAAAGGGAACATGGTAACTTTCCTTTAACACATGACATGCATCTCCATTAAAGTTACAATCACATCCTATCTACATATGTTCCTATATACATGATGTGTGTCCGTGTTAAAAGTTCAAAGTTCAATCACATCCTAAATGCATACGCCACTTCTGACAGAAGTTTGAAGCCATTCATGTTTGACTGAGGATCAAAATATGTAGAACATCGCTGACGCTCCATCCCTAAAAATTGTGTTCCCTCATAAAAACATTTCTCATCAAATTGCACATTTTTAGAAACGTCAAAAACAAATAGAATGTTCATTTGACAGACTATTAGCAGTTGCAAATAAAATCAGTATAAAAGTTTAGTGAACATATAATCTAGAACAGTGAGTAGATTTACAGGAGGGTAGAATTGACTGCTCATGAACTTTTTTATGATGAAAAACTTTAATCAGGATTTTATCTTGCAAGCATTTTACAATCATTCTCTTCTTTCATGCACATGTTCATCAAAATCCACAGGACAGAATACAGGGAACCAAGGTTATAGCGGTAATCAAAAGAATGTAATCCAGGGACAAAGACCAGACATAGAAAACAGACATACACAACAAAGAACATAAAGTTACTAAAATCATACATACAAAGTAACAAAAACAAATGAGCAACACAGACTCCACTAAAAACTGGGAGCATGGACCAGGTGCACTGGTAGGATAAGCATCCTCTGCTTTTCTAGAAACATTCGCTGAGTTGCTCCTGAAAAGTCAAGTCTAGGGTAGACAAAAGAGGAAAGGAAAACTATGACACATTGAACAAATCAGTTTTCATGGTGCAGATGTATACACTGTAATGATCCACAAGTTCATGATGACGACCATAAAACTTCCGTAGTGATGACTTCAATCTTGTAGCAACATAACCCTGTTCCAGAAGCCTATTTGTTAGAATTCTAGTGCGATTCAAAAAGTCTTCATAGTTTTGGTAAGCTCTGGCATTGCATTTAAAAGACACATAGACAGACAGACACACAGACAAGTAAATTCCTACAGCCCCAAAAATTTGAATGCAAGAGGGAGAAAATCTGTAAAAGTTTCAATTTTCACAGTGTACTGATTTTCAATAATAAATTTATTGGAGATAAATACTGTAATCTGATTGGTTAAAATAATTTTGTTATATCTCAATGGATGAAAAAAATATTGACACGCCCCTATTCAGTTAAATTAGCTATTTTTCTCATGTTTAAAGATAAAAATATGTTTTAAAATTAATTTATAAGAACTGGCTATGATAAAAAATTTATCTATTGAAAAATAACCTAAATTTTCCATGTGCATATTTTGTTTATTGCACTTCACACAATAAACAATATGCACATGGAAAATATATGTTATTTTTCAATAGACAAAATTTTTATCATAGCCAATTCTTAACTATTTTGGGGATAATACCTTCAAAAATTTATTGTGTACATTATAGTACATTGATACTCATGAAAATATTCACTAGACAGAATCTGTGAAAATTAGCAACCGCGAAAATTATTACATTTACAGTATTTACCGGCTAATAGAATAGTATATATTTTCATTTGTACTTAGGTAGCACTCCAGCTAAGAATCATGCAAAATGTGATTCATGGGTAAAAGCCTACATATTTTTATTTTTGATATTTTGTCTTAACTGCCATAGTAAACAGAAATTAATATTTAGTTTTTCCCATATTTTATTTTTAGGAGATAAAAAATTACATAGAATGCACAGTAGATTTCAAAATTAAGGGAGATAACTCTGTAAATGACATTCAATTACAATAGATTCTATTGGATTTTTAATGTTGATTATCTCCTTAGAGCAGGCAGATTTGAATGAATAATTACATATTTCATAGTATGGACCCATAAAAAACTTAATTATAAGTATGTAGCCTTTTTTGGGGCTTATCACATTTATCAGATTTTGCATGATTCTTACAAAGACCAGACAGCTACTTAAAAGTTATAATATGATCTTAATCTCTGTCTAAAAAAATTAGGGCATCTAATAGGACATTAAATGATACCACCTTGCTGCAAAATAATTGGGGGGGGGGTAAAAACAGCTGAAAATTAATGGCCATAACTTCCATGGAAATTACCATATCAAACTGAAATTCAAGCTTGATCTGTATTTTATGATACAAAATAATTAAACAAAGTTTGAAAATCTTCTAAAGTTATCATCTGGAAACTGTCAGGGAACAGACAGATAGAGGATTGCAATTTTTTGGAGGGTATGACCTTGCCACTTTGTGTGGTAGGTTTTAAACTTCAGAAGCTCTATGGAGAGAAAGGCAGATAGATGGTACTATTTAAGACATAAAATCCTAATCAAACAGGGTATAAAAACATTACCTTTAGTTACAATTTCTCTCATTGATACAAACATGAGCAATACACCTGCAGCCATTAAAAAAATTATTTTGTGACCTTGGCCTTTGAACTAAGACAAAAAGATTATCATATGGTCCTATACTGCTCAAAAATCACTTTTTAAAGTAAATTCAGGTTTATAAAATAACTTTTTGTACCCTAACCCTGCGTGGAGAGTGCTTTTCTTTATTAAAACATACTGTTAATATCCAGACACGTTTTTCATCCTTTAAATTTCACAGGGATGAAACTCAAATGGAACTTCTATCATAGCCATTTTTTTTCTAAATCAAATTCCATTTAGCTCTAACTACAATTTAATAAATGCATGCTATCTAGAATTATGATAGCCCAAACCAAACATCAATATCTTGAAATAAAGTATCAAAAAACAATGTTCAATTTCTAAGATTTAGTGACAAGATAAATCATTTTCTTTCCACGACAAAATAACATTAACATAGTGACCTAGTTGAACGGGAAAAAAAATTTAATTCCAATGGGAAATTATGATTCTTTTCATGTTCAATCAAGCCCTCCTGATACTATTCCTGTTGGAAAAAGAGAAAACTGACGGAAACAGCTAAAAACTCAATTAAGGAAAATAACCCAACTACATGTAGTTAGTGACCAAACTTTCAAAATTGTCAGCTGGTCAGGAACTAGCTTGTAGGAATATTCATTTGAATTATGTATCTGTCCGCATTGAATTCAGTAACTACCAATGGTAAAGTGATTCATGATCAAGAAAAACCCACCAAACAAACGATGCTTTTTTAGACTACATATGCTATACTTTCACTTAACAACAACCTTTCCTGCATTCAGATTTGCACTTTTCAGAAAATAATACATTTATCTCCCACTAAAAGCAACCAAATCAAGCCAAATCAAGAACAATAACTCTTGCAAAGTGCAAATTCCATGTACAATCTATATAATTCTTATCTCAAAAGTGCAACAACCAAATGAAAAACTAAAACTGGTTACATGATCAGTTACTGTGACTGAACAAGAAAAAAAACTGAATTTGGTGGGTTTTTGACATGCATGAATCACTTTCTGTCTGATTTTTAGAAAGACTGGTACTTAAATATTTAATAGGATATTCAATATGAAATCTAAGTGCCATATAACCAGAGGATTATTGAATCATATGTAAGTTTCCTATTCCATACACTGTATACTATTACTTATGATAGCAAGTCAATAGTTTGCACTTTAAAAGTAAAAAAATATGATATTTCTTATATGTAGAATGGACAATACACATGGATAGGTAAAATTCAGCAGATTTCATTCCAATGATATCATAAAATAAACACCAAAATTGAACTAGAAATACTGTTCAAGCTCACAAAGAGAATCTACCCTCCCCCCACTTCAAACAAAGTCAAATGTTAAGTGTAAGACGTGACAGCACCCAAAATTGCTTACAACTTATGCCTCATCTATATAAAGACGCACACCAACTTTGAAATCAATCCAACCTTTAGAAGCTGAAATTTTGTGATGAAGTTCGAATAGACAGACGACAGACAAGGTGATTAAATTAAATTTATTTCCCTCATGCTCATCTACATATGATGCCCAACTTTCCTATACCCCTTGAACTGCTCTATTTCTATTGCTGAGGAATTTCACATACAAGAAATGTGGACAGACAAACAAGTTCCTATATACCCCCAAATTTTGCAGGGGTATAATAAATCTAAACACAAAATTCACTGAAATGTCTGGTCTCGCATCACCGTTATGGACAACAGTATTTTTAGTGTAGAAGAATTTGCCAGAGTTAAATTCTGTTCGTTTACAGCCCATCATCTAAAAAGAACACAAAAATATGTCCCACAAACTTGCTTGGTGGTTGACTTGACCCTTTTTGTCTCTTGCATGACTCCTTTGTGAGGATTTATATGCTCCTGAATGGTAGAGACATCCATAATAAAATGAAATTAAGGACCTGATATACTAAGGGTCCCAAAAACTGAAAACTCCAATTAAGATTTAACTCAATCAAGCAGCTCCAACACACTGATATAGGTATGAACTACCATACATTTCTCAAGAAGCATTTCAGGTTTTGTACTTAACTGCCTTTATCTAAATATTTATTCACAGTGTAAGTTTAAATGTTATGGCCAGTATTTCTGTTTGTCAGAGGTACAACAATGTACTCTTGTTTATTACTTTGAATACTACTGCTTTGGTGATTATCTCATGGAATTTTCATTATACTGTAAAAGTACTTGTTTTCATGGTTACCAATTATTCACTAATTTCATGATGCACATTAAGCAAATATTTTTCCTGTGAGATTCATGTTCATCAAGCTTCACATGAAATTCACATGATTATCAGGTGAAATTCACTTAACACAAATTTCACGTGAAGGCTCAATTCATCCAAATTTCAAGTGAACAGTCTGTCACAAAGTTTATTTGGTCAATTCAGGTGAAAACCATGAGAAATTTGTGTGAAAATCATATGAAATAATTTTGCCTGTGATACATAATGTTGAAGATTATTTCAGTTTAAAAAAAAAGTCAATATATATTCTTAATTCTAAAATATCAGCCAACCAGTCTATCTGGTTGACAGAGTTATTTCCCTTTGCATGGAATGCCTAAAAATCAAATTGACAGCAGTAATTGAAAAATAAAAACTTGCCTATATCTTTTAATGTTAATTTGTCCATGTTCATTAGATAAGATCTCTTTCAATTGAAATTGATTTACTTTTAATAATGGATTCCTTTGACTTTTCAAAGTTTCTTAGCATCTTATCGTTAAATTTATCAGATTGCTAAAATACAGAAACACAAGTAAGGTATAACTTCTTCCAATAAATTCTTCAATACAGATTAACTGGAAATCGGATGGAATAATCAACTAAATATCAATTTCTCCTCTGTGATATGAGGAAATTGACTTCCTAAACCCTTTTACCTCAAGACATTTATTGCATTAGATGAAAAACAAAGCCTTGAACTGGAGAACCATAGCTTTACATGGATAACATTGAAAATTGCAAATAGGAACATGACAACGCATTAGAAAATTATTTGCTCTAAATATTGTGAAATGGAAGATTGATATGGGACAGCACCAAAAACCACTTACAACTTATGCCCCATCTATATTAAGTCACACGTCAATCCAAATCTGGAAGCTGACATTTTGTGATGAAGTTTGTATAGAGGGATGACGGACAAGGTGATTAAAATAAACACAGACAAGCATGGCTAATCCATCAAAAAACTGACGGTGATTGAATTCGTTCAAATGCTGCATAAGGACAAGCTGTTCCGGCTAGTCACCTGCCATGCTGCCAAATTAGGGTAAACAGCAGTACAGTCAACACTTATTGATAAAGTCATTGGCAAAAAATTTATGAACCTACTAAATTTTTTCAAAATAAATTCTGCTTAAAAGATCCTGGAATTACACTAACAAAAAAATATAACATTTTATACACTCTATACAAACACCATCTGACCAAACATAAAAACTCATCTTGGAAGAAATTACTTCATGGTAAATCACTTTTCCTGTAAAATGTTTCTAGATTGACATCAAAGAAATAATCGAATATTGCTGATTGGAGCCAAGTAAATCAAGGTCAAAATTATTAGTAGATCAATTAACTTATGCCATTGCTAATTAGTGGTATTTATTGGTAATTACTATACAACAAACAAGTTATTTACTTGGCAAAATTGCAGAAATTTCTTGTAAGTAACATACATAGTGTCTTAGACAAGAAACAAGTTTAAAACTTTCAATTCAACCACACAATTTTTTTCTAATGGCAGATATCTTTTCTATAATATTCATAGAAAAATTTCACTTAAAATAAGCAGCTAAGATTAAGCCTATAGTATTCCCTCTTTCCACCTTTTTCTGTATTGAAAGTTTACATATTTACAAAAATCATTTTTAAGTTCCACTTAATTTTTGAGTTACACGTGCAGATATACAGACATACAGACAAGTAATACATGTTAAAAATAGGACATCTAATGGGACATTAAATAATATCCTTGCCACATTGCAAATAAATTTGGGGGGGGGGGAATAATTTAAGATAGCTTAACTTTTGTGGCAATAATCCAATCATACTGAAATTTGAACTTGATCTGTATTTTTTATGCTCAATAATTATACATAGTTTGAAAAAAGATTATTCAATATCTTCTTAAGTAATCATCTAGAAACTCTCAGGGGACAGACAGACTGACAAAACCCTATCTTTTTCAGACAGTATCAGATAATACCTTGCCACTTCATGAGTATTAATATTAAATCTTTAATGAATATATAATCCTAAACTCTACCATTTTGTTTGTGTACATTTTTCTTTCACAGGAACAATACTATTTCCTCATAATTGGACAGATTTGACAAATATATGACACAAAATTTAGTCATCATGCTGGTTACAAAGGAATAAAAATATCTTACTACAGCCAATTCTGAAATCCTGGATGCTCCCCTAAATTAAATATCAAATACCACCCATTCAACAAGTCATAGATATTTAGTGATCATCATTGGCTACTTCTGTCTGTCTGTTTCTCTATGTGTCCATCATACATCACATTTCTGAAACCAATTATTTAAAAAAAAAAACAAAAAACATGGCAATTACTCTATTAGACAGAGCCTGCAAAAACAAGCCATAGAAAAAAAAATCATTTATTTCCAGCAGTAAAACTCTGACAAACATTATAAATGACAATTCCCTCAAGTTTTCAATAAAAAATCACATATTCTGTGAAATTCCCATAGTCTTTGAATAACAAATTATACAATAATCTTACCTGGAGATATTGTGAAGAAACAGTGTAAAACAATTCCAGACTGCAGATAAATAGATCAAGTTCCAATCTTACCTATATTTCCAATATATCTGCATATAACACAAGTTACATTATGAATACAACTTATTGTACATACCTGGCAAAGCTAATTTTATGTCCTGCAATCCTAATCCTATACAACAGAAGTACAATATCTGTTACAATATTTTCTTAATACAGGTGAATGTAACTATAAGGCAACTCTCAGGATTCCTTTAGAGCAGAAGCTACATGCATGTAATCATTCTTAATCTATACAGCTTATTGTACATACCTGGCAAAATTCATTTTTATCACTTATGATTCCTTATTCTATACAAGAGAACATATATGTCTGCATCAATTTTTTTATCAATACAGCTGATTGTACAGACCTGACAAAATTCATTTTATCACCTATGATTTCCATACAAGACTTGGTTACATTATGAATACAGTCGACTGTACATGCCTGGCAGAGCTTATTTTACTCACCTACAGTTCCTTTACAACAGAAATTATACATACAAAAAAATGCACTTAATGAATACAGCCAGTCGTAAATATTTCATCATCTAGAAATTTGAATAACATGTACAACTGAAAATACATGTAGATGTAAATGTTCTTATTTAATTCAGCTTACTGTATGTATCAGGTAAAACATTCAAATCTTACCTGACATTCCAATTTTAATATATTTAGCAAAGGTTTTTAACTCACAAAATTATAACAGAAGTATTGCAACATGAATAACATAAACACCCCATGGATGCATAGAAGACATGACCATAAACATAACAACCCCATGATCATATTATCATCCATCTAAACTAAGACCTATAACAATTACCATTTCATTTTAAATTTCCATCTTGCTGATATACCACTTTCAAACTTATATCTTGCAAAAACAATCTGTTTGCAAATTAAGTCTTAATTCATGATAACTTCTGTACCAAACACTTACAAAGACCTGTACCAAATATGCATCATTCATCACAAAAAGACATGTACTAAATACAATTAAAGTTTTGGATATCCTTTTTGTATGTTACAGAACTTAAACTCCTATAACATGTACAAATATCTACAAAAAACCCATTTTTTTGTACCTACCCCTTACAAAGTCTTGTACCTAATAACAACCAACTCGAGTTTCCATTTACAATATTAAATTTTCATTGATCTCCAATAATGGTATTGTATCTAACAAAAAGTGCATTGCATGTTTAAACATCAATTAAAAAATTATCTGTTACGATCTTTCTTAGCCAAAGTAACACATCAATGCCATAAGGGAGGATGTAGGTGGCAGCACCATCTGTAAATTTCACATCTATAGTATGACATTTTTTTACCATCTTATTACATAACTTATTTGTAGCTGAAAGCCTCTGCTCATTAATCTTTGACAATTAAGAATGGCTTTTAGTCTTTGATTTTTCCTCGATCTATGAAACCCCTCACATTACCATACTTTAATAATCTTCATGAAACAAAAGTTACTCTGGTTAATAGGAGATTCAAAAATCCTAATCAAAGGAACTCAAGTAATGTCAACAAGAAACAACAAATGGTTTTGAAAAAAAACAAGAAGCTCCAGAGAGCCTCAATGTTTCACCTTGGTACTGCAATCCTATACTAATATGAGTAAGCACAGGTCAAAAGATGCTTTACCATTGCCAAGTTTGCTATATATTGGTTCAGTATTAGAAAATTAGTATGTCAGAGTAATTATCCCCAAAATGTATCAATTGCAAATTTGAGCAGCAAAAGGCACCTGCTGAGCCAACTGAGCCATACAGAAAGTAGGCTGTTTGTAGTGGGTACAATGTCAACATTCAAATACAGTTACTAACACCCAAGATTTCAGAGGAGTTAATACTTGAAAATCATTAATTTGACTTTAAAGTCAAAGTTCAAGGTCAATGCCCACCAAACATGGTAATTAATGATAGAGTAAATTTGATAGAAAACTTCTTAAATTTCTTGTAAAGTGTAACAATTCACAAAAAATTGTTACAATCAGCAAGAAATATCTAATAAAAATAACCTTCCAAAGAATGGAGAATTTTTTAATCTCAAGAAGAGATTTTTTATTAATTTAAGTACTAGTCCACATACCAATAGTAAAGCGATTCATGGTCAAGAAAAACCCTCCAAACAAACAATGCGTTTTTAGTCCACATATGCTATACTTTCACATAACAACAACCTTTTCTGCATTCAGATTTGCACTTTCAAGAAAATCATACAATTATCTCCTACTAAAAGCAACCAAATCAAGCCAAATCAAGAACAATAACTCTTGCAAAGTGCAAATTTCATGTACAATCTATATAATTATTATCTCAAAAGCGCAACAACCAAATGAAAAACTAAGGCTGGTTATGTGATCAGTTACTGTGTCTGAACAAGAAAAAAACCTGAATTTGGTGGGTTTTTGACATACATGAATCACCTTCTGTCTGATTTTTAAAAAGACTGCTACATTATACTTACCACATTAAAATTAAATAAATATAGAATATGTTGCCGTTATTAGTGTCTCCATCACAATTTTTGAGATGATCTAAATTTAAACATCACAAAATGTACAAAATTAATATAATATGATGTTATTGGCCCATTTGAAACCTTGTTACTCAAAAACAATGAGAAATATTTCAATACTGATTGAAAGATGGAGTTTTGATCTTCTAGAAGAAATCCAATGACAATTTTTTTTTTACAAAATTGGACCAGAAATAAAGTAGCTAATTTTTAAGGGTGTAGCCCATTGGGCCAGTCATAACTCAACAGCCAAGTGCAGGGTGACACGACTTAGGTAGAATCCAATAAAAGAACAAATTGAAATCAGACTAAAAATAAAACAAGTGACTCTGTAAGATTAGCTCACTATATATTTGCTGAGAAAGAAAATAAAATGAAGTAAAATCATTGCTATACAACATTTTTATCATCACCATTCAACTCCATACTACCCCCGGTATATATAAACCATATATCGTTGTAATCAAAGCAAGTATACAAACCAGTGTGAGAAGACAATCATTACCATTCAACATAGAATACTAGGTTTCCCTAGAGAAACCAAAAATCATTGGAATCCAAGCAACTGATGAAAGTGACAGAAAAATATTTCAATACTGCCAGCCAACTCAAAATACCATGTTTATCTTATGAGTAGCTTTCATCTTCATTATTCTTCTGCAGTTGAGAAAAAAATTGTGAAAAAGGCATTTTGATAACTCCCATGTTCTATTTTAGTAATAATGACAATGTTTTTTCATTTGAAGAAAAAATTTAAATGATCAGTCTGTCTCTAAGGAACATTTCTGCTAACATTCAATAATTTTTGTCGCATGCTTTCAGAGAATAAGATTTTCAAAGTTGTACACGTGAAAAACAACAAAACAAATCTGTTTCAAGGGCCATAACTCCTAAATCAAGTAATGAATTATTTTGTAAATTTCAGCATTGGTCCGCCTTCTGATGGTGAATACTATTACCCCATGTCAGAATTAGCTAAATTCACAGGTTTTTGAGTTATTTGTAAAAAAAACTGTAATTTCAGTAACAGCTGCCATGTTTTTTTCAATATTTCTAAAATTTCAAACAATCAGTCTGTGCATGATACCCTAAAAACAACCATGCCAAGTTTCATTCCAAAGAGTCCTGCAGTTTCAGAGGAAAAGATGTTTGAAAAAAAGCTAACAATAACAGACAACAAAGGACGCAACGTGATGACAATAGTTTTGGAGACATATAATAAAAACTTCTGATTGACCCTTTTGTTCTATTTCTAGTAACAGCAGCCATGATTTTCCATGGATCAAAAATCCCTAAATTAGTTCTATGAATAATACACTAAGTTAAATTCACACCAAATTTTGTTCCAATTGGCCTGTTAGTGTCAGAGAAGAAGATTTTTGAAAGAAATAACATTAAAATTAGCAACAACAAAACATGAAAAAGAGCAATAACTCAATCATGGCTTAACAGATTAATTTGGCCAGGTGAGCTTAAAAGTTGAATTTTTGGACATTGCCCAGCTTTTATCCCCTATAACTTAAAAGTGGTCTAAATTACAAAAAAACATATCAAAATTTCAGAACTATCTTTTGACTTCAAAAAAAGTTTTTGCACCAAGAAGAAGTGTTCCAAGATGACGATGACAATGTGGGTGTAAAAATTTAAGTAAAATGTGTTTATATACCACTGATAGTGTGGAACCTGCCAGATTGTTGCACTATTCTGTATACCAGTACTGACTAGTCCACAGATGTCCAGACTAACAAGTTCAGTATTGTTATAGAGACTTTTTCCAACCACAATTTTTTTTTCTTTTGCTAAATACTGCAACATATAGAAGCAAATTTATTTTCCCTACCTCCATCACACAGCCACCCAAAATTTTCAAGTTTAAAAGGCTATTGCAGAACCTTGAGATTGAGGACTTCAAGGCTAAACAACCTGACTGTTCTTGCAAGAACTCTCCATTTAAATACGGTCCTTCTGGTCACGTCCTTACTGGAGATTTAAGCATCAATGAAAACGAATCTCTTGGTAAGGTCCTCTCTAAAGGTTCTAAAGGTCCCAAGTACCATGAACCAAACTCCATGAATTGGAATTATAACTTTAAAGTTCTTATGGATGCTGTAGAGGATTACACAAGAGAATGGATGAAAGGAGAACAAGAAGATATTGATTCTTTCTCAGAGTGGGTAAAGGCTGTGAGGTCTTCAATTATGAAAGTTTGAAGTTGGTCAATGAATCTCAATTCTACATCAGTTTTCAAAAACCCTGAAGCAAAAACATTGTCTACTACAAATGACAAATGTGTTGTCGTTCAAGCAGACAAAGCCCAAAATGACATTGTTTTTGTCTGCAAAACGTATTACATCCAATATTTATTATCAGAGGTAGACGTAGAAAATAATAGCATTGATAAGACCTATACTGCCACGACACTTTCCAAAGAAGAGATAGTGAAAAACCATAAATCTGTGCTGTGCTCTTTGGGTCTCTCTACCAAAAATGATTGTGATATATAGCGTCAATGTACTGGATTCCTAAACTCCAAAAGAATCTATTCAAACAATGTTGGACAGCAGGATCTGCAAAATGGACCACTAAATCTCTTTCAAAACTTTAACTTCTCTACTCACAGCTGTCAAAGAGGGCCTCCTGTCTTACCACAACACTTGTTACTCCCGTAGTGGTATTAATTCAATGCGGATCCTAAAAAAATTTGAAAAATCTTCTGGAAACCCTTAATTCAAGATTATTATCAGAATATAATAGCATTAAAATCTACCATTTTTCAACACTTTTTACTTCTATTCCCAATACTCAGTTATGTTTGTTTGTTTGTTGGGGTTTAACGTCCGAGCAGCAATATTTCAGCTATATTCAGACAATGAACATGAAATGATGGAATGAAAAAGGGGTGAGACACAAGGACAAAGGGGTTGACAAATTTTGATTGCCACTGGAAATGGGGAGAGGTGGGTAGGGTCAGGCAATTTAACCTCCTGTGGCGGAGCCCTATGGTTCCTACTCTGGGAGAATACCACAGTAGGGTTCTTTAACGTGCGAGGAATGTGGCATCTTTCCCAACACGGTGCACCACTATCGGTCAGGTTTTCCGTATTATAGCCTGACAACCCCAGCATGTAACATGCCAGAGGTACCCCATTCCACTACCTGGGGCACACATCCCAGTTGCTCTGTGGGCAGAGCGCCTAGCCCCTGGCTAGGTTTCTGAGCACTATTTAGTCGCCTTATACGACAAGCTTAGCGCTGCTGCAGGCCTATTCTTTTAACACCCAGACCTGCACGGGGCCCAATACACAGTTAAAATCCTGACTCAAAAGCATTATACACCATTGTTACTCCAAAAAAGATGGTATACTTCTACAAATATGTAGTTTCTGGTCGAGATTCCTCAGACTTGAATTTTTGTTTGACAACATATTTGTCCAGTATAGTGGACACATTTTTCAACAAATGGTCAGCATTCCAATGGGAACAAATTGTGCTCCTCTACTTGCTGACCTATTCTTTCACTCTTATGAGGCTGACTTACCAGCTGATCAGATCCAAAAGAAAGAACATCGTTTAGGTAGATCCTTTAACCTCAGTTTCCGCTATACAGATGACATATTATCTATAAATAATCCTAGTTTCAGGGATTTGATATATCGCATCTACCCTAAAGAACTTGAGATAAAGAATACTACAGACGCTGCTGTGAAGTCAGCCCCATATCTTGACCTACACTTAGAGATTGATAGTAAAGGAAAACTATTGACCAAACTGAACAACTAACATGATGACTTTTCATTCAGTATTGGCAACATCCCTCCAGCACCTGCGTATGGAGTTTTCATATCACAACTCATACATCATGCCAGAGCTTACCACAACTACACTGACTTTTTGTATCACACTAGACTTCTAATTAGGCTTCTGGAACAGGGTTATGTTGCTACAAGATTGAAGTCATCACTACAGAAGTTTAATGGTCATCAACATGAACTCATGGATTGTTCCAGTGTATCCATCTACACCATGAAAACTTATTTGTTCAATGTGTCATAGTTTTCACTTTCCTCTTTCGTCTACCCTGGACTTGACTTTTTATGAGCAACTAGACAGGTGTTTCTAGACAAGCAGAGGGCTATTACCCTACTGGTGCACCTGGTCCATTCTCCCAGTTTAAGTGGAGTCTGAGTTGCTCATTTGCTTTTGTTACTTCGTAGATAATATTTTAGTTACTTTATGTTCTTTGTTGTGTTTGTCTGTTTTCCATGTCTGGTCTTTGTCCCTGGATTACATTCTTTTCATTACTGCTAGAATCTTGGCTCCCTTGATTATTCTTTCAAACAAAAGTAACTAGACCACATTGGAATGATGATTTGTACCAAGAAATAGAGGCAAATGGAAGGATGATAAGGTGGCTTACATTCAAAATCTGTATCAATCCATTCCAAAGTGGATCCAAAGTGGAAACATTTAACAAAGTATTAAGGATTGTTTTTATCATATTTTCTGTGTAAAATTTTTCAATGTCTTTTAAAATATGACAGAAGTCTTGCTTTGTCTATCCTTCATAAAACTCCACCATCTTCTTTTACTGAAAACTTTACAACGTACCAACATTTATCGATCAATTTTATATAGGATAATTTTTTAGCAATTTTTTTGAAAACTAACTGTAGAATAAAACCCCTTTATTACAGAGGTAATTTAAGAAAAACAATATCACTCATGAGCAAACCTGGGTTAGTAACTTTGTATTTCTACTCCAATGTATTTCATTGGAAACCAACCATCATCTCATGGATTTTAACAAATACATGCTACTATTGTTTCCTTTAACAATTATTGAAAGAAATATATTGACTAAGATAATTACTTGTACTCCCCCGCAATCAATGTACACTCGCAATTTCAGGTGAATCGCTATAAATCAATAACCCAAAATAGCAAGTCGTACATTTCTTTCCAGATTTAAGTGAAATCTGATTAACAAGTAAACACTGAAATAGATTTCAATTAGTGAAAAATTAATTTTTACAGCAATCAATTAGATGTGAACTAACAGACTGTATCAAATTTCTTAAAAAAATTCATTAAAATGTTAAAAAATCAATCTAACACAGATAATTAAATGAATTTATATGAAAATTTTCTGAGACAATATTCTGAAGAAAGTTAAGTTTTTGCATCATGGCTTTGGGCAGTAACATTGCATTAAGCATGGTGATTAATAAAATTGTGCATGATACGGGTGACTTGTTTAATTTAACACTTTAAGAGGAAAAGTGCTGTTGCTATGATGCCCTACAGCACCCCTCCTACATTCACTAAATTGTAAGCTTGCTTCTTCATTAAGACAGTTTAAGACTTGATTTTAAGCATGACTTTCATCAATCATTTAAGTTATGTCATCAGGATAAATGACACTGTCAAATTTACTGTGAGTTGGTCCTAACAGTTACACTAGTGCTCACAAATACATGTACCATCGAAGGGTATAATCTACTGACCAGTGAATGGGAAATACACTAAAAACTTGACCTGCATCTTGGTCCTCAGCAAAGTGTTAAGTTTAAAAAGATTTGGTTGAGCAGTTCTTTAGACATGATATGAATATTAAAAGTTTGATAGATGGACAGACAGACAGACATTGCAGGATCATTATACAATCCAGACTCATGGACTTGGGTTGTCTGAATATAGCTGAAATATTGCTGCTCGGACGTTAAACCCCAACAAACAAACAAACAAACATCATGGACTTGGGAGTGTAAAGGTTTGTTTTGAAACAATGTTACACTAGTAGATTTGTATGATATCTAAAAAGTGTTTTGGTACTATACAGACTGCAGAAAGAGAATATTTGGCTTTCAATTAAAGGGCACCATCACCTGGAAAGATAGGAGCAATGGTTTTATGGAAACACAAAAACTGCACATTTGTAGCAACAGCATTACAGCATTCACCTTAATTTGCTATGATAAAGAACACTGAACAAAATAGAGCTAATAACAGTCCAACAAGTGCAGTGCCCTGGTAAGCATGACCCTGCATAATAAAGTTCACCAAATCTCTTAATTTTTCTATACAAAAAGCTTGCAATTATTTCTACAGAAGCAAAGAAAATTGTCCATACAGTTATACGAAGAAAGTATTTAGACTGTATAGAAATAATCACGAAGAAGGAAGCTTGACAAATCTGGAAAAAAGATATACAGCAAAAATTTCATAGCAATAAAATTGAAAAGCAGGAAAATAAATGTTCATTATGCTATACACTACATTAGAAAGTTCCTTTAGTCCTATGCAATATAAACTGCATTATTTCATCAACAATTTACATAAGAACATACAGACAGACAGGCAATTTAAATAGTTATGCTCAAAAGGGAACATAAAAATTCTAAATACGAAATCAATTAGAAAAAGACACTAACCTGCTATTACAATATTCAATAAAATCCAATGACAGTAAATGCTTTCCTAGTACAATTTGATACAAATAACTGAAGGTATGATCCACTGCTTGTTACAAGGATCAAAGGCCTACTTGATTACTCTCTTCTCCCAGGTAAAATGGGGTGTAACAGCTGAACTGAAAATTATGCAACATGCTTTGAAATAGATAATTTCAAAGTTCAATAGATTTATCTGAAACCTATAAAGTGTAATGTATTTTTATTTCATAAAAGGTATTGGCATTTGTTTTTTCCTGTCTTTATTGTTTTTGTTTCTTTGTACTGTTTACAAATAAATGCAGTAATCAAACATTTAACTATAAGGGTTGTATTGCTCAGTAAACTATCAACCATCAATATTGAGACTAGAAAAACTGGGAGCTATGCTCATTAACTTGATACCCCCACTCCTCCCACTTGATAACATCTTTTGACCTCAGAATTAACTTGGATCAAAATCTAAATTACGACATATATAATGGGAATATGTAATTAAGATTCTGTCAAAGTTTCATTACGTTCTTCTCAGTAGTAAAGGAGGAGTAATGGATAAGAGATGGTTACCTTTGTGTGTAACGGAACAAAGGAAGAGGGCAGACAAACCTGACAATAATGAGGGGAGAGGGGTGTTAAAAAACTCAAAAAAAAGTTTGACTTGATAGGTTTCAGTGTATATTGTACTGTACTGAGTAATAATTTAATTTCAGATGTAACAAGCATTTTTATTGAATTAAAAATTTTGTCCATCATCTCATAGACCAAATTTGGTAATGTGAATGTGACGTCATCAATCTTTTTTGCTGATTTTCTCCTTAAATTTTGGTACTAGAATTAAATTATAAGAAATGATTGATATATCTTTTATGTCTACTATGAAAGTACTATTGTTCGTGGGATACCAATTTTCATGGTTTTTGTGTGTAGGTCAAACCAAGGAATTTGATTCCCAATGAACAGTAGATTCCCATTGATGTGTATACTGAAAACTTCAAAACCAGGAATTCAAGAATCCGCGAACTTGTGTGTCTTCCCTGATCATCGAAAGTTGGTATCCATGAATTATTGCACTTTCACAGTAATTTAAATAACCTAAAGACCTATGTTGCACACCTAAAAATAACTTGCTATGTATGTTATTTAGTGTAATTGAGGTTATTTCCTCATAGACCAAAAAAATACAACAGCCATTCCTTAAATAGACTGCAAGTTTATACCAATGTACCTGAATGAACTCAATTTTTTCAAATATAGAAACAAGTGCATGTTTTATGCTTCCTATTGAAACCATCATGTTAATTGATTTCTGTTACAATTGTAAATGTGCATGGAAGTTTACATGGGCTGTTCAGCTAAAAAGACTAGGACTGATCAGGCCCATATTTGGCCCCCTGCAAGACTTGCATAAGAAATTTGATATGGAGAAGTTTTTTTTTCTCTGTTTAGAATGTTAAATGAATGATTAAGAATGTTCCACTACATTTTTTTCTTGTTCACTATGAACATAATTTAATATAGTTTATATATAATGTGTACATAATTGTTTTTTCTTTTTGTTTTTGTTCCTTTTTTTCATTTACTATAATTATCTCATTCTTCCATTTTCTTGTCTTTCCATTGTATTTATAATTTTATGCATAATAACCTCTATGAATGAATGAATATATGACTGAGTTTTGTGAATCATTCAAAAAACTCATTCAACTATTCATTCAGAATGTCCCCTCTGCCCCCTCCGAATCTTCCTATGTCAATTGAAGATTCCCACCTGCTTTTAAAATACAAATGACTTGATTGCAAGATAAAACCCTATCATTGAAATTCCTTGCTTGATACATGCAGCTGATCAATGATACAGCCAGATTCCTTAACAATAACAGCTGTTTAATTAGTTAATTGGCTTAACGAAGGATTCCTACTCAAACATACCAACATTCAAAGCTTGTTGTCATCAAGATCAAAGGGATAATTGTGTATTGCTATTGACAAGTATGTACAGCTGTTACCACATAACATGCAGGTACAATGTACAAGGAAACACAAATATAATTCATGTAGCTTCTATGTTTATTAAAATTGATTCAATTTATACTGTCCTGAAGTCATTGATTAAGCTATAAATATCATATTCAATGATAACGGTACTCCAGCAAAAACAAATTAATGTTGAAAATAATGTTTATAATATAAAATCTAGGCTTAAAGTGAAACGTTACTAAATCATGTCATTGTTAAGAGTTATCAACCTTTGACCATGCACTTTTTATTACAACATGCACAGCAAAAAACATAGACGGTATCTGTCAATTTTTGAAAAAGCATTAAAGAACAAAACTTGTTACCAATGAAACACAAACGGAAGATCTAAACTATGAAGGAAAATTAGAATGGATCTATGAAAGAGAATAGTAATTTGTTGATAACTTGCAGAGTTCGCTTTTTTATTTTGATAGTTTTCTATATATGTCGACAAGAGTTGTCCATGAAATTATGAAAATAATAATTCAAACAAGCAAAAAAGTTTAATCGTAGACTTAGGGCATCCTATTTTCTCAAAGAATATATACTCTGATCGTTGTATATGATGTTTACATGGAGCTGTCTACCACGTTCCCATGAGCAGAACTATTAATCAATCATAGTATAAAATGTTGACAGATAATAATTTGATGCTGAATTTTTACAAAAATAAATTATAAAATAGAAAGAAAAGAAAAGTAAGTTGAGAGAAAATATAAACTACTAGTTCAGATAATCCTGGTGTAAACCACTAGTTCAGATAATCCTGGTGTAAACCACTAGTGCAGATAATCCTGGCGCTTTTTTTTTTATCACTAGTGCTTAAGAACAATCTTGATGTAGTTTTTTTTGTACTATTTTTGGATTAGTTTCTTAATTTTCATTTTTTTAATCCCATAAACAGTCCTACTGTGTTTTTAAGTAAATTTATAATCTTTGATACATTATTATATTTTTATATATTATGAAAACACAGTTGTAGAATATAGATTGACCTAAAAATTACACCCTCATCCAAACAATCCCATGTAGCATAATAGTTATTTTTTTAGCCAATAAATATGCAGCCAACGACTGTGAATTCACAACTGGATCCTTTAGTCTGTCTTGTAAATTTGCTGGCCTAAATCCCAGAGCATAAAAAATACACACAGAAGGTTTCAGCATTGATTAGGCCAAATAAAATTAATTAGTAGATTCTCATCCCCTTTTGCCCTTAAAAAATTGACAAAAATATAAAAAGAATTGGGGCAGGAATTTCAAAATCAGGATTTCTTTTGCATCAGTTTCTATTATTGAGATACTATAACACACTAATCTTTCATTTCGTGGTGATTAAAACAATGTTTCTTCTCTGAAACTGATGCAGCTATGGATTTAAAAAATATCTATACTTCAAATAGCTAAAATTAGGTTAGCAAATATCTGTTATGAAAATAAGAATAAAAAATAACATTCTCCCTCCCACCATATAATTTTGTGAAGGTTTGATGACAATCTATAGCTGCTATTTAAGTTTACTTGGCCTTATGTGATATCTTTTTAAAACATTCTATATACCCGAAAACAAATTTGAAATAATTTCGTAAGCTCATCAAACATAAGGGTTTAACTCAATGCTGTTGGAAATGGTTTGATGCATATTTCATACTAGCAAACCTCTGCTAAACGAAAATGGAAAACCCAGCTAGAGGTATGAAGTCAAACAAAATGATCTTCACTGTGAAAGTGTAATCAAAGGAACAAAGGTTCGAATTTTAACAAAAGAACATAATTCATGGACAAAGACTAAACAGGGAAAACAGACACGCATAAAAAAGACCATGAAATAACCAAAAAATAACAAGCATGAAGAAAACAAAAGCAAACGAGCAACACGGACTCTACTGAAATGTAGCGGTAGGGTAAATTCTAAATATCTTAAGATAACAACATAGAAGTTTAAAGTCATTTCCTATATGGTAATGAAATATTTTTGGATCATACAATAATAATTAAACCCAATTTTTTTTCATGGTGAGGCCACTCCAATTTCAATACCTCTTTAGCCTGCTTTGCTGCATATACTTTGGTATTGCCTAGTAAAATTATGTTCTACCTATGCATTGAACTGAATCGCATGGGTCAAATTCAATATCTTGAAATGTTTTTTATTCTAACTTTCAATTTGTCTCCTTACAGGCCTTCAGTCAGGTGATCTAAAAAAACGTCAAAAAAAGGCAGTTACTCCAACATAGCTTAACAGATTAAAACAAAAAATTTACCACAGATAGATCTCATCCTGCTGAACACTTTTATCCGTTATCAGTATTTGGCTAAGTTTTGGAGATATATGCAAAAAATACTGTCTGAACCCTATGCTTTATTTTTAGTAACTGCAGCCATGTTTTTCAATAGATCAAAAATCCCCACATCTGTTCTATGCAGGATACCCCAAGAAACATTCATCCGTAGTTTCAGAGAAAAGAGTTTTGAAAAATTGTTAATGGCGAAAACAGACGACGCCAAGTGATGCCAATAGCTCACATGGCCTTTAGCCAAATGAGCTAAAAAATTAAGGATGTAGTTTGGGCTTAATGATATTACACTGACAAAAATTCTGGCGATGTTATTGCACATATGAATGGTTTATATGTGTTACATAAAACTAGTGGTTTATATGTGTTATATCAAACCTGTGGTTTATACATGTTATATCAAACTTGTGGTTTATACATGTTATATCAAACTTGTGATTTATATGTGGTATATCAAAATTGTGGTTTATATGTGTTATATCAAACTTGTGGTTTATATGTGTTATATCAAACTTGTGGTTTATATGTGTTATATCAAACTTGTGGTTTATACCTGTTATATCAAACTTGTGGTTTATATGTGTTATATCAAACTTGTGGTTTATATGTGCTATATCAAACTTGTGGTTTGTATGTGTTATATCAAACTTGTGGTTTATACATGTTACATCAAACTTGTGGTTGCTATGTGTTATATCAAACTTGGGGTTTATACCTGTTATATCGAACTTGTGGTTTATATGTGTTATCAAACTTGTGGTTTGTATGTGTTTTATCAAACTTGTGGTTTATATTTGTTATCAAACTTGTGGTTTATATGTGTTATATCAAACTTGTGGTTTATATGTGCTATATCAAACTTGTGGTTTATACCTGTTATATCAAACTCGTGGTTTATATGTGCTATATCAAACTTGTGGTTTATATGTGTTATATCAAACTTGTGGTTTGTATGTGTTATATCAAACTTGTGGTTGCTATGTGTTATATCAAACTTGTGGTTTATATGTGCTATATCAAACTTGTGGTTTATATGTGTTATATCAAACTTGTGGTTTGTATGTGTTATATCAAACTTGTGGTTTATACATGTTACATCAAACTTGTGGTTGCTATGTGTTATCAAACTTGTGGTTTATATGTGCTATATCAAACTTGTGGTTTGTATGTGTTATATCAAACTTGTGGTTTATACATGTTACATCAAACTTGTGGTTGCTATGTGTTATCAAACTTGTGGTTTATATGTGTTATATCAAACTTGTGGTTTATATGTGTTATATCAAACTTGTGGTTTATATGTGTTATATCAAACTTGTGGTTTATACCTGTTATATCAAACTTGTGGTTTATATGTGCTATATCAAACTTGTGGTTTATATGTGTTATATCAAACTTGTGGTTTATACCTGTTATATCAAACTTGTGGTTTATATGTGCTATATCGAACTTGTGGTTTATATGTGTTATATCAAACTTGTGGTTTATACCTGTTATATCAAACTTGTGGTTTATATGTGCTATATCAAACTTGTGGTTGCTATGTGTTATATCAAACTTGTGGTTTATATGTGTTATATCAAACTTGTGGTTTATATGTGTTATATCAAACTTGTCGTTTATATGTGCTATATCAAACTTGTGGTTTATATGTGCTATATCAAACTTGTGGTTTATATGTGTTATATCAAACTTGTGGTTTATACATGTTACATCAAACTTGTGGTTGCTATGTGTTATCAAACTTGTGGTTTATATGTGTTATATCAAACTTGTGGTTTGTATGTGTTATATCAAACTTGTGGTTTATATGTGTTATATCAAACTTGTGGTTTATACATGTTACATCAAACTTGTGGTTGCTATGTGTTATCAAACTTGTGGTTTATATGTGTTATATCAAACTTGTGGTTTGTATGTGTTATATCAAACTTGTGGTTTATATGTGTTATATCAAACTTGTGGTTTATACCTGTTATATCAAACTTGTGGTTTATATGTGCTATATCAAACTTGTGGTTGCTATGTGTTATATCAAACTTGTGGTTTATATGTGTTATATCAAACTTGTGGTTTATATGTGTTATATCAAACTTGTGGTTTATATGTGCTATATCAAACTTGTGGTTTATATGTGCTATATCAAACTTGTGGTTTATATGTGTTATATCAAACTTGTGGTTTATACATGTTATATCAAACTTGTGGTTTATATGTGTTATATCAAACTTGTGGTTTGTATGTGTTATATCAAACTTGTGGTTGCTATGTGTTATATCAAACTTGTGGTTTATATGTGTTATATCAAACTTGTGGTTTTTACCTGTTATATCGAACTTGTGGTTTATATGTGTTATATCAAACTTGTGGTTTATATGTGCTATATCAAACTTGTGGTTTGTATGTGTTATATCAAACTTGTGGTTTATACATGTTACATCAAACTTGTGGTTGCTATGTGTTATCAAACTTGTGGTTTATATGTGTTATATCAAACTTGTGGTTTATACATGTTATATCAAACTTGTGGTTTATATGTGTTATATCGCACTTGTGGTTTATATGTGTTATACCAAACTTGTGGTTTATATGTGTTATATCAAACTTGTGGTTTATACATGTTATATCGAACTTGTGGTTTATATGTGCTATATCAAACTTGGGGTTTATACCTGTTATATCGAACTTGTGGTTTATATGTGTTACATAAAACTAGTGGTTTATATGTGTTATATCAAACCTGTGGTTTATACATGTTATATCAAACTTGTGGTTTATACATGTTATATCAAACTTGTGATTTATATGTGTTATATCAAACTTGTGGTTTATATGTGTTATATCGAACTTGTGGTTTATATGTGTTATATCAAACTTGTGGTTTATATGTGTTATATCAAACTCGTGGTTTATATGTGCTATATCAAACTTGTGGTTTGTATGTGTTATATCAAACTTGTGGTTTATATTTGTTATCAAACTTGTGGTTTATATGTGTTATATCAAACTTGTGGTTTATATGTGTTTTATCAAACTTGTGGTTTATATTTGTTATCAAACTTGTGGTTTATATGTGTTATATCAAACTCGTGGTTTATATGTGCTATATCAAACTTGTGGTTTTTACCTGTTATATCGAACTTGTGGTTTATATGTGTTATATCAAACTTGTGGTTTGTATGTGTTATATCAAACTTGTGGTTGCTATGTGTTATATCAAACTTGTGGTTTATATGTCCTATATCAAACTTGTGGTTTGTATGTGTTATATCAAACTTGTGGTTTATACATGTTACATCAAACTTGTGGTTGCTATGTGTCATCAAACTTGTGGTTTATATGTGCTATATCAAACTTGTGGTTTGTATGTGTTATATCAAACTTGTGGTTTATACATGTTACATCAAACTTGTGGTTGCTATGTGTTATCAAACTTGTGGTTTATATGTGTTATATCAAACTTGTGGTTTGTATGTGTTATATCAAACTTGTGGCTTATATGTGTTATATCAAACTTGTGGTTTGTATGTGCTATATCAAACTTGTGGTTTATACCTGTTATATCAAACTTGTGGTTTATATGTGCTATATCAAACTTGTGGTTTATATGTGTTATATCAAACTAGTGGTTTATATGTGTTATATCAAACTTGTGGTTTATATGTGTTATATCAAACTTGTGGTTTATATGTGCTATATCAAACTTGTGGTTTGTATGTGTTATATCAAACTTGTGGTTTATACATGTTACAACAAACTTGTGGTTGCTATGTGTTATCAAACTTGTGGTTTATATGTGTTATATCAAACTTGTGGTTTATATTTGTTATCAAACTTGTGGTTTATATGTGTTATATCAAACTTTTGGTTTATACATGTTATATCAAACTTGTGGTTTGTATGTGTTATATCGAACTTGTGGTTTATATGTGCTATATCAAACTTGTGGTTTATATGTGTTATATCAAACTTGTGGTTTATACCTGTTATATCGAACTTGTGGTTTTTATGTGTTATCAAACTTGTGGTTTGTATGTGTTTTATCAAACTTGTGGTTTATATTTGTTATCAAACTTGTGGTTTATATGTGTTATATCAAACTCGTGGTTTATATGTGCTATATCAAACTTGTGGTTTTTACCTGTTATATCGAACTTGTGGTTTATATGCGTTATATCAAACTTGTGGATTATATGTGCTATATCGAACTTGTGGTTTTTATGTGTTATATCAAACTTGTGGTTTATATTTGTTATCAAACTTGTGGTTTATATGTGTTATATCAAACTTGTGGTTTATATGTGTTATATCAAACTTGTGGTGTATATGTGTTATATCAAACTTGTGGTTTACATGTGTTATATCAAACTCGTGGTTTATATGTGTTATATCAAACTTGTGGTTTATATGTGCTATATCAAACAGGGTTTTTACCTGTTATATCGAACTTGTGGTTTGTATGTGTTATATCAAACTTGTGGTTTATATGTGTTATATCAAACTCGTGGTTTATATGTGCTATATCAAACTTGTGGTTTTTACCTGTTATATCGAACTTGTGGTTTTTACCTGTTATATCGAACTTGTGGTTTATATGTGTTATATCAAACTTGTGGTTTATATGTGTTATATCAAACTTGTGGTTTCTAAGTGTTATATAAAACTTGTGGTTTCTATGTGTTTGTCACAAGCTGCTAACAAACTGCAAACATTTCACACTGGAAAGGGGGTTGTCATGCAATTCAAGCACCTTACAACAAGTAAGATGGTTAACTTCAGGGAATACAGTTGGTCTATTTTTATGGCAATCACTTGATGAGCTTTTTAAGGATATATAATGGACTTGAAAATCAACATTTAAAGAGATTTAAACATTCTATTGAACTTATATTTAAACATCAATGATATGATAGAAAGTTTAAATCTCCTTGTTAATTGTCCAGTTAGCTATCTAAGACATTTCATTATGCTATAGTCATTTAATCTATTCCTTGAACTTAACTACTTAAGGAGGTTGACCTAGGGTAAGGGACATAACACTTACATATCATTGGAACGTTTGTATAAAGCATCAATCTCTTCTAAGCACCAAAGTAACTTGGATCGATTTCATTCTATTTCAAATGAAAGCTTGATAGGCTTTGGTGAAATTGTATATGATTAAAATATACATTTGTATCACTGTTTTCAAGAGTTACGTCCCTTACTCCAGGCCTACCTTAACTCTCTGTAAAGTTGTCATTGAAAACTCATGTTCAACCTCCTTATGATTGGTCTACATAAAAATCATATTATTTATAATGATTCTTACCTTTATGGAAATTAAATCTGCTTCAAACCAACACAAACAAGTTCAAACATATCAAGTCACATAAATCAGACATTGATTTGCAGACAGTGTCTCTACCAGGAATATGTTGCTGAAAGATACTAATAAAATTAAAGCAATACAGTAACATATGTTGATCTGATTAATTAACTTACAGAATTAAGGATAGAATTTGCACTCTTGCTTAATCTATCATTAAGTTTACCTCTAAAATATACCAAGCAAGGTCATCAAACATGAAAACGTCTTCAAAAGTAATTGATTTGAACACAGATGTAATAGCAGTTTTTTTGGGTTTTTTTGGTTTTTTTTGTCAAACATTTATAGGTTGATATGCATGTAGCCTTGTACATACATAATACAAAAGGAAACAAAATAGGGTATTAATGAAACATTAAGTGATACCAAACCTTGTAAAGGTGAAAAAAAGGGGGATGGTCAAATTTTCAGAATGGATTTATTAGGAAAAAATACATGTGGATTTTGGTGAAAATTAAACTTTACCTATATTTTATGGGACTCAGGAAAGTTTAAAAAAAAAGTTCATTGATCCGTTCTTCATAACTTTATCATCTGGAACCCATCAGGGCACAGAAAGAAGGACAGATGGATATGAAACTTTTTACAGGAATATCACACAATCCTGCCACAAAGGTGTTGTTTCACAAAACAGGAAAATAGAAAATGTGTTCCCTATACATTCTATTGCTGAAGGCAACAGTACAAGATTATACAGAAATGATGAGTTTACATCATTGTAAGAGTAATCAAGGGAACCAAGGTTATAGCGGTAATCAAAAGAATGTAATTCAGGAACAAAGACCAGACATGGAAAATAAACAGACACAACAAAGAACATAAAGTAACTAAAATCATACATACAAAGTAACAAAAGCAAATGAGCAACTCGGACTCCACTAAAAACTGGGAGCATTGACCAGGTGCACCTGTAGGGTAAGCATCCTCTGCTTTTCTAGAAACACCCACCCAGTTGCTCATAAAAAGTCAAGTCCGGGGTAGACAAACAAGGAAAGGAAAACTATGACCAGTTGAATAAATTAGTTTTCATGGTGCAGATGGATACACCATAATGATCCACAAGTTCATGATGACGACCATGAAACTTATGAAGTGATGACTTCAATCTTGTAACAACATAACACTGATCCTGAAGCCTATTTGATCAACTATAGGTTAAACAAAAGTTCACAACATTTCACATTTTAAAACAAATTCATAATCTGGAAACATCAAATTACAGGAACTTTCGGCAAAATTATCAGAAAACTTTAAAACTTTCTCAAAACATTCTTTAAAGAGCCAATAGAATTGGGTTAAATTGTAATTGAAGTTCACAACAAAGTGCTTCTAGTCCTTATGGGATGACTTGTCTGATCCCGTAATTACTTCCATATTGCCAAGTTCTATCAGATATGCTCCTTACCTGTATGAATATTCTGTAACCCTGACATGAATGATGCTTTTCCAATACTACTGTTCAAATTGTTTGACAGATCTTATCTTGGTCTTGTCACGAAGAACAAAAGGTGATTTACATGATGTCATTTCTAAGTAGAGTATTATATGGTATTATTCACCTGCAAAGTAGAGCACTGTTAAAAATGATCCTGGATTTTTTTTACCAAATGAAAACAACAGTTATACCAAGTATAGGAACATTCAACTGATGGTCAGTGCCACTTATACCAAGTATAGGAACATTCAACTGATGGTCAGTGCCACTTACACCAAGTATAGGTACATTCAACTGATGGTCAGTGCCACTTACACCAAGTATAGGAACATTCAACTGATGGTCAGTGCCACTTACACCAAGTATAGGTACATTCAACTGATGGTCAGTGCCACTTACACCAAGTATAGGAACGGTCAACTGATGGTCAGTGCCACTTATACCAAGTATATGAACATTCAACTGATGGTCAGTGCCACTTATACCAAGTATAGGTACATTCAACTGATGGTCAGTGCCACTTATACCAAGTATAGGAACATTCAACTGATGGTCAGTGCCACTTATACCAAGTATAGGAACATTCAACTGATGGTCAGTGCCAATCATATTATACAATAGATTGGCTAAATCCCTTTAGATATATTGAGGTATTGTCCATCAACAACCCTTCTTTTGATGAACGGTTTCTGTTAATATATATCCACCAGAGCTCCAGATAAACGAGACTGCAAAAACAACTTGCTCTGCATCTTTTTTTGGACCTACATCTCAAATTATACCAAGTATAGGAACATTCAAGTATAGGAACATTCAAGTATAGGACCTACATCTCACTTATACCAAGTATAGGAACATTCAACTGATGGTCAGTGCCAATCATATTATACAATAGATTGGCTAAATCCCTTTAGATATATTGAGGTATTGTCCATCAACAACCCTTCTTTTGATGAACGGTTTCTGTTAATATATATCCACCAGAGCTCCAGATAAACGAGACTGCAAAAACAACTTGCTCTGCATCTTTTTTTGGACCTACATCTCAAGTTTGACAACAGTGGTAATCTTAGCACTAAGATTTATGATATAAGAGACAACTTAAATCTCCTTACCTGTGCAGCAACGTACCCTCATCTCCTGTATATGGTGTTTATACTTCACAATTGATTCGAAATGTTAGAGCAAGTACTATCTCCTCTGATTTCCTTGAATGCCCTAAATATCTGTGTAACAGACTCCTGAATAAGGGTACGAGGAAATGCGTCTCAAAAGGTCTCCCTTACCAAATTCTTTTTAAGATATCAGTCCTTGGTTGAAAAATACTCAGTTTCTTTGAAAGTAATTAATAATTTTTTTTTTTTTGTAAATTGGTCTTTGTGCTGATGTGATTGCTGATTTACTGATTATGATACAATAGCATGCAAATGATATTTAATCACCAATGGTATATTCAAGCCACGATGGAAAAGGGAGGTAATAAAATGATAGTGCATCATAAGCCTCTAAAGGCCGGTTGGTAAAAAACATAAATATATTTAGTGTATGACTATGTATGAATGTGATGTTATGTTCATATATGCCAAGCTACACTTAAAATAAAATATCTATCTGTATCTGTTTTGCCAGATTAATTTTGGACTTAACTTGATAATGGATCAGAACATTGTTCGGTAATTTTGCTGTTATACTTATTTATGATAGATTTTTGAGGATTTTTGTGGTTACAATCTACAAAGACAGACAAATTCTCTGCATGAAGCAATGCCGTCTTCGCTTTATAATGAACAAAATGAAGTGTGTAAATGATATATATACAGAAAGTGCTGTTTTTTTTTCAACTTTATTGTTTTACATGTACGACTATTTAAATATTTTTGGCTGTGAATTATGGCTAAAATTATTTGGTCCGCATCTGGAGTGATAAAAAGATATTCTGGCCAATAAAAATTTCGACCATGGAAAAAAAAAAAGGGAATTTCTTAAAATTAATTATAAGGGGAACATGTCATTTGGTTTGCATGAAAATACCAGGTCCTCTACTCAAAAATAAAAGTGTTCTGTGCCTTAGTCCAATTAAAATCTTGACTGGGTGCTATGGAGTAATAAAGGGAACCAAGGTTATAGCGGTAATCAAAAGAATGTAATCCAGGGACAAAGACCAGAGATGGAAAACAGACATACACAACAAAGAACATAAAGTAACTAAAAACATACATACAAAGTAACAAAAGTAAATGAGCAACTCGGACTCCACTAAAAACTGGGAGCATGGACCAGGTGCACTGGTAGAGTAAGCGTCCTAAGTAATGTTAAAACTAATTTTAACACTCATCTTTTTCATAACTTGCTACACCCAGCACAACAAAACTGTGAATTTTAATAACTTTTCCAAGTACAATGTTCTGTTTCATAGACCAAAATCTAATGTACTTTTTGAGGCATAGTCAGTATTATACTTGTATCATAGTCAGTTTTATACTTGTATCATAGTCAGTATTATACTTGTATCATAAATTTTATTTCTACTGTCAATGGTTGTGTATTTCTACTGCCCTTTGAGAAACAAAAATTCTTACAAAATCAAGTTTTCTGAGAAAAGTCCCTTATTAGCAGATAACTAAATGTAGTGCAGAAAACTGAGTTTTTACATGAATTTTCTTTAAGCCCAAGGACATTAATTCAGCAAAAAAGTTTTAAAAAATTTGGTACAAAATTTGGGTACAAAATTTGAACTTGTGATTATTTCCAGTAAAGCAGTATATCAAATATCAAATTATTATCCACAAGTATGACCATAAAAAAGTGTAGAAAATGGATTTGCCAGATAGATACAGAGCCTAAAGTATCCTTTGACAAAAGTCACCAGGCAAGTGACTAAACAAAGTAGATGTACAATCTAGTTCATTCATGATCCTTTTATAAGCTAAATTGAATGATTCATTGCTAGGCCAAGTAAAGAATGCATGAATCTATTATTTGGGATAGTGTTTAGTTAGATCTATATATCAAAATATCATAACGAAATTTCATTGGAATACCATACAAGTGCCTTTTTCTATGTATGAATTTGGGGCAGACATTAAGATGATTTACTTACAAACATGTAAATCATTACCCCCAACCCCACAAAAAAACCCAAACACAATTAAGGATTTAGAGTTATTTCTCCTTAGGCCAAATAAAATAATAGTCTTGTTTCTTGCTACCAATAAGGTAGGTAGGTAGGTAGAGAGTTATTTTAAATTTTTTTCCAAAATATTTTGCACTGAATTAAAGAGGAAACAATCAACACGTTAAACAAAAATTGGGTAGGCTAAAAAAAAACTAGGGTAAGTAGGGTAGCAGGAAACAGACAAGTTTTTTTTTCGCCTTATACGTTTATATGATATACATGTATTCTTGGATATTGTAATATGACATGCTTCAAAGATCTTTAGACCTCAGCCATGGTAAAAAAGTGATAAACACATGACCAACATTCGGTGCAACATATAGACTGTGTCTATTAACAGACAGACAGACAGGCAGGCAGACAGCAAAAACAATACATCTCCCCACCAAAGTGGGCAAAAATTAAAAATGCATAATGTACTATTATACTGATCAATGTAAAGGTAATTACAATTTCAGCTGATGGATAGTATACATTGTACATGTGTTAATTTTATCAAATTGTCTACTCTAATACTAACCACATGTATATTGAATCAATACCACAAAACTATAGTACATGTACTTTCTGGGGTTTGTTGTAAATACAATTCACATGTTCATACCAAGGAACTTTTATGGTTGCCAAACTTCTCTTAAAATAGGGATATCAAATTCCCCAAATCTAGCCCAATATTGAGAAAATAAGAATCTTTTGAAAATTTCCTCTAAACAGTAAATTTTCATTCTAACAAAATGTAAGGCTTCAATCCCCTTCAACAATTGAAGTCTACAAAAAGTTCTGAATGGAGCTATATACCCGAGTACCCATAGAAGCTTTATTTTTCAATAATACCCTTATCAATATTGCCTTTATCCTGAAACAAAAAAGCGATAAAATTGTTTTTAATTATTGGTAGAATTTGTTTCCTGCAAACATATAAATTAATGTATTAATTTTTTTTTCTTTCTAAGAGCTGTGGTTAAAGACATGTGGTGAAGACCTTCAACAAAACAGAGTTGTGTACCTTATATGGTTATGAATTATTATTATGAAAAATATTTGTGATAATTAAAGACATTTAAATTATGGAATGGATTTTTATAGACATTATTTTTATATTTTTGATGTTCAGAAATGTTTTGAATGTTAAATCATAATGTACTCATGATAATAATGAAACTAAATACATGACATGAAACCATTTGATATGTTCACTTCGGATTTTATGTTATTGTAGTGTAAGAAATTTGAATGTGACATGATGAAGTACTCTCAAATAGACAGAATGGAAACTCCCTCTCAGACCCAGGTGGTTCCTAGGAGTGTGCCAAAGCAGCCCAGTCACTGACTGAGTTCTACTGTGAGGTATTCTGATGGCTCGGCTCTGCTGCTGCCAACAACTAACAGACATCTACTAACCCAATCCCTGTAAGAGGCTGTTGTGCGAGATTCGCAAGTATAGTCAAGGCCGTAAAAACCACCAATTGTTGTCCGACCCACAGGGTAGTCAAGGACATTAAAAAAACCCTCACTCACTTTGGATTTGATAAATCTTTCAGAGAGACAACAACCCCACCTGGATAAAAATTTTTGTTTTTGAGTTGAGCTGCTAAGCTATACAGACTTTACTATAGACATTGGGCTTCCATGATTAAAGTCTACTAAACCTTGCCTGAGGTCTGTTAGACCTAAGGGGTTATTTTCATTTGTCATATAAGACATCTTTGGCATATACTATTTAGCAAGCTATTCTCATAGCTTCTTTTCACATTTAAATAAATTTTGCAACTTTACTTTGTCTCAGCCCTGTACAATATGAAGACTTAGAGTACTGAAATCATGTAACTGATATTCAGGTGACTTGTCCAGTCATATTAAAGAGGAGTTTTCAAAGTAAATGTTTCCTTTGAATTGTGAGTTGTCAAAGCATAATTTGTGGCCACTTTCAGTGGCACTGAACAGGAAACTTTGAAGATATTGGAACAATACCCAAATAAAAAAGAGGTTGCATGGTCAGACAAGATTCGCACTGACAGGCCAAAGCCCTCCCTATCATCAGGGACAATATAAGATCAAGTCCCTGTTGTACCGTATATTTTTTTACACTTGTAGGTATCTATGATTACCCTACCACTCTGTCTTCACCTCTGCTAGTTGCTAAAATTTTGCTTAGGGCGGGAATGTAATTATCTTCCCTTATCGATACGGTACTAATGAGAGCTTTGCCGAGCGCAGCATGATACAACCAAAACATGTTAAACTCTTGGCCTGTTCACTTGGGGAGAGTGTGGACACAAAACTAGTTTTTTTTTTTTTTTTTTTTTTTTTTTTGCAAACTTATAAATGGGGACTAACAGTACATTGCGAAAACATCAACTGGTATGGATACATATATTGCACATATTATTTTAGAATTCCATTATAAATACAAAAGAAGTTGCGCTTTCAATTTGTCAAACTCCCTTTTACACGAAAACTGTAAATCTGAATTCTGATGAAAAGGTGCAGGCAGAGATTTTCAAAAGGACTGTAGAAAGTAATCAAATCAGACAAAATATGAAAAAGGCAAAGACCGGGGGGATATTGTCCACATCTACTTCGCTTACAACACGATAATAAGTTAAAAATGATTGATTAAGCCTTAATGTCAATAATATTTGACACGTGTCGCGGAATTGCAATTTAGTTGCCAAATTATTACCGGATTATACTCATGCACTTGCAATATAATGGGTGCCGCTGGTGGAGCAGGACATGCATATACCCTGATGTCATTCTCGGGATTTTTTTTGTTTAAACAAAATCATTATAATTTTGTGTTTTTTGTTTTTGTTTGTTTGTTTGGTTTTTTTTTTGGTTTTTTTTTTTGTTTTTTTGTTTTGTTTTGTTTTGTTTTGTTTTGTTTGTTTGTTTGTATGTTTTTTTAATTGTTTTTTTTATGCGGGAGTTTATATTGCTAGCTAGTGCATTAGTGTTTTGTGTGACGTCTGATTTCCCTTATTTTCAGTTTTCATGTTTAATCTTTCTTATTTGGTTCGCCACATTGTGTATGTAGATTGTTTGTTTCCTGTTTCATGTGTTCACATTTAGGCCATTTTTAGACGTATTTGAATCATCTCACTGCCATCCTCCCAAGTCCGGGTTTAGAGTCCACCTTCCTTCCCCGGTCGTTTGATGGAGCGAAGGTGGACTAAAAACCCTGACTTGGGAGCATGTCCCACTGCTGACGCTTCGCTGCTTTTGTTTGTTTGTTTGTTTCTTCTTCTTTTTTTTTTGTTCTTTGTTATTTTGGTTTGTTTGGTTTTTTTTTTTATTTTGTTTTGTTTTGTTTGTTTGTTTTTGTTTGTTTGTTTGTTTGTTTTTGTTTTTGTTTTTTTGGTCGATATTTGATTTTTTACCGATATTAGACCCCCTATTAATATAAAAGCGCAAGACATATCTGGAGTCTGATTGAAAAACGGGAGCAGGGATTTTCATCAAGAATCTAATAAAAAAGATTAATATTAATTACAACTCCCGCTCCCCATTTTAGTCCTTTATTTTCAGAGCCCCGTGCAGGTCCGGGTGTTTAAAGAATAGGCCTGCAGCAGCGCTAAGCTTGTCGTAAAAGGCGACTAAATAGTGCTCAGAAACCTAGCCGGGGGCTAGGGCGCTCTGCCCACAGAGCAACTGGGATGTGTGCCCCAGGTGGTGGAATGGGGTACCCCTGGCGTGTTACATGCTGGGGTTGTCAGGCTATAATACGGAAAACCTGACCGCAAACCATAGTGGTGCACCGTGTTGGGAAAGATGCCACGTTCCTCGCCATTTAAAGAACACTACTGTGGTATTCTCCCGGAGTAGGAACCATAGGGCCCCGCCACAGGAGGCTAAATTGCCCGACCCTACCTTCCTCTCCCTATTTCCAGTGGTAATCAAAATTTGTCGACCCCATTGTCCTTGTGTCCCATCCCTTTTTCATTTCATCATCATTTCATGTTCATTTTATCATCAATTTCACGTTCATCGTCTGAATATAGCTGAAATATTGCTGCTTGGACGTTAAACCCCAACAATCAATCAATCAATCATTATTTTCAGAGGGACAAAATAAACAAAATAGAGATCCCACTGCCATTTCCTTGGGAACAATTGGTTAAACTTAAAAAAAGGTCCGATAAGTTTTATGTAGGTTATGATCGTAAATAAACGAAAGTCAATGGACGAAAACGACGTAACGACAGCATGGTGCTATTACATGTACTCGTCTGAATAAAAACATCAATGAGGATTAAGCTATGGCAGAATCGTTTTCTTTGGGTTATTTTAAGAACAATATTCTGGCCCCTTGTTTTAAAATTGATTTTAACAGCATCTGGATTTAGAAAATATTCTGGCCCACATTTAACCCTTTAGAAAAAAATATTCAATCGAATGGGAAAAAATTGAGCGAAGCTGGCGAATAAAAAATCTGATACACATATAACTCAAACCAGCCCCATCAGAAAAAAAGCAGATCATGCAGAGTGTCCCCTTTTAGATTTGGGTAAAAATAGAAAAAAAAACTTTTTGTGGTTAGTTTAATTCATTACCGGCTTGACAGCAGAGTTCCTAATTGTGTAGTGTATGTGTCATTTTCAGTAACTGTGCTTAATACGTAACACATTCAATGAAAATTCCAAGAGGAAGAACTTTTATTATCCATATGAATTGGCGCGTGTGGGCATCACATCACATTAAATTCACATCTGAAGCACGTAACAAAACAAGATTTACAATGACTGATTTACCACATAGTACAATATAGTATGAAATGTGGGATGTCAGGTACTACATGGGACGAAGCAGGAAAAATAAATGTTCCAACGACAGGTATATAGCCACAGGTACTTATATTCAGTTATCAAAATAACCCAAATGAACATTGCTATTTTAGAGATGCAAAGGGCTTTAAGGATCTAATTGTTTTATCAGAAGGATTAAGTAGCTTTTTGGTTGACCCAACAGCTGAGGACACAACGGGACGATGCTTTATATAAGAAATAAGAACTTTGCCCAATTCAAACAGATTAAAATTATGAGTTCATTGGGTGACGACCACATCTGTGTAATTTCTAGTTGAGGGCTCCAAGACCAGAAATACCATCATGTGTCCGATGCAGATTTGTTACCTATCAGGTAACCATAAACTGCAAAGGGCAAGCGACGATGCTCTATAGCAACTCCCGGACTTTGTCCACCAAAAAATGTTTACATATAGCATCATAGGGTAATACACATAATATTGAGTAATTTTACAGTCGATAAAAGATGCAGGATTTAGTTTACAACAATTTTACATGTTAACTCAATAAAAGGGATAGGACACAAGTTTTACCAACTTATGAAGTCTTCTCCAAACAATAACATACACTACATAGATTAGAACATCGAGGACATGCATAGATCCATTATGAGTATTAAAAATAAATTTGAATTAGATTTTACAACACAATGAAGGAAAAAAGGAAAAGAAAAACAACAGTACAATGAGAGAGAAAAAAAGAAAAAAACAACAGTACAATGAAAAATAAAAAAAAACAGCAACAACAAAAAACACCAGCACATTGAAACAAAACACCAAAGTTTCAGAAATATATGTTCAAAACTGAAGAGAAACATAAAGTGCCCGGGTAGATGCGCTATTCTTGTGTGACACTGATTTTACCTCCATAAGAGTCAGAAAGGAGTACATCTTGCACTTAGTTTTATGAGGTTGCAAATATTAGACAAAATTTCAAGATTGTCATTGTTTAGTAACCAAATTACCTTTTCATTAGGATTAAGCGAGTTGAAAGATTGATAGAATTGTATATATATTTTTTTTCTGATGTGATTTGTAAGAAGACAGTAAAAAGTTTATTTCACTATCTACTTCGCCAGAGTTGCACCTGAGGCCTGCCCTGTAGTGTGGAGGAGTATCCTGATAACGATTGACCTTGTTCGATTCTAAGTTGATGTGCAGAAATACGTATTCTTGTGATTTCTTTCCTATGATCAGGAGACTGTAAAGGCATTAAATTTTTGTTTTCCCGAAATTATTTTTGAATGTTACATAAGTGCATAATTTTCCATCTGTACTTTTTGTCATTTGATTCTGCCAAATTTAATTGCGTTGTTTGAACTTTTTTTTCCTTCCGGAAGAGACTGTTTTGCATCGTTTTTTTGAGTTTAAGAAGGCCTTGGATACCGCCTGACGTTCCAGGTTGTAGTCTAAATTACAACAGTGTGAAATTGAGGGGAAGGCTTTTCAAGTCATATATAATACTAGTATGGTATAAAGTCTTGTGTGCAACACTGTAGTGAAATATCCGAGCTTTTCCTTTGTCAAATAGGAGTTAGACAGGGAGAAAACCTATCACCTTTTCTCTTTTCTATCTTTCTGAATGATCTGGAAAACTATTTCAATCATCATGACGGAGAACCACTTGCCAAGGTTCGGGATAAGCTAGAAACTGAGTTACATATATTTTATAAGATTCTTGTTATTCTCTACGCTGACGATATTGTCATCCTGTCGGAAACAAAGGGAGGTATGCTGAATGATATTTTTCAGACATATTGTAAATTATGGCAACTTAAAGTAAATGTAAATAAAACAAAGGTAATTATATTTTTGGAAACGAAAATCGGGTAATGTATTTGATTTTAAACTGAATGGAGAAACTCTGGTAGTTTTCAAATATAACAGTTCTTTCGTTGATATCAGAAACAGATTAACCGAACAGGCTCAAAAGGCATTTTTTAGTATTCAGAAACTTTTCGGAAACCAGTTGATTTGCAATTAAAAACTTTTGATGCAATGATTGAACCAATTTTATTTTATGGTTCACAGGTATTGTGATTTGAAAATATGAAGATAATTGAATAGTTCAACTTGAAATTTTGGAAACGAATTCTGTGAGTTAAAAGCACAGCACCTTCTATCATGATATATGGTGAATTAGGGAGATATCTTTTGGAAAATAGGGCAAAATTGAAGATTAGATAATTTTAGTGCAAAGTTGAGGATGATATCATTTTGGTGCATGCTTGTTTCAAGCGAATCAAAACTCAGCACTTCTTTAATTTGTACAGACGTATGCTAGCTCAGAAATTTAGTAGCAATGTCACTTTCAAGTAGATAGATTTTATTCAATCAGTTTTTTTTTTTCAATGACGTTGGTATGTACTTTATTTTTGATATCCAACTTGGTATATGTGATATAAAGAACATAAGCCATGTTTTGTGTTATCAATTTGTGCAAAAATGGCAGAATAACATATTGGCTGCATCTAGAGGCCAATTTTATACTACTCATAAAAATAATTTTGAGATTGGATAACTACATTTTACGAATCTAATGATCAACTAAGGATCTAATGATTTAAAAGAATCCCTAGAAATAAGAAATTTGGAAACACTAAACTTGAAAAATAACTTATGGTTCCTTACTCAATAAATAGAAGACATAGTTCTCCAAATTCTTTTAGCGTTCCCGGCTACTTTTTGATCTTTTTTGCCAATATTTTTCGCGGAATTAAAAACAATACTCTAGTGTGAAAAATATATTATGCTTTTAAACTTTTTTGGGAATTAATAATATACAATTAAAAATGCCTGATGCTCACCCCTCCCTGGTCACACCCTCCTTGCTAACACTAACCATTTATCAGTGCGTTTCTAACATCAAATAAAACCAGCTTACAAAAATTAAAAGTTCTCTCTCAAACACTTGAGTTAACCTAACACCTGCTGAAGTACAGTTCCAGTTTGATTAATTAAGGTTTTACAGCCTTTCACAGATATTTCATGCATTTCAGAACCAGAACCTTTGACTTTGCCTTGTACTTATTCAACAAATTTTTATTGTGCTAGCTCACAGAGGTAGACATATCACCTTATTTGAACACATTATACAGACTCCAGCCAACCAGTCTATATTCTATAGCTATATGCCACCTGCTTGGTGGATAGCAGCGACTACCAATTTCAGCATCTTTGGTGTTGCTCGGCTGGGAATTGAACCTACAATCCACAACATCATTTGTATGTTCAACGAAAACTTAATGTAATTCTCTCAAAACTCCGTTGTTCCGCTTCAGTTCTTATTGGAGTCATCTTGCTAATTCTAACATAGAACCTTGCACAGTGTGTAACTATGGTGATCAAACTAAGGATGTAGATCATTTCTTCTTTGTATGTCCAATGTACTATGATATCTAAACGACCTTATTCACAAACTGAATTGGCTACAAGTGGAAATAGAAAGTATGTATTCTCTCATGTAGGCATCAAGATCTTTCACATTTAGCAATCGTAGAAATTTTTACATTTATCAAGAAATGGAAGCATTTCTTTACGTTTTAAACGCTTTGAGTCCTTGGGTCCACAAGTATACAATATATACATATCATAATTATTGTATTAGTCTTTTTTTTTTCTGTCTCTTTAGTTGTTATTAGGTTTTTTTCCTTTGCATACCATTACTGTATATCCTTGTGGTATGCTCATTGTAATATTGTACAAAATGTATTTCAAGGGAAAAAACTTCACAAGTGTGACTAACTTGTGTCCTAACCCACTTGTTCCAACTGAGCAAATAAAATTGTTAGACACTTGGACTTCTTGATAAAAAATGTAGACACACATTTATAAATATTTGTAACAATTTTTATTTTAAGTACATGTAAAATACAGAACTGTGAACATCTATAAAAAGTCAACAAGTTAATTCTTTAAGCAGGGAAAATGTCATGTCAAAAATAAAAATACATAACAAAACAAAACAGTATGTACAATGGACAAACATCAACCACGTGCAAAATAATGATTTAGAGGGAGAAGCACAGCAGCGGATCTGGATTTGGGGGACAAGGGATTGGCACACCCTTTATTGGATTTTGTGCAAATTATGGGATGATAGCATGGAACCCTTCCATAAATTTCTTGATCAAACCATGTATGTATGAGGGGTCCAATACTTGACAATTTTTAAAAAGGAAACATTTATGAACAAATGTATATCCAAAACATTATGATTTCACTCATTAGCAGATCAAGAGAAGTGACAATTCTAGCAGTCAGAATCTCCACTCTTCTTTTGTTGGAATTTTTTTCTGATTTTGTACATTTTTTTTAAAATTAGAAATTGGACCCTTAATCATACTTGCAGAAGGTTGATATTTGTATAACAGGGCTGATGTGCTTCAACATTTTTTGGGGGGTTGATATACTTCTATAGTACTAGGACTGATTTTCTTCAACAACTTTTGGATTAATTTGTTTAACAATAAAATCCTACAAAAAAATTTAGTACAAAGATATTCCATATCACAGATAAATAGGGTCATCACATTACATGTGCATCTTCTAAAAAAAAATGAAAATACAAGTTAAAAAAGAACAAAAACATAATTAATACTTTGGTAAATTTGACACCTAAAAAACTTATGACACAAAGTGTAAAACTAGCATAACAGAGTTTTGTAGAGGTCTTTTTTGTAAAAAAAAAAAAAGCCTGATGGTCAACAAATAGAAGTTTCCTTCTTTGTCTCTTTTGAGGGATCCTAATTATCCACTTTTATGGTAATGAAAAAAAAACCTCTCTAATCATAATACACAGTGAAACCCATCTTATCCAAACCCCTTATGGATTTTAAATTTTATTCACTTGATAGGTGTTTGGTTTACCAAGATCTAAAAAAAAAAATACAAAAATTGATATAAAGTGACATAAGAATGTCTGGTTTAGAAAAGGTTTCAGGATTTTTTTCTGGGTTTGGTATAGACAGGTTTAACTGTATAAAAATAGACATAATATAAAAAAAATACATTTTACTCTCTTTCTTAGATAACATTTTCTAGTTATTTTTTCTTTAAATAGGCTGAGAACCAATCAATTTAAATGAATGGCCTAAGATACTGTACGAAACACTTTTTAAACAAAAATCAAAGAAAAAATACAAAACAAACATAGATTTAGACATAATTCGGCATCTAACCTGAAACCCAAATAATCATTTTATCAATAATGGAAGTAGGTTCAATTTAAAAAGTATATATAATTAAATATATCACATCAAATGTGAATTTTGTAACAATTAAGAAATAACAAATACTAAATACACTTTTTTATAACAAAAAATATATGAAGCCAAAAACTATAGATAAGTTCCTGGATTTTTTTTATTGGCCTTATTACTCATTGTTATTGTCATATCAATGAAATAAAAAAATAAGTACCACCCTCATCTTATTTTCAAACTGTCAATAGTAAACAATATAAAAAGCCCCTCATCACTCTTATGGTATTAAAAATTTGAAAAGATATGTCTCTCTCCATCCCATTTGTTAGCATACAGAAAATAAACGCTGAGAATTAAGAAATTAACTTTGAATGGCCTAGAAATAGAGCAAAACAAATAAAAAATAAAAAATAAAGCACATGAATTTTCTTCTTGACACATAGCATAGTACACATTTGTAAAAGGAAGACATATGTAGTAGATATTGTAAGTGTGGTGGTGTTAATATATTTTAATGCAGGTTTTCTTTATAAAAATTTGAAATCTATAGAACAATAAAATTTAATGTAATTGATATTGCTACAAATCCATTCAAAATAAGTGTTGAAGATATTTTTATGATGGTTTTCTGTCATGAATTAAAAAAATCAATATCAATAGAGAATTCAAATCAAATTTGATGTAATTGGAATTTCTATATTTTCATTCAAAATACAGACCATAACCTATAAAACGGTGAGCAGTAAGAATTCGGCAGTGCTTGGAAAGAAACTCTTTTTTCATGGGACATTTTCTGTAATATATTTTCATTTCAAAATGTCAAGGATTCATTCTTTATATTCCCCCTTTTATTTACAGAGCAGAAACAGCTCATGGCACAAAGCCTTCAAAATGCGGCAATTTTTTACATCATTAGTGTACCTGTAGTGTTGCTCTGAATCTCTGTTTAAAAAAATTGGGTTGGAAACAATGAGTTAACTGTAAAAATAAATGAATCACAAATTATCAAGAGAACATGAACTAGGTTAAGGGACACAACTCTAACGAATCATTGGTAAATTTCAGTAAACCATTTTACATAAAACTGAATATGATACAAACATATCACTGATTTCAAAAGTCATGCCCCTTTCCGTAGGACTACCTCCTCAAGATGTATACAATCAGAAATATAGACACACTACAGCCAAAGAAATGGTTACCATTTCTAACTGTGAATAGTGAGTAATTTTCAGAAAGTATCATGCCTTTTTTTTTAAGATTTTTAAAAAATATTGCTTAAGACTAGATTGCCAATTAAAAATGATAAATTAATTAATCAGAATGCCACTTAATAGGAAATGTTACCTGGCACACTCATTATGCATCCATGGATCAAACATGAAAAAAAAAAATACCCCATACAAACTGTTGTTGAACCAAATGCATTAATGTTTGCACAGATAAAATGGTTTTCCATAACCAAAATGCTACAGCTTTTAAAAAACTAAGCATGATGCACCCCTTTCCCAAATAAGCTCAACTTTCAAAACTAAATACTTAACAATTGTTTCCATTTCATTTGAGTAAGAATCATTCTCACTTAAAATTAAATAATACTTCTGTATACATATCACAGCCATAAATAGCAGTCTATCAAAATTGAACAGTAATAACTAACGGTAAACATGTGTTATAATTTCTGGGGAGTCGAAGGGTTTGTCCATTTGTCTTCTCTCTTCATATCGTGGAATTTTTGACCAATCAAATGTAGTAAAAACTGTCACTGATTTCTTCAGTCTTCGTGAATTAACAGCTTCCTCTGTACTTTCGTACGGGGGACTGAAATTCATCATAATGAAATATAATATGAAATAATATCGTAAACTTGTATTTTTCCTGAATGTAAATTCAGGTTCAACTAAAAACCTGGCAAATAAAGTAAAAGTTGAAAGGTCAAAACTTTTTGTGTTAACCTCAAAACAACTAAATAATTCAGAAAGTCTCATTCTAAGATAAATATACCTATAAGAGTAGTATATTAGGTTGGTAAATAATGAAACAAGTTAAAACAGTTTATATTTTAGTTAAATTCAACCTCCTATTTTTCATTCACTACAGATTAAATTTTCCTGTGTTTTGAAATTTTGTTCATTTAATACAAAATTTTAAAAAAGTTTTTTTTTGTTTTTTTAGTTGTTTAACACAAATTCAAGTTCCCAACCAACTGAAAATTTCTGTTTAAAACTTTTTTCTCAAATCCACCAATTCAAAACTCTATAAACCTACAAAATTTAACAAACCAAGGTTATCTTCAACTGAAGGACCTGTACAGTAATAAGACTATTGAACTGAAGGACCTGTACAGTAATAAGACTATTGAACTGAAGGACCTGTACAGTAATAAGACTATTGAACTGAAGGACCTGTAAAGTAACAAAACTATTGAACTGAAGGACCTGTACAGTAATAAGACTATTGTTTCTCCTCTTTCCAAATCTCCTTCATTTCTATCAAAGGTTCTCAAATCATACTGGGACATACTAAATGGATTCATATTACTAGTATTAAAATTAAGACATCTAATGGGATATTAAATGATATCCTTATATGTTGTCTTCTATGGACACATGATAAACTACAAATCATCACATGGTAACAACAGATCAAACTTATTTAGACTCTGCAATCTCAAAAGAACTAACTTCCACTTTTTTTTTCAGTGTTCAGAGAAAGATAACTCCAATAACTCTAGTATCTCTAGTTCATCGACATGAAAAGAGTAAGTGGGGAGGAAATACCCAAAAAGAACTTTCACCATTCTTTAATATTCAAAGAGAGAAAGGGGGAAACAACTTTCAATGGTCGTAACTTTTATGGAAATAATCCTTAAAATTTGAACTTAATCTGTATTTTATTGTACTCAACTAACAATACAAAGTTCGAAAAAGATCCTTCAATATTTTCTAAGGCTATCATCTGGAAACTGTTGATGGATGAACAGAAACACAACTACATATTTTTAGAGGGTATCACATATTACCTCACCACTTGTCTGAGAGTATCACATAATACCTCACCACTTATCAGAGGGTATCACATAATACCTCACCACTTTGTCAAAGAGTATCACATAATACCTCACCACTTATCAGAGGGTATTACATAATACCTCATCCCTTATCAGAGGGTATCACATAGTATCTCACCACTTATCAGAGGGTATCACATAATACCTCACTACTTATCAGAGACAGAGGGTATCACATATTACCTCAACACTTTGTGTGGCAGGTTATGAAGAGTAGACAAAACATATTAACTTATCCCCTTCTGCATAATTCTTAGGTGAATCTGTATTTAAACAGTATTAGGTACACTAATACCACTTATCATGGTAATATATGATAGTATTGGGTAAACTTAACAGTTGAATATGGCCCCTTTCGGTCTGTATCTTTATCATGGTAATTTAAGATAGTATTGGGTACACTAACAGTTGAATCTGGCCTCTTTTGGGCTGTATTTTTATCATGGCAATTTAAGATAGTATTAGGTACACTAACAGTTGAATCTAGCCTCTTTTGGGCTGTATTTTTATCATGGTAATTTAGGATAGTATTAGATACACTAACAGTTGAATCTGGCCCCTTTGGGGCTGTATTTTTATCATGGCAATTTAAGATAGTATTAGGTACAATAACAGCTGAATCTGGCCCCTTTTGGTCTGTTTCCTTTATCATACTGTAAAAGTACTATTGTTCATGGGGTGCCAATTTTCATGATTTTTGTGGATAGGCTAAACCACGAAATTTGGTTCCCAACAAAAAAAAAAATTTACATTGATGTGTATACTGAAAATCTCAAAACCAAGAATCCACGAATTTGTGTTTCTTCCCTTATCCACGAAAAATGGTATCCACATATTAAAGTACTTTCACGTGAGAAATATTTTAATACAGTATAAGAAAACTTCTATTTGGTTCTGACTTTTTTTAGTCGGAATGCTTTATCAAAGTAATTTAGACTATAGATAGAAATTATTTATAAGCATTCAATAATTGTATAAGTTGAAATTTTCAATTTTTCCAAAAATTAGAGGTTTTATTTAATTAACTTATCTAAACTGTTAGTGTACCTTAAACCTTTGTAATAAAAACAAACAACATAATTTTAAAAAAATCAAAAAGAAACGATACAAAAATACAATAAAAAATGCAATTCTGAAACTTTCAATTTAAGTTGAAACCTCGTACTTACAGTGTACTACAAGTTCTGTAATGATAAAAAATTATGAAACTCATTTGTCCCTAAACAAATGCAAGTTTTTATTTGCTGATTTAAAAGAGAGTGATTGATTGAAAGAATCTATAAAGATTTAACCAGATATGTCTATTCTGATGTACCATAGGGTAATTTCTCACTTCTTTTACAGGAATATTCCTATTTTTAGCCATGCGATATATTCTTATCTCACCCATGGGTAACATGAAATATGCAAGAAGAAAATCAAATGCTGCCAGAAAATGTAAGACAAAAAAATTTCAGACATTCTGTAGGTGTTGGTGGAGCCATGTGATAGACAGACAGAGAGACTAACAAACAGACAGACAGACTGAATCAGATTGGTTTTCTTTGTACTTACAAGTCTCTTAAATAGCTGTTTCCTATATTAGCTCTGGATTCTGCAATAGAAATGATACATATATTCTCATAGCTTTAGGATGTAATATTTTCTGAAAAATAATAACACAATTATAGTTCAATATGGAGACTACTGTATACCTATTTTTTTTAGCAGTGGACAAATGTGAAAAAAGTACTCATGAAATTGAATTGACTTTCAACACTATGAAATTCTAGTTATTTTTTAAACCACAAAATTGGTAATTAGGAATCTGTTCATCTAACAGAATTCACAAAAATTAGCTACAACAAAGCCTTTTAGATTTCAGAATTTATCTAATTTGACAGGTATTGTATTATTGATATAAAATGTACAGTTTACACATGTTTTCTGTTACCACAGGTTTCATTTTAAACAGGTTCCCAGTTTATTCAGGTTTCAGTTTTACTGTACTACAGAAAAACAAAAATATTTTTTCTCTTGTACTTTTTTCTGGTTATTTAATGAAATAAAAAATAATCATATATTTTACCAAAACCAGCTGTATTGGATCTTTCTAATCCTCCAGGATAGTACAAATCTGGAGGCCCTTCAGATCTACGACCAAATGCAATTGTCTCCCTTATTTTCTCTTGATCCTGATCGTAAACTTTTCTTGCCTGGTCTGTTTCTGATTTTCCAACCTCTGAAAATTACATTTACAGTAAATAGGTGCATTTTATGTAAGAAATTCCAAATTTTAACACCATTCAAAACAACAGCTCTACAGTATAAAATACCTCTTCTGTCCAATAACTTCAATGAAGGCACTGTGTGGATCAATAGTAACCGATACCCTGGTTCTTGTGCAACAGGATTGTCAAACAGATCTGGAAGACAAACAGGTATATTAATAACTATGTTGGAAATAGGTCCCTAGTGAAAATTTGATGTTGTTTCAATTCTGAAGAGTAACCTATAACAAAAAATCTTCCTAGCGTGACCCAGTGGCCCTTTTCACAAAAAATCGTAAGAGTAAAATTAGTCGTATGTTATGACGTCACAACTTACAACTAATTTTACACTTACGATTTTTTGTGAAAAGGGCCACAGGAGCTCTCTACCCCTTATGCTAATGGATGTTGGTTGATAATAAAGAAAATCCTGGGAAATGTCGGGATTAAACCTATTTAAAGTGCCCTCCCCTTTCCCATTTCTATCCTGATACTGCCATTTGTTATACAGACTTTCCTTTTCACTAGTTACTGCCTAGATTTCAGTTCAGTAATTTAGTTATTTCCCTTCATTAAGGTCATTCAGTAAGACCCCTTTTTGGAATGTTAATACTTCTATGGAATATGAAAATAGTTCTCTAGATTGACTTTGATAGTGTATTAGGATTTAAGATTGTGTCCATGTAAAACTCAGGCAGATCCTATGATATGGGTGGCACAGGTTTAATTTTATCTCACTGATTTTTTCCATAATGGCATGTATATATATTGTATCATATGTATGTCAAATAATTGGAAATTTGTTTTAAATTGACAATGTATGGCTCAGAAAATGGTTTTAAAAATCCCTAACAAAGCAACCAAATTTTGCTAAAATTAGAGAGTTGTCTCCCTTTTTCAATGAATGTCAATGCTTTGTGCATAATTCATATCTCTTTAACCATTGCAGTTAATCAAAAAATAACATTAAACTTTGAGAAAGGATGCATTTGTGGTATAAGATGGGTGAAATTTTTCAAAATAACAATTTGCCATGTGCAACCCACTACCTTGTTTTAGCATGGACACCTTCTTAACTATTAGGAATGGGCATTTCTTTCATAAACATTTCTATTTTCTTTTATGAGATGTTTTAATCTAAAATGTGATAAAAATGCAGACATGATTTTTTATTAATAAATAAAAATTTATCTCCCCTTTTCTTGTTCTTTTTCTTTTCTGTAGCGTATATTATTTCTGATTATTGTTTTTTCCACTTATCTATTGACTTCTAAAAATTGAATCTGCAATGGCACATGACACCCTTTAATCTCATTTACTGACATAATCCCTTTTACCACCAAAAACCCCTGAAATTCCAGCCCTGCAGTGTTACTTACTAAGGGTGTGTAAATCTTGCATCTTTGTAAATTCCCTGGCTACTTTGCCCAGTTCTGTTAGTTGATTGTTGTGTAACATGAGAACTTGTAAACATGTTAGATGTCGTAGTACGCCTGTGATGGTTGTCAGCTGATTGTTTTCTAAATGCAATTCTTTCAGATGGCAGTTGTTTGATAAACAGTCAGTTCTTCTAAGCTAGATAAGGATAAGATAAAAAGCACAAATTAGTTATACATGTATATGCACAGTACAAATTGGGGGATTAAAAGATGGACAAAAGAGGATCCTAACCTGGGATCCCAAATCTTTCCTAAAGATCTCCCTAAAGATCCCATTCCCTCTTTTAGTTGGAAAATTTAGTTGATTTTACAGGAAATCACTGAGCCATGACAGAGCTGGCCCCCTATAAGGTCAGTCAGGGGCCCCCTCTTTGGAGAATCTCTAGATCTGCCTCTGTTGTCTCCTTTGTAAATTCTTAATTGTATGCTGTAGGTGGCAAGAATTACAAAAATTAAAGTCCGTAAAAAATTGAAAAAAAGGGAAAAATGTGGAAAATACTTTTATACATTTGTGTTAATAATACATCGCTAAATACTGAATTCCTTAATCATTTATTAAACTATAATGCTTTCGGAGTATTTTTCAATGTTAAAAAAAAAGACATTTTGAAAAAAAATCAGTTCCATTAGCCCAACAGGGGTCCTCTTGGATCAACCAATGATATACATTATATAGGTTCCATGTTGAAACTAAATTTCAATATTACTTCCTGATGCATTTAACAGCAATCCTTTTAAAATTTATTTTTGCTAAATACCTGTGATTACCATAATTCTAATTTTAATGAAAGCTACTGCCATGTATACAATTTCAACATGTTTGCCTCCTGGGACCAAAATGTGGCTTTACCCGGTAATGCTTACATTAAATATAAAATTCAATAATCTCCATGTTCAATATTTTATATTTAAAGTATTTGATCTCACAATAAAATGTAGCTCATAATATGAAAATATAACCAAAATTGAAACACTCCCCTCATAACAGAGTTCATAACTTCTTTTTACCTTATTTCCGTTCAACCAGAGTGTTTTCAAAAACTTGAATCTGGCTAAATCTGTAACTTCACTTAAATCTCTAAAAAAAAGTACAATGGAATTATCATAAAATGTATGACAATGTCTCTTGCAACCTTCTATTAAATTTGATTTTACTGCCAAAACAAGTAAAACAGAAAAACAAAATAAAATACACTATAATTCCTTTATACCAAACTATACCTATATTTCATTCAAATTACCTCAAAAAGACACATAAATGACTAACACCTCTTGTCTGTGGACAAGCAGTTGTCTGTGTTGGGGTTAAACTAGTTTTTTAAGACCTTTACCATCAAAACTACCAGCACTAAAAATAATTATTCACTACCATTCCAGTAGACTGGATTTGGAGTAATAAAGTCAAGTACTAAATATGCCAGATTTAATATAGTGCCATATACTGAACAAAGGGCTGTCAAAGAGTCAGCAAACTGGATTTTCCTATGTGCCCCTGTAAATTGGTTGAACAATGTCAACTTAATGATAATCATCTTGTCATTCTAAACATCATGTTAAAATTTGAAAGCAATTGACTTTGTACTTGTCAAGGTATTGAAGGGACAAAGTTCAAAGTCTCATATCCACAACAAAAATGGCTGCTCTTTGGAAACAAAAAAAAATCAATATTTGTGAAAATAAAACTTGACATTTCTTTTGTCATCTTGAACATCATATCAAAATTTGAAAGTCATCACCTTAATTATTTTCAAGTTATTGAAGGCACAAGGTTCCAAGCTTCCATTTCCACAACAAAAAAGGTCACTTGGAAACAATAAAAAAAAGATAATTGTGAAAATTGAACTTGACCTTCATTTTGTCATCCCAAACATCACATTAAAATTTTAATACAATCAACTAAATACTTTCAAGTTATTTAAAGGACAAGGGTTCAAAATCCCTTTTTGTATGGACAATTTTTGGCAGCTACCTACTTATCCACTGTACATTCCCATGTCTGGTCTTTGTCCCTGGATTACATTCTTTTGATTACTGCTATAACCTTGGTTCCCTTGATTACTCTTTGATAAACCTAATGCAATTCTGTGAGTTATCTCTTTCTATCATTAAAATCTGACACTTTATTACAAATATGAGCAAAAAAGACCATTTGTGAAAAATCAATTACATAACTAGGAGAGTGCTTCAGGAATATCACCATCTAGGAATGAATGTAGGTAGTACTGATCTGACATACCAACAAAATATAATATTTTTTGCAAATGTTTTCACATTTATTAAAAGATTCCTCCCATTTATGTTTCTGTCCATATTTGTGCAGTACATACATTTGTATATTTTACAAAACTTTCCAACTTTTGTTTTCATAGTAATAGTACATGTACTGAAGTTTTTTTTTTCATTGCCCTGTTGAACCTAATTCAAATCTGTATTTGTTAAAACTGAATAATGATATAATGCATGCCCTTAATGTTTTAATTTTTGTGTTATATAACTGTTGGGAAAATAATTCATAAATTTGTCTCCTATCCTTTTTTGAAGTTGACAAAAATACAAAATGTTGTAAAACCAAACTAGGAATGGAAAATTAACAATAGAAATATCAAAATAAGCCCTTTTTTCCATAAATGTTCATATGGAGGCTGCCATTTTCTAGCGTAAATATCTAATTCAAGAAAAGGCATCTAAGTAGTGTTATTGTTAGACTTAGTCAACTGAAGTTGTTTTGGATAGATATCTTAAACATACAGGGCCATGACAAAAGTATTCTGTCATTTTTTGACAATTTTTTTTGAAAAAGTAAGATTTTGTAGGAAAAAAAGATAATAGGAAAATATTATCAAGATATCAGGCAACAGATCATGATTTGATGGAATAAGGAACAGTCTAACTAAAAATAGACCTAAGTCACCTTGCCTAAAACAAATACAAATTGGAGGGGCTACTGGAATAAGGAATAATTCAATGGGCTATGCATCAGTACATGTACCTGTAAGTTCAATCTATTGTACATGCGTAGCCTTCTTATGCATGTTTTTATGGAAGCAATCCACTACATGTACTTACTTATTTGATAAATAAAGCTCCTCAACATCTTTATCTTTCTTTATACCACATTTCTTCAGTAGTGTCTTGATTGCCTGAAATATAATAGAAAATATTTATTTTGATTGGCCCGTCAACATATTCTAAAAATTATACCTCTGGATGGCACTGGTAGCTTTTCATGTAGTTGTTAATTTCAGTGTTTGTAAACAATATAATTTACGCCTCCCTTTATTTATTATTGGTAATTTTACTTTTTTAGGGACTCTATCATACTAATGTATGCCATTCTGAGCTAAAGTTGTATAGTCATCCTCAATGGTTCATTTCATTTTAATAAATTAAACAATTAAAATCTTGAATTTAAAAGAATCATGTTTTCCTCTGAGTAATTGGACCTTAACCTTCAAAAAGTAATTAGCTCCTTTTAACTTTAATAACTGCCTTTTATGATTGTAATGCTGGTTATTCAAGGACCATAATGGTTTCAATTATATATTTATCATGATTAATTAATATCAATTTTTAATTGACATTAAACTCACTTTTTTATAATTTAGTTCAATTAAACTAATCAGTAATCCCCTTTATAAGCACAAGCTGTGATTTAACAAAACTTATTTATGTATTAAGTTTCAATTCATGAAATTGGCACTATGTCTACTAAAAGTGACTTTTTATCTTGGGACCATAATGGCATCAATCTTGATTTAATACTGGGTGATTATACAGCTTCAGACTCAGAATCTGACAGTGAAAATCCTCCCCCCAAAAAAAGGGCGAAAACTGACACTCAAAAGTAAGTCTAACAGTGCCCTGAATGAAATCATGCTTTTTCCTCAGTATCTGGATTTCATAGGCATTCAAGAAAGAAACACTGTATGAGCAACAGTACATAATTACATAATTGTAAGTCACCTTTTTAGTGTAAGAAATATTCTTGTTACTTAATGAAACACTCATACTATTGTAGTTGGTTACATGAAATCTTGTAGAAAATCATAATTAAAGAAAAAAATATGGAATGGGAAGTCTATATACATGTAAATATACAAGTTTTTTGTATTATATTTCTATTTAGTCAGGAAAAGCTGTATTTGGGGCGAGGCAATCAGTCCTTTTGAAGGTTCATCAGACAGTTGGATATCTCTGGTAAAAATGTGACAGGACTGGTAAAAAAATATGGAACGCCAGACCAAAAAATTTCCGATATTAGTCATTCTTGATTCAGGTCAAAATGGCTGTTACAACTTGGTTCACAGGACCAAATGTCCTGAAAAAAAAACTGAATCTTTGGAAAGACTGGGCAATGACGAAATGTGAAACAATCATGTTCTTAAAGTCCTTCTAGTTAGTAATATAAAGTCGCTGCCTTGGTGTATAATTTTCCACCTGAAAGAACCTGGACAGCCTTTATCTTTAGTATTTGGAAACTATACATAAACAGAAGTAAAAAATGTACTTTTAGGTGGTACATGTACAAATACAATTTTCATACACCTGGATACTTATAACATAGCTAACAGATTATATTCCCTTGATCTAAAATTGTTACTTTTTGCAGGATTTCTCAAGTAATAAGCTTCAAGAATACGATAAATATTTTTGACAGACAATAAATTAAATATCAGATATTTTATGTTTTGTTACCATACCCCTTAAAAAAATGCAAACATTTCCTAACAGAAAGAGACCATCCTGTCAAGATTTTTGGAATACATTATATTTTTGACAAAACAAACATAAAGCTGGTAAAGGCAATTCATTGGTTAATTTAATATGTTCATTCCCGAAGTTTTAAAATCTGTAATTTCATCAACCTGATTTCCACATTCAACAAGCCAAAAACCCAATTTGAAGTTCATTTAATCTGCTTTTACAAAGGATTTCCAGAACTGCTGGATTTTCTATTCAGGTAGGTCATTTGTTTTTCTTCTATTTATTCACCTTATGTCGTGTTACAGTAAAGTAACTGTATAAAATGTTTAAATGGTAAATATTTTACATTAATTTTGACGATTTCAAAGAATAGTGCAACCAGCTTTATGCAATATGGCACCCAGAAGTAAGAGGTTGAGGTATAGAGGAATGAAATTCCAACCTCTTACGTTGTAGGAGTACTGTTTAATATATACTTTAAGACTATGTAAATATTTATTAGAGATATTTATAATTTAAAAAACAAATAACTTTGTTAGTTCCCACATCTGATACAAATAGAAAATTTCCTGTTGGAAAAGGTTCGTCCTGTTCGGATTTTGAATTTATTACTGAAACATATATCAAAATATAGCAAAAAGTTGAATTATAAGAATATGTTAAGGACTTTTGACAGACATGAACTAAAATCCAGATATTTGGTATTTTTGTTACTGGACCCCCATAAAATTCATGTAACAGAAATAGTCCATCCAGTCAAGATTTTTCCACTCAAAATGAAATAATTTTTAAATCAATATGTACCTATTAGTATAAGCTTGAAGAATAAGTAAACATTATTTGACAGACGTGACACATTTTCATTAATAATGAACTCGATTTATCAACATGTCCCCTTTATATCGCCATTTTATTGTCAGAAAAAAGTCTGTCCTGTCGAGATTTTCGCTTTATTTTTTTTCTTTGACATTTTCCAAAGAACTTTATATCAATTAAATTAAAAGCACTTTTATTCTTCTTTCGAAATCATTTTAAATATACTAAAAAGAAATCAATTTAAGTTTGACTTCAACGTATCTTGGGTATAAAAAGAATGTGCTAAAACTTGTTTTAGTTTGTAAATACATATTCGAGGGAGAAATGATAGGCCTGACGTGAAAAAATAAGCAGGACCTGTTCAGAGACCGCCATCTTTCCTGTTGTCAAAATAACAAATGTAGAGCCAAAAACATCATCTTCGTACTTATTCAAGGAGAAATATTTCTCCATCAAACAGTTTTTTTAAATAAAACTAACAAAATAATTTCCGTATGATTAAAAAAATTGTTTTACTTTAAACATTGTATAATTTTGAGTGAATTATTAGTTTCGTAGAAACATAGGTACCTGTAAACTGCGAAACGAAAATAAATAACGAAACGAATTTAAAAATGTGTAGTACAGTACGAAAATAAAATACAAGTCGTTGACTATCTTGAGATCCACTCTTATTATCTCATTTTAATGTTGCATGAGAGATTCCTCTCTAAGACTTTCTAGTGCATGACAACTGTATTGAATAATAACCGGAAAATTACAACATTCGTCTTATCAAAAATAAGAAATTCACCTCTTATTTATGACTATTATATAAATCAGCTATAGTGAGGTCCAATTTATGGTTTCGGCGGCTATTTTTTTCTATGAGTTATCAGAAGATTTATAGAAAACAAGTGACAGGTGGCAACTGCGGAAGTCACGTAAAAACAAATACATTACACAGAACTCTGGACCTTGCAGTGATATGTGATTTAGAAATTTTCAATGTATTCGTCCGGAATGAGCGTTTTATATCCAATAGTTTCAAACTTTGGTTTAGGTTGCACTAGACAAATGAGATTCAGGTACACTGTTTCATACACAAAACTGACCCGGTCTAATTTTGTAAAACTTAAAAATAAAAGGTAAAACTTGGTTGAAATATTGATTGTCGGTAGTAGAGCATTCAGACACGAATAGACTCAATACTTGTGAAGGTAAAAAGGTGTAAAATGCATGCTTTAAGCTATCCGGAATGATTCAGGTCATCACCGGATCGGGTTCTCTTCCATCCACTAACTGGCTGTTTTTCAAAAATGCAAAATTTCGCACGAACTTTAAGAATTAAAATGATGAACAAATGAGCAGAAAAAGGTACACTTTTTACTTGTTTTTTTTTTACAATAATACCATGCCAACTTACTTTTTCTGGAAGTTTTTAAGTGTCTGATATTTTTTTCAGAAAACCTGTTTTTTTTTTATAGTTAATTTTGGGAAGGCAACCAAAATTTGTTATGAAAACTGATGTGTATTTTAATATATTACCAAAGCTACAGATTTTCATAACAATAAAGAAAATAATATCCATCTTTTTTTCATGGATCTCCATAATGTAATTATAAGGTTTTGAAAAATATATACTCTTTACAGAAAATAAAAGTTGGATTTGCTTGTTTAAGTACGTACATGTACTAGTGTCTCAGTATAGCTTTATTTCCACAAATTGTCATAAAGTTACCAGCAGTGACCTATTTATATAGTGGAACCTTAACATACTTTACAAGACTCCCCTAACATTCTTCCGTGCAGATTGATTCGCTATGGTGATGCATATGTAGGTGAAAAGATACCTAAATATCATAACTTTGTCGACTGTAAGGATCCAAGGTTGACCCTCCAAGCCAATGGACTACAAATCTCATCTTTTTTACAGATCTTTTGCAGATATTTACAGGTACTTACAGGTCCTCTTTTGAACGATGGTCTTCAACCACTATGCTGAGGTCCAAATGTCCAAAATTACTTTCGTCATTTCATAATTACATAAAGCGTTTTGATTCCCTCATATAATTTATCGACTCTGTATTCGAACGTTTTTGCATTTTGCATAATCACACGGACAGGCTTATCTATACGGCTTGTGAAAAGGTGTTTACGAATTTTTGAGGGGTGCTTGAAAAGTTTTTTTACTGTGACCCCGGGTTGTACCACTGTTATCGAGTTGTAATAGAGGCGGTGGGGCTTGATCGATATGCCGGATATAATTGTATAGGTCTCTATCATGTCCCCTTGCACTCTACGTATACGGTAAATCAAAGTTGGGATTTTAATTTTCTTATTCTGTCTTCATATGATAGATCCTTCATTCCTGTTAAAAAAAAATTAGTAGCTATCTGGTGCACAACCCACAGTTTTGTTTAAACAGTTAATAAGTGTTAAAACAGCCTGGAATTGAGGGCCATATTCTAAATTGGTTTAAAAATTATCTAGAGAGAAGGTCTCGAAGGGTAGTCGTAAATGGTTCTTCTTCGGAATGGTTACCCATCGGCGCTGGAGTTCCTCAGGGTTTTATTCTTTGTCCCCTGTTATTTATCTTATTTATCAATTATATAGTAACTGATATAAAAGCAAACATAAGATTATTTGCGGATGATACCCGAGTCTCTTCCTCGTAGTCGATTCCCCTAACGACACAGCCTCCATACTTCCTGGTAGTCGATTCCCCTAACGACACAGACTCCATACTTCCTGGTAGTCGATTTCCCTAACGACACAGCCTCCATACTTCCTGGTAGTCGATTCCCCTAACGACACAGCCTCCATACTTCCTGGTAGTCGATTTCCCTGACGACACAGCTTCCATACTTAATGACGACTTAGTTAAAATTCATAAATGGTCTAAACAATGGTTAGTTAACTTCAACGCCAGAAAAACAGAGACTATTACTATTCCTCGGAGAAACAATAAATCTGTTCACCCCACGTTATATTTCAATAATCAGCCTATTCAGTCTGTAGACAATTATAAGCATCCTGGTCTAATGATTTCTAACAACGGTTGTTGGCATGATCATACCGATTACATTATCAAAAAAGCGTATAACCGATTAAATGCTCTAAGGAAATGTAGAATGAGTCTTGACAGACTTGCTTTGGAAAAGTTATATATGTCTTTCATTCGACCCATTTTAGAATATGCCGATGTCATTTGGGATACTCAAAATCAAACTTTGATAGAAAAGTTAGAGAATGTTCAAATTGATGCAGCAAGAATTGTTATTGGTGGGACAAGGCTTACTTCTTTACAAAAGCTTTATGAAGAAACTAAATGGGAAACTTTGGCCGCCAGACGTAAAACTCATAAACTTGTCCTTTTCCATAAAATGTTAAATAACAAAATACCCAATTACCTATCAGATCTTGTCCCTCATACAATTGCAAATCGCCACATAGTACTAGACAAGCAAATAATATAGCTAACATTTTCACTCGCACTAATCTTTACGCAGACTATTTTTTTTTACCTTCAACAGTAAAACTGTGGAACGAATTCGATGTAAATGTCAAGTCAGTAGATTCTACTGCAATCTTTAAGCGCCTAATCCGTAGTCAAAATGATAAAGTACAAGCTTACTATTATACCGGTACAAGGTTAGGACGAATACTACATTCACGACTGCGATTGAATTCTAGCGCCCTCAATTCCCATTTATTAATTTTTTTTTAAATCTTGTCAATTCACCTACTTGTACTAGTGGCGAAATTGAAACCACTAATCACTTTTTATTCCACTGTCCAAAATATCGAACTTTAAGAACTGAACTTCTAGCCTCGCTAGCTGAAATCCCTGTTGAAATCAATACAAATCTTCTAATCTTTGGATCTAACCAACTGAATGATGATCAAAACATTGCCATTTTTTAACTCCACTCAGTTATATATTATCAAAAGTAAGAGATTTCCTTGACTGTTTTGTGTATTTTAAAACTAACATTCACTGTACTTTCGCACAGCAAGTCATTTTCTCTCTCTTTTTCATCTTCATTTTCAATGTCATATTGTATACCAAAAATCTAAGATTTCATCATATTTTATTTAATTGTTCGTAAATATTATTAGAGTACGAGCATGCACTATTTATACAAATTTGTCATTTATTTACCTAGGAAACGGATTTATAAAAGTTTAAAGCTTGTTTCCGAATCCTTTGCTTATATTGTATTTATGTTATTATACTATTGTTTGAATTTCTAAATAAAATATGTTTACACTAAGTGTTCAAGTGTTATTTAAATCAATCATATATACATTTACATGTATATACAAACATATCAAATAAAAGAAAGAAGTAGCAACTACATCTAGATGTTCGGTAAATTTACACTGAACTTAACTAAGACTAGAACTCAGTCTGGCCATAAAATCTCTTATTTAAAATTTAGTCTAAACTACACACTATTAATGGAAACTCAATTATATATATATATAACTAATTAACTTATTAACTATAAGGCGGATCGTATAGATTATAAATGTCTTTGTTTAACTACTAAAAAGGAAAGATATATAATGAATTGTTAATCTATGCATCTTTGCACTTACTGTCCATTAATCCATGGTAGGTCCACAACAAAGGCTAATTAAGAACGGTCATCTGGTTTCTAGAAAATGCGCATCAAAACGTGCACAGAATGATTATATCATCAACAGTTTCGTAACGACTATGTTACACTTAGTTACATATCCTTTGGACATTTTCGATCGCAATGATGTTTTTTTTTTCTTGTACAGGCTCCACGCTGAGTTTACTTATTTTAAATGAAGCCTGACTAATGATTGTATACAGCATTAAAATATGGACTCGTCAAAGAAAGTAAAGGCGTCCATAATACTGCTGGTTTTGTTAATCTTTAAATTGATGTGGTCCTCGGAAGTTAGTTGGTCGTCCACCACAACTCCGATATCTTTTTCTTTCGTTCTTGATTGTAATTTGGTATCTCAGAGACTATAAATGGCTGGTGGGGGTTGAACGTTTACCGACGGTTATAACCTTGTACTTATACGAATGAAATCAATTATTAGGCTATTTTTTTTAATTTGTGCATATCGTCATGGAGTATGTCGTTATCATTTGGTGTTTTAATGTATCTGAAGACTTTTGTAGCAGTATAAATCTAGTTTGTCTGGTAAGTCGTTGATATAGATAACGAATAATATTGGTTTCAATACGCTACCTTGCGTGACTGGTGTCCAGTTGGAATAACTATTCATGACTTGCTGTTTCCGATTATACTTAGGAATGAATCTGTCCATTGTACGCCTTCATAAACTCTAAATACACGATGTCGAGATTTCCTTCTCTATCTAATACTAGTATATGGGTCCAATGCGCTAAGACTAAGGAGTAACATTGGTCTTCCCGAAATAAAAACAAACTGTCTATTAGAGAACAGAGAGTTTACTTTCAAATAGTTCACAATATGATGGCTGACACAAGTTTCGAGCTGTTTACATAATATACAGGTGAGGCACACTGGCCTGTAGTTCGAAGCACTTTTACCACTGCCATTCTTGAACATATCAGTTATACTCGGGTGCATGTGGCTTATCTGGATCCCAGTGATTTGCTTATGTTAAAGTCGTGTAGCCTTTTTTGCACCTTTTCCTGTTTAATGTCGAGTACATGTATACTGTCTTCTATATAAGGTTATTTTAACTTTGGATAATCGTCACCTAGACACTCGAGAATGCAGGCATGAGCATTGCCTTGCAACGTCTTTAGAAGGTAGTTATAATGTTGTGCATCCTATTTAGAAACCAGACAGATACATAGCCCATTTGAGAAATATGTTCTCTACAAATGTCTAATATCTAACATGTTGTGTGTACTTTCCTTATGCGTTCCTTAAGCTGTAGCTAAGCATGAATATTTATGAAAATATGAAAGAACTGGTGCATGTCCCATTTCTATACTCATTTAATTGAACGCTTTTTCGATATTTAAAAAAAAAGATTTTGCGAAATCAATTTAAGTCTTAAAAGATAAAAAAATTTCATGCAAAAAATGTTTTCCCAATTTACGGGTTTGGGCGTACGACCGTCACGCTAATCCTTAGATCCGCACCTGATAAGTTAATCCTTAGATCCGCACCTGATAAGTTATAGATTGAAAGCGAAATCTTTGAGTGATTGGCACGATGTGATTCTTACTTTATGTTTCAAGTATTTCGAAGGTTAAAAAATTCGATAAACTCAATCATACAAAAATATGTATTATCGTCTAGACACTTGATTTAAAATGGAGTACATTATTAAAAAAAACAATCCTTGATGTGTACTCTTGTTCCTTCACCATTGCTTTTACAATAATTATTGAGATACGCTACATTTATCCTCTTATTTCGTATATTTTTGCTTTTTTATAATATTTTCAGTCCATTTCGTTTCGTTTATTTTTCGTTCCGCAGTTTACATGTACCCCTGAAATGAAAAAGCAGGGGTATTATAGTATAGGGGAGAAAAACCCATTACAAAAGGTGTGGAAGATTTTTTGGGGGGTATTTAGTTATATCATTTCTGAAACGTACCTTTTTACTTCACTTTGACTTAAGGGCTGGTCAAATTTTATCGCCACATAGAACCGGTGCAAATAGCAGTAGGACAGATACTTTTTTGGTGTAATGCTTTTGTTGGAACGCCACTTTTTTTTACTAATAATATCTATAGGATACATGTTTTTTGGCACTAAATTTTTTATTTAAAAACTATTCTAACAAAAATAGTATACAACATATAAATGCAGTAGAAAATACAACTATTTAACATAATTCATTGTAATTGGAATAACTATATGTATTGAAATAGAAACAGCTTTATATCAATACCTCATTTGTAAGATCTTTAATACACTATATGTGTTAATATAATATTTTCAAATAAAATCTTTATCAGAAAACCATGATAGGACACCAACTTTTTTCTTACCAAGTTGACATAGGACAACGTTTTTTCAAGTCAGATAGCCATAGGGTTGCAACTTTTATCTATTATTATTATTATTATTATTATTATTATTATTATTATTATTATTTGCACTGGTCCTATGTGGCGATAAATTTTGACCGGTCTTTAAGTACTTTATCATTACTATTTGACTAGGGGTAGTATAGACAAATTTCGCCGCTCTAACCGCCCGTAACAAAGATTAGTTATAAATAAAGATTTAATGCTACTTTACATGAATTAGGATTTTAATCAATATATAAATATGACAAATGTTTCTTAATGATGACTATCAATATTCCCATTTTTCATGCCGGGTTGTTCAAATTTTTGATTTTTTTTTTCATTTACTTCGCAAAGTGGTTTTGTTCTTTCAGTTGTTACAGTATGGTATTGAATTAAGAATTGGGTGTTTATATGCATAAACTAAATGAATGGAATGTATTTGAATGCAGGGGTTCTGAAACGCACCAAACATTTCATTCATTTATTTTGCGAATATAATTATCCAATTAATTCCGATTCAGGTTTTTTTTTTTAAATAAAATAATTTGATCATGTAACTTTTACACTTATTTTGCAACTTGTTTACCCCAATAAAACCTATATTTTATATTCCTAATAGTAAGTATTATATAGTCTCTGAATGAAGCTATATCCAACCTCTGAATTCCACTGATTCCATAATAGAGGTATTTCGGCTTTATCATTGACTTTAACGGGACCAATATGGTTAAAAATCAATTACATCTTTGCTGAGAAATTGTGAAGGATATGATAACAGTTTTAGGTGTACATCTTGAAGACTACTAGATTTTTCATTTTTTTGGGAGCACATTGTGTTTTTGTTTCGGTTTATGTAGTATAAACAGGCTCTTTTCCTTTGTTATTCATTTGTGTCTTTATTTCCTCATTAAGATATAATGCAAATACTTTAAACAATCAAATACAAACTAAAGATGTAATCAGAAAGTCAACATGAAAAAAAAATACATTGAAGAGTATACAGGTTAAATGATGCATATATACACATATATGCATGCATATACATAGTATATATAAGTTTTATTAGGTGCTTTCTGCATTAGCGTTTGCCCCGGAACTCAGGAGTAAATTACACTTTCCAAGACATTGCATAACATGAACGTGTTATTGTCTCATGAAATTGTATGTTATCGACTTCGATTGGCGTCAGTGGTTTACCTAAAAGTACTTCAACAACTGGAGATTTTTAAAATAAAACATAAAGCCGACTTGATTATTTTCCTTTTAAAATAAACTCTTGTAGTTTTTCAAAAGATTTTTTTAAGTTTGCTTTAAAATAAGTCTCATGATTACACCAAGATGCATATCACAGGGCCTGTCAATTAATACTTGTCATATCTAATATACATGTAGTCATTGACCGGGCTAAAATTCATTCATAAATATACATTGTATATTTAACTTCAATATTTATTCAGATATAAAACTTTATCACAAATATGTCCACGGTATGGCGAGTTAATTCAAAGTCTATCTTGCTCCACAAAAGACCTGAAACACAGAAAATTAGTTTAATCAAGAAAGAGTATGAAATTACTCAATCAAGCATATTTACGGCCTGATATGTCAGAATGCATCAGTCTACATGATGGTAATAAGTCCAACTGAATTAGTCATTTAAACCGTTAATCATGGTGTAGTAATCCTAATCGTCTTACTGGTTTTTATTAACAATACCTTTAAATTCAATGTGAATATATCAACTGGTATTGTGCAATATTTTGATATGCAAAATTATCAGTAGTACTACATGATTTAACACTTAAAACATTTTAATGAAAATCAAAAATATATATTGTTCATATAAATGTAAATAATATAACTATAACATTATGATATTTATATTAATTGTTCATTCATTCAGTAATTCATTCACGACCACTAAGACAGACAAATCTGTCTGAGCTGAAGGCATTAATAGCTACACAAACAAAGGGGACAATTTGTAAACAAACACAAAATAAATTGATCTTTACTGATGGTTTTAAAACGACCAAATTAAGTAGTAACACATTTCTATACAGTTAAGAATCCATAGATATTGCCACGAAAGTGAAATTATACGAGGATACTCAATGTTATTCCTAAATTTTTTTTCCGACAAAATTTGTCGTTGGAACTCTCCGTTACTCCCCATTATAACCAAAATTTTAACTGTTGATATCGGTAATATACTTCATTGTACAGCTATAAAAAATAAATAGTCAAAATTTGTAAGCACATATAAATTTCCGTTGCCAAAAATAAGCCTGATATATGCATGGAGTTAAGAGAAATCACACCTTTACCTCGCAATTCTACACCTACTTATAAAAAGATCATGGATCCGCCATCTTGGTATCCTGGGTTGCATATCTTTGGAAAAAGAAAGTTCGAATCGACATGTTACTGAAGACATTTGATGAAAGTGTATTTTTATGCATATGACAATCAGTTATTCTTTATATTTGCGATATTGTGCGTAATCTATTCAAATTGTATGCTGAATATATTGATACAAAACCGAAGGGATAAAAGTTCATTGAACATTAAATTTAAAGTGAAAGTAGAGTTTTGTGACTTTAGACTTGGTTAAAATACTTTACTTTTACTTAAGACATTTTCAATGGATGTGCCAAGGAATTGTACAATCTGTAGTAAAGGTCCATTTTCAAGCATCCAAAGTGCAAATGATCATTTTTCAAGTGCACAGCACCAAGATGCTCAACAGAACAAGGCAAGATATGCCAGCTTATCCTCATATACTGATCCATATTTCTGTCAAGTTTGTAATGAGAAAACAAATAGCCCAAAATCATTCATGGAACACATGGCTAGTCCAAGGCACAAGGCAAAATTAGACAAATCACAGCGATTTATGGTACCATCTTCACCAGTACCCTCGTCAAGAGAATATGATTTTGATGGGAGTAAAGGTTACTGTCATTTATGTAATGTTGATTTAACATCAAAAGAGAATGCTTCTCAACATTTGAATGGTGCAAAGCACAAGAAAAAGAAAGTTCAAGTTTCTGTAAATGTCCCAAGCCTAAACATTAGATATGATTGCAATGTTTGTGAAATGAGTTTCTTGGATGAAAACAGCAGAGAAGAACATTTCAAAACTCAACACCAACCTTCAGTATATTCTATGAACAGTAATAATGATATTGTGGCTGCTTTGTATAATGCACAGCCACAATCTGAAAGTAGTGATAAACTTGAAAGGTTGAAGAAGGAGTTTATTATTGACATTCAGACTGAACTAGCACCTTTAGAAGATAAAGAAGGAACTACTAGTATTCAATTCCCTAAAGACCCTGATAAAGAATATACTTTTAATATTTCTACTGGCTATTGTAATGTTTGCAATGTTGAACTAACCTCAGTAAAAAACAAGGACCAGCACCTCACTGGAGCTAAACATAAAAAAGCAAGGCTTGCTTGGCTTGCAAGGAAAGATAAACAGACTGAAGTTCAAGCACCAGTGCATGTATCTACTAAAAGTACTAGTCAGCAAAATCAGTCCAGTGTGACTATGAGATCTGTACAAGAGGAAGTTGAATATGACTTTGACTGTGACACTTTAACAGGATATTGCAACGTATGCAGAATTCCTTTACAATCAGTTGAGCATGCTAGCACTCATTTAACTAGTGCAGAACATGGAAATGCGAAGGAAGATTGGCTGAGAGGAGATATGAGTTTGACATTACAAAAAAATTTCAACAATATTGAAAAACCATTAATGCAACAGAACACATATTATCAACAGACTCAGATCGGACAGTCAGTTGGTGGAAACGACCAAATGAATCAATCCACTGTATTTACCAAGAATGTGTATAGAGCAGAATCACCTATTTTTCCACAAGCTAGAGAAGACCATTCTGGAAATAAACCTGAATATACATTTAATGATAGTAGAGGGTATTGTAACATCTGTGATCTTGAACTTACATCCAAACAGCATGCCAATCAACATTTGAGTGGAGCTAAACATCAGAAAGCAAAAGCTGCAGCAAATGTTCAAATAGGTTCATCTACCAAAGTATTGAATCAGAGTGGTTCAGAATACACTTTGACAGGTTCAAGAGGTTTCTGTCATATTTGTAACTTAGAACTAACATCGCGGCAACATGCAGAGCAGCATTTATCCGGAGCCAGACATAGGAAAGCTTTAAATGCTCGAGGTGGCAATATGAGCCCTGTCACTGCCAATGTTAATATAGTGCCCCAACAACAAACACAGCAAAGGCTAAATTTTCAACAGCAAGAGCCAGAGAAAGAATACACATTTACTGGGACACGGGGTTACTGTAATGTATGTAAACTTGAATTGACATCCAAGCGTCATGCTGAAAGTCATTTAAATGGGGCAAAACATATCAAAGCAAAGCAAAGATGGTTGAAGGGAATTACTGTAACAGGACCTTTGTCTTGTGAAATTTGTCAAATCACATGCAGTGGTCCAGAAAGTATGGAACAACATTTGACTAGCAAAAAGCACATAGAAAAAGAACAGCTGTTTGGTGGATCACAAGACTGCATTAAAGCAACTGCCTCCTCTGACAAAACAAATTGGTATTTTTGTGATGTATGTAATTGCAGATTAAATTCTTCTGAACAGCTTGAAGTTCATAGCAAATGTGCTAAACACTTAGCAAATAAAGAAAAGATGCGTGGCAAAGGACTTGAGGTGAATTTGAATCAGCAGGCAAACATTTGTGCAATGGCTACAGCTCAACATAGAGAGGAGGAACAACAAAATCAAAGAGACAATATGCAACATCCAGTGTTCGGAACACAGATGTTATCAAATGTAGTGAGTATTGTTCCTCAAGTAATGCCAAACTTTGTTAAGCAATTGCCCAAGTTGCCTGTGGATGGTCAGATACCAAATAACAGTACTATTCCTGTTGCAGCCGAAAGATTATTACCAGGGACTACTGTACAGACAAATGGTCAACCTTCTGACTTAGATCCTCTACCATCTTTCCCTACATTGTCTATTGGGTCAAGTTTGAGAATTTCATCTTTCCAAAATGATTTCCAAGATAATCAGTTTGATGACCACAGATCAATGTTTACAATGGTGCGACCAGAAGTATTTACTTCAGACATTCCTAATATCCAGGGTGACAATTATATTTCTGGCTTTAAAAGATTTGAAAATCTTAATTTAGAACAAACAAGTCCAAAGAATGTCTGGTCCCAAGATAGTTCAATGGAGGTTCCACAATTATTTGAAAATAATAAAAATCTGACTGATAGCTTTAAACATAAGGAAGAACCGAATAAGAACCTACTATTCAAGTCCATGAGCAAGAGTTCAGATGGTGACTTAAGCCTTGAACACAGGACTAGAAGTCATGATGTAGAATCAATTTCATCCAACTCTCAATGTAGTTCTTCTGTAATGATTGAATCAGAAGAAGTTATATTTCCAGAGAAAACAGTGGATAAGCTGCCTAACTTTGGAGATACTCATTTCCCAGTATCGGATCAAAGTGTGCTCAAGTCTATGAGCTCTTCTGTGTCAAAAAAGAAAACATCAGGATCAGATGAAGCCAAAGCCATAAAAAATAGGCCCAAAGGTAGACATATTATTAGTTCTTTAAATAGTGAACCATCTTCTTTAGAAAGTGAATCTTATCAGAGTTCAGTATTTGACGATAAAGGAGAGAACACTGATGACTCATTCCCAACTGAAAATATCAGACCAAGTCTTACAGTGACCACACCTACTAAGCCAATATGTCATGGTATGAACCCAGAGAAAGACAGTCCATATAAATTTTTCTGTAAGACTTGTAAGAAATATATGAACACTCGAAAGCAGTATAATGACCACGTGCAAGGAAATGGCCATTTAACAAAGATTGCTGAAGAGCAGGCTCCAGAAAGACTTCACCCATCTACTTTGAAGAGTGAAAATAAGTATGGTGAAATTGGGTTTAACCTTACAAAAACAAAACCTAGAAGTTATCAAATAGAGCTGTTTATTATGACTCTTGATGGTGATAGAGTCTGTTTTTTGCCCACTGGTTAGTATTAGATAATATCATACAGACAATTGTTATCTTTAACCACTAAAAGGAATTTGATATTTCAAAATGTAATTTCACTTTTACTCTATGACCTGATTTCACTCTAAAGTACAAATAAGAACAATTTTGTTACACTTTGGCTATTCAGGCATACTTGTTCAGGATCTGATTTTTATTTGCACCTAAAGCATTTTGTATAATAAGTAGGAAGACTGAAATTATGAATAACAAATATATATGAATGTTTTTATTCACCAGTTACATGTGGTTTTTAGCCCCAGTAATTTTACTCTTGTAGTCTGGTCTGTTAAAGGAGTATGTTCAGGAAATATCAAAATCTGTCCCAAAAACTAAAGTCATTCATATAAATGGGTTAATTGCATACTTTTAATGTATTATGTACATGGGGTACTAGTAGTTTTGGTATGTTGGCCAAACCACGAAATTTGGTTCCCAACAAAAAGGAGAATCCCATTGATATGTATACTGAAAACCTCAAAGCCACATAGTCAAGAATCCACAAACTCGTATTCCCTAATCCATGAAAATTAGTGTTCACAAACTAAAGTTGTTTCACAGTAATTCATTAGTTGAATATACATGTACATGTATGCCTTTGTTAAAAAAAAGTTTCATTGCTGTTAATGCATGTGTTGTTCTAAAATTGTAGGCCAAAATAAAGCTAAATTAGAAAATTAATCTGAATTGTGTTATAGTAGCTTATTTCATGAGACATTTTTATGTAGAAAATATAGAGCACATTTTTGGAACTCTTTGACATTTATACTAAAATAGCTTTCTGTACCATCATGACTTAAATCAAAAGATTTTGTTATTCATAGGTTGCACTCTATAATTGTCAACTTTCCTTTCATCTGTGGCAACATCCCTTCAGCACTTGCATATGAAGTGTTCATATCACAACTCATACGTTATGCAAGAGCTTGCCTAAACTACACAGACTTTTTGTATCATGCTAGAACTCTAACAAATAGGCTTCTGGAACAGGGCTATGTTGCTACAAGATTGAAGTCATCACTACAGAAGTTTTATGGTCGTCGTCATGAACTCGTGGATCGTTATGGTGTATCCATCTGCTCCACGAAAACTGATTTATTCAACGGGTCGTAGTTTTCCTTTCCTTGTTAGTCTACCCTGGACTTGACTTTTTATGAGCAACTCGGCGGGTGTTTCTAGAAAAGCAGAGGACGCTTACCCTACCGGTGCACCTGGTCCATGCTCCCAGTTTTTAGTGAAGTCTGAGTTGCTCATTTGTTTTTGTTACTTTGTATGTATGATTTTAGTTACTATATGTTCTTCGTTGTGTATGTCTGTTTTCCATTTCTGGTCTTTGTCCCTGGATTACATTCTTTTGATTACCGCTATATCTTGGTTCCTTTGATTACTCTTTGGATTAAAAACTACCCCATATTCTCTCATTTTCCTGAAAATTCTTTTATGTGTAGAAGAAGAGTTTTGTGCTAAATTATGATACAACAGGTTGTATTTTCTGTATATTAGTATTCAGGTAGTATTTTAAGATTAAAATAGGCAAATAGAAAATTTCAAATAGTAAGTTGAAACTTTGGCAAAACGGTAGGAATGAAACTAGAGTTAGTGAATTCACTCCTTTAGAGATGCTTCAGTATCACATAATCCAGAAGACTAATAAAGATGTCAAAAATACTGTTAAAAAATTCCAGCCTGTGCCAGAAACTTTTTAAGCTACATGTACTATGCCACATAGAAAATTAACATTAAGCTAAATCAGTTTTTATTAGATTCAAGACTAGAGGTGGATCCAGAAATTCTGACAAAGGAGGGGGCACTGACTGGCCTAATTAGGGGCCTCTCTTGTGATTTTCAATTTTTACTGTATATTCAAGACAACTTCTTCAAACATAAGGTAGGATGGGGTGTTTTGGGCCCTTTGAATCTGACTATGTGGGCATAGGGCTGGTGGTTGAAAACACATATTGTAATTCAATATTTTTAACTATTTTAGCAGTGACTAGAAATAGAACTTTAAAATTGCTAAATTTTTTATGCCTGTCTCTCTAGACAGGATGTATTTTGGTATACATCAATACGTCAATCCACAGGGTTTTCCCTAATTTTTGCTGGAACCGACCAAAAACAGCTATGAACAGGTCAAACCTTGATAATGCAGAGTTTGTGAAAACTTTTTTTCTACTGTTGGACATAGGACTGACAAAGGCAAATTTTTTGGTCAGTCCCACTGAAAACTTGCTGGTCCCATGTAATCAGTCTCCACAAAATCTTTTCAAATGCTGTCAGTCATGGGACCAGCATAAGAGGTTGTAATGCTGGTCCTACCCAAATTTTACCTGTCAGGACTGGCAGGACCGGCGATTTTCGCAAACTCTGATAATGTTGCATATAGTTGTAAAGAAAAAACTCAGTTTGAACATGCCAAAAGTGTGCTTGAACCATGCAAATTTGCTTCCAGTCGCTTCTGAGGGCAAACTCTGCATCTCCATCAATCTTTCACACTTAAAAATGCTGCCACTAATTCTTGCAAAACTTTTGGAAATTGTGTCTATTGGTGTGAACTCCCTTTTAATTTTTGTAAATTTATACTTTTTCATTTTTAAGTTATTGGACATTATTCATACAAAAAGGGTGATTTTTTTACAACTATGTCAATGAATCTTTGATGAATTATTTATTTATATTGGTGTAAGTTCTCTTCCAATTTTCAATTTTTTTTCTCATTATTTTCTCATGAACTCAATGTTAATTTTTTTTATGTTAAACAATTTCTCTATCTACCTACCTAATTTTTTCTTGCTGGTTTAAGGAAACAAGACTTTTATTTTTTACCTAAATCAGAAGACTAAGCAAAACTTCGATTTAAATGTTATTTCAGGTACTGGGAAGACGCTTATCAGCTGTATGACAATAAGTGCTATGTTAGAACAGAATCCTACCAGACAGGTGGTATTCCTGGTAGATAAAGTACTGCTTGTCTTACAACAGTCTGCATACATCAGGAGAGAGATTGAGGATAGGCAATACAATAGGTGATAATTCTCTTACCTAGCTTTAGGCATGATTTGCATATTTTTTTTTATTGTATTTAGTTCCTTTTATTTTCACTACTGCCTAGAATTGATTTGGTAATTTTGTTACATATGTATTACCCTTCATAGTTTACCACTTGCCTAAGTTCAAAGTTGAAAATGACAGGCAACTAGATCACTAAGAATAACTAGCTTGCCCCTTGGACATATCTAAATATTGAAATCTAAAATTGAAATCTGAATCGGAAATAAACAAGGACATGATGAAGTCAGATTATGTCAATAAATGGGCCAGTTTTTGACAGTTTGAGCAATTTAATAGGTATGAGTAAGTTCAGGTTTACACCTGAAAAATTCCTTTAAAATGATTCACACACTAAGATGGAAAACAGGATTTGTTAACATTTGTTTTCAGTACTAAATTCAGAAGTGTAAAAATGTCATAAAGCTTCCATAGCCCTTTAGGATTCCTTTTTTCATGTGCACAGCTGATTAAAAAAGAAAATTCATGTATTATAAAAAGGATGTTCATGCGTGTATTACATTATTACTCTAATGATAATATATATGTAACTTTCTGACTACTGGTATTCCTTGAATTTAATATTATTAATACTCTCTGGAACCAGCTGTCTATCTCTTGCCTTGACAGTTTCTCTACGCTTCCAAGGGTTGATCCAGAGATTTTAGAAAGGAGGTTTGCAGGCCATTATTTGCATATTTTAGCACAAATTTTCCATGGACCCCTCCGCTGGATCTGCTACTGACCTTCAGGGACATTACTTTTCATACCCAACTTACATAGTTATCTAATTTGCAGGTTCAGTCAATCTGATCCAAACAAATTTGAAACCCGACATCCTTTGATAGCTGCTTTGTGTGGAGGCTCACAGAACACCCAAGGAATTCCACTGTGGAAGCATGATGTTATTGTGGCTACTGCAGGTATTATTATTGCCCTTCTTTGTTGCCCCTCCTTCACTTTGTGGGTCCATAGAACCATAATTGGTCTTATTAAATAATTTAGAAATAAGTCATGGAAAATCCATTTTATCATTTTTTTAAAGCAGGCTGGCCATTTATGTCACATTATTTTACCCCTAGTGATAGTGAAAGGCAACTGTGATGGAGCAAAATTCTATTTAGACATCATTAAACTTCGGTAAAACTTTCCTACCTTCCCTTACAGAAATAAGACTATCATATGTCTTTGATGTTGCATATATGTTTATCAAAGTTTTACCACAGCTTTGGTCTTAAGACCTTAGAAGCATGTCATAGAACTATCATTTACCATGAGGAATAATGACAAAACTTCAGTCCCTGATCCTATCAGTAAAACAACGTGTTGGATCATTGAACTTTTATTGACTAATTGTAGACAGGTTGATATGCAATGACCACTATTTTCACAGTGAACTAATATTCGCTATTTTCATGGTGGACTGAAAAGTGTAAAAATTGTACCCACAAAATTAATTTTTAACAATATGTAACACTATTTTTTTAAACTGCAAAAACTGATACCTGCAAATATGGTCATTCGACAGAAACCACAAAATTTAATATGGTTACTGTGTGAAATACAGATGATGTATATAGATTTCTGAATCTGAAATGTATCATCATAGAATTTTTTGTATTTGAATAAATATATGTCAGGTTTTTTGTTTTATTAAAAAATGGAAATATAGACATGATTAAATCTTTTTCACAATAATATGAATTATTCCATGTAATTCACTAACTTATTGTAAAAGATAAAAACAAAACAAACTACATGTATTCTGTAAAATTTATAAACCATAAACAGCAGTCACATCATGTACAACAATCACTGGTTTGGTTTGACAAATCGATGAATGATCTGAAATTAATTAATGATTGATGAAGGATTGCAATGACAGTTGCACGGCCTGTTTCAAGTACTGAAGGTTGAATGGCAAGAAAGTCATTCAATGCTGTTTGGTAAGATTTCTTAAGTAGCTGCTATTAAGAGATAAATGATCACGGGGCATACCGTGAAAGTACTATAATTCGTGGATATCAATTTTCATGGATCAGGGAGGAATTGTGGTTTCAATGTTTTTAGTAAACACATCAATAAGAATCTTTTATTCATTGAGAACCAAATTTTGTGGTTTGGTCTACCCACGAAAACCACGAAATTGGTACCCCACGAACAATAGTACTTTCACAGTAGAATAAAAGTGCTGTTGTCAATTTTACAAAAAGTCATTAATGTTAAATCAATCCTAAGTATTGAGGTTACAGTCTTGTTTTCTTTTATGATGTCATAACTCTCAACTAATTTTTGTTGAATTGTCATCTGGGTATTGTTTCACAAAGCACTCATAAGACTTACCTACATGTACATGTTAATCCTTAACAATCCAGTTCACTTCAGGCTTATGTTAAGCTTTGTGAAACAATGTCCTGGTGTACTCAGATGAGGTAATTAAGTTGTTATTTTTAACTATTTTAGCAGTGACTAGAAATAGAACTTTAAAATTGCTAAATTTTTTATGCCTGTCTGTCTAGACAGGATTTATTTTGGTTTGTCCCATACTTCCTGTTCTGTACTGTTTGTTAGAGATTATTCAGTCCATCTTTTTTATTTTTTATTGCTTTTTTCTATTTTGTCAATAACTTACCGGGAGACTGTTAATTTATCACTTGCAGATGTTGAGATGATTTTTTTTGTATGCGAGTTTATTTTGATGTTTTACTAAAGACAGATTTGACCAAGCTCCATGCTCCATCATATTACTCTGATTATTTCTGAATTGTACTTAGCTATCTCAGTTCTCAACCTAATGATATATTCTCTTTGAATCAGCTGGTTCATACATGTATGATGATCACTGATTTACATTTTAAAAACAACTGCATATACATTCGCCAAGTGTTGTCAAATGAGTTAAAGAGAAAGTTAATGCATTAACTAGTAATTTGCATTACAGTAGGGATTAACTAATTCATTTTAAAACATTTTTACAGTCTGACTTCTGATTTTCCTAATTGTTCCTGATTTTGAGCAATTCCTGATTTTTTCCTGAATTTTCCAGAGAATTTCCTGATAAGTCCTGATTTTGAACCTTTACACCACAAAAAAATGTTGAAATATATTTCATAGTGTTATACAAGTAAAAGTGAATATATATTGTGAAAAATTATATTGTGTATTCATTGGGTTGCATTGTGACTCAATACATCCTTTACTAAGTTTTAAAATCAAAGTGTTCTAACTTCTTCCAAGTGTTGCTTCTCAAATTACTACATTTCTAGAAAGCTCTTCCTAAGACGGGTTGAAGGCGGCCTTTTTCATGGAATTTTGTATTATTACATTACTTTTTATGTTAAAAAATTCCTGATAACCCCCTGATTTTTAAGAAAATTATTTCCTGATTTCCAAATTTTTTTGGACCCAAGAAGTGCTCGACGGACTGTTTTTACTTTGACAACACACAATGGATAATTTTTTCATTAAGTGTACATTGGATTAGAAAAAAATAAAACAGTGTTATTTTGGATGTCTAAAAATTAGATTTTGAAATTTCACATTACTTAAAGGTGATATTAGTACAGGGTAATAGTTCCTGCCTACTGATATTTTCTTCTTTCAGATTGCTATAAAAATTTGTTGCTGACAAAAGTTCTCAAGTGGACTGATGTTTGCCTGGTTGTGTTTGATGAAGCTCATCATTGTGTAAAAAATCATCCATTCAATAAAATTCTGCTTGGATATCATAAGCAGTGTACACCAGAGAAACGACCCCGTTTATTGGGGCTGACTGCTTCTCCTGCAGGTAGACCTTCTGTGCCAGAAACTATTGATATGCTTAAACAACTTATGGACAATTTGGGAGGAGCTGGAATAGCTTTGGTTAAAGAAAATACTTATGAACTGAAAAAATTTCAGTCCAATGCACATATGGAACCTATGTACATTGCCATGACACAAAAAGAAAGATCTTTGAAAGATGAGCTGCAGCTTTACTTGGTCAAATGTTACATTCATCTTTGTAAAGAGACTGACCTTCTTCAACAATTTGATCTTGGTTTGTCATCAAGAACTAAAAATTTATCCGAGCAGGAACTACAGCAGTATGCAAAGGAAGTAGATGGTAGCCTGTTGAACTCTTTAGAAATCACCTTAAATCAAGCTCACCCTAAAGGAAAATCATCACAGAAAATTGCATCACACAATGCTATCAAACATGTTCAGTTTATATGTATCACTCTGAATGTGTTGATGGAATCAGGTGTAAGCATGGCTATTGAAGAGTTACAGGAACTGTTTACTCAAGATCCAAATACCAACTTTGAATTTGCAGAGAAGTATGGACTGCCATGTAAAGGAGTGATTGATGCTTTGCACACCATTATGCAAGTTGAAAATTCTTCTTTGTCTATTGTTTTAAACAATGAAACAGATGCTTCTCCTCAGCTTCACAAACTTGTTGATATAATCAGCCGAAAAGACTTCATCGACTGGAAAAGTAAGGAAGCAATGGTGCTTGTTCTTGTAAAACAAAGAGATACTGCCTACAAAATGAAAAGGTTGCTACAGGCAAACAAATATGTCCAGGAACTGCAGCTTAAAATAGAGGCTGTTGTGGGACACGGAAATACAAGTGGAACTGAAGTGGGAATGACGGTTGCACAACAGAAGACCGTTCTTGAAAACATGAAGAAAAAGGCATACCACATTGTTGTTGCTACATCAGTAGCTGAAGAGGGCATTGATATTCCAGAATGTGAACTAGTCATAACTTTCAATCCTCCATCAACTGTCACAGCCCTCGTGCAGATGAGAGGTAGGGCTCGTAAAAACAATAGCAAGTTTGTTGTGTTGTGCAATAACTCTAAGGAAAAGGAAGAACTTGAAGATTTGATGACACGTGAAAGAAATATGATGGAGGCTGCGTCTAGGATTGTTAAGTGACAAAAACTGTGACATGATAAAGAAATTATGAAGGAGTTCAAGGGTTTTTGTAAAAATTCTAATTTTACTCTTTTCAAAAGGAAGTCAAATTAACTATGACCTTGTTACCCATTTCAACTGCCTTAAAAAGGGGGACTATTGGGTGATTGTTTCATTCTTTGTTAGTTATCTTGATAGTTCTGCAACAAATTGTTTTTTTTCTTCAAATTTTGTCATGATACTGCAACAGGAAAACTTTAAGGGTTCAAGTACATAACAATTACTTGATCATGCTAGCTCAATGTTATAGAATTTTGATTTCCTGTTATTGACAGCAAGTGCTCATTAAGTTTTAGATGAAAAAAATAGTATGTGTGTTTCCTTATTACCCGGTACATCTTTGAAAAAAGGTTAGATAGGTAGGTAGGTAGGGATGTTTTTTCAACTTTTTTTTTTACAATGATTCATGGAGGAGACATTCTGACCTTAACAGTGCTTATTGACCACAGTTTAGAGTACACTATTTCAGCTGAAAAGAAGGGTAGGTAGGGTTGTTAGGAAACACTCATATCAGCTTACACAGGCAAATGTGCCACACTTTAGAATCACATGGTTTGCATCATATGATTATCATATAAATCGAGCACCATATGATTATCATATGTGGCACATTTGGCTGTGTAAGGGAGATTAGTTTCTGTTATCAAGGGAAAGCTTTTCGGTGCCTTATGAAGAAAATCGAAATTGTAGAGGACTTGTGATGGTTCTATTACAACCTCAACTTATAATTCCTCTGTAGATGTAATAAGCAAGATTTAAGGTGAATGGGGATTTCTTTCTCAGCACAAAATTGTGTGCATTAAGTGTAATTTATGTGTGTGGTCTAATTGCTATGACAATACATTTGTTGTTATTAATGATAACATTATAATAAATAGTTCTATTGCATTTTTTTAAATTGGACTTTGAATTAAATATTGGTTTTGAAAGGACATTTTACACTATTATAGCATCTCACTACATGTAATATCATGTTCTATGGAACACTTGAAAGAGATATCAAGAAGGGCCCATGGTCGTGGTCAATATCTGTTCAGTATCCTATAAAACATGATATTGCATTCAGTGAGTTGCTATAACTGTTTTATTACATTTCTTTATAGAAATTTCATGAATTTCCCACTCAATTGGTGAGTTACTCTGCATCGTGAAATTTAAAATGAATAAATTTACTTTTAATGTGGTTGAGTAAAAAATGTAAAGCTATTTTCTTATATGTATATCTTTTTGGATGTCATCTTAAAAGTTAACAAATTTAGGCAAATACATACAAATAGATATTTGACCAATTAATATTGACTCTGAAAATTTTGCCATGGAAAACAATTTCACAGTGAATGTAAACAGCTGACATCAGCCATGTAAATATTACTTGTAATCAAAACCCCAGATGTGCAATATTGTGAAATATGGGTGTGTTATAAAATAATCATTTGAATGGAAAACTATTAAACATTTGTAGTACAAATGTACGTAAAATGTTCAATTCAATTGATTTTTATAGTTTATTTTGTCTGTTGCCAAGGAAGTCGGCAAAGCTCTCATGAAATTCTGCAGTTTTTTTGTTTTTTTTTTTATTTTTTGTTTTTTTTAGTTTTTTTTATAGCTTTTTTGTTGTTAAATCCCACACCAACCAATAAACAGTTAAATCCCACACCAACCAATAAACACTGTCAAATCCCACACCAACCAATAAACAATGTTGAACCCCACACCAACCAATAAACAGTTAAATCCCACACCAACCATTAAACAATGTTAAATCCCACACCAACCAATAAACAGTTAAATCCCACACCAACCAATAAACAATGTTAAATCCCACACCAACCAATAAACCGTTAAATCCCACACCAACCAATAAACAATGTTTAATTCCACACCACCAATAAACAATGTAAGTTCAGAATTTTTGTTACATGTTATTGTGAGAATGTGAATGGCATAAAATCTTAATAGTTAATTAATAAACTGTCAAGAATGAATTTCCATTAAAGCTAATAAATGTGGAATTCTTTTTAAAATTACAAAATTAAAAAAAAACCTCATAATTTGATACACACAATAATTATTAACTTACATGCAGAATTTTGATTTTAACTGCATCTGTTTTATGTCTATCCAAAATGTACAAAATTAAGAATTCTTCAGTATTATAATAATTTGCAGTAGAATTAATTACCAAAAATAGTTTACTGTTTTATACTAGTAGACAGAGAGCAGATATGATAAAAAAAAGTTGTGTATTTGACATTTCTGACTTTTTTTGCCATGATATAAATCTACTTCCTTTTTAAAATTTGTTTATTTGTTGGTATTGTTGTTGTTTATGTTTTTGTTTTTGTTTTTGTTTTTTGCTTGTTAGTTAATTGATGGATCTGTAATATTTGCAATTGTGTATTTTGTGCTTGAAATTTATTCTAAATGCTTTTGTATCCTGGATAACAATGTTGACTGTTTTAAACTGACAATTTGTCAGCGATCTTTTCATCATCTGTACTGATCTGTCAAATAGTTGTGCTTATCAATTCAGGGATTGTACACATAAAACATTTTCCAATGAGTTCAAATATGGGTTGATTGCAGATGTAAGGAGTTATTAGACAGCACTCTTATTAAAATAATTGCCTTTTCTCCAGAAATATTTAACTGATTAATCTATTGTTTCACCATTTTTTTTTATAATGCAAAGGGTTAAATATTTTGGATCACTGTAATTTTTTAATGTTAACTTCTCAGAACTTCTACCTTTATGATGTCATTTTTGAAAATTCAGTAAACACTTTAATAATGTATTAAAATGTATGAATACCAGTATATGTTTGATAAATTCTTGATTGCATTGCTTAAACTCTAATAAGTTGTAAGGGCATAATGTGGCCACTGCCAATTGTAGAAGTGATTCATGAAAAAAGACACTGATCATAGTATGCTTTTTTGGTATACATGCACTATATTATCACTCCTGAATTCAGATGTGTATTTTTGAGGAAACCATTTTATTTTCTTCCACTAAAATCAACAAATGAAACCAAATCAAGGATGCCTCTTGCAAAGTGCCCATTTTACACAAGCACCAAAAAGTATTGGAAATTAAAAAAAAGTCAAAACGGTGTAGTTGAATTCTATTGAAAAATATAGCTCACATTTTTTTCATTACAAATACTGGCACATGTATTAATATACAAAAAAGGTGTTTTTCCTTAAATTTTCCCATTGTTTATTGTTCTTGACCATATTGGTTTCATTTATTTCATTAGGACGATATGAACTATTCACTGCATGTTTCTTAAATGAGTGCATACTCAAAAGCTATTTGGGGCTATGGGTTAACTGGAGTTTGGTTTAAGACTGTTAATTGTTCCATATGCATGTATTAAATTTACTTGCATTAGGTAATAAAATCTTGTTGCAAAATATTTGTCTCTCACATTGTATCACTAAAATCATCTGTCAGTAACTTCAATTACTTATTTTGAAGGGAGGAGGATCATGAATATCTAGAATAAAATAGAAATACTCTGAGTATACTGAGCTCACCAAGAGAATATCCCCGATTCAAATGCAGTTCAATGTATAACCTGTAAATTCAACTTTATCCCTTATCAGTCCTCAAACAGTAAATGTATTTCTTGAACTATATATATCTTTATTCTCCAGCCCCGTGCAGGTCTGGGTGTTAAAAGAATAAGCCTGCAGCAGCGCTAAGCTTGTTGTAAAAGGTGACTAAATAGTGCTCAGAACCTTAGCTGGGGGCTAGGGCGCTCTGCCCACAGTGCAACTGGGATGTGTGCCCCAGGTGGTGGAATGGGGTACCCCTGGCACGTTACATGCTGGGGTTGTCAGGCTTTAATATGGAAAACCTGACCGCAAACCATAGTGATGCACTGTGTTGGGAAAGATGCCACATTCCTCGCACGTTAAAGAACCCAACTGTGGTATTCTCTCAGAGTAGGAACCATAGGTCTCCGCCACAGGAGGCTAAATTGCCCAACCCTACCCACCTCTCCCTATTTCCAGTTGCAATCAAAATTTGTCCACCCCATTGTCCTTGTGTCCAATCCCTTTTTCATTTCATCATCATTTCATGTTCATTTTATCATCAATTTCATGTTCATCGTCTGAATATAGCTGAAATATTGCTGCTCGGACGTTAAACCCCAACAAACATAAAACCAACTTTATTCTCCAAAAACCACATTTGACAGAGAAACATACATGTACATGGAAAAAATAAATAAGCATGAGAATGAATGTAATCTAGTTTCACATAAATGTTTTTTAGTTGAAATTACAACGCGCACATCTACATGTATATATGATGCCTAACCTTCCTATAAAGTTTCATCAAAATCCCTTGAACAATTTAAGGAGTTGTGTTTAGATTTTAATGTGTACAACCTTTTAAGTTGGATTATTTCCCTTTAGAGTCCTCTACACTACCTACATGTATATTCCTTCATGCACATCTTTTCATCAAAATCCCTTGAGCAGTTTGATAGGAGTTACACTTATGAGATTAATCTTGGAAAAATAATGTCTATGTATATGTAATTTTGTTAAAAAAATTGTATATAAAGAAGAGGCAGTGTATAGGGCTTCTGTTTTTATTCTTTTCCTGGTTTTGTTCAGTGTTCAAAAACTTTGCTTACATGTTTCATATTTGTTTTCCAAATAATTCCCTATGATTTAAAAATCTAGTGTTTAGTGCCTTAAAATTGAGGTTCCATAAAGCGTGATGTTGCAGTTAAAGCAGAAAACTGTCCCACTGGTTAATATGCTGTTCATTTATCAGTGCCAAATTTAAGAAATGTTTCCACTAATCTGAAATGATGTTGCATTTGAAATTAAATCTAGTGGAAGAATGCTTTCCTCAAATTTTCATTGTTTCTTGCCAACTTTTAACCTTGATCATCCATGGTGAAAGCCTATAGCTGAACATTCGACTGTCCCTCTGTTTATTGTGCTAAAGGGGTACCTACTTGGTGCAATCAGTAACTAAAAAATAATGGAACCAATAATATTTGAACTTCACACTGTGATAACAAGACTACAATGATCTGGTGATTACAGATAGCTCCACACTCTACATCTTAATAGAAACATGCAAGTTAATAATGTGATGCCAATACTAGTATACCAACCACTGGTTGAAAGAGGGAATAAAAAATGTCCAACAATACTTTTATACAAATGTACTTAAGAAACAAGGAGAAACAGTAAAACAATTTTTAATTGATTATGCAAACTTCCTACATGTTACTATGTTAAAAAACACTAACTAAAACCAATACATGTGTATTAAAGTCTAATGAAATCAAATTTGTCTTTGGGACAAAAATCACTGAGTTATACATGTATTAACTCTGAGTATACAACTAAAGATACATATTAAGGCTACTCCAGTATAACTTTCCTGGAAGGGTGGTATTTCTGATACTTTACACAATTTAATGCATTGAAAAAATGAAATTAATTCTCTAGGTGGTACCCCTTATGAATTGTGGTATTCCCTTCAGAAAGATTTTACTTGAATAGCCCTTAACACATCCTTAATTCTTAAATAACTTCCATTAACTCCATTGAATTATATAATATATATAAAATACAATTTTACTTCTCAAATTATAATAGAGAAAATTACTCCATTTTTGCTGAAAGACTACTGACATTTCAAAGCATGAAACCTACAATGTATTTAAAGATTGCCAATATTTCAGAGAATGAAAGGCAAATTTCACAATCGAGCGAATAAAGGCATTTATATATTTTTACAATGATAAATAAATGCATACAACCGAAATGTAGTAAATTTTGTCTTCTAATCATGTAGAAATGAAAAATTTTTAAAGGGGTAATTTACCTACATTTTAGGTCATGAAATGTCCATGAATAAAACCTCAACACAAAAAATCTTAAACTATTGGACTGTGAAATTTCCACACATACAAAATGTTGAATTCAGCAAATTGAGTAAAATAACACCCTGGAAAAATTTCCACACTGACAGTTTTGTTTAGATGGAATTTGATTAGTTTTCACATCAATTTTACTTCCTATTAAATTTTTGGCATACAAAATATTTTATGGTCCTCTTAGTTTAACATTTTAGTCTTCAATCCCTTTACTGAACTTCTCCCTGATTGTCACCAACATTATATTCTACCCAGTCCAAAGCAATGGGTGCTGATAGCATTGTGTCTGTGATGGCAAAAGCATCACACAGGGCTAAGGACTGAGGAGAGATTTGCCTACACAAGTCTGCTGCTAGTTCATTAACTTTAACACCAGCTTCTAATGAGAGTGTCTTGGACACTGTAAACCATCCCAAGTTTTTTTCTAGAATGTCAACAAGGTACAGATGATACAATGATGTAAGTATTGGCTTCAGAGATGAATCAGCTTTGTTGATTTCCTCGGCAAACCTTTCACTGACCAACCTCTCGCCAAAACTCCTTGCTGCTCCCTGAATCAAGTCATTTTCTTGGTACATCCACGTTTCAAAAAGTCCTTCTTTTCCTGCAGCCATCATCTTCTTACCTAGGCTTATAAACAAGGTGTTTTCACGTTTCAATAACAAATTGTGCAAATATGCCAAGCTGGTAATATCCTCTGCCAGTGATTCATCAACTTTATTAGGTTTGAAAACAGCAAGCCTCTCTTTGGCAACCTTCTGCATTAAGACACTATTATCACCCTCTGCTGTCATTGCAGCATGTGCAAGTCCATGGAAGCTACCAAATCTATTACAAGAGAGGTACCCTTGACCTCCACACCTCTCTCTTGATACAGAAACTGTTTCTTCTAGATGCCAAGATGCTAAAGGTTTGATAACACAACACATGGTCACCACCTCTCCATGTTCTGAGCCATCTTCTTTCTGGAATGCCCAACAATCTTTCACATAGTCGAGGCCAAAATTAATTGCATAGGTACGAGCAAGCAATGGAAGCAATGCACGTTGTTGCAATTGATACTGGAGTATTGGGGTATCAGATTTTCCAGTCCTTCCTACTGCTAATCTGGTAGCAGCATATCTCAGAGCTATTGCAATAGAAGCCTTTGTGCCACCCATTGCCATGCTGGCTATGCAGATTCTGCCTGATAGGAGCTGGTCTGCCACAGTTAAAAAACGTGCCCTGGAACTTTTGATACTTGTGGAAAAACTCCCATCATCTTCAATGTCAGAATACTTGTTCAGAAGATTGTCCTTAGGTACTCTGACATTGTCAAAAAACAGTTTAGCATTGTCTACTCCATTTAGACCCATTTTGTACCCCATGTCCTCTACTCTCACTCCAGGCATTATCTTGAGATCATTGTCCCTGATCCTCACCAAAACTCCATGGATTCCTGTAAAATATAATATTCATACTTCATTATCCTATATAATGAATAATTAAAATATATTAATGAATTCCACTACATCATTTTTTTTGTATCAACTATAGCACAAATTTTATGCCATAATTTTAAGTTTTACAAATTTCCGTTTAAATTAAGTAAAAAAAAATCCTTTCATTCATGACCAAAACATGCTTATGTTGGTATACATTGCATAATTCTACAAGGTAATAAATTTTTTTTTTTTCTAATTTTTTTGTATGAGTGAGGGAGGGTACACTCTCAAAACAAAATTATCCCATTATATCAACCTTTTAGCATTTCAAAACTTGTGACCTAGCCATATAAAACAGATTTCAACTTCATTAGAATTACCATAGTTAAGATTTTTATACTAGCACATTTAATTTAGAAAAGTTCAAGTTTCATTACAAATACTATCCTTACAAGTTACTGACATACTTATAATCATACAAACCCTGATTTTTTCCATCAACCATCAGCTGGGCAAACACTATGATATGTTTAGCATGGACAGCACCATTTGTGATCCAGTATTTCTGAGCTGTAGTAGTGGGTGTGTTGACAATCAGCTCCTGAGTAGATTTGTCATACGTAGCGGTTGTCTCCATTTCTACTGCATTGTTCCCATAGCCTAGTTCAGTCAAGCCAAAGCAACCAACATCATCAAGAGTGTCAATACCTTTTAAAGTAAATACATCTACCTGTAGTATATTCAAGCAAGTAAAAATATTATAACAACTTACACCACATTCATACATATATATCAGAGTTAGAAATACTAGCCTGCCCGCCAGCCTGAGACTAGCTATTTTTTGGCAAGGCTGGCTAATTTTAGCAAAAAATCTATATAGCCATACAGTAGATGTATTGAAAAGTCGTATTCAGGACTGGTTAGAATCTGAGTGAGTTTCCTACCCTGATGTATATATATACCTTATTACCTGTCCTATGGTACATTGTCTGTCTGTCTGTGCAACAAGTAGTACACCCAATGTATGATGCCTCCCTAATTTATTGTTGTAATGTGTGCCTTAATTGATTGAAGCTCCATTTCGTTTTGCAGTGTTTTCTAGTTTCTGTTTAGAGTAATCAAGGGAACCAAGGTTATAGCGGTTATCAAAAGAATGCAATCCAGGGACAAAGACCAGGCATGGAAAACAGACATACACAACAAAGAACATATAGTAACTAAAATCATACATACAAAGTAACAAAAGCAAATGAGCAACTCGTACTCCACTAAAAACTGGGAGCATGGACCAGGTGCACCGGTAGGGTAAGCGTCATCTGCTTTTCTAGAAACACCCGCCGAGTTGCTCATAAAAAGTCAAGTCCAGGGTAGACTAACAAGGAAAGGAAAACTATGACCCGTTGAATAAATCAATTTTCGCGGTGCCTATGGATACACCATAAAGATCCACGAGTTCATGACGACGACCATTAAACTTCTAAAGTGATGACTTCAATCTTGTAGCAACATAACCCTGTTCCAGAAGCCTACATGTATTTGTTAGAGTTCTAGTGTGATACAAAAAGTCTGCGTAGTTTCGGCAAGCTCTGGCATAGCGTATGAGTTGTGATATGAACACTCCATACGCAGGTGCTGAAGGGATGTTGCCACAGATGAAAGGAAAGTTGACAATTTTGAATGAAAAGTTTGGTCAATAGTGTTCCTTTACCATCGATTTCTAAGTGTAGGTCAAAATATGAGGCTGACCTCACCTTAGAGAATGTAATTGGGCCTTTAACCAAAAAAATAGAGGTTAGGTATAATGTGCTTTAAGGCATCTTAAACGGGTGCCTGTTTCAAATACTTATTATAATATATATACAAATGTAGTATAAAGTGTATATGAACAAGAGCCCTGCACTTAAAATAGAATATTTTAAAGTTAATGGGTTACCTGCACTACATTTACATGTACATTTACAAACAATGTCCCAGTGCATGTAATTATTGTTTTCCCTTTCATACAAGCAATGAAATCTGAAACAAGAAAAGTGGGAGCATGGACCAGATGCCACAGTAGGGTAAGCGTCCTCTGTTTTTCTAGAAATGTATCTCTTCCATTTGTCTTTTGTAACAAAGTGATGTCCAATATACTTACATAAACTGTACATACATGTGCACTTCATCTGCATTATTTTTCTTTCAAATTGGTAAATATGTCATCATAATACATGTACATACTGCAAGGTATTCTTACAATATGAATATAAATGAAGTAAGTCTTACCCTTCAATAATTTGCTATGGTGTCTTTCAGTTCCAAGCTTCAAAACTGTGCCTCCAAAAAGATTGAATTGTACTGTCATCTTGACTGTCATAGCTGGATCTATAATGGATGCTAGCTCATGTGCAGCAAAAATACGATGAGGATTACTTCTAAAGTCAAGAACTGATATAAACCCAGCATCGCAAATTCGTTGCAGTCTTTTCAAAGACAGGTCTCTTTCTTCAGCCAAAGGAATGTTGTACTTGGGTATCATTACAGGGTCACTGACAAATTGGCGAAACTGTTTACGCATTTCATGATTGTCATGGTCCAGTAGTTCTGTCATTTTTGCAACATCAAATGAGGCCTCTGGCACATTTTTTCGCAATTCATTAGGTTTTGCTGTGGCTGCAGTGACCTGGTAACGAAGGCCAAGACTAAATGGTTGAATCTGGCAAATTGAGTTTCTGAATTGACCAATCAGAGGTTTAGAGTTGTGAGCATACTGATGCCTCAGCACAATGGCAACAGCTCGAAGTTGTCTGGATCGTAACATGGCTGTATACCTTACACTGAAAATGAAATGAATCTTAGACAAGTTGGACTCTTGAAATCTTAAGTAGAAACAAATAATTAAAATAAATCAAAACTTGATTACATACAACAAACTCTCTAATGTTTTTTTTTCAGCACATCAGGTTATTTTGAATGTGTCTGCACACTGTGGTTCAAATAATCCAAAACAATATACTCCTGTAAAATATTGAATACAAATAAATTTTTAATATATGAACATTTGTTTTTGGACTACAATACATAGTCATTACAAATCAAAAGGAATGTTTCTATAGTGTAAACTGCAAACCACCAACCAGGCTATTTCATATACATGCACATACCCTGCCTGAAATTAAATTTTAAGCATTTCTTAAATGTACATTGTATTTTGCATCTAAGGTCAAATGAAGGTTTAGCCCTCATAAACACTGAAGTTAAAAAATAGAACATCCAATTATGGAATAAAAAAAGGTTAGCACAATACTAAAATTAATCATAGATAGGAAAAAATGCAAACTAAGTCACTCATGATATTGAATTTATCCAGCACAATGTACATGTGTATTCTTAATCATTAAAATTATCAGGTGGAGGAGAACAAGATTCCCTGACCTTTCAACTCATTTATGAAACTACTTTTCCCCTAAGTTTTGGTAAACAGAAAAATGTAGTATGAAGCTAAGATATTGTTGAATGGCAAACTAAAGGTTTTATTTTAATATTTGCAATAATTTTGTTAGTTATGATCATTTAAAGTAAAGTTGTTATTGCTGTATGTTCACTGCCATGTGTAAATATGAGATTTCAGTTAGTTGCAAATCTCTTGTATATTTATGTCTGCTAAAACAGAGATTACAATTTTATTTTTGCATATAAAATTTTTCATTCCATTTCTTCTATGTTTGTACTAGTTTGTAAATGCTTTAACCCAAATATTATAATCTTTGACAAGATTTGAAAATTCTTAAAAGGAAGCTAAATTCACAACTATTTCTAAAGGTTGTCTTTTACATAAATGCCCTTACATAAATTGCAACGCCGACGGATTTTCTAAATTTGGACTTTGTACTTTGTTGCAAACGCTGTCCGCAGGCAATTATTTACAGAATAAATCTAACCATGACTATACTTTTCCTTAACGATACTGCCAAACGGTAAAATTAGCGATAAATAATTGCACGATAGCAACAGTGCATAACTGATTAAATGCACCATAAACAATATGAAGTTAGTTGCGCTTACATGAAAGGGGCGTCTTGGAGCGGGGATAGAAACGTTTCGTAATCAAAGTGTAAATGATGTCTAGTTGGACCAATCTTCTTTTGTCCCATTTCGAGGGGTTTCAAATTTACTTTCAAAAGTGGAAGGCCCTGGACTTTTCCAAGTTTGAGACAAGTCCACTTGAAGGAAACCAAAAGTCCCCAATAAAGTGTCAATAAAATTGGATGAAGGTCCACGACCTTGGCAAGGATTTTTATAGGAGACTACTATCCTTGATCTAGGTAAATACGATGTCAAAGTTCCTTGGTAAGAACAGGGAGTATATATAAATTGAACCCCTAATTTATATCAAGGTTAACTTTATTATATTTGGTAACTGTATTATGCAAATTAGATATTAGGTAAAACATGTTCAGTATGGTTTCATAAATGAGTCAACTCATTTATTTGCCACCAAAATCAGACTTGACAAAACAATACTTTTTTTCAACAACAAATTCAATCCATTCATTTATTCATTCATTTATTCATTCAATTCACTTATTATTCACTCTTATTATAAGAGACATTAAAAGATTTATAAATTATAAAGAGTAATCAAGGGAACCAAGATTCTAGCGGAAATCAAAAGAATGTAATCCAGGTACAATGACCAGACATGGAAAACAGACAAACACAATAGAGAACATAAAATAATCAACATAATACATACAAAGTAACAAAAGCAAATGAGTAACTTGAACTCCACTAAAAAGTGGGAGCATGGACCAGATGCCACGATAGGGTAAGCGTCCTCTGCTTTTCTAGAAACACCCGCCGAGTTGCTCATAAAATGTCAAGTCCAGGGTAGACGAAAGAGGAAAGGAAAACTAAGACATGTTGAACAAATCAGTGTCCATGGTGCAGATGGATACACAGTAACGATCCTCGAGTAACTATAGAATGATGCAAAATAATAAAAAAAAGTCAAAGATACAAAATAATTAAAGAGTAAACAGGTTAATTAATGCACGTGAATGTAAATGTCAGAAAATTTTCGAATGCAGAGTTTACACGAACCTAGTGTTTTGTTCTGGGAGTCAGTAAGGAGTTCAAGTTTAAGGAATAAATGAACCACTCATTTTGATTTTAAAAATGCAAAAAGATTTGAAAGTAAAATTAAACTGTTAAAAAGAGATACTCCTACAACGTAAGAGGTTGAAATTCCGCTCCTCCATACCCCAACCAAGTCAGAAAATAGCTTGCCAGACAACGTACCTCTAACACTGCTGGAGTAAAACAAGATAACCAGAATACCGATACACAAGCATTCAGAGTCTCTCTCTTTCTTGATTGATATTATGTAACCTTTTACTTATTTGTATTGAATTATATCGGAATGTCCCGTGTAAGACAATAGAACCAAGCATGAGGTATTGTTTCCACTACACGTATCAATTATGCCGCCCGACTAGTTTGTTAACACATGAAATATACTACAGTACTCGGACTGTCCGTGCGAGACCCGATAGGGTATTCAAGGACGTAAAAAATCGTCAGTCAGTCAGTCATTCGGGCTGTATATTTGATATCTAGGAGCAAACCTTCTGTGAACCAGACGAAAGATCCAGTTGTAATAGAAACAGCGAATGTGCCACTATTTTCAACTTTTTTGTGATAGTGTTATGCTCGGTTATAGATTCTATTTCAGGTAACAATTTCCCACTTGAAATGGTATAATTACTTTTTATCATGATCAGGGTATGACATTAAAGGTTATCCTATTGCCTGGGAAAAGTTAAATTAACATTCGGACAAGTAAAAGTTCTATGATATCTGTCCGAAGGACAACTAAATTTCTCTGAATTTTCAACATAAATTATTAGTAGAGGGCAACCTTACTTATTTTTTGCCAGAGAATTTTTTTTTTAACCTGCCTTAAATAACTATGCGCTCATAAAGTTAACGTCAGTCCCTGGTTAATGTGGATTTTAAAGTTCTCTTCTTTCTTGTTGTTGCTATTTTTCCTTACCTGATAAATAGAGTTATCTATCTTTGCATAGTAGACTGACTCTCATTGTTAAGCAGTCACATTGTACGAGTAACTTACTCTCCTGTCGTTGAATACATTAGTTTTAATAAATCAATATGAATGTGGTCTGTTAGGATGTAATGTGTATACGTGTGTGACGCTTTATGTTTTCCATTTTCTATAATATGCTTATATAATTAGACAATAAAACATTTTAATATATTATCAGCTTCATTTGAGCTATCATGTGTGTCGTTAACTTTAAACAAAAATATATATACCGATTGGTGGATTGTTACCAATTTTCAGCAGCATCATGTAGACCAAGCACTAAGCGTGGTCGTCATTACTATTTTTAAATCACAGTGGTCAGTGGTCAAATCACTCAAATCACCAAATCCTAACTGTAAGAGATATTTGGCAATACTAGTAAATGTTACCTCTCTCTCTCTCTCTCTCTCTCTCTCTCTCTCTCTCTCTCTCTCTCTATATATATATATATATATATATATATATAAGAAGTAATATGATGAATCCTAAAATGTCACGATTTTTTTTGTTTTTTTTTTAGCTTACAATGTAATAATTGCAGTTGCGGATATGATCCTTATGACAAATCTATCTACAAAAGTCTATGAGATTCCAAGTTATTATTAGAGTTATTGGCCATGAAAGACCAGAGCTATTTTTGTAGTTTTCAGCTTATTACTTGAAAACCATAACAGACGGAAATTTTCAATTGATGTTCAGGTAATTTTTGAAAGCCTACGAAAGTCCTTGAGGGTTAAAGATGTATGACAACCTTTATCAGATGATTCATAATTTGATATCATATACAACAATGTACAATAGAATTCTAATAAAACAAACTGAAATGGACGATGTGCTGTGAAAATGTGCACTTTTATTGTGTCTTTCCCTATATATTTCAAAAAATGAAATCGTTAATTTTACTGTTACAGGGAGGTAGTTCTGTTTTTGAGATGTTCGTTTTGTTTTGGTTGGAATTTAAATCGTATAATCTGTATAAACTGATATGCAATTAAAGCCTATTATATATATATATATATAAGTATGACCTAACTAGATCTTCCACCGTCCGTGCGAGACCCGACAAGGTAGTTAACGACGTTAAAACCCCTCAGTATAAATCTTCCAGTGTATACCCCTGCTAGCTGGTACCTTCTGCATTCAGGCAATATGTACCAGGTATGAGGATGTGCTATAGTTTAGCTGACTGTGTAGCATATTATGTTTGATCCGGGCACTTCTTATTGTTGATCGGTATGTACCCTAGGTATATACTTTCGATTCTGCAGTATGGCAAATTAAATTTTGCTGTGTTGCCAAGTTACAAGGAGGTCATCGATCATATATATACCGTTTTTTGTAAATGGTCCCAAGAACATATTAGCACTATGACACTATAGAAAGGCAAACCAATTATATATATTTTTTTGTAGTTTTTAGCCACTACCAGAAAACCCACACAATAGATAGAATCAGTGGCGGATCCACAAATTGTGTGTATTAAATCATGAAAAACACTCACTTCGTGATCCTCGCCGGTGCTCCTGTCCTTACCTGAAACTCTGGATCAGCCACTGAGAATGTCGTGGTAAGAAAACTCCTATTTAGGGTAACCCCCTTGAAAGTTATAAGGATTTGCCAGCTTTGTCAGTTTTTGGCTTAAATTTTGAGAACAGTAACAGATAGGAACGAGTTTCAGTTGCTAGAATTCATTCCCGACATCAAATATGAAATAAGTTTCAGATGAACTTTAGTCCTTTTAGTGCGTATAGGTTTATCTATTGACAGAATGGATCACCAAACGCAATCTTATGGGACAACCATTCGACTTTTAGGGAGAGGGAGCTAGTAAGAATATTTTAACTCGAAGGTCTTTCTTTCTTTTATATTTTCTCCACTACTTGAAGCACACATCATAATTTGATGAGAACTGATAAAGCAACTGTACTTGAGCAAAATTATGCATGTGCAGGTTAAATAATGGTGCGTATAAAAGGTGTGGATCCAGTATAATTCTGTTCAGTCCAAAGGATTTGATTATAAGTCCGAATACTGGTACAGAATGACAATCTACGATTCCCAACCACCACCATATATTATAAAGGATCATAGCAGCACTCCACTACAAAGATAAGCATATAGAGCGATACATTCAAAGATTACATGTCTTTTGATATTGTAGATTGGATAAACAAATACCGTTATCCTTACAAATCACTTCATGCCTATTCAAATATTTTAATTAACCGTTAACATATTCACGCAACAGTTGTCATTTACGAATATATCGTATATTGATGGTCACTTCCATTTTTAACTGAAGGCTATTTATCAATAGTCAATACTTTAAAAATACCCAAAGGATCGCATACATACGAATTATGAATACAAATATAAATATTTTATAAGCTCCAACAAGGCAAGAAATCTGCGCAAAATCCAATATATCAACATTTGTAACCCTTATCAGTGGCGGATCCAGAGTTTTAGTTAAGGGGTGGCCCAAAAAATATTCCTTGACAGGATCACCGGTGAGGATCACGAAGTGATCAGAATTTGCTAGGGGGGTTAGGGGCATGCCACCCAAGAAAATTTTGAAATATTAAACCTCAAATCCTGCATTCTGAGGGTATCTTGAACAAATTTCAACAATTTTTAAAAATTGCAATTTTCTAAGGAGGGCCCGTCCCCCGCCCCCTGAATCCGCCACTGCTTATAATAGGTATGGTAACAACTTTTTACATGGTTACACTTGTACACATTTCATTGAAAACCCTGTTTCAACTTTTTCCTTTATGCACAACCACAGTGGTACATTTTTATTCAGGTTACATGCATGGGTACAATGGTTGCATTAACTGTATACAATGGTTGCACCGGTAACATCTAATCATTTAATGTTTTCCTTGTGCAGTTTCATAGTTTTCACTGCATTTTAAGTCGGGTTACGTGGGTACACTGGTTGCTTTAACTGGATTAAAGGTTACATTAAATTTGAGTTTATTTCTAAACCCAGGTTACTATGGTTACAATTGTTACATGGTTTACTAGTACATCTTATTATTTAATATTTTCCTTGTACAGTTTTTTAATTTTCAGTGCATTTTAAGTCAGGTTACGTGGGTACACTGGTTACTTTAACTTCATTTAAGGTTACAGTAAATTTGAATTTTCTTTCTTAACCCAGGTTACTATGGTTACATCTCATTATTTAATGTTTTTCTTTTAGTTTCTTTTTTGTTTTTAATGTAGTTTTAGTCAGGATACATGGGTAAACTGTTACAATGGTTGCATGGGTTGATTTGTGTCATAATATTGGTACAAAAACAATATTTTTTTTAAAGATATAATTTATTTTGACAAATAATGTACATACATGTAAAAGTATTCAACAAAATAAATTAATATGTATAACAAAATATATACATGCAGTAAAAGTATGTGAAATATGATTATAATTTTGTTATTTAAATTTCAATTGAAAATATATATCTTTTTAATTAATATTTGTTAATAATAATTGGAAAATACCAATCATATAAATACTGCAAATATTTGTAAGGAATTTGAAAGAAATAAGAAATATTTACTGTAAAGCTATGTCAACTTATAGCATAAATTTGAAATACAGAAACAATTTTTTAAATTTTTACGAGTTTATCAACTAGAAAAATTGAAAGTGTCAGCGATGTTCAAGACCATATCTAATTTCTTAAAATTGTATCAGGTACTAAATCTTATAATATAGAAAATTTAAAATATTACAATAAAAGTTCATTGGTATGTCTCAAGTGTTAATTCAGCAACCACAGTACTAGTTCCACTCTGCATTTGTCTTCTCTATTATCCTGCACTTGGTTGTTGTTAGGTCTGTGCACTTCTTGTGGTACCATTGATGGCAGGCATCACACTGGATCCAGAGAAGAAGTGCAGAACCCTTCTTCTGGCACCGACCGCACCTTTCTTTTTTGTTGCTGGTCCAACTGTAGAGAGTATAGGTGGATGCTGCTCTGGAAGCTGCTGGTCTAGCCATGGTTCTGGTTCTGGTTGCTGTTGGTTTGGTTCATGCTCTGGCTCTTGCTGCTCTTGGATTTGAGGTTTAAAAAGTTTGTTTGTTTGTTGGGGTTTAACGTCCGAGCAGCAATATTTCAGCTATATTCAGACGATGAACATGAATTTGATGATAAAATGAACATGAAATGATGAAATGAAAAAGGGATGGGTCACAAGGACAATGGGGTCGAAAAATTTTGATTGCCACTGGAAATATAGGGAGAGGTGGGTAGGGTCGGGCAATTTAGCCTCCTATGGCGGAGCCCTATGGTTCTTACTCCGGGAGAATACCACAGTAGGGTTCTTTAACGTGCGAGGAACGTGGCATCTTTCCCAACACGGTACACCGCTATGGTTTGCGGTCAGGTTTTCCGTATTATAGCCTGACAACCCCAGCATGTAACACGCCGGGGTACCCCATTCCACCACCTGGGGCACACATCCCAGTTGCTCTGTGGACAGAGCGCCCTAGGCCCCGGCTAGGGTTCTGAGCACTATTTAGTCGCCTTTTACGACAAGCTTAGCGCTGCTGCAGGCCTATTCTTTTAACACCCGGACCTGCACAGGTTTAGAAAGAAACTCAAATTTACTGTAACCTTGGAAATAGTTAATGTAAACAGTGTACCCACGTAACCTGACTAAAAATGCACTGAAAAACTGAGAAACTTTGCAAGGAAAATATTAAATATTAAGATGTAACCCATGTAACCATTGTAACCAGAGTAACCTAGGTTTAGAAAGAAACTCAAATTCACTGTAACCTTAAATATAGTTAATGTAACCAGTGTACCCATGTGACTTGACTAAAAATGCACTGAAAGCTGAGAAACAGTAGAAGAAAAACATTAAAAAGTTCAAATTTATCTTTGATTGTATTAATAGTTACTATCGAAGAGGCATACACTATCTGTATTTTTTTTATTTTCAAGTAACCAATTACAAATTACTGCCCTGTTACTTTGTAACCATGTATCCTGGTATAACCATACATATTACTGAGGTTAAAATGCTGGTATGCTTAATTATGCACACATATTTGGACCTATCTTTTTGGGAGTGTTGATAAAAACTAGCTTGCCAGACAACCTCTAGCACTGGTAGAGTAATAAAAGATGTAACAGATAAGGCAATAGTAAAACTTGAATTGCGTTAATGTTAACCAGAACCAAAACGACACAAGTTTATGATGGTTTCTTAATAAAAATGATCGGGAGATACTTGATCTCTAAGTGTGGGCCAAGATATGAAGCTGACTTCACAGTGTCTGCAGTATATCCTTTATCCCAAGTTCTTTGGGGTAGATGCGATGTATAAAATCCCCGAAGCTAAGGATTGTTTAACGATAATACGTCATTTATATAGCGATTCAGCTGTCTATAACGGGTCCAAGGAAATACCCAAGACTACCCAGAATACCCAAAACATTATAGAGTAATCATGAAAATTATTGAAAACATATATTTTCTATTGAAACATAATATTTTTAATGGAAATTAAAAATATATATATACATCTATTTAAAACGGGTGAATTACAACAGACGGATTGTCAATGCGATAGACAATTAAATGCACCCAGCACTTGTTCGTTCATATTAACGGATCCACGGCTGCATTCTCACTGTATATACTTGTATTATGTATTCTTTTTTTAATATGTAAGAACAAAGTGTGTCCAGCCTGGTGATCAGTCAACCGTGAAGACATTTCTCACCATAGTATATTCAAATGAGATTAACAAGGCAAGTGATTGTTTATGCAAATGATATGAATACTGAATCGAAATATTATCTTTCATAAAATAAAACAGATTTCGATCAATTTGAAGGTTCAAGTGTATATTTTGAGGTATTCTTGGGTATATCTATGGTCCGGTCTATAGCTGATTCTGAATAAGAAAAAACGAAAGTGAATTCGGTTGGTTTTGACATGCATGAATAGCGTTCTGTCTGCTACTTAAAAAAAGGACAACCAAACCAAATGGGACGACTTGATACATTAGATTAGAGTAAGCTCCCGTTTCCTTATCGATGTAAACAAATCCCGGGAAGTTTCAGCTCGAGAATTAGGTGTATGCTCCAAGTGAAGATTACAAATTTGAAGTCTACACTAAGTACTTTCATGCAGTTATACTTTTTTTTACAGAATGCCCATGTTTTGATAGAAGTTGTTTTTCGCATGTCTCCTTGCTGGCTTGGTAGACTATAACGTTCGGGTCCAAAGTTCATGGCTCATGTTCTTGTCTGTAGCACTGACATAAGACTTCTACTTCTACCAGTTCGCGACCGCCATCAATTACTGATGATACTGTCACTTTTAGTGCGCAATGCCATATTTTACTTTGTTGCCATTAAAAGAAAAATTAACAAAGTGCTGTACAATTAACTGTGCAAGTAAAAACAACTTGATTAATTTAATCAAGTAAATGAGCCTTGAAAGATTCAAGACTCTTGGCAGAGGCAATGTCAGTGGGCAGAGCATTCCAGTCCCGGATGGTTCTTGGGTAGAATGACTCTTTCCTCAGTATTGTGTTGCATGATGGTAATTGGTAGGAGTGTAGGCCCATATTTCGACTGAGTCTTACTGGACTGCTCAATCTGTTGGTCGCGTCGATTTTCACCAGACCATTTGCCAGTTTGTACATTAGTACGAGTCTAGCTCTCCTCCTACGTTCTTCTAGTGTTGGCCATTTTAGATCTTCTAGGATGTTGGTAACTGAAGAAGTGTTGTGGTATCTGTTCGCTACATATCTGGCCGCTCTACGCTGGACCATTTCAATCCGGTGTTTGTCCTCTTTCAAGTATGGGTCCCAGGTTGTGCATGCGTATTCCATGGTTGGTCTAACTAATAACTGGTAAGCTTTCTCCTTAATGTTGGCATTTCTGATGTTAAGATTTCGTCTCAAGAAGCTCAAAGTGTTGTTTGCTTTCTTGCAGATGTTTGATATGTGCTGGTTCCACTTCATATCTGATGTTATAGAAACTCCTAGATATTTCGCAGTTGTTACGTGCTCCAGTTCATGACCATGGAGGAAATAGCTGTTCTGAATAGGCTGTTTCTTTCTTGAGATTGACAGAACATTGCATTTCTCGGGATGGAAGCTCATTTTCCATCTTTGTTCCCATTCTGCCAATTTATTTAGGTCATCTTGTAGACTTATCTTATCAATATCAGATGTTATTGTAAGATATACAATAGTGTCGTCTGCAAACAATCTGGTTTTTGATATGATGTTTTCTGGCATGTCGTTGATGTAGTGTAAGAACAAGCTGGGGACCAAAACCGATCCCTGAGGAACACCAGATTCCACCTGTATGTATTTGGATGTTTCTCCTTCTACAACTACTGCCTGATTTCGATTATTTAGAAAGCTTTGTATCCATCTGTTGGTGTTACCTCTTATCCTATAATGATGTAATTTGTGGGTCAATAAGCTGTGGCACACTTTGTCAAAAGCTTTACTAAAATCCATAATCAGACAGTCCGTTTGTTTACCGTTGTCAAGGTTTCTGGTTATATCATCAACAAACTCAACAAGTTGAGTGTCACAGGACAGACCTTTCCGGAACCCATGCTGTAGTGGATGTAATATATCATGTCTGTCAGCATGTGCCATGATATTGCTGGTGATGATATGTTCCATTATTTTGCAGGCGATACAAGTCAGAGATACTGGACGATAGTTTATAGCCTCAAACTTCTTGCCTTTCTTGAAGATGGGACAAACGAAGGCTGTTTTCCAGATACTGGGTATTTCTCCGGTGTTATAGGACTCTCTGTATATGATGGTAACTATCGGTGATAGATGAATGGCCAGTTCTTCCAGGACTCTTGGTGTAATATTGTTCGGTCCAGGTGCTTTGTGAGGGTTCAGGTTTTTCAATAGTATAGTAACACCCACTTCTGTAATCTGGATGTCTGGCATGGTATCGTATGTACCTTTCATACTACAGGTGTCAGTTAAAGATTCAACTGATACTTTGGACTTGGTTGAAAATGCCTTCTGGAATTGTTTATATAAGATGTTAGCTTTATCTTAGGAATCTGAATGTAACGTTCCATCTGCTTTCAATGGTGGTATATTGTTATCTGATCTTTTATGCTTTATGTAGGTCCAGAAGCGTTTCATACGGTTTCCACTTCTAGCACAGTCATCTGTTTCTGGTGTCACTATGCCCTCTATATACTGCCAATATGCTTGCCTAAGTTGTCTCTGTGTTTCCTGTTTTAACTTTTTATATTTCTCGTTATCCGCTTTGTTGCCAGATTTCTTCTTTCGTTTATAGCATCAGTCTCTCTTACGGATCAATCTCTTTAAGTCCCTGTTTATCCATGGACATCCATCTTTATTTTTTGCTGTTTTGTGTGGTATGTTTCTTTTCATGCTGTCATCTAATTTAGACTGAAAAAGGTTCCACATAGATTTCACTGATTCCCCATTGCTCTTCATATTGATGATTTCTTCATGGATGGATTTGACATCATTGACAACATTTTCCCATTTTGCTTTGCTATACAGTGGAATCTGTCGTGGTTTCTGTTGTTGTCTAGTTGGAATGATATCTATTTCAGTGTAAACAATGTCATGGTCGGATATTCCTGGAATGATCTCTGTCCTACGGAAACTAGAAGGTTGGTTTGTGATGACGAGATCTAAGGTGTTGGTACCTCTAGTTGGTTCTTCTACTATTTGTGTAAGACCATGATCGTCTAATATGTCTGTAAAATTATGATGAATTTTTGCATACTGAGTGTTCACCTTTAGTGTGTTTCCTTTCCAGTCCCAGCCAGGAAGATTAAAGTCTCCAGCTACCACTACGAAAGCATTTTTTATTCTGGAAGCTCTATCCAAGCTCTTGCCAAATTGGTTCATACTCTCTTCATTGGATGTTCTAGGGTTGTAGTAAGTGCAAAGGTATATAGCTTTGTGGCCGACCAGCTCTAACTTGCACCATACTATTTCACAGTCAGTTTGTAGTTCCGGTGTAGCTGTAGCAATGTAGTTGTTTTTTACTGCTATAAGGACACCACCGCCTGATAGATTGCGATCGTTTCTGAAAATGGTATAGCCTGATGGAAAAATCTGTGGGTCTTTTATACTGCTATCAACCCAAGTTTCTGTGCCAAATATTATATCTGGGTTTATACTGCTAATCATGTTGTCGATCAGATGTTGCTTTGTTTTAATGGACTGGAAATTTACATTTAATATTCTTAGTGGTTGTTGTTTTACTCGCTTTGATGTTGACGTTGTTCTCGTTGGTGTTGACGTATGCACTGGTTTAATTTGGTTAGATGGAACTGGACTGGCAAAGGAGGTGTCTGATAACACACTAAACTGGTTTGATGTACTGAAAACCATGGAGAAGCAAAATGATGTATAGTTTGGGCAGTTACAGGCAAGGCAATCCCAAGCGACAGCAGAGTCGTTGACATGTTCTAAGTATAGGCTAGATCTCATGGACTGACAATTTGCATGATACCATTGGTTGCATGTATCGCATACAATGCCTTTATCATCCCATGTAACTGGCTTGTCACAAGTACCGCATGGGTAAATTGAACTAGATATTGATGGTCCAGGATTGATGTTTACATCATTAGCCATTGTGATAAGGAACATGGACAGGTATGCTAAGATGATACTAGGCTAAAAACCACTAATTCCACTTTCCATAGGCTTCTATGCTAATTTCACAATATTCAATGGCTTCTCTGGACTTTACCTTAACTTTAACCTGCAGAGGACTATATATCAGCATGATTCTACATATGTCAGCTCACAATCCTCAGAATGGCATGTGGGGTTAGCAGACTTGCAGTGCAGTACTGGTCATCGGAAGTGAAGGGTCTATAAATAGCATGGGAAATCCCAGTGTTTTCACAAGATAGGGGTATATTTAAAAATCATTATGGAGATTAGGCTTCACATCACAAGAAGCAAAATGCACCTATAAAATGTACAGAAATGTTTTTCCTTTCAGAAACTGTTTAAATTTTTTAAATAAGATGAGAACTTTTTTCACAGCACTATGAGGAACAGGGGTAATTTCTGCGTAGGACTATTTTTGCGTACGTTCCAAATGCTCATTGGTTGAATTGGTGGTCTGTAACCTAAACTAGGTCGATGTTTTAGAAATGCATGCATATCCCTCCCATTGTTCTGATTAGTAATCACTCTAATAACAACACAGTCGTAATCTGTTGAACAGGTATGGTTGTTTACGATAATAAGTGTGTGAAATTCATCTCTCAGATGGATAGATGTGTATCGGATGATGAAGCCTTGTATTAAGATGACTAAGATCAGTTTTGGTGTCATAGTCGCCATTATTGTTTACGGTCCCATCAGAAAAAAAAAAAACTGACGGTTACAACTACTGGGCAAAATTCTGTATGATGGCCTTCAAGGTGTGTTTCTCTGTGTGATGTTTGTGTAATGCAATCTTACCCACTGACCACTACAATTTTGTAATCAATTTAGGATTTAGAAATGTGAAAAATATCAAAAAATATCAGGAGCTGTTCAAAATTCCTGCCATTTTGTTGGGCATGCGCACAGACGTTCAATATTGCGGAAAAGAGGGTATAAATGGGAAGATAGTGTCGATAGGAAAAGTCTATACATTATATGTTTGAATGACCCGGCCATCGAAAGCAATATTTTTATGATAATATGAGGAAGGCGAAACACAGCCGCTTGTTTGCCTGTGAGGTGAAACCTTTTTACACTTGAAGAAACAGTACTTAAAAACACCTTTGATAATTTTTGTCAGCTCAAATAAATTATTCTAATAGCCTTTCAGTATGGTAAATTTTGTAATGATATACAATTTTAATTGTCCTAATGCATTATCCTAAGTGTCATGGTCTGATATGTCTATGGGCAGCAATGTTCGGCATTCGTAAGGAATTATGGATTGTCATGGTCCGAAATCTCTTTTGGTCGAGATGTCCTGTATAGGTAAACATTATGGTCCCTATAAACTGTGAACATCTACAGATTTCTCTTATTTCATTTAGTTTCGTTTCATACTGTTTTGATTTGTATCGTTTTATTTTGTTTTTATTTCGTTTTGATTCATTTTGTTCTGAATTGTTTCGTTTCGATTCTCTTTTAATCAATTCTTTTCATTCGTTTTTGTTTTGTTATTGTTTTGCAATTTTTTAAGTACTCATGAATTGTGGGTATTACTTATTACGTCATTTTCGTAAACATCTGGGCGCCATACTGCAGACTGTTACGGCCAACCCTATCTTGCAAAAGCTGTGATTCGATTTGTATTTAATCATCGAAACTAGCAAATATTTTCCAAGACTGGTTTGGGCCTCATTCGCATTTACAAAGTATATGCAAATGAAGCTGCCATGATGCTGTTTTTAAGCTCCTGAAACTGAAGGTACAAACCGGATATTGATGCTTTTTCTGGCCATAAGTATACAGAAGCCAGTTGATAATACAACCAAGCGTATAACCAAGCTGGCTGAGTGGTCTAGGGCATTGGACCTTGTGCAGTGTTGCCGAAGATGTCCAGCATAGCATTACAAGTTCAAGTCCAGCAGAAGGAATGACCAAAAATTTGCTTTGCGTTTTAGCTGTCTTGGATATGCATAATTACTTAAGGAATTTCTTTGCAAATTTGACAATTCTAACATTGTTGGGAATTTTTCACATCCTTCTATGCTTACATTATCTTCCCTGTATTAATTTGATCCGATGGAGCAGTCTTGTGTCTGTAGTAGTCGATCAGTTGATTGTCTTATGTATGCTGATGAAATTGTTGTTGTTGTTTTGTCTAAAACCAGGGACTTTATATTACAGGGACTGGTCACTCCTAACAAAGTCTATACAATCATTTTTGCTTATTTGTCTTAAAAGACCTAATTTTGAAATGGAAAAAATATTTATATTCTTCATATTTTAAACAAATAAAGAATACATGTTGCAATTCTCCAATTTTTTGGGAAATTCCGATTTGGGACATCACTCATCAAAGTCCATCCAGTGGTTTTCACAAACACCCTTAGCAAACACCAACTTCCAACACAGAATTTGAGAAAATTGGCTAATGAATAGGCTGTTACATGTAGCAATGGCAGTGTTCTATATAGATTAATACAAGTGACTTCTCCCTTTAATGTACATTCCCTTAGACAATATATGTGATTTAAATGTCTTGGCTTTGATGAAAATAAACAAAGAAATTCAATTTGAATTCAAATTAAAATTTGAATTGTCTCTCAAGGGCATTTACATTTAACATTAAAGAAATTCAATTAAAATTCAAATTAAAATTTGAATTGTCCCTCAAGGGCATTTACATTTAACATTGATATCCATCAGATAACATAAGACATTACACAATAATACAATAAAGGGACATAACTTGTTATATGGTACTAATGTAGCACAATACATGTATCTTTTGTATATTTGTAGTCCAGATGAGATGAGATGCATTTATTTGTTTTAATTTGAGAGAACCAAGCTTTTTCTAACATTAAATTTGTCCATTGACAAAGGGCATCATTTTAGCTGTCTCGAATAGTCATAATTACCTAAGGAATTGTTTTAAAACTTAGGGTGAAAATACCTGTTTATATTTAGGAAACAATAGATAATTTATGGGACAACTTAAACAATTACCCAAGCTCTGTACTCCATCTGAAAGGGTGGCAAGAACAGAAAATTGTTATTAATTGCTATTGCCATCATTTGGCGTCTGTCGTTGTTGTCCATCATCGTTGTCCGTCGTTGACAATGTTTCAAAACTCTTCTTCTCTGAAACTACTTGACCAATTGAAACCAAACTTGGTATGAATGTTCCTAGAGGTATCCTGCATAGAACTGGTTTGGGGATTTATGATCTGTTGAAAAACATGGCTGCCATTACTAAAAATAGAACATAGAGGTTAGACAGTAGTTCTTTGCATATTTCTCCAAAATCGTTAGGTTTACCTAAATTGATGGGGTAAAAGTGTTCAGCATGATGAGATCTATCTGTGATCAAATTTTCATTATAATCTGTTCAGCTATGTTTGAGTTATTGCCCTTTTTCAACGTTTCTTTTGCTAATTTTAATGTTTATTTCTTTCAAAAATCTTCTCCTCTGACACTATTTGACCAATTGGAACCAAACTTGGTATGAATGTTTCTTGGGGTATCCTTCATAGAGCTGATGTGGGATAAATATGGCCTCTGTTACTAAAAATGAAACATAGGGGTTAGACAGTACTTTTTTGCATATATCCAAAACCATCAGGTTTAGCCAAATTCTTTTAGTTGCTGAAATGATTATTATTATAAGGCCCACAAAGGTCTCCAAGGGATTAAAGTTGTCGGACGACTCCGAGTAAGAGCTGTAGCCCTTGAAAGTCGAAAAATGACATCTTTTTTTACTGTTTTCAGCCAATATTTTGAAAACTATGATAGAATGAAACTTTCAGTTGCTGAATTGATACTTATGATAGGGCCTACAAAAGTTTGTGGGGGTCAAAGTTTTGGGGTGAATCCTTGTTAGAGTTATTGCTCTTTAAAGGCAAAATGTTGTGTCTTTCTGAACGGAAAAATTTAAGCAGGTGAGTGATTCAGGCTCCTGGGAGCCTCTTGTTTGAAGTGTCTATCAAGTACATGTAACATAAAAATGATCCCAAAATGCTGATCCTTAATTTTCTGACCTTGAACTCTGTATTTTTATCTTCCAGAATACAATGTACATCAATGACTGCCTAGGACTGCATTTACATTGAAATAAAATGTATGTTGACATTCTTATTAAACATTTTCATTAGGATAAAATAGTCAACTGTGTATTACAGAGTTTGTTTTTCTTTCAGGTTGGTATTTGAAAGGAAGTAGACATGTTACGATCCCGGCAGATCAGAGCTGTAGTTTCCATTTTACAGCACCAGTATAAAAGCAGTCCTCTGCCTTTGATTTCACAAAGCAGACAGGGTATTTATCAGAAACAGATATATGGACCTATTATTCGATATCAGGTTACTGCTGCTACTGCAAAACCAAATGAGCTGAGAAAGAATATGCCACAGGCATCATTTGACATTCCAAAAATGACAGAGTTACTGGACCATGACAATCATGAAATGCGTAAACAGTTCCGCCAATTTGTCAGTGATCCTGTGATGATACCTAAGTACAACATTCCACTGGCCGAAGAAAGAGACATAGCTTTAAAAAGGTTGAAACGGATTTGTGATGCTGGCTTCATTTCAGTACTAGATTTTAGAAATAATCCCTTGCGTGTCTTTGCTACACATGAATTGGCTGCCATTATTGACCCTGCCATGACCACCAAGATGACAGTGCAGTTTAATCTTTTTGGTGGAACTGTGTTGAAACTTGGTACAGAGAGACATCACAGCAAATTATTAAAGGGTAAATTATTGTAGTTACTTTCCATATTGTACATATACTGTTATGTTGAACCTTTCTTAGTCTAAATGTGACTGCATTAAAAATCTGAGGCATTTTCTGAAGTCCCATCTGTATCAATCAAACTTGATTTTCTTTCGCTTAAAAGAAAAATTTGGGTTTTTCAAATATTGATTTAATTGCTATGATTCACTGTTTATTATATTGCAAGCAGAGGGACTGGGTGAATTCCTCAAGTTAAACAGGATTGGGACTCATCAGAGTTTGATGTATCAAAGATTTAAATGCATTATGTAAAGGGAACTTTTGCAGGGATTGACAATTACATTGATTTATCTGAGTTTGACACAAGGTTCTACTGTTACTCCAGTTCTTGCCTATTTCCTGTCATTTGTTGACCTGGTTAAATCAGTTTTTGTTCAATGCAGATTGAGCCATTGTTTACACTTACCAAATGTTTCAGTCCAAAAAGCGTTCAGTTTTGACTGGTTTTTCCCTATTTTAATTTGACTATTATGATTTGACTATTCTGATTTCAGTAAAGTTGCACCAATTATTTTTGAACATCTTACAAGTTTGAAGTACATTTGTAATTTGTGGAACTCGTACTGTAATTTATTTTTGTGGTTTCTGTGATCAATCTACTTTTCTGCAGCTTCAAATTGTTGATTGCATTGCCAATGATTATAGTCACTATGGTTTAATTTCTCCATGACAGGTCTTACCGCAAAAATCATGAAAAAAAACTGCCATGCCAAAATTTCAGTCTACACCATATTTAAATCATAGATTTAGGGAAAGTTGACCATAAGTTATTGCAATTTACTATGATAAAGAAAACTTTTTTTGGTTATCATTGTTACGCAAAACTCATACATGTACCTATATGTTTTAGTTGCCAAACTAAAGTTCAATATAAACAAATGCAATACAATTGTAACTGTGTTGATTATATTTTACGACAGTATATGATTATACTTACATTTACATGTACATTTAATTGGCTCCATTTAGAAACGACAGTTTCAGTGACATGTTCGACACATGGCAATTTTTATCCCACATTTTTTTTGTTCCAATGTAATGTATGTATCATATATACATATGTCCAATAGTACATATATTAGATCAACAATGGATGCCTCAGAAAAAGATTTAATACTTCCTTAAGAAAACAACTAAATTTTGCACAAAATGAAAGAGTTAACTCTTTTTTTTCAATGAAATTCAATGCTTTCTATGTAATTTATTTCTCATTAACTTGGATGTTATTGGCCATTTTTTGTCAATTTTACACATTTGAAAGACAAATTGACAAAATGACAAAAAAATGGCAACCCCGTGCATCCCACTCTGGATCCGCCATTGGTCTTTCAAATTTGAATAGTTGTCAGTTACTTACATGTATTTTTTATGATGGAATATTCTGTAGCCCGTAAAAATCTATATGTATTGGATGAATGGCAACTGTGATCTTGTGTATTTGCCTGGCCAAGTTATATCAAAACTTGCTGCTTTCCCACCCAGTATGCTTCATATCGGAGGTAGATTGATGACTGGTTGAGTCAGAATACATATTTCGTGTCTAAATGGGTTGACATACATGCACTTACTTGAGGGGTTACCTCCATTACCTAGCACATTGAAATTCTGGCTCATTGCATTGTACTGGTACAAAACAGGGTCTGTTAGATTGAACAAATGCGTTCATCCTGAAATGTTTGAAATATCTGCCATAGGACATTAAGCCAAAATCAATCAATCAACGTATTTCATGGAAATACAAACTGTCATACCAATATAATTAAAATTATACTTATCAATTGTTTCATTCAGCCACTGCATGTAGGATCTGACAACACTCACTCCATTCTACTTTCTGTTCAGCTGACATTTTTAGAATCCTCAGGTTTTGTCCTTAAAATAATGCTTTCAAAATCATGAAAGATTAATTCTAATTGGCTGATCAGAGAGTTCACTAGAACAGAAAGTTTGCTGTCATTATCATCTATTCTCAATTTTATGATTATTTTAAAGGAATAGATACCTTAGATGACATAGGCTGTTTTGGCTTGACTGAACTAGGCTATGGCAACAATGCAGTAGAAATGGAGACAACCGCTACGTATGACAAATCTACTCAGGAACTGATTGTCAACACACCCACTACTACAGCTCAGAAATACTGGATCACAAATGGTGCTGTCCATGCTAAACATATCATAGTGTTTGCTCAGCTGATGGTTGATGGAAAAAATCAGGGTTTGTAGTTTTTTTAGGGGAGATATTGTTAACGTATTTTACATTTGAATCTATCATTGTCGGAAACTTATGATTTATGAAGTGTAGTCAACCGTGAGTTTCCAGCGATGAAACCTATACAAGTATTTTACATTTAAATCTATCATTGTCGGAAACACATGATTTATAAAGTGTAGTCAACTGTGAGTTTCTAGCGATGATACCTATATAAGTACATGTTAGTTGTCTAAACCAAAGGGGTTGGGTTTTAGATAGATTTTAATTCATACATATAAAATGGTCATTAAAAACAATTTTTAGTTTACTAAGATATTCAATTTTCTACTCTCTCTCAAGAGGGCAGTACAAAAAAACAATCAATAAACATGTTGAGACTACTGGCTTATCTTGGGATATCTCCCTCTTGAATCTTAAAGATTATTTTCTGCTTGAATTATTTGCTGTAAATCGATGTATTCTCAATACTACAAGTGTAATCATATATATATACAACTGATACTAGTTTGGGAATATTTACCAGAGGCAGACTTGAATTCTTCATTATTTGTATACAAAGAGATTTATCTGCTTCCTTTAGGAAAAAAACCATTGTCTAAGGCTATTTACCAATGTAAGTTAATTTTTTTTTTATGAAAGTAAATGAGGAAGGTAGGTACATAAGTGATTGATTGTTCCAAGACAGTTGTCAGGTGCCTTTTATAGAGTCATGATGATGGAGTTGTTTTTATTTTTGTTGGTATGACGATGTAAATTGAAAAAGAGGCAGTCACAGAAGAGACAAGGGGTGGTCTGACAACCAAGAAATTAATTTAATTTGGCCTTCATTATATTTATTAAGTGTAATTAAGTGTTTGAAAGAATCAGGCAAAGTGGAAAAAATCAGAAACATGCATGTCAAAAACCCACCAATCTGACAATATAATATCACCAAAGAATGATTTCTCTATTTGAAAATAACACTATTTAATCTCTGCATCACTGGATTTGCTCAGAAATTTTTCAGTTGAATGTTAGAAAAATGAGGTTTTTGACAGAGTTTTCTGCCCTTGAAATGTTTATTTTCAGTGCATTTCAATGAAATTATAACTCAATGCACCAACATGATATGGAAAATATTGTCTTTTTTACTCGATTCTGGTGGTGCAAATAGTCAAATTACAATGTGCATAATCAGAATGATGGTTTTTTTCCCCATGTTTCACCCACTGCCTGATTCTTACTGGGACTGACTGACACTAATAACATTCGTATGGTAAGTTCTTATATACCTCATAACCATGTTTATCTTGCGAACCCTTATACTTGTAGTTGCTACATTTAGCTACTCCAACTTCTGTATTTGTTTTTCCTATGCAAGAAAGGTTGGCAAAATATTTTGTATTTATTATGAAGAATTGATTTTATTGGTATATGAATATAATTATTTTTTTCCAGGAATCCATGGAGTTTTGGTGAGGATTAGGGACAAGGATCTCAAGATTATGCCTGGAGTCAGAGTAGAAGATATGGGATACAAAATGGGACTTAATGGGGTAGACAATGCTAAACTGTTCTTTGACAATGTCAGAGTACCTAAAGAGAATCTTCTCAACAAATATTCGGATATTGAAGATGATGGGAGCTTTGTAACCAACATTAAAGGTTCAGGAAGGGCTAGGTTTCTTACTGTTGCTGATCAGCTGCTATCTGGGAGAATTTGTATTGCAAGTATGGCTCAGGGTGGGTCAAAAGCTTGCCTGTCCATAGCTTTGAGATATGCTGCTACCAGATTGGCTGTTGGGAAGACTGGGAAATCTGATACCCCAATACTCCAGTATCAACTACAACAGCGTGCTCTGATACCACTGCTTGCTCGAACTTATGCAATGAACTTTGGACTGGATTACATCAAAGATCGTTGGGCCTTCCAGAAAGAAGATGGATCAGAACATGCAGAGGTCGTCACAATGTGTTGTGTCATAAAAGCCTTAGTTGGATGGCATTTTGAAGACACTGTGTCCATCTCTAGAGAAAGATGTGGAGGTCAAGGTTATTTGTCTTGTAATCGATTTGGCAGCTTTCTTGGCAGTGCCCATGCTGCTCAGACTGCTGAAGGAGACAACAGTGTCCTCATGCAAAAAGTAGCAAAAGAAAGACTTGAAACATTTAAACCTCTGAAAGTTGATAAATCACTAACAGAGGATCTTACTAATTTGAAGTTTTTGCACAATCTGCTTGCTAACAGGGAGAATATTTTGTTCATGACCCTTGGTAAGAAGATGATGGCTGCAGGCAAGGAAGGTCTTTTTGACACATGGATGTACCAGGAAAATGACTTGATTCAAACTGCATCAAAGAGTTACGGAGAACGACTCATAAGTGAAAGATTTGCTTTGACAATCGAACAAGCTGACACATCCCTGAAACCAGTCCTCACATCACTGTATCATTTGTATCTCATTGACATTCTAGAGAAAAACTTGGGATGGTTTACTGTGTCCAAGACTCTTTCATTAGAAGCTGGTGCCAAAGTAAATGGATTAGCAGCAGAGTTATGTAGGCAGATCTCTCCTCAGTCCCTAGCCCTGTGTGATGCCTTTGCTATCACAGACACAATGTTATCGGCACCCATTGCTTTGGACTGGGTAGAATATAATGTCGGTGACAATCAGGGAGAGGTTCAGTAAAGGGGTTGTAGAGCAATATGTTAAACATATAAAGTGACAAGGCTCTGGTGGGAAAAAACCATCAAAAGAAAAAAATTGTATTTTCAGATTATATTTTTGAAAATTGAAAGATATAGATGTATGTTAATATATAAACTTGAGTGAAGAATTATAAATACAGTTAATTGCAGTTTTTTTACATGTACTGTCAAACATTGTTCATAAATACATGTAATTCTGAAATCAGTATTATTATTTTTTTTTAATTTCTCGCCCTTTATTGATAAGTACTTTGATTTCGTTATCTTTATTATAAAAAGCTAGAGTTTATGATTTTACACTCAACTCTTAACGAAAAGTTTATATGGTCACTGTACTGCTGCCTGTCCTACAATATATGTCTTTATTCTCATAAATAAATTGATATAGAGAACATAAATACAATTTGAAACACAAGAAAAACAGACACACACACTATAAATATTTACATAAAATGAAGACAAGGAAACAGATAGAAGGAGTGGATGGAGTACCAATGCGAGAATTTATAACTTTTATCAAGCTATAAACTTTAAGAAGCAAACATGGCTTTTCAGTTGACATCAAGTTCGAAAATATCGTTTCTTCTCTCCACTGCTATGTTCCAATTTCCCATGATCGTAGTTGTGTAGTCAAATACTAGTATGCTGTGACGTACAGTTGGTCCTCAAAGTTTAATTTTGCAGTGGTTGATCCAACCGGAAGGGGGGTCTAATGATTGTCCATTAGAACACGTTCACAAAATTTTGCTAAGAACTTCGCACTTATAAGCCACAATTATCCATTATCAGTTTCAAGTCATTGTATCATGTTTTCTTGTGCGTTGTGGAAAATTTGGAGTCTTAGATATCAATATCTAGCGGTATATTCAATTGTTTGTTTTCTCAGTTTAAACTCGTGAGCTGATCTGGCTCTGTTAGTCTTGCGTACATTACTTAAGTCTTGTCTTTTTTAACTTTAAGTTGCCACTTCGATGACGATCGATGCAGTGTTGATAATTGTTGTTGAAGGTTTATCTCAGAGTCTGCAATCAAAACAATATTGTCTGCGTATGAAAGAATGCTGATCTCAAAATTCACCAAGTCTTACGCCACAGTGAAGGGAGTTGATTTTGGTTGTGAGGTCGTTTATAAGAATTGCAAATAATGTAGGGTCGCAATTACCTCCGTGTCGAACACGAGGCTCGATGGAGAACCAGTCCGTTAAATCACTATTCAGTCGTACACAACTTTGTATATTAGAGTACATGCTTTGTATCGTCCGTATCATATTTCGTATTTGCCAATTTAAGTTTATGCCATATGTAGAGATGGCTGACGGAATCAAACGCTTTTCAGAAGTCTACGAAGCACAAGTATGTTTCTAATTTCATCGTTTTCTTGGTTCTAGGAGTAGTGCATATGGTATATATATGATTGACACAAGATCTAAGCTTCCTAAATCTACTTTGTTCCTCGGATAAAATTTTGTTACGATCAAGACAGGTTAAAAGACACTAATAAAGAATAGAACTGAAGATTTTGGAAACGGTCGACATTAAACTTGCGCTGCGATATCCTAGCAGATCACGATTGTCCTTTCCAACCTTTAGAATTTAACGGATAATACTTTTGCACTGGTATAGGGAATTTTTCCTCGATTGAAACACAGGTTGAAAAGCTTTCGAAGCGGAATGGCTGAATTGTCGTTTTGTAGGATTTCTTTCTACAAATTGACAACACCAACTGCTTCTCTTAGTTTAACGTTTATCATGGCTTCTACAATTTCATTCAAATTAATATCACTATTCATGTCGATCAGTACGAGGAATTCATCTTTTTCATCCGGTTATGTTCCCTTTCCATCTGACGATTAAATTTTTCAAGACTACAAATAAAAGCCTTGTCAACCTGGGTCGCATATCTGACTTGAAGAGTTTCGAATATACTGCTTTCCATCGCTTTTTGATTGTTTCTTCGTCGAAACTGATACTTCCATCATCAAGAAACACACTGTCAACTTTTAAATTGATGTTGTTAGATTTTTTTCGATTTTCGGCCCGAGTTCGTTTACTTATCTCCAAAACTGTTTTGGGTTAGTATTGTTAAGTGTCTGTATGTTTTCACGAGTTTTTGCGTTATATAAGGTTTGGCAACGACGTAAATGTTTGTCGAAGGTATTCAGGTTATGTATGAACACAGACCATCAATATATCTGTAGCCCGATCGGATTCTTTATAGAAATACCTGCCTGCGTTATTCAATCAAATTTCATATATCTCTTCGTATTATATGGATCGAAGACAAAGGTTTTTTAAGAGCATCCTTAAAGCAGAACTTCTTTCAACTTTAATTGAATTTCAAATTTTGTACAATATTGTGTTTTAACTTGATAATCTGATTTAAAGCAGATCGTGTCCATAATGAACTTCAAACCCTTATTTTTACGTAGGTCAAATACAAATTTTGAGTTTACACGTATGCAAAGTTGCAGTCGTATCATGTTGTGCTCGACGAAGCTCTCCATTAAACAGAGAAAAATGGGTGACAGTCGTATCATTTATCGTTGCAGTTTGTTTTAAAGCTTTCTAAATCACAAAGCGAAAAGAAGCGAAAACAAAATGTAAGAAAAAGAAACAAAATCATGAATACCACATGCTGAAAAAAAATCAAAACAAGCCATTGAAAAGAATCCGGGAGAAAAGAAGTGAAACAAAAGATAATCACTTTTTTGGTCTCTGGGAATTTCGAGTTTTAATACCCACTAGAAGTACGGCTACATATTTCTGGGTTTTATACGACCGCAAACAAATTTTTCAGTCGTATAATGGTATCACCTTATCGTTGTCGCCGTTTGTGTCCATTAACTTAAGTTTATTTACGACAACTTGAGTTAAAATTTCTATCCAATCTTTTGAACTTTTAACACATTATTCCTATAGTCATGGCGGAGGGTTCTATAGTTCGGAGGTTTTTGTCTACCCATTTTGGAAATAAGGGGCTAAAAGGGGGAAATATATGGTATTTTTTAGAAGAGATAGAAAAGCTGATTTTCGTCCCGAATTTTATGATTCAGCTGTCAATTTGCAGTTCCTTTTGAAATTATGTTTTGAAATTTTTTACAGAGTTGGCTTATCTTTAACCATTTTGAGTTAAAGACGACGCCCAAAAAAGTCGAGTTTTTAGTTCACCTGGCCCAAAGGGCCATGCGAGCTATTGACATTTCTTGGCGTCTGTCGTCGTCGTTGTCGTTAACAATTTTTCAAAATTTTTCTTGGATGCTACTGGACCAATTAGAACCAAACTTAATATGAGTGTTCCTTAGGGTATTCTGCATAGAGCTGATGTGAGGATTTTTGATCCGTCGAAAAACATGAAAGCCGTTTTAAAAATAGAAGATTAGGGTCAGTCAGAAGTTTTTTTTGATGTCTCCAAAATCATTAGCCAAATTCTGATGCGGGATGAAAGTGTTCAATATGGTGAAATTTATCTGTGGTCAAATTTGCTGTTAGGGCATGTTGAAGATTTTGCCCATTCCGACGTTTTTCCCTATTTTTAATGTCATTACTTTCAAAAATCTTCTTCTCTGACACTACCAGACCAATTAAAACCAAATTTGATATGATTGTTCCTTAGGTTTTTTTGCATAGTACTGATGTGGGGATTTTTATCCGTCGAAAAACATGACCTCCGTTACTAAAATTAGAACACAGGGGTCAGACAGGAGTTCTTCTCATATATCTCCAAAACCGTAGGTTTAGCCAAATTCTGACAGGGAAAGTGTTCGGCAAGATGAGTTCTATCTGTGGTCAAATTTTCGTGTTAATCTGTTAGGCAATGTTGGCGTTATTGCTCTTCTTTGACTGTTAATGTTAATGTTATAACTTTTAAAATCGTCTCCTCAGAAACTACTGGACATAATTGAATGAAACTGATATGAAAATTCTATAGGAATGAGCAGAAAATTCCATGGGGAATCACAAAATATACTAATTAAGGAGGTAGACCTAGGGTGAGAGACACAATTACAAATAATTGGAACGTTTGCAATTACCATTTTACATCAATCTCATGTAAGCATCAAAGTAACTTGGACTGATTTCATTCTGTCTCAAATGAAAGCTTGAAAGACATTAGTGAAATTTAATGTGATACAAACATATCAATGATTTCATGAGTTATGTCCCCTACCATAGGTCTACCTCTTTAAACACAAAAATGTTTTGAAAAACGCGAATGCTTTAGGAGAAGATAAAATACTTCAAAAACTTCTGTGTAATCAGATGAACGCTTCGATGAATTACATAAATTAAAAAACAAAGATGCGTAATATGAAAGATCGCGATCCTATCGCATTCTGATATATATCAACTAGTAGTCTTTGTGAGAGTCCACAGTTCATTCCTTAGATTTTTTTTCTCTCTTAAGAACAAAGGTCATATGGAAAAGCCACATGTTAATTTCTGTTTACAATAATATTTTAAACAAAATATCAAAAAAAACCCCAAATATGTAGGCTTCCCAACAATTGATCACATTTTGCATGATTCGTAGCTGGAGTACTATTTAATAACAAAATTGTAAACATCGACACTGTAATGACATATCAACAGATTCACTGTATAACTTTTTAAAATTGAACCTTTTGATAAAAACAATGTTCCCTTTTAAGCAACGATAAATAAACTAAATACTCATTTGAATGCTGGAATATGTGAAAATCAAATATTTGAAATCTATTCAAGGCTTGAAAATAGAAAAGCCTGTTGTGATGACGGTATCATAAATAAGTATATTAGAAGTACATGTCATTTATTTCTTCCTATGTTTTGTAAGATGTTTAATATCACTTTTGTCAATGAAGCCACGACAGTGGCTGAAACTGACCTAGGCATCACATGAAAATCTTGCTAAATATTATAATTTGCCGTAGCACTCATATGTATCCGCGATCAGTACCATTGTGAATGGAAAAGAGTAAAACGCGAAATGGAAAGGAGTAAAAATAACCATGAAATTAATAGTTAATCAAACAGCATGCAAGGGAAATTTGTCTTTCATTTTATTTAGAAATCCGTGTAATATTTACGCAATACATTCGGACTGTTGATCACGTGGTGAAAAATTGTTACAGTCACCGGCCATCTCATGCGTATAAATATCTCACATGACCTTAGAAGAAAAGTTTCTGAAGCTGAAGGGGACGCAAAACGGGAAATAATTTGATTAAATAAGGTGGGTTACTGCGCGAAAGCACTCCCAAATGTAGACACAATTCTTCCATTACAGATACTATTTGCGAACAAATTTTGATTATCTTGAGGGAAAGAATGGATATGTTTTTTTTCTGTATCTGTAGCTCCTGCTAGTACCCTCGCGTCATCCCGCCATCTTGGATTTCTCCAGTTGAGCATCATGACAAATCTAAATATATTCTTTAATTTGCCTGACAATATTTAGATGTAGACTTCAAATAGCTGACAATAGTATTTGAGAGACAAAGTTTTACATGTTTTAATATTGATAAGAAAATGAATCCTATCAACACGTTAGTACAGTACTTTCGCATGCACCTTAACAGACGAGCATCATGTCAAATCTTCTGTATTAATCCTGTTTAATTTTTTTATAGCATTGATGTACAATATTTGTAAAACGTTCTTTGTTCTCTGGTATGTTAAATAGGTATGAATCTATCATGAGCTCATAGTCCTGATAATTTACCCTTTTTGGTGTGAAATGTATGATTATATTCATGTTACAAACTTAAGAAGGTCTGAACGTTTTGAATCAGTTTATTTTTATGCAACCACAGCTAAAGTATAGGTATTGCATGCTATACATACATTGTATGTACCAACAAATACTTGTAACATATATTCTTTTTCCGACGCAGTTACATGTATTTCAAGAATGAAATGTAGAAAATTATAAGTAAAAAGAACAAATTTTACTGCGTTAGCTATCTCTTTTTTTTGAAAAATAAGACTTGTTTACAATGTGTTCCTTGAAACAGTACAATAAACCTAGTTTCAATTGATGTATTCATATCATTGTTTGTCATCTTAATACATATTCACATATTTACAATTAACAACACATGTTGAAAACTGCGCAACGTACTTGTTTTTGTCTAAGTTTAGAATAGATAGTAAAAATGTTATTTACCAAAAGTTTTCAGTTTCTGTTTATTTAGAATATTTTGACAGCATTGCATTTAATAGGGATGGGACTTGCTAATTATCTGATTTAGCCATTAAACAAATATATGGGGTCCATTAGTACTGAAAGATACAAGTTGTTTGAATGACACGAAAATACAGATTGTTTCTAACACAGTCTTGAATACCGTTTTTGCGTCTCTCAGGACTGTTCCATTTTATGATTCTGTTAGCAATTCTATTTAGTAGAGGTGAAAGAATCTTGGTTTTGGGTGAACTACTATGTTGATGCTTTGGTCTGATTGTATGGTCATAATTCATCTTGATAGTAATTAGACACCAAAAATTGCAAATTTACATGCTTTGACACAGGGACACATGATTCAACAGTGGTTTAACTAAAGAGTCTCTGTCCATGTATGACTAAGGGAGAAGTCATGGAAGAGTGAATTAACATGTATATTTTTTAATGTGTATCGTCAAATCTGTGTGTGTGAAAAGTAAGAAGACGTTGAGTCCTCTTCTCCCATTCTTCTTGTCAACTCGAGAAGCCATGGCTGCTCAGCTAATAAACCGTCTTTAAAAAAAATTCTTCTAAAAGAAAGAATGGTTAAAATATTACTTTCCCTAGTTTAAAATATTACAATCCTTTTTTATGATTAGAAATGTGATTGTGCAGTAAGAAACAAAGCAAAATATGAAGGCTTCATTGACTCAGTACTACAGTACTTTGATTGATTCTGGGATTGTTCCCAATTCATGACTCATTGGAAATATTCTACCTTTTTATAAGAACAAGGGTGTCAAATTTCACCCTATAAACTACAGACCAATCACAATGTTCAGCTGTATTGGAAATTTCTTTAGCATGCGTTGCTTTACTCGCTTGCGCCTTTTTAGCCCCTGAAAAACATCATGTTTTTGAAAACAAAACACACAAATAGTTATATTCTTTAACAATCTCTAATGGAGTATTATCATACTGAAAATATACATTATTTGTAATTCTACCTCTAGAGAATATAACTATATTACTGTTTTCAACATTCACTCTTAATTTCCACATTCATTTCTAACTTAGTTGATTTTGTAAATCTTCTCCTGATTCTGCTAGCAGCACTATGTCATCTGCATATAGTACGGCACAGAGTTTTAAATATTTGTTTAATTCGATATCTTTAACATCTGATACGGACTCTAAACCTTAAGGATGTCTTCTTTCGAAAAAGCTATGGAGATCGTTTATACATTGTATGTAGTGAAAACAGGATGGGAGATAGATTTTCTAATTGACGAATACTTATATCACAGGAAAAATAATCAGAATAATATTCTGAACTATTTATTATTAACTGATGACTTAAAATACAATGTAAATTGCTCCTTTAATACAACAGGAGGTTTTAGCAACCATAATTTATACAGGGCACATGTCCTGTATTAATTCTGGCCCTGTATAAAAGTTAAACTTGTCCGCCATTTTGTTTGAAACAGACTATAGAAGGTATCAGCAAACTTGGTATATTAATATAGATCTATATAGAAAAGAACAGTTGGGGTGAATAAATGCATCAAGAGATCTGGAGTGTTACAGTCTTCACTAGGAAATATGTCATACTGAGCTGTATTTAAAGGTTTGTACATATAACTCCTGTTATTTTAAGTCATCAGTTAATAAAGGGATCATAAAATGGTTATTTTCATATTAATCCTGTATTATGTCCTCGTACAGTCGTATTGGGTTTGGGTTTCGACCACTTGTATTGGCCCTCGGCTTCGCATCGGGCCAATACAAGTGATCTCAACCCAATACGACTGTACTTGGACATAGTACAGGATTAATATGAAAATAACCATTTAATAACCCTATACTATTTTCGTGACGTTATATAGCTGTACATATTTTTTTTCTTTTTATCGTGTTGTGCATTTTTCCATTAACAGCATACGTAAGAAGCATTGACCAAAGACCAGAGTGCCAGACAGTGTCGAATGCCTTAGTACAATATATGAACGCACAGTATAACTTCTTCTTTTTCTCAAAAGTTAAAAAAAAAATATAGGACAAAAATGGTGTCAACTGTCGAGTGATCTTTTCTAAAACCGACTGCTATACCAATTCTGATTAATAATCAAAGTACTCATGTACTGAATCAATTTATATCGAGTGTTATAATTTGTACGTCTCAAATAATAGTAAAATTGCAAAAATTGGCTTTAAAAGGAAAGGACCCGAATCAACTTCAAACTTCAAAAATTGTTATGTATTGTTAGCATAAAACTCTTTGATGTTAATTCCCCATTCACTATTTTGCGTATCATTGCTAAATCTTTTTTATCCTGCAATGCGGTTATTGTTATACGAATACAGGTACATGTTATGAAAACCTAAGAATGGTGTTGTTTGTGATTATTTTTCACCGTCAGATATATGGCAAATCGCAAATCTCGTTTAGATTTGATTCATTATCAGTTTGCAGACGACTTTCCCTGCCATTTCTGTCATGTCGGACTCGGAGCCAGAGTGTCCGTCACAATGTATTTATTCATTTTTGATTTGTCTCTTGGAATTGAATATAGTGTAATTCATTGCTTATTTTTTCACACAGCTTTGACGCATTAAATGGTGCGCAATAAATTTTATTGTTTACTGAATTACGCGCCATGCATTTTATTTTTTTCCGGTTTAACGACCGGGGCTCCTCAGGGAAAATGCATTTAAAATTTTATTTTTTTAATATGTAGACACGCACAAAACTATTAATATAACAGGATACATGTAAAAACAATATCGGTACAGTATCGAAAATTATTGAAGATATGTGTATTCGGCTTGGGACGGAGGAAATAGCTCGGCGGAGCCTCCCATTTCCTACCCGTTCCATCTCCTCATCACATAACTTCAATAATTTTCGACAACGTACATATATTGTATTTGAATTGTGCTATTATTGGTTCTAATATTGACTCTCTTGTTGAAATACTGATTAACCTTATTACATTTCGTCTTATTTCCCGCCAATACTTTTTATCTTGGCATTTGCAAGAAGACCTTGTTTTTCTTGGACATTTTATGATATTTTTTCACTAAATCCTGATGGACGTGTTTTTATTGATACTTTTGTCTGGGAAAACTAGGTGTGCTTATCAGTTGCATTTGGGTTTTGAATTAGCTTACAGAAACAGCGAGTTCTTTTTCGAGGTAGTTAAAGATTGTTGTCTCTTTTCCTATCTGTTAAAGCATTTGTATTCTTTATCTGTCCCAAGAGTTAAACCCGAATTCGGCAGATTTTTATAGTTCGTTTTATTTTATATTTTCCCACCACTGTCTCAGGTTAGGGGAGGGTTGAGCTTACAAGCATGTTTAACATACCTTTTGTGCCTGTCCCAAGCCATGAGCCTGTCGGTTTTTTTTATGTCATTTTACGTTTTTTTATAAATTAGGTCGATCTTCGACTTTAATGAATATTTTCACATCATTTATTTTGGGTCTTTTTACAGTTTGCTCAATAGCATGGATTTTTCCCATCATTGACAACCGTTTGGTGACCATTGAAGACCGTCTGGTGACCAGTACAAGTTTAATTGTTCGTTGATCGACATTTGGTGGATGACTATCTCATTGGCAATCATACATTTCCTATTTTTATATTGAATAGTATAACTTAGAATATATTTTTTTTTGTAACTGCACGAATACTTTGATTTTGATTAATTATAAATGTATGTCTTTTAAAACAACAGTTGCATGATTACTGGAGTGTTTCGTAAAACATACAACGAAGAGGATAAAGAGTAACCAATATTCACATGTAAGTTTGTTTACATGACTAAAGATGTCTTGCAAACACCATTTGCAGCCTATTGCTATTGCATGGGATAAGAATGTCTTCTGTGGCCATAAATAATAGAAGGTACCCTTTCAACATAACGGTGTAATGCAGTTAAAAGCTCCATTTTTAAGTCGTTAATATTGTTAGCGACTTTTTGCATTCGTAATTTTTGTACTTAATATTGACATATGATTTACATAAATATGTAGTTTTACGCCACAAAATGCTGCAGATCCTCGTCGTGTTCACCACCATAGCGTCATAGTTCTAGCTTCATACGAGATAAATACGTATCTGTTAAGTTTTATACACTTGTGTTTTACGTGTGTTTCATGCTTGAACGAGAACGGGAACTTTACATAAAAAGATCGATTAGCTTTGAACATTACCCAGTTTCCGACTCAGGCACTGAGGCTCGTTACAAGACTATCGAGGTCATATACTTTAGCACCCACAATATTTTTGAATATTCATTACCAGCTGCTTAATCAGGTTCATAATCTGGTTCAGTGGTCAATATCATAAGTGACCAAAAGATCGCTACAACGTACCTTTTTGAACATATCATACACATGCCTATCATCATCATCATAATCATCATCATCCGGTACGGGAGTAGACTCCGCAAAGAGTGTAGAACCTCCCGGAACTTGCTGTGAAAATGAAAATGGGGTCGGAAATTTAACGTTAAAAGACAAGTTCGCAATTCATTAAAATAAGTGTTAAATATATGTAACATAAAAGTTAAACATATTCACATTATGTACAGTGGTTGGGGTTATTTTATTTTATTATTTAGCTGGATAATGTCCTTCAAATGTTAACTTGGAGATACCACTTTTGAAGGACTTTAGGTAAGGTGACTTACAGATAGATTCTTGGAGATTGCTCCAATCTGTTATAATGTTTGGGTAGAAGGAATACTTATAGAAATCTTTGTTTGTATAAACTTGCCTAAATTTATGTTGGCCTCTAGTTCGCCTATCTGATGGTGTGAGTATATCATTTGTAACTTATACTAACCCCCATTTATCTTATAAAATAAAAGTAAAACAAGCATTGCTTTTGTTCTTCGATATTGAAGACTCTCCCAATTAATGGTGTTTACCATGCCAGTCATTGCACCTGGTATTTTATGTTTGTAGTCATTGAAGACATACTTTGCGACTTTTCTCTGATTCTGTTCAAGTTGGGCACTTTGGCTTTGTTTATATGGATCCCAAACTGGCGAGGAGTACTCTACGATCTGACGCACAAGTGATGTGTACGTAAGGCTTTTAACCTTACGTGTGCAGTGTTTCACATTACTACGTAAAAAGCCTAAGGTTTTATTGGCTTTCGCCGTTATATTGTTAATATGTGGAGCACCAATCGAGATCACTACTTAAAGTGACGTATAGATATTTGCTGTCTGGTACAGTCTCTAGTATGTGGTTATGCAGTTTATATAGAAATGCATTTGGTTTAGCTTTTTTAGAAATATTTATGACATAGCATTTTTGATAGCCATTCTGATTGCCACAGTCCAAGATTTGTGAGATCCTTTTGTATTTCATTAGATTTACTATTTCATTTTTTATCCTGTATAATAAGCATTGAATTTATGTAATATTACCCAGTTCCCGAGTCAAACACAGGCGTTCGTTACAATTGATTATATAAAGGTCATATATATTATCAGGACACCGATATCCTTATTCGGGACATAACGGTTACGAAAGAGTTCGCAATAGTATCAAGGGAACAAAGATTTTAGCGAAAGTCACCCGATTTTAGAGCATATCGCATTTGTACATTTAGGATGTTGAAAGTATGCCCAAATCAGTGACAGTGAATATTTGACGATTAGCGACTTAGAAGACTTCAGTCTTTGATTATTAAGGAAATCTTCGAAACCGTGACGGATGCATCATGATGATTTCGGGGGTGTGTGTTACTCTTTTGCTTATAAGTTAGTGTAGAAGTCTGCTAAAAAAAATAGCAAAAACGAGGCTGGAACCTTTCTTTATTGGAATCACTGCCCCCTCTTTTTGTAAATATTTGGATCCTCCTCTGCATGAAATGTGAAGACAGCTCTTTCGAGTGGTACTCACCATCCCTCTTTATGTTTTTCCTCTCTAGCAATGATGACTTTTTCTCATGTTTTAATCTCGTTATGTTTTTTTCCTGGCTAAACAGCTTAAATATTGAAGTAAACGCATAGTTTATTCGGGTTAACAAGAGGTAATTACATGTATCAGAGGTTATTAGGTTAACTATTTTTAATTGGGTCGTTGTTAGTTCCAACCAAATTAATAAGCATATATTATAGTTCGGAGTAATAGTTGTTTATTGGCGTAAATAACATGGAATTAAACTTGATATATTAGAAATAACTTTTAAGGGGGTCAAAGTGTTTGCATTTGAACCTTAACGGGCTATGACAGTGGAACTTTATCCTACGGCTGTGTAAGAGATAGCTGCCGGTGCTAGGAGACGTTACATATCTGTAGGCTCTGACGACTTCTATATCAATTCTGATCTTTTATCTAAATTGTTAAAAACAAAAACAAACAAAAAGCGGAATGTTATTAATAAAAGATAAGTCCTCATTTTGGCCTCTATCAATGGGCTGCACAAGTGCGCATGCTTGTACCTCACATTCTCAACCTTCTTGCAGTATTTTCCAGCAATCGGTACATCCTCAGCCAATCCAGGCTATGCTCGGGATCCCGAAATTGACCGAGAAGTTGCGAGTGTATTTTCCATTACTCTGTCAGATGTCTGTTTTTCAGACTTAAAATCCTCTTTTGTAGTTCTTGTTGATATTTTGTTAAGGATTTCTGTCATCTAATCTTATAATCGTAACCACTCTTTTTGTCATATGTTATTGTGTGCAGACCTGATTTTTTAACGACAATGTTTTTTTTCTAAATATTGTAACGTTTATCTTTCCAATCCTGTTTGTAAACCTCACACTTGTCCTCATTTCTATTGTTAATTATAAGTTAACTATAGTACAGCAAAATCTACATAATACATCCTACTTAAGTACAACTCTGACTTAAAACCAGACATAAGCTTATGATGAATGATTTATGCATTTCCTAATCCCAAAATCTTTTTTTGATTGGAAATGCTTCTATGGGCCTTATAGAAACTTTACTCGACAATAAAAGAAGAGATGAAAATTGGTCACTGGTGATTTTATAGTTCAGAAAAGTAAAGGAAAATTTTCCACCAGAAGTTTTACTCTATAACAAGTCATAACATATCTCATGATAAATAGCAAATGCAAGGAAATGAACATAGTAAAAGTTGTTTTTAGGACGTAAACGTAACAAATTTATTTGGACAGTTTCTTCGATCACCTTGAGATATGACGAATTACCCTTGCCTGGTTTTTAAAACAGACCAATACCCAAGATATTCGGTTGCCTATTGTTGTATTTTTTGGACTGAGACCATTCATCTGAGCAAGGATATCTCCTAATAGACCCTTTTGTGGTAGGTCTGTGATCATGCCCAATATAGACTTCCGCGAGGTAGGGCTTGGGTAGAACAACAGAATTTTCCTCCCGGAAGTGTATATTGAACATTCTCCACGCATGCTCATCGACTATCCCATAGTTAGCACAAAAGGGTCTATTCATTTGGAACAAAATCAAAATCAAATTGAAAAAAATCTTTATTTCCGGTTAAAGATTCAAAAGGGGCAATCACAAATATGTTTGACAAATTTACATAAATTGTTCAATAACTTTTTGTTTTTACTTGACATTAGTTCAGAAAACTTAAAGGTGTTATGAGCTTTCAGTTAATACCTAAGTAAAAGTCTTTTGCGTTTTTCGGTTAAATTTATACATTAAAATGTATAGTGGTATTCGTCTCCTAATTTTTGACATGAGCAGAGATGACAATGTCGGTTTTCTCTATCTATGTTTTGCCATCTGCCTTTTTCTATTGGTAATTGATGGTTTGTAGTTCTGAACCTACAAAATTTTATTGCGTCAGTTTTCTGTAAAATATAAAAATATTCTTCAAATTCAAACCCTGTCTTAAAGATTCTATAATTTAATGCTTTTGGAGAGTCAAACATAGTTGAATGCCAAGATTGTACGAATTAGTCTATTAGGTTTTGCCTCACAACTCATTTAAGCCAGTTAACACTTTCGAAATTTTCGTTATTCCATATGTATCAAAAGCCACATTCATTCAAAATCTTCTGTATAAACGACACCCAGCATATGGATAAGTTGTGTTCTTTGAATGTTTTACATATTTTATATAATATGCATGAGATTATTGTCTGTTTACCAGATACAAGTCTTCCCAAAAATGCAATGCACCTTATTTTTATATTAATTTCTAGTTGGTGTCTACCCAGCTCACCGTATATCATATAGCTAGGAGTTGAAGATTTCAAATTTTAAAGAATTTTACAGAATTTCAAGTAAATTCTTTCCAATACATCATTATTACCACAAGCAATAACTTCACAGCCATAAAGTAATATAGGTTTTACCATTTTATCAAATAAATCAATTTGAATACTAATGGAAGTTTATAGAGTCATACAATTTTAGCTCTATGAGCTTTATCGGCCAAACGATTTTTTGCCATACCAAAATTACAGTTTTTGGTAAAGACAATACCAAGATGATTGACTTCTTTAACAATTTCAATATCAGCGGTTCCATAAGAGAATTTAAAATTTTGCCAATTCTGCCGAATCCAAATACCATGACTTTTGTTTTATTTGCATTTACCGTCAATTTCCATGTTTCACAATATTCCTGAAAGGCATTTAATTGAGCTTGAAGATCCTCTGGCGATTCGGCCAAGAGAGCGGTATCATCGCCATATAAAAGAACATATATTTTCAAATATACTTCTAATTCTCTTTCTACTTCACAGGAAACGGTTTGTAATCCAAGAATGTTTTTGTCAAAGGAAAATCTTCCAAATCATTCAGAAAAATTGAAAAAAAGAAAGTGGCAAGTTTTCCCTTTTTCTTACTCCAACTTCACATTTCAAGTAATCTGATAAACAATTGTTATAAGAAATACATGATTTGATATTAGAATACATATTGAATATAACATTATACATTTTTCCATTAACATTATTAATTAGTAGATTGTGAAAGAGGTCATATCTACACACCTTATCGAATGCTTTTTCAAAATCTATAAAAGCGCAGTATATTTTTTTCTTCTTAGATCTCAATAATTGAACAGTGAAAAAATTGAAAATATATTATCGAGAGTAGAATAATTTTCACGAAAACCGCATTGATTTTCTTTTAGTATCAGGTACAAGATCACAATTATAGTTCCTATTTTAATAGGGTAGTTTTTTTTAAATTATTTAGACAACTTTACCTTTAGTATTTATTATTCTTTTTTGGTTCAATTGAAAGAAGAATAATGGAAATAATTTAATAGATGTCTTGAATTAATAAAAAAAATACATATAGGGTATGATTTGGTGAGGTCAGAAAAGGTCAACTTTTTGGCCTTTGGAAGCCATTTTGGGTCAAATTTGAGGGGGTCTCTGTGATGAGGTAGTTAGAATTGAAAAATGATGGTGAAAATTTCTATTTTTTTTATGGAAATTTAAGGTAAGATGGTTTATTCAGTTCCCAAAATTTCATTGGATTTGAAGCGGTAGATTTTTTAAATTTGAAAAATGCTATAATAAACTCTGTGTGAAAATTAATTGTGTCCTGGTACCATCATAAACTAATTGGAAAAATTATTCAGTCGTATATTTAAGACAGCCGTTAATAATTTGCAGAGACAATAAACTAAAGTTATTGGTCTGTAATTTTTCGGATTACGGCGATCCCCGTTGTTCTTGTAAAAATGTTTAATGATACCGGACAACCAGATTTGGGGCATTATTCCCGTGTCAAAGATCAAATTAAAAAGTTTTTTCATATATTCCTATAAATCGATTAATGGTTGATTTTATATAACTCATTTACAATTTTGTCTTCGCCACAGGCTTTATTATTTTTCTGATTTTTTACACATTTAAGGATCTCGTCTTGGGAAATGTATTCATATATTTTTTTCATTTGCGTTTACTGATTGATTTTCTGTAATAAGTATGTTTTCTTCTTCCGGGTCATCGTGTTAAGATTTTTGAAAAAATTATACAATAAATCAATTTCAATGTTAGGTTGTTTTTTTTTTTTTTATTTTGGGACTTGAATAAATTCCAAAATTCTTTTGTATCTTTCTTAGAGGAATCTTTTATTTGTTTGATATTTTCTGCATATATTTTTTATATTTTTCATCCATAATTTTCTGATACTCCTTTTCTGCGACAATCATATTGGATCTGTTTTGAATGGTGTTATCTGCTTTATAAAGTCTCTTGCACTTTCGGAAATTTTGCCTGAAAGTCTTACAGTCTCCATTAAACCAGGGTTTATCCAACTTGTTATATCTATGGTTATTTGTACCACTATTTGTTTTACATGATAAGTTCAAAAAGTTTTTGAAGACGAATCTGTAAAAAAATTACCTAATTCGTTTACCAAAACGTCAACCGATAAATTATCAACTGCGTCAATATCATTATAATAGTTTGACAACTTTTCCTCAAGTTCCCGTAACTTCTTTTCATTAATTTTTTTTCTAAAATCCTCAACTTGTTCATTGTTCCTTGGCTTAGTCTTTATTTCAGTCGACCCAGGGGCGGTATTTATATTATCAACATCAGATATAAAATTATCTACCGTAAATACAATATGTAGTGATGAATGAACATCAGAGAATATTTTCTAAAATATCAAATTCACATAACAATTGTAGTAAATCAGGAGAACAAATACAAATACGCCGGCATTTCTACATGTAAATTTACCAACATTTTTGTCGTACCCAGCTCTACCATTTAAAATAAACATATTATTATCTTTACAAAAATTGAGCAAAAAACGTCCATATCTGTCTTTAATTTTACCCTTACTGTTTCTATAAACAGACATTTTGGCTTCATCAAGATGCCTTGTATAATCTTCTATAAATTCAGAAATATCATTTTCAGCATGCTCATTTTGGTAAAAAATTATAAGTTATTTTTTTTTGGGCAGTTCGTGCATTAAAAATCGCCCAATAGACATGTAAATTTAGATTTGTCTGAAAAGGATATTCACTCTCTTTCTATTTCATTAAAAGCATCCTCAGATGAATATTTGGAATTTTCGGGCGGTATATATACCACACCAAAAAACACAGGTTGATAAGTTTTAAATAAGGATTATCTACATTTGAACCATAGAATATATTGACTTTCGGTATTGACAATTTATAACAGGTCGCATCATTAAATACGTTACATAATTATAACCATCATAATAATTTAAATGGATTCAGTTTATTTATTTTTTCTGGTCTATAAATATTCTTTCTACAGAACAATGTTCTCTCATGGACTAAATTTTGTACGATCAGAATATAAATGAAGAATGTACACCAGAAAATAATAATATTAGAATATTTCAAAGTCTGTAGTGGGAGGGCTTGGACGATTTGTTTGAATCAAATGTTTAATTCCCGTCTATTCGGAATTACTTTTTTTGTTCAGTTCTTACAAAGACCATTTCAAAATATTTATTTTATGCTAGCTTTAATATTTTCCAAGAACGCGATCAATGAGCGGAATAATTTTTTGCTCGGTGTTCAAACTAAATATATTTTATTTTCTAAAATAGGCTAGTTCTAAATATTTATTTAAAATCTTCCTAGCCACCCCGTGAGTGAATATATCAAACCCCATTTGAATTAAATTAAGAGTGGTTAGCAGATTCAAAATGTATATACAGTTGTCAACATCGCCCGCTTTGTTACATGTTAAGTCGCGTACATTCAGTTTTGCTGGATGGCCAAGTCTTTGAAGTTTGAAATCTGATCATTTAAAATAATAATTATGGTTTTTATGAACAAATCCCTTCATGTCAAACCCTAAGGTAATCTATTATTTTCTCCCAGTGATAAGTAATCTTTTGCTTATGTTGTTCTCGAATTAAAATTTACACAATAATAAATTCATCTCTTCATTGTCTTTAAATTTAAGTGTTTATTTTCTATCTCATGCATCATTAGAAGAACACAATGTGCACAAAGTATATAATTCCTAACTTGATGCCTTCATTTTATGTATCACATTTTATCGCACAAATCTCAAATCTCTCAGTTTACGGCCTTTATAAAAATCAGACAGGAGGTGATTCGTGCATTTCAAAAACCCACGGAATTCACTTTCATTTCTAATTCAGAAACCATTACAGACCACATATCAACTAGTCCTAGTTTATGTTACGGTTATTGCACTTTTGAGATAAAAATTATATATTAGCACCTTGTAAGAGTTATCGTTCTTGATAAAGTTTAACTTGATTGATAGGATTTCTCATAAGATACAAATGATTATTTTAAAGTATAGAATATATAGACCGAAAAAGCATCGTTTGTTATGTGTTTTTTTCTACATCATAAATCACCTATTACTACCTGTATCCCTCCTCTTTTTTCATTTAAATATTCATATGTCGGGTTATCAATATCCAAATAAAAAAGAAAATTAGGAGGGTTGTAGGTTCAGAAGAAATTCGGACTATTCTGTCCTCGGTTCTAATGGCCGTTCTGAATAGAAACAAATAACTCAAATAACTGCCTAAAAAAACAGGATTTAATAGTCACAGCACCGTATTTACTCCAACATTTTGACAACAATAATTGAAAGCTGTTTCATGGCCGTCTACATGAGGCCCTTTCTTACAAATAACCCACCTCAATGATCCCAGTGAACTCTGTAAAGCAATAGAGGTTACATTTCCTATCTATAAATCGGTTTAACATATTTCCTTGGTGTCCATCCGTGTTTAGTCATTTCCCAATTTACCTGAAGGCTACTTGGCTACGTATACCTAATCAATAATTTATACTAAACCTGGAGAGTCGCACATACATGTATAATATGCTTATAGATACATGTACAATTAATGCGATGTTGGCGGTATTGACAATGAAACATATGGTATTATTCTCCGGAAAGACCCTCTTGAAAGGGCCTTAATTCATCATGTTGCCTCGATATATTTATATTTGCAATCATTACACTTCTCACCCGGAGACGGAAAGTAAAGTGAAAGAAAGCTAAACGTTATATATTAAGGTAAGTGCAGTGAATTTATTTGTTTCCAAATCGACGAAAAAAATCAGTGTAAAAATGTTCGAATAGGCAATAGACTCAATGTTGATCGATTTAATATTTTGAGAAACATGACTGAATTTTGTATTATATTAGATCATACAATGGATGATTGTATGCACATTTCAGTTGAAAATGAATGGGTTCAATATGTTTTAACAGTGGTAGATCAATAGATTTAACAAAGAAATGGGTGGGGGAGTGGACAGCTCCCCGAGTTCAATGCAAATAACAAAAAGGAGGGGTTGTGGGCTATCATTTGCTTATTTCCACAAAATTAATACAAAATTTTGCAACGAAAGAAACCCCTGAACTCATCTTGGATCTGCAACTGTTGTAGTAAGTCCAGCAAAGATAATTAATGAATAAAAAAAAGAAGCAAGAATTATTAGGAAATAGATACAAGGAAACTAAAACTTTAAAGTGTGTCTAGGTCAACACTTAGTGTAGCCCTTCAGCCATTTTACGAGATTAACAATTATTCTATAGGTCATCCTTAGAGCAGAGGACACCAATAACAATTAAATTAGAAAAGACAACAAATAATTTCCTATATGTATTACTTAGATTTAAATTTTGCGTTCTCAACGTTCTTTCCCCATCACAGTGTTTATATAACTTGTATTTAACCTTTCCCCCATCCCGGTGTTTATATAACTTGAGTTGAACACCTTTTTTATCCACCCGATATTTCAATTTTAGTTGAAATAAACTCTTTTTAGTTTAATTATATAATATTTAAACATAACCTATGGTAGAGATGGTTCATGGTGTAGAAAAAACATCGAACTAAACCTTGATTTTGTGCCTACAAATTCTATATTTTATGTAACGATAGTGATCTATAGTTAAAAAAAACAAGTCATTCATCTTCTACTAATTTCAACAAAATCAAAATTCTTGCAAAGTGCCAATTTCATACAAATTGCATAACAGAATTACTAAGACTGGTTATGTAGTCTGCTTGTGTTTCTGAATTTGTAATAAAAAAATTCCGTGGGTTTTTGACATGTATGAATCGCCTCCTGTCTGATTTTTATAAAGACTGCTACTTAAAAATAAGTTGAAACGACACACATATGTATTGAATTGTTAAGAAACTGTACATGTTAATGTTGACTAAATATCTCATATATTTATTAAATGATTGAAAAAAAGCTCAACTTGTTGATACCTCTTATCAAAATAAATTTGATACATCTAAAAATCTACTGGATTTTCGGCCATATACAAGTACGAATGCGAAAATAAAAAAAATGGAGTGGTAAACTTTTCCAGAATTTTCCAACAAAATGGGGGTCCAACCTCGACAGTTGCCTTCAACTGAATCCGCCACCTACATTATATTTACCACTGTTCATGGTCCTATTATAGTTAAATTTGTACTTTTTTTACTGTCGGTCAGCAGGAGTATCTTTGGTTCGGTCCGCAGTGGCGGGTTTAGGTGGAGGGTTCGGTCCGGGGATTGAAACCTTTCTCTTGTAGGAACTTACTATATTTTGTGAATCTTGATCGGAACCGTTTTTTCTGTTTCATCAAGAGCATAATATTTTATTTTGTAAGTAATTAGAATGAAACAATAGTTGTACAATTGTACAATATTGGCCCCGGGAAAATCACAAGCACCAGTGAATACTTATCCAAGTTCTGGACGTACCAAGTTGACCTTTAAAAACTACCAAGCGCGACACAGAAGAAGATTCCCGTTTTCTGGACGTACCCAAGTCACCAGGTTTCAACACAGAAGTTTTCTTATTTTTTTGCCTTATAAAAATCAGAAAAAAATGTTTTGGCGAAAGAGAGACACTCGCCCGGTACACTGGTTCATTTGTTCATCGAAAGTATTATAATTATATACCATTTGTATAGCGCATTATATAATATAAACAATTACCCTAAGCGCTTGACACGATACAAATACAAACTATAATATACAAGAAAAGACTCATATAAAATGACATTAAAAACAATGGAAACTAATAGTTAAAAGATGTACGATATAATCAAGATATAGCAATGATAAAGAATTTGAAATAGCAAGACTAAAATGCAATGGAACCATGAAATTACATTTGAACTCATATATATACACACAAATGAAATAAGAATTATGATTTTATAAGAAAGTATAAAATTAAAAGGGAACAATTAGTAAGTAAAAAGTGAAAATTATAAAAAAAAAAAAAAATGCAAAGATGTTTGAAATCTAAAAGTTTGTCCGTTTTAACGTGTAAGTCGCAAATCTAAGATTTATTGTCAATTGTTGTCAAGTACAAATATCTCCATGTAGTGTAATAAAGTATTGGGTGTATTTAATTGAACACGATGTCTTCACCTGTTTACTTTTTTAAAGATTAAAAATTGTTTTGACGTGTTTATTTTTTCTTCAACAATATGCTGAAAATTTATTGTAAAAATTACATTGAAATTGGGCCTACGTACGTGTACGACATTGCAAGATCGATACCCTTTTCTTTCGTTCATTGGACTGAAAGAAAATTTTATGACGATTGTGGTGGGGTTGAGCGAATCAAATATTTAGGGTATTTAAAAAAAGACAAAAAGAAGGACTACAAAAGCAATGATTCCATCGACACTATTTGATCCAATACTTAAGTCAATAGACGTCATAATGCAAAATTAAAAATTGATCGGCTTCTATTTCTTGGTTGTAAACTGTAGTGTAGAAGATTAGAAAAATGCAAATATATTTTACCATGGGTTAATTTCTGATCATCATATGAAAATATGTTGCCGGACCTTGTCGATAATCTAGGGATTCTTTTGTTTTGACGGAAATGGATTCAAACGTACATATAACAGAACAACCCAGTAATCTAACATCAAACGAGTGATTAAAAAGCCAAGTTCAATAGAGGATTTTTTTTCTTTTATACAGCACATTATTTCATTTTCATTTCAGCAATGAAGGTCCTGAAATAATTCTTATGTGCTGAATATACAAATGTATTTATGTCAGCTAAACTATTGATGAGAAAAATGGAAAATGTGAAATTATTCAGTTTAAAAGATTAAACATTTTTTTCATCTTTGTCTCACTATTGAAAATTGATTTACTATACTCAACCCTGAAAAAAGAGAGCTTTTAAGTTCTTGTAAGAATCAGGCAAAATGGGAAAAAATCAGAAACATGCATGACAAAACCCCACCGATCTGATAAAAGAATTTCTCTTGAAAATGTTTTCTCCATTTAAAAAGACCATTATTTGATCTGTGCTTAACTTGATTTGATCAGAAATTTTTTAATAGTATGTTAGAAAAATGATGTTTTTGACAGAGTTATCTGTCCTTGAATTGTTCATTACAATAATATTATAACTCAATTTACCAACATGATAGTCAATAGTCAATTAAACTTTCGAAATGGTGGATTTTTTTTTCATCCCATGTTTCACCCACTGCCTGAATCTTACAGAGTCTGCCACTTTTTATAACAGCGTTGGACAGATAACGTTGCTGTTGGTCAAGGCTCATATTTATAAGATAAATGTATTTATTAAACCAATTAACGATACGAGATGGGCATCATCAGATACATTATGATAATATTGACATGACTAAAACTTATTTATTCTTTTTTTTTATGTTCGAGTGGTGGTTCCAATTTATAAATGGGTCAAATTTATAGAACAGAAAATTAAAATGACAATTTAAAACTGGTTACATTTATGTCCTTCGGGTGAAAGACGTTTTAACAAGTTGATAAAGAATATTGTATTGATCACTTATGTCCAGGTATTAAATATGTTTAAAATCTAAAGCACAGCTTGGTTAAACCAAAACCAGGAACAGGGTTTGGGCTATTATAGACACAACATTCAAACGAGGAAAATAGTAAATCATGATTGCAAAAAAAATAGGGCAGAAATTTATATAAAAGGGAAATGTCCATTCTTTTCCCATAATTCGTACAGAAATTGTTTAAATTTTCACACCTCTGAAACCCATTCCCTGGACACGCCACATGGAAAAGATTGAAGCTTATTTTATATATTGCTTATAGTTGCTAGATCAGTGATATTTCATTGAAAATACTATAAGTTCGCCAAAGTAAATACATGTATCTATGGAACCTTGAATTTTTCATCATTATCAATTATTTTCAATTGAAAAAAGAAACAAAAAAAAAAAACATGGAACGGCGTTTAGCTGAAATCGGTTTCTACTCTTATTTCAGAGATTAACTTATTACAATATTTGTTCAATGTAGTTAACGATCAATATTTGCCGAGAATATTTCGTACAAAGGAATTATTTATCACAATTACTCATCTATAAATGACCATCGCTAGTACAAATCCTCGTAAGAAACATGTAGTGAATAGAAAAATACTCATAACCATAAAGATGTTATATCACAATTTAAACCTTAAGGTAGAGTTGTTAAAGAATTTAACTTTATTATAATTGACGTATATCATTTTTAAAATGTATAATTATACCCACGCTTGAAAAGTAATCTTCATGTAGTCGGTCCGTTCTTCGGTGCGTTCGTCCGTCCCATCGTCCAACCTTAGTTCTAATCCACAACACCTCTGTAACCACTGACTGGAATTTAATGAAACTTTCACAGATTTTTTATATTATGCACCTTCTATTTTGATTTTCCATCTGAATTACTTTTGGGGTTTCCTGATGCAAAACATTAATATTCGAACCTGATATTGTTTGTGATTTTTATGTTCAGTTATGTTATATTCTGCTGAATTATTCGGATGTTATTAAAATATGTAAAACCTTATGTTATTGAGTATGGCTCTACTAAAGTGACTTTTTCCCCGATATAGAGAAAAAATAGAACGGTTATAATAATATTAATTTAACTGGTCAAACGGACTATAAATAAAGTTACTGACTGATCGTAGCAAAAGAGCAAATTACCCCCTGGACATGTCATGAATATTACAAAATTTAAAAAGTCTGCCCGATCTTCGTAAAGGCTTGTAAAAGGTAACAAATCGATACCATTTACTCTAATTACCGTTTCTTTCTAGCAATACATGTATGATGCGAACACATGGATTTTTTTCACCAAACGTTTTACACTTGGTATTGCTAACCAAAATAATAGATAAATAATAATAATAATAATAATGATAATGATATTATTATATTTTATTAAATTGTCACATATCTGTCTAAATATAATAAAACACATTATGTACAATCTATAAAATACGTAAAAAGGGCAGAAACTCAGCCATTCATGGCTTATGAGAAACTGTGAACTTGATAAAACTAGAACTTTGCAATATACAGATACACTATGGCATAAAAAGAAAAAAAATGCATCAACTTGATTTTTAGAGTACACGGAATCAGCTTGGATGATTGTAAATGATTTGTTTTCACAGCCTGAATAGCAGAATTATGTGGCTATTAACCAGGGAACGGTTATAGGTCGACTGTTGGGATTGGGAAACACTTTAAATTTCAAGAATCACAAAAATGTTCCATTAGCCATCTAATGAGAAGCTATTTGTATAAATAATTTTTTTCAAATGTTACTAATTATATTTACTTTACATGACATTAAAATACACCAATCTGAATAATTGGCTCTATATATTATAACCGATGTTACATATGAGTCGATGATCCGATTGGTGGTTTATACGGTTTTGACTATCCTTGCGGATCAAACACGACCGTCCGTTGCGGGGATTGTGTTAGTAGGTGACTGTTAGTAGTCGGAGGTAGCGAAGCCCAGCCTTCGGGATACCTGACCGAAGAACTTAGAGTATGTCCTACTAGCATTTGGGCTGCTCTGTTGACGCTCTGGCCTAGTCCCAGACCCACGTGGGTCCGAGAGCGTTTCCCCACTCTAACTGTTTGGGAGTACGTCAGCGTGAAGAGTGTAAGTCGATGAAACACACCGAAGCTATTTATATTGGCCATGCCTACAATTACCGGGCTACACCTCTTGATCGTTGTGTATTGCATTCCTAAAAACCAAAACGATGTCCGCGATCATGAACGCTTTGGGCAGATGAAATGAAATAATAGGAACATTTCATCGGTGTGTAAACGCGTTGACCGTTGGCATGGTCAGGGTACATTTTGGACAGGAAGTGAAATGTGTTACGATCAACGCTTCCAAATTTCTATCTACATGCATATCCGATATCTTTTTGTTGTATTTTAAAAACAGCAGCTAAATTGATATTTAAATTGATTTATTTTGGAAATTAAATTTACTTTGACTATGTAGAAATGAAATATGTTAAATTTCGTCTATTTTAAGGTCCCGCTAAAATGTGTGTAAAACGATGTATTATACCAAGAAACAGAATAAATATAAAAATCAGTAGCACCCCCCACCCGCCCCCGAAAATACCAGTTACTCAACCGACTTGATGTATTTTTGTGTTTTTTGTTACCTTGAGCACTTTAGTAAGTTTTCTCAATCTTAAATATAATAATTGAGAATTTTGGATTATTTTCACATATTTGCACCTTGCTTAATACTCTATTTTCGTATGTCACAAAATTCATAAGCATACACGCACATTTGCATACATACAATAATCTCTGTGTCTAATCTGCACTTGTTGAATTCAAAATTTCTATCTGATGATAACATTTTGGCTACTTCTTGAATTTTTGCATTTAACCATCTTTGAATTTGTTTTTTTTTTACTGGTTATAAATTCTTCTGCGGTAGTTGAATAAAAAATCCAAAAAATTCAATCGTTCAATCAATGGATGTACTTGACTCATTGTTTTTGTTTTATCGTAATTCATTGTAGGTACTCATGTTATCTTGTACATATATTGCTCATAACTAAAGAAATCAAAGTACTGAAGTTCCGAGTCAACGAGGGCCCTCTTAGTTTGCTCTGTTAACATTTCAAATTATAAAAAAATGGAATGTATAATATTAAAATAGAAAAATTACTTTTAAACCCCCGTGTTGAAGGAGAGGGGATACACAGTTTACATCTGTCCGTGTTTCCGTAACACTTTTTTCCGTCAAAGTTTTCTTAGAAACTACTGATCCCAGCGGCTAAAAATTTTAAGACATTCTCCCCGTAGGTATGCCATTTGGTGGTATTCATTTTCGAATAAATCGATAACAACTTCCTGTTTGCCGCGGACTTTGTTTATTTTTGACATTATATTATTTTTTAGCACTTCTCTCAGCAACTAGTCACCATTGAAATTTTAACATATTCTTCCCGAAGTTTTGCCATGTAGTGGGATCCATTTTCGGAAAAATTCTTGACATTATATTTTCGTCGCATTTTTCTCAGCAACTACTCGTCACCATTGAAATTTTAACATATTCTTCCCGAAGTTTTGCTATGTAGTGGGATCCATTTTCGGAAAAATTCTTGACATTATATTTTCGTCGCACTTTTCGCAGCCACTACTTGTCACCATTGAAATTTTACCATATTCTTCCCGAAGTTATGCCATGTAATGGGATCTATTTTCGGAAAAATTCTTGACAATATATTTTTGTCGCACTTTTCGCAGCAACTACTCGTCACAATTGAAGCCTTAACATATTCTTCTGCCATTTATTTGTTTTATCTCATTTTGCAAGTTGAAAATTTCGTCGCACTTTTCTCACCAACTACTCGTCACAGTAGTTTGAAATTTTAACACATTATTTGTGTAACTATGTCATATGGAAGGATGTATTTTCGGTATCTTAATAATAACGTTCTTATTTTCTTGGTTTATTTTGTTTTATCAATGCGTTCAGTATTTTGACATTTTCTTGTTTCGGTGTTACTTGGCACGCCACATTCTATATCCAGGCCGGTAACAGAATGATATTGTTTCTATAAAACGGAAGGTTTCAAAATAGTTGATTTACTTAATTTTACAGTATTCAAATTTATTTTTACTCTATTTTATTATTTTGAGTTATTTCTTTACTTGGATAAACTGTGCTTTGTTCACACAACAATAATTTGTAAAATCGAAAGTTAAATAACGGGCTTGAACAAAGTTTTATTTCTATTATATTTTACAAGTGTGGACACATACTGGTATTGCCCGAAGGACAAGTATGGACGCAGACTGGTATTGCCCGAAGAGCAAATTTGAATATACAAACGTTTTGTCTTGAATGTGTTTGCATTGTCTAGAAATCTCTTCCATTTATTGATATCAATAATTGTATTATGCACATGTTGATATATATCCATTAACACATGTTACTAAATATCTACTGATATCAATAAATGGGGAACAAATTCCACAATGGCTTGCCATAACCATAAGACCAGTCATATACATATTACAATACTTCTTTTTTTTGAAGGTATACTTGCATGGATGTGTTGAACTTACTATGTCATTTTAAGGATTGGCATTTCACTTTTACTTGGTAAATTGTTTGCTCTAATTCTGGACTCTCAATTTTTTAGATTAACAGAAACCAACAGTGTGGTATCTGTCAGTTACATGGATGGCCCTAAGGGGCCATCAACTCCAAATTATATAGGAGCCTTCCTTTATTTGTTAGTAAAATCATATGAAAATTTCATAACAATTGATTAACCATAACTATAAAACATTGGACGAAAACCAAGTGAATATAGTAGATGACGACACGGACGCCGAGGACGATGACGTCGCTATCATATATATATATATATCTGCCTATATATATATATGCAGATTCGGGGTTTGGATATGTTCCGTTTTCAATTCCCCAAAAGCCTGTTAATTACTCTTCCTTAGAACCAAATTAGTAGTGTGTGACTTGCTAAGAATTTACGTCTATATTATCTTTGTCTTTAGGTATAATTACGTTAGTCCTAGTTAAACAGTTTTCTATCAACAGAATAATACTGCGTATTGGTGAAATTTCCCACTCACAGTCATGTACTCAAGAGAAAACATACGAAATTCTTACGAAACAAAGTTACAATACCGGTATATAAAGGACTTTAAGGCTGAATCCATCGATATTGGCTCACAGTTAACACTTCAAAATCAATATTTCAACTAAATCAACAATTTTATCAACTTCTAAATAGTTATATACATTTGTAGCCTGAAAATTGTTTCCCTAGACAAAAACTGTATCCTAATACGTGTTTTGTAGCTGTATAAAATATATCCAGAGCCACTGCCAGTATCATTTGGTTTCAGAACCAACATAACGTGTATGTACATTCAACATTTAACATCACTGCCATTAACTTTTCTTTAGAATCTCCATTTCATTAAATGCAGTAAATCTTCTTCAAAATTTAACAAAACTTTTACATGTATAGTATTAATGTCTTGATACTTAAATAAAAATCCCTCATTCTTTTAACAGAGAGGCGATTCATCCATCTGCAAATATAAGAAAAAGAGTAGGCATTTTTTTTTAATACTTTACAAAGATTATCAAAAATCCTGTTTTTTTCAACATTGTTGTGTGATAGGGAAAACAAGCCACCATCCCTTCTAGTACATAATAGGCATAAATTCAGTGAAACTTCTCCAAACCGGCCACCACTAGGACAAGAAAAAAGGCCGGTTTATAGGGGTGGCCGATTTTGTGAACGATAGCAATGCATTCTAAGAGCTATTTCCATTAATGTGTTCTATAACCCTACACCTTGTTAGTTTGTTGGTCGAGACATGTGGCCTTTTATTAGATTTCAAAGCTTGCATCATTTGTAAATGATTTGATTTTACAAACGGTACTGCAGACAAAATAATGTTCACGGTTTTGAAAGAATGTGTTTTAAAGACCAAAGGGCTATTGATGGTAATTATTTATTTGTATTGTTTTCTTAAATTATTTATCAACAAAGTTTAATAATTTCACACCTATGTTGTACATGTTTTGGTTGGGGTACAGGTCACATTATTGAAAGTTAAAAAGATCGTACACACCAATTAAGAGCCAACCAGTGACAAAATGTAATTTCTGGATTAAATTAATTGTTTAAATTAGAAATAGTTTTAATCTATTTGTCCTTTGTGTATAGCTATTTTCCATCAATACGCCTCACCTGGAGTGAAAACAACTATATGTTTGGTAAATTCGGCCACTTGGACAACGTAGATTTTTACATTACAATTTAAATGTTTAATAGTTTAATATGAAAAAATTATAATGTCTTAATATAATTTACATTTTGATACTTATTTTTTATCAACTGCGCGCTGTGCATTTCATTTACGAACTCTTTCCTTAGATTATATCACGTTGTATGTTTTTTTTTGTTATTATGTCTTTTTAGTAACAGTTAAAAGTGAAACCTTTTAACGCTCCCGAAGAAACATTATCTCAAAGAACCTTTCTGGCTTTTTTATAAATTAATTTTGTCAGCACTGATATACTTTTCTTATAATGAGCAATTTTGCAACTTCTGGGTTCGGAAAATAATGCAGTATATTTCATTCTGTATAATTCATATCTGAAACCTCTTCTTCATATACCTCCAACTACTCCAACAACTTGACAACCATGCAGCATTGCTTACCTTAAAAGCTTAAAAGTACTGTTTATGCTTTTGATGATCCAGTTACATGCTTACAATCAGGGATTGATTTTTAAACAAATGTCCACAAGCTAAATTTAGCAAGCACTGAAACTTACATAACCTAAATCTAATTTTTTTTGGTTTTGTTTGGCTGAACTGAACTGAACCTGGAATGGTAAATATTATAGCTCAGGCATATATTTATTTATTTTTTTTATATTTTATATAATATCAAATAAAAAAAATGGTGAGAAACTGATATGTTTCACACACACACACACACACACACACACACACTTATTTAATGAAAGGTATGAAAAATTGTACCCTATCAATTATTTTTATTCAACTCCTGCTTCAAACTCATAAGTAATTATGTTTTTATTAAGTTGTGTTCTTAGAAATATAATATTGTTCATTATAATCAAAGATGTTGAGAGACTGGTATGTCTCACACCAATGAAGTGAATATTGGTTTTATTTTTTACTTGTACGTATCAAATAATGAAATACATTTAAGTACAAAAATGTCCATAAATTCAAATAGATTAAAATTAATCCTAAACTTTTTGGGGTGTGGCATCTGGTGGTACGATTTGAAAGAGATATGGTGTACATCAACTTTCATATATCATTGTTTAATTCTATAGAATGTTTATGTCCATTTATTAAAAACAATTTGGGGCAATAATTGTCAAAACCAGTTGCAATCTTCCTTTTTGTAGTTCAGAACTGAAATTTTATAAACCAACAAATATTTAATTATGTACGGTGCATGACATCAAAGAGGTTTCAGATGACACCAACAAAGAAGACAGTATACACAATGTACCATTATACACATAAATTAAAAGTCAGTCCAGTTCTATATTTTTAGATATTGAATTCATTTTAATTTATTTCTAAGAACACAACGTAATAAAGACATAATTATTTATGAGTTTGAAGCAGGAGTTGAATAAAAATAATTGAAAGGTTACAGTTATATGCTTTTTTATTGTGGTTTGAAACATACCAGTTTCTCACCCTTTTTTTTGTTTATTATATAAATATAAAAATAAATAAATAAATATATGCCTGAGCTATAACATTTACCATTCCAGGGGCGAAGAAATTTAAGAGTATAGACTTGCTTCAGTACACATATTTGAAATGTTTATATTTGTGTGTGGAATTCTACACGTATATAAGTTCAGTTCAGACAAACAGAACAAAAAAAAAAAAAAACAAAAACAAAAACAAAAACAAAAAAAAACTTAGATTTAGGTTATGTAAGTTTCAGTATTTGCTAAATTTAGCTTGTGGACATTTGTTTTAAAAACTCAATCCCTGACCCAATTCATGCCCTAAGGTCTGCCATTAACAGCCAATGTCAAGCATGTAACTGGATCATCAAAAGCATAAACAGCATCGAATCGAATGTTTAGAATCGATTGTAAACATACATGCCGTGAGTGTGCTTCTGACCGTGGATAATCCCTTTTGGGATACGGCGCTTGAGATATTTTTTTTGGTTTGATCACCACCGTCATAACAAAGATCTACAGTGCCTCCTCGCGACAGCACACGGTAACTAGGGTCTAGTATCCTAGGCTAAACTGTAGAGGATCTCGGAATATCAAGGACCCTAGAGATGCAGTGTGTAGGCCCATCGGCGTGTGGATACGCCCTAGCACTCATCAACCTTGATCCAGCTATGGGTTAAATAGCATCACACTACTGCCTTGTAGAAGGCTTTGGACAGTCAAAGGCTATGGGAGAAAACCCAGACGGAAAATCCGTAAAGATGGTACTCGTTAGCATGGTGATGCATCCATCTAAGGGAAGGATCCCCCTACAGAAAATCTACTGGTCCTCCAAGTTATGGGGGTTAAGCTTAGGGCTAACAACCCTAACTTGTAAAAAAGATATGTTACGGAAACAGCAACGAAGAAAAAATCTACAACTGTATCATAGCCATTGATTGCATCATAGCCATTGATTGGGTGATGCGACAAACAATGAAAGATACACCAAGAGGCATCAGATGGAATACCTTCTCCATCTTGGAAGATCTAGACTTTGCCGATGACATAGCTTTGCTTTCTCACACCCACCAACACATACAAGAAAAGACCAAGAAACTTCTGAATTTTGCAGGACAAATTGGGCTAAACATCAACAAAAAGAAAACCGAGGTAAACACACCAACACCTATCAAACTGCACGAACAATGTCTACCTTTTACCAACAAATTCACATACCTCGGTAGTATAGTTACAACTGATGGAGGTGCGGAGAGCGACATCCACCTTAGACTCTCAAAAGCAAAAGGAGCATTTAATAGCTTGCAACCTGTCTGGAGATCAGGACAGTACACTATCCGCACCAAACTAAAATTGTATAACAGTTGCGTCTTGCCTATCCTGTTTATGGGTCAGAGTGCTGGAGGATAACAGAGTTAGACCAACACAAACTCTCAACCTTTCACACCAGGAGTCTGAGGAGGATCCTAAGAATATTTTGGCCTCTTAAGATCAGTAATCAGGACCTCCTTAATAGATGCCAACAAGAAGACATGGCCATCATCATTATGAAACGAAGATGGAAGTGGTTAGGACATGTCCTGCGAAAAGACCAAAAAGACAACACAAAAACAGCCCTATTCTGGACACCTGAGGGAAAACGCAAAGATCACCTGGAGACGCACCATTGAAGCAGAAGTCAAATAACATAAGAAGACTTGGGGCACATTACAGAAACTTGCCAATGATAGACAAGAGTGGAGGGACTTCGTTGCTGCCCTACATGCCAGTGGCGTAAAGGGCAGTAAGTAAGTAAGTAAGTAAGTCAAAACAAAAAATATCTCCAGCGCCGAATCAAAAATGGATTAGACCGTGGACTAAGTCTATAACATGTTTAATCTGCAGATTTGGTTTTCATTGTGTTCTGATGTTGGTGTCATTATAACTTATTTCATGTCAAAATTTAAATAAGAATAAAAATAAATCCCTACCTACCAACCCTACAATATTTTACAATAGTGAGCGGAAATATAACATTATTTTTTCGGCCTTGGAAATTTTTCAACAATTGACTGGCATGCCCCAATAAGTTGACTTACCTGTCTGTCTTACATGCACTGGAAAGTGTTGATTTTATCCTAAAAAAATTAGTATTTTGCTGGGTCAAAGATTCGGCAAATGCTGTAGACTTTACAGCGTTTAGATCACAAACTGGATCACTAGATCACGGATCGACATAAAATCACTTGAAAATGAATTTAATGAATGAATGTGGTCACATGACAACTAATTTCCCAGATTACACCATGACCCACATTCACGGGTATGGCTATGCCCGGGGGCTGTGCAACACGCTTTGATTCTTTACACCGTCCGTTACAGACCCTAAATGATAGCAAAGGGCGTTAAGAAACCCCTCAGTCCGCATATAAATTACCACATATGAGTGCAAACCAGGACTAAACAGTATTGAGTATATATATGTTAGCACAAAACGACAATAAAACCAAGTATAGGAACAGCCAGCTGATGGTCAGTGTCACTCACATCGTGCATTTGATTGGCTAACACTATGTTACGAAAGATTTTTGGGGATTTTAGTGGTTTATATCCAAAAAGACTTACAAATCATCTGCTAGAAGCAGCGATGTCCTAGCTTTATAATGCACGAAATGAAGGGTGTAACAGATGTATGGAAAGTGCTATCTTTTTCAAGTGTATTGTTAAAGTGTTATGTAATTAAGATATTTCAGTATCGTTTTCATTTAGAATATTCTTTTATTTTTCTTTATTCTTCGAATTCTCAGGATAAATTGAATATCGTTTGTCTAGTTGGTATCCTTGACAACAATAAGATTGTTTCAATGTTTTATTTCACAGGGTATTTTGTAAAGCAATTTCACGAGCAAATGATTTGGATTGGGATTAAAATTTTGGGGTTTAAATAATCTTGCTTTTCAGAGTCAAATTTCAGCAAGCGAGACTTCTGAATTATTGTGTAAATATTGTATTTTGATTCACAAAGCAACCTTCAGATAAAGAACATCGTTTTTATATAGTATGTTTTCTCTGTTTTGCACCAGGCACCCGAAAAACCATCAGTCAAACAAAAGGGAACTTTAAAGCAGGGCGACAATTGTAGCAACTATTCTAGTAAAATACGCTTACTTTAGACAATATTTTGATCAACAGCAATACTTTTCAATAGCAAAACATACCTATACTACATAGAAAAACAACGGAAAACAAGAGCGTTTAAATGAACAATGGAAACCTATATCGGCCAATCTTTTTTTTTATTTTTTAGAAAACACATAATTCAAAATTCAAAATAATAACTTGAATATTCAAGACAATCATTTGAATATACTTTTAATTTTCCTTATCCTTCGAATAAATTGTTTATTGTTTGTGTAGTTGGTATCCATGACAATAATTACTTTGATTCAGTATGTTGTATTTCACAATGTATTTTGTAAAGCAGTTTCACTAGCATATGATATAGATTTGGATTGAAATTTTGGGTTTAAATAATTTGTCTACAGAGTTATAAATTCTAAATTTAGAACAAGTGAGATTTCTGAATTGTTTGTGTAAAGGATTATATTTTAGATTCACATAGCAACCTGCAAATAAAGTACATCGTTTTACATAGTACTTTCTCTCTGTTTTACACCAGACATCCGAAAAGCCATTAAGCATACTGAAGTGAAAAGTCTCAGGACGACATCTACATGTAATTCTCCTTATTATAATTTTTGATAATTTCTTTCATAGATTTTCTTTTTACTGTGAACTTTCTCACCCTGCCCTTTTAAGCTCACCTGGTCGTAGGCCATGTGAGCTATTGCCATCACTTGGCGTCCGTCGTCGTCGTTGTTGTCGTCATCAACAATTTCTTCAAACATCTTCTCCTCTGAAACTACTGAAAAGATTTACATGAAACTTATAATGACTGTTTCTTAAAGCATCCTGCACAAAGTGACCGTTTGGATTTTTGATCAGTTAAAAACATGACCGTCGTTGCTAAAAATAGAACACAGGGGTCAAACGGCAGATTTTTGCATATATCTCCAAACCCGTTAGGTTTAGGCAAATTGAAAATATTCAACATGATAAGATGTATCTGTAGTCAAATTTTGGTGGAAATCTGTTGACCCATGTTGGAGTTACTGCCCTTTTTGGTTGTTTTTTTTTTTTGCAGTTTTTGATGTTATTACATTCAAAAATCTTCTTCTCAAAAACTACCATACAGAATTCAATGAAAGTTGTAATTTTTGTTTTTTAGGATATCCTAACAAAATGACCGTTTGGATTTCTGATCGGTTAAAAAACATGGCCGCCGTTGCTAAAAATAGAATATAATGGTAGTACAGTAGTTTTTTGCATATATCTCCGAAACCATTAGGTTTGGCCAATACCATTCAATTGCTGAAATATCCTTATTATAAGTCCTACCAAAGTCCCCAAGGATCAAAGTTGTCAGACGACTCCATATAAGAGTTATTGCCCTTGAAAGGCGAAAAATTACGTTTTTTTTGCAGTTTTCAGTCAATATCTTGAAAACTATAATAGACAGAATGAAACTTTCGATTGATGAAATTATTCTCATAAGTCCTACCAAAGTCTTCATGGAGTCAAAATTGTCGGACAACTCTTTGTTAGAGTTATTGCCCTTGAAAGCCAAAAATTTAACCAGGTGAGCGATTCAGGCTCCTGGGAGCCTCATGTTTATCATATGATAGCCAAAATAAAAGTTTTAATGATGCTTGAAAAAATAATTTTTTTTTGCTTTTTCAGGACACTTCACTGGACTAGAGCTATAAAAAGGAATCTAAGGATTCATCGTCACCTTGTTTTCAGAACAATGGCGTCGAAGCTGAGGACAGGTTCCATCGTTTTCTTCATAATTATTTTTGTTGTAATGCAGTATCATTTTATGACGAATTATGGAAGTAATAATAAATATGAATTTATAGAACCTAGTCCAAAAGCAGTGGTTGTTTCTCACTTTGAACAAGAAGATTCAAGTAACAAAAACATGAACAAGTTGTTTGCACTTTTAGACGATTTAGATGTTACCATTCGGGAAAAGTCTCCCGAAAATAAGATTTATGGCAATATATACAGTGCAAAAGGTCTTCAGCAAGTTGAAAGTTACATGAAAGCAGTGAAACAATTTTCAAGGACGCACCAAGTTCGTACAATATGTGAAATAGGATTTGCAGGGGGCCATAGCGCATCAGTATTTTTGTTTTCGACTGATAAGGCTAAATATACAGCTTTCGATATGTGGGATAGAAAAGACTATGAAGATGCTGCTTTGGACTGGATACGAAAGAAATTTCATGACAGAGATATTAATCTCATCAAAGGAGACTCAACTAAAACAGTTCCTAAATATCAGGGTATTTGCGACATCATTCACATAGATGGTGCTCATCATGCGAACTTTCCGTTAACTGACATGAAAAATATGGCACGGTTGGCCTCAAAAGATAATCTTCTCCTTATGGACGATTGCTCACAATCGTGGCCTGCTGTTCTCAAAGGCGTTGATTACCTCAAGAAAAACAACCTTGTGAGCTATTTGGATATGATTGTGGCCAAAAATTGGGTATTTCGTGGAGCCACCAAAGGATGGTGTATTGGAAGTTATGCGAAAACTGAAACAACAGATATTAGTATGACTAATACAGGACAAAAGCAAACTATTCAATCGATGAATACAGGGCAGAGTCTTATTAGAACTTTTCCGAAAAGTTTTACGTTTTTGGGGAAGTCCTTTTGTAGTCCTTCGTGGACAGGTAGCAACTGTGATACATTTGTTCAAAAACAATGTTCTCGTTTAAATGATGAGTGCTTTTACAACGATAATTACGGAACTGTTTCTGTGTCATGTGAAAGATGGCATGGAGCACAATCTGTAGAACAGGTCACATGGGATACAAGACGTTCTAGCACGGACAGAAACGACGCTCATGCAAAATCATTTGACTACTACAAGGCCTTACCGAATGATCTTGGTGATGTTATAGAACTTGGAGCTGGCCCTTATACCCAGTGTCAAAGTGTACTTAAGAATAAAAACGTAACAAGCGTAACGTTGATCGAGCCGATGGCATTTCATTATATTAATCACGTGAAACAATGCTACTACAAAGACGGCGACTTCGATGGATTACCCACAACGTTGCTTTCTATACCTGCGGAGGAAATCAACAACATGGCAAAATTTGACACATTGGTCATGATAAATGTCATCGAACACGTATACGATGGACTATCAATTCTTAATTCCGCGATTAATTTATTAAAAGATAATGGACTATTCATATGGCATGAGCGTATTTGGGATACATACCGTGGTAAAGCCAATTCTCCCGAAGATCGCGAATTCAAACTACATCCCATACGCATTAAATCGATTATTGCAAAACAAGTCATGTCAGCGTTTGATGAAATATATGTCACATGGGACACAGAGGAGCTTCGACGTTTAAAGAACCAAGGTGTTTACTTTATCGGTAGAAAACGAAGTGGAAAGTTGGACACCACTATACCTCAACATCCCCCTTGCTTTGAACGCACAGTCGGTGAGCAAGATGTACTATTTTTTGTTTCTAACACAAATTATTCAATTGTCATGGATCAATTAGAAATAGTGAAGCAGTCATCAAATGTGAAAAGAGTTATTCTTATATTTACTGAGACCATGGGCCCAGAGGCAATGGAAGAACTCCTTATACACAAGCATATCAAAATGACAATATCTTATCAACACCTTGGAAAATGGAAAACTGAGGTAAGTCGTTACACGACTCCTTGTACATCAATAATTCCTTATTTGAACCTTGAACATTTGAAGGGCTCAGAAACCGTATGCGTTGGAAACGCTGATGAATTAAACGTTACAATTGTTTTAATGGGGTATTCCACGCAGCGGATGAAAAATTATGAAATGATTCTTCCATCTTATTCTAAGATGAAAGCTGTTAAAACAATTGTTTTGATATGGAACAATAAGGAGAATCCCTTCCCTATATCTAAATTTAATGATTCCAAAATAATATTCGTTCAACAAGAGGTAAACAGTATGAACAACCGCTTTGATGTGTATCAGTATGTAACAACTGATGCTGTTTTGGAGATCGACGATGACGTCATGGTGAACGAACCCCTTCTTCGAAAAATGCTTTTACATTGGAATCAGAACGTTGATAGGCTGATAGGTGTAGTTCCGGACATGCGCTATGTTGGACCAAATAATGAATACAAGGTTCACGGTCGTATTGCTGTCATAACTATTGGCAAAACAATGCTATTTCATCGGAAATATTTACAGCAGTACATGAGCGATAAAGATTTAGTTGAGTGGAATAAAGACAAATTTTGTGAAGATATATCAATGAACGGTATTATAACCAAAGCCACAAAAACAAAGCCGTTGTTCGTAAAACAAACAGTAACTTTTAATAGAAAACGTTTACCAGAAACAGCAGGGTTGTCCATCACCCGGTCGGGGTGGGCTTTGAAACGTACAGAATGTGTTCAGTTTGTGTCAAAATATTTAAATATACATTTTTGATATTGTTATTTTTTGGGTTATTTTCACTCAGTTTATTTAACCAATAACCCGAGAAACAGCGACATACAATTACGGTTGTATAGATTGTATAGAACAGTAAAGAATGAAAGTGTGTCGGTAATACGACACCGCAATGATCGAACTTTTGATGTATGAGCTTTTTTGTTCATACATTGCAGGTCTGGGGTTCATTACACGACAATATAACGCATTACATTACCATTATTTCATCATGTATGCAGTTCCATTACTACTGCTAGAATGACTTAATGAATTAAATTACACAATTCATGCAAATGAAATGCATTACATTATCATTATATAACGAATTTAAAACAGCTATTTTTTCCATTGCAAAATTATTTAAAGAAATATGCTTTCATCAAATTTGAAAAGGTGTATTGATTCAAATTGTGTAAGGTCATAATTTGTGTTTTGAAATTCATTTTTTATCATTTTTGAAGATTGTTAATATTTTGCACATTAATTATCACTGGTTATATCTATCTAGTTCGTAAAAACTTTCATTTTATCGCTGGTCTCCAATGGAAGTTGGAAAATCTGTTTCGGGAATTTCCATTATGCACCACCTAAAAATTGCTTAGTCGTTCGACAAACAAAAATTGGAGCAATGAAACTGAAAAGGCAAAATACAGTACTAAGTATCGGGTAAAAGCAGTATACCAGATATCTACGTACTATTATTCCCTCCAATAGAAGCTGAGAGATATGTCTCGAAGTTTTCCATTATGCACCACCTAAAACAATGAAGTAAGATTAGTATGCTCTGAACATGCAGTATATAAACTAGTGAACTGTAGTGGGTCATTCTATTGAATTGATTTAAAAGATCTGCAGATAAATATTCAAACCATCCTTATATCTTATTTCGTTTTTTGGAGGGAAAAATATTTAGATATTCATAAAAAGTAAAATTATTTACGGACCAATAGAGTCAAAGAGTAATCAAGGGAGCCAATGTTATAACGGTAATCAAAAGCATGTAATCCAGGGACAAAGAGCAGACAAGGAAAACAGACATACACAACAAAGAACATAGAGTGACTAAAATCATACATAAAAAGTAACAAAGGCAAATGAGCAACTCGGACTCCACTAAAAACTGCAATTTCTTTGTCTTTTTGTTTTAATGCTTCGGTACTTCTAAATTGCCGATATCTAATAACACAAAACCTGCACTGAATCTACATTGACTACTAATTAGATATAACACAGAACTGTATGGCACTATATACCTATCTAATCATATACGAGAGAGAAAGCTGGTTTCTTTGAATGAGTAATCAAGGGAACCAAGGTTATAGCTGTAATCAAAACAATGTAATCCAGGGACAAAGACCAGATATGGAAAACAGACATATACAACAAAGAACATACAGTAACTAAAATCATACATACAAAGTAACAAAAGTAAATGAGCAACTCGGACTCCACTAAAAACTGGAAGCATGGACCAGGTGCACCGGTAGGGTAAGCGTCCTCTGCTTTTCTAGAAACACCCGCCGAGTTGCTCATAAAAAGTCAACATGGGGTAGACAAACGAGGGAAGGAAAACTATGACCCGTTGAATAAATCAGTTCTCATGGTGCTGATGGATACACCATAACGATCCACGAGTTCATGATGACGACCATAAAACTTCTGTAGTAATGACTTCAATCTTGTAGTAACATAACCCTGTTCCAGAAGCCTATTTGTTAGAGTTCTAGCGAGATACAAAAAGTCTGCGTAGTTTCGGCAAGCTCTGGCATAACGTATGAGTTGTGATATGAACCCTCCATACGCAGGTGCTGAAGGGATGTTGCCACAGATGAAAGGAAAGTTGACAATTCTGAATGAAAAGTCATCACGTTTGTCGTAAAGTTTGGTCAATAGTTTTCCTATACCATCAATTTCTAAGTGTAGGTCAAGATATGAGGCTGACTTCAGTGTCTGTAGTATCCTTTATCTCAAGTTCTTTGTGGTAGATGCGATATATCAATCCCCGAAATTAGTATTGTTTACAGATAATACGTCATTTATATAGCGGAAACAGAGATTAAAGGATCTAGCCAAACGATATTCTTTCTTTCGGATCAGATCAGCTATAAAGTCAGCCTCATAAGAGTGAGAAATAGGTCAGCAAGTAAATGAGCACCATTTTTTCCCATTGGAATGCCGACCGTTTGTTGAAAAACACGTCCACCACACTGGAAAAATATATTGCCAAGAGTTCCTTACCTGTATATGACTCTATTGAAGTATTATGTGTACATAAAACATTAACAGACAATGCTAAGTGTTTCCTACCCGAACCTGCCTCCATTGAAGTTACGCAATCCTGTTGAAAAAGTAACAACAAGAAATAATACACTTAATATAACATAGGCTTTTGAAATATATAAAACTAGAAAAACTATGAGCAATCCTCACTTGATACACCTATTCCCCCATTTGACTCAGGTAACATGCACCTTCCGTCCTCCGTATTGATTTGGATCCAAATCTAAAATAGGAGGTGCTCAATGGGAACACGTAATACAGATTCTGTGAAAGAGTAATCAAGGGAACCAAGGTTATAGCGGTAATCAAAAGAATGCAATCCAGGGACAAAGACCAGACATGGAAAACAGAAATACACAACAAAGAACATAAAGTAACTAAAATCATACATACAAAGTAACAAAGGCAAATGAGCAACTCGGACTCCACTAAAAACTGGAAGCATGGACCAGGTGCACCGGTAGGGTAAGCGTCATCTGCTTTTCTAGAAACACCCGCCGAGTTGCTTATAAAAAGTCAAGTCCGGGGTAAACAAACGAGGAAAGTTAAACTATGACCCGTTGAATAAATCAGTTTTCATGGTGCTGATTGATGTATCATAACGATCCACGAGTTCATGATGACGACCATAAAACTTCTGTAGTGATGACTTCAATCTTGTAGCAACATAACCCTGTTCCAGAAGCCTATTTGTTAGAGTTCTAGCGAGATACAAAAAGTCTGCGTAGTTTCGGCAAGCTCTGGCATAACGTATGAGTTGTGATATGAACAGTCCATACGCAGGAGCCGAAGGGATGTTGCCACAGATGAAAGGAAAGTTGACAATTCTGAATGAAAAGTCATCACGTTTGTCGTAAAGTTTGGTCAATAGTTTTCCTTTACTATCGATTTCTAAGTGTAGGTCAATATATGAGGCTGACCTCACAGTGTCTGTAGTATCCTTTATCTCAAGTTCTATTGGGTAGATGCGATGTATCAAAGTGTTATTCAGTTCAATTCAGTGGTATAGGAGGAGTTACGGATTAGAGATGGGTTCCCCCATGTCCCAATAGATACAAATGACAAAGTCCATTTTCAGAGGCAAAGTAAAACCTCCAATGTGATTCAGGTTAGAAACTAAGATAGGAGGTGCACAATGAGGATATTTAAGAGAGATTCTCTGAAAGTTCCATTCACCTTAATTCATGCAGTGGTATAGGAGGAGAAACAAATAAAAGACACCTATCCCCGTGTAACGGGCGGGAGTTAAGAAAGAAGTTCAGAGGAAAGGACGGACACCCCACCACTATACACGTATACCCAAACGTTGCAAAAAAGGGGTGGGGGCTAAATAAACAACAAGGAACTCAGTTTATATCTGAAGTAATGAATTAAACAATAAATAATTAGAACAGGTCAATACATGTATTCCCTGGTTTTGTTGAGAAGATCGATGACTAATGCTGTGGAAGTCAACCACATTTTTTGGTGTCTCAATTACTTTCAGAGATGGCTGATTTAATGTATCATCCTGGGAATGTTGTATCAATTTACCTGAAAATTAATCAATGTAATATGAAAATAAAAGAGTTAATTTAAATTAAAACTAGTTTTTGAGAAAGACATATGTCATGCTCATTTTTAAATTCAAAAGGTCATAAATCCCACAACCAGAGGCTCCAAGGAGCCTGTATTGTCATCTGGTATTCATTAGCAAATCATGTAAAAAAATTGCCACATATCAATTCTTTTTAAAATCAGAGGATGCTACATATTTTTTTGCAAAAAATGAGATTTCATGGGCAATAACTTCAACATCAATCAACAGATTTTCATGAAAATTGCACAACAGGTAGATCTCATCATGCTGGTCAATTTTACCCTGCCAGAATTTTGATTGCTGCCTTTGTTTTTAAGGAGATTCGCTCCTCATATTTCTGATTTTTTGTCAGATTTTCGGAGGCCTCGGGTTTTATCCATTCAAGTGTTTGTAAAAAAATTTGCCCATTGACCCCCATTTTTCTTTTCATATTTTAATTTTATAAAAAGATACCTTTGCCCACAGGTTTCAGATCATCCCCATCTCACACTTTCGCCAAGGGTTGAAACTTTTTATTATCCCAAAAACACGGTTTTAGGTTGAAATACCAATTGTTTGCCTGTACTTGTTTACAAAGTTAGTGCTGTCACACATGTAATCCTGAGATTGATCTCAACATTGCAACAGTAAACAAACTAACACCCAGGAAGCGACAATATACATGTACAATTGTCTCAAGGTAAAAACAAAAACAAAAAAAAGTGTATTGATGCTTATTGTGTAGGACTTTATCACTCTAGTAACCCATAGGCAGCGACTTTTCATTTAGTCATGCATGTATTTTACAATTAACTGACTTGTTTTAATGCATTTTCAATATGAGCTTGGGCTATCAGTTTATGTCAAACTTAGCCCTATCAACTTCACAAATATTAGTACTAGAGTGATATAGAATTGTAACCTTGCATAATAACATGTCTAGTGAAGTATGTCATCATAAGCTTTTATTTTATGGTTTAGTGATTTGTAAAATCATTTAAGAGGGTTTACATCTCTGACAGCTTACATTTATAAAATCATAAAAAAACCATGATCACTATGAAATGAAATAATGCCTGCTATCACTGTTACGCCACACAAGTGTAAAATGTATGTTCATTCTTATATCTATATATTTCACTCTTCAGTGATTTGTAGATGAGCTTACATGTTCAGTCTAAAATCCTGCAATTATTAAATTATCCATCATCTGCATATATATAACCCATTACAAACACCAACATGCATATACCTTGCATTCGGCAGGTTCAACATATTCATCCTCACATTCCCTAGTTTTACTACTAATCTTCTTTCTACAGTTTGCACAAGTCGCTGAAAAATATAAAATTCCTAAAATTAATTAAGTATCTTCAATATGTATAAACACTGCACAAAGTTTGAATGGTACATGTTCAATACTTATATATGCACCTTTAGCAGCATAATTTTCGAGAAAAAACAAATGGCTAAGTTTAAAAAATTAATTTGAGTCAAAATAATTATTTCCAATACTTAGAAAATCATTCACAACTTCTTTTTCTCATATACACAAACTAAAAAAACAGTAAAAAGTTCATACATACATATATAATAAAGATTCTTTTCAAGTGTGCTGCATATCAAGGTATACATGTATCTGAGGTTGTAACATTGCCCTCCCTCTTAGAGACCAATGTATATGTACCTCAGAGACATGGACACTCTTGAAATGGTAGATACATGTATGTTCATGAACAAATTATTTTTACAACATGTTTGATTTAGTCTGGCAAAACTCTGTGTCTGTGATAAGATGGAGTACATTTTGTACTGTGTCAGCCACAAAAATACACCATGAACCCAATTTTTATAGGAAAAGGGATATTATATGTAAATACCCATAAGCAGATCAGAATATCTACATATAGGGATGCCCATTTGTTTCGAGGGGAGGGGGGGGGGCTTGGCATTTTGTTTTAGTAAGAAAATCTATATTCAGTAGTCATGGTAAATGCTACAAGAATGTTTTTGGTCTGACATTCATTTCTGGCAAAATTAATTTTTTTCTTTTTCTGTTTACAAGTGAAAAAAAAAGATAGTGGACAACATTTATTTTTTTTTATTCTACCGCAGGCCACATTATTTATTTTCCGAGAATATTTCTAAAATCATTTTGTTTTAGTAAGAAAATCTATATTCAGTAGTCATGGTAAATGCTACAAGAATGTTTTCGGTCTGACATTCATTTCTGGCAAAATTAATTTTTTTCTTTTTCTGTTTACATGTGAAAAAAAAAGATAGTGGACAACATTTATTTTTTTTATTCTACCGCAGGCCACATTAGTTATTTTCCGAGAATATTTATTTCTAAAATCTGCTCCTTTGATTTTTTTTGTGATAATTACAGAAAGTTCCATCTGATCTATAATTACTAAATTATACTGGGACCCTCTATCGGTCTTATTACTCCCAGATGCATGTGTTTAAGGTTCATCTGAATGAATTGAAAAATATGGCCGTTTTTACTCCACAAAATTTACTCTGTGTACAGACAAACCTGAGCATCTAGAAAAAAATTCAGGCATAGCTGGCCCTAGATATGAAAAAGATGCATCACTTTAACATAAAATTAAATAAAAAACTGACCTGGTATTTGCTGTCCATTTTTTCCAATATGCAACAGATGGCCAAAATAAACAATCACCCGAGTTTAACTTGAGATGGTCCACTTGATTACGCAGTTTAAATCACCTGTTAGTTTACATCTTTCAATTGAAAAGTATTTAAAGTTAAAAAAGAACGCACTTCTTTGTATGGGGAACATCTCAAATCTTTTACCCAACTTAGTTTATTTTTGCACTCTCTGCAGAATTGATAAAAAAGCACAGAAGATACAATTGAAGATTTTGATATTCTAAAACTGAAAATGAATTAAAATTTTAATCATCTAGATGCAGCTATGCTTCAAATGTTTCCTAAAAGCACAGGATTGTCTGTAAAATGTGTGGTGTAATTGAGGCCATTATCGCAAAAAGGTTTTGATAAACCTTAATGCTAATGTTTAAGAGACCTTTATAAATAATATTCAAATGCTAAAACTACTTACGAGTTCCAACAGGGAGAACAATGCCGTAGTTATCTCGAATGGTGACAACATTTTCAAACGTCAAAATTCTGTCCCTTTTCCGTTTAGATCGTTCCGTTGGTAAAATACTACATGCAGATGCAACTTTAGCTTCAGGATGTGTGTTTAGATGCTGGGGTATTTCGCAATATGACCTTCTGCTTTTTTTTTTTATATTTGCAAAATGTGAAGCACAAATTTTCCAATGACTTTCAAAAAAGTTTTCATGCAAAAGTCCACATTCTGTGAATATTATTTTAATGTCTTCCTCAGAATGCCTTTTCAATTGAACAAAATCCCCTGAACACACTACAGAATCAATAAGATATTTAAAATATACAAGTCATTCTTTTTTGTAAACAAACATCTTCTTCAAAAAGCAGACGACTTTTTATGGCCTCCTTTTTAGAGAGTGAACTAGATGAAAAGAAAGATAACTCTAATTTGAAACCTATGACTAGGCAATAAACATAGGATAAGATATATAAATATTCTGTACTCTAAAATGTTAGAAAAGTACATTCTTTATTAAATCAATCCATAAATGTGAGAAAGGGGTCAGTTTAGGGTTAAGTTGTGCTTTTTGGCATTTTCCAGAGATAATCAGCATGCCAATGGTGTCACACTACACCATCAGATTTTTGCAATATCTTTTTTATTTTGAAAATACCCATTCTGATTTTTAAGATTACTTTTAAAACATATTGAATATTGTAAAAACAAGATATCAGAAATTTCCTTCGTTGCATTTTGAAATAAAACATGTCTCAACTTAGTGTCATTTCGCCTCTAAATGACATTGAAAGTGATACAAAGACAGTCTTAATAAAGAAATGTAAATTAATAAATCAATTGTACTTCTTTAGTTACTTAGTTAATTATATCAAGATCATAATAGAATACAAAAAAATGGCAGATAAACAGATTTGGATGTTTTTTTTTATTGAACAATACAGATATAACAAATTTCACCAAATCTGTGAAGACCATACAGAATTAATGCCGTTGCTATGGTGACACGATTTTTTTATAGCAATGCATACCATTTTTTAAATATTTATATGATACACTATCATTGTGCAATACTTAATTCCAAACTTGTAATGTACCATTTCTGCTTAATTTTGATGGTTACATAGAATAGCTCTTAAACAGTTATGTTGTCTGTGAAGTGCATTAACAAAACATTTTTGTTGTTGAAATGCACTCAACAAACCTAGATACAAATCTATCGGAATATTGAGTGGTTATAATTACATGTATATAAATAAAATTAAAAATATGCACCGAAGTGCATTTTCAATCCATTTTGAAAGTTATATCTTTCTTTCACCATATACTATAACTGCACTATAAAACGTGAAAGGATTGATTATCAAGCTAAATTTTACTCTTATTTTTTTAAAATTTATATTAATAATTTAAATAAAAGTAATTAAGAGTACAAATCCTTCATACAACACTTAAAAGCATATTGAGTAATCTAACAACAAAGACTCATTTCGTATTCCGTTTTTTATTAAAGACAGCGAAGTTTTCAAAAAAAAAAAATAAAAAATAAAATAAAAAAAATTATACACTGGATATCACAAACTAACAGCAAAAATAACAGTGGCGGATCCATACACTTTGAAAAGGAAGGGTTCCTCAGAAAAAAAGAGGGATGGGGCATTATTTCCTTTTTTTTCAATTTTACAATTTAAAATAACAAATTTGTTAACTAAAATGAAGCCTGTCATTCTCCTACATTCCTCGTGGATCCTTCAATGAATAACAATAAAAAATAAAATAAAAACAATAGAAACTTTACGATAAAGGGCAATAACACTTAAATCTGTTTATAATTAAGTCAGGGAACATTGAACATTCTGAGTACAGCAAAATCCCCATTCTCTTTGACATCATAATGATTACAAGAAATACAGATGTACTTATAAACAATTAATACTTGCGGGTATCCCCACCCTATGTTTATGGTAATATTCTGCACAAATCACAGAAAGCTCAAAACTCACCAGATAAGTTGACTTAACCGTTGAATAGGTTATGATATTGATGTCATTAAATACAGTGAATGATTCGTTCATAGGGTATTTATATAGAAACTAACACATCACATTTATAACTGTTTTTGGCATGACACAGGTTGTGTCCTTATTGTGTGACTTATGATGCACTGAAGTTCTCAACACGCGTGGAAAAAATGGAATTGATGTGACATACGGTGAGGACATACGATCCTATTTGAATTTTCATATTATCTGCACATGTTGATTCACAGCAGTTTCTTTATAGGTTTCTTTACCTCAACTACAGATTAGTTAACAATTTATGTACCATTTCATATAAAATTCAGACACAGCCTATGGCAAGGTGATTCATAGTGTAGAAAAACCCACGAAACAGACAATGTTTTTTTGGTCTACATATGCTGTCTTTTTATGTCACAACAGTCCTTTCTGTATTAACTCTGTACCATTTCATATAAAATTCAGACACAGCCTATGGCAAGGTGATTCATAGTGGGAAAAACCCACGAAACAGACAATGCTTTTTTGGTCCACATATGCTGTCTTTTTATGTCACAACAGTCCTTTCTGCATTAACTCTATACTTTTGCGAAACTTCACTTTAACTTCTCACTAAAATCAACCAAATCAAACCAAAATAAGAACGATAAATCTTGCAAAGTGCTAATTTCATGTACAATCTATATAAATTTTATCTCAAAAGCGCAACACCAAATGAAATAATAAAACTGGTTATGTGGCCTATAACTCTTTCTGAACAATAAATAGAAGCGAATTCGGTGGGTTTTTGACATGCATGAATCACCTTTTGTGTGATTTTTTATAAAGACTTCTATTTAAAATTTCAAGAATATGCTAGCAATGGAAGATGATCCAATCAACACATTTTATACCAACTTGAAAAAAATGATACTAATTTCAAAACAAATTTCAAATGGTCTCGATTTCACAAAAAGTCGTTAGTGTAAAGTTGATCGTAAGTAATGACGCCATAAACTAAAATAGCATTGTGACGTCATGATTTACGATCAGTTTCGCACTTACGACTTTTTGTGAACCAAAGCCTTGGATCTTAGTTACATTATGCCAATCATTTTAACCATCCAGTATCAATTTGTCAGATAGCTCATATCATTTACTTACAGATATCACAAAAAACAAGGTCTTTCAACCAGTGTAAACACACTTTAAGTAAGCCCTGAAAGGTTCCCGACAACAAAAGTAATAAAAGCATTGGTAACAGAATAATGGCACTCCTTCAAAATAAACTTAAAGGCCCAATAACATCACGAAGAGACACATTAATGACCCAGACGTTATAGAGTCGCCACAGAAGATGACCCAGACGTTATAGAGTCGCCACAGACGATGCATGTGGCAGATTAATCAGCTACCATGAGCAATTTTTCTACTACCTTTTCGTTTTCTGTCAAAAGAAATTTAAAAACAAATTTTCCTTAGTGTTTTTTGTCAAAGTTCTTGCCAATTAAGACCCAAAATTTTTATCTCAAATCGTTTTTTTGCAGCAGAAACAACTTTATTTTAATAAAAAAAACCTTCCAATTAAAAAAAAAAAAATTGAAATTTGAGTTTTCTCACGATGTATTTTTTTGTGAAAATCAATGTCATTGGTCATTCTAAAAAATGGAAGCCAATTTAGTTTTCGATTAATATGCAGCCGTAGTGCTTAAATGATATATTGTGAACTGACTCAAAAACAGTTTGAAATACAGTTTTTTTTTGTTCTTGGAATTGCAAAAACTTTTAGAAAAACATTATAGAAGAAGTTTTTCAAATTTCAAGTTTTTATCAACAAAATCACCGAAAAAGAATTTACCAGACTGGAACATAATTTGAAAAAAAATGAATTTCGAAGTAATAGTTGATTAGAAACACTCTTTTGACGAGATAGGTCTGTCTTAAAGTTTATTATCTAATATATTGTTTTTATTTATCCTGCACTAAATTATGTTATTGTCTTTATACCTATTAGACATCTACTTCATTACATTTCTGTCACTACTGATTCGGACATAGTACTAATTGCCCATAATCCTGATGTTGTGCCAGTTCAAGAATTAGTATAAATGATCCAACCATAGATGTAATTAATTTGGCTAACATCCTCCATCACAAAAACGTTACCAACAAATTCCCCCATTTTTCAAAGACAAATCCATACCAATTATTTCATTTCTAAAGGTCCCAAGTACAGTGAACCACGCTCCATAAATTGGAATTATAACTTTAAAGTTCTTATGGATGCCGTCGAGGACTATGCAAGAAAATGGATAAAACGAGATCAAGAAGACATTGATTCTCTGTCAGAGTGGTTAAAGGCCGTGAGGTCTTTAATTTTGAAACGAATGAAAGTTTTAAGTAGGTAAATGAGTGCCAAGGTTACATCGGTTTTCAAAGACCCCAATGTAGCAAAAACATTGTCTACTATATATGACAAATATGTTGTCGTACCAGCAGACAAAGCCCAAAACAACACTGTTTTTGTCTGCAAAACGTTTTATATCCAATGTTTATTATCAGAGGTAGACGTAGAAAATAATAGCAGTGATAAGACCTATACTGCTTGCCACACTCTCTAAAGAAGAGATTGTGGAAAACCATAAATCTGTGCTCTCCTCTTTTGGTCTCCCTACCAAGGACGATAATTGTGATTTACCGTCTATGTACTGGATTCCTAAACTCCACAAGAATCCATAAAAACAAAGTTTCGTAGGTGGATCTGCAAAAAGTAATTTTGCAATTAGTGTTATTAAAATAATGGTGTAAAATTTCTTTGGAGTGTTAGGTATTAGGTATTAGATCGACTTCATAACATTCAGGATTCGTTTGATTCTGTTATAACTTTATAACCATATATACAACGTCGTTACATATTAAAATCATATTTAATTAAATGGTCCTTCAATTAAACTTGATCTTCATTCATTTCTTGTAATGACCAAAATGCATCTTCAGTGATTAACATCGGACTAAATACATCGGACATGTCAAGATATGCTCAATGCTTTGAATTTCTTAATTGACAATATTTTTATTTTATTTGATAATACTCTATACAGACAGAATCAGTGGGCACTAATTGTGCTCCTTTTATATCGGATCTTTTTCTCTACTGTCATTAATCGCAGTTCATGTCTAAACTCCTTCAAACATAATCTATACCTACTTTAGATATCTTCATGAAACTTTGGCCATAAATAATCCTGATTTCGAAAACTATGTTCAAGATATCTAACCTATAAGAACGTAAGTTAACTAAGTTTAATAATTATAGTATACTTCTTTTCTTGACCAAGATATTACACTAGAAAATGGAAACCTTCACAATAAAATTCGTGACGAAAGAGATGATTTTTATTTTCCTGTTGTTAATTTCCAATTCCAAGATGGTGATATTCCCGAACCACCCTCCTCTGGCCTGTTTTGTTCGTAATATAGATTCAGATTTTAATGAACGCAATTTATACCTCAAAGAAGAGCTTTTGCTCCAGGAGTATCGATGTCACAAACGCCTCATAAAAGTTTACTAAGTTTTTTTTCACTGTTGGCTACATTCGATACAAAAATATGCTAGCATTTGCAGGGTCTTATATAAAGGTATTTCTCATTCATTGTTTTAACGGAAATATACTCCTTAAAGTACACTCTTTAAAAAAAAATGCGATAGGTCGATTATTTCTAATGCCGTTTTTTAGGGTACATGTGTCGTCATTGTATCGTCATTCTTTAATATGTTCTGAGCAAGCTTCCAGTAACTGCGAGCGTTGTTTAAATTGATATCCCATTTTTTCTTTATTTTGTATGTTGAGGTATTTCATGGATAGAATTGGATGTAGTATTGAGTAAAGTTTATAGTTTGCTTTTGTTTGAGTTCATTTTTGAGCTCACATTAAAGGTAATCATTGATAAAAGTAAACGATATAAAAACCTTTGTATTTCTTTGATAAAATCAGTTGATACTATACTTTTGCCCATTAAAAAACATTTGCTTTAAATTCATTTTTTTACCGTAAAACTACACTTCTATTTTAAAACTAATGTTTGAAAAACTAGTTTTAATTTAATTTCACCAGTTATTCAATTTAAAGGTACAAATAATTGCAGTAGTATACCTTCGATTAAAATGTTTCATACTTTGCAGTAATTGCCAGTTTACAAACAGGTCAATTCTCGTTCAACAGACAATAATAATAATAATAATAATAATAATAATAATAATAATAGAAATATAGGGATTCAGAACTTTCACAAAAGGGGGAACCTACGGTGTGTGTGTGTGCCATGGACTATATAATGAGAGTTTTAACAGGGAGAATAGCATATACGAATTAAAGATTTTATTGTTTACTCGTAAATAATATGTCTGTGCAACTTTAAATAACATTCACATCACTGTTGAATATCATGGTATTTCGCATATGAAACCCTGATCTCTTGCTACACAGTAACCTATGTTGCTTGCAATCCATTTATTATATTCACTAAAAACAATGCACAACCGTAATCAGCGGCATTAAAGACAATATAGCAAGCCGTAAAACTTAAGTCCTTCTCAGTGATCCACTTCCAAGCATTACCAATGGGTACCAGTCCTATATACCATATACCTGAGAAAATATGCATATTTATCATTATTTAAGTACCAGTCCTATATAACATATACCTGAGAAAAATATGCATATTTATCATTATTTAAGGGCGTACTTTAGGATCTTTACAAAGTACATATACATGTTTTATCATAAAAGCCAACTTAAGAAACAAGGAAGAAGGAGTTCTAAGGCTGCATTTGATCCTGAATATTTTTAATATTAATGCCCTTTTTTTGCAAATAAAAATGGCTAATGCAATTAATGTTTACTTGTGCGACAACATTGCTTTTTTTTATATCCTTCACTGTAATCATCCTCTCAAGTCGGGGTTTTGAGTCCACCTTCTCTCCCACAATCCCCTGACATCACTCATTCATATTTAGCGGGTATCGTCCGGCCAATTCCGATTGGTTACTTCTCCGGGTAAGAAGCACCAATGAAAATCGATTTAACATATAATGTCAGTGGAAATGTAAACAATAAGACGAGGTAATGGACGATCTGATATAGTATCTGATATTTGTAAGATGTCACAAATGATTCAATATGAGCAAAAATGATAACCGTAAATTATGTTTAGAGTCTTAACCCAAAAATAGACGTTATGTATAGCCAATTTGTAAGGTATATCGAAGGGTTTCTACTACGAGTGAGTTGATTGGATATTGGATCCGGGTTAAGTTCAGATAACGCAATAGATGGCGCTTAACGATACCCGCTAAATGTGAGTGAGTGATGTCGGGGTTATGATTTTTATCAATTACAAAACCTTGAACCTGCCTTTACCGAACTCCATTTGGACTTTAGAACCGGGTCGGTTTTGATAATTGTCCTATTCTTTTAAAACGTTAAAAATACATTAAGTGCAGGTGTTTGTAAGAATCAGGCAAGATGGGAAACATTAGAAACATTCATGTCATAACCCCACCGATCTGACAATAAAATATCACTCAAGGATGCTTTCTGTATTTGAAAAGACCATCATTTGAGCTCTGCAACATTGCATTTGCTCAGAAATTTTTCAAAAGAATCTGTAGAAAAATGAGGTTTTTGACAGAGTTATCTGCCCTAGAAATGTTCATTTTTCAGTGCATTTCAAGGAAATTGTAACTCAATGGTCCGGTATGGTCTGTTTTCATTGATTCTGATGGTGCAAATAGGCAAATTACACTATCAAAATGATAGATCTTCCCATACCATTTTTCACCTACCGCCCGATTCTTACAGGTACTGCCACTTAAAAACTAAAACTTAAAAAAGTGACTGATTCAGACAGTTTTTCGGATTATTCATAGTGTGGTTGAGAGGATTTCACTGTTTAACATATCCATATTTTAAAATGACACAGTCACAAAAAATGCGACCAAGGTTTCATTGTATAGATAAGTCACTGCAGATAACTTTATGACATTTTGTGGAAATAAAGCTATATTTAGAAACTTAAATGACAAATTCAACATTTTTTCTATGTAAAAATCTTACATCATAGAGATCCTTGAAAAAAGATAAATATTCTTTTCTCTTTTGTCATGAAAATCTGCAGCCATAGTAACAGAATAAAACAATATCAGTTTTTTAATAACAAAGTTTGGGTGCATTCCCAAAATTTATTCTAAAAAAAACGGGTATCCAAAATGATCAGGCACCTTATAACTGCTAGTAAAAGTAAGCGGTCATGGAATTATTGTAAAAAAAACAAACAAATAGAAAGTGTTCGCTTTTCTGCTTATTTGTTCATGATTTTAATTTTTGAAGTTCGTGGGAAATTTTGCATTTTTGAAAAAAAACCATCCACTTCACCTTTATTTTTAAGTTTCATAAAGTTCGACCAGGTCAATTTTGTGTACGTAACAGTGCACCTCAATCCCATCTGTATAGTGCAATCCAAAACAGTTTCTGGACCAAACACTGACGTATCAAATAACCAACTGGAATATTTCAGTTTACAAAAAAATAAATAGGGAAATTATCGCATCTTTGAGCTGACCCGTACTTCGGTTATTATGGCGATCAGGAATTTCCCGGGTCGTATGTATATTCTATATTCAATGTATGGTTACGCAAGTAGAAGACGTATCTTTGTGTAGTGACGTTACAACGTCTTTCGGTGTCTGAGTCATCATTTGGTTTGTGTCATCAGCCACAATAGAGAACGAAGATCTCATATCGGTATTGAATGCGAAATAAAATCCAAGTTTGGAAGCACTGATAGCCCGATATCAGTCTGGCAGTCACATCTTTCGAAGCTTCCCATGCAAAGTTCGGTATTTTTGTACATTCCTCACTAAAAAGCATTTATTAAATGTTTTTAATAATATGAATTCATGTGATTTGTTTCGTTTCCAACATGCCATAAGAGTATGCCTTTATGGCTTCAGCTAGAAAGTCCGAATTACGAACACTTAAGTAATACTGGTCGCACTAATTATTGACAAAAAGTGCCAAGAATTATAAAGAACCACCAAGGTGTCTAGAATAAGCGGCAAAGGAGGGAAATAGTGACTAGAAGAATTTTAAATATATCTATATATTCAACTTCGTCCTCTTACAGGTTATATCTACCTTATATTAGTGTTATTATTACCACATGAAAATGATTTGCAACGTTAGCTGTCGTTATCTCACCTCAGAACCCGTCCTACTTTCTGTTGACCTTTTTAAGTAACGGTAGCATACAATTCTAGGTTTGATTTATTAATTTTTCAGATGGAAAAAATTTAAATAAATTAATAGTAATAAAAAACAAAACAAAACAAAAAAAAAATACAAAACATAAACAAAACATCTATAAGATTATGGAGAAAAAAAACAAAAACAAAAGTAAATTATTTGAAAATTAGAATACAGATAAAAAATGGCTCACACATTTTCAGTATCACACGAACTCATTAAACATTTACACAAAAAATTCATCTTGAAAAAAAAATGCTATTACATTTAATGCAAAATTTTTAATTAAAATTTCCATAACTTTTGTAGGAGTTTCCAGGTTAAGAAATATAAGGTAATATAAATATAAACAAAATTCATGTCCTTTTGGTCTATTCTAAATATGACATGTGATGACCTACTTTGAATATCATAAGTTAATGGTTGGAACACATGTCACGCTAAACATATACATTGTACCAAAAGCACGTGCTTTCGTTACTATTTTTGTTTACATTTACCTGAGCACACCCCAATCAATGTGGTAATATCAAGCATACAGGCAATGGGAAACTTTTTAAAAACGCATCATGACTTTTTCGGTAATGGTTTTTCGGAGTTTACATGATGCAAGAAATGTGTTTGCCAAACATTCTGATGAAATCTGATTTTTAAAGTTTTTTTTCATTATCCGATAGATATAAAATGGACTATAGATATTAACAAGAGTAATCAAGGGAACCAAGACTCTATTGGAAATCACAGAATGCAATCCAGGAACAAAGACCAGACATGAAAAACAGACAAACAGACAAACACCATAAACAAAAAAAAACAAAACAAAACAAAACAATACATACGAAGTAACAAAAGTAAATGAGCAACTACGTATCAATTATTTTGTAACTACTTTATATATTGGGTACCAATAAAAGATTTGCATAATACATTGATTAAATAGTATATTTGTTGTAAATATACGGACCATAGACTTCGAAAAACAACATTAAACTAACTGTCCAGGATTTCCAATAGCTTTTGTCCCATTTTCTATAAAGGCTTGTTCCCCTGCTGTGTTGATATCTACAAGATGCCCGCACACACCTTCGCAAGCAATCTAAAATTAGTTGATAGTTTTGGTAACGTATCGCAATACCGCTAAGGGAGCAAAATTGCAGCCTCGTACTGATTCTAGGGTTTGGGCGAACCTTTAGGTTTGCATCAGGATATGTATATATAAGAATTCATATCAAAATTGTGCCGCTGCATTTACACTAATTATGGTTATCTTATACTCATATTTACTATTACATTTTTGAATCTATCTGCAAAAATTGAAAATTATAAACAGAGAAGTACAAAAGTTGACATTTGGATTGAAGTTTCTGTCCTGCATTGTTTCTTTGTAAAGCAGTTCAATGCAGTCATACTTAATATACTTAAACACTACGACAATTTAATCTAATCTCTTTATTTAAGATTCTTTCTGAACATTAATTCACTGTCAATGTGTTTTTTCCTTTACTTTACTACTATGAATATTTTTCAGATACTAGCAGATACTAGCATTTAAGTCTTAATAAATAAATAATTAATCTGTTATTTTTTTCTTTTCTCAATAGTGATTTTGACAGCAAATGGCAGGTAATGTCTACATGATATTTACCTTAGCTTCAGGGAAATTCTCAGTCGAGGAGCTAAATAGATATGACGCGCCATCATATTGTGCTGTTGTATAGTTGAAAGGAACTCGGGTCACGCCTAAAAGTATGATAAAAACTATGAAGTAACTAAAACGTAATTATTATTCCTCAATGTATTGCTTTGTAATCTACATTTGTTGTGTGGGAAAATTACTTTTCTAGCCGCCTACATGTATACATGTATTATGATAATTTGATGGCTTCCTTTTATATTCAGTCAGTTTTCAATTTCTTTTGACTTACTGATGTTGACAAAAAACAACGAGTTTTGATTAGTTTTCGGCATTCGAATAGTTTATTGAAGGTGGCTTATAAAGAGTTACATCTTTTTTTCTTAAACCACTGGATATTTTTTTTAAATTAAATAGTCCTTTGCAAGGAATTTTCAAATTAAATTATTGTTACTCATTTCCAATAATCAAAGGATTGAAATGTATGATACTTCGTCTAGAAATCATTTAAATGAATACACCAAAATGAAAACACTTAAAGTAAATGTTTCGATACCATTGTGACATAGACATGTCCCCGATCACACGACTTAAGTACCAGTCCACATACAATTCAGACACAGCCAATGGTGTAGTGATTCATGGTGAAGAAAAACCCACCATACAAAAATGTTCACGTGTTATACTTTTACATAACGATAAACATTTCTGCATTCAGAAAATCATACATTCATCTCACATTAAAATGAACCCAATGAAACCAAATCAAGAATGACAACTCTTGCAAAGTACCAATTTCATGTTAAATCTACGTAATTTTTATCTCAAAAGAACACAATCAAATGAAAAACTAATTGTTTCGAAACAAGAAATAGAACTGAATTCCGTGAGGTTTTGAAATGTATGTATCACCTTCTGACTGATTTTTAGAAAGACTGCTACTTAAAATACTATATAACACGTCTCCACTAAAAACTAGGAGCATGGACCAGGTGCACCGGTAGGGTAAGCTTCCTCTGCTTTTCTAGAAACACCCATCGAGTTGCTCATAAAAAGTCAAGTTCGGGGTAGACGAAAGGTGAAACATGGGGGTAACAACCAACCACATTGATAGTGCAATTTTACTGTTTCTATCACCAGAACTAATAAATAAATGCAGGATTTTCTATATCATATTGCTGAATAAGTTATAATTTCGTTCAATGCAAAAGATCATCCTAGGAACAGATAAATCTGTCAAAAACTTTACATTTCTAAGGAAAAATTTTCAAACATCTCCAGTGATGCTGAACCAAATAGTGATCATTTCAAAGAGAAAACATTAATTTGAAGTATATCGATTGGTTTTTGACATTTTTTTCATTTTGCCTAATTCTTACAAAGACTCTTACATATACATGTAGTAAATCTGAACACAGATGGAAATTTTGAATGAAAGAAAATTTTCATCCTTAATTGTACTCTGAAATAAAAATGTGGACAAAATAATTTAAAAAAAAAATTGAAAGAGTTTAACAATATAATCATAATCAATCATTTAATTTTACGATTTCAAAAATTAATAAACAAAACTATCTTCCTTTCAAGAAATCTGCTTAGACAACGGTTAAACTACTTTCTATAATTCCTATTAAATCTTTTAAAATTAAAATCTTTGAACCCACATTTTATTGAAATTTTCTAAACTTAATTGATGTTTGGGTTTGAAAAAGCGATTTATTGAAAATCCTACCGTTATGTCTTTTTTTCCAGTAATGACGACCAATTGTTTATTCGAACACCAAGTCACCGGTCATTATTTATCTCCAGGGATGGACCGACAAAATGTAAATTTGACAAACAGAACTGCCCAATTTTCAAAATAAATATAAAAATGTTGAATCCCTTCTTTTTGCAAATACTAGAAAAATGTGCCCCGTTCTGCTCCACAATAAAATTTCAAAATATTAATTTTATCATTATAATTATATTGAAACATTAATTAAAAAGAATAGGGAAGATAGTACAAAAAAAGAATTAGGAACATAGTATAAAAACAGTATAGGGAGCATAGTACAAAAACAGAATAGGGAACATAGTACAAAAACGCATAGAATTTTTTTTCAGACATCTTTCAAACAGATTTTAGGCACTACAATATTATTAAATAAAGGGACAGAAAAGATACATTATCTTATTTCAAAGTTTTTCTACTGTATTATACGGGGAAGTTTTAAATTTAATTTTAAGCAACTGTTATATTTTATACACTATGTAAAATATGCTTTATATTTCATATCTTAATTTATGGAATCCGTTGTTTAGTCATACATTTATCAGTTTTTTTAGTATTAAGTGTAAATATTATAAGTGTAAGAATCAGGCAAAATGGGAAAAATCAGAAACATGCATGTCATAACCACACCGATCTGAAAATAAGATATCACTCATGGATGCTTTCGCTATTTGAAAAGACCATTAGTTGACCCCTGTATCTTTGGATTTACCTAGAAATTTTTTAATAGAATCTGAGTAAAATGATGCTTTTGGCAGAGTTATCTGCCCTTGAAATGTTCATTTTCAGTGCATTCCAATGAAATTGTTACGTAATGGACCAGCATGATATGGAAAATCGTGTGTGTTTTCCTTGATTGTAATAGTGAAAATAGTCAAATTGCACTATCAAAATGATGGGTTTTTTCATTTCATGTTTCACCCACTGCCTGATTCTTACAGGGACTGACACTTATTAGACCTTTTTAAAGTTTTGCTTTACCAATGTTTAAAATATTGTATTTTTAATCATTCTGGTTTATAAAAGTAAATAACTATTTTACTGTAAAATGAGAGACATAGTTTGATTAAATTACATTTTGTTTTAGAACTCCATACATGATTATGCATTTAAACAAAATACCCTTTATTTTTTAAAAATTTTAATCGAGTTATTACACAATAATACACATTTACAGCTCCTTTGTCGTCAGTCACTTTTGGATTGACTCATATTTTTGATAAGCGTCAACTGTGGTATTATTTTAAAAACCTATAATTGATTTTAATATTTGTTAACATGCATATAGAATAAGCATGGAACTGACTAAAAATATGTCAAAAAAAACAAGAACCCAAGGAAGCAAGCTTTATTAAGTCATATAAATACAGTGATACAGAGATAAAGGTATTGCATAATTGGAAACAAAAGACAACAGTAAATATTGTCTGGCATGAATATTAAGGTAGACCTTGGATAAGGGAAATAAATCTTGAAATCAGTATTATGTTTGTATCATATTAAATTTCATCAAAGCCTATCAATCTTCCATTTGAGACAGAATAAAATCAGTCCAAGTTACTTTGATCCTTATATGCGATTGATGTAAAATGCTGAATACAAACGTTCCAATGATTTGTAAGAGTTATGTCCCTTACCCTAGGTTTACAGCCTTAATTGCATCATATATTCATTTAAAATATATTTAAAAAATATCATTACCCCCTCCGCTGTTCAATAAATCAGGGAAAAAAACTATAGCCAAAAATTTCCTTCGACCCCCTTACTTTTTTTGGCAGCCCATCAATTGCGATTAATACTGACTAACTCAAAAGCATGATTCCACTGCCAATTTTGATACATGAATACGGCTGCTGTTGCTGTAAATTTCAAATTTAAATGTGAAAACCCTTAGAATGACAAACATACCCTGACTTTATTAACGATCAGAATTCTAAACTTACTTTTACAAACGGGAAACTTGTCATTCCACGTACAATAAGGGGTGCATGATATTACTTTGTTTTCTTAATAAGGATATATCCGTCGTCCCAAGAGAAAATTGCACTCTCTCCAATTGTAGCACTTCCTCCAACATTAGGAGCACCTAGTGTATACCTTCCATTTTGAAATGTGGGTGTTGGACAAATCTCTGCAAAAAAAAAGATCAAGACAAAAAGTGTTAATTTTGTACATTTTATGGTACAAAAATGTACTAAGTAGCCAACATAAAGAAAAAAGATAAAACAATTTAATTATCATAAATGTATCTTTTTAAATTTTAAAATTGCATTTTAACTGTGCCTCTCTGGGTTATGAATACATTAGGAAAATGTCTTGTATTGTTGAAAATTTGTATGCGTGAAATATGCCTTAATCACATTTTCAAAATATCTTACTTAATAGTATAGTATCCGCATTGACTCAAATGGGGCTTTGGTGTAGCTAATTCATAATGATGACGTATATGAGGTCTCCAAAACCGATGTCCCCAATTGTTACCCCTGTATGGTTGCCATAGTCTTTGGCCATGATTTTTGTAGCGTCACTAGCCGCCACTATTATATTTATGAACCGTCCACCGTCTTCCTTATGGCCTCCTCCTCCAGGCCACAAAAATTGTAATATAACTATACCGGCCTCAGCGTCTTCAAAAATCAAGTCTCATGAAATTCTTTGCTGTTTGTGATATCATAAAATTTCAAAGACTTTGATTGGAGTTAAGAATATTCTCAGACTTAAGTATTTTGAAAGTTTTGTGGAGCTCAGGCTAGTACTATTAATGGACTAACAATATTTACAAAAGGTCCTTTTTTTCGCTCCTTGAGCTATTGAGGAGCTATTAAGGGACATGGAAGTGGTAGCATATTCTCTGTCCGTAATGACTAGTGGTTACATCTCTCCAGAAAATGTTAAGTCCAATGATTCCATATTTAGAATGTATTTGTCTTTATATTTGTAGATGTGCAAACGATATCATTACTTTAAAAATGTTGATTACAAATGTTGACTGACTTTTTCAATACATTTCAATTTAACTCAACAGTAGATGCCTTGTGCATGTCTCTTGTTGTTAATCAATGCTCGGTATTTCACTTCGACATTTTTTGTTATGAAAAGAAGTTGTGCATACTACACCACCCTTTTGATGTAATAAAATTTGTAGAAGTTTTTAGACTTATCAGACATGTAACTTCAGCGGAGGTGGATATAAGTCTACATGGAGCAATTTTACTGTATATATTAGATTAACTTTATTGTTTAAATTTACTTTGTAAGAAACAAAATATATTAGGATATCCAAAATTACAACATACGAAAGGGCATAAGGGACTAAGCTACTAGCATATTTATCATCAAGGTGGGACCTGTACAAAATAGCTAACCAATGTAAAAAAGAAGGCATGTTTAATGATGTCCATAGTTTAATAAAAAAAACCATATGTCCTATGTACTACATGTAAGTTGTCTAAAAAAGAAAATGTCCCATTCAAAAGGGATATCAATATCATATTATAATCTCAATATTGTTGTATATTCCATTAGTCAAACTATCTTGTATATTCTTATATTTTATAGTAAATTAGAGCCCAAATTGTACTTCTTTATTTAATTCTTTATTTAATCAGACAAATATATATGTTCACCTATATTTTGTCAAGCTATCAAAGCTATTTTACACAAAATATCGACATTGACTATTCAAACAGTAACTAGCATTTTTTTTCTCATGTACATGATGGAATAAATGTATCCCATTTTCATCAAAGTGGAAAATGTATGCATAACGATGATATGATTTGCTCCATGAAAGGAAATACATTCACACAAACAAAAGAAAAGAGCCGAAATAAATGAAACATTTTGAAAAAAAAGATAAGGAACAAGTGCCTCTTTGATCGGGTGCATCTTTGGTATTAAAATAAAATGACAAAAGACTTGAATAAAGCATTATTTTTTATTCATACCTATCCATACAGAGTCAAAACAAACACAAATACAATTAAAAAGTGTTTGTTCCATACTCATTGCACTTGAAAATGGATTTTCCCATAGTTTTCCATAAAGAGGGTTCCGGTTTCATCCCGGTGATAAATTTTTTTAGTCCCTAGGACCAAATAATACACGAAGAGAAACAAGAGTTCCGCTGCAAAACTGGAGAAAAAACATCTTAACCCACGTTGCCGATCAAGATAATGGGATAAAGTTTCATCATCTCCTTTCTTGATGATGGAAGGCTGTATTATCTTTATTCTTTATGTAATATTCTTCAAGGAAGACAGGAAACGTGTTGTGTTTTGTTTTTGAGAAAAAAGATCCATGCAAATTTTGAATTGATCTTTTATCTTGGTTTATAAAAAGTTATTTTTCTGGCACATTTGCACCAATAACAATCAATATTGTATGTAATTTGTGTTGATTATTAGACTTTTCTACCCTGGACTTGACCTTTTATTAGCGACTCGGCGGATTTTTATAGAAAAGCGGAGAACGCTTACCCTATCGGTGAACCTGGTCCCTGTTTTAGTGGAGACCGTGTTGTTCATTGACATTTGTTGCTTGGTATGTTTTGTTTGTAGTGTTGTGTTTTTTTTGTGTGTGCATGTTTTTCATGTCCCTTAATTACATTTCTTTGATTTCCACAAGAATCTTATTTCCCTTGATTACTCTTTCAATTAATATCATAAGGAATATAAAATATACTAGTTTTCAACCAATAACATCAACATCGTTATATTTTTTCCTAAATAAAAAGATCGATTTTTGCATAATCTTTTTTCCTGATGAAGCGTGCTTTTCTATCATCTCTCTGACGCAAATTCACTGTTTAAGTAGGATACTCCTTTTAAGATAATTTATCATTTAACGTCGGATTCTGATTCTAAATTTATTAGTTTTTTTTAGAAAAAAAAAGTAAAAGAATTAATTCATTCTCGTATATATGGTATTTTTTTCCTTACTAAGAGTGTCAATCGGTTCGTAATAAAGCATCGGAATAAAGGCATTCAATAATACAATAATAATTTAATTTCTAGGGAGTGGTCCATAGTAAGTAAACATTATCAATGCAATTGTTACATGTATGCTTCTGCAACAGAGCAAACATCAGGAAAATAGTTTGTGGAATGTTGTGGTATTAACCAAGATGTGTGTCCCTAATATATTGCATTTGCTTCGTATACCAAAAACATAAAAAAAAACATTTGTTTGAAAAAGTTATGTCAACTTCTGAGTGCGGTTGGCTGATAAAGACAAGAAATTTTAAAATTACGTCTTTATCTCTTGAGAACTCAGAGGGTCAAAGTTTTCGATATTTACATTAAAATCCTGTACATACTGTTATATTTTGATACATGTATATCATAATATGATAAAATATCCCGAGCACGTATTCCATTATGACATTTATGACATCTGTTCCTGCAAAAAAAGAAATATTATTATATAACAGAACATATCTTGGATAAATAACTAAAGTCCAAACATAATATAGGGTAAAATAATGATATAACTTCACCTTTTCTACTTAGGAAAACACCGAAAAGTGTACAGTATGTTATAAAATGGACGTCAAAAAGGCATACAGTGATACTGTAAAAAGTGTACAGTAACAAATTTTTATTTTCGGAATTTTCACATAGAAATCAGTGTTGCGGGATCTTGTCACTTAGAGAACATGTTTGTTATGATTTTTATTCGTCGTAGTGTAAATATAAACTATATCATTACATTTTAACATTTTACAGTTTTCGGTTTGACAGTAAACAAATTGCAACTTTAAACGTCAATAACTACGTTTCTTTTTGATTTAGAGCCATATAAAAAGAACAGCACTTCAATCAATCACTAACAGGTGTTCATGAAAATTTTCAAAGAGAAAGATTGGAAATATAAAGCTACAATGTGATAAAACTTACCTCATAGTCCCTTCGAATCACGCCGTCAAACGCAAAAACGTCAAAAAGTGTACATAATAAACGTCAAAAAGACATTTCAGGCGCACAGGTTTGTATACTGTGATTATTTTCGTAGTTTGTAATGGTATAATTCCGTTATAAATGAACTGTACAAATTTCCGTCATTCAGATTTATCTGAAGTTTAATATTGAAAACATTAGCTAAAATATTTGTGTGAAAAATACATGAGTCAATGTTGTCCGATTTGCATGATTTGATGAACTATAATGCTAACGATTGCTTTGGTTATATATCGACAAATTTTAACCATATTTAAGCCTAATAAAAACCTTAAAGTTTTAGTGTTTAGGAAAGAAACAGCTGCATACACGAGGCAAAAGTGAATTTTTACTGATTATATAAGATAAATCAATACTAGAATACTTGTAAATATATTTGATCCGGACTATTTCTATTGTTGAGAGCAGTCAAATCGAAGAGCAATTTGTAATTAGTAAGCAAGATAAACAAATATGGAATAAAGCGAACCCCTGTTGGCCTAAAGTAGTTCTTCGTTGTGGATAGATGTTTAAAAATGCATTTCAACTGATATGAAGGAATTAAAAGCATCTAGTTTACATATAGAAGCTATTTCAGTTTATTTAGAGGTAAAGATAATGAATTTCAATATTTGGCCAAAACATATGGTACATTCTTCAAATTCATGTGTACATGTAATATGTATAGGACTATACGTTTGGTTATATCAAACCTTGAATAAACCGGAAACCCGTATAATCGGGTCAAATGTTAAAATAGGATTGAACACCAGAAAACAGTGTGTAATCCTTATATTTCCAATCCAAAAATATCAAATGTTTTTATGGCAACTTTCATTTATTCTAATGACATCACAGTGAAGTCTTGATTTGACCATATATTTACTTAAACTGTGATTTCTTTTTTGTAAATTGTCAAATGTTTGATCGTAGATAACTGTACCAACTACCAAAAACATCATGATATTTTCACATATAATAAAACAAAGTTTTCACTCAGTATGCATATTATTCATGAAAGCTGTCGTTCTTGCCGTTCCGAAACACTACGCAATTGAATATGAATAACGTGTATTTCTTTTTTTTAATATCGAAAAAACTCATTCGAATCAATTAATAGAAACAATATTTGTCAGTGTACTCTATCATAATATCGCCCATGTCATATGGAATTCAGTTAACTGCTATTATTGACAGGTAATAGCTTAACATTTAGGTATGCATCGATTGCAGTAAAGGTTACAAAGTAATTATTTAAGGATAAACAATGCTTTCATCAATGCTAAAACTCGTACAATTGGACTTTCAAATATATGTTAATAAAATTGCTTAGCTAGTTGGATTTATCACCTGGAAACACATCGTTCATTTAGTTTTTCTTTGTGTAGCAAGTATTTCCTGTGCCATTTATCATCACATGACTAAATAACAAGCAAGCCAGTGTACAACGATCACTCATCGTGTTTATCGATTTTACACTTTAATGCAACTCTCATTTCAATTTTTGTAAAGTCACCATTTATCACGCTTTATTGAATTTTTTTTCTACATGTGAATATATATTTTGTTTCATCTGAAAACTTAGCTTTGATATGCATAAACACCAAGGGATACGTGCTTTACGGATAAATGCACATTTTAGGTCAATTTTTCTACGTCAATTAAGAAAAACAATTTTGATAAGTCTGATTTTCAGAATAGAACAAAACTTTTTCGATATTCAAGTAATGCATATGGCTTGTGTTTTTTTTTTACACATCCTGATAATAACAGAGGTAACTGGCCTGTGTATTAATATAGTAGTTAATTACATCTTTACGTAATATGTCTGTTTGTGTGGCCGTGACTTTCCTTTCTTGCTTGTGAAACTATAATGAGCGAAATAAATCACTCACACAAAACGGAAAAAAGTGTCTAAATTTGTGGTAAATTTTGGTTAATACAAACCATTCAAGGTTTTACTAGAACCAAGTAATCTCCTTTGCTGGCCTAAATTAGGATCTTTTGAAGGAAACTATTTAGAGAAAATGCAGTGTAAGATAAGAGGTTATATGTTGCCTTGATAATCGATTAGTAAAAATCATAGGTTGCTCGTCCTATAAAGATGTTTTTCAAAATAACGACAGAGATTTTTATTTTACTGAACAGAATATTTGAGGAAAAATGCTTTTTCTATGTAGGTGTTGTAGGATTTACATATTTTTATAATATGTACGAGGGAGAAATCAAAAGATATTCCAAGGTTAAAGACTAGACAGGGGAAATAGACGAATACAACAAAGAACATGAAATAACAAAACAACACGTACAAAGAAACAAGAGGTCAATCAGCAACATATCCGGACTCCGCTAAAAATTTGGATCATTGTCCAGGTGCTTTTCTAGAAACACCCGTCGAATTGCTAGTAGACGAAAGAAGAAAAGAAAACAATGACACGGTGAATAGATCGGTTCTCATCGTGTAGAAGATACACCATATAAAACTTGAAATAAAAAAGTAAAAAAAATGGACGTTGGTGTTATGAAATATGCACTGTCTTATCAAATATGCAGTATTGTTTTTGATCAATGCAGACAGTGGTGTTACGACTTATAAGTATTTTACGGTAAAGAATTGTCGAAAAATATGAAAGTTGCAAGTCTTTAAAATACTCTTAAAAGTCGGTTTTGTCGAAAAAGAATGAAAAGTATTTTTGTATTAAAGTTATAGGCATGTATAAATAAACAGGGACAACAAAGCAACAGGGGCAGGGCTATCAAAGCATAAAATTGTCCCAAAATTAAATGTCTTTATATTTTTCAAAAATTGTGCAAATTTGAACTTCTGGTAGACAAACGTAATTGTTTCACGTCTTGAATTTTTAATTTCAAAACTAAAAAGAAATAAATGACATCGTAAAAACACTGATTTGTTTTACAATTTAATTAATTTTTTGTTAGAACTTGATGCCTCTACACTCTTTCACCAAGTCATAACATGCTGAGACGTTTGTGTAATATTGATTTGTTGTGACATGCATCATTAATTTGATCCTCTATCCTACATAATAACACCTAAATAGACTGTCCCGTACTACCATATAGCCTAGCTGGTCGAGTGGTCTAGGGCGCTTGACTTAGTGCAGGTGGTGTTGCCATAGATGTCACAGTGGTAACAATTTCGGAATTTTTCAGACCCTTTATATATATATATATATATATATATATATATATATATATATATATACAACGTCTCAGAATGTGACGACTCTATTATCTACACTGCTCCATCGGATCAAATTGATACAGGGAAGATAACGTAAACTTATAGAAGGGTCTGAAAAATTCCCAACGATGTTAGAACTGTCAAATTTGCGAAACAAATTTTTGTCGTTCCCTCCGCGGGACTCGAACTCGTACCGCTGTGACATCTATGGCAACACCGTCTGCACCATGTCCAGCGCCCTAGACCACTCGGCCAGCTAGGCTACATCTATGGCAACACCGCCTGCACTAAGTCCAGCGCCCTAGACCACTCGACCTGCTAGGCTACATCTATGGCAACACTAAGTCCAGCGCCCTAGACCACTCGACCAGCTAGGCTACATCTATGGCAACACTAAGTCCAGCGCCCTAGACCACTCGGCCAGCTAGGCTATATATATATGAATGACTATGTTTCTATCAGTATCCTTGTTTCCTATCTTGCAATGCAACAGTGTCTTTGTTCCCTATTTTACATTGTTATCAATATCTTTGTTATCTTTTGTTTCAAGTTGGTTCGTCTCGAACGTAATTCTGACGAACCTGAAGAAGAATTCGAGAAAGGTGATTCGTACCGGTTTATCGAAAACAAAAAAGGTTACAATACTATTTGTTCATTATAAGCCAAAATTTAGGTGAATAATAAATAAAAATCCTGTATTATATGGTATTTTTGGGTCATTCTTTTTGCTATAGCGCCCATCGCTGTCACATACTACGTCTTATGTATTATTTTTTTACGTTGCGGATCCAGAAATTCATAAAAGGAGTCGCTCAAGGGGTTAACAATACAACTAGACTAACATACTTGAGATATGACACTGTACAAAGCCTTTGTTCTAAACCGTAGCATAAACAAAAAAAAAGAAGACTTGACATAACCATGACGCAAAAACAAAATCACAAAATCAAAAAGACTACTAGAGACAAAACACATCAAACAAACAAAAAATTGAAAAATACATCACAAAACAAAACAAACAAAGAAATAGAAGTAAAACAAAACAAATCAAAACACCCCCAAAGGAAAACAAAAACTTCCAACAATTATTTAGGAAAAACAACAAAATCAACTCGTATGATACGTTAAAGGTATTATTTAATTCTTACTTTTTGTACCAGACAAAGATACGTTTAATAATTTATAAATTATTTAAAAAAAAAAAACAAAAAACGATACCTAATCATCTTCCAAATATGTTGAAGAAGATGTTTTCAAAATGCTAGATATTTTGATCAGTAACATATTTATTCAGTGTGGTGGACGCATTTTTCAACAAACGGTCCGCATTCCAAATAGGAACAAATTGTGCACCTCTACTCGCTGACCTATCCCTTCACATCAATGAGTGCTTCAAAGCTGTTCTAATCCAAAATAAAGAAAATTGTTTAGTCAGAATCTTTAATATCGGTTTCTGCTGGATAGATGACGTATTATTGTTAAGTTAAGATTTTATACATCACATCTACCCCCACAGAACTTGAGACAAAGGATACTGTAGACACTGTGAAGTCATAGTCATATCTTGCCCTACACTCAGAAATCGATGAAAAAAACTATTGGCCAAACTATACGATAACACGATGACTTTTCATTCAGGATTGTCAACTTACCCTTCATTTGTGGCAACATCCCTTCACCACCTGCGTATTGGTGTTATAATATCACAACTCATAATTTGCCAGGAGCTAGCGGTTGCTACGTAATTGTACCGCCTTAGACTTCTTAACATTTGCCTTTCGGAAAAGGGTTATGTTACTACAAGATTGAAGTGATCGATACAAAAGTTTTATTCTCGTCATCATGAACTCGTAGATTGTTAAGGTGTATCTATCTACACAATGAGAATAGATTTGTTCTCCGTGTGATAGTTTTCTTTTCCTCTTTCGTCTATCTTGGATGTCACTTTTGTGTGCAACTCGGCATGTGTTTAAAGAAAAGCACCCTACCTGTCCACCTGGTTCATGTTCTCAGTGTTTAGTGGAGTCTGTATTGCTCATTTACATTTATTTTGTTGTACGTGTTATTTCAGTTATTTCATGTTCTTTGTTGTGTGTTCCTGTCTCATTTTCAATGACAAAATCCGTCTCTTGTTCACCACAAAATCCAATAATTCACTCAGAAAGCGATGCTAAAAGGGTGCACGACAGCATCATGTGATAAAGAATGTGTGAGTTTTATCGCTCGCCTTCCCTCAAGCGATTTCAGGAGAGTTCCAGATGACGGTTAAACCAACAGACGCATAGACGAATGGACATGCAAATGGATGGAAAGCATGATCACTATATACTTTCCACTTTTAAAAAAGGTGGAATAATAATAAAAGAAATAATAATAATACGGAAAGGGAGATAACCTCCTTGCTGACCAACATTTTAGTTTGAATTATCAAATGCCATTCAAACGAATTTGCTAATTGTTAGACGTAATTTTGGACATTCAGACATCAATAAACTATAGGACGAACATCGGCATACTTCTTTTCAGTATGTCACTCACATAATTCCTTAACGTCGCTCAAAAACATATCGATAAAAACATACGTAAATAAGATTTATTGTTACTTGTAGATTTTAAATCTGCACGACTTTCAATAAAAAAATATTCAGTCTTTTAAGGTACTTCGCATACAAAGTTTAATTTTTTATTAATGCAGATTCCCTGCTTCTGTGGATACCATGATATGTCGATAGTAGCAATTAACGCACAATCATCGTTAAAATCACTATTGCTACCAAAAGGCCATTTCACAATATCTAGGTTCTTCCCGGTGATCCATTGCCAAGTACCGTTGACAGGTACTAGCCCGATATAATAAGCTAACTTTTCTGTAAATACACATATGAAGATTCATTTCCGAAATTATCTATACAAAACAGGCATGTAAATTCTTTAAAACAACGACCACTGTATAGCGAAGGGAACTGAGAAGTGGAATTTATGTTCATGTCCCAACTGGATTAAAATTGACTAAAGAAAGTCGGCAAAACTCTTGCATAATCATTATATTAAAACTAATTAAGCTACTTCGTATATAAATTCAAATATTGTATTTTCATTAGTATCGAAACTATAGCTCTGGTATCTATTTACTTGTGGGAAAACAACAGATGAAATGCAAGCATTAATTTGTTGGCCAATAAATTGGGGAAAGACAATGTAAAATCAATTACTTTTACTTACCTTGATTAATTGGACTTTTGAGCACTACTTTTATAAAGGCATGTTCCACTTCTGTGTTTACATCAACAAGATGTCCGCACATACCTTCACAAGCCCTCTAAAACAATTGATTGTAACAACCGAAGCTCATAATAGGAAGACAAATTTGCGGTTAAAAACATATATAACACTACAAAACACTGCAAATACACAAAATAAAAAATCTACTCGTGAAAATAAATTGGCTCGTATGATTCTCGAACTTATGCATCTTACATTGACATGTGTTGGTAAGAATAAGCAAACTTTGAAAAAAAATCAAATTAAAAACCCGCCGACTTGACGCAATGTACTTATATTGCCAATCATATAACTAGGAATCTTCAATACCAGTTGTACCACATATAAAAACACATACTCGTTATATCATCTTCGTGCAGAAATAAGAAATTCGATTGAGATGATATGGTTGAGATTTCCGACTGTGAATTTGCAGTTTACACATACTTTGATATAACTATTTAAACTTTACGACAAAAGTGATGACTTTTCATTCAGAATTGTCAACTTTCCTTTCATCTGTGGCAACATTTCCTTGTTTGTCTACCCTGGACTTGACTTTTTATGAGCAACTCGGCGTGTGTTTCTAAAAAAGCAGAGGACGCTTACCCTACTGGTGCACCTGGTCCATGCTCCCAGTTTTAGTGGAGTCCGAGTTGCTCATTTGCTTTTGTTATTTTGTATGTATGATTTTAGTTACTATATGTTCTTTGTTGTGTATGTCTGTTTTCCATGTTTGGTCTTTGTCTCTGGATTATATTCTTTTGATTACCGCTATAGCCTTGGTTCCCTTGATTACTCTTTCTAATATATGACATAACCATAAGGCTAATATATAAGTTCTTAAATAGATAAAATGAAGAAAACAATCATTATCAAAGCAGAGGACATTTTTTCCTGTTGTTTTCTATTACGTATGTTGGTCTGGTATAGATAAGGAATCATTCTTAATATCTATCCACCATTAACCATGCAAAGTTTCAATTTGGAAATCATTAAAAATGGTTTCTTAATCTGCAGACAATGAACATTATTTCTATGTACATTATGTAGGGAATGAACGCAAAGTTGATTTCTTACATGAAGCCATCTATTTGACAGTTGTTATTAAAAACTACGTGGACATATTAACAGTAATTTCCTCGACTTAATCCTTCATTAGTGGAGAAACTTTTTAATATTTCAATACGTATTTTGATATGTAAAAAATATGTACTTTGACATGTAATAAAAAATACGTAGTTTGACAGGTAATAAAATATACGATATTTTAAATGGTAAATTCAAAATTTGGTTCATATTCATTTAGTTTAACAGTTAAAAAATTACCTGAGCGACAGTGAATGTGAAATGAGTGGAACTGAAAAGATAGGTGGAACCATTAAATGGAGACTGTGTATACTGGAAATATATACGAGGCGTGCCTAAAAAGATGGTACAAATGTTCAAGTGAACATAACTAAGACGGGAATGAGATGTATTTCATTATAGACCCTTGTCTAAAACACTTGATTATTCACCTCTTGAATACTTCTTTAGATGTATTTAAATCAAACCCTCAGAAATATTTTTTTATTTATCAAAAGTATAAATCAAGAAACTTTTTCTCCTAAAAAATTAAAAAAAATATGAAAAAGCAAAAGGACAATCAAGCATAAATGGGGTTGTTAATAATATTAACCCCTGGCATCACTACCTTAGTCGTTGATTTTTTATGCATGATAAATGACAATAAATGTATTGACACAAATGAAAAGTTTCCATTAGATTGTTTATTACAAGCTCCCCATTCATAAGTAAATGATTAATGAATTACTAAAAAAAACAAAAATATTCTCACTGCCACTATGGAATGTACTATAGTATATGAATACCTACACTCGCTCGAATTTCACTTAAGACCTTTAGTTTTATATTAACGAGAAACCAATTGAAAAAAACGCACAGAAATTGAAAATGAATGACGACCTTAATTTAAACAATCGAAAACTCTTAGTATTGCTTAACCTACCACTTGTTCTGATGAAATTTCATAGTAGCGTGGATGGACATACTGACATTATGACGGCTATGTACTGCCCGCAATTTTACCGGAATAGATAGCACTCACATGTAGGGAATTCATGACTCAAAGTGAAGTTCGAAGTACACGATGTAACGTTTGAACCACAGACTAAAATTTGTATCACAGAAAAAGGTAGCCTCAGGCCCCAAAACAGGTACATCTCCTACTATAGTGACACTTCCATTTGGTATAGTCGGTGTTTGGCAAGTTTCTGTTAAAGGATTATATAAATGTATGAATATATTTACAATATTCCAGCAGAAAGTTATATATTTAAGAAACAGGACCCTCACATTTAATACTGTCAATTGTCGTATTATTTATATAGCAATGTATTAAATGCGGATTTTCGAATTGAATAAATTATACATATAACGAGAATGGAAAAGAAGAGTATGTCAAAAAGACAATAACCCCATCGGGATGAAAATTGTCCATTTGTCTTCAATGCACGTCGAGGAAACTCTCATACCACAGGGCAGGCTGTAGCTGTTCCCAAAAACAACATTATGCATGTATATATCCTTAATTGTACCTTCTGATTATGACGTTCAGCAATTTAACATATTCAAAAATCAATATGTAAGCCTTTCCATAAAGGTTGATTCAACATTCATAATACCTAGGTCATCAGTTCAAATTCATTCTACTACGCTTTAAGCCAAAGTCTGCCCAATTCATAAGAAAAACAGTTCACTTGAAAAGGTAATTATCGTCCGGTAAGCGTTTTGCCTACAATACCAAAACTATTAGAACGTTCTATTCATATCCAATCACCTGAATATTTTGATAAATACTTTAGTCCTTTCCTGGCTGCGTTCAGGGCGGACTTTTCTTTTCAATGAACTCTGCTGAGGGTTATAGAGGACAAGAAAAAGGCACTTGATAGTGGCAAGTACGTGGGAGCCATCCTAATGGATCTGTCAAAAGCTTTTGACTGTCTCCCCATGACTTGCTGCATTATGGAGCCTGCAACAGTTCATTAGTACTCCTTAAGGTTACAGACCACCAATTTAACCAATGAGCATTTGGAACGTACGCAAAAATAGTCCTACGCAGAAATTACCCCTGTTCCTCATAGTGCTGTGAAAAAAGTTCTCATTTCATTTAAAAAATTTAAACAGTTTCTGAAAGGAAAAACATTTCTGTACATTTTATAGGTGCATTTTGCTTCTTGAAGCCTAATTTCCATAATGATTTCTAAATATACCCCTATCTTGTGAAAACACTGGGATTTCCCATGCTATTTATAGACACTTCACTTCCGGTGACCAGTACTGCACTGCAAGTCTGCTAACCCCACATGCCATTCTGAGGATTGTGAGCTGACATATGTAGAATCATGCTGACATATAGTCCTCTGCAGGTTAAAATTAAGGTAAAGTCCAGAGAAGCCATTGAATATTGTGAAATTAGCATAGAAGCCTATGGGAAGTGGAATTAGTGGTTTCTAGCCTTAAGAGTTATTTGAGTGATAAAAACAGTGTCAAAGATGGGCAGAATATGAGATCTTATCAATATATACTGAAAGGTATGCCTCAGATATCTAAATTGGGCACTGTCATTTTCTATATTTTTCTAAATGAAATTTTTGATTTTGTAAATTAGTCAATCTTATATAATTATGCTGATGACAGTACTGAATCTTATGCTGACAGTAATCCAACTACTTTAAAATCTGTACTAGAAAATGGCAGTTAATCAATGATAAATTGGTTTCATATAAATGAATGAAAGCAAATCATGGCAAGTTTAATGCCATATAGCTTTCGGTAAAAAAACCAACAATCTGCAGTTACAGTTTGATCTTACTAGTACTAAAATAGAAGATGAAAAAAGAAAATTGCTTGGGTATAACTATAGATTTTACGTTAAACTTCAATTACAAATATGTATGTGTAGAAAAGCTGCTAGACAGCTAAAGTTATAAAGCGCATTGGTCATAATTTGAACCGTCTGAGCAAAATTGCAATTTATTACTCATTCATAATGTCAAATTTTAGTTTTTGTCTACTCACATGGCATTTCTGTTCAGCCGATTATACAGCTAAAATGGAAAAAAAAATCGTGAGCACGATTTACGCTTTATTTACAGCGACAAAACATTTTGTAATGGAAAATTATTAGAAAAACAATGTCCCCATCATAGAAAATTAGACGCTTGAGAACGATAGCAATAGAAGCTTATAAAATTATTAATTACAACAGTCCTGTATTTTCACCAGATCTGGTAAGTATGAAAAATATAATTCTTATAACTTCAAGTGTACCAGCACAGCAGACATACACAGAGTACAAAGTACCAGGTATGGTCTTAAATCGTTTAGGTATTCATCCCCTTAAAATGGTCTCCGAAAAAGAGTTAAGGAACCAATCTAATATGAACCAGTTCAATACCCTCATTACTACATGGAAAGGTCCTTCATGTTCCTAATTTAGCTGTAAATCCTAGGTGCTGAATATCATATTGATTCTAAACTAGCATAGACTTTTTTGTTCATTATGATTAGCTGTTCGCATTGTATGACCTCGAAAGTAACATTTTTTTACTAAAGTGTAAACAGTGTATTAACTGCTAATAATTAGCCACACCACATTGTCGGTTGAATGCCGCAATTGGTCAATATCGAGTTCATATTTTGTTTAAATGACACTAAAAAAGAACAAAATACGATAAATATTTTTTTCAGATAGTTTGTGATAGGAATTATAAGGATTCAATATAATCATTTCTAAAATTGTTGTATGTGTAAAATCGGACCCTTCACTTACAAACCATTTGTTTTGTGAGTGAATGGTCCTATTTTACACATTGATAAATTCTTAAAGAACATTGTTTTATCCTGTATTCAAGCTTGTCATCACGAAAAATAATATGAACACGCACAAAATTATTTCTACATCCTTAAGGAGGTAGACCTAAGGTAAGGGACACAACTCTAAAAAATCATTGGTACGTTTTATTCAGTATTTTACATCAATCTCATTTAAGCATCAAAGTAACTTGGAAAGATTTCATTCTGTTTCAAATGAAAGCTAGATAGGCTTTGGTGAAATTGATTATGAAACAAACATATCACTGATTGCAAGAGTTATGTCCCTTACCGTAGGTCTACGTCGTTAAAATTTACATATTTGATGAAGTCATATTGATTTACTACATACTTCAGTTCCGATGACTTTTTGAACACGAATAAGATAATTGTACAGTATTTGACCATTTGAAGATCTCATGTAAATTTTATGCATAATCGTTGCCAAAAATACTTTCTGGTTTCTACGAATACTCGTTACAAACAACATGCATAGTTATGGTACATTTCTTATGCATCAAAATCCTAAAAACAGTTATCTGAATGTAATTTTTGTGGAGTTTGTTTTTTTACGACAGGAAGTAATAGGCAATGCTCGCACGCGCACGCGTAAATTGTTGGCAAGTATGTGTGACTAACCTAGCGACTGTACCTATTCTAAATTATACCATGAAGCATACTGAATTGTTATATAGTGAATTACTGTGAAACCTTTTTTCATCTGTATGAAGACGGTTGTATGTTGTTCTGTCTTTTTGAAAATGTTCATACCATTTTAGCTGGCCTCAATGAAATAGTACTTGACCTTAACATGTCATTCACTGTCGATCATATAAAACAATCAATTTATTCTCAAATTTCTTAATCACGTTACTTACTGGTATGATATCCGTAGTGGTTCAATTTTGGTTTAAGTACACTAGTAGCTAACCCGTACCGATGTCGTCTATGTGGTCGATTTGGTTTCAAACACCGACGCTTCCAGTCGTGAGCTTGCAAAACTGTTCGATAACTACCCCTTGTTAACTCACGGCAATATCTTCGCCAGGCTGAAGAATTCGAAAAGCAAGACTGGAACTTTTCAAAGATACTCATGCAATTTGTATAAAATTAATGTATTAATGTATTTTATGCCATTTTCTTGTTAGAATTGGGGGATATTATAATCAATACTGTCAATGTCTTCCGATTTGGTTCTTCAAGAAAAAAGTAAATTGATTTTAAAATAGATTTGGTCATTTACAATATGACAAAAAAATAATAAATTGATACTCTTGTACATTTCATACCCGGTTTATCTTCGTAGATCACCGAGTGATTTGTCTTTTGATCAATACTTACTTTAAGTCATGTTGAAATAATAGAGGATCATGCATATAACTAAATGATTATTTCTTCTGTATTTAAAGGCTATAAACTTTTCTTAGAAATATTAATATAACTATAAGCCCCTCCCCCTCACATTTAGTTGGTATTATACTTGGTATATTCATCCAGTTCACAGCATATGAGGTCGATGACAATAAGACAAAGCACTCAAACAAAAACAGATTGTTTAAACGAAGAGTTCTTTGAAGGAAGTAGCTATGACGTGGCAGATAATACAAGAACGTATCATCTTTTGCATTAAAGCCATTTAAAAGGCGTATTTAAAATAAGTGATTAAATTAATGCAGTTGAAATCTTGATCTTTGTGTATTAAAAGCATAAATCGAACACTTTTTAGAAGCATACAATGTTATCCTTTTAAATATTTCCCTTCCTGGGCTTTGCTATTTTCTTTTTGTATGTAGATATGGAAATTATTATTTTTTCGTCTAAATACATTTTGGATTAAAACAAGCAATGAATGACGTTAAATGTATCGTAAGTTGTAAGACATTTAAATCAATAGTATCGACCTTTTGATTGCCCCGTATGAATGATAATCTAGAAAGAATGGCTCTTTTTTACTTATTAGTGTGTGCATTTAGTGTGATTACAAACAAGGATTAAGGATTACAAAATAAGTTTTCCTTTATTCGTTTATCTACCCCGGACTTGACTTTTTATGAGCAACTCGGCGGGTGTTTCTAGAAAAGCAGAGGACGCTTACCCTACCGATGCACCTGGTCCATGCTCCCAGTTTTTAGTGGAGTCCGAGTTGCTCATTTACTTTTATTACTTTGTATTATGATTTTAGTTACTTTATGTTCTTTGTTGTGTATGTCTGTTTTCCATGTCTGGTCTTCGTCCCTGTATTACATTCTTTTGATTACCGCTATACTTGAGTACTCTTTAAAAGTACGTGTAATTAGTGTGTATGACAAATAGGTATTTGTGACCAACGAGTGTATGTGCAATAAGTGTGTATATGACAAATGGGACTTTGTGACAAACGAGTGTGTGTGTAGCGAGTGTGTTTTAGGACTTCGGAGTGTCTATGACAAATCTGACAAGTCTATTTGACAAGACAATTTTTGGACAAACAAGTCCACACTTATAATGTTTAACAAGTGTGTATGACAAACTAGATTTATGTCTTTGGCCTTACGACTGTATGGGACTTACGAGTGTGTATGACGAACGATTTTTGTGAATGAGCACAGGTACTGTGTCTAGACTTGGGTCCACTATTAACAGATTTTGACGAAAATTTTGCCATTTTTCGCAATTTTGACCCTCCCCCGAAATATAGTTAAAACGATGAATTTTCGATTTTCTTTTTGGAAAAAAATAAAATTAAAATTTCATTGATTTTTTTACCAAATAACATGAAGAAAATGGGACATTAGTAGCGAATCTATATCCTCGTATTTTTTTATATATGTGATAATTTGTTTTGTTTTGTGATACCATTCCATCAAACACGTATCTACATTTTATTTCCAAGACATGGTAGACGAAAGTCCTGCTTTCGATATATATTGTAAATGAGTTTTCCTATTTTATTTTTTCTCTCAGTGATGACATCATGTATTCGAATCGGTACGTATCCTTAAACAGATTTTTTAAAAATTCGTATTAAAAATATGTGGAAACATATTTTCTTTGTTGTGGATGTCTGTTTTCCATGTCTGGTCTTTGTCCCTGGATTACATTCTTTTGATTACCGCTGTAACCTTGGTTCCCTTGATTACTCTTTCTTTTTACGTATGTAGCATTGATTGTCAATATTCTCATCAAATATGTGATGTGATTTCTACGTAGACCGTATTGATTGCATTGATGGATGCAGAGGGGGTGCAGGGGGTTGCCATCCCCTTTTTACTACGAAATTTGTCATTTTCATGTGAAAAATTGACAAAAGTGGCAAATAATGTCCTAGCTACCCCCTTTTTTTCTAAGGAACCCCGTCTGGTACTTCACTTGTTTCAAAGTGTCTAGATCCGTCCCTGGATTGTACATATTCTTAACAAATATAAGATGTAATTTCTTCTTTTATTGATTGTACATATTCTCACCAAGTATGCGATGTAATTTCTAGGCAGATTTCAGTTTACACATATTTTATTTCAAAGAATACACCAATACATGATATGACGATATTATAATACAACACAAGGATTCGGAAACAAACTGAAGCTTATGATAGTTTGTCTCCTAATAAACAACGAACTATCTAAAGGCAATAATACCATGATCTTATATATGTTTCTTTGATGCAACTACATCGAAAATGTAAGGGTTGAATGAAGAATACGTTTTGAAATTGAAGAGGGATAGATAGGAAAGTATACAAAAAAGGTATTTAGGAGTTGAAATGCGCAGAAGATAACGCACAATACAATAGAGATATATGTATATACACAAATAAGCATTGATAAATCGTTTACTTTTTAAAATGTAAGTTTGCATTTTTAAGAATAAATATGTATTTTGTTCTAAAATTATAGCATCAGACCCCATGAGAAGAATGTCGATATCGATATGAAAATTCAAAGTATGTATAGTGTTACGTCGAACCTCTGAGTAAATATTACATCAAATAAGAAGTGGCTGTTTGTTTCCCTTTGTCCGCAAACACAGTTCGGACTAGCCACCAGACCTCGCCTGTACAGATGCTAATTCAGAGAGCTACTGTTCATACGCAATCTGGCGTGCAAGACCTGACCGAGTCTACTACCAGTAGGTTTTTTACGATCGTTCGAAATATTTATTTGCATTTTGAATATATTCAAAGACCTAGAATCACGAGTGGTGACTGGAAGGTCGTTCAACATCTTGATAGTGGACGGAAGGAAAGTGGTAAAGTTGTCATGGATGTAAGCCCGTGCATTTAGCCCCAGGGTACTAAAAACTCGGGGTATCATCATTCTATACATCATCACGAGTGTATGGTTTTCCCTCCTATTGGTGAGTTTTTTCAACCGGTTTCGCGATATAACTCGTTCAGTGATGTTAATTTGGTACCACCTGTAACAATTCGCATGACTCCTATTTGGACTCCCTCGATCTTGTTAATCAAGATTTGTTAACCATCATCTCACACAACGAAAATAGATCCTTGCAGAACTTCAGTTTTCACTTGTTTCCAACTAGAAAAGCAACCGTTTAAAACAACTCGCTGATGTATGTTCGACATATAACTACTAAACCATCGCAAAAAGACGTCCTGTTATACCGTACTGTTGTAATTTGTATGGTAAGCCTCTATGCAAAACACGGTCAAATTATTTGGAGAAAACGACGCGAATTTCCTTACCGTTATCCAAAGCTTGGCCGAATGAATTCGAAATATCTAGTAGTTGGTTGATAGCTGAGTCATCATGAGTAAATGCAGATTGGTGTTCAGTAATAATCCGATTCTCTCAGATAATTATGTACGTTCTTATAAACGCAACGTTCCATACATTTTGAAATAATACTCAATAGTGAAATAGGCCGATAATTTTTAACTTCTCGCGCATTTCCTCTCTTAAAAACAGGCGTTACGTTCACTCTTTAATTTCCACATAATTGGAAAGAGAAACTTCGAAAGAGAGAAAGAGAGAGGTTAATAAGTCTACATAAGGGACTTTCAGTTCGGAGTATGTGGCCTTGAGAAGTCTAGGGCTAAAATGGTCAGGACCGGAAGCCTACCCGTATTAAGGTTTTTCAACACATCTTAGACTTCGGATTCACTTATTACACATTCATTAATCTCATTTTCACCTATAATAGGATGAGGAAGATGAGTGTTAAAGTCGTCTAGTTCCGTTTGTAAGAGGAAAAACTCATTAAACTCGCCCGCTTTGTCAGTATCATCGGTGATAAGATTGCCATTTATTTTCAACGGACGTATACCAACTTTGCGTTGTTTCATACCTGAAATTTGGTTACATATCTGCCACCTAGACTTTGTAGACGGGTGGTTATGTTTTAGCTTATCTACTAGCTGAACTTGGTAGCTCTGTTGAGCATTCCGTACTTGTAAAGTAACAACGTTTCTTACACGTCTAAACTTGGCCCAGTCACCTTCACTGTTCGTACGTCGCGCTTTGTAGTGCATACACCTCTTTTTACGGATCAGTTTCCTTAGTCATTCGTCAACATCTGGGGGGCGCCCTCCGAACTGTTACCAATTTTTTTGGGATCGATTCGCCAGCGGAATCCAAGATGACGTCAGAAAAAATTTTTGATTGTACATAATTTCGTCAAGTATATGATGTGATATCTACATAGGCGTTACTGATTGTACGTATTCTCACAAAATATGTGATATGACTTTGTTGTAGATTGTAATGATTGCATGTATTCTCACAAAATATGTGATCTGATTTCTAGGTATATTTTATTGGTTGTACAAATTCTCACCATGTGAAGTAATTTCTATGTAAATTTGATTGCTTGTACATATTTTACCTAACCAAATATGTGATGTGATTTTAAGGTAGATGTTAGGTAGGTTGTGCACAATAGGAAACATTTATAATAATTTGAAGAGTCGAACTAGTCCGATATTTATGAAAAAAAATCTGAAATCCCGTTTTAAGCAACTGTGGACAAATTCTGGCTACGAAAATCACCTCAAATCATTAAAGAAACAAGAAAAATAATAAATACGATACTAAAACCAAATAGCATCCAATAAAACAGTTTTTAGTGACGCATCAATGTTTTTGGAGTTTTGACATTGAAAATGTGGTGTGGTAGCGGTTATTCATATATCACATTTTACTAAAAATAAGTAAGTTTTGTTTATGCCATGATGACAGACATTCGAACTATTGAATCATATTTAAGCCTATAGAATTTTTGACTCAGTGGGTACAAATACAGGATTGTACTGATGCAGAATGTGGGACTTTTACTGATCAAGACAAGAATAAAAGTTTCATCAGAATCTTTTTTCTTGGGCATGGGATATTCTTTTTTTTTCTTTTGTTGTATGCATTTAACTTCATGTCAGGAGGAAAATAGTGACTAACCAAAATACTATTATTTTTTGTAAATTTTTCAAACGATACATCACACTTAGCAAACTATCATATTAAATAGCAGCATAAATCATTTTTAAATGTTAAAACAGTAAAAATATAAAATATATAAATTTACAAATCATTGCAGGATACAGTGTTAGTTGATTGACAAATATTCAGGGTCAAAGGTGAACTGTGCATGCTTGTATTTCGCATAAGACTCACACATTTTGAAGTTGATTTGGTGACATTTTCCCTTGATCTATTGTTTTTTTTTCTTAGAGCTTTCAAACTTTTGCCAAATCTTAAGCATTCGCATCTTGAAACTTGAAAGCCATACTTTATGTGTGGTATCATATAACGTGGTGTATTCATCAGGCAATAAGCAAAACTGACCAAAACCATGGTCATTACCGCTATCAATAGGGTACATTATAGATCTTTGTAAAATAGTTTTTATTTGTTTTTTTTTTTTAAACTGAAACTATCAATAAATGCAATACAAATTTTGGTAAGTGTTAAAAAAAAGTCATTAAAAAAGATTTTCTGTTTTTAAATAACACTCAAATGTAATTGATCAATATTTCCGACGCAGTCGGTAAAGTTTCGCTTTTTACTCTTTGACCTTAAAGACGCTCTTCTATGGAAACTCGAGTTACCTGGTCGCAATTCTGTATCCCGATTAGCCAAATACTGATAACTTAGTGGCGTTCGGAAAAAAATGTATCGAAAATTGAAATTGCGTGTTATTTTTTCAATGAAATGTAGAAAATTTTAAGTAAAAATGAAAAAAATTTTATTACGTCGGCTATCTTTTTTAAAGATAGTACTTGTTTTTAGTTCATGATTCCATGGGAGGAAGTGAACTACATAGCTTTATATCAAATTGTTCAATTGACGGTGAATACATTTAGTTTTATGCATACTTTGTAAGAGATTGGTATTTTTGTTGCCCAATATCAACTTCCCGTACGAATGAAGATATTCTTAGCATGACAATTAACGCGTTAACTTTATGTTAATATCATTACAGACATTAATTATAGGTTGCAGACCACCAATTCAACCAATGGGCATTTGGAACGTACCTACGCAGAAATTACCCCTGTTCCACATAGTGCTGTGAAAAAAGTTCTCATTTTATTTTAAAAATTAAAACAGTTTCTGAAAGGAAAAACATTTCTGTACATTTTATAGGTGCATTTTGCTTCTTGTGATGTGAAGCCTAATCTCCATAATGATTTCTCAATTTACTCCTATCTTGTGAAAACAATAGGATTTCCCATGCTATTTATAGACCGTTCAATTCCGGTGACCACTGCAAGTCTGCTAACCCCACATGCCATTCTGAGGATTGTGAGTTGACATATGTAGAATCATGCTGATATATAGTCCTCTGTAGGTTAAAGTTAAGGTAAAGTCCAGAGAAGCTTTTGAATATTGTAAAATTAGCATAGAAGCCTATAGGAAGTGGAATTAGTGGTTTCCAGCCCAAAGCAACACATTTTTTTCGGAATGAAAAAGTAAATTCAATATTCAATGTTAAAATTATGAACCTTCACAGGCAAATATTTTTCACATGAAATTCATGTTAATCGAGCTTCACGTGAAATTCATGTGAAATTCACATGAAACTAACATGATTTTCATGTGAAATTCACTAATCACGAATTTCATGTGAACATTTCGTGTGAATTTCACGTGAAGGCTCCATTCACCCGAATTTCACCTGAACTCTGTCACTTAGTTTATTTGCTCAATTCAGGTGAAAATCATGTGAAATTCATGTGAAAATCATGTGAAATAATTTTGCCTGTGTTGTAGAACTATGCAGTGAGTCCGTTCCCAAAAATGAAAACGATTTTCATGGTTTCTTCCCCATAATTTACTATATCATGCACGGTAGCTTTCAGAAAAGCAGTGACCGCTTAATTACCTCAAATTAAAGGTTTTATTCAAATTGCTTTGCGTTTTTTGTTTGATTTTTAGCTCACCTGACTGAATGCCATATGAGCTATTGCCATCACTTGGCGTCCGTCGTCGTCGCCATTAACAATTTTTCAAAACTTTTCTCCTCTGACACTACTTGACTAATTGAAACCAAACTTGGTATGAATGTTTTTTGTGTTTTGCATAGAACTAATGTGGGAATTTTGGATCTGTTGAAAAAACTAGGCTGTCGATATTAAAAATAGAACATAAGGGCGACATCACTTTTTCGAATATATCTCCACAACCGTCAGTTTTAGCCAAAATTTCATTGGGATGAAAGTGTTAAAAAAAGATGGTACACCTAGATACAAGTATATAGTTCTTGGTAGAGATTCCTCATACTTTGTAAGAAATAATTCCAAATCATCTTCCAAATATACAGAGGAAGATGTTTACAAAATGCTGGAATTTTTAATCGACAACATATTTGTCCAATGTGGTGGACGTGTTTTTCAACAAACGGTCGGCATTCCAATTGGAACACATTGTGCTCCTTTACTAGCTGACCTATTCCTTCACTCTTATGAGGCTGACTTTATAGCTGATCTGATCAGAAAGAAAGAATATTGTTTGGCTAGATCCTTCAATCTCAGTTTCCGCTATATAGATGACGTGTTATCTTTAAACAATCCTAATTTCGGGGATTTGATACATCGCATCTACCCAAAAAGAACTTGAGATAAAAGATACTACAGACACTGTGAAGTCAGCCTCATATCTTGACCTACACTTAGAAATCGATGATAAAGGAAAACTATTGACCAAACTTTACGACAAACGTGATGACTTTTCATTCAGAATTGTCAACTTTCCTTTCATCTGTGGCAACATCCCTTCGGCTCCTGCGTATGGAGTGTTCATATCACAACTCATACGTTATGCCAGAGCTTGCCGAAACTACGCAGACTTTTTGTATCGCGCTAGAACTCTAACAAATAGGCTTCTGGAACAGGTTTATGTTGCTACAAGATTGAAGTCATCACTACAGAAGTTTTATGGTCGTCATCATGAACTCGTGGATCGTTATGGTGTATTCATCAGCACCATGAAAACTGATTTATTCAACGGGTCATAGTTTTCCTTTCCTCGTTTGTCTACCCCGGACTTGATTTTTTATGAGCAACTCGGCGGGTGTTTCTAGAAAAGCAGAGGACGCTTACCCTACCGGTGCACCTGGTCCATGCTTCCAGTTTTTAGTGGAGTCCGAGTTGCTCATTTACTTTTGTTACTTTGTATGTATGATTTTAGTTACTTTATGTTCTTTGTTGTGTATGTCTGTTTTCCATGTCTGGTCTTTGTCCCTGGATTACATTCTTTTGATTACCGCTATAACCTTGGTTCCCTTGATTACTCTTTCAACATGATGAGATTTATCTGCTTTAAAATTTTCGTTTTAATGTGTTAAACCATGTTGGAGTTATTGGTCTTCTTCAAAGATTTTTTTCAATTTTTATTGTTATTTCTTTCAAAAATCTTCAATCTCATCGGACACTAGCTGACCAATCGAAACCAAATTTGGTATGAATGTTGTAGGGATTTTGTATCCGTGCGTGGAGAATCGTGGCTGCTGTTACTAAAAATATAATGAAGTTGATCTCACATATCTCCAAAACTGTTAGGTTTAACCAAATTCATTTAACTGCCGGAGTGATCCTTATTATAAGGCCTACAAAAGTCACCAGGGATCAAAGTTGTCAGACGACTCCTTGTTAGAGTCATTGCCCTTGAAATGTGAAAAAAATGACTTTTTTTTTACAGTTTTCAGCCGATATCTTGAAAACTATAATAGAAATAAAGAAACTTTCAATTGTTGAAATGAGCCTTATGATAAGTCCGACCTCTTTTGATTACCGCTATAACATTGGTTCCCTTGATTACTCTTGGACAACTCCTTGTTAAATTATTGCTCTTGAAAGGCAAAAGGTTAACAAGGTGAGTGATTTATGTTGCTGGGAGCCTTGTGTTTTAAGTTAATTCGTTTAATAAAGAATTTTTTTATGTGGGAATGTTGTTGCTCCAAGCTATATTAATTGGAATCTCACACGGGGGCCCTGGAGCGAGTTCCATTTTTTGCTTTAAAACTAAACGTTATGAACAATTTATGCGCCCTATATAAATAAGTAGATTATTTGCAGTCCATATGTGACGGTCAAACATATTACAACAGACTGGAAATAGTGGAAAGAGGGATAATTCAAAATAAGCAACATCATAAAACATTAAACCGCTTTCGGTAAATATAAATTTATATAATCCATCAGTCGATAATCTTAAAAACTCCCAAATCCGTACAAATGGAACGCATTGGACATGAAAAGTGTTAAGTGTTAAAGTTAAAAAAAATGTTAATGAAGTAACCATAGACCAGAGCAAAAGAGGTTTAAGTAAGAATTAAATGTCAATTGAATTCAAGCATGTGGTTCAGGTCCATTTACCCATGCAGAAGATATCATCATTTTAAATAGAACTCCTCAATTAACGGACATTGTTTGTTGACAAGGTAGCACTGTTTTCGGTAAATTTTTTTTACGATATTTAGTGCATAATTAGACCTATTGGTATTTAAACAAAAACTATCGTTACAAAAAGTACATATGAAGATGAAATGTCATTCATCTCCAACTACATTTGTACATCGTTATTGAACACCTGGCAACGTCAGGAAAATAGAATCGACAAATATTATAGAAAAAAAGGATAAACAAACAAAAGCATATAAATGAAATGAAAGTATATATGTTAAGAATAGGTCAAGAGGCTGTATCAGGTGCGGGTCCCATGATAGTGAAAAGGGGATTCAGACAAAAGTTTACGTAACCTTAAATAAGATTATTTTGTTTCTCGCTTGCTCGACCTTATGATTATATGATTTCCAATCTTACAGTGTAACTAAGTTTGATATCAAAGTTTTATACATAGTTGGCAGTTATGTAGCTGTTGAATATTTTATATTCTCTTCATTAGGAATAATGTTACCCTAAAGCGAAAATAACTTCGTATAGCCGAATATAAACATGGGAAACCCGGTGGGACTTCACTTAAAATTATCCCTCACAATCCAGGGCCTTAATTTGATCCATCTTAAGAAGAGATAAATAAATGTTACCAATACCAGGGTCTTAAAGAAAAATCTTTCGCCGCGCGGGAGCGATTTGAGTTTTTTTTTTTTGTAAAAACTTTTTTTTGTAAAAACTGGAAATATTGTGAGCAGGCTCACAAGGAGAAAATCCTTCGCTTCAAATTCAGGTACTTGTAAATGTACAATTGATCTGTAAGTTCAATTATATCTCTTTTGAGTCTTCCAACAGCAACTATATAATCATGAAAACTAAAAAAGAAAAATCAAGTAAAGGGGCCGGGTGTAGGGCTTCTACGCCTTGTTGGATCCGCTACTGAATATGTACAAATACTGTGTCCAATATATGAAAATTGAGCTGTATCGATCAGGATTTGAAGTGTTTTCACAAAGGAATAATTAGCATTAACCTCAATATATACATTTATAACGAGAATGGGTATAATGAAAAAGAGGCAATACCAACCATTGGTCTTCGATATTGTTGTATCCAAATTTGTGAATATGCATTATATTCGTGAATATTTTATATATTTCAACATGGATTTTTATAGTAGGCTACAATAAAAATAATCTATGATTTTAATAATAATTTTTCAAAGAAATATTAAAGTTCAACAAACTATTTAGTACTAACAGAGACCTATAATTATCACAGGTTTGTGGTATACGTACTAATAACCATTTTTTCAGTGGAAGATAATACTGATAAATAAAAAAGAAAGGAATGCTGTGTTCACTTTTAGGCAATACCTACTTCGTATTTGAATTTGACACATTTTAATGTGTAAACTACTAATCTTAGGATATATTGACACGTTTTCACGTCAATATGCATAGTACGTGTGGTTAAATTATCATACATTGTTTTTATATTTTGTTGTTTTTTTTAACCTCATAATTTTTTGCATGCCTATTGTAAATGATAAACTGTCATGTCTTTTGTATGGTAAGACAATGTCCATACTAAATAAGGATTCAGTTTCGGTTGATTTATCATGTTCTATGGGGAAACTTGTTTTCGTGCTTCCGGAAATATTTTGAGTCATGTCCGTCAACTATAAAACTTCCTTGCAGTGAAGATCACGTGACTTGTCCCACCCTGTACACACAAACTTTGTTTCTTGAATTTCTTGTATTTTAAACTTTTTCAAGATGTCTAGGGGTACTGTGGATTTATCCCATGAACAAATGGATGAGCTAGTCGAGGCTTTTAAAACGGTAAGTGCGAAAACTTATTAGATTTATAATTGGATCGACATACTCCAAACCGGTCAACAGGGAAGCCATGATGCGTCACCGAAAAGGGGGGTCGTCAGCTCAACGATGGTCACCTATTTATGCATTACAGTGAGGAGTCAGCAACCATAGAAAGGAGCTAGTCACCAGAGTTCCAGCATTTTGGCTTTACACTTAAGATCTGAATATTATAGAGTATCGTTATTTGAGTCAGTTGAGGTATTTTAAATCATGATTAAGCCACTAATTTCTTTTCAAGCTTCTCACCTTCAGCAAAGTTTCTTTTCAGTTAAGTGGATCAGATATCATCTTACGAAGGAGCAAATACAATTACACACTGTAAAATACATAATGTGAGATGGATGGAAGCATGTCAAAATTGGGATGACTGACATCAAATTGAAATGCAAAACTTACAATGCTTTTTTTATTTGTGAAGAAAAGTTAAGTCATGTACTGTTATCCTTTCTTTTGTTGTTTCTGACTGTGCTTAGTCCACAGATTTCCCTGGTTTGGATCTTTCTGACTTCCATATACATGTAGCTACATTTTGTTAGTACTTCATATTCATACAGTAGTTATTGACTATAGGATATTACATGTAACTGAAAAGACCAGATAATTGGAATGGTATTACATGTACAACGTAATTTTCTGATAAATATTCTAAACATGTTTATTTTTCAAGTACCAGCAACTTGAAGAAAATACATGTACCTATGGATCTCAATTGTCCCATACTCAACCTGAATGCCATACTAGCAGTATCAAATCTTCATTTTTAAATGGTATATGCATTACATGATTACAGTATATACAAATGTATGTATCTACAAATGTACAAAAAATGTATACAGTGGTAGAACACTGTGGTTTTAACTCTGTTTTACTGTGCAATTAGAAATTTAATTTTTTTAATTATATTTTGTAAATTAGATTATGCAATGCATACAAGGAGCACTTTGCTACATGTTAATGTGTACATTGTATACATTGCATGTAACTGCTGCATTACTATTTTAGTTGGTACTTTTCTCTTTTGAATAGATAGACACTGAGTCTGGGAGTATATTTGTCTTAATGTGTAAATGTACCTGTACATGTACATTTGTAACCTGAAACTTTCATTGTTATTTATAGAACTGCATTTCAACTGTTATTCTATACATGGTGACAATCATGAGTGTAAGAATTATGTACATGTATTTAGAAAAAAAGCACATTTAAAATGCTGCATTATCAAATGTACAAAACTGTTATTATTCTAGGGTTTCAATGTGAATGTAGTAAGATCATACTGATGTACTTGTCAGAGTAAAACAAAATGCAGAAATGAAATACATGTAAGTTTGTTTTTTTTCACGTACATGTATCTATACCGTGTATACAATGTAATTACATGTAAGTAATTTAATAAATTTTACAAGAACATATAGGTTTACTTATCTATTGTTTGAAGAACATCTTTTGTAGGCACATGTACATTTGTACATGCAGATAGATTAAAATTATTTATCTACATACATGCTTATGTATATATGTAAGTCTCTTATCCCTGTATATTTCCTGAATCTAATCTGTGATGTACATAGTTTGATTGAGAATGTTGGCTTAAAATGAGAAATTTCATGTACAATTTCATGGAGGAAAAAGCTCTCTTGTTAATGTCAAGATCTTAACATCCATATACACACATTTTATTCCCTTCTTATTCATTCCAAGGTCCAACCCTGAACATTTTTATTTGAATATACATTTCAATGCTAATTTTTTTTTTTTGCCCATATGGATTATGAGTTTTTTTTTCTGGAATCCCATTCACTAAAATCATACCATAGTAAATACTTGACAGGACAAGATTGAAAACCTGGCCGAGTTGTAATAACCCTTAAGATGTACACACAATGTACAAATTGATAGCCACCCAAATACCCCCTACATGTAATTTTACCTGTCAAGAGTTAACAGGTTAAGTACTTGTGGAAATGAATTAGGTCATAAAATATTGATATAATTACAGGTGATTAAACAACACAGTAAACATTGAATTGTCCTTAGAATGGGTCATTTGAAGTCTGTACCTGTGCATGATCTTGCCTGAGGTAGAACAACCATAAAAATCACCAGTTTAATATTATCACCTCATAAAAAACCTCTGATAACTTATTGGAGATTGACAGATAGGGAAATAAATTGACCAGACTTACAATGTATGTTACACCTTTAAATGTTGGGATTGTTTGGTTGTTGGTTAGGATTTTTAAGATTGAGATTGAATTGGATAAATATACAAGTACATGTATTTTAATTTATTTACATGTACATTGTATTATGTAAGGGTCTTTTATTCATTACCCATTCTTAGCATTAAACCTATTAGTGATATTATGAAAAATGACCTTTTATTATTCCAACAATGGCTTTAATCTGATGTTTCATTGAAAGCAACAATTTTAAACATACAAATTAGATAAACTAAATGAAAGGAACCACTTCATGTACTTCTCTTAATTTTTTTTTCAGGCATCATGAAAAAAGGCTGGTTTTATATAATTTGTTAAGACATGGGCATGTACATGTATTTAATTGGAAAGCTAGATTTTTTTAGATTATAAACCGTTCTCACGATACTATTATTTTTTCCTAAAAAAAGATATTTTACAAGTATTGAACCGGAAAGTTGATTAAGTCATCTCTTTTATCCATGAGCTTACAAAAAAACAACATAAAACATTAGTTATCATGTAATATTGTTTGTACATTGAAACAAGTAAAGGGTCCTTTTCCCATTTTGTTTCCTGCTCTTAGTAGTGGTTGTTTCCTTACTGTCCTGTCTTACTATATAATAATTGATTTCATCCTTCCTTGTATTAGTTTCTCAAGTTAACTCAGTCAAGTACTACTTATAGGCAGATATATAAGTACTTGTATAGAATTTTAGCTGTATATTAATCTTAATTGCTTGTACATGTACACTCCTTGAAACATTCCCATTTTAGCGTGGTGCATCATTTATCGTGTGTTCGGTGATCGTTTAGCATGCATTTAGGTATCATGTGTGTGGGAAACCTGAACATCTCAAGTATATGTAGTTTGCAAATTGACTTTCATAGCAGTATCATATCGATGAACAATTTACATGTACATGCACAACGGTCCAATTTTTCTCTAGGAGTGGAAGGTCAAGTAATCTAAGTTTCTCACAAATGGTCATTTGGGAAAACCAAAAGTCCTCAATAAATTGCCAATGAATAGGGTTGAAGGTAGGTGTTTCGCTTTCTTAACAAGACAATTTTTTTTCAAAATGTCTGGAGTCATCTGACATTACAGGGTTTAACCTTACATATGAAATTGTGGAATTAATTTACATGCATGTACACACTGTAATATGCATAAACCCGTACCTGGCTCACAAGCATGACTTTAAGCTCTAAATGAAAATTGTTTCAACTGCTTAATGGTACAAATGTATAGTATATCTACTGTACACTGTATCAGATTTGCAGTTGTTCAAATTTCCTTTCAATAGAGGAAGGACCTGGATTTGTTCAAGCTTGAAATCAGTGGTCCCGTTCAGGAAGGTCAGAAGTCTTTAATAATGTGCCAATTAAATGGGTAGAAGGTCTAGGATTGAGGTAAAAGAAATTTCAAAGGTTCTAGATCATAAATTAAGAATCCCAGACTTACGACCACCACTACTTTGAACCTTACACTCTACACATAATAAGCATTGAAAAATAGAATGAGTTGCCTAAAAATGTCACCATACAGTTGAACTTGTTTAAACTGAACCTTATTTCTTACTGAAGGTTTTGTTCAGATTAATTATTTTCAAAATGACATAAAATTGTCTTCAGAAGATGTTGGTTTATTTGACATACATGTACATATATGTATGTATTTCCCGTTGGAGAGATTTCACTGTATTAACAAAAATAAATCAAATACATGCTCCAGTACTTACATCGTAGCTGACCTACCAACCTAAGATATAATAGATTCCTTTAGACAAGTATTTAGACAAGTGGTACTTACTGCAACACTTAAGAGCGGTACTTTTTGAACTTACATATTGTATTTGTAGATGTTAGATTAACTTCAACATGTACATATGTATGTATATGTCTTTTGAACAGATGATTGAATTTTTTCCATTTATGTTTAACCAAATAGAGATTAAGTAACATACATTGCAAGAAACAGGAATGTTTTTTCTTCTCTTAAGGTAGTTGACCTAGGGTAAGGGACACAACTCTTACAAATCATTGGAACGTTTGTATTCACCATTTTACATCAATCTCATGTAAGCATCGGAATGTTTGTATTCACCATTTTACATCAATCTCATGTAAGCATCAAAGTAACTTGGACTAAATTCATTCTGTTTCAAAGGAAAGCTTGATAGGTTGTTGAAATTGAATATGATACAAACATATCGCTGATTTCAACCAGGTCTACCTTCTTGAACACCTGATTAACCTCTTATTTTTAGTTTGACAATGTTAGATTTGTGTTTCTTGTCTCTTCATATATAATTCTACCTATTGCATGTATCAAATTTAGTGTGATCAACATGTTCTTTAATTGTGATGCTCCCAGCTGTTGATTTTGGTGATAGATTTTTCTTTGTTTGAAACTTATTATTACTACATCTATAATTTTTTCTTCTTAAAAAAATTAAATTTAAAAATTTTGGCTTTCTGTGTTACAATTTTCGGGAAAAAAAGCATACTTGACATTGTAGTTTTGATGTAATACAATGACTTACAGATCTGTAGTTACATGCATGTGTCACATGTGCATTGTACATGTCTTCCACCAGTTAGGTGAACAATTATTGAATTCAAAATTAGCACACTTAGCATGATCTCTTAAGAAAGAGGCAAATATATTTTTGCTGTACCTGTGTTCATATACAGTACGTATTATGAGGTTTGGGGCCAGCTGTAGCCTGCTGTGGTGTGATGGTTTCCTCGTTCATTGAAGACCTTGAGCTGATATTTTCTATCCTGATGGAGTTGTTTTTCTCTGACATATTCATCACTTCCATTCTCCTTATACAATGGTTATAATTGTAACCATTATAAACTTGCTTCCTTTTGTACATGCACATGTATCATGTGCATGAAGGATATGTGATGTACATGTACTTCCAAAATGGATATTTGATTTATGATTTAATTTTCTTTTTTCTTTCTTATCATGCTTTTATTGGAGATATATTAGGCCCTTAATATGCATTATAGTTGAGTGCAATAGTCTTAAATTTTGGGAGTTTGCAACTCTGCATATACTTGTACATGTATTGTGTCCCATAATGATTATGAATATTACTGATTAAACCAGAGACTCACATATTCATGTACTAATGCAACATTGAGACCTACTTAATATGAATACTCGTTAGTAACATCATTGCCTTCATTAAGTCTGATGATTCAAAGCCTCTTGACCATGAAGCTGACGTTATTATGCCATTTAGTCCATATTTAGCCATGATAAATTGGTATTGAGCTAACTGATAAAAGTAAACATGGAGCAAAAAAAGGAAATTATTCATGACTTCCCTGGAGGACTGTGTATGTACATTGTACATCTGATAAAACAAAATTTTTCCTGTTGTGAGATGGCAACTGATTATGACATGTTTGACATAAATGTACATGTATGAGTGTTTTCAACACTGAATCAAGTTTTAAGATCATGAGTTGACGGAGTATTAAACAGCTAGGTTTTCTCACTTTTAGAGACACTGACTTTGTTGTTGTGGTCCTTCATGGGAAGTTAACAAGTTCATGAACATTTACATGTAATTTTAGTGTTAGTTTGAGTTAAACCACATTATATTCAATATAAATTGAAAGGGATTAAGCACCATGCAAACCCCATGTTAGCCTTCCCTTCTGTCCACCATTTCGTAAATAGTGATCTTTAGGGTGGTGGACTCCCTAAAAGCAACCCATTTAATATTTAACATTACAGTGGCTTGATAGAAAAAGTTTTTCTAGCTGAACAGAAGTACATAACCAGTAAATAGCAGATACATACATTGTATATAGACTTGAGTGAATACTCTTGTTTAAGACGAGATACATGTAAGACAAGACAAACTTTTAGATGAAATATGCTTCAGACCCAAGGGACTTTAAATAAGTGGATTTCCTAGGCCCTGTGTAGGTTGTTTGTCTGACAAACTAATATATAGTACCGGCCAATCATTTACCCATCAAAAAGTCAAATGGATTTTAAACTGATACAGGGGGAAGGTTTTCCTGAAGCCGGAGGAATGTTAAAAGCAGTTTATTCTCCTAAATTGAACAAATTTAAAGGTGTATTATTTGGCTAAATCCCTGTTTGTAAAGAAATTTATGTAAACAATGCAAATCAACCAAAGCTATTGTATTTTCTATGGAGGATTCCTGTAGAATTGTTGAGCTGTATAATAATAAGCGAGGCATTTTAATGTAAAGTGTTATTGTAGTACATGTCTTATGAATTTATTTTAGGTACTTATAACAACAGTTTTATATTGTAAACAAAGCATGAATTCTGTTGATGCTTTATATAAAATGGAATATGAAGTAGCATAAGAAATACAGATGTGCACATTTTCAATTTTCTTGGCTGACTCTCAGATGGACTAAGGTTCAAAACTTTACATGATTGAGAAGTTGCCAGAATGCGGTGTTTTGTATACTGGTGAAGATGAGTTACCGGTTACTTGTACATTAGTACATGCATGCATAAAGTAGTTACATGCACATGCATGTTTGAAGTCAGGTAGACTTTCAGGATGCACATTTTGGTACTTTGTATTTACACATGTACCTAGTACAAAATGGGACTTTTTCAGTTTCTTATTACATGTCAATTATGTTACATGGACATATATTTATTGTTGTCTATTTTTTGCAATGATTGCAATTTTTGTTCTCTTCTACAAAATGTATTATGAATTTTATTTCCCTTTAAATGTGTAAGTTAACCCTTCACAATATATTGATATCCCATTCTATTTATATGTTGTTAAAATTTCCTGTTTGAATTTGGTTCAAAGCAAGTCATTGATATGTAGTTTTTAGGTTTCTTAGAAACTGCATAATTTTTTATATGTTTAGTAGATAATATGAAACTTGATTTTAGTGAGAAAAGCAGATGTTAAATTTTACCTGAAAGTAACCATCATGTAGGGCTAAATCAGCATGTACATTGTACTAACTAAAACAATGTAACTACATGTATGGGAAGATAAGTAATATAAGTACATGTAGCAAAAAATGTTTTGTCCATCAAATATCCAACTCTACCAATTTCACTTTTTTATGTACACTGAAGAATGCATTACTTACAATGTATTAGCTATTGTTCATTGTCACTTGAAACAGAATGCATTTATTATGCATTTGAAAATGTTCTAAAGTCTAGGTGTATGATGAACATGATTGCATGTACCTGTACACTGTTCACATTGTATTCTTTAAATACATATTCTCATGCAAATGCATATACTCTGGGATTTTCATGCACATGTACTAAGAAAATATAACTCGTCCTTGAATTATGCAGGATTAAATTTGAATGATTCCCATATAGTGTAAAAAAACTAAAAAAATATACTCATGTTTAGAAGATGCCTACACATGTAATGTATTTGTAAAAGGTTTCATAGGACATCATAGGAATTTTTTTAAGCCAGTATACATGTAGCTGCAGAACTGTAGTTGCTAAGGTCTGTCCCGCAGCTTGTACATGTGTATATAAAGATAATGTATAGCCCAGGGCCACCACCAGTTTTAACCAGCCTTAAATTGAGCTACTGATTTTTCAACCCCAAATTGTCTTTCTAAAACCTTCTGTAGGGCCTTGTAGGAAACAGTTTCAAAGGCTAGTGACAATGTCACTACACAATGTTCCTTTGTATTTATATGTTGTTAAAATTTTGATTGAAGCTCAGATGTACAAAACCTACTCTAATGACATGATTATGTTTATTATGACTCTAATAATCTTATCTATTGTTTGACTGACATTTAACCATGTATTAATGGTTTTGTTAGGCCAGTCTGTCATTACCGCATGATATCACAACACTTGTGTGTTTCCTTACCATATTTGGTGAAAAACACCTGTATTTTAAGGGTGTGGGAGTGTCAAGCAATCATTACCTGAGACCAACTGTTGACGATTTTTATCGCCTTACTGCCAGGGAGTCAACCTTTTGAATGAATCAGTAGGTCACCAATTGAAAAACCACTTCTGGAATTTACATAGCTGAACAAATAAATATACACAAAAATGTATATAACATGTGTTCTTATATACATGTACATGTATTGTTATATTTTTTTAAAAAATGACATAGATTCAATGAAGCATTGAATCAAAATAAATCTGTAAAAATCAAAACATGGTTCAGTAAGCAATTCTTTTATTTCAAAAGGCTCAAGCTTTAATTTTAAATGAAAGTCAAATTTTCCATTTTAAGATTTCTGTGGTAGGCTTTCCCATTAAAGGGCTACCTATGTGCATCAGCCATGGGATGTTTAATGTGTGACTTTTCTTAATTTAAATATATCATATTACCCTGTTATTTAAGAGGTAAATACGCCTTTGAGCAACTTAAATACTGCATTAATTTTTTTGGGGTTAGACTTTAGTTGCACATTAAGTGTGCACTTTTCCTTCTATATCTATTGAGTAAATCTTACATTTTTAGCTAGATGCAAAATTATTATTAATTTTGATTCAGGAAGTTTTTGATACATATTTTGTGGATTTCTTGTGTCCTTGTCCTTCAAGTAGGGCTTAGGGTTTTTACATCGTTGATTCTCCTCTGTCTTTTTTTAGTCAATGCATGATCCCAAGGAGCTCATCTGTTTAATAGATATGCAATGCTCTAAATTTATACTGGTAGGACTTTTCCCATGTGATAGACCTCTCTGTGTTGGCAATTTTACTCCAGGATTATTTCATCTCATCATTTTTATTCTGTACCATTTTTTTCTATTAAACTTCTATTTGTCAAGTGTTGAATCTAAGTTGGTGTTAAAAGGTTTGGACCCCCTACCTCCTTAGATTGAATTTTTTTTAATTTCATGCTAAATATACATTATATACATGTATATAAATATATACATAAATGAGCAAATGATACACTGTAGCTCAGAACCACACTCCCCCCTTTTAACAAATTTTTGGATCTGGCCCTATTGTCCAGCCTTATTTATAGCAGAATGGCCTGTCTCATGCATGGTCCATGAAATCTATCTGTTCACTTGAGTTTGTGGTCTGATCAGTACCTCAGGCGTGGTCCAAGCTAATCAATGATAAAACATTTTGTTTTAATCACTCAAACCAGACTGACAATGTTTTACAAACTTTATCTATCTCAGCAGTTTATTATATTGACTTTAATACCTGAGTCAATATTTGTAACATACATATATGATACCCGATAAACTCAGCAAAAATCTGAAAGTCAGTTCAATAAATTTAGCATAGGATGGTTTGATCGTGAGGAACAGAACCTTTACCTGTATCAAATGTAAACAAAAAGGTGTGAAAGGAATGTAGTCCTGGAATATTTGTTCAGCTTTGTGAAAAAAGACTGATTCTTCATCAGTTATTCCTAGCCTTAGAAATAATCTGAATTTTCTTTTTTCATGTCCTTGCACTTTTCCAAGGTACAAATGTGTTTTCCCGTCTGTACATGTATATGAATTTTCTTTGACATAAAACAGGTTGTGAGTGACATGAATTAATCTGATTAAAGATTACCAGTATAGTTTCCTGTTACAAACATTGTCATTTTACTTTGGTAATTTACACTGTAATTATTTCTCTCCTTTATCCAGGGATCAATACTTACAGTTACTTACATTGTACATTTCCATCAAACAAAAGTTTAATATCTCGACTCTTCATGGTGTAGTCACCATTTTTCTCCACTTATTCCACTGTGTCTCCACATGAATAAAAAAAAATTGCATCATTCCTTGTTTTTTCTATCTCAGATGCTTTTAAACTTAAGAAATAATTGAACATATTCTGTCATATAAACAGAAGAATTAAACTAAAGGCAAATTTTTATTAAATGGTTACTACTGAGTTGGATGGAAACACTGACTCCACTTATGAAGTCTCCACTGTAAAGAGTGGAGAAGTTACAATAAGTGTTGAAAGTAATGTATTTCTCTCCTTCTGTACAGGATTTGATACTAAACCTTATTAGACACTTGTCCAAAAAGCTAGGAAAAAAATTCAACAGCTCTGCATTAAAATCATGGAAATTAATTGCAATCATTTAGGTATTTTGAAAACTTCAGGTCACAATTAAATAAAATTCCCTTTCACACAACGAGTGTCTACATGTAGCAAATCCTCTTAGATATTCAAGTTTTTGACTTGCCAAAAGGAAAATGGAACATGATGAATAACTTTCCATCACAAAGTTTGAACTTGCTCCATATGATGGGAAATGAGAAATCTAGAACACTAGTACATGTTCATGTAGTACATTGTAATTCAAACAAATATACTCTCATGTTTTCACTGCAAATGAACATTCCTATAAGCATTTATAGTGTTAGGTCTCTCAATCATCTAATTTAAGTTAGTAAATATTTAAACTACATGTACATATATTGAACAGTTCAGAACATGTTTCAGCAATCACCAGTATTCTGTGGGTTGCTTGCATATTACATGATAGGTGTATACACTGTAGATAAAAGAGAGGTTGAACTACAAAGAATTGAGCTGTACAAACATTATTGTATATTTAAAAATTATTGTGTGTATTTGTTATTACATTGGGGTCATTTAAGACCATTTTTGTTGTATCAAAAAAAAATTCACACTTTATTGCATGTATTTGAAAAATTCTAAACTGCTTGTTCATTCTGTTGGGCAATCCTATCACATACATGTATTAACATCTCAAGAATTTCTGAAGATTCTACATATTTTAACAATTTAATGTCAAGATTCAACTTTGTTTTTGCATGTTAATTTTTTTATATGACCAGTATATTGATTTGCTGTAGATAATTCATTTGATTGTGTACTTATAGGTCTGTACATCTGTGAGTTAACGGGCAAGGAGTTTCAGAACACATGAACACATGCTTAATTTTTAATGTTTTATGAAAGTATAATTTTGGAGTCTATTTTACAGATGGACACAGATGGTAGTGGTCACATAGATGCCTCAGAGTTAGGATATGCCTTAGAACTTGTAGGAATAAAGCTTGCTGGATTTCAAGTGCGAGATTTGTTACAAGAACATGACTCAAAGATAAGAGATGGAAAACTAGACATTGATGAATTCAGAAATGTAAGTTTTATTTGCATTATTGTACATGTATACACTATACTGTGAGGGGATTACATGTGTTTCTTACTTGCACAGGTCTGGTCTTGGTGAATCTTTTTCAGCCACTACAACTGGTCAAAACACTGTGTGAGTTGTGACAGCAACCATTTTGGTTTTACACCCATTTTTAATTAAACAAATACACCAGTAGATTTAATAATACTCTGATCAAGATGATGACAGTGTACTGTAAATGTACATTGTACTTTCACATATGTGCTGTAAATAAATTTATCTAACAAAAAGTACATGTACAGGTATTAAAAGTACATGTACAGTTATATGAAAATATGTTGATAATATAATACATGTACATATGAAGACTGTAGGCATGCATAATAGCTTTACATGTAAATATACAATGTACTATTGGTTTTTCCATTGGTTGTTAGACCTTATTTAATGGGGGTATACTTGCACATGTAACAAAATTCACCAGTAAACAGGGTAAGAAATTCAGTGGAAAATATTAAAAGGTCAATTGTTCCAGAATAATATACAATTCCAGAACAATTGAAAGGTCTTTCCCACCAATTCCCTCCTGACAACTGTCATGTTCATGAGAAATGACCTTTGCCTCACGGCTAATGGCTTCTTGTGTTCTAGCTTGCAGAGATGATTTGATTGACAGTATTTATTTCCTGTATTTATTTTAAAAGGCAAGGTTTTTGACAATTGTTAAAATTTCAAAATAGTTCTGATTCTTACAATTAGTTGAGAACAAAATGAACCTGTGATTTTCATGAAAATAGATAAATTCAAAGGGAGATAATTATAAAGTATTTCAAAGCAAAAGGTCTCAATTGTCACTTCCAGGTCAAATGGCCACCCCTCTATGAAGTACTAAAACACACTTAACCTAGAATTATCCATTGTAAAGGTATTATTTGAGTGTGTATTGAACAAATGTAGTCAAAATAAAACTCAGATTGTAAACTCTAAATTCGTACTTTTAAGTCTCTACAAAAGTATGAGTATTGTGTATAAGTGTGAATAATGTGCCTCCATTGTGTAAGTTGGAACAACAATGTCGGAACAAAGTGACTTTACAAAATTACTGTACAATAACTGTTTAAACATTTTGATAACCAAGAAGTCGGTCTCTGTTCTTGCTATTTTAAGGCAACTAAGAGTCAATGTAAATTGATTCAGTACATGAGTACCTTGATTTTCCTATTTTAATGACAATTGAAAATAATTAATACATGTTTATTTATTGTGATATTCTGGCTATGCTGTGTTTAAATGTTAGGCCATACATGGAGTTGTTTGCATTTAAAGATCGTAAATAGTGGTTTTTTTACTGATAAAAAGCCGGACATCCCCGATTTAGGTCTAAGCCACTTTTTGAAATATGTATTGGAAGTATACTTTTAAAGGCAGTTTTCAGAAACTAACATTCACGCATGTATTAACATTATTTATTTATTGTCTTTGTCCATATGTATTTTTTAGATTAATTTTATAAAAAAATGCATTAATTACGGTAAGTACTGTTGTTTTCAATGTGTGCACCAATTTTCAAAGAGAGAGGTCATTTTCAATAACCAAAACCCACATAGACACCACTACAGGAATTGGTTGTATACGAATATAGTTCTAAATGTCCGTGGAGAGTTTTCCTATATAGATACATATTTAGACAGTAAATACCGTGTTACCAGTAGTTATAACTCATACTATAAAGACTTAAACAAAAAACTACAACAAAAAAGTGCCTAATAGTGATTCAGAAATGATCATACAAATGAGGTAAAATATCTTGTCAAAGTTTGACAAAGAACCAAGAAATACAATAAATACTGCAAATCATTTAAGATCAACAGTGAAGGTCCCAAGTCTATACGACTTACGGTTTAAAAGTTTAGTGACCAACCGTTCAATTTCATTTTAGGTTGCGAAATCACGTAACCAGGGAAACCTCAAATCTTTTCGAAACTTTGTCAAATAGTACTGCCCAGGGTTTCTAAAAACTACGGAGCTTTCGGTTTGTGTGTATCTAAAACGGTTTAAGTTTTTTCGCTACGGGGCAGATAACTCTGGACCAACAAATGATCACGTCTCACAGGGTGAATTTCAAAGTCCCCTGTCAGATTGCAAAAGATTGTCAAAATCTTGTCGTGATACGTTCAGCCAAAACTTTGGCAAAATGTCTGGCAGAAAAAAAAAGAATAATAATAATAATAATCAGAAGAAATACAAGAAGGTCTTCCCATTGAAATGGGAAAGACCTAAATAAACAGCCCTGAACTTAAATTTTTACATATTATGGCTATAAAACCAGTCAAAATTTGCAAAGTTTGGCCAGCCCTGCCCAGAAATTACCAATCATGGACAGGAGGTCGGGATAGTATTTCCAACTCTGCAGTAAAGTTAGACACATATAATGCCTCAATTTGTCAGAAGGTCAAATGGTCCATTTTAACAGTGGTTATGACTTACAAGTAATAGAATGTCTTAAGCAGATAACATATTAATAGAGGTTCTTAATGTAAAAAACTCAGTGTTTCATGAAAAAATTTAGTTTAACTAGTTTAAGCTAACTTGATTTTCAACCATGTTTATTCTCATTGACCATTTTTATGATATACTGTTTCATAAGATATTTGTTTGCTACGTTCATCATGTTAATGGAGAGTATTGATTTTTATTTCTGAAAAAATTGAAGTTGTAAGTACGGTACTTAATCATTTTGCACATATTGTAAGTTCAGGAACTAATTGATTTTTGTATAAAAATGAAAGCAGTATGAACAGATTTTGTGTTTGAAAGCTGACAGGAGGGTCTGACGATGAACAAGTTTTTTTGAAGTAGAGAATTTTCTGATGTGGTTTGTGTGGAAATTTATGGTTTCAATTTAGGCATTGCACATGTACCTGTGTGCGACAAAAGCGTATTACTAAAAGAAAAAAAAAATTAAATTTTTTTATTGTTCATAGAAATAGAGATGTTTGGAAGTAGCCATGAGACACATGTCACATGAAACTTTGTCAAATAGTACTGCCCAGGGTTTCTAAAAACTACGGAGCTTTCGGTTTGTGTGTATCTAAAACGGTTTAAGTTTTTTCGCTATGGGGCAGATAACTCTGGACCAACAAATGATCACGTCTCACAGGGTGAATTCCAAAGTCCCCTGTCAGATTGCAAAAGATTGTCAAAATCTTGTTGTGATAGGTTCAGCCAAAACTTTGGCAAAATGTCTGGCAGAAAAAAAAAAGAATAATAATAATAATAATCAGAAGAAATACAAGAAGGTCTTCCCATTGAAATGGGAAAGACCTAAATAAACAGCCCTGAACTTAAATTTTTACATATTATGGCTATAAAACCAGTCAAAATTTGCAAAGTTTGGCCAGCCCTGCCCAGAAATTACCAATCATGGACAGGAGGTCGGGATAGTATTTCCAACTCTGCAGTAAAGTTAGACACATATAATGCCTCAATTTGTCAGAAGGTCAAATGGTCCATTTTAACAGTGGTTATGACTTACAAGTAATAGAATGTCTTAAGCAGATAACATATTAATAGAGGTTCTTAATGTAAAAAACTCAGTGTTTCATGAAAAAATTTAGTTTTACTAGTTTAAGCTAACTTGATTTTCAACCATGTTTAATCTCATTGACCATTTTTATGATATACTGTTTCTTAAGATATTTGTTTGCTACGTTCATCATGTTAATGGAGAGTATTGATTTTTATTTCTGAAAAAATTGAAGTTGTAAGTACGGTACTTAATCATTTTGCACATATTGTAAGTTCAGGAACTAATTGATTTTTGTATAAAAATGAAAGCAGTATGAACAGATTTTGTGTTTGAAAGCTGACAGGAGGGTCTGACGATGAACAAGTTTTTTTGAAGTAGAGAATTTTCTGATGTGGTTTGTGTGGAAATTTATGGTTTCAATTTAGGCATTGCACATGTACCTGTGTGCGACAAAAGCGTATTACTAAAAGAAAAAAAAAATTAAATTTTTTTATTGTTCATAGAAATAGAGATGTTTGGAAGTAGCCATGAGACACATGTCACATGAAACTTTGTCAAATAGTACTGCCCAGGGTTTCTAAAAACTACGGAGCTTTCGGTTTGTGTGTATCTAAAACGGTTTAAGTTTTTTCGCTATGGGGCAGATAACTCTGGACCAACAAATGATCACGTCTCACAGGGTGAATTCCAAAGTCCCCTGTCAGATTGCAAAAGATTGTCAAAATCTTGTTGTGATAGGTTCAGCCAAAACTTTGGCAAAATGTCTGGCAGAAAAAAAAAAAGAATAATAATAATAATAATCAGAAGAAATACAAGAAGGTCTTCCCATTGAAATGGGAAAGACCTAAATAAACAGCCCTGAACTTAAATTTTTACATATTATGGCTATAAAACCAGTCAAAATTTGCAAAGTTTGGCCAGCCCTGCCCAGAAATTACCAATCATGGACAGGAGGTCGGGATAGTATTTCCAACTCTGCAGTAAAGTTAGACACATATAATGCCTCAATTTGTCAGAAGGTCAAATGGTCCATTTTAACAGTGGTTATGACTTACAAGTAATAGAATGTCTTAAGCAGATAACATATTAATAGAGGTTCTTAATGTAAAAAACTCAGTGTTTCATGAAAAAATTTAGTTTTACTAGTTTAAGCTAACTTGATTTTCAACCATGTTTAATCTCATTGACCATTTTTATGATATACTGTTTCTTAAGATATTTGTTTGCTACGTTCATCATGTTAATGGAGAGTATTGATTTTTATTTCTGAAAAAATTGAAGTTGTAAGTACGGTACTTAATCATTTTGCACATATTGTAAGTTCAGGAACTAATTGATTTTTGTATAAAAATGAAAGCAGTATGAACAGATTTTGTGTTTGAAAGCTGACAGGAGGGTCTGACGATGAACAAGTTTTTTTGAAGTAGAGAATTTTCTGATGTGGTTTGTGTGGAAATTTATGGTTTCAATTTAGGCATTGCACATGTACCTGTGTGCGACAAAAGCGTATTACTAAAAGAAAAAAAAAATTAAATTTTTTTATTGTTCATAGAAATAGAGATGTTTGGAAGTAGCCATGAGACACATGTCACATGAAACTTTGTCAAATAGTACTGCCCAGGGTTTCTAAAAACTACGGAGCTTTCGGTTTGTGTGTATCTAAAACGGTTTAAGTTTTTTCGCTATGGGGCAGATAACTCTGGACCAACAAATGATCACGTCTCACAGGGTGAATTCCAAAGTCCCCTGTCAGATTGCAAAAGATTGTCAAAATCTTGTTGTGATAGGTTCAGCCAAAACTTTGGCAAAATGTCTGGCAGAAAAAAAAAAAGAATAATAATAATAATAATCAGAAGAAATACAAGAAGGTCTTCCCATTGAAATGGGAAAGACCTAAATAAACAGCCCTGAACTTAAATTTTTACATATTATGGCTATAAAACCAGTCAAAATTTGCAAAGTTTGGCCAGCCCTGCCCAGAAATTACCAATCATGGACAGGAGGTCGGGATAGTATTTCCAACTCTGCAGTAAAGTTAGACACATATAATGCCTCAATTTGTCAGAAGGTCAAATGGTCCATTTTAACAGTGGTTATGACTTACAAGTAATAGAATGTCTTAAGCAGATAACATATTAATAGAGGTTCTTAATGTAAAAAACTCAGTGTTTCATGAAAAAATTTAGTTTTACTAGTTTAAGCTAACTTGATTTTCAACCATGTTTAATCTCATTGACCATTTTTATGATATACTGTTTCTTAAGATATTTGTTTGCTACGTTCATCATGTTAATGGAGAGTATTGATTTTTATTTCTGAAAAAATTGAAGTTGTAAGTACGGTACTTAATCATTTTGCACATATTGTAAGTTCAGGAACTAATTGATTTTTGTATAAAAATGAAAGCAGTATGAACAGATTTTGTGTTTGAAAGCTGACAGGAGGGTCTGACGATGAACAAGTTTTTTTGAAGTAGAGAATTTTCTGATGTGGTTTGTGTGGAAATTTATGGTTTCAATTTAGGCATTGCACATGTACCTGTGTGCGACAAAAGCGTATTACTAAAAGAAAAAAAAAATTAAATTTTTTTATTGTTCATAGAAATAGAGATGTTTGGAAGTAGCCATGAGACACATGTCACAGCTGTAAATGCTGAAAATATATGTTACTTCACACAGAATACAATACTGCTCTTATCATTTTTAAAATATATTTTTTTAATGCCCCTACCCCTGCCATAGAATAGGTCTGGCTTTTTATGTATTCTAAAATTCATTCATGCTCCATGTCTTAGACTTTTGGCTCAAAGTTTTACTGCTGTCCGTATACATGAATTCCTGTGCAGAAATCTTTGTAGCCCTGCATGGAAATATTCTGAAACTTGATATGGCACTTCACCTAGATACAAAAATGTACATTTGTAGAACATAGTGTTTATTACCTTTGTATTTGGTTGTGCATTAGCTTTCTGTCCGTTTGAACAGTTTTGTTGCCATTCAAGGTTTTTATAAATTTGTCTAGAAAATGTCAGCAACTTTTCATGAGAATAGTTTGATATTTGAATAGAAAATTTGGTGGAAAGTAAATTTGGTTTGATGCTTCAGTTCAATGGTGTTACTGAATGTGAAACTTTTGGCTGTCTCATTTAATTCCTGTTTGATGTGTCTATGAATTTAAGAATGGAGGTGGGTGTACCTGTGTTCAAATTTCATTAATTGTTAAACTTAAAACCTCCACTGATTAAAACTACTTATTATGTTCTGTTTGCCTATTAACTTTGTTTTATCTTTATAGTTGTATGCCAAATTAAGAAAAGAAAAAGATTTTGGAATAAAATACAAGAAACAGGTACAGACAAGGAAAGACATAGAAACCAGGGGCGGAACATCACAGGCATCTGTAGAGGGTACAACACACAGTATCAAGAAGGAAGAAACAGTGGCTTTCTCAGACTGGATTAATAGGTAAATATACTATGCTTTGATATTTGTAATACAGCTTCATCTTATACACTCTTGTAAGGAGGAAACAATTGCTTTCTCAAGATTGAATTTATAAACATAATTACATACTTTGTAAAGCAGTTTGGCCTTATAACTCATTTTGGCTGTCAAGCTATATAGATATTTTTGCTTATTTGAAAGCATTCAATGTTTGCATGACAAGAATTTGGATTTCTTAGGAATTCTGTGCAGTTTTACTGTACTTTGCAGCATTGATTTAGCAAAACTAACATAAAAAAAAACTTTTTGGACAAATATAATTTAACCAATATTAAGGGTTATGTGAGCATGCTCATTGAAGTAATTCACTTTTGTTTACCATTTTAGGAACTTGGGAGATGATCCAGATTGTAATGAGCTCTTACCCATTGACCCAGAAACTGAAGACTTGTACAAAAGTGTAAAAAATGGTATCTTAATCTGGTAGGTGGAAGAAAATTAAGCTGTTATTTTTATATATACATGTAGGAATGATGCTTCACCCTGTCTGTATACCCACATTCAGAACTGGCTTCAGAACGAAATGCTTCTATAAAAGTATATTACATAGATTATTGGGACTTGTCCAATGTTTCCTCATTCCATGTTCGTGGTTGTTCTACTCCCTGTTTATCGTTGGACTTGAAATTTTTCATAATTGTTTTACCAATTATGATTAGTGTTATCGTTTGCATGCAAAAATGGGCAATGGTTGTTTTACTTTGTACAAGATCTTTAAGTTACAAATGTTTTCTTTTTTAATCTTTGTTAAAACTGTAACAATTAAAAAAAAACTTGGAATATGAAATATGTAGATTTTTGTGGTTACCCTTTAGTAAAGTTTCAAGTACATTGTAGATTGCAAAAAAAATATTTGTATAAGCTACTGTTAGGATATGAAGAAAAAAAATACTTATATCAGTTGAAGATTTTTTATAAGTTACAACACTTTATTTACAATATTAACATCAATAAAAATCTTCAGACCTTTTCAATTGAGTATTTATGATACTCAGGGTAACGCCTTTTTTAAGTGTATGATTTATTTTGAACAATTGTATTAGTTTGTGGAGTACACTAGGTGTAAGCTGTTTCAGATAAGATCTATTGCTGATCTTTTCTTGGATCATAGGGAATCAAACACTAATGGGTAAACCTTGATAATAAAAGTAGTTAATAGGGGAAGCACTTCTAATTCATTATTGTTTAATTGTACTTAATTGTGATTATTTTCTAGCGTTTTTATAATTTTAGCAATATTTCTATTCAAAATGAAGAAATATTCCAAAAGGCTATGCTTAATGTAATGTTAAAATGGCAGTACAGCAATTATCACGAAAAAACACTTCATATATATTTTTTATCACTAGATAAACTGCAATATATTTCTATTACAGTAAACTAATAAACTGTTCAGTCTCAGACACTATTGATGAAAGAGCGATTAACAAGGGTAAACCCAGTGTATACAAACAACATGAGAACCATGTATTGGCTCTGAACTCTGCTAGCTCTATTGGATGTAATATCGTCAACATTGGTGCCCAGGATTTGATGGAGGGGAAACCACATTTGGTGCTTGGTCTTTTGTGGCAAGTCATTAAGGTACATTTGATCTGGATTGGTCAATTTGTAAAATTCCAAATTGTTTTTTCTTATACATACACATACAACATACCGTGTAAGTACTATTGTTTGTGGTCTTCGTGGGAAGGCCAAACCACAAAATTTGATTCCTAACGAAAAGGAGATTTCAATTTAATTGTATACTGAAAACCTCAAAACCACGAATTCAAGAATCCATGAACTTGTGTTTCTTCCCTAATCCACAAATATTGGTATACATGAATTAAAGTACTTTCACAGCAGTCAAAAAAATTTTCTTGTCTATCACATTGTAACTGACCTTACAAGTAAATATGTAAATGGAATTCTGTGTAAGATTAAATGCACCAATTCAAATGTTGTGTACCTGGGTGTAATACTTTAAAAGGAGCAAGTTCAATTTTCACCTTAATGTTTACTTGAAAAAAAAATCTCTCTTTTATCTTTTACAAAAAAAACCCCACAATTTTCTGTAGCGAAAAAGTTAAGACAACTTTCTTTTTTTTTTTTCTGACTCTAAAAATGATTCACTATATAGCAAATACCATATGGATGGTGTGAAATTTGGTGAATTTTAGACAAAAAAGTATACAAAAATTTTGGCAGATGTTTAGTGGTGCACAATGTTCTTGAGCTTATGGTGAATATTTTTTGGAAGTTATTTTAACATTTTATATAGAATACTAAAATATGCCAAAATTAGCACCTTATAAAATTACCTGCATTGTGGTAAACATGATACATGCACTCAATATTATTTTTATTTTCATTGAGCATATAACAATGTAATATTTACAGATCGGTCTCCTCAATGACATAAATTTAATGAACCACCCCGGTCTAGTATTGTTATTGGAGGATGGAGAAGAACAAGCAGATCTCCTCAAATTATCTCCAGAGCAGATCCTCATCCGCTGGGTCAACTATCATCTCCGGAATGCTGGAATTAATCGTCAGATCAAAAACCTCAGTGAGGACATTAAGGTATGGTATAAGTGTATATACTTTATGTGCATAAAATTTAATTATGTGCAGGGATGGACACGATTATTGTCAAAGGTAATAGATTAATTATCGATTACATGAAGGATTTTGGTGTAATCAATTAATAATCGATTACTCTGATTTTTGTTTGTAATCGATTACAATTTAGGGACATAGCAGCTAATAACGTGAAGTATGGCTAGAGCCATACCAATAATTTTTTTCAGTAAGATAAACCTTACCAATTAAAGAAAAATTGGGCATTTTACTTTGTAACTAATTTAAACGAGTTTCAAATATGTGTTTGTAACTCTGTTGATCAATCAGTATTTGGGTGCAGGGCTTCTGCCCCAACAATGTGACTGAGTTGCATATTTAAAGTATTATACCGTATTGTAATTTGTAATTTTGTAGGCACAATACTAAAATTATAGCAGTGCGCAACACAGGGGTAAATGTCATGTACATTGACAGTGGGAAACACTTGACAGGTGTGGAATGTTGCATTTGTCCAATTAAGTTTCCTTTGCACTATTAGGTTCATAGCCAGACATTTTGTAGAAATAACAGAGGTGGATAATAAAAAAAAATTTATGTAACTTTGATAGTGCTTAATCAATTATAAATTTAGTTTTTAAAAGATTTTAAGGTCTCTTTGCTATTAAATGGGAGGTTGTGTCATAATGTTCTGAACCCTCTTGATAAATATTTGGATATTAGTACAAAAATATAATGTTACAGCCAATTCTACATAGTTACCCACATGTTTTTCTTATTTTACAGGACTCTGAAGCATACACATACTTACTGCATCAGATATCACCCAAAGACAAAGGAGTCACTCTAGCACCAATGAGTGTAGGTATTTTAACCCTTATCATGCTATGCCTGGACTAGTGCAGTATTATACATTATACTGTGGCTACACCTGGACTGATTCAGGAATGGGTTTTTCCTTCTTGGTCTGCTTTATTTCTGGGACAATTGAATGTAGGCTTAAAATAAATGATTATGTTGCTACGGGGACACCTTAAAATGTGTTTAATACAAGTCATTTGATTGGTTCTTGGTTGTCCGGCAAAATTTTGACAAGAATAACTAGGTTTGAAAATGTGCATGTGAACAGCGGTAATGGCTGCTTTTCTCCCCCAACATGAAGACATTTTCCGTAAACTACTGAATTATTCAGATAGTAAGGGCAAATTTGAAGGTTATGATTCATCTAATTATGATGTGCAGCAGCCAGAACACAGTTTTGATTTTCTGATGGAAAATTGGCTATGTTACCCCATCGAACTTAAGTTCACAAGTGCTCTGGGTGTTTTGTCTAACCTTTATCAAGATTACCTGTGATTTAATGCATTAAGTATAATTGACTACCAGATACAGAAAAAAAAAATTTTGTGTTCTTATTATAGCTTTAATAATTTTATAAATCTAATTTTACTTGAAAAAATGATCAATCTGTTATCTTTTTAACCTTTTATTTACCTGGCCTTACTTTGAAATATTTATGACTTAGGTGTTGAATCTTATATGAAAATCATTTTATTGTGTACAGACAACTTCCATGTGAGAAAGTTGTAGTATTTATACACAAAACACATAAACATTATTGGATACCTTTATTTTCACTCCTTAATTAATATTTACAGGTAAAAATACAGGTAAAAAATAGGTCATAGTTACAAACTATCATTATCATATAAAAGTACAGGTACTCACCTTTCCAACAATACATGATATGACCAAATTATCATAAATATCAAGTTGGTATAAGTATTAGAACAGTCTATACTCTTTTCAATCAGAATATAAAAAAAATGCCCAGCCATTGCATATAAGCCCTATATGATACATAAACACTACAAGGGTTGAAACTATAGTGTTGAAAATATATGTATTCATTTTGTGTTTTCTTCGTGGCTTTCTCATTTTTAACTATATGTGGAATGAGTGGGTCTACACCTAGTATGAAAGTGTGTGTGAATCATCATGTTTTTGGTCAATTATATACATCATTGAATAAGCTTAATTCCTATTTTTAAGAGCTTCCATCTAATATATCTGAACCCAAAAGAGTGTAGATTTGTATGCAAGTCCCAGGTTTAAAGTTTTTGTGCTTTTGTGTGAATGAATGGTTTTTTTATGATATGACCTGCAGACTGCAAAAAATCCATTCAGGGTTCAACATCAGCAGTTTTATTATATTTGATTATTTTATTCAAATAAAAGAATGGTTTTAATAGATGTCCATTGTACTGTTTTTTAGGAACCTAGTGATTTAGACAGAGCTGAAGCCATGTTGCAGGAAGCTGACAAAATTGGATGTAGAAGTTTTGTCAGTCCCAAAGATGTTGTTACTGGAAATGTCAAGCTGAACTTGGCATTTGTTGCCAACTTGTTCAACACATACCCAGCCTTGGTACCCCCAGAAGATATTGAATTCGTTGAAATTGAAGAAACCAGAGAAGAGAAAAGTGAGAAACACAAAATATTTTATCTTAACTTCAACTCAAATTTGCTATATATTTGTATATATCACAAATTTCTTCGCCCATTGCAACTTTAAAAATTCCAATGGATACAAAAATTAAATAATGCAACATCATTACTGCAGATTTATGGTTTTGAAGGTCTGGAATAAAGTTCTGACCTCAAATGTTCAAGATATGAAAAAAAGTCTGATCTTAAATTTCAAATTTTAATTTTAAAAATCATAATGAAGTTTGAGATCAGACATTTTAAAATGATAGTGAATTTGTGCTTAAATTTATTTTTAAGCCTTTTTTTTAATACTAAATGCATTAGAATTTGGGAGATCTTCTCCAGCAGATTTTAGATTGCCTTGGCAATTCAATTTTTACTAGGGAAATATTTGTCACGAGCTTTAACTGAAATGAACACACTGCAAAATACTGTAAAAGTACTTTAATTTGTGGATACCAATTTTCGTGAATCAGGGAATCAGTTGGAATCTACTATTCGTTGGGAACTAAAGTTCATGGTTTTTACTTACCCACAAAAACCACAAAAAATTGGTGACCCACAAACAATAGCACTTTCACAGTATCTCTCAAATGCAAAAGATGAAAAAAATTCCTTGAAGAAGAAAGTTGTTCTCTTTGTTTTTTTTTACAGCATGAAAGTGTGATTTGCACTTTTATAAGTATCAAAATATAGGCTTTTAATATTTGATATGCATGCCAGGTATCTACAGTATTATATAGGTTCATTTTGAATTGATTTTATGGAAAGTGATAAAGAGAAGAAGTTCATGGTGTATATTTTACACCTTACATTACACAAGCATGAACATAAGCTGATGAACAATTTAGATCTGAAACCATGTAAAAACAAATAGGAATTCTAGAAGGAAATAGAATACTGAGGAATGAAACAATTTGGTATTACAAGGCCATTCAAAGTGACTCACTTGGTTGCAGGTCATTTTCTGTGAAGACCAATAAGGGAAGGAGGCATTCTTTTTATGATTTTTATTGTTCCAAGATAGTGAAGAGAGGTGTTTTTACATTGCCACAATAAATGAAGAGAAAGGTGTTTTTTAGCTCACCTGGCCAAAGGCCATTTGAGCTATTGCCATCACTTGGCGTCTGTCATCGTCATCCGTCGTTGTTGTTAACAATTTTACAAAACTCTTCTCCTCTGAAACTACTTGACTAATTAGAACCAAACTTGGTATGAATGTTCATTGGGGTATCCTGCATAGAACTGATGTAGGGATTTTTGACCGCCGTTACTAAAAATAGATGATAGGGGTCAGACAGTAGTTTTTCACATATATCTCCTAAACTGTTAGGTTTGACTCAATTCTGACGTGGGTAAAAGTGTTCAGCATGATGAAATCTATCTGTGGTCAAATTTTGGTTTTAATCTGTTAAGCCATGTTGGAGTTATTGCCCTTTTTCAACGATTTTTGCTGTTTTAATGTTATTTCTTTCAAAAATCTTCTCCTCATGACCAATTGAAACTAAACTTGGTATGAATGTTTCTTGTGGTATACTGCATAGAACTGATGTGGGGATTTTTGATTTGTCGAAAAACATGGCCACCATTACTAAAAATAGAACATAGGGGTCAGACAGTAGCTTTTCACATATATCTCCAAAACCGTTAGGTTTATCCAAATTCTTTCAATAGCTGAAATGATCCATATTATTAGGACTACAAAAGTCTTCAGACTCCTTGTAAGAGTTATTGCCCTTGAAAGGGGATAAAATGACTTTTTTTTTAAATAGTTTTCAGTCAATATCTTGAAAACTATGATAGATTAAAAGAAACTTTCAATTGTTGAAAAGGTCTTTTGATAAGCCCTACCAAAGACTTCTTGAGTAAAAATTGTTGGACAACTTCTTGTTTAATTTATTGCCTTTGAAAGGCAAAATTCAACAAGGTGAGCGATTCAGGCTCCTGGGAGCCTCTTGTTTTGTTTATGTTTATTTTAGCCCACTCCCCCCCTTTCCCAAAAAAAATGTTTGTTTTTTTTATTTTTAGCTGAAAAAAACAGGGTGGATAGGGTAATAGAAAACATTCATCTTATTTAATTCAGCCTTATTGATAAAAATAAGTAGTGAGGCAGTTTCAAAAGGAACTGGGGCATGAAAACCAAGAAATTTGTATTAGTTGCCCTAATGAAAATAACTATTGATTTTAAAATGATTTAAGAGTAATACTTCCTCTATTTTTAATAACAAGGAAGATTAATATGGTCACTTCCAGGTATATAAATGAATTATTTATTCCTGTTTTGTTTATTTGAGGAAGTTTCTTTTCAAGTTGTATAATCTTATTAGATATTAACTACAGAGATTGAAACATTGCCTCAAAACCAGGGTATTCTTAATTAAGTAATAGTCTTTGTAAGAATCATGCAAATTATGTAAAATGTGATACAACTCTAAAAAGGCTACATATTTTTATTTTTATCATTAAGTTGCTTTGAAGGTCTATATGATGAAAATGTATAATCATTCATTCCAATCTGTCTGCTCTTAGGATATAATCCACATTGATTTTATTGTATTTTAGTATCATTTACAGAGTTATCTCCCTTAATTTTGAATTCTACAGTACATTCTATAAAATTTTCATCTCCTAAGAACAAGGTTATATGAAAAGCCACATATTTATTTCTGTTTATTGTAACATCTTAAACAAAATATCAAAAATAAAAATATGTAGGCTTTCCAACCATGAATCACATTTTGCATGATTTCTTAACAGTCGGTTTACTGTTTATTGGCATAGAACTTGAAATTTGGATAGTTCGACAGGTGTATGGGTTGGTTGGAGATTTTTCTATGAAAAGTTGTAATTAAAGGTCTATGAAGTAACACTGTAATCTTTAAAGCAAATATGATATATAAAAATCAAAAAAAAACTTTTTTCCAACAATTGTTTTTCCCCAATAGTTAAGTTTTAAAAGAAGTAGGTGGATAAACACTAAATAAAAAATGTTTTAATTTAAATGGCCTTGCAAGTAGGAAATTACGTGTATGTCTCATTTCCAGAAACATTGCAATTCTAAGAATTTTTAAAAATTTGAATAAAATGTTTATAGAAAACTGGTACCAGTTAGATAATCTGACATCATGTAAGGTCAACTAATAAAAACATACTGTGTGTATTTTTGGACGGTTGCATGTAGTTCAAAATAATGTAAGTAGGCCGGACAAACCTTACAAATCAGATGGTGTATTTCAAATTGAATTATTGATAAATAAGCATATTCATCATGAAAAAAGTTTTCGAACCTTTGGTGTAGACCAGATTCACAAAATTTCATATATACCAATACACATGTACCCAGTACTACAATTTATGTCAAAATATTTTACTCTACATATTTGTTTTTGATAGGCTTAATAAGAGGGGTGGAGCTATTTGTTTTCAAATAACTATTGTCTTTGTTGACAATGCACTGCTAAGTTGTTTTATTGCTGATGATCTGACTAAGAGGAATATGCAAGACTTCCAATAACCGTGTTTTAAGTTCAGACAATCACCTCCTAACTGTATATGTATACATCATTTCTGGAATATATATCATCACTCTCAACAGCAAACTCCGGAGCATTGGTCTCTTCCATGCTGACACTACTTTTGCCATTCCAGAATTAATGGAGGAATGTCAACGGTACGGAACAATTTTGAGCCATTCGTATTTCAGAACATCTACATAGGACCTCACTGATGCATAGCCCCTATAAAAGTTCATATAAGTTATACGTACAATGTAAATTATAATGTCTATTTTGATATAACCTAAAGTTTGACAGATTCTGTATTTAGTTAAAATTGTTTTTTTGATAAATAACATTTTTAATTTAATTTTTAGCATATAGAAACTGGATGAACAGTATGGGAGTTAGTCCATTCGTATCATACCTTTATAATGATCTGAAGGATGGCAATGTTATTTTCCAACTCTATGATATCATAAAACCTGGATGTGTGGACTGGAAGAAAGTCAACAAAAAATTCAACAAATTAAGAATGAACTTTGAAAAATTAGGTAGGTGGATAAATACACGTACTTCTTAAAACATGCAGTGTTGGAATTGACACTTTTTGGGAGTAATGCAAATTATATAAAAACATACCAAAGGCAATCACAGTAAACAGAATTAGAATTGCAAGTCTTCAAAACATTGTTCAGCTACATTTTAATGTCACTGTTCCACAATGTCAACTTAATATACAGTAAAACCTGACTTAGCTGGACATTGAATGAACTGAAAAACCTTCTAAATGTAGTTTAGATTTAAATGTATTTTAAGGAGGTAGACCTAAGGTAACTTTTGGAATCAATGATATGTTTGTATCACATTCAATTTCACCGAAGCCTATCAAGCTTTCATTTGAAACAGAATGAAATCAGTCTAAGATACTTTGATGCTTTTATGAGATTAATGCAAAATGCTGAATACCAACGTTCCAATGATTTGTAAGTGTTGTGTCCCTTACCCTTGGTCTACCTTAATCCTTTGTAAACAGAATGCCTGTCTAAACTAACTTTTTATTTTTGGTAATATATAAATTTTCACATGATCATTAGTACATATACATCTGATACTATACTAGTATAATTTGTACAATATGCAATACAAAATATACAGTAAAAAATTAAACATAAATATGTTATGTTATTAGTTCAAACAATATTCAATGAAAGATATAACATCAACACAGTAAATTTTGTTTGAATGTAGAAAAATTACAACAAATTTGACAACACAACACTTGTAAAGATAATTCAATGTCAGACCTGATTTTCCTCTGCTTTAATTTTTAAATCTGGATTTTAGCATTACGTCTGATTTTGGCTATTTTTCACTTTCTTTGTTGATCTTGTAAAATCTGAAGATATGATTATGAAAATTTAAAATTTGAACATTATTATACAATTAAGATAAATATATTAATACCCTTGCTACAAAGGATGGGATATACTGTTACACCCTTGTCTGTCCATCTGTCGATCACATTTTTTTTTCATAACATTTTCTCAGTAGCTACTTATCATAAGCACTTGATATTTTAACACAAGCTTTATATTTTGTGGATTTGATATCAGAATTACAACTTCATGTGACAGATATTCTTATTTACTATATATTTTGTGTATTTATAGAGAACTGTAACTATGCTGTAGACCTCGGTAAAACCTGTAAGTTCTCATTGGTTGGTGTTGGTGGACAGGATATCCTTGAGGGCAATGAAACACTCACCCTTGGTAAGTTATAGCAGGAAAAAGGTGGTTAATTATATATATATGGGTTTAGTGATCAGCCAACACATTTGACTTTCATGTGTTTTACTGCATATGACTTCTTGGAGGGAGATAATTGATAATCAGAGCAAATCTAGTGAATGTTAATTTTTTTCAGCAAAGGCAAGATTTGGTTCTATAAGAAATAAATGTAACATTTGAAAACATGTTGATTATAATGGCAAATGAAAAACCTTTCTGTTTTTGTTGCTTTTGTAAAAATAGAATTGATACTGTCAAGAATAAATATTTATTAAGTAGAAAATATGCATTGATAAACATATTGAATATAATTATTTACAAATCATTTTTATCTTTGATTAAGATCTTGTTTGCCATTATTTGTTCTATGAGAAGTAGACAATTCAAGACAAAATCAGCAAACAACTTGACAGAAATATAGTAAAATACTAAATATTTCATGAACTATTTTGTTGCTTGTCAGGTTTAAATACATGTATTCTTTTTACTTACAGCTTTGGTATGGCAGCTGATGAGAGGATACACATTGTCTCTTTTAACAAAAATATCTGGAAACAGTGCTCCAGTTAATGATAGACTCATCACAGAATGGGCTAACGGCAGGGTAAATGGTTTAACTTTTATTATCTTAATTATGTTGATGTAATTACAGATTTAAATGCTGAACTTACATATGTCTTGCATTAATGGGAAGGACTACTCCTTTTCTTAAACTTCAGTTTATTTAGAGAGCACTGTATCCTTCCATCTGTTCTTTTGGTTGACCTTTCCTCCACCCTCAACTTTCTTGTTGCATCTCTTTAACTACTCATCACAGCCACTTGATATTTAAGGAGGTAGACCTAGGGTAAAGGACACAACTGTTACAATTCATTGGAACATTTGTATTCACCACTTTACATCAATCTCATATAAGCATCATAGTAACTTGGACTGATTTCATTCAGTTTCAAATGAAAGCTTTGGTGAAATTAAATATAATACAAACATATCACTGATTTCAAGAGTTATGTCCCTTACCCCAGGTCTACCTCCTTAAATGAAGTTTTATATTGGCATTTCATATCCTTAGATTTGGTTTTAGACGAAAGAGATGTCAACTCTCAGTCTGAAGACTCCCTAAATGTTACTGGGATGTGATGGGGGTATCCTTTAGTGATCTTTTGTCAAGGTTTTTTAATTTTAATACTTTGGAGCTTTTACCCCCTAATAACACAGAATATTTTGTCCTTCCTCCAATTTGTCTACATCTCCTATGGGATAACTGTGAAATTGAAATTCTTCAAAACTTGGCCATACATGGTCTTATGAATATTTAGAACTGTTTAGATCTAAAGGTCATGTGTCAAAGGTTGAGGTCACTGAGTCAAATTTTTATTAGTGAATGATTTCATACCTTTGTATTATATATTATTGATTTTAAATCTTCTAAGTGAAATGTTATGTGTTACAATATAGGACACTTGATTCATGGTGAAATTGTTGATGTTAGATAGTTTAACTATGTTACAATAGGGAAAATGTACACTTATTAAAAGTACTGCATAATTGGTGAATGGGATAGGATCTAACTCTACAACACGTTTGTCTGTGTATCAGTTCATCGAGAGAATATCATTGATGTTCACCATTTTGGTTTCATCATAGTTTCTACAAAATTTGACTGCGAACTACACTCTACAGACTGTTAATCTCTTGTTATACCAATGTTAAAATGACAAAACATTCCAAGATTTATGAATGACAAAATGGTCACTGTCTTAAAGAAGCATAAACAGGCCCGGTAAAAAAATATATATACACACTGTAAACGTATTGATTATCACGACATTCTAGTTTTCTGTTTTGCAGTGGACATAAATGCCTGAAAAAATAGTACCCGCAAAATCAGTTATTAACACTTTACAAAAGTAATCATTTAGTCATTTTATGAAATCGTGAAAATTGATACCCATGAATACGTTCACTTGACAGAATTCTTTAAAATTAGCAATGGTGGAAATTAACAACCACCAAAATTAATATATTTACAATAATTGTGCCCTTCTTGTTTGATAGCCTCTAAATGTGAAAATAAAACAGTACTTCATCTTAAAACCTTAATTATAGCCAAAATCATGTACTTTAACAACCAAAAAATAACCCACTTCAATAAATGGATAGTAGTGACTTAATTAAAAAAAAATCGATAATTCACAATGTGAAATGAATTCTGTGATTTTACTCTTGCATTTTCTCCCAGCAAAATGTCACAATACGAATATCAATTCCCTGTTCACAAAATTTAGTATTTTCGTTGAAAGTAGCAATAAATAATGGAGGAAATCTTAGTAATAAATAGGATAATCAATTGGTTATCTGTAAATAACCAAAATATGATCACTTATGCCTAGAAAACATTAAGATTTAACTCATGCCTAGAACAAGTTCTATACTCTTGTTAAATCTGGGCATTCTTTGGCACTTGTGATCATATTTTGGTTATTCACTCTTTCTAATGAATTATCCTATTATTATGTATTTTTTACGATCAACTTCATATGTAAATTATACTTTCAGCTGAAGGAAGGTGGCAAGAAAACATCTTTTTCGTCATTCCAAGATTCCTCGCTGAATGACAGTAAAACTATCTTAGATTTGATAGATGTTATTAAACGTGGAATGGTGAACTTTGACCTTGTTAAAGACTGTTCAAGTGAAGAGGTAAGTAAAACTGCTTTTTGAAATGGAAAGGTGATTTTGATAAAAATGAACAATTGTAATACTGAAAACAGAATTTTGACGTCATAACTCATGACTAATTTTACACATAAAAATTTCTGTGATGTTGCACACTCATCTGTAAATGGCAAAGCGTAGGCAAAATATAAGATTTAGAGCTTATTTTTCTAGTTCAGAATTTTGTGTTAACTGTCAGTAGCTGCAGAAATTCTATATAAAAAGGATTTTTATTTAGACATTCAAGTGACATCCAAAACTTGAAAGAAAATTGTCATGCAGAATGGATATAAAATTGAAATTGAAATCATTAGCAACATCCCATGAACCACAAGTTGATATCTTAAATATATTTTAGTTTTGACCATATTTAATTCAACACAAAGTGAAAAGGATTAGGCCAAGCCTATGTAAGCCCTTTCCCATTGAGTAAATAATACATTTATTCTTATGCATTAAAAAATAGTTTAGTAAATGAGCAATCTAGACTTTACAAAATACTGCCTTACTGGGGCATCATACTCGTATGTATGTAAAGGAAGTGTTTTTTTGTGCTTTTCAAGTAGTGCCCTCTTCAATGATCATGCTTATGAATTGATGGAAGAATTTGCACTAATGCACCTGAGCAAGTTTTCCTAATATTGTACTTCAAAATGTTATCCTAGAATGGGAATTTTCCTGGAAATAAAATAGGAAACATGAAAAACATTACCATCTTACATTTTCTTATGAGAAAATTCCAGAAAAATTAATATAGGAAATACTTTCACAGTGCTTGAAAATTTGATATATCAATGACTCCAACCTAAACAAATTAATAAATATTTTTAAATAATTTTTAGGACCGTCTCTCAAACGCCAAGTATGCTATCTCCATGGCCAGAAAGATCGGAGCTAAAGTATATGCTCTTCCTGAAGATATTGTAGAAGTCAAGCCGAAGATGATGATGACAATTTTTGCCTGTTTAATGTTGAAAGACATGCAAGTCAATAAACCACAACAGGATGACTAAAAACTTCAGCAAAGTTCATTTCATTGCGACATTCTATCAGTATTTTAAATAATTGTTCAAGGAAACTGTATGTTTGTGAAACGATACGGCTTGTTTCTCTTCTTTCGTACTCTGTTGATCAAATGTTCTGAAACAAAATGTTTTTATCTTCTTTTGACATCACAAAAGGAACTTGATGTGAAGGTTAAACTGGAGATATTGTTCTCTTGCCTAATTGTGATTTGAATTAATCATTTTTATTGGTTCAAGAAACATGTCTGCATTTTAACAATTAATTTGGATGATACAATTTATAAAACAAACATGTGGTTTGTTTGATTTGATTTTTAAATCATCTTTTTGGGAACAAACTTTAATCCCTATAGAAAAGACATAATAAATACTGGTGCACCTTTTCCCACATTTTCATATACAAATAATATTCAATCACCCTTTAAAACATTATATGTAGCAAGATGCTAGACACGTTTGCCATATTAGTTGTTAACAGCTAGTTTCATATATCCCAAGTAGATATGGATTTGTAGTTATATTTTATTCTCTTGATTGTGACAGAGACCTTGTGATTGGATTCTCTGGTTTTTAAGGGTGTGTTCATATTTTAACTGTTGGTAACCTATGTATACACTGGTAGCGGGAGGGATAAACTGGTACTTGTTTTATTCTATTGCTAAATAGATGTAAGCCAGTCATTTAATGTAATATGAACACAATTATTGTGATACAAATTCAATCATGACTTCATATATTTATGGCTTATTAAAAGAAGTAAGAAATAACTTTAAGAAAAAGAGGAGTTTTAAAGGTCTGTTTTAGAGGTTTTTTTTCATGTTCAAATACTATGAATATTTATACAGTGTACTTATCAATGATGTAAAGAAATGTTATCAGAATCAGAGTATGAAAGAATTTTCTGTTTATTTTATATTGAACAAGAACTAGAGCAAAGTGCTTTGTTGTTAATTTGTCTAATTTGATATGAAGTAACAATTTTATATTTGTACTTATTTCGATTCATATTCATTTGATTTATAATTCGTGCAGAGGGAACAACCTTATTTGTATGGCTTAATCACTTGATCACTTGTCTACCTGGCATTTAACCTCCATAAGGTCATAGGTCAGACTGTAAAATCTGTCTGTAGAACCAAAATCAGTAATATTACTGTACTATATAAGGATCTATCTAATGACCAACATGGAATAGTGCTAAGGTGTACTGAATAGCTGTATATGCATTCCAAAACTTTAGGACATAGATGTCTATTTTTATATCTTATTTTGTTTTTGCTTGTTTATAATGATGGGACCATTTTGTATACTGTTTTTAATTCACTATGTATTTTAATAAAATCTAAATCTGTAAAGATGTATATAATTTTGTTCTATTATTTTTATGTCTTCCAATGTGACTTGTATTTTCTATGTGGAAATGAAAGCAGATTCAGCAGTACTGTTATAAATTTATTAAATCTGAATTATGCTCCCCCGTTTACCACACAATATTTTGCCTGATATGCTGCAACTCTTAAAGGTAGGTAATTATTTAATTGGCATGGAGTTACCTACCCTAGATAATGGTGTACACAGAAAATGAGAACAGGTCTTTGATATACTCTTTAAAACTCACATCTTGAAATAGAAAGATTAAATTTTATCATTATTATGTTGGAGAGATTTCTCAAACTTTTTGGGAATTATTACTCAACATTTTCCACTCTTTTGCTGGGTAAAGGGAGCTAATTTATGTCTTCAATGAATTTTTGTGACTTTATCTGTGATACTTCTTATGCATGTTGATCATGATCTCTGCAAACTTCCTTTCAAACTTCGTTTGTCAATATATGTTATATTAATCGAGGAAAACACAATATATGTTTTTTTTTTTAGTTATAACAGGTAAATGTTCTATAAATGGAAATAATATAACATATCTTCAGTCTTTTGCAGTCTCCTATCTTTTACTTGTTGATTTTTTTTTATAATTTCATGTATATATATTTAAGCAATAGCAATTACAGTTTCTTTAGGTATAAGCTGTGTTCTACAGTGTAATCAAAATTAGAACAGTATTTCATTAATTGTAAATTGTACCAGTTTTAATGTGATAGTCTCTGAAAGAATCGGGCTTTGGGTGAAACATTGTATGAAAAAAAAACACCATTTTAAAAGTTTAATTTGACAATTTGTACCATCAGAATGCACTGGAAATGAACACTTTGAGGGCAGATAAGTTGTCAAAGCCTTAGTTATTCTAACATTCTGTTGACAAATTTTTGTGCAAATCTAGTGATACAGAGATCAAATAATGGTCTTTCCAAAAACAGAAAGCATCCTTGAGTGAAGTTATATTGTCAGATTGGTGGGTTTTTAATATGTTTCTGATTTTTTCCATTTTGCCTGATTCTTACAAAAACTTATGACTAAGTGTAAAATTGAGCTTTGTAGTATTTATAGCATTTGGCAATTAGTGTTTTGTTTTTTTTACTGCTATAATCAAAAGATTTCTGAATTCCAGTCATAACTTTGACGAGAGACATTGTTTTTGTTTACATTGTGAAGTATATAATTGTGTGTGTGAAAATGGTAGCAGTCAATATACATGATACTGCTTTTTATAGATAATCCTGGCTTTTCATTAGTAACAGCACAGATTCAATTATTTATTGTTTATTTGTTCAACTTGGAGGTCACATAATTAGTAAAGATAATTGTATAATTGGAGTTTTCTATTTAGAAGCATATAAACTATCTAATCTTTTTAAATTTTTTTTATTGAAAAAAAAAAAAAGCTATTTTGGAATGAAAATTTACTAAACAAATATTGACCTTAGCACTAAAACTAACCTGTGAAATTTTTGTACATATGATTTACTCTCATTTGAGTGTCATCGAGATATTTTAACGTTATTTTTATATCGGTTACCTAATTGTACATCGGGTACATATTCTATTCATTCCATATTATTTTTTGGAACCAGTAGCAATGTGTGTTTAGATTTTTAACATATGTATTATGTACACTTCTTCACACCACTTGATTTTCCTGTTGTTAATTTTCCATTCCAAAAATGAATTAAAAAGTTGGAAAAAGGAGATGTGATATTTAGAAAATGTTCTCAAGGTATGTGACACAACTGAATGATCAAAGCTGGTTTTAAGTTGGGTCATCACCCTTTGATGTATTTCATCATCTGTTAAGGATTTTAGAATTAAAGAACCAGGACTGAATGTCTTATATCTTTCAAGACTTAAACAACCATTATTTAACAAACAGTAATTCAATAACAGAGACTAAACACCTGAGAATGGTCATTAAAGGTCCATGTTTTTATAGGTGTAAAATTTGTTCCTCAATTCATTTCAGCCTTTAAGTAGTATAATTATCAATAAATAATAACCATGTTAAGGCGAATACACATTTTAACACCATTTCTAAAAGATGGTGATAAGAAGTCAGGGAAGAACAAAGTTGATGCATGGGAAATATTATGGTGTGTTTGAAGTGTACACCCATTTACAAGAGCTTTTTTGCTTGAGATCATTTATTCTGCTAAAATCTGGTATTCAGTTTATGTATGAATGATAGATTTCTTAATAAACATATCAAGTTATTATAATTGATTTCTTTTTATGGTGTAGAACTATTAATAGAGGATTTTAACGAAATAGGAATTTTAAGTCCATTGTTATAAACTCTCTTTGGGTAGATATATTGTTATAAAAATTATGTTCACAGTCCAACAACGCAAGAGCACCTCAATGGATTTTATAATTTTTTATATGACTGAAATATTTTTCTGTTTTATTGTGTAATGGTTTTATGCTTTATCATTGTTGTCTAGGTAGGCTTTTGATGTTTTGAGTACCCAATAAAAGTGCATTGGGCTCCTTCAGTAGTACATGTACTACAATACCATGAAGTGGAAAAAGGCTTTGTTTCACCTAAAAGCTTTTGGACATATTGTTTTGAAAATTGGGGCTAAAAAGGGCTCATAGATAAAAAAAAAATACTTCAACTTAGTTTATAAATCTTTTGGTGTCTAATTGCAAACTTTGGGATAAATCGTAGTCAAGGCAACTCAGGAATAGAGTGGAAATAAAAAGAATATAATTTTAGAAACACCCCACGAGTTGCTCAAAATTTTGTGTCAAACATTTAATGACAAACCAATAGAGCTGAAACTGAATGTTGTGTCCACACTAGTCATAACTGTTTTGGGCTCAACCTCTGTTGTTGTATCAATATGTGCCCTGTGGAGCATATTGTTGGTACAAGGTTGGACTTGAATAAAGGAAGCTCTCTTTAGTTTTTCTCTAGGTTCCATAAAAAAAGTTCTGGTGATCAAAGATATCACAAACATACCATTTTTAGCTCACCTTGCTGAAGGCCATGTGAGCTTTTGCCATCACTTGGCGTCAGTGGTTGTTGCCATCTGTCAGTTGTCGTCAGTTTCCGTTGTCGTTGTCCATCTTTGTCGTTAACAATTTCTCAAAACTCTTCTCCCCTTATACTACTTGGCCAATTGGAACCAAACTTGGTATAAATGTTCCTTGGGATATCCTGCATAGAACTGATGTGGGGGTTTTTGATGGGTCAGAGTAGTTTTTCGCATATATCTATAAGGTTAAGGTCTATATATATATATAAGGTTAAGCCAAATTCGTACAAGGGTAAAAGTGTTGAGCATGTTGAGATCTATCTTTGGTCCATTTATCTTTTTAATCTGTTGTCATGTTGGATTTGTTGCCCTTTTTCAATGTTTTTTGCTATTTTTAATGTTTTTTCTTTCAAAAATCTTCTCCTCTGACTCTACTGGACCAATTGGAATCAGACTTCGTATGAATGTTCTTTGGGGTATCCTGCATAGAATTGGTGTGGACATATTTGATTCGTCGAAAAACATGGCCGCTGGTACTAAAAGTAGAACATTGGGGTCGGACAGTAGTTTTTAGCTCGCCTGGCCGAAGGCCATGTGAGCTATTGCCATCACTTGGCGTCCGTCGTCGTCGTCTATAACAATTTTTGAAAACTCTTCTCTGAAACTACTTTACCAATTAAAACCTAACTTTGTATGAATGTTCCTTGGGATACCCTGCATAGCACTGATGTGGGGATTTTTGATCCGTCGAAAAACATGGCCGCCGTTACTAAAATAGAACATAGGGGTGAGACAGTAGTTTTTCGCACATATCCAAAACGGTCAGTTTTAGCCAAATTCTGACCGTGGTAAAAGTGTTCAGCATGATGAGATCTATCTGTGGTCAAATTTTGGTTTTAATCCGTTAAGCCATGTTGGAGTTATTGCCCTTTTCAACGATTTTTGCTATTTTTAATGTTATTTCTTTCAAAAATCTTCTCTGACACTACTTGACCAATTGAACTTGGTATGAATGTTCATTGTGTTATCCTGCATAGAACTGGTGTGGGGATTTTTGGTCCATCAAAAAACATGGCCCCCATTACTAAAATAGAACATAGGGGTCAGACAGTAGGTTTTCGCATATATCTCAAAACCGTTAAGTTTAGCCAAACTCTTTCAATTGCTGAAATGGTCCTTATTATAATGCCTTCAACAGTCTTCAGGGATCAAAGTTGTCAGGCGACTCCTTGTAAGAGTTACTGCCCTCGAAAGATGATTTTTTTTTAGTTTTCAGCCAATATCTTGAAACCTATAATAGATAGAAACTTTCATTTGCTGAAATGAGCCTTATGATAAGTCCTACCAAAGTCTTCTTGAGTCAAAATTGTTGGACATCTCCTTGTTAAATTTATTACCCCTGAAATACAAACTGAAATCAGGTGAGCAATTTAGGCTCCTGGGAGCCTCTGGGTTGTATATATCTCCAAACGGTTATGTTTAATTAGCCAAATTCTTTTAATTGCTGAAATGATCCTTATTATAAGGCCTACAAAAGTATTCAAGGATAAAAGTTTTCAGATGACTCCTTGTAAGAGTTATTGCCCTTGAAAGAGAAAAAATGAACTTTTTTGTTTTTGTTTTTTAAGTTCTCAGTCAAATCTTGAAAACTATGATAGATAGAAAGAAACTTTCATACAGTGAAATGATCCTTATGATAAATCAAACCAGTTTTCTTGAGTTAAAACTGTTTGACACCTTGTTAAATTTATTGCCCTTGAAATACAATATTCAACCAGGTGAGCGATTCATGCTCCTGTGAGCCTTTTGTTCCCATATATCTCTAAAACCGTTAGGTTTAGCCAAATTCTTTTATTCCTGAAATGATCCTTATTATAGGCCTACAAAAGGCTTCAGTGATTCAAAAGATGTCAGATCACTCATTGTAAGAGTTATTGCTCTTGAAAGTTGAAAAATGATTTTTTTTTGTTTTTGTTTTTTTACAGTTTTCAGTCTTTATCTTGAAAACTATAATAGATAATATGATGCTGAAATGATCCTTATAATACGACCTACAAAAGTTTGCAGAGTTTGTTGGGCGACTCCCTGTTAGAGTTATTGCCCTTGAAGGGAAAATAATTATGCTTTTATCAGTTTTCAGCCCATATTTTGAAAACTAAAATAGATAGAATGAACTTTCAATTGATGTGATGATCTTTATGATAAGTCCTACCAAAGTGTTCATCGAGTAAAAATTGTCGGACAGCTCCTTGTTATAGTTATCGTCTTTGAAAGACAAAAAAATAAAATAACCAGGTGAGCGATTCAGCCTGCTGGATGCCTCTTGTTTCGAAATGAATAAGGGTTACATTCTGACAGATAAATGCAATTTTCCCCATACATCAAACTTGACCTGTATTTTATTGCCCAAACTATTGCGTTTAGTAAATATTTGTTTGAGTATTTCTATACTTATCACCTTCTAACAATTAGTGTGACAGGGGCTAGGGACAAAAGGTCAGTGTCACAGAGTGGTATATATGGGTATAAAAACCACGGATGATCAAAATGACGAACAGTATCGAAACATGGTGTGAAAAGATAACTTACTGTGTTCCGACTCGTCATTAACTATGTTTTAGGTGGCAAAATAGAACGCTGGTATACACAAGCTGCACGTGGGAACTTCCTTCATATCGAATTTGATTAATTTGTTTAATTATGTTCAAATATCTGTCTGTCTACCTGTTTGCATTTCGTAACAATATATTTAATGAATATATTAATTTAAATCCAGTTAGCTACATTTAAAGCTACAACTTTCCATGCACTCTATATGATAACAATTTGTTCGAAAATTAGGATTCATGCACTCTAATATCAATATATTTTTATCTGAACAATTTAAAATTTACAGCTCCTTATTTTTTTCACACATAAGAGAAGTACATGTAAATATAACTCTATTCTCCGCAGTCGATTTAAAATTTTAGTTTCCTGGTTGTACTGATATTATTATTTACCATATACAGTGCTTCTTTTGTCGTTTTGAGAGGCCCTACAGTTTATTTTTCTTGTAAATTCAGACAATTCACCGCATTTCATAATAGTCCATGTATTGTTGAACAGTAGTGTCACAAGTACATTTTCCCCACTTGTTCAATGCCGGTGTATTTTTACCAACAAAACAGAATACCTATACGTGCATGGCGGTTTATGTCTTGCATCTATGCATCTTTTAAGTAAAAAGTAGCACAAACATATTTATATACCTTCCACAAATATAGAGCATAAAAAGTTGGTATACAATAATATGCAGCTAATTATAATAATAGCTTTTTGATACCGTATATACAAGCGGTGTCTTCCAGTTTGTCCCATATTTGCAAATTACAGGTAGATCAGGAAAGATTTTGTGGGACATCGATGAATAAGAATATGGGACAATAACAATATAAATTAAAGTCTTCAAATCGCTAATCGTCAAACATTCTATGCCACTGATTTTGGCTTGCTTTCAACATTGCGATATTCTCTAAAATTGGGTGATTTCCGCTAGAATCTCAATATGATTACTCTTTCGTAACCGTGATGACCCGAATTTTTCAATCAAAACAACTGGTTACCTGGAAGTACCGGTAATGTTTTTTAGCGATCTTTTGGTTGCTTATGATATTGACCAGGGAACCAGATTAAACCACTGGCAATGACTCTATATATATATCGCGATCGTAGCCCTGAAAATATTCAACTCAACACGTTGACATACTGCCAAACAGTTTATATAGCGGGGAAACGCTCTCGGACCCACATGGGGTCTGGAGTAGGCCAGAGTGTAAACAGAGCAGCCAAGCCGCTAGAAGGACATACTCTTACTGAGTTCTTCGATCAGGTATCCCAAAGGCTGGGCTCCGCTACCTCCAACTACTTACAGACATCTACTAATACAATCCCCGCAGGGGGTGGTCGTGCGAGATCCGCAAGGATAGTCAAGACCATACCGTAAAAACCACCAATCAATCAAAGCCCTGCTAATGTATATGACCTATATAGTCATTGTAACGAGCCCCTTTATCTGAATCGGAAACTGGGTAATGTTCAATGCTAACCGATCATTTCATCTTTTAATGTAAACTTCCCTACGTTCTCATACACGCAGAAAACACACGTAGCTAGAACACATATGTATGATATTTAAGAGGTACACTTTGATATCGTACATGTATGAAGCTATGACGGTATACACGGCACCGATCAGCAGCTTAATGTGGAGAAGTAATAAATAATTATGCAAATCATGTGCGGATGTAAAGTACTGGAATAACGAGTGCAAGAAGTTGCTAACAACATTAGCGACTTAAAGAAGACGGATATGGTGAAAAGCAGCAAACGCTCCGGCGTACAACCTAAATACAATATAATAAATACTTTCAGAGGTCACCAGAAGGTCATCAACAGGTGTAAATACACCATTAAGTAATCCCCGAAAGGCTCCGACAAAGTATTAAATTCCATGGTAACAGAACGATGGCATTTCTTTAAAGTAAACTAAAAAGTCACATAACGACACGACGTAACATTGACGAACAACATCTGCTGACTGGTTACATTCACATGAAACAAGTCTGCAGTTGGGTTATACTAGTATTATAAGGCCTCAACAATTTCTATTTAATGTAAGATCAAAAATAAAATGAAACAACAAACAATAATACAATGTATATCCAATTCTCCCCATGAATCAGGAATATCAAAATGATGGACAACTAGGAATTGTTTTGTTTGTAATTTTGCTGTGTTAACATATATTCATTAATTGTAAATGATAATGGCGCAATACAAGACACTCAATATTTATATTACATATATCATTATTATTTCATAATTTTAATACCACATGTTTTAGCAACCATAAAAGTTATCTTAGAAACGCGTCTACATTATGTCAACTTGCCATATTGTAGTCGTGCAGTTAAAAAAAAGCGTAGGATTAAGTTATTATAGAGTTGACCTATTTTGAAGACTGAAAATTTATCTATTCACAGACTTGTTAGAAATTCAACTTTTGTACGCAACATAATCTGAAACATCTAGTGTCCTTAAACTTTTCGAAGAATATTAATGTCTTCTGAATACAAATAGTCGTGTAAGCACACCAAGACAAATGATCATGTATTTTCAAAAATCACACTTTCATTTTATTTGTAAGTTTCATGAATAACACGCAATACATGTATCTGGCAGTTCCGGTACATGTATGATACAGAATATAGCATCCACCGAAAGCACCAAAGGCCAGCAATGCGAAATATTCCGATCGAGACAGTTATCTCAGTGGTTGCAATGATTCATGCAACACGCACACACACACACACACACGCGCGCGCGCGTATACAGTCTTTATTGTCGTACGATATGTAACAACCAACCAAAAAATTAAATACAAGCTTACCAAGTAACCAGCCGATTTTTTCATGTTTTGAACTGTCCAGATCTAATAACTTAGTTCAAGGTTTCCACCATTTGAACCTTGCCGTTTTCGTGAAAAATCAAGATTTCATGCAAAAACAATGTGTTCCCTATTTTTAAGGAGATTGACATTCACTCGATAAACACATGGTTTGAGTATCGCTGTGTTATTAATAAGCTTCCATATTTGCTACGTAAACCATGTTACCAATGACTGTTGGCGTAAATATATTTTTTTTAATATTTGCACAATTGAAAGTACAAAAGAAAACACGTCGTTTATCATTATACTGATTCGGTTATTACGATGATATAGCAAAACTGAATAAAGTTACGAAAATAGACACGATAAATGATTTTTCTATCATTTTCTCCAACCCTCGTCAACCATGGAATGGGGAAGGTAGCATCACATCATGGCAAAAACAATGCCTATATTTAGAAATCTGACTTCCGCCAAAATCATGATTTAAGAATTGTCATATCTAATCGTTAGTCCTCTTTTGGCATGCTTCCGGTGTGCATTTCTGTATCAGCGGTTTCTGACATAGAAATCACGAACGATAACTCTAGTTATGATGGGGATCGTGACAACAAATAATCTTATCTGACAAATGAAAGATTAAATGTAAATAAAAATATTGACGTTTGTGTACACCTCTTTAAGGGTACGATACCACTGTAATCTTCCAGGTTCGAAAATAGTGCATGCAATGAATTTTGTGATTTGAAATGAGGAGGTTTATGCTGTGAAAGACCGTGAGTATTAAATAAAGCGTCAATTCTATTGATTATCAACTTAAAATACGAGCTCTTTTAGTTCACGATACAAGTATAAACTTTTTCGTTAAATTATCGAATTATTTCAAAGCACTTGGGTTAAACCGGTCCGACATTTGCTTTTATTTATGAATTGCACTTTGGATCATTCTTTTTAGAAATACTTAATCTCCTCCCCTTTTAATAATTTTTGTTTCATCTATTAACCATCGTGGGCCATTTTGTTGGCAACTTCTTAATTTCACTCTTTGATAAAACAATTTCAATTCAATTCAAATCTTTACCATATTAAAAGCTAAGTTTTAGTGACAAACATCTTTAAAATTCAACAAACCAAAATGCATGTTAAAAAACATTCCTCAGGGCGGACCCACGATTTCGGGTTGGAATGGGGGCGTAAATAGAATTAAAGGGCGTGAAGCGAAACGAATTGAAGGAAAAACAAATGCCCCTCGCCACCGACCCGATACATCCGAACTTGCTCCTATCATCTAGGACACTACCTGTTTCATTTCCTACCCCAGAAACTGTTAGCAGTCGATATGTCACCCTGGACCTTCTGTTGATATTTATCTCGGACCAATAATCGTTATTGCCCCACGAAGCCGTCTAATTTACTTGTTCATGTTCACCCTTCCCCTTTGACAAAACTGAATATTTGGTCCCTCCCCCTGGGTATTTGCAAAAAGAGAACGACAAACCCGAATCTATAGAGATTTTTGAAGGGGGGTTCTAGAAACAAGGTGTAACAATCTATTATTGATCAAGTGTTGTACTAAAATGCACGACGTTAACGCACCTAAACCCACCGAACTTATCCACCAAATGAGACAAGAAGACTTTAGAAGGTTTACATTCTCAGAGGGGTATAGTTCATATCAACAACCCTGCAACCCGATGATACGAAAACACACACTATATAAATTATCTTATCTCCGAAGTAAAGGGTAAAATATATGAACATTAAGTAATACTTAAGTCAACAATCAATCCATGGTAATGAAATTCCTGAGTTATTACTAAAACACGTCCCACTTTTTTTATTAGTCTCCATTATATGATAATTTTATAAATAGAGATATCAGGGCAGAAAGAAATTTAAAAGAAACCAAATAATATTTTACACGAAAAAATCCACTTCGTGAATGAAATTCATATCTAATCTAAGTGTTATAGAAGTAACAGAGTCATCCTTACAAAATTACAATATTTAAAGAGCTACAATTTGATTATATTGACGTGGTGGGGTTATAATGTAATTTGAAATGAAGAGGCATGATAAAAAAAATCTGAACAAAAATAAGGCTATAAAGAAAAAAGTGAAAAAGAAAGGATCTCTTATTTTCCTGAAATTTAATTGTACTTGTATATATTAAAAAGGCAGGAGAGAAAGAAATCATCCTAACCTCTAATAGATATATATAGTAGTTTCCCTAAGGCCACTCAAATTTCACTGAATCTATAGACATCCAAAAGGGGGACATTTGTTTTATTTTCTTTATTCATGCCCTTCAAATGTGATAAGGGTGCTTGTTATTTGATTTTCTTCATAGATAGTAAAATGAGTATGTGTTGTCCCACTACTCAATGAGTGGATGATTTATTGGAATTCCGTTGCAATTATCGTTGCTCCCACAGAAAGGGTTTCAATTTATATAGATAGGGCATACATAGTAAGCGATTTTTTTATGCTAACCGATGTCTTAGTTTCTTTTTTGTGGGACTTTTTTTACTATATGGACTGATAGAGCAAAATCTCGGGTTCCGCTGAATGGATTGATTTTAAATTGGTGTATGGTTTTACATAGATAAGGCATATGCAGTCCAATATCAACTTCCTGCATGGGTGGGGGTATATTCAGCACGAGAACCCCTGCAATTTCATATTTTATTTTAATTTTAATAACATGACAACAAAAAATAACAGTTTTGTACAGTTGAAAGAGTTGGACGAGGGCAGACATGACATACCGTATTCAAGACGTGACATTATTACCCGCTTTTATCCAGTAAATACTTACTATATTATATTAATAATTATTTTATTGTAAATTGTGTCTAATCCAAAATCATTTTGATTGAAGAATTTATTTTGCGTGTCGTTCACTGTAAGAAAATTGAAAAGCTGGAAATTAAAGGAGATAAAAAAAAAAAACTCCTTCTGGAAATTAAAGGAGATATAAAACTCCTCCTAAATACATAACGCAGTACCGCAATACCGCTTTACTGTGGCATGCAGTCGTTCCAGTTATTTAAAGCGAGATTTAAGTAGTAGTCTTTGTAAGAATCATGCAAATTCTGTGATACACCTTAAAAAAAGGCTACATATTTTTACTTTGGTTATTAAGTTGCTTTATAGGTCTATATAATGAAGTGCATAATTATTCGTTCCAATCTGTCTTGCTCTTAGTAGATAATCAACATGGAAAATCCAATTGTTTCTATTGTATTTTAGTGTCATTTACAAAGTTATGTCCCTTTATTTTAAATTCCACAGTACATTCTATGTAATTTATATCTGTTAAGAACAAGGGTTATATGAAAAGCCACATGTTAATTTCTGTTTACTAAAACGTTTTAAACAAAATATATCAACCGTGAATCACATTTTGCATGACTCTTAGCTGGAGTTCTGCCTAAGACCTTACATGGTAAAACAAAACCAACAAAATAAAACCAAAAACAACCAAAAACAACAAGATCAACAACAATATTATAACAAAACAAAACAAAGAAAAAAATGTCTCGCTATGAAAAAGCTCTTTACCTAAATGTACATGTTTTATAATTTAAATTTATATGATTCAAGATTCGTATTCAAATTATTCATATGTAACTTTAAATATAACAGTAATCCTTTTCCTTGTGTTGTAGGTAATGTTTGGCGATAGACTACACCTGTACCCAATAATACTGACCATCTACATTCCAGTAACATTTACCATCACGTAAGTAGTCCTAAAAACTTTTGAGTTATGTATACGTTACACAGTCCAAAGTTTCAATAAAATATACACACGTATATTATACTAGTAGCTAGACTTCTACTTAAAGGATTTGAAGAGCTATGTAGGTAGAATTCCATTACCGATATTTCATAATTGTGTGATCTTGTGGACACATATTTTAAAGTTTGAATATTTTATCTTAATCTATAAATACATATCTGGCTAGGATATATTATAGTGAAGGTGGTAAAATGTACACATGTACCGGTTCAATGCAAGCTTTCTGAAAATTGAATGTGTATCAATTGGTAAAAGTTTCCGACATTGATTCTTTGACTGAAAACTGCAATGGTAACTTACGAAGAAAACATTTTGAAGGAAAAATAAAATGGTTTTTAAATGTAACGACATGACCAGTGTTGTTGCTGACAGAAGTGGATGACAAGCAATTGTGTAAGTGGTCGAACATAGAACAAAATAATAGGCCAAAATTTACAACAAACGACGTCCAAGCTCATTAATTTACACAGTCCCATTATTGCCCATGTTCTGTTGCCATTTTGATGATGTTTACCGGGAAACTGGTATGATCTTAATCCAACATGTAAGACTGAGGGAATATTAAGATCATTATCATTTTCTATTGTCATCCATCTTATAATACAAGCAAAAACAAACACATAATTGCCATACTCCCATAGATAATTGTATCATCATCTAATTTACATATACTTTATTGAAACTGGGTATAATTTTCGCTGAATTTGTTCGTACATAGAAATGCATTATACATGCTCTGATCGAGCTTTCATTACTATGATTGACTGTAAATCCCTTACAACCAAATCTCCTTTCTGGGCCAAATTACTTTTTCCATCTAAGTAATAATGAACTCATAGTTCCTATTAGTAAAAAAAAACAAACAAACAAAAGACTAACATAGGGCAAACTAAAATGCTTGCATATAACCAAATTTTCTCAGGCTGTATTTAAAAATGGTCTACCTTTCCTTGCACATTCTAGATTTCATACGGGGAAAAAGTATGAAAAAGAGGAGAGGATCTGACATGTCAGCTTCTGGTAGAAAAAAAAACAACTTTTCTTGCATTTATTTCACGTACAATGTGCATATAAAATGCGCTGCTTTGTTTTTGTCTTTCAAGATACATTTTAGCAGTAACAAGTGGCCATGTTCAACCAGCATTTCCATACATTAGGTATGTAAATATTTCAGTCTCTTCAGACATATAATAAAACCTATTTAAACACATCACAAGACCGCAAAACACATCACAAGACAGCAAAACACATCACAAGACCGCTAAACACATCACAAGACAGCAATACACATCATAAGACCGCAAAACACATCACAAAACATATCACAAGACCGCTAAACACATCACAAGACCGCAAAACACATCAAAAGACCGCAAAACACATCAAAAGACCGCAAAGCACATCACAAAAAAGCAAAATACAACTTAACATCACACACAAAAAGGACCGCAACACCTGCAAAAATGAGAAGAAAAAATAAGAAACAACGAGTATTTACTATTTTATAAAGGTTTATACGATGGTGCATTTGTTGCGTTTCACCATATCTGGTTTTTTTCGATTGATTGTATCGTGAAAAAAATGTTCATTTTGTTTTTATATTGATCGGGAACAGATTAACTTAATAAGTATAAATATCATGTTCAATTACCTAGATCATCAATTGTGAAAAAACTATAATATACCATTGGCAAAAAGATACCCAAAGTAACGGAAGATTAAAAAAATGAGATTGAAAATACCTTATATTATTATTTCAACAATATTTTGAATATGTTATATTCCAACGAATTGGATTCACTTGCATGTAATTTTACTTTCAGTGATACCGGAACAACGCCACCAGAAAGCTGTGTTTTTGGTCAACTTTTGAATGTAGGAGCTGTCATAGGTAGGTTTGTAGAAATATTTTGTGCATGTACCTAAGCATTCAACGATAACTGAGTATTATAGTGATATACTCATACTCACATTCAGATTTGAATTTTTTTCTTTCTAAAGAGTAAGCCTTAAAGTTCACTGACTTATGTCATGACAAAATCACTGTTATTACATAACTTTGAAAGAGTAATCAATGGAACCAAGGTTATAGCGGTAATCAAAGAGTAATCAGTGGAACCAAGGTTATAGCGGTAATGAAAGAGTAATCAAGGGAACCAAGGTTATAGCGGTAATCAAAAGAATGTAATCCAGGGACAAAGACCAGACATGGAAAACAGACATACTCAACAAATAACATAAAGTAACTAAAATCATACATACAAAGTAACAAAAGCAAATGAGCAACTCGGACTCCACTAAAAACTGGGAGCATAGACCAGGTGCACCGGTAGGGTAAGCGTCCTCTGCTTTTCTAGAAACATCCACCGAGCTGCTCATAAAAAGTCAAATCCGGGGTAGACTAACGAGGAAAGGAAAACTATGACCCGTTGAATAAATCAGTTTTCATGGTGCAAATATTTGAAATATGAATAAAAAACGTTCTACATAGTTACATCGTTTTAAATCATACGATATAAAACTGCATCTTATAAAGCGACTAAATAATTTTATGATTAAAACATGAATGTAAACTCTATAATAATACCATTTTATAATAAACCCATATTCATTCGTTGTAGTAGATTTGACAGATTCAACTCTCAATACTATTAATCACTCGTGCATTCCTTTTCAGTTTTGATAGTGTTCTATATACGGTATCGCCAAATAGAGACACATTATGAAGGCTCTGGCAGGACTAAATTACTAAAATGTAATACTGTAACATTTGTTATGGGCATTAGCGCTGCATTTGGCATCAGTTTGGTTGGAAATTTTCAGGTAAGCAACGGATCGACGGACATTTAGCGATTTATTTTGTGTACAATAATTTTCAAGGCAAATAAGTTTGTTAAATTTCCTACCATGATTTGAATCTCCTGCATAGAAATACATTCGTTATTTCACATCTTTTTGTGCCTATCCAATATTCAGTAATAAAACCACTTCATTTCTCTGTATGTATGAATAGGATTTTTTATCGGTAATGTTCGAACGCCAAGTATTTGTTTTTCTCTCTAGAAAACGATAGACGTTATCAATTGAGCGGAATTATATGTTACAAACCAGTTATATAATGATTACATAGATCTGTCTTTAAAAATACTTGACTTTTTCATTTGAAGGAAACAAAAGTGATACTCCGTAATAAAACCACATCTTTTCGCTGTAGAGTCAGTGCAAATGTATGCACCGGATTTTTTATCAGTCATTGCTCGAACACTAAGTATTTTTTTCATCTATTACTAGAAAACTACACGTGATCAATATAGCGGAACGATATGGACACTGGTTATAAGAACTGCGGAGGAATCTGTCTTTCAAACTACTTGGTTTTTTATTTGTAGGAAACAAATGTGGTAGTGATTCATCTTATTGGAGCCATGCTTGCATTCTTAGTAGGGAGCATTTACTGTTGGATCCAGACAGGGATGTCGTATAAAATGTTGGACCTTCCAGGGAATTCTATAATCATTTGTAGAATAAGAACAATTATTAGTTTCTTAGCTGGCATATTTATCATAATGTGTATCCTTTGAAATCACACACACACACTCACTTATACAAACATCCACTTTAACTTTTTATAATCTTTTTTGTACACTACACATAAATAGGTTTGTTGTCTTTCCACCTTCCACGGTGGACGTAAAAGTATACACAATACAAACTGTCCAATAATCCCGACCACAAGCTATGCATATTTCAATGCCTGGTTATAAGATATTTTTTTTTGTTATAAAGTAAGTGGTATTTCATTTTGAGAGTTGGAATTTTGACACACACATGTTGTAGTTGGAAAAATAGCTTTTTCAACCACTGGCAATTTCAAAATGTGTCCTGAGCAATGTTTGTTACTTCCTGTTTCCGTTTCCCCAACCGCCTCTGCAATTGACTTTGTAGGTAGTTACACACTTTGCTAAGAACTTTTTTTCTTATCACCGCAGTATTCATATTTCCCAGTCTGTCACAGTCAAAAGCTCCAAACTGGGTAAACGTTACAGATTTGAATTATTGGAAGCCTGGGGCACCGGTAAGTGGTTTAAATATGTCTTAGATTATAGCTTATATGTGGAGTGCACGTTTAAAAATGAAATTCGGTTTAAATCAGGTTTACCACAATGATGGTTCAAGTAGAAACGATTATCCACACAATATTCTTCCAAATTATTATTAGGATGACATAGATGTATTTTAAATACATTTTGATGATTGTGTCAGAGACTTCAGACATTATTATGGTCGAAATTCCACTTGAAATTAGATAAAAATAACCGAAACTGGTGAAAATGTTGCGTCTACACCATGCCCTATTGATAATGCCTCATAAATTGGTTACTCTAGGTACCTGGTACTCCAAATACAAAAAGTGCACTCTGTCTCCAGAGATCGAACCGGAAACATCCTCATCCCTTTAATTAACACAAAAATAATCAGTTGCACTTTCATTTTCACTTTTATATGCTTACATGGTAACAAAGAAGGAATTATTCTTATATTTTCTACAATTAATTAAAGCTTATCTTGAATGATATAAAAAAATCCACATCATCAAACTAGTTGTTTGTTGTAAATGAAAAATCGGTAATCCTATAGAAAAGGGAGAACAACTAAACAAATATAAGACAAGACAAAACAAAGCAACAAGAAAGAAATTGAAACAAAACATATTTCAAACGAGTCAGTAGACCAGGTCATCGCTTTCCAGTTGACTTCTGACAAATATTCTCTTCAGTTGTTACAAATTATTCAGAATGCTTAGGTCTGTTCAACTCCACATAAGCATGCAATCTTATCAATAAATGCTACGAATAGCTCTAAACCGAGGGTAAAATTTCATAAGGAGCTTCTCTCGTAGAGGAGAAAGTCTTTATGATATTGTACCCTTTTTTTTAGACTGAGTGAGTTACGGTTTTTTAAATGTTCTTGACTAACCTGTCGAGGGTCGCACGGACGGATTGTTTTAGGCTGAGTAAGGGTTTTTTTTTAACGTACTTGACTACCCTGTCGGGTCTCGCACGGACGGATTGTTTTAGACTGTGGTTAAATAGCTATTTGAATGATTTCAGGCACTGTATTTTTCTTCCACTTTGCAAACATTGAAATACAGTTATCTCTCTTTGGCCAACCGTTACCCATTCATGTATTGGTGTATGCCCTCATCGGCGCTTTAATTAGGATAAATAAATGAATGAGTGTTTTTATTAATTATAGGGTTACAGTCTACGATTAATGGGGACAATATCGGAATGGCTGCTTGCATTCTCAACAGTGTTTTTTATGTTGACGTTTCACACCGAATTCAAATTATGGAGAATATATACACCAGAGTGTGCACGTAAATTGAAAAATTCATCATCGAACAACTATACGGTAACACAAAGTCAAGGGGCATTACCTTAATAGGCTAAGACGGCACATTTTGTATTTTTTAGAATATTTTTTAAGTGTTTATAATAAATTCTGGTTTGTTCAAAAGTGTTAGTATTATTCTTCAGTATTTAATCAAGTGTATATTCCTATCGTACATATTGGATCATTCGTGTATATTTTTCGCTTCTTAGAAATATGGCGTCCGGTAGGGTTGTTCTCAGTTATTTCATATGATTAGAACAGCATCTGTTCCTGCTAAGAGGAAGAGGGTCTGGAAGCGTAACTAAGGAACGGGAATCAATTATCAACAGCATGGCCTATATGTTTTTTTATGACTTTTTCACATTTTACGACGGAAATTTTGAAGAGTAAGCAACAGCGAGGGAAGTGTGTATAAACAGCTTCTCTTACAAATATTTATGCTAGATAATGAAGTTCCATCCATCATCCAAATAAATGACAGTAGAAGTAGGATGGTGTTGTATACAAAGTTCTAAAGGGTCAGCCTGACCTGTTTTTATCACTTACTGTATTATCGTGCACATGCAATGTATGTCTTTATAGAGAAAAAAAATCAGACAGGATGTGATTCATGTATGTCAAAAGCCCATCAAATTTACTTTAGCAGCTACATATCATGTGACCAGTCTAGTTCCATCTTTTTCATAAGTTTGTCATTGAGTTGTCGTGGTTGTATTTTTGAGATAAAGAGTACACAGTTTGTATGGTAAATTGGTTGTTGGAAAGTTATTGGTCTTGATGTGGTTGATTTCAGCTTGAGATGAACTTTTTGTTTTCTTCAAAGGACAGATCTATATATAGAAATGACTCTGACGGTTACGTTTAACTATAGCGTATGTAGGTCGAGAAATCGTCTTTTGTTTTGTAGAGTTCTCCATACTTAACCGCTTTAATTGACATTGTCAGAATTTACCGGGATTGTTAGTTTTAATTATTCATCGGTGACGAAAAAGTTAGTTAGAATCGTTGTTATCTTAATGGACTTGACATAGTATTAAACGTGCCAAGTTAAGCACCATTCCTGTTCCAAAATCTAGTGATATATATATATACTTCATAAAGATTTATAAATTCAAACATCGAGTATGGTGTTTCATAAGTTCATAATACAACTCTTCAAATTTCCTTAATGTATGCCAGTAGGAATCTTTTCATTAGTAGCCAAGTCAATGAAACCATCAGGAGAAAGCAATTTAACATACTGGAATCCTTCGGTCAAGGTAAGAAATACTTTGATATGTTATGTATGAAAGTAATTATTATAGATAAAAATCACCACTAGTATAAAATAGAAAGTTTTGTTATTTGGCCATTTTGGTCTTTATAGCTTCCACCATTTTCTGCAATATATGCATTGATTAAGGAGTGCTCGATTTTTGTATTTTCAAACCATAGATAATTGAATTTCTGGATTTTTAGGAGTTTTGAAATTTCACGACGCGTGTCAACAATTAAAGATAAAAGTATTAAAGTACAGTAACAGTGTATGCAATTAATCTGTTTTAGTTTATACGTCCGTGTGCACATTTTTTTCAAATATTTTACAAAGATCTCGACAATTAAAAAACCCTGTTTTTTTTAAAGCTGTCCATGTTAAAACCAGGCAGACCCTATGATATGGTTGGTACAGGATAAAATGTGTCCCACTTAATATTTTGTTTCAATGTAATGTTTATATCATATGTACGTCAAAGAGTAAAAAGATTTTTTTAAATGATAATGGATGGCTTGGAAAACGATTTTAAATTTCCCCAACAATGCAACCAAATTTTTGTACAAAAGTAGAGTTACCTCCCCTTTTCAATGAAATTTCAAAGTAATTTGTTTTCTCTTTAACCGTTGCAGTTAAACAAAATGCAACATTCAACTTCGAGAAAGGATGCATATATGATATGAAATGGATAAAAAAAATGTTTGAAAACAAAATTTGTCATGTGCAACCCACCGTCTGGTTTTTGCATGGACAACATGATTTTCTTAAAACGGAAAATAATAAAAAGGCAAGTCATTGACGATAGTATCCAACCAAGGCGAAAGTATTTGTCAATGCCAGTACGTGTTCGCTCCGAGTGCCGGTGTTGAAGGTTCGATCCCTATCGCTATTCTCGAGGCATATAAGAACATTGGTTTCTAGGTCCGACTAATGTGTCCGAGTATAATGACTTGTTTATTTGCGAGCGGTTGCTTCTGTGTATCGGGCTATTACAAGCAGGGCATTTCTACCTGTCTGTTTGTCTGTCTGAATTCATCTATCTATCTTTGCTTGTAAGTGCAATGCTATCTGTACGCTTTAAACCAACAAAAAGGTCTACAAACTGACGATACATTGATTGTATTTCTATTCAGATTTAACCATTCACTGTGTGAAATTTTTATACATTTATTACAAGGATAAAACAAAAGAGGTTCCGAAAAAAGCCATTAAATAGTGTTTCATGGTATTATTTGCTTATTTGTGTACTGCAAATTTACCCAAAATTGACAAAATTTTCCACGGTAAGTGGTGCGGGCTTTCCAGTCGCCGAAATTCTGTCCCTAGATTTGCTACTGTTTTATTCTTTGCAATTTCAGGGCTATGGATTTAGAATAACATCAACCGTATCAGAATGGTTAGTTGCTGTTTCTATTGGAGTTTTTCTATTGACGTTCTTCCCTGAATTTAAATGTTTTGAAATAAAAAAACCTATGTGCAATATAAATAACGGCTGTTTGAACACAAAACAAATAGAGCGTTCAGGAGGGGCTTTACCCTCATAAAAGAAGTTGCAGAGGTGTACATGTAACACTGCGAATTACTTTTTCTATTTTTGCAATAAAAATGTCTTTCAAGTGTGCAGACTTTGCTTTTAAACATGGTCAGAAAATGTATTACTTTCACATATAAAATAATACGTGCAAACTTAAATGTAAATCACACAGAAAACCGATACAGTAAGTATATGTAATAAATATAAAAAAATAAACTCGGAATCATTACCAAATCAGATAGTTAAAACTTGATTGTTCCTTCACATCGATATGCTAAAGAATATAAGAAGCATTTATTTCTGCCAGTTATAGAATTTAGAGTTATCACCCCTCTGTAAAAAGGACATACTATAAGTTCTTAAGGTAGATCATACCTATTACACTGACCATTCTTTTCTGTCATCTTACAAAATCATACAGACATATATAGTTCCTATTATTTAATAGTGTTTGAAATGATGTAAAAATAATTTACTTAAATTATTTCAAATGATTTCTTACGAAAAAAAATTAGAATGGTAAAATTAAAAAGCATCTTTCAAGTGGAGATAATTGGCGAGAAAACTTTTTCCAAAGGGGGGGGAAATTGGCGGGAAAATGTTATAGTGAAATGCATAGGGAATTTAGTTTTTTAATATTGCAAGAAAAAGATTTCGGTGACCCCTAATATTCGTTTTGAAATATGAATTAATGTTAGTTAAGTGTTCTTGATATAAAGTAATAAGATATTGTATCTACCATTTTTTTTAGAAGTTTGCGAAATGTGGAAATTCCCTACAGAATCCATATAAAATGTAGTAAAATATTGTCCTTTCTTTAAGGCTCAGTTATCTCAAAATAAAGTTCGGACACTATGTTTTTATATTAAAATTCTAAAGTATGTTCATTCAGGAGCATCTTAAGAAAAACTAGGAAAATGTATCAACTAGAAATATTAGGTATGATCTAACTTCAGACAGGTGTACTGAGATGCTGCACTGGATCCAAACCAACAATTCTACTTACAGAACCTAGTTAAAGACGCTCGTGCAATACCGGTAAAGGGTATCATCAAGGTCATTGAAAACGTCAGAAGTAGAAATTTCGGATTGTAAAACATTTCATATTTATTTAAGAATTGGTTATGATAAAAAATTTGTCTATTGAAAAATAACATACATTCCATGTACATGTTGTTTATTGCGCGAAGTGCAATAAACAAAATATGCACATGGAAAATTTACATTATTTTTCAATAGACAAATTTTTTTTCATAGCCAATTCTTATAAGTTAATTTTAAAACATATTTTTATCTTTGAACATGAGAAAAGTAGCTCTGAATTTAACTGAATAGGGGTGTGTCTATATTTTTTATTCATTGAGATTGTTTTAACCAATCAGATTACAGTATTTATCTCAAATTAATTTATTAAATTTTATAATGGAAGAGTGGGATGAGAATAAGTATCTGTTTATGTAAGAATCAGGCAATGTGTGGCACATTATTTTTTTTTAATTTGGTCTTTTTTGCCTCGAATATATTCAATATATCTGGAAAACAATTAAAACATATTTAAATTTACTCTGAACCATTTGTGACATGAATAGTTCTTGACTGCTTATATAAGAATTTTCCTGCCATTTTCCATCTGCTTTTCAACTGAATTTGACCTAACAATATCTGAAACAAGCAAACATTACAAACACTTTGGTTTTTTTTAGGTTATGAGGTATAAATACTTTGATAATGCAATAAACTTTCAGCGTTTTTTTTTCATGTACCACACCTTCTACACATTTTGGCTAATTCTTAAACAGAAAAGTAACATATTTTTTAAATTAGTTGTTTATCAAAATTAAGACTGACACATGTCATAGACAGATCTAAGCCTTTCCCCGAGGCCTTTTGCTAAAAAAACTGGTTGATTTTATAACTCACTAGAAGTTACTGGAGCGGACCCCCACTCATTCAGCGCCTGTCCCTTTTTTTCGAAATTTCTGGTTCCGCCACTACATGTATATGTAATGAAATATACTGGACATATTTATACGAAACGATACGATACGAAACGGAAACACTTATATCATTGGTCAGTGATAATGTTTGTCAATAAACAAGAATTTACGTGTTTGATAAAGATATCCTGTATAGATATAGTCACCAAAACGATAATATTGAGATTTACTTCACCGACGAATTCGAAAAAAAAACGTGTAAGTTTAGACTGGCTTTTCTTTGATGCTCATATTATCAGTTACATGACAACATTGACTGTCGAGCACCGTGCAAGGTGTATTATTGGCAGTATAACGCCCTGTATCTCTCGATAGCAAAATGTGCTTTAATCATATTGTACAGCGAGCAAAAATGGTGTGCTACTTTTTACGAATCACCTAAATGTATCAATCTTAGATTTTGAAAAGAAACAGTTATTTTATACAGTATTTATTTACAGACCTTTCAAAACCGGTACTTAGCGGCTGTAAATGCACAAATAAGATACCTAGATGCTCCCACGTCTTTTTGTGTTTCCGGTTTCTTAGTGATTTTTTCTTGTTCATATTTCCATTTTATCACTCTGGTCTTTACTTTTTTACTTGATATTCTATTTTCAAGAATAGCTCTTTCTGTACATTTGTTGTTTTTTACACAACCGTTCCATCACAGTACGTATACATTCTAATACAGTATATATTGTAGGATTTCTTCAACTGTTGTTGATCGCTGTTTAGTTTTGCTGCATATACATCGTTTGAAAGAAAACAAATCTTTTCAAATAAATCACGACCGAAAAGGAATCGACCAACTCAGACCGAACTCTGAAATATGCACATCATGGGCGGATCTAGGACTCGAGGCTATTATTAGTTTTTTTTGCCAGATAACAACATTTTTCAAAAGAGGTCACCCTCCGCAATATCCCTTGAGTCCTCCACTTTCCGTATAACTATTGCACCCAAGTGTCTCACAAAAAAGTGATAATAATAAAAAAAAAAACAAAACAAAACAAACAAACAAACAGAACAAAACAAAACAAAACAATGACACAAACAAAAGAAAAAGAAGAAAGAAACTAAGAAAACAGTCATGGCATGTTATGTATGACACCAAATGGACTTTTGGATCTGGATTAAGATGTATTGATTGTAACTTAAAAATATGTTAATTGAGTAATATAAACGATAACTTTTAGGGATAACTAAAATAAATAAATTAAATAAAACATGAAATAGAATATATAACTTAGTAAAATTTATGCTTGGGGTTAAGTTCAAGCGAGTTTTTCTAACACTGCGAGTTGACTGCCCTCTCGGTTTGTATTTTTGGTCGAATATTAGTTTTAAAGAGTAGTTCACTTTTGTGGGGTAGTTGTAAGTAACTTTTGATGATATCGCTATATCACAAATTGATTTATGGAATTTGTGTATGACATGAAGATAATTTCCTCCTACATAGGAAGTGCTACCAAAAATTTCCAGTGACTCAACGTGTGCGATTATATTTTACGTTAACAACCATTTCATTCAACTAATATTCGTGCGTAGTTGAACACTGTGTTCTCTTCCCACGCTTCAATTGATTCTGTGTAATTGTTGTTTTACCTGGAGGAATAGTTGTCATTTTCTCACAAAGGTAAGCCTTTGCAATGTCTTTTTTTTACATTCGCACTACTTTTTGTTTCGTTTTATTTGTTATATGTGTTTCATACTTATTAGTTGACCCGTTATATTTTAATACGTTAAGTCTAGACTATTGATCGAATTAGTTAAAGTTTGTTGAGTGCAACCGAGGCACCACATATACATGTATAATCATGATAATAACGAAAATCAATGGTAAACTATGTTTGTTTAGGTCAAGCTCACATGTACATTACTGATTAGCCTCTCGACATGTAAATAATCATTATCATAATAAATTAATTTGCCAAGTTATGAGTGGTACAGAAATTGTCTTCCGGTTTTCTGGAGATCAACACGACCATTAAACCATTCACAATCGTTGTAGAAAATATTTGTTCAGAGAAATGCGGAATTTCTTTATACATTATTTATCCATTACACCTGAGTGATGCTGCACTTGATCGATTGTTTAAGTCCACAGGTAAGTGGTTCATATCTTTATCAAAGGGATGCAACCACTTGCAGTTTTTCTGTTTATAAATAGATTTTCAAACGTATTAGCCAATATGTAGTATGTGAAACAATAAAGTACGTAATCCTACTAGGAGGCATTAATAATAAAATACTAATCAGCATTTTTAGAAGCACTGAACCAGAATATAATGTTATATATAATATTAAATGTACTTAGTGTACATGTACATGTATACACAATCTATTTCCATTTGCCCGTGCACGATCTTCATTTACCTTTCACCATATTCTTTGCGCCATGTATCCAAAGGAAAACCCCATAGAACAAAATTAGAAAAAAATATGAGCAGTGCTCACTGACTTGATTCCCGCACTCCCTTTTCGACAACATACACATTTTGGACTGCAGTTGTTTGGATTAAATGTAAAGTAAAGTAAAGTAAAATAATGGGAATCATTATGTATTAGTTTCATTAAGTTACAATCAGTGGTGTAGGAAGAGTAACGGATAAGAGATTGAAGTCCCTTTATATCCATATATTGTACAATGTGACACCTCTATTGATTTTGATCAAAATGTAAAATAAGAGGCGCACAAAGGGAATACGTAATAAATATTCCTGGACATTTTCAGTAAATCCCTTTCTGTGGTGTAGGAGGAGTAACGGATGAGACATGGATACCCCTAGTCTGTGCCTTTAGCTACTAACCCTATGCCCGAGACTAGTAATTGCTTGTTGGAAAACCTGATGGATGATGACAGAAACGAACTAAAGACAATCCAGAACACACTTCTAAACACAAACAAAAACCTGTGTCCGAACATATCTGCTATCATATTTGTCCTAACTATGCCAGGTTTTACAGCCACAGCAGAAAGTTCTTTTAGTGTAATGAACAGAATTAAATCCTACTTAGTAAGAACAACGATAACAACAGACCAACTTTCAGTACTTGTTATGGTACACATCTGTAGAGACGTGACGACGGACGATGCGTGATTACAAAATTGTCAATTTTAAGGGAAAGAAACTGGACTAATGGTTATAATACCAACTTTTCATAATGGTTATTAGAAAACTTACTATCAAGAAACTCTTGTTTTCTCCTAAAGCTTTGGCGTTTAGTTATAGTTATGAATATAGTGTTTCTGTCGAATTAAAAATTTTGCACTACTGAAAATTCCCAAACAAAATGGGAGTATAAAAATACTTCATCGATTTGAATCCACTATGAATATATTACATATTCTAATATGACGTGCTTCAGAGCTCTTTAGACCACATCCATTGTAAAAAAAACAATAAACATATGACCAACATTTCGTGCAACTCATAGGTTACGTCTATTCCAAAATAGTCAAGACCAATTAGAATTGAAATAAGTTACGGAAACTCCGTTGTATCATCGTATTATCACAGGCTGACCATTTGTGCCGCTATTTAACAATGCAACAGTGGGACATAAATGGCCAGCCCGTGGTAATACAATGATGAAATAGAGTTTTCGTGATTCATTTTTTACATAAATTTAACATGTATTTACAACTTTCGACGATATGTGTAGTGTTAAGTATGATGCAATAGTTAACTCATTAAAGTTTATCAAACACTTTATGATATGATCCGGCCAATTATTCTGTTGCTGAGACAAAAGTCTTTCTCATACATGTAAGTCAGTTACCTATCAGATACATGTATGAGAACTCTCTTTTATGATTGATTTTAAGATATAAATATTATTATTTACATGTACTTGATACATAATGTAAATGAGTATTGTACCGATATAGTGTACGGTAAATGATAACTTAGCAATGAATATTCCTTGCATAGAGTTTGCTGTATATGAAGACTTCAGTGCTTATGACGATATAAAGAAGTTACTAGGGTTGCAGTACTATACAGAACACACTGAAGAACAATCCAAACATTTATCATGTTCTTTGCTGCCAGCTGGTGCTTGGGAAGGTGGATATGGATTTTGCCCATCGTGACAAATGTGTGGATATGGTTTTCTTTTGGAACAACGTAAGTATGGTAAACTGGTATTTGTATTGCTTACTTGCTAGGGTCATAGTATGATATAGCCCCGATTACGCTTATTTTATACCAGTTCTTCTCCGTATCTATCAAAATCAGAGAACTTTAAAAAGTACACGAATTAGAATTTCGTACATCCGAACTTTTTAAAAGTACTAAGGTTGCATTATTTAGATAGGATTGAGGTGCACTATTTCGTACGCAAAATTGCCCTTGAAAACTGGTTTTTCAAAAATGCAAAATTTCGCACGAAGTGTAAAAATCAAAATCATGAACAAATGAGCAGAAAAAGGTACACCTTTTTTACAGTAATATCATGCCCGCTAACTTATTCTGGCAGTTTAAAGTGTCAGATACTTCGGAAAACCTATCTTTTGACCATTAACTTTAGGAATGCACGCATAATTTATTATGAAAACTGATATGTTTTTTTTTTATTATGTTACCATGGCTACAGATTTTCATGACAAAATAATGAAGAATATCTATCTTTTTTCATGGATCTCCATAATGTTGTAAGGTTTTGAAAAATATATATACTTATAGGAAAAACATGTTTATTTCCACAAAATGTCATAAAGTTATCTGCAGTGAGCTATCTATATAGTGTAACCTATTGACTTGTAGTTGAATTGTTTCCGGGAAGGGGAAGTGGAATAACAACAAGTTCAAGGACACTGTTATGCAGTTTAGTTATTACATAACTTACACTTTAAATAGTAGTCTACTTAGATAAACGTTACTTTCGCCTATATCAGTATGTTTTCTAATCATAGTTTTCATTATAAATAAGAATGGGTAAGGAAATCGTTACTCTGCAGTCTGTCATTCCTTACACTTTCTCGTTATATAAATAGATGAGATCATTTCTAACCTCTCAGAAAACTGTCCTAAAACTGTCAAAAAAACAGTTTTATGACAAATTTAGAACAGTTCTCAGACAGTTCTAGAGCCAGCTCTACTGACAGTTCTAGCATGCTAGAACTGACAGAAGAGCTGGTTCTAGTAGTAGGTAGTAGAACTGTTCTTGTAGAGCCGGTTCTGCTAGTGGAACTGTCATTAGAGATGGCTTTGGAACTGCACTAGGACACATGTAGAACTCTTCTCGAGGCGGCTCTTTTGACAGTTCCCCTGAGAGGTTAGAACTGAACTCATCTGTACCTTAGTTTTGCTGTCCTTTTTCGTCTTCCCAGGACTTGACTTTTTGTAAGCATTTCGGCGAGTGTTTCTAGAATAGCAGAGGACGCTACCCTACCGGTGCATCTGATCCATACACAGTTTTTTGTAGAGTCCGAGTTGCTCATTTACTTTTGTTGCTTTGTACTTAGTATTTTTGGTTATTTTATGTTCTTTGTTGTATGTGTCTGTTTTCCATGTCTGTTTGTTCTTGTATTACATTCTTTTGATTTCCATTAGAACTTTGGTTCCCTTGATTATTCATCAACATCCTTGGTCCTTTTTCGTTTTAATTTACCCGAAACTGAAATCTGGGCAAATCGGTTGGTGGTCCTAGAAAGTCAGAGGACGTTAAACCTACTTTGCCGATGGACCTTGGACGTATTTTCTGTTTTTAGCGGAGTCTGAGTCGTTCATTTATTCTTTACTTTCTGTGTTTATACATGAAGGTCAAAGCTCAATGTCTTGGGCAAATATTTACACGGCAATGGGATGCCCAGAATGTCCTTTGTTTTGACACTCAAAACAAAAATATATAGGTCCTTCATGTACATGTACGTCGTATCAAATGGAGGTTTTATAAACTATGGTGTATATTAAGTTCCATGACGAAACAGCATCACAACATAAACAGATGTACAAAGTGATGCCCTTACACTTTACGTAGACACATTATTTAACAAAAAAAGCACTCTAAGTAGTACTAACATAGAAACAAGAAAGTACATTTGATGCCCCTGACAAGATAGATGTGTCTATTGTTACTTAGGCAACAACAATAAATAATCAACTTTTCACTTAACTGCTAAGTTGCTAAGTATTTGTTATACCTATCCTCCATATACATGTGCACGAAGAAGAATTAATACTTTTACAAGTCTTATACGTACAAAATAGTATGAGTACAACCATACTGATCAACTATCAACATGTAAATTTTAACGTATCTTGCAAGTTGCTGCAAGTGTTTTAAAACGAAAAATAAGAATTTTTCAAAACATTTAACAGAGCTTACCATTATGCATAGATATTTTAAACTTTCCCAAAGTTTGATTTTAATTGGTGCAAGCGTTTTTGAGCTTTTAGCGGGACGGACAACAAAAAACTCCCAAGTTTTAGTTCTGGTCATAAACAACCAAATGAACCCAACCCTGCAAAACTGACGTGTGATTTTAAGCTGTACAAATACACAATTATATATTTTACGTAGACAAAGTGAAAATCACAGAGAGAAGATTAAAACAGGTGTCATAAATAACGTAATGCATTCAAATAATTACTAGTATATACGGCCTCTGAAATTTATGGGATAATGTAGTTTATTGTTTGTATTAGTTTTCATGATTTGAAACCGTTCAAGTCAAATGATAGTTACACGGAAATGACCGAGTATTAACGATTTATTGGCATTCAGTAGATGCTTTTTACTGTAATACCATCAAAGATTGGATTAGTTTTCGTGGAGATGTTAAGAACATCAAAAGTTCACCTCACCTATCCTCTTCATCCCCAGTGGGACATAAGGTCATAACAAGATCCCGCCATTTGTCTCTGTCCTGGGCCATGTGTTGAGCTTCGCCAAGGCTGTAACCAAGTTCTTCTAGCTTTGCCAGCACTGTTCTCCTCCAGGTGGTGCGAGGTCTGCCCGGTTTCCTCTTCTCAGGTGGTGTCCATGGTAGGGCAATTATTGGCAGGCGGTCATTTGGCATTCTGAACACGTGGCCTAGCCATCTGAAGCGTCTCTTTTTTTTTTTAGGTCTGTTGCAATGGAATGGCATTTACACATTCTTAACAGATCTTCGTTTGTTATCTTCTCTGGTCAAAATATACCCTGGATTCTTCTTAGGCATTTGTTTTGGAAAACTTCTAATTTCTACAAGTCCCTCTGAATGATGCGCCAACATTCTGACCCATACAACAGCACTGGCTTGAATTTACTGTTGTATATGTGTATTTTTGTTCTCTTGCTGTATACCTTTGTATTCCATACATGTTTTAACCTGGCGAAGGCAGTTCGAGCTTTCGATAATCTTGCCTGGATGTCTTTCTTTGTGTCGTTGTCAGAGCTTATTATGCTGCCTAAATATGTGAAGTTTTCAACTGTTTCTACTGGCTTTTTGTTAATAGTGATTGTGTAAAATTGGTCCAAAATTCCCAATAAAATAAACAAGTAATCTGAGTGTCAGGGTTCTTTATTTCATCATATGTGGATATGTTTTACAAACGAAAAAGGCCCTGAAATAACAATTACAATAATTAAGTAACAAGCTTCACGATTAAAATTGGGTTACATACATATTATGTATAGGAAAGACATATTATTTCAATATAAGAAACAATATTAAAATAATAACTAATGTGCTAAAAATATGAAAACGTAGTTATTATTCTTGATTTAGAATATTTAATAAATAATTTATCTTTTAAGTATTTTTAAGTTTATAAATAGTTATACTGTTGTCAATCTGTAACACCTCAATTTTACTTATAAGTTTATGTATACAAGTTTGAATTTTAACCATTTTATTATTTTATTTACAAAAAATATAATATTATTATTACCTCAATATTACTGTTATCGATTATTTGTTATTCATACTTTATCTATATCTGTTTATAAGGTTTTAGCATTCATTCACAGGATCACACACATTTTACACACTAATCAATCAATCAATCAAATATTGTAAATTAATAAACAATATTATTTCCACAAAACAGATGATTAAAATAACTATTAAGGTAATTGTTATTGTAAGGAAAGAAACTCAACTTCATTGCATTATCAAATCTTCCACAGACTTTAGATTTAGTCAAATTATGTTGAAGTTCAAAGGAAATAAATTATGGCTTTCTTTCTTCAATAGTTTTCATTAGAGTGTCCAGAACAAAAAAAAATATTCCCGCTCAAAACCAGTTCCTGTGTAGAGTCAGTGTTCTACCTATACCATCTTCCCTAATGACAGTGAAAACTGGGATGTCTGGGTTATGCTGTTCTGTAACCACATATGGTGTTTCTTCCCAGATGTCTGCCAACTTGTGCTTTCCCTCATGAGCAACTATTTTCACTAGCACACGATCACCTTTCCTGACGCCAGCTCCTCGGGCATCGGAGTCATAGGTGTCTTTCTGTCTGGCGTGTGCCTGTTGGGAAGCTTCAGCTGCTAACTGGTAAGCATGGCTCAATCTGTCGCGTAGATCCTGTATATACTTGCCAGTAGGCTTCTTCCTATTCCTATGCAGGCCAAAAGCGACATCTATCGGTAGTCTGGGATTTCTGCCAAACATCAGGAAAAACGGAGATACTCCTGTAGATTCATGTCTGGTGCAGTTGTAGGCGTGGTGCTACATATGACTTCCAGTTGGATTTCTTGTGTGGCTCCAGTGTTCCAAGCATACCAAGTAGAGTGCGGTTCAACCTTTCGGTCATTCCGTTTCCCATAGGATGGTAGCTGGTAGTGCGGGACTTCTTCATTCCGGTAAGGGCGCACAATTCTTTGATGACATTGCTCTCAAAATTGGCTCCTTGGTCAGAATGAATTCGCTGTGGTATACCGTAGTGGACGATGTAGTTGTCGAAGAGAGCCTGAGCAGTGGTTTTCGCTGTCTGGTTTCGAGTTGGAACTGCTTGCGCGTACCTAGTGAAGTGGTCGGTGATCACTAAGATATGTTGATATCTTCCTTTAGATAGCTCAAGAGACAGGAAGTCCAGGCAGACAAGTTCCAATGGAAACTGCGTCATGATGCTGACCAAGGGCGCTCTCTGTTTGTCCGGTGTCTTTCTACGGATACATCTTCCGCACTGCTTAATCCACTCCTCAACCTGTCTGTCAATGCCGGGCCAGTAGAATCTTTCACGGACAAGTGCCAGAGTTCTATCCTGTCCAGGGTGACCCATATCATCATGAAGTGCTTTCAGTACGATATCAACATGTGCCGAGAGTTGTTTGGTGATGGTATTGTCATCGTTCTGTACAATCCTGTAAAGTATGTTGTTGTCAAGTTGAAGGCGATCGAACTGTCTAAGTAGTGGTGTTGGTCCAACTTCAGTTACAGTGGGTTTTCTTCCTTCCTTCACAAACTGTACAAATTGTCCAATATTGGGATCAGCTGCCTGTGCTCTTGTCCAGTCTACGATGTTATCTGGTATATCATCATCCTCATCTGCTGGTACTGATGACGGGTCTATGGCTAAACTCTCTATATATGCTGGTTGGACGGACAAGTTGCAAATTGCCTGGACGGACTCTTCAGAGATGGTTTCTGTGTCTGTCTTGTCAAAAGGCAGGCGACTTAACGCATCAGTATCTCCATTCTGCTTTCCAGGACGATAGATGATGTCGAAATCGAATGCTGCCAATCCAGCCAACCACCTGTGTCCTGTTGCATCAAGTTTAGCCGAGGTAAGCACGTACGTCATGGGATTGTTGTCGGTCAGTACAGTGAACTTGGTTCCAAACAGGTAGTCCCGGAACTTCTCACTAACTGCCCACTTCAAGGCCAGGAACTCCCTCTTGTGTGGTGGGTATCTCTGTTCTGACTTCGACAATCCTCTGCTGGCGTAGCTGATGACCTTCTTCCCGTCTGTTTTGTCCTGATAAAGCACGGCTCCTAGTGCTGTACCCTAGGCATCGGTGTGGAGCTCAAATGAGAGTTTACTGTTGGCATACCCAAGGATTGGTGCTGTTACTAGCAGTTCCTTCAGTCTGGTAAAAGCGTCCTCCTGCTCAACTCCCCAGGTCCAGGGCTTTTGTTGATGTTTCTTGGATCTCTTGGATGTTTGGATGGGCATCAGGTTAGTCAATGGTTTGCTGATGGTACTGAAATTCCTGATGAACCACCTGTAGTATCCAACAAATCCTAAAAAGCGTCTGACATCTTCTGGGCTCGATAGGATCAATTTCGACTCCTTCTTCTGAGACGATGTGGCCGACGCATTTAACTTTCCTCTTGAAAAATGAACATTTGTCCGGTGCTTACTTCATATTGTGCTGTCGGATTCTGTCGAAGACAAGTTGATGGTTCCCTAGGTGTTCTTAATAGTTCCTACCAAAGACGTCGTCGATAAAGATGCAGCATATTCGGAGATGAAGATCCGAAAGACACTGTTCCATCATCCGTTGATAGGTTGCTGGCGAGTTGGTCAATCCGAAGGGCATTCTATTGTATCCATAAAATCCGAGTGGTCCAGCAGTGAAGGCCGTTCGTTCCTTATGATTTTCCAAGATTTTCACCTAATGGTATCCACTTTTCATGTCGACCTTTGAAAAGAAGGCATTGCCGGCTAGGGAGTCTAATAGTTCCTCAATTCGGGGTAAGGCATAGCTGTCTTTCTTCGTCTTCTGGTTAAGTTCTCTGTAGTCGACGCACATCCTTAACTTCCCATTCTTCTTGCGTACTTAGACTACATTGGACGTCCAGGGACTATGTGATGGTTTGATGGTACCGTTCGACAGCAACTGCTGTAGATGAGCCTTCGCTTCGTCATACATGGGTGGTGGTATTCGCCTATACCTCTTCTTAAAAGGCCTTTCATCAAGCAGGTCGATTCGATGTTTTACTTCTGTATTTCCAATGTCGGTGTCATTCTTAGCGAAGATGTCGTCGAAACTCTCTATCAGTTCTTTTCCCTTCTGTAATTGGTCTTCGGTCAAGTCACTTCTAGTAATTTCAATCAAATTAAGTGCAGATGTTGAAGATGGTGTTGATTGAGTGGTTGAAGTTTGCATAATACAGCATGTGGTGGTATAACAATGGTTCTTGTTTATACATTGGCCATCTGAACGTTGACATTCCCATTGGTCTTATATTGGTACTGTACAAGTCTTGGTTCTACTTCAAGGTCTGGGTGGTTTTGTTGTAGCTTAGATGGGTGCAGCATGGCTGGCGTTGTAACATAAGGCATCTCCTTGCCTACAAAACATGATCTGGCAAGATGTGTTAGGTTTGATGGTAATCGCCTTCTTATCAGCATTCTTAATAACAGCTAGGACATGGGTATTCCTCTGAAGTTCTTTTTCTCTCAGGATGATAGCTCTGAAGACTAAATACCAAGGTGTTCTAAGGTGGCATGTCTGTAGAAAACTGGTTCCATGCTGTTCCTTCAATGACTCAATCAGTGGTGTAAGGATGTTGGTACCTAAGAGTACTGGGACATGTGTGTTGTATGGAGTATCTGGTACTACAAGTAGTAAACAGGCATGGTCTGTGCTACAAAATACTTTACTTGGTTGGGACTGACAGTAATGTTACTCCTCTCCAGTTGTCACAGTTCTGCAAATCTCCTTTTTTCGCGATTTTGACAATAAGACCTTTCGACCAGTCAGGTGGTATGTGTTCATTTTTCCAGATGTTTGTAAACAGGTTGTGAAGTATTCTGCTTGAAGTGTTGATATCAGCTTTTAGTAATTCTGCACTGAGTCAATTCCAGCGGCTTTGTTGTTCTTCAGCGATTTAATGGCTTTTTGCACTTCGTCTTAAGTTGGTGGATCAGTATCTATGTTGGCATCTTCAGCAACTGGTGTTGGATCTGCTATAGATGTTGGATCGGTGCAATTCAAAACTTCTTTGAAGTGCTCTACCCAGCGTATAGCTTGTTCTTCCTCGGTAGTCAATGTATTGCCTTGTTTGTCTTTGACCTGTGCAGTTTGTGAGTTGTTCTTGTATCCTTGATGATTTGGAATTAAGGATTTTCTTTTTCAGGTCCTTACGGTCTTCAATTTTCTTCCATGCTTCCTCAGATAGCCATTTCTTATTTTTCTTAGTTTGGTATCCTACAGTATCTTTAGCTGTTTCAAGATAAATATCTTTTATGAGATGTATATTATCATTCTCAAAATTTTCAAGAACACTGAATCGGTTACGTAGAGCAAGATTGAATGATCTTTTGACTTGGGATGTTCAGTCTGGATATATCTAACCTTTTCCTGATGTTTTCTTGTTTCGGTGTTTTCCTAAGTTTAAGTTGTATTACTGCTCGTATCAGATAATGGTCACTGTTAACATCTGCACCCCTGAAGGATCTTACATCTAGAAGGGATCTTCTCCATTTTGAATTTATTAACACATGGTCGATTTGGTTCACAGTATTCCCATCTGGTGACTTCCAAGTTTATGGATGTTCTTATGTGGAAAGACAGTGCCTTCAATTATACATCTGTTGGTAAGATCAAAAAATTAACGAGTTGTTCTCCATTTTCATTTCTTACACCACCATGTTTTCCAATAACTTGTTCTATATTGGTGTTATCTGATCCTACTTTAGCATTGAGATCTCCAGTAACAAGTATCATATCATGTTGAGGAATTTGAATACAACTTGTAACTGGTCATAGAAGTCATTCTTGTCCTCCTTAATCGCTTCGTTTGTAGGAGCGTAACACTTTATAATGGTCAGTTTGCAGAATTTGGCATTGAATCTTGCGGTTATTAAACGGTCGTTTATTGGTTGCCACTGTAATAATGTTTTCTCTACCTCTTTGCTGATAATGATAGCAACTCCACTGACATGATTGGTTTTTTGTCCTGAGTATAGAATTGTATGTGCACTGTGCAGTCTCATTTTTCCTGATCCTGTCCATCTACATTCACTTATACCGAGGATATCTATATTAAATTGCTTCATCTCTTTCGTAACTTGGGCAGACTTGGAAGTTTCATACATGGTACGTACATTCCAAGCTCCAACTTTGATCTTATGTTTTGGCTCTTTTTCTGTTTTCTAGCTTCCTGGTTTTGGCTTTCACTAGAAGCTGTCATACTGCCAATGGTGTCTTCTTGGCTAGAGTCTTCAGTAAGACCATTTACAGAGTTATTCATATTTCTTGTTATGGTTTCTGTAACAGGGTGTTTTTTTCTAGGATGGGGTTGTTAGCCCCATGCCAAACCTCCACTCTGGTGGGCCTGTTTTTCTCTCCGGGTTGTCCTTCCCGTAGATGCTGGCATTACCCTGCTTATGGTTGCACCCAACCAGTTTTTCTGTCTGGGTTTGCTCCCATAGCCTTTGGTAATCCAATACCCATCATAAGGCAGTGATATTATTTAACCCATAGCTGTGGACTAGGTTTGCAGGCATCATGGCGTATCCACACACCGATAGGCCATGCATGCCGTTCATTTCGGGGCCTAGTCACCTCCTAGATCTTGTGTTTTAGCCTGAGACCGCAAGATCTCAGTTACCATCTACCACCTCGAGGAGGATCCCCATATCTGGGGACACATAGGTCTTACTGTGGAGAGGCAATGATTGGCAGGAAGACTTACGCACTCGGCTTCCTTGTTCGCAGCAAGCTGCTAGCCAATGGTGTGGCTGGGGTGCACCGCAACACACAAACTGTACGCATCACACAGTCATTTGGAAGACACATCAAAAGTTCATTTGCATTTAAATCTGAAGTAAAAGATTTTATTTTTATTAAATGAAATATTTTAATTTTCAAGATATTTATACAACATAATCTATTGTTTTTGTAAATGTCATGTTGATCTTTAACGATGATTTGTTTTATTGTCGATTGTTACTTTGCGTTCAACAAAAACGTGGTCTTTTGAGAAATTGAATCATTAGTAAAAAGTAACTAGTACTGAAAGAACGTAATAAAATAAAATACGTTTTGTAGAAGAATCTGATATTATTTCCATCTGCATTGTTGTATGATGGGGTTGACATTTTAATGTTATCAGAATTTTATTACTATTTTACAGGTACGGATTAGCCGTAGCACAGAACCACACATTTCCTGATTTCCCATACATAAGGTATTAATTAGTCCTGTAATATTGTATACAATGAATAGTTCGAAAATGGAAGAAAAATGGGATGGCAAAACACTTGAGTAAACCAGGCTTAAAAAATATAGGCACAGCTAACTTAAACATAGAGTCATACACCTAAAGAAAACAAGTATTATCTTTTATAAAAAGATGGCCGACGTAAAATTGTAAAATTTTATAATTTTCTACATTACATTCAGGAAATAACACATGCCACGCAATTTCGATTCAAGTTTTCGAACGCCACTAAGTTATCAGTATTTGGCCAAAGGGGAAACAGAGTTGCGATCAGGTGACTTGCGTTTCTATGGAAGAGCGTCTTTAAGGTCGAAGGGTAAAAAGCGAAAATATACCGACTGCGTCGGAAAAATGATAAAAATGCCAATTAGCTATGTATCGTATGTTGATTCACTACTTTTTTAACATGTAAAAATATGGACTTACAATATATCATCGGCTGCATGATTCTTGACTTAAGGAGGTAGACCTATGTTAAGGGACACAACTCTTACAAATCATTGGAGTTATTTCCCTTAACCTAGGTCTACCTCCTTAACTTGTATTTAGACTCTGATTTCCTCAGTATTTTTATCTTAAGGTTTATATATATGCTACTTTGATTGCTTGAACTAACTGTATTTTTACAGTATGTCTGCAGATCATATTAAAACAAAACTTTTTTTTCTGTTATAGGAGATAGGAAACCGTTTTTAAAAATGCAAAAAATGAAAGATATGGTAAAATATGTCGTGAACATTTTGCTTTTCCTCTTTTGGTTTTCCTCGGTACATTGAGATGATGAGTGTTGCATGACTTATTTCAAACATCACAGTTACATATTTCATGCACCGCAAGTAGTTTTCCTAATAAAATACTTATGGCACTACTATGGTACCACGAGTAGTTTTCCTTCCAAGATAGCTATATAAGGTACCACAAGTAGTATTCCTTCAAAAAGCTTGGCACCACAAGTAGTATTCCTTCAAAAAGCTTGATACCACAAGTAGTTACCTTCTTGAACTGGCTCTAGCTCCAGAAGTATTTTTTTTTCTAAAAACAAAATGTGTTCTTAAAAGTCTCCTACCGCAGAGTCGCTTGATACAATGAATGTAGTTAGATTTAGATGAGGTACCATTTACGTTTTAATTTCCGTTTGATCACGTAACATTTAATGGAGTTAGGTCCCTTGGTTTTGTCCGCTGTTAAAATTTGCATGTCCGTATGTAAGTGGCTTGCAATACTTGATTTTTTGTATTATTCGAAGGATTAAGTTCAATTTCAGTTACATCAGATTATTTTTGACAGAGTTGTGGCCATTTCATTTACCACAGTAAGAGATATAATTTTATGTACATTGCTGGGGTATGACACCAGAGAAAAGTAAAGTGACCAATGTGTATTGCCAAGGGTGACATTGCTTTTCCAAGGGAGAGAAACTACTGGGTTACATTTAATCGTTACAATTCCTATAAATTTGCGGAATTGTTCAACACTTTAAGCATTTTTAAATTAAAAAGATGAATCAAAATTTATTTTTCGACATCGATGTCTATAATTATGAACACTCGAATTAAGCTGTGAAGCGCTCGATAATTTCCACGGTGGACTAACAAGCTTACGAAAAGTGATTGGCCCGAAAATTATTTGGATATATGTTTTACAGTGATGAAGTTTTGCTCAGATTTATAAGTAGTTACTATATTTGTCAAAGTATTATATAAAACATAAGGACATATATAAACAGCAAGGCATGGTTACTTTATAGACATGAACTAATATATAAACAGCAAGGCATGGTTACTTTATAGACATGAACAATTATATAAACAGCAAGGCATGGTTACTTTATAGACATGAACTAATATATAAACAGCAAGGCATGGTTACTTTATAGACATGAACTAATATATAAACAGCAAGGCATGGTTACTTTATAGACATGAACTATATATAAACAGCAAGGCATGGTTACTTTATAGACATGAACTATATATAAACAGCAAGGCATGGTTACTTTATAGACATGAACTATATATAAACAGCAAGGCATGGTTACTTTATAGACTTGAACTATATATAAACAGCAAGGCATGGTTACTTTATAGACATGAACTATATATAAACAGCAAGGCATGGTTACTTTATAGACTTGAACTAATATAACGAAATGAATGCTTTCTTTTGGGTTTTTGACCATTTGTTTTGCTATATTTCTATGATTCTTTATTTATGTTCGGACTTTATTGTTCGGAGATTATGGTCTGGACTTTCTTAGATTCACAACTTTATTGACGAAAAAAACTATTGAATTAATGCTTGTAGTATATATATTCCTTGCTTACTTTGCCTGCGGTTTCATATGCTTGTAGTATATATATTCCTTGCTTACTTTGCCTGCGGTTTCTGTAGACTTGATGCATTGAATCACGTGTACGGCATATCGAAATTTGCAATATATATGATTGGTATTTTTATATTTTGTTTTGTATTTTCTATGTATAGTTACACAGGTATTGAAGAACCAGAGAGTGGAATATTTACATTCTGTGTGGCTGTTGCTGCTATCATGTGTAAGTAACCTCTTTCGTCTACCCCGGATTTTACTTTTTATGAGCAACTCAGCGAGTGTTTCTAGAAAAGCAGAGGAATCTTACCCTATCAGTGCACCTGGTCCGTTCTCTCAGCTTTTAGTGGAGTCTGCTTATTTACTTTTGTTACTTTGTATGTATTATTTTGGTTATTTTATTTCATTTGTTGTGTGTGTGTTTTTGTTTGTCATGTCTGGTCTTTATTCCTAGATTACATTCTTTTCTTTCATTTCCTCTAGAATCTTGATTCCCTTGATTACTCTTCCATACTGTAAATGAAAAAAAAACTGCAAATGAAGGTTTTAATAACGTGGTTTCTATTACCCGACATGACTAATCGATCAAACTGATCATCAATCACTTATTGGTCACTAATCGATCAATAAGTTCTGATAATCGAACACATCGCTCAAACTCTAAAAAAATTGATCGATGGATTTTATGAGTAAATAGTGATCGACTTTTATCGATTATTGATCAATTACCACATTTTCTTGCTTACTAGTCAGGAATAATTCCATATGCTTAAAGTCCATTTTAATATAATTTAGGCAACAACATCAATTCATTTCTATTTTTTTCAAACCAATCACTAATCGATCATACTTTGAACAGGAATCATTGGTCAGACATTGGGAGTTTAATCGACAAGTGTTCCATTTAAAAAGCTAATCAAGCGAATAACTTTCGATTTGTAACTGGTAAGTGATCTATGATCAGTGGCCTATTCTAATACTAACTAGTATACTTATGTATATACAAATCATTTTTTAATGTGCACTTCTAGATCTGTATTAGATTGTTTATTTTTAGTAAACATGAATCACCGAATGGACATACTACAAATTGAATTTAAACAATATTACAGTTAATGTCATTATTATTTTTTACAGTGGCTGCCAATGCAGAAATGAGATTTCTTTTTCTACGGGAGAAGATGATTAGAAAAAAGGAAAAATATACTAGACGTTGGAAAAAAGCTAACATTGCAGGCCTCATTATGGCGCTGTTGTCATCACTTGGACTTTTGCTTGTGGCCTGTTTTCAGGTAAATAGTTGCACAGCAACAGATATTATGACACATGAATAGCTCAAGATCGATCCGTTGAAAATGACGTATGCAGTTGGGAAGTTCTGTTTTAATAACACACAAATGGGTACAAATAGTTTTGTCCCTTGTAGATAAAGCCTAAAATTATTTAATTTTTTATACAGTAATATAGCTGAAATATTGCTGCTCGGACGTTAAACCCCAACAAACAAACAAACAGTAAAACAGGTTCATCAAAACACACAACGGTAGTTACATCTGATCCATTTTTATTTGGAGTTCAAAGTTCAATTGACGACAACTTACAAAATATAGAATAATTTTATATATACTTTATATTCTTTATATATATTTTATTCAAACTCTAGGAGTATACTTTCACTCAAAGTGAACATTTGAATTAGCTTTTAGCACTTTTCTTGGAAATTGAGAAATATTTTGATACTTTGAAGTAGTTAACATAGTATTTGAAATACTACAATATTACAGAGGTTTATGTAAATATTAAGTGTTAGTCTCTGTAAGAATCAGGCAGTTGGTGAAACATGACATGACAAAAAAAAACACCATTTTGATAGTGTAATTGACTATTTGCACCATCAGGATCAAGGAAAAAAGACAATTATTTCAATATCATCTTGTTGCATTGAGTTATTATTTCATTGAAATGCACTAAAAAAAAATGAACATTTCAAGGGCAGATAACTCTCTCAAAAAACTCTATTTTTCTAACATTCTATTAAAAAGTTTCTGAGCAAAGCCAGTAAAGCAGTGATCAAATAATGGTCTTTTCAAACTGAGAAAGTATCCTTGAGTGATATTACAGTGTCAGACCGGTGGGGTTTTGACATGCATGTTTCTGATCAGTGGGGTTTTGACATGCATGTTTCTGATCGGTGGGTTTTGACATGCATATTTCTGATTTTTCCCATTTTTCCCTATTCTTACAAACACTTACATTTAATAATTTTCTTTTTATTAATATACTTCAGGTAGACACAATGAAACCGCCACATTACACAGGGGCATTCCTGTGTTTCACTGTTGCAGTAGGCTACCTTTGGCTACAGTCTGTATTCACGTGGAAGTTAAAGAGGCCAAAATGGGAGTTGATATTTCAAGTCATTAATTCAGTTGCGTCTTGTATAATATTTATTCTTTGTATCCTTTAGTAATACTGTTATAGTAACTTTAGGTTTTGATCTCCGTGAATTTAGTTGTAAGTATGTGTCATAATTCCGTTTTTGTAGTGGATGGCATAAAGCAGGGGACACTTACACTACCGGTGCACCTGGTCCATGCTCCCAGTTTTTAGTGGAGTCCGAGTTGCTCATTTACTTTTGTTACTTTGTATGTATGATTTTAGTTACTTTATGTTGTGTATGTCTGTTTTCCATGTCTGGTCTTTGTCCCTGGATTACATTCTTTTGATTACCGCTATAACCTTGGTTCCCTTGATTACTCTTTCAATTGAAATCGCTTATTAGTTTTCCGAAAATGTATTTTATAAGAATGCGATACATTGAAATCTTCACCAAACGTCACGTGAGAAAAACTGAACGGTTTACACTACAACCGCGGCGTCCATCAATAACGTATCCATAATATATTTTGCCCGATAGGATTCGCCCAAGAAATGCCAAAATACCATGAAAACATAATGGATTTTAAATTAAACTTTTGTTTCATCCCCAAATAATATGAAAATCTAGTTAATGTCCTAACTGTTTTAGTTTCTCTTTCTTAAATATATTCTTAGTATATTTGCTAGGAAAATACGCGTCAACAGTAGGATAATTCAGATACGAATACATCAAAATCCAAGTTCATGGATTGAACGTGAAAATGAAAACCACAGACAATCGTCATACACAGTGTAGCAAACAGAATAAAAAAGTAATTACTAATAAACACTGTAGATAAGAAAAACAAGACACCTTACAAAAAGACAAAAACAATAGCAATATGAGTTCCCATAATCAATACAAATATCTGTTTCCCATGTACTTTTTCCAATCTTACGGGATTGACCTAGGATGACTATCAACGTTAATCATATGCTTCGCCTATGCTTACTGCCATTAGTACCAGAACATATCTATCCTTAACGAATGTAGTCAGTGTATCAAAAACATACTACAAAATGATGAGGAAAAAACATCCAGATTGGACAAAATGGGTAAGATTAAGTACATTAATAGAGCAATTTACTTTTAATTAGGGCTAAGAGAGGCTGGGGTCATAATTTAAGTAAAGTAGTGATAAAGTATCATAAGTCAGAACAAAAAAATATTGTCGAAAAACAAGTAAACCTATAAAACTCAATACTGCATTTAGCCTCCTAGAGATACAGTTACTACAGCGAGTTGAAATAGACCAGTTCCAATTTCAATACAAATCTAGGCACAAAAGTAGGCTACTGAGTAGAAATCTGCCCTACATTATACCAGTGTGTACTAGTTAATTACCACTAAACACCTCTGTGTTATCTTTTGGGCACTGTGTAGAGTACATTGTATAAGCTACCCAAACATACTGGTGGATGGTATAATATAGAAGTTAAGGTCATCATAATTGACAGCTGTTCAAACTTAAAAGACATTGTCCAAAATACGCATGTGTTCAGTGGTAATTTACTAGGACACAGTGGTATAATGTAGGACAGGTTTCTACTAGAGAGCTATGTAGACTACCTAGATTTGTATTGAAATTGGAACTGGGCTATTCCAACTAGCTGTGAAATATTTGAAATGAAGTTTGTGCTAACCTGGAATACCTTAGCAGTCAAGTTTAAGGCATTTTATTTTTAAATTTTTATAAATGATTTAATAACTGACGTTTACAATAAAACCAAATATGTTTTCTCATTTAATGTAATTATTTCGGTCAACTACACCCGGTAGTTTTAACTGGACATATTTGTAATTCTAACACAACATTTATTACATCTTTTTATAATTGATTGTAGAAGTGACACGGAATCTGATTGGATAAACAATTTCGTTCATCATCTCATAGACCAAATAATGACTGTGACGTCATCAAACCTTTTTTTTATTTACTCTTGAATTTTGATACACGTACTTAAATTAAATTATAAGGAATGACTGTTATATTTTTCGGTCTATTTGAAATAACCTCAATGCTCGTAATGACCTGCTACACGGATCATTTAGTGGACCACGTAATTGCTGTTATTTCTTCATAGACCGAAAAAATATAGTAGTTATTAAGGATATCTTCGGAAACTCCATGTTTGACTATCTCATTTTTGTAGCCACACGTGTATATCAATTTACTGACTTATGCGTCGACAGTTAACTCAATTTGCGACCATCAAATCCATTATTAACGCCTCCAAATTGTTAAATACAAGAGTTATCTCAAGTATTTTGATCATTTCAGGATAAGTTGCGCGGTGTTTTCCTTCTGTCAACAGTAACGGAGTGGTTGTTAGCTCTCTCTATAATGTTCTTCGTTATGACGTTTGTCAGCTGTTTTAAAGAACTGCGTGAAATAAATATAATCGTACAGTTGGAGGAAGATCATGACAGATATAGAGATGAAGAATCAGAAAACGGACAGGTAGATATTGTTATGCCACGTATTCTTTACAGCATTTGAATAGTCAACTTCGAGGAGTAGATTTTGAATTCACTTGATAGTATGACCATTCTTGCATGTTTCAGATTTTTTTGCCATTTTGCCTGTTTCTTACTAAGACTTGCACATAGATACTAAAATAAATAGGAAAGTAACATTTTCGACCAACACATCTACGTTAAGGGAAACTCAACTGATATGAGAGTCACATACATTGGTAAAGTTTATCAGCACACGTTGTGATTTTACCCCCTTAAATTGACCATCCATGAAGTCTAGTGTAACTTGTTGTTATATCCTCTTATCAAACTTTTTTTGCGTTTAAATTTAAAACTTTACTTCCTAGATTGCTTAACTTCCATCAAGTACTACCGCAATTGTAATTGCGTATCACTAAGGGAAATACTAAATTTTACTATGTGACTATTTTTGTTTTCTATTTTGATATGAAAGGAAAGGAAAGTTTTAATTGAGTATATTGTCCTAATAACCATGCAGATCTAGGTATGTCTCCAATGGAAGCTGTTGGTAGATTTTGCACCCTTCATAGGGCTTTGTTAACAAGTATCTGGTATTCTCTGTTGATGGAGTTTGAATTCCGGAGCCTTTTTTTGATTTTGCATTTAAGGCTTTATACTTTCAAACTTTATAAATATCAGACATACATGCAAGTCAAATACCCAACAAAATAACTTGATAATTAATTCAGGCACAGGTTGTTTGACATTCGGTTGTTGCACCTAAGGTTGTATATAAAATAAGCATTTTTGTTATCGTCCTTGATTTCGTTGAATTAAGTGGTAGATTATTGGCTTTCACTTTAATACAGCTTTAGACAGAAAAAAAACTATAGTTACGTAAAACATGGTGTATGTAGACCGAAAGGCACCATTTGGTTAATGGGTTTTTCCGCATCTGTATTACCTTTACAATTGGCATGGTCTGAAGTTCATATGGATTGGCATTTAATAAAAGTCTAATCTAAAAAGATCCAGATTTTAGCATCATCTATCATCATTTCATTTTCCAGCTCCCAGTAGATATGGCATTGCATGATTCCTAATCTGAATGGAAGGTAGATATGAACTAAATACTAACATCACAGTATTTGCATAATTATGATACAAGGAATATTATATTGATAAGGTTTAACTCAAAATGCGTGTTATCATATGGATTGGTTTATCAATCAGATTTCTTACAATTCTTTATATTTTTCCTGATAATATACATAGGAAAAAATGCATATTTTTTCTTATTTTTTATTTAATTTGCCTAAAACGAATTTTTAGGACCGAAAAAAAGCATATAAAAACGAAGGTTTTCAAACACGTTTTTATATATGTTTGCCCCCAAAATATGAAAATGCAGTACAATGCCTTATTTTATGTTAGTGGTTAGTGCATTAATTGATGCATTTTGTAAATTTGCCATTCTTTTTGTGTATGTACTTAAATATCACTCCAGATAATAATCATGCATAATGTGATACATGGTTGGAAAGCCAACATTTCTGTACTATTTTTGATATTTTGTTTAAAATGTTATATTAAACACATATTAACAGGTAATTTTTCATATAGCCCTTGTTTCTTAGGAAATAAATATTATAAAGAATTTATTGTAGAATTCAAAATTAAGGAAGATAACTTTGTAAATTACACAACTATTGGATACAAACATATCACTGATTCAAGAGTTATGTCCCTTACCCAAGGCCGACCTCCTTAAATCAACTAAATTTTATTTTGAACATTGGTAAACCGAACCCCCTGTGTGAACTGAACCCCTGGGTTAACCGAACACTTGTGTAAATCGAACCCTATGTGAACCAAACTCCTGTGCAAACATCTTTGAACCAAACCCGTGTGAACAGAACACCTGTGGGAACCGAACACCTGTGTAAACTGAACCCCTTTGCGAACCGAACACCTGAGTAAACCGAACCCCTGTGTGTACTGAACCTCCGTGTGAACCGAACCTGTGTGAACTGAACTCCTGTGCAAACCAAACCCCTGTTTGAACCGAACATCGGTGTGAACTGAACTCCTGTGTAAACATGACCAATGTGTGAACACCTGTGATAACCAACTCTTGAGTGAACCGAACATTTTTGTGAATTGAACCCCTGTGTGAACCGAATAATCGTGTGAATTGAACCCCTGTGTAAACCGAGCACCTGTGTGAACTGAGCACCCGTGTAAACCGAACCTGTGTGAACCAAACATATGTGTAAGCCAAACACCCGTGTAAACCGAACCGCTGTGTGTATTGAACCCCAGTGTGAACCGAACCCACTTGTGAAGAGAAACCCTGTTTTAACCGAACCTCTGTGTGAACCGAATACCTGTGTACTCTACATACACAATGTAGCGAACCTAGCGTAAAGATTCGGTTATTGCAGGTTTCACTGTATAATTTTAGGTCAACAAAAATTTATTTTTTGGTTCTTAGACCTGTCAAACTGATTTTGAGTCAACCTGATTTCCAATTTCTACGATCACACTTGTAGAATAAAAAAGAAAAACATGATATTGTTCGTTGCCTGATCATACCACATCTCCTATTTTTATAATGCACCATCCTCATCATTAGTTTAAATTATAGACAGGGTTAAAAATCATTGTCATTTTGTTAAGGACATTGATAAAAATTAAAGTTAATTGCTCTTGTATAGTTAAGTTTACAGCTAAATTGCTGTCATGTAGTCATTCAGCCCTTCGGTCTTTTAATTACACATTTTCTTTTTTTGTTTTTCAAGCTTAAATGTTGTGCAAATACTTGCCTTAACTGTGCGATTTATCTCTGCGGTTTTATGCAGCTGAACCATGCTTAATATTTATTGTTTCTTTAGGGGAAACATATTTAATTGAAATGATCGGAAATATCTGTTTAATAAATAAAGGAGAAATGTGGTAGAAAATAAGTTCATTTCCAGAAGGAGGAAGGTAAGTGTTTAGGGAGGAGAACTTGCTAAAAAATTAACAAATATTACACGACGAGTAATTGTATGTTGTTTTGGAATTGATTTGGACAATTATTTTTATATTTTCTTTTTCCAGGTTGTTTGAGTTCAATCTTAAGCAATGGGTATTAGATTGTACGACGAAACCATCCGACGACTACGGTGATGAAGATCGTCGAAGTGAACTGCTAAGCTTATGGGAACTCTGTATGTTCTGTATGATGATATTAATGCTAGGACACGTGTGTTGGTAGTTGTTGTCACTCTTTATGTGAAAATGACTTTAAATGAATTGTTATAAAGCAAAGTTATAAACCTGTTTATAAAGACTCTTGTTATCAGTCTATGTACATTACATTTACATTACATGTGCTAGATATAGTGTTTCTTTTGTGTAACCGCATGTTGTTATTAATTTACTACTATTTTATTGTTTTGTGTTTTCAATATTGTGTCTGTTTACATAATGAACCTTTTTGTAATAAAATGATAAAACTTCTTGATATGCTAACATATTGAATGCCTTTATTCATGATATAATATTTATTTTTATTGCAAGCAGGCGCGTAGCTAAAGTCAAATTGAATTGTAGGCAAAATTACGGCATGGAGTCAGGGGGCCGCTTAAGGCCCCCAGCAGGTCCAGGACGGAGCCTTGGTAGGGGTCCAGGAGGGCGAAGCTCCCCCCGAAGCTCTGCGGAGATAGCGTTTTAGAGCATCATTTATGCCTCTCCTGGATGTATTTTATCTAAAAAAAAATTGGCAAAATTAAGTGCAGGCAAAAGCTTTTTTGCCTAACGGCAGCTACGCGCCTGGCAAACGAACCTTATACATTTTCATTGATCAGTTGTTCCCTATAGACGGTTTTGGTCCAATGAGTATTTAAGAAGCAGTCTTTATAAAAATCAGACTGAAGGTGATTCATGTATGTCAAAAACCCACCAAATCAGTTTTATTCCTTGTGCAGAAACAGTTACTGATCACATAATCAGTCATAGTTCTTCAATGGGAAGTTGTGCTTTTGAGATAAAAATTACATAGATTCTTTATGAAATTGGAAATTTGCAAGAGTTATGGTTCTTGATTTTGTTTGATTTGGTTGATTTTAGTGGGAGATAAATGTATGATTTTCTTAAAGGTACAGATCTGAATACAGAAATAAATATTGTTATGTAAATATAAAGCATATGCAGATTGAAAAAGCAACCTTTGTTTAGTGGATTTTTCTGCACCATGAATCACTTTACTATTGGTAATGTTTGAATTTTATAAGGATTGGTACTTAAGTGAAGTCATGTTTCATATAATTACAATTAGAAACAATTGATATCAGGGCTATAGTGGTAATTTCCAACTTCCCGGTTTATGCCTCTATATAACCATTTGTTATATTCCTTCTTTTGCTGTTGCCTGGAGTTTTTTCATACCAGTTCGAGAATTTTGTTAGTACGCAACAGTAACACAATGGTAATATACTTTTTCTATAATGGTCTATAGTATGACAAAACTACATATTCATCTCCCACTAAATTCAGTCAAATCACACCAAATTAAAAACAATTACTGACACTGGTTTATTGGTCTGTAACTCTTTCTGAACTAAACATCAAGGGTGAATTTGGTGGTTTTTTTTACATGTATGAATCACCTCCTGCCTGACTTCTATGAAGACTTCTACTTAATTAGTTTTGTGTGATGCAAACAGAAGTTATAGATAATAGATTGCTTTATCAAATCACTTTGTCTATTAATTGACTCAAAAAAAAAAAAAAAACAAAACAAGAAAAGTCAGTAGATTCAAATACGTCAAAGCCCCGCCAAACGTGGCATAAACATGAACATATGAAACATAGACGATCTACATACACAATGTAGCAAACCTGATATAAAAAGATTTACACATAAGAACTGAAGATAAGATAAAAAGACGTCACACAAAAACAAAAAAAGTAATTTGATATCTTTTATCGTTTGTGTTTCGTCCTACCATCTAGCCATCAAATATTATTTCAAACATTCAAGTAATTAAATATTTTCATCATTCTTTTCTTGACATCAATGAATAAATCCGAGATTAAAGTGGAGCTACTTTTTATTTGTTATTCAAATTTTATTTTGCTCAGCCATGCCTTCTGTCATTTCTTAATGTAACTTTCATATTTCAATATAATTTGATCTCATTTCCCTTACAACAGCTAAAAATAGACTGGAATTAATAGCGCGCATTTATTTAGATCATTGTATGATCGGAAACCATTATGTACATTTAAATAGTCAATATCTACTACGTCTATATATATAAGTACTGTAAACGTACTTATTTTCGCGGATTTCGCGGTTGACCATTTTCCGCGAAAATAAATACCCGCGAACATAAATACCCATATCACAAAATTTAGAAGAAACTTTATTACCCTAGACAACACATACCCGTCGATCAAAGACAAATTGCTATGTAAACAATTTTACAACCAGAACGACCCAAGCATTGAGAAGTATGGAAATAAAAATTGAGGTGGTATCAATAGGACGTTTCCTAGATCTGTATACGATCCGAATTTTACGCTACTCGGATCATGTGACACGTAAAAAAAATTTAGGCACTTTTTTCGTTCAAAATGGTGGGACATCATGGACGTACACCGGAGTCAAAAAGCAAGTTCTGGTGTGTCGTTCCTGGTTGTAATTCGGATACGAGAAAACTGAAAAACATCAAGAAATACCCATGGATGGCTGACGTACATTTTGAGCCGTTTTCAACCAAGAAAAGGGAGCCTAGATTGAGATCAAAATGGATATCCATGATCAAAAGACCCAATGACTATGAGCCTCTGTATTATCATAGAGTTTGCACCAGACATTTCATTGGCAACTACAGATCCGAAAATCACTGCATACCTGAACTTTTTCCATAGAACAACTACAAAATAGAGACTGTTTCTGGAAGCACTAATTCCATTTCAAAGAGGACAAATTCAACAGTCTTGTCTGCTTCGAATTCTGCTGCCAACAACGAAGATACTGTACCTGACTCAGACAGCACTGATGATGAGAAAGGAAGTCATATATTAAATGATGCATCTTTGAGAAATCTTTTTTTTAATCTTTGCATGTACATACACCAATGAAAACTCAGTCAATAAACTTACACATGTGTACATATATAACATTAATATAAGGGACCGTACCATTTAACTTTAACGGGGGGACGGTTTTTGTTTTTTTAATTTTTTTTTTTGCGCACACACAGAAAAAATTTTTTTATAGCGACAATTCTTTTTTTTTTTTAATTAGAATTATTTTACATGTATATAGAAATCCTTTCTCAGAATATTTTTTTCTTCATTTTTGCAGCCAAATTATTTTTTTCACAAAAAAATCAGCTTCAAAATATTTTTTCTTGGATATAAACAAGCCCCCCCCCCCCCACCTTGGTACCTTTGTACTTGTGTTACTGTGACAAATATCAATAAACCCACAAAAATTGTACATTTTAAATGATCGTTTTTTTGTTTGTTTTTTTTTGTTTGTAGATTTTTTTTTGAAATGAAAGTCACAAAAAATTGTCAATGGATGGAGGTCTATATGACTTACAGATGTACAGGAATTGTGCATACATTTATGTTGAAAAGGAGAAATTTTGCGCATCTTCAGTCAACAAATATTGATTTTCAAAATTTAAATTAATACTGTTTTGTGAAAAATTGAATATTATATGCATGGGTCCACTGTACAGTGTACATATATTTTCCCTGAACATTGCATATATAGTAGTTTGTATCATATTCTTTCCATTTCAGACACTTCACAAAGTTCATCTCCAGAACCTGAAGAAGTTATACCAACCTTGATACATGTCCCAAACCAGGAGTTGCCCATCAGTGTAGTTCAACATGTTACCGTTTAAACTACTTCTCCTAGTGATGCTGGCAGTTCAGATATTATGTGTACTGGTAGGTGTTACATGTCATACATGTATATTATTTGAAAGGCTTATATTGATTGATTGATTGATTATTGGTGTTTAAAGCCAACTTTATGCATTTTAAGGCTAATCATAGCGGCCAATTAGTAATAGTGGAAGAAACCGGATTGTGTCCGGAGAAAACCACCAACCTTGGGCAGGTAATTGACAGACCTTATCACATGCAAATTGAGCACACCCCATTTTTTTAAACATACAAAGCTGGATTTGAACTGACACCTGCAGAGGTGATTAGCTACAGTAGTCATTAGAATTGGTATTTAAACCAAGGACCTAGACCACACCTAGACCACACCTAGATCACACCTAGACCACACCTAGATCACACATAGACCACACCTAGACCACACCTAGATCACATCCCGAAAGGCTTATATTTAGTAAGTAGAGATATTGAAGGAATATTCATGTGACTAAATACATATACATTGAAAAAAAAACAAATATTGGGTTAACAATGTACAGGGCTTGACTTGTTGAATGTTCTACATCCCCATGTGAAATAAATGAGAAAAAAATATCTGCTTTGTATACAGTATTTGATTCAAGTAATTAGGTAGCAGACATTTGATTTTTTTTCCAGGCATGAATATTTATATACATGTAAATGCTTAACAATATTTTTTATTTTGATAATTTTGTGTTTTACCTCAGTCCTGCTTAACTTCTGCTATAAATTACTAAAATTTGAAAAGATCATACATAGATCAGAAAAAGTCTTAAAAGTATATGTTGAACTTTTATTTCAGCAGATAATAGCTACCAGACCTACACTAAAGGCCATACCTACTCAAATGTACCTGTACATCTAAATGATTCAGTAAAGAATGCTTCAAATCATCACAGAGATTTTGGAACACAAACTGACTTGGCATTTGATGACTTGGATAATATTGTAAATGAAAATGAAAAGATGAAAAACATTTTAAATGATAAAGATACACTACTTAAAAAATTTGTTGAGAAAGTTACTAAAGATGATAAATCTATTAAGCAGTACACAGGTTTGACAAATTTAGAAATTTTTAATGAAATAAGCTAGATATATGCTAAGCATGAGGCTAATCTGAAATATTGGCTTGGAGATCAAAGTGAAGATAAAAAACAATATCAAAACACTCCCAAAGGAAAAAAACCTGGCCCAGCTCGTAAGCTAACAAGATACCAGGAATTAGTACTTACATTTGTACGCTTTTGCCTAGCATTGCCTGTTATTGTTATGTCAGACCTGTTTGGAGTTTCATGCTCCAGAATTTCATCAATTTTCCCAACTTGGATATTTTACCTCTTTTTCATTTTCAAAGATATGATAGTATGGCCATCAAAGCGACTTATCAAGAAGTACATGCCAAAGTCATTTAGGAAATTATTTCCACGAACCACAGCCATTATAGACTGTTCTGAAATTTTTTTTTCAAAGACCTAAAGATCCGACTGTTATTACCAGGACATACAGTTCATACAAATCACTTAATACATTCAAGTACTTATTCAGCATCACACCTTCAAGATAATTTATCTCCCAAATATGGGGCGGTAATACTTCAGATAGATATATAACTGAACATAGCGGGTTTTTAGATAAGGTTTCAGTCGCAGATGAGATTATGGCCGATCGAGGCTTCACAATCAGAGACTTACTAACTGATATATATATGCATGGGGCAAAGGAAAATTATCAAACCAGATTAAAAGGACTCGCCAAATTGCTAACTTGAGAATTCATGTTGAACGTCCAATCCAGAGACTTAAGTCATTTCGACTAATTGGTCAGACTTTACCGTGGAGCAGGAAAGCATTGATCCATCCAATGACAGTTGTCGGGACATTCTTCTGTAATTTAAAAAAAACCACTTGTTTCAAAGTAATGTATCCAACCTACATGATCTATATTAAAAATTTAAAAAAGAATTCACAAGATTTTTCTATGCATTCATTGAAGTATTGTTCGTCAAAAAGAATTCTATCCACTGCAATATCTTTTCTTGTAAATAAAACAGTCACAGAATTAAAGTCTGCTGCAAAATAGTTGCGTTTGCACTTGTGCATACCATGACGATTTTTGTTGAGTTTCATTTTTCCATCTAATAATGAAATATTATAGTTGCTATCTGCTATTTGTTCAATATCTTCGTCTTGACGTGTATAAGAACATTTAATTGCAATAACTCCACTGCCACAACATTTGCAAGTAACAAGACCATCTGGGAATGCAGATATAAATGGATATTTACCACTTATGATTTAGTTATTTTAGCCTTTTCATGATTTTTAAAGTATTTCTCAGGGTACTGTTGAAGAGCCACAGCTTCCATGCTTTTGCCATACTCAGTTGCAGCTGTAGAAATGAAGTTTGCTTTACCATTTATTCTCTTAGTTAGTAATTTATTTTTTTTTCACCAAGTTTATCAATTCGACATTTCATTTTCAATACAGAGTGCATTCCTGTCAGAATAATATTCTCCGGGTTCCTCTGGTTCAAGATTAATTTCCGAAGCAACCTCACATAATTTGTCAAGCGAGTTCTTGCGATACAACGACGTATTTACGCCCCCTTCACTGAGGAAAGACTTCAATTCAGGAACTGATTTGGTACCAGTATCGTATTGCATATCCCTGAGCGGGTGTACGTCAAAACATGGGTGCTATAAAAATACAGTGCATTTTCTTTTTGCCTCTCTACAAACTAATGTTTTGTCAAAAGATATGAACATTGACTTATAAAATAGAGCAAACATCACACTGTAAGATGAAGAACTTTTTTAAAAGAAAATCTAACATAATATCATAAAAATGTTCCACTGAAAAGGTTGGTTTGGTGAGTGCAAAACGAAAGTGAAAGTAGGGAAAATGGCTATTTATAGTTCAAGACTACTTTTCTGTCCGATCTTCGTGGACTCACCCTATTTTCTTTGCGGGAAATTATTTTTTCACATCTCCTTAGAAATGCTACATAAGTGAAAGTTTTATTGAATCAATTTGCATATTTTTTTTTAAAATCCTAAAACTATGCACTTCACTATAGAAGTCTATGGGAAAATTAATACGATACTGAGACCTAGTAAGCCAGTTTTTCAAGTTAAGTTGGATATTCAGCAAGTGGTCTTTACCAGCTGAAAAAATAGTACCCCAATGCAGGTAACACTTTTAAGATGAATTAGCCAACCTTTCAACCTGATTTTTTTATGGTAGCTCTGTTTTTTTGCATTTATGGTTAATCTTTACCAAATTTGGAAATGCATTTTGTTTTCATGAATTTGTAGGATATCAGTTCAATAAAATTATTATCTTGACTATTTATGATGAGCATATCTATATTCAGGTAACCTAAAGCAAGTAATACTCCTGCATAAAGGATAGTTTTCAAGTTACAACACATTTTATGTATGTGGTTAGGACTTGAAAGTAGTCATTTTCCATACATTGCCTCTTATATATGAAAAAATGAATATTTTTTTTATTTTTTGTTTTTCTTTCAAATAAATAGCTAAAATGAGTTGCCATATAACTGTGTGATTGATTTAAACACAGAAATGTCACAAAAGTCAACAGCCAATTTTTTAGTGGACTTTTTTAGGTGGTTCAAATGGACAGATTCTAATGCGGCAAGAAAAATAATGGTGTTTTTTCATATAAAAACTGAATTCTTTCAAAAAGTATTTAAAGCAGACAATTGTTATTACATGTATAATATTTATACCAGTAAACTATTTTTCTTGCATCCTAGCTATCTGTTTTAAAGAAAAAGTCCTTTTCCTGTCATACTGAGGTCCATTTGTATCTGCCTGGGGTACCAAATTGGCTTAAAATCTGCATTTTCTGCATATGAAAAGCTATATTTTTTTAAAACTATGATATTGGCATAATTTTTTCTGGATTTATTATAATTGAAATGACCATATCTATAGTTAAAAACAGTTGGTTGTACCGGTACATATACTTTACTTTAAACAAGAGGCTCCCTTGAGTTAAAGACAAAAAAGGAGGTTCGGATATTAATATTTCCATATATGGAACTCACAAGTGGGGATTAAATAATGATTTGGAACTCATAGTACAGCTCATGTGTCTACTATGTCAGAATAAACCACAAATTTGCTTAGTTTGACTAATGCAGCTGCTTTTTATCAAAAGTAATATTTTCTGGCTAACATTGAGATATTAGTCTTATGCCTGGAATAGGGTACCTATATAAAAATTTTAACAGAAAACTCATGTTTGTAGTTGGGCAATGATATTCTGAATTTTCAGTATGAAAATGAATACTCTAGCAGAAAAACAACAACTTTTATGATTGTATTGAAATGTTTATTAGTAATAGGTACCAGTATCGTATTGCATATCCCTGAGCGGGTGTACGTCAAAACATGGGTGCTATAAAAATACAGTGCATTTTCTTTTTGCCTCTCTACAAACTAATGTTTTGTCAAAAGATATGAACATTGACTTATAAAATAGAGCAAACATCACACTGTAAGATGAAGAACTTTTTTAAAAGAAAATCTAACATAATATCATAAAAATGTTCCACTGAAAAGGTTGGTTTGGTGAGTGCAAAACGAAAGTGAAAGTAGGGAAAATGGCTATTTATAGTTCAAGACTACTTTTCTGTCCGATCTTCGTGAACTCACCCTATTTTCTTTGCGGGAAATTATTTTTTCACATCTCCTTAGAAATGCTACATAAGTGAAAGTTTTATTGAATCAATTTGCATATTTTTTTTAAAATCCTAAAAATATGCACTTCACTATAGAAGTCTATGGGAAAATTAATACGATACTGAGACCATTTGTGACGGTGATTATCAGCCGCCATTTTGAACAAAAGTACCTAAAATTTTGGTAACCTGACTGCAAAGTCCCGTGATGGTTTGTCCTAACACCAGCATCTAGGAAACGACCTATTATGCAAGCCAGTGTTATTCACGAAATCATTCTTGTTAACATTGTCCACAAAGTATTAGCAATGCGACAAACGATCACGATAAATGCTGATCCGATATCCCATAATAAACGTAGGCCAGGGTTGTGATAAAAGTTGGGATGAATTGTGTCCACCTGGCGGAAATAAAAACCTCCGGGATCTCTGTCACCATAAATCTGTACAGTTACCCCTCCATTTAGAGTAGAAAACTTTCTTTCATTTCTTAGATCACACTCTTCCCACAATTCAACTGGTACTTCCATCACCTTGTACATATCCCATTGTCGCTGTTGAAGTATTTTTTGGAGATGGCGATACACCCATAATCTTCTGTTGTCAAGGGTGAAATATCTATCTCCTCTCCAAGTGACTTATGTTTTGAATGTGGTAAACACTAGTTTTTTTTTCCACTAAGCTATCTAGTAAATTCCCGATAGGTGTCCCATTCTGGAACGTACTGCTTATGTACTGTTGACTGAAATATATCTTTGATGGCTCCAGTTTTATGACAGTACGTGGTTTTGTCACTGTTCGACGTCTCCAAGGATTCGCCATTTTGCTATTTATCTTCCTCAATGACCAGGAAAATAATCTTGTAATTCATAGGCGGATCCAAGGGCGGGCCCCTTTACGCGGGAAAATTTTGTAAATTCCTAGGGATTTTTGGGAAAATTTGGGTCCGGTCCGAGGGTCTGGAACCGCTACTGCAATTCTAAGTTGGAAATCTATTACAATTATTTTTATTGATTTTCAAGATATATTTTAATCTATAAATAGCTACATTGTTTTCCTATTACTTATTTGTAGAAACGGTTACGATAACAGAGGCGTTAGTAAGACACGGACCAAGTTCGGATAATTTATCCGACAGGGCGTGAGTAGGGTGTTAAACAAAGCGTACCCAATTACAATTTCTATATCTATGTACTAATGACTGGCACAGTTAAAACTTCGTCAATGGGATTTATTTAGTAGATGCGACTATACAGTTAAACTTAATATAGCTACAGCCCCTTTCACGCTCTATCAATTGCGTTTGTATCAATTGATGCATTTATTGAATATTATTGAACTGATTGATGGATTTCTGTGGCACACAGGTGTATATACCAAATACCAAATTTAAAGTACTTTTCAGTTAAATACGCAACGCAACTGTTAATATCTTGTTACTTGAAGCATACGTGATTAAACCATTCAACGACTGAGCAAAATTTAAACCATATACATTGTAGTATTAGTATTTTTATGAGTGTCGAGAAATATATCCATTAGTGGTAGAAACTGACCCATTGGTGATTAATAATAAGAAGGTGCAATCATCCTTCTCATTTACCATTTACAAATTTTTTGGCTACATTTTATAAATTGTTTAGGCGAAAATCAAACCTTATATTTTTATTTTTTAAGCTTCTACATTTACGGAACTAAGCTATCATCAAGCAACCATATATATAATATTTATATTTGAAGTGTCAAATTCAAGCAAATTTTAACGAAAAACTCGAAAAATGACTTTAGCAGCTTTTGATAAAATGTGACTATGACAATCGCAACAAGTCACCAAAATGACCCAGATTATCAATAATGATAAATGATTTTTAAATGATTGAAAAAAAAAAAGAACAAAAAATAAAAAAACAAAACCCCCCCAAATAAACCCCAAAAACTGGGCTACAAAAGTCTAAGTGCTTATAAAAGTTATTAATTTTAATTATTATTTGACTTCTTAAAATACCAGTAACACAATATGACGCAGTCAATTACCCGAAACATAACTCCATCTTATTTGTAATTTAGAAAAGTTTAATTTTATTTTAGTTAACATAATATTTTCCAAAACTTGTAATTTCGTTCAAACTGCTTTAGAAGTAAAAGCTTGTTATTTTTAACTTTAAGTTAATTCACATCTCAATACAACATGATCATCTTACAGAATGTTCCTAAATATATACTATACCTTTATGCAATTACAAAAATTAAACTAATCCGCAACAAGTTTACGGGAAAAAAAATCGTTATTTTGGTAAGCATTAAATCAAACATTATACTATCATTAAAATTGGTAGAAGTGTTTCACTGCAGCTTGATCAAATGTTTATAATAATCAAGTCAGTCCAAAATTGAATTTGACAAAATAGATATTACACCACCGCAGTAGCTGATACCGCAATGATCCTAACTTGGTACAGGCATTTCAACAGAAATGATGGGTTAAATCTAGGTTTCATAGCTCGACAAACATTCCCCTTCAGTTGTGGCATGAATATACCGGTAGTGGTGAAATCCTATTGGATAGGTGTTAAAAATAAGAAATGGGGTAATCAACTTTGGGTGATCCAAAACCGATAAACGTTGGGTGATTTGAACCCAATAAATTTTAGATTTAAAACCGACGAATTTTACTTGACCAATTAATAACATAATGTATACCACCATCCCAGTTTGACTAGCAGAAATTTTCATATATGGAACAAAAAAAAATATTGTCTAGGTTATTTGTTTGGAATATTGTCTATACTCGGCGTCACATAAATAAGATATTGTTAAAATTTGAATGAAAATATTTTCTACGACTTCATTGACACCTACCATGTTTAAATTGCCGTAAATGAATTGCTCATTTGTTTAGCCAAATGGCTTCTCCCTAAACATTGAATCGTTAAATTCCGGTGAAATTTTAATTCTCGGTCCCAATATTTACATTGTCAAAAGTCGGCCATGTGTACAGCGATTGGGTTGCTAGGAGATGTTGTTTACGTTTAAATGGTGTGTCCAAAAACCGAAGAACTCGAAATGCATTTCGGATATCTCGGATTTATTATACGCAAACATCGTACAACACCGAGAGTTTGATCAAGCAGACAAGAGTCATCGGAGTTCGACGGGAACTTACGAACGTCGTTTGTAAACAAATCGTCCCGTAGAAACCAACCTGGCGGATATTAGAATAGGATTTTCCCGTAAGGATTTGTTACGCACGATTTCAGCCAATAAACGACTCGTTGGAACTATCACGTCATGCATATATGCGAACTATCTTCAGTTTAAATAAAAGAGAGACAAATCTAGCGGTATGTCCCGACAGTTTAAAAATTGGAGCTTCAAATCGAAAATGTGCTGTACACTAGCTGATCAAAATTGTATTATATCCATTAGAAGGTTTAACAAACGACAAATCTGACTTGAACTTGGCGCTACGATGATCTTGGGTTAATCCAACAAATGGCGACCCGAGTGAATTCCATAATGTGACTCCTATCTTTATACGAAACCCTATTAAATAGATGTAAGAAAATGTGCATAGCAGTATATAGGAACATAGGTAAGAGGTGATTTATATGAGAAATGGAATTTTGTTCCTAAGGGATTTCTACAAAAATCAGCTAATGCATTAGACTAAGAACCAGAGACATTACGAAAAAGAATGTTCTTAGAGAGATTGTTTTATATTGTACATGTACCAGGTCTACCTCCTTATTTAATATTTCTAATATTAAGTTTGTAAGCTATGTGGACAATGATATGGAAATGGATATTCAGTACGTGAACTGGTGAAAATTAGTTGAGTTAATGGAAATCAACAACACAACGTACGTATATGACTTAATAATGTGAACCCTTGTTGTACGGTAATGTTATATACTTTTGATGCAAATGATATATTTATTAATAATGGGAGAAACAATTATAACTATTACTAGTGGACGAAACAATTATAATATGCTTAAATGTATACATTTGCCAGACTTTTAAAGAATCAATGTCTTTTTCTTTCTTTCTCTGGCAATTGAAACTTCCATTGTGATAGAGATAGGTTGTCAGGAACGTCCAATATATGTAAATGGTCCGAAATATAAATGCCTCGAACTTGTTCAGTCGGAAATGACGTACATAGTTCGGAATTAATTGTTTGTCCTAATAAGGTAGACGTAGAACTGGCGTTCCTGGAAGTATTGCATATTTTCGGTAATCGAGACATCACCGATAAAACAATATACATGATCATGATATAGTAGGAGCGTACGTATACATGCATGTTGTATCAAAATGTAGTTTTTACTTCCCTTTTATTAGTTCATATTTTGAAGCAAACATATTACCTAAAAGACGAGGTAATAAAAAGTACAGTGAAAATAAGTAAATGTAAAACAGAAAGGTATAGAACAAATAACACACAAGTAACAAACTAAAAAAAGCAAAGCCTAATATGATAAAACAAGCAGAATAGGAAAAGAATGGGACAATGCAATTAAGACAGCAACAAAAGAACAACAAATAATGATAAAAACAGTAATAATAGTATTGTAAATGCAAACAATGATATATCAAACGACAAATGAAACATCAATAATAATAATAATAATAATAATAATAACAATAATAATAAATGATACAAATATGAGATGAGATACCAACAGAGAGTTTGGTACTTTCCATCTTCAACTAGTGGGTTTGTAACAAAACAAAACGATAAAAAAGAGAACGAACAAACAAAAACTAATTGCCAGTACTGAGATGAAATATTTATTGGAATTTGTGCATTTCATTTCATATCAAGTTTTGGTAAATAAAACTAAATCTTGACGAATTGATTGAGTTTCCTACCTTTAAAGAAAATTCAAGTTCACTTACGAAGTCTCTTGACTCTCTTACAAATTTATTGACATCCTCAACATTATTTTCTTTAAAAGTGACAAATGACTCCTTTGGTATACTGGATACCAATACATTAATTAAAAAAACTGAAACATATCAGATATCAGTATTTGCATCTATCAAGTCACCATCCTCTAAAGTTTTTAAATGATTCATGAAAGGGCATATTTTGAGATACATCAGACTTAACAGTTATCTCTATATTCTTGAATCCATGTTCAAGTTATATGAGACAAAACTGAATGACAGATGGTATTCAGAAAGGAAATACGAAGTGCGATTTCTAATGCAAATGAAACTTCTAGAACCTTAGTTACATCATAATTGCACGAGTTTTTCTTACGAATCAGTTTTAATCTCTTAAGCGGACCAGATTCGACCATAAAACTTCTGCACTGATGACTTCAAACTTGTATAAACATAACCCTGTTCCAGAAAACAAATTGTAAGAAGTCTAGTGCGATAGAATTATTTACAGTATCTAGATCCAGTACTCTTAATTGTTATAAAAAAATATAACAACCGTTTACCTATCCTATTTCACACCTTTCAGCGATCGCCCCTTTTTCCGATGCCTTGAGAAAGGTAAGAAAAATGAATAAGTGCGATGCTCGGTTGTAGGCAGTGCCAAACTCATATTATTAACACTTCTCCTTGTGTAGTAGCCACCTTTACGAATGAAAGAGGATGCTTTACGATTCATTACTAGAATACACAATGACGATTTTCTTATAATGAATGGGATTCGTATTACCTAACAGTTCACGATTTATTCTTAATATATATCAGAAATCAACGAGTTTTTCAAGAAATATTACGACTTCAACATCAATTGTTACGATTTGATCCCAGCTTTTACGAATACCTAATGAATTCTTTACAATGACATAACGAGAGTTTATGAATAATTTGGTTTTTTTATGATAATAAGTGTTTAATATGCTATAATACTTTTAAAGTTCTTCCGTTAATTCATCGAAAATGATCGGTAACCTCTCGCAATAATTCGTAAATGAATATGATAGCATTGGTATGAGCACCATTGAAAAATAATCGTTTCTGGTGAGATATAAGAAGACCACTTTCACCCAGTAACAAAAAACATTTTTAATCAATGTTAATTTTTCAAGAAGTCAGGAAATTATTACATTTATTGAATAAACTCTCGTATCGAAATGTTAAAAGTGGCCACGAAAGTACACAATATCAACTTCCCAGTCAATCTAGGGGTCAACGTTGATAGCAAGGATGGCCGGGATTGGCTGAGGATGTACAGCAAGAAATTGGTGAGTCAATTGAATGTGATAATCATTGTCTTTGATACCAGTGCTTTGACAAATAGTTAAAACAGTTATCTATAATAGAATTTTGTATACCTCTTTCTATAGAAGCGGAGTACGTTCAGTTATTAATCTTGGATTTGCGCTATTCAAACTGTACACTTAAGTTTCGCTTAAAAAAAACATCAATGTCTCCACTTGATTTATCAATGACCCAAAGCATCAAACGTCTCATTAATAATGTAATTGCATCTAATATCATAAATGTCAAGCAGAGCCAAGTTAATTTAACTGACGTCAATTCACGTATTATATAAATATAATCAACAATTCAAGGGGAATATTTCAGAATAAACTTTTATCATTGGTTTTCTTTGATTAAAATACAATTATAAAGAAATGTTACTGGTTTAGTGATTTCTGCGAAATGTAACTTGAAAATGGCCTTCATGAATAATTTAATTCTAATTTCTTATATTATTTTCTTTATTAGCTTAGCTGACAATCGCTTTCAATTATGCTTAATAGCAAATTACAGATGGACGTTACAACTCAAATCGTACCTTTACATTGAAAAAGCCTCGCTCGGTTTTGATTCCAGATTTAAAAATAGAAGCAATTGATCAAAATTTACTTACAGTAAGTTATATTTCTTGAAATTCAGTGTACCGAGACAAGCTCTGTAAACAATCAACACATATTTAAACGGAAATGATACATGAGAATCGGTCTGTTCCAGGACACTGCCGAAACACCTTTTTTTTAAAAAAAAATATGAAACCACGCTTGTCTGTTTGTTTGTTGGAACGTCCGTACCTTTTTCATCACAGTTATCTTTGCAACTGCTTATAAAATTCACTTGATCTTTTGACAGGCAAGTCACAGAAACCAGGATTAAAGTGGTAATCAAATGAACCTTATCTAGGGAAAAATAGACTCACGCAATAAAATACGCAAATAATCGTAATAATGCGCACAAAGAAAAACAAATAAATGAACAACCGCAAGATTAAACGTCCTTTGCTTTCCTAGATACACCAACCGAGTTACTTTTAAGATGTTAAGTCCTAGGTACACAAAAAAGTGGAAGGAAAACTAGGACACAGTGAATAAATTGATTTGGTACAATATGACAATCCTAGAGGTCATGATCTCGACCTTTAAACATTTGTAGTGCTTTAATCTTTTAGCATATTAACCCATTCCAGAAGCCTAATTCAAAGGGGTCAAGCTTGGTGCAAAAAGGCCGCTACTCTAAGCAAGTTTTGGCATAAGGATAAACTCGTGCGAAATCAGAGGCGTATCTAGTACCTTTGACGTCTTTGATGGTCAAGTTACCCTTAACATTATCGTCGTTTAAGGTAGAAACCTTTCTTTTTTTTGCAGTTCAGAATAGCCGGCTCAGCCATCATTATTGAATAAACGGAAACGTATGTAAGCGGCGATTGCCGAAAAAAAAAAGACGTTTAAATATATAGACCAATCATAAATTACTATTTTGAAATACATTACAGGAAATTATCTGAAACTATATTACGGTACACGCCGACGCTTTCACAAGTGATATTTACCTTTTCGAGAAACGCCAAATAATTGACACATTTTAATTCTCCTAAATTAATATAATCAATGTTTGAAGATGCGTCTTACGGAACCTTTCGAAAAATAAGGTATATCGAATACTTTATGGCATCGTGTAAACATTAAATTAACCAATTTTTCTGTTATACATAGGGAAGCACTTCATAAAAGTCAATGGGTTAATGATAGTTATTAAAAATTTCGCTTATCTAATATTTCCAAATAACTACAAATCATTTTCCTTATCTTTAGTTTTTATATGTAATCTATTTTCTTCGGCTTGTTACATAGTGTTTGTTGAACGTCCTTGTTTCCTGTGTTCGCGTTCTGGCCATACTGTAGAATTTGGATTATCCCACTGTTGACGCTTTGGAAGTTTTTGCCGTAATATGTTAATTCTATCACAATTTTAAAAGAACATATTATATCAAGGCCGGAAATCTGCCGAGGTAATGAATTACAAAAGTACATCCAATAACGCGCATTAGGTTATTTGGTCAGTAAGAATAAAATATATCACTTGAACCATTATTGAATACGGATAATTGCATTACCTTTATCTGAAGTATTGCGTGACATTTTCAGAATTATTGCGTGACATTTTCAGAATTAATGCACAACCTTATTTTGAATTATTACATCATCATTTATAATTTCTTATGTTGCATCTAGAGTAATCTCCTCAATGGTCGCATAATCTTCATCAGGATTGAAAACTATGTAACACAAGAACGAATTTTGATACATAATCTCAACTCTGATTATTATATTATAGAAATTTAATTCAAATAAGACAACATGCATTTGTTCGTATTTGTAAAAACTATGATTTTTTCAACGTTTAAAAACTTATTAAATTTAATAACACTTCCTGGTCTTTAATTAAAAATGATTACCTCCACCAAGTTTTTACGGAAGTTAAGTCTCTAAAGCACATTCGTTCAATGCAAAATCTGAGTGTTTAATCAACTGCGCTTTATAGATTATTCGTTTACAATACGATTTTAACTATTTTCTACTATTTAAAGCTCGTTTTCATAAATATGTTAATTGCATTACTACTAAAGAAAACAAAGTTAAATCGTCTTTGTATATTATGCTTCTTGAAATCTATATTATTAATATCTTGACGTTACTACACCAAATCAAGTCCCCTGGAATAGCAGTGACCGATATTTTTGAATAACTGTAGTTTTGATTGTAATTCTTTAATATGTACAGCTGTAGTATTCAGTAACTGCGAGTATTCTTAAGTGAATATCTTGTTTGGTCTATATGGTATATTTTCAGGTATTACATGTATGGCATTGGGTGTTTAATTCAGTGAATCACATCTGTGGTGTATTTGTTTTGTCTTGGAATATTTTTTGAACTTGTACTAAAGGGGACTGTTAAGGCCTTGTAAAAATTGATAAACCCAACTAGAGTTTTCATGCGCCTGTCCACAGTCAAGAAATATTGGTAATTAATGTGTTTTGTGTCGTTATATTACTTTTTAGTTTGATTTTGAAGAAATCTGACAGGCTATGGTAACCGAAGGCCAAAATCATGTGCTACAGCTACTTTATAAATAAATATATACCGGTTTATTTACATTTAAGCGTCATCAAATTTCTTTACAAGAGGGTTTGGGTGTTCTTCTCGACATCTGAATTTTTTGTCTGAATTTGAAATAATAATAAAATCGATATAAATGAGATATTTGTTCAGTTACTGTAGACAAAAATGCATTAAAATTGATTTCACAATATGTTCGGTTTACACAGGTTACCGGTGTATCAAAGGTTTGGTTTAGACAGGTTTCACTGTACCATCATGTCTTGTATTGTCATGTGTGGATAATTTCTTATGTAGTTATTCCTAAAGTTGTTTAGTTAGGTAGTTCTGTAATTACCCTTCATTTAGCATTAGTATGATATACCAACACACGCTGTACCTGCCGGGTCACAGCAACCAGGCTCATTTATCACTCAATTCGACTATGACAAAATAATTGTTTACTAAGCTGGTTTCAGAACAACACATTGTCAAGAAAGACAAAAAAATGTAATTTCAAATAACGGAAGCAGAATAGAACAAACTGCTAAGTTGTACTATATTTAGATCCATGTTATCATTTTTTTCTTCATTCTCCATAATTAGTGTAGTATACAATTCACATATGTATCCTTTAGCAGAACGAATCTAAAATGTAGCCACTTTTGCACGTGAAAGAAGGATGCTTTACAAATGTTTACGAGAATATACGATCACTTAACAAATTACTTAAAATGCATGTGGTTCATTATTCATTTCAGCAATCTATGAAAGCATATAGGAGGTTTTTAAGAAATATTGCAAGTGCAAAACGAACTGTTACGAGTTGATCCAGGCTTTTACGAATTCTTAACGATAAATTTATGATGACGTAACGAGAGTTTACAACTATTTGCGAATAATTCGTAAGTGTTTTACAAGCGGTAACACTTTAAAAAGTGCTTTCGAAATTTCGTGTTTATCCGTTCATTCATCAAAAATGATCTTTACCTACTCGCAGTCATTCGTAAATTTTGAATTTTGGTATTTTGTATATAAAAATATTCTGGTGATGTAAGGGGAAACCAATTTAACCCAGCAAGAAAAAACATTGTTATTCAATCGAAGGTTAGTTCTTCAGAAAGTCAGTATGTTATTATATATATTGGATGAACTCTGATATCGAAATGTAAAAAAATGCCCACGGAAGTACACAATTGCAGCTTCGCGACCAATCTTGGTGTCAGCGTTGATTCCAAGGATTGGCCGAGGATGTACAGTAAGAAAAGTGCGTTGTTGAGTCCATTGAATGTGAGATTCATTGTCTTTGATACCACTGCTTTGATAAATAGTTAAAACAGTTGTCCATTACAAAATTTTGTCTTTTATGCATATCATGTTTTCATAGAAGCGAATTTAACTTGGATTTACGCTATTCAAACTATACACTTAAGGTTCAGCGCTTCATAAAAAAAAAACATCAGTTTCACCATTTCTAAAAATCATAAATGTCATGAAGAGTCAAATTAATTTAATTTATCAAACATACGTCAGCTCAAGTATTATATTAATATAATCAATAGTTCAAGCGGTAATAGTTCACAATAAACGTTTATCATTGTTTTTCTTTGATTAGAATGCAAATATAAAGAAATATTCCCGGTTTAGTGATTACTGCGAGATGCAACTTGAAAATGACATTCATGAATAATTTAATTATAATTTCTTATATTACTTTCTTTATTAGCTTAGCAGACAATCGTTTTCAATTATTCATAACAGCTAATTAGAAATGGACGTTACAACCTAAATCGTAGCTTTACAGACGAAAAGGTTCTCTTGGTTTCGATTCCATACTTAGAAATAGAAACAATTGGTCAACATTTACTTACGGTATGTTATATTTTTTGTAATTCAGTACACAGAGACAAGCTCCGTCAACAGTCAGTAAGTCATATTGGGACGGAAATTATACATTGGAAGCAGTCTTGTCCAGGACGCTGCCATAACACCATTTAAAAAAATGAAACTACGTTTTCGCGAAACAACATCCATAGTACTATAATTGGAATCAAGAAGGTTAAATTGTTGCAGTAGAATTATTTTCTTAAATAAGACATTATTTCATGCTTTGTTATTTCTGATTTTTGATACATTATTATCGCGGAAATAACTGTTAACTTCGATATAACCAACGTTCGTTTCGTCTAAAGTTAAGAGTGGTAATCAAATGAACCTTATCTAGGGGAAATAGACTCACCCAATAAAGTATATAAACAATCGAAATAATACGCATAGAGAAAAAAATGAATACACATTAGAAAGTTTAAGCGTCATTTGCTTATCTAAAAGCACCAACCGAGGTACTTTTAAGATGTTACGACCTATTGAAACAAAACGGGACGAAAAACTATGACAACGTGAACAAATTGATTTGATAATTTTCACAAAACTAGAGTTCATGATCACGCTCAGCCATTATTATTGATTAAACGTAAACGTTCAGTGAGGAGCGCGGCGAGTGCCGAAAAAAATGACGTCTATATATATCGACCAATCATAACAAATCATTCTGAAATAAATAACAGAATTTTACCTAAAACTGTATTTGTGCAGACGCAGAAACTTTCACAAGTGATGTTTAACTTTTTGAGAAACGGTTCATACAGTTTTATTCACTTAAATGAATATAATTAATGTAGGAAGATGCTATATGTAGTCAACGTCCTACTGTGAGACTTTTCTAAGAAAAGTATTTCGAATATTTTTTATCGTGTAAATATAAAATCGTCGCATGTTTGTGTTTTACATAACACAGCGCTTTATACAAGACTAATGATAAGGATAATAAAAAAAATCTGTTTTCTGATATTTCCAAATAACTATAAATCTTTTGTTTAAAATGTTAATGATAATTCTTTTGCAGGTGATGCGGTTTTCACTAAATTTATTTGATGTTTTTCTTATCAATTTTGTTTGCATCCGGATACTTTTTGTTATGATTAAATGTGAGAGTGGCAAAACATGCCAATATGATGAAATATCTTTCTTCGCCATTTGCTCTGATAATGGATGGACCGAACTGCCTAGAGGCGAAGTTAAAGTTGGTGAATATTACTAGTAAGTTGAACATTTCTTTTCAATTATGTTTATTGAGGGTTCACAATTTATCAACAATTATATGTTTTATGAACAATCAAAATAAACAAAGTATTCATTATCTATCCAAAACGAATTTTGACCATTAATGAGTACGTCACAAACATAAAATACTTGCATTTCTGAAGCACTTGTCGTCTTTTCTAATTACTTGTAAAAGTTTCTACTGTATTTAGTTTTCTGTGTGCTGTTAATTGTCCCTAAATTGTATTTATAATTACTATCTTATTTATCATATTGTTATATAGATGCGATTATTTTGTAACTTTGTAGGACAGAGGCAACAAAAAAAAAACAAAAACAAAAACAAAAAACAAAAAACAAAACAAAACAAAAAGAAAAAAAAAAGAAAAAAAAGAAACAATCAACATATACAACTACAGTTTTAGACTGAAATTACAAAGGAATGCTGCCAATTTACATGTAATGTCTTTTCAGTTGTTGGACATTTTATTGTACACGCATCTTTACCACTAATTGGTTCAGCTGTATACAAAATTGAAAGTAATAAATAAAAATGGGAAAATTACTTAACAAAAAATGCATAAGAATGTCCGAAAAGGGATAAGAAGCATGGGGTACGAAATGGGGTTCAACGGAGGGACGATGATTTAAAAGAAAATAATGCAAAATGAACATGGTTCTTATATATATAAACGTCTCAGAATGTGACGACTCTATTCGCTACACTGCTCTATCGGATCAAATTGATACAGGGAAGATAATTGAAACTTATAGAAAGGTCTGAAAAATTCCCAACGATGTTAGAACTGTCAAATTTGCGATGCAAATATTTGGCCGTTCTCTCCGCGGGACTCGAACTCGAACCGCTGTGACATCTATGGCAACACCGCCTGCATAAAGTCCAGCGCACTAGACCACTTGGCCACCTGGGCTATATACACTGTATGGTATATTTAGATATGGATTGTTAAAAACAACTCTATTTCGAAAAACAAAATATATATTTGACACAATTTGGTAATGGTTTTTGTTTTTTTCATAAATATTTTTTACCTGATTTATAGTTAAGGTTATAAGGAAAGATGAAATATGTTAATTGTTTATAATATATATGATTGTTATTTCTTATTAAAAAACGTAGGAGGATTATGATTTTCCAATACTGGTTATGAATAGTTGATCTAAAGCATGTGTTTGCCATTGACAGAGAATGCGGATGTAAAGTATATAGCTTCAGCACACCGTTTTTAGCCAGTAACATAATCTTCGTTAGTGGAGAATAAATTTGTCTGCATATAATATGTGTCAGGTGCATTCCTATGGCTATTGACTTATATCATCTAGAAGTCTATTTCAGCGACTTTTCAAGTAACAACTTCGATTTCACCGACAGTGGCAAACTACTATCAAGCTTCAAGGATGTTTTTGGATCCTCAGGAAAGCAATTCAAACCCAGTTTTTTGTAAGTTTTGTAATAAAAATCAAACCCCAATATGTACATGTTTTCTTTTTTGTTTTTATTTGATAGAGAAACGTTGTCTGAACACTTGGCTCCATATATAGCACAAAATGTTATGTAAATCAAAATGAGAATGGTATTTATTGATAGAAAATATGTTTTTTTGTACAATTTGATAGCAACCGATATATTGTGGAATACAGTTTGAATAAAAAAAAATTAAGTTCAAAACTGTCACCATGACTTTTTTCAAAGTTTATAACACTATATTTAAGTTTAAATTAAGTCACAAATCCATCTGCAGTTATGTGTGCCTTATAAAACAAATTAAAAAATTCTACATACCATTTGTCATAGTTAGCAAAAATGAAATTTCCCTACAGAATCCATATAAAATGTGATAAAAATTGCCTGCATTAAGGCTCAATTATTTTGAAATCAAGTTCGGTTACCTATGTGTTTTACATGACAGTTCTGAGTATGTTCAGCCTAGGTCATGCTAGAGAAAACTAAGAAAAAAACTATCTACTTGAAATATAGCATATGATCTACATTAATTTTAGAAGAACAAAAAAGTAGCCTTGGAAAACACATTAGCCATGATAACAGAAATATATTCAAATTCGTTAAAATGTTACTTGCTTCCGTTATCCATATACTTATTTTCGGATACTTAAGTCATTAATTTTCTAAATTTACGATGTCAAATGTAAAAGTGAAACAATAGTGGGCCTTCCACTCTATTAGACATTTTTTATCTGTATTTTATTGTATGTACTCTTTATTCTTTACTTGAAATTTTACCCCTTTTTACCTTTTACTTAAATTGAAAGTATTCAAAGTTAATTAGTTGTCTGGTTATAAATTTAGAGTACTTGACTATAACCCACTGAGGATATTCCCAAAAGAAGTAGGACGTCTTTTCTGTGAAGTGTCAGGGCTGTAAGTGTTCAATTGTTCCTTTCTAATTTGCCAAATTATAACTTTCCTTTAACTTTTATAAATTATTTGAAAGCAGATTTGAAACAGTGATTTGTTCACCGCAAAAGTCAATCAATACGTCAAATATTTTGTCTCATTTTGAACTTCATATATAACTTGCACTTCATTCTTGCCAAGATCATTTTATTTACTTAAATATGAAAACTATGTTTAAATACTATAATGAGAGCACGAACACAACAATACATTTAATAATAATAATAATAATAATAATAATAATAATAATAATAATAATGATGATGATAATTTGATAATGATATAAAAAAAGATGAATTAATGAATAAACAGACGATAATTTTTAAACATAAATTGATATTTGAAAATATCAACTAATTAAATGAGCGTTAGCACATGAAATCAACATCAACAAGGAACCGACAGGAAATCCTGAAATAATATGACCTATAAAAATTTTGAGGAATGATAAAGCAACAGCCAGCCAGTGATAAAAAAAACCTTTGTAATTTGTCTTAAATGCAAATTATATCCGATTTGGAAAACATCTGGAATGAAGCTGTTATACCTAAATGCTTTGATAAAGGGAATTCAAAAAAGGAGGCTTAATTTCACGAAGGATAGGATTGTACTCAGAAATAATATTGAAGTACTGAATGGCATTTTTCCGTAAATCCCATCGACTTTGGAAAAACAAAATCCACAGAAAAAGGCTGTGGAAAATATTAAGAATGTATGGTTTTACCCAGCATCGCATTAGTCTTACAAAGGTGTTTAAAGTAGCTTTGCACTTTTGGAAATTCAGTGCTAGTCTAGAGGCAAGGATGCGTCATATCATCATACTTTGAAACGAATGAAAGGTTTTAGTAGGTCAATGAGTACCATAAGCTATATCAGTTTTCAAAGACCCCGATGTAGCAAAAACATTGTCTACCAGACATGACAAATATGTTGTCGTACCAGCAGACAAAGCCCAAAACAACATTGTTTTTGTCTGCAAAACGTTTTACATTAAATGTTTATTATCAGAGGTAGATGTAAAAAATAATAGCAGTGATAAGATCTATACTGCTACCACACTCTCCAAAGAAGAGATTGTGGAAAACAATAAATATGTAGTATCCTCGTTTGTTCTCTCTACCAAGGACGATAATTGTGATTTACCGTCTATGTACTGGATTCCTAAACTCCACAAGAATCCATACAAACAACGTTTCATAGCCGGATCTGCAAAATGTACCACCGAACCTCTTTCAAAACGTTTAACTTCTATACTCACAACTGTCAAAGAGGGTCTGCAATCCTACCACAACACTTGCTACTCCCGTAGTGGTATTAAATCAATGTGGATCTGAAAAATTCGAAAGATCTTTTGAAGACAATCAGTTCAAGACTATTATCTGAATATAATAGCATTAAAACCTATGATTTTTTTAACACTGTACACTTTTAGTCCTCAAAGAATACTACAGACACTGTAAGGTCAGCCTCATATCTTTACCTACACTTAGAAATCGATGGTAAAGGAAAACTATTGACCAAATTTTAAGACAAACGTGATGACTTTTCATTCAGAATTGTCAGCTTTCCTTTCATCTGTGGCAACATCCCTTCGGACCTGCGTATGGAGTCTTCATATCACTACTCATACGTTATGCGAGAGATTGCCGAAACTACGCAGACTTTTTGTATCGCGCTAGAACTCTAACAAATAGGCTTCTCGAACAGGGTTATGTTGCTACAAGATTGAAGTCATCACTACAGAAGTTTTATGGTCGTCATCATGAACTCGTGGATCGTTATGGTGTATCCATCTGCACCATGAAAACTGATTTATTCAACGGCTCATGGTTTTCCTTTCCTCGTTTGTCTTCCCCGGACATGACTTTTCATGAGCAACTCGGCGGGTGTTTCTATAAAGCAGAGGACGCTTACCCTACCGGTGCACCTGGTCCATGCTCCCAGTTTTTGGTGGAGTCCAAGTTGCTCATTTGCTTTTGTTACTTTGTATGAATGATTTTAATTACTTTATGTTCTTTGTTGTGTATGTCTGTTTTCCATGTCTGGTCTTTGTCCCTGGATTGCATTCTTTTGATTACCGCTATAACCTTGGTTCCCTTGATTACTCTTTCTTATCAAAGCTATAGATTAGGTTGTACGACAAACAATTTCTGACAACTCAATATGCACCAGATGCAGAATATTTTCAATATTAAAAGATCGCATACTCATTAACAAATCCAAGTAGAAAAAAACAACTGCAAACTTATGCCACCAGTATATCTGAGGACATTATTCTCAACAACCCATCTTCAGCAGTACTACTAAACAGACAAGCACTACCATTGGCTGATATATTTACCTACCTTGGCAGTACGTTTAGAGTTAATGGTGGTGCTGCCATTGAACAACGTTTGTCAAATGCAAGAGCTGCGTTCAAAATATCTGGAAATCTGGCCAGTACACCAAACCCGTTAAATTGAAACTATGCAACAGTTCTGTTATACCTACCCTGTTGAATAGTATCGAGCGCTGGAAATCGACAAAGACTGACCAACAAAAACTCACCCCTTTCAAACATAAAGCATTAGAAGGATCATTCGGTTATGTAGGCCAAATAAGAACATTAAAAAGACCTTCTCCGCAGATGCGACGAAGAAGACATGATCAACATCGTCAGATGGAGATGGATTGAGCACGTTTTGAGAAAAAAAATCAACATGACATTATTGAAACCACTCTTTTATTGACACCAGAGGAGACAAGGCGAAGAGGCAGACCCACGATAACTTGGCGCCGCACCACTGAGTCGGCTGTATTTGAACTTTACCACTCATTTTGAAGATTATGGAAAATATGTAAGGTTAAGCAAAAGTGGCGTACCTTTGTTGCTTTACCACATGCCAATGGCATAATAAGTAAGTAAGTACGTAACGATGTAAACGTACAATTTTGAAGTAAGTCACATACCGTATGCTGAAAATTATTACTAGACTTTTCATTTTTTTTTCACTTTGTTTGTTCTAGTTAAGAGAATTTACCAAAAATAAATAAATAAAAAAATAAATAATAAAAAAATAAAAAAATAAAAATAAAAATAAAAAGATCAGCTTTGAAAAGTAAATATACATCTGACAATTATCCGTGTGTGGTGATTCGGTATAGTCTATACATAGCGAGTGCTTAAAAAGTGATATATCTGATACAATAATAATAATAATAATAATAATAATAATAATATCAATCTTCCCCGCTTTATAAATCAGTACTACAGTGAATGATAAACATTTTACAATGATAGCATGCATTCTATTGTAGGACTCTGTTAGACTGTCAACTAACTGTGCTGGCTGAGGACGTGTTTGAATATTTGCTGAAAGTGGCTTTCTTGTAAGGTTTATCATACCGTCTACTGAAAATTTTCACATATCAATTAAACGATTAATATTTATAATATTTATATCTGTATTGTACTGAACATTTTATTCTGCAATGAAATGTTGCTATACCTGTTTCTTAATCTGATTTTTTTTCCTGATGCATACTTTTACTTCCTGGAATTGCTAGAATTATATGAGAGTGATATGTATATAAGCATACCATAGCCAAAAAAAAACAAAAAACAAAACAAAACAAAAAACAAAACAAAACAAAACAAAACAAAAACAAAAACAAAAAAAAACAAACTAAATTACCTACACCTGGACAAAATTAACTAAGGATTTTAAACTCTTTCTAATTTAAATTTGCATTTCTAATTTTTGCATCATACACCAAACTGTACGGAATTAAATTGGAAAAACAAATATAATATATTCATTATGAAGACACTAAATATATTCTTTAAATTTTGAGAAAAAAAACCCCAAAAAATGGGAAAATTTATTCCAATAGGAAAACTTGATTTCCAATTGGAATATCTACTTTCCAATTGGAAAACCAGTTTTCCCATTGGAAAACAAGTGCTCCCATTGGAAAAATTTCTTCCCATCGGAAAAAAATTCCCATGGGAGAAAATTACTTCCAATTGGAGAATTTTTTTTCAAATGGAAAATAAATTTTCCCAACGGAATTTTTTATTTGCAATGGGAAGTATACTTTCCAATTGGAAGATATAATTCTCAAGTTGAAGATAAAAAATTATGAAAAATGTATGATTCTGAGGATAGCTTTAATTTCATCGTTATTTCATATATTTATGAAATAAAATGATTTTAGTGCTGTAGCTTGTATTAGTCATAAAATGCAAAGTAAACCTGTATTTTCAAATTACAAAATTTTAATGAAAATAAATACAGAAAAAACACATGCACTTGTACAAGTGCATGTGATTTTTTAGGAGATTAGCCAGTTTTAAAGCATTTCTTCACATTTCTTTTTTTGCGCAAGGCATCACGCATCTAAATGTTTGATGAACTGATTTCCATAACATGTATTTTTTTTTCAACTTTTGAAGTCTTTCTTTTCCAATTCCATCTCATTTATTCCGCAACAAAATTACATGTGTTCTTATACTACGGTCAGAAGAGAACTTTGAGTTACAAGTACACTTGCATCAGCCAAACGCGATGACTGTTCGTACTATATTAGCAACTTTCCTTTCATCTCATGTAATATCCCTTCAGTGCCTGCGTTTGGAGTTTTCTTATCACAACTTATACATTAGAGCTTGCCGCAACTATGATACACAGACTTTCTGCTACAAGAATGAAGTTATCACTACAGAAGTTTTATTGTCGTCATCACGAACTCGTAAGTCGTTACGCTGTTTCTCTCTGCACCATGAGAACCGATTGGTTCACTGTGTCGTAGTTTTCCTTTCCTCTTTTGGCTACCGCTGACTTAGATTTTAAATTGCAATTCGGCGGGTGCTTCTAGGAAAGCATAGGATGCTTATCCTAGCGGTGCTCCGGATCCATTTTTAGTAGAGTCCGAGTTGCTCATATACGTTTGTTGCTTTGTACGTGTTATTTTGGTTATTTCATTTTTTTTCTGTCTTTTTTCCCTGTCTTATCTTTGTTCTTGAATTGCATTCTTTTGATATCTGCTAGAATTTCGGTCCTCTTAATTACTCTGTATCTACAATGTAAAAAGCAATACTAATTACAATGATTGCAAATAATAACAACACCACTGTCTATTGAAAACAAAGTTATTTGCTGATAATTTCATTCAATATCATTTTAAGAACTTAGTTGATTTTTACATGTAATAACTTGTTTAAGAAATACTGTGTGTTCAGAAGTGCTCTGGTGTTTATTCAAAATTATTCCTTTCTGGCACAGCACTTAAAGCTCATGCTGTGAACCTGCTTACATTAAGACATCATTTATACACCGCACATTATGAGGTGGCATGCAACAAGATAAGTTACTACAAGTAATATGATGATATACAAAATCTGCTGAATATTAATTAGGGAATCTTGTATATAATTGAGGCTTTGCCTTAAAATGTACCTGATGAATTAGCTGAAAACACAAGATTTCACAATTGTTTAAGTCTCAAAAATATTTGTGATTGCCACATTAAGGCAGATACATAACATACTATAATTACAATAATCACCTTTGGTTTAGATCACCAGACATCTGACATCAACAAAGTTGTGAATGGGTATTCAATTTACATGTAATCAACTGTAATTCAAATGCATAGAGTCTTGATTCTCCCCCCCCCCACCCCCAACAATGCTCATGCCTCTGTTTTAAATTTCCGTCCTTATTAATTTTATCTATTTTATTCAGGCCACCAAAGTCCGCTGAAATCCTTAATTTCCAATCACAACAATATGCACTCCCTGATCACAGATACGTACATATGCAGGACGAACTGTTTATTCGGCGTCAATATACAGGAAGTGAGCCGTTTGTCGACCGTTAACTGGAGCGCATAAAATGTGTATACAACATGTGCCAGGGGTGATTCCAAGGCAGAAATTTTTGAAAGACGGGAACCTATCCAGAAATTCATAAAATTTCTCCACAAATTGGGATACCTGCGACCACTTTCTCTGGATCAAACCCCTATATTGGAATAAGCAATTAAAATCTTAAATCCATACGTCGAATATGCAACCCAAAGAGTCGAACCCCGATTTCCGGCATGCTGGCTTTGGTTCTAGACTGCTTGACAATGATTAATGCGGGGTAATATAGGGCCGGTAATATAACCTCATGAAATTCTGGAATTGACATGTATATATAGGATTTAGTTGCTAAAAACACAAGTAACACTTAATTACATGTTTACACAAGTTCCTATTTCGCTGTAGTCCACTCCAAATTTTACTAAGGCGAAATGGAAACAAGCCGGTGTTTTTTCCATTCTTTGTTGTAAAATTTTAGAAATACTCCTTCCAGAATTAGGTAAGTCATAATTTCATACAGTTAAGGAAATATACACGTTGCCAATTTTTATGTGTTTATAAAACATCACTTGGTAGGCTTTCCAAGAAAAACTGTACATTTGTATGTACGTGTATAATATTACGCAATCTTATACTGACAATTCTGATATAACATTTATATGCATTTTTGGCAAGGAAATCGAGGTGTAACCAGGATTCGAACAGTATTACGTCCTATGCTCATCCGTCGTGTTACTTATTTAGTCTCACGTGCGGGGAATACTTTGTCAGTTTGACTTCATTTTATTCTTAATTTTACTTCTACTGCTGTGTCTGTAGTTGTTGTTAATATATGATTTATGAATAAGAACGAAACACAAATATTTGTCTGTCTGTCTGCTCATTAGCATTAATACATGTTCGATCGAGTTTAAAGAGGCTCCTGCTAATAGTGTGTATATATAGACTGTCAACAGAGTTTTTGAATAGAAAAATTGAAATAATACATTTTAAGATGGACACATAAATGTGCCTTACTTGTTAATATCGTTACTACGAATCCAAGAACTACCTGTGAGTTTTTTTTTTTTTAACTTTATGACTACATTTTCGGGTGTGCATGCCGGACTATGATCTCTGGCCAGGGGCTTTATATAATTACTTTATTATACACTCTCTGTGTAATGTCATAAATTGCCGATCAATCACGTGGTATTGTTGTTAGAAATATCATAGACCAGTATATTTAATATTTTATATATATATCTATGGAAATTATTGAAATATTAACCTTGTTCATAATAGAACCTTATATAGGTTATAAGTGTGACAAAATTTTAACATACACACAGTGTCACTTAATTTCTATTTGATTTGGGGGAGTGGGGGGGGGGCAGTTCCAATAAACAATGTAATAGTGATGACCCGCTCACCTTTTTCACGCATCAAATTACATCATACGGATAAGAAAATCAGACTGTTAATATATGATATTAAGGGTTAAGTTGAAGTATATTAAGATGGAAAACTTATCTCAATAAGCATCAGCAAACCGGTAATGTTATAGGTGCGATTTTTTCGTTTTTTGCATATGATAAGGTATATATTTTGATGGTCCTTTATACTAGTATTTTACGGTACATGTATAAGGGTGTGTTGCTAGATTTGGCCGCTGCTCACCCATCTCCGAAACTATATTCAATGGCGGATCCAGACCTTGGGCAGCTTGGGGAGCTGACCAAATGTCAGATTTTTTATGAACTTTTTATATTTTTTTTAATAAATGCGGAACGAGCGGAGCGAAGCAAACGGTTGTGGGGCTAATATTTGTGGAAAATCACGATTTCATGCTAAAATATTTTAAAAAAAAACGAGGAGGCGAAAAAGCCATCTGAATCTATCACTGCATAAATCAAAAGGCAGTACAACTTGGGTTGAATGAATGTTGTGAATTAATATATGTATAAATTGTATCAATTGTTCTATACATTGTATCATTTAAGATAATACTGGTGGTATTAAGGTTCGCTTCACAGTTCTGTTTGTTTGCAGTCATTCATTCATCTACACTTGTATCGGACCATAGAAATACACAAGAATATCCCAGGATACACAAGAATACCTCAGAATACACAAGAATACTCCAAAATACAAGAATAACTAAAATATACATTTAAACCTTCAAACTGATTGAAAAATGTTTTATTTGATGAAAGAAAATGTTTTTTATTCATTTATTTGCAGAATATATCAATGCATGTGTCCAGATATTATGCATTATAATCGATTTGTTTTCTTTGGCATATGTTGACTTAGATCATAATTCTGTATCAATAGATTGAAGTTTTTAAGATAATGTTTGCATTTTAATAATTAAAATTTAGTGCTAGCTACGCTCCCATTATCCTCTGGTCAAATGTACAATGTTCGGTCCGGCGATTCAGGACGCGTGGTGATAATGACGGTTGTAATTTCGGTGATAGATTTTTTAAAATTTATAATTACCTCCTATTGAAAACTAATTGTTCGATGATATTTTTCTTTATATAAGGTACATAAACATGTATCGAAACACACGCTTCAACAGTCGTTAACATTCTCAGGGTGGGTGAGACATATGACGCGAAATAAATCTTTTGAACATATCTGACCAGATATATACACAAACAGGGTGTAAATTGGTTTCACTCATAGTTGATAGTAAATACGAGATAAGACTAAGATATATGACTCGTTTAATTTCATTTGATGATGATAATTATTATTTTTAAGAGACGCAAAAACTGGGGGCTAAAGCCCCTTTAGCTCCCCCGGTAAATCCTCCACTGATGTGAAGTGTTGGCTTGGCTAATTCAATGTATTTATAGAAAAAAAACAACGGAATTTATCGAACCAGAAACTCAAGTTAGGTGATACAATGGCTTAGTAACGAAATAACGCATCGAACCAACATATGGGCATATATGTTTCACTCCCCGGTTTACCATATCCTTGTATGACTTCCCTAAGCCAACATGGAGCTCGTGTAACTGTTTCCATAAAAAAGAAAACAGAAACTTTATGATGTAGACTTTTGCTGCTTGTTTTTTTTTTTTGTAAAGTTCTTAGGATGTGGTAAGTTATGCGTGTTTAAAGGTCCGTTCAATGTGAATGCTTTTTTTTGGGGTGGGGGAGCCTGAATTTATTTTATTATTTTTTTTTACCTTAACCAGAGGTCAGACATCTGGGCTTGTACAGTGCGGAATTGCATTCTTAAAAAGATTAACTAACTTTGATAAAAAAAAAAAAATTTAAAAAAATGTACAGTGGCAATGCCGCGCTGACAGGAGAGTTCCACTTATTGGTCACGCGGGAAAGGGGCGATAATGTAACTTTTGTTTTGGGTTTTGTTGTAAAGAAACCGGAAGTGAATATGCTTGCTAAAAAAGCATAAAACACACACTTTTCACATAGTTAATCGCTAAAATATTTAAAAATAAATGTTTTTCAAAGACTTAAGATATGTTTTAGTGCAACAACTGATCCTAAAGGTGCAACGATTTGTCGGGACGATCATTTCAAAAAGGGGGACGTAATTATTTTCTTCCAAGTTAGGAATACCCCTGGGCTATATTTAACTGACACAATTGCATCCCCTGCCTTCTAATTGGTCAATAATGTGATTTTATGATAAGAATGACGCAGAGCTTTCTAAAAATATATCTATAAATTTATAATTTTCAGTATTATGCATATAAAACTACTGCATAATTAACTTAATTTATCAGTCACTAGATACTTTTTCTACTAATATATGGGATTTAAAGATACATGTATTACACAGAGAGATAAATTTTCTGTATATAAGAAAGGGAAATAATTTTCTGTAAGGGACTTTCTTGGATATTTGTTCCTCCCAATGTAGGTTCATATTTGTAATAAATACAAGATATCAGAATATATTAGTTCTATATAAAATGTAATGTATAACTGTAAAATTGGTGAAATATTTAGACAGAGTGTGTTTATTCTTGCAGGAAAGTGAATTCTCTTTGTGAGAGGGATAACTACTCTTCAACAATTATTTTGATATGTTAGCATGTAGCATCAATACCAGTAACCTCAGATTGACAAAGACCACATAGATGTAAAAAAAACCACAAATGATTAAGGCTGACTTGTGCATACATGTACATTTGTATTTGAAAAACAGCATTCAGCATTCATACATGATAAGAAGTGTCTCAATGTCAGAAACTTAAAATATGGACTTGTGTGATTAACAAAAACAAACTGACCCAGATTTCTGTTCTTAAGCCGAAAATACAACCATGAATCTGTATTAAATCTTAGCACTGCTTCTTCTCAGTTTAAAATTGGAGATGCTAATAATTTCCTTAAATTAACTTTTGTTTTGTCTTGTTCTTAAATATTCATGTTACAAACGAGGAAATGCATCATGGCAAGTATTGAATTTTTATATATGAGACTTCAATACATAAGTAATTTCATTGTTTTAACAAATGATTACACATGCATATTTATAAGTGATGAAGTGTTGTCAAAAAAATCTACAGCTTTTTGACAGGTTTGTTTTCTGATAGCTTACTTCTGTTAATTTTATGTTTTATTTAAACTGGTTGTTTAATGAAAATAAATGAAAACATATTAAGATTGTGATGGTATACACATGTAAAAATATACTTGTATTTCCTTATCCTTTTCTGTAACCGCTGTAACCTTGGTTACCTTGATTACTCTGTGATATATATTGTTAATGGGTGAAAAGTTCTATAACCAGAGTTTTTTTCATGCCAGTCCACGAACAGAGTAACTAGACCTTTTTTATAGTATGTCCATCGCAGGTTTGAGTGAGTGATTTTGAGTTCTCACCATTGAGGAAACACAGCCAACACATAGCTACTTTTTCTGAAAAAAATACAATTACAATAATCCTATCTGTCAGATTTTATTTCAAATAGTGTGCTAATGCATGTTCATGTACATAAAACATTTTAGTAGAAGGGCAATAACACCAGAAATATATTAGCAAAATAAAATAAATACAAGCTGAATGTTTTGTCCTGCATTTCTATGGTATTAAAGAAGCCTGTATATTTGTTAGAATAGAGTACACACGTCAGCCAACAGAATCTCAAATATCCACATTTTGTGTACAAAGGAAGATGTAAACCAGTTAAACACCAAAGATACTACCGTCAACATTCAGTTGTCTGATTTACATCAAAGAAAAACAAAAAAAAAATGAGCTCGTCCATTGTGCCAAGCCGTCAAAATATTAGTTGTTAGGAGTTAAATTGATTTAAATTGATGGGTGTTTCTGGAATCGAGAGACTACATACACATCTTCCCGTCCTACTTATAGATGCATGAGAAAGTTAACAAATTTAACAATATTATATTATTTCAGTCCTGATTTGTCGCTTTAGATTCTTCAAAGATGATCAGTATCTTGGTTTTGTACGGTACACTCTTGGTCGTTTCCTTTGATTTGGCCTTTTTGCAAGTCTTTGTGGAATCGGAATTTGGAAATTACTAATGACTGCTTGAAAGACGCGGCTTTGGAGAGAGTTGGATATTTTACAGTCATTCATAAGTTTATGAAAAAGTTTATCTTTCTGTTCTGTTGTTTAGATAACCAACACTGTTGTGATACCTTATGTCGATTGTAATATCCAAATAGCTCATAATTTCCGGTTCAATATAACGCTCTTTTTCAAATCGGCAAAATGTACTCTGGTTATATCATGAAGTTTGTTATCTAAGTCATGGAGACTCTATGGCTGCCAATTAATTTTCTTTTTAAAGACATGATTAATGGATTCACAGTTGCTGTTGGTCCATAGGCGGTCTCGGACACTTAGTTGTTTCCCAGGAAAAGTAACATGTTCGAAGAGTCTATCTTTTAGATGAGAATTAAAGTAACTGGCAAACTGTGGATGCGTTTGAACGATATCATTTGATTTGAGATCAAATTCAACAGAATCGTCGGCTGTAACAAGTCCTGTAGAACCAACGATGTCGTCAAGGATTTTTGAGCGTTCTTTGTCATTGCAACCTATACTGTTCTTTAAATGGTCAGAGACATTGTCTTTCATGTGTTTTGTACACAACAATCGAGTTGTGCCAGGATATGGAAGAACGTCGTCCTGAGCTTTGTGCGTGTATTCGGCAACTGCTGTATTTCAGAGTTCTTTGAATGTGTCTGGCAGATTAGGAAACCAACTTACACGTCTTTTGTATGACTTATCATGTTTTAGTGATGTATAATACATATTCAACGGTATTTGGTTGTGGGTTATAAGGTCTTAATGTCTTCTTCCCTTTGCTTTTTTGTTCGTAACAGAAAACACCTTCCTTCTTAATTGTCCACTTTAATATATTACTAGGAAGAATAATAAAGTCAGTCTTGTTAGTTCGGCCGCTGTGCGTGTCCCATGCACCACAGTCATCTGAAAAGTTACTATATTTAGAATTCAGTCGTCGAGATACATTGCTTGTATTGTCAAGAACACAGTAAATATTGTCTTTGTACCCAGTTGGTATAGAATCGACTACTACATGTTGTTAATCTAGCATTATGGATAGCAATTGAGTTGCGTTTAAATTTAACCATGTTCTTTCAATTTTTACATTGTTTACGTAATATGCAAATATATTCTTCTGTCTCGTAATTTGGACAATGTTGAATAGTTGTCTCATCAGCAATTATAACACATTTCCCTACTTTGATATAAGATATAAGTATAATTACCTCTTGCAATATTCCATGCTCTCTGTCATATTTGCTGGTTATTATGGGTTCCACAGAACCCCAAGGACGCCACATTCTTTATCTTTTATTTGAAATTTGAGTGTATTTTAAAATATTTCCTTATTCTTGCGAATGACGAACAATGAATGGAAAAGAATGCAAATAAGGTATAAAGCTACTACATACTCGGCTTTGAGTAAAAGCCAATTTCTTTAGTTGTTTTTACTGTGATTTCCGCACATAGTACTTCAGAAAGCGCTAACAAAAGATTTTATGAACAAAAAATTTTTTAACAGAACATCAAAGAAAACATCGTTCGTTCTCTTATTAACAATAATTAGCGGAAAAAAACCCAATTATTAGTTAAATGACTGATAAGACCAATTAACAAGGTGATCAGCTACTACAGAGAATAGCGCGTGCCATGTGTAAATATTAACTTTTATGTCTCTGTGTAACATTTAATATATATCGAAAATAATCATATTTCATTATTAAAATTAAACAGTACATTTCATTCAATATTTTCACACATTTACCAGTAAATATACATTGTGTTATAATCCGTCAGGCTTCACTGGATTCAATCAGCAATGTCAACGAAAGTTGGCGTGTGCCAACAGGGAAATAGGCAGAATCCGAAGGGCTTTACTGTCCCAACTGTGCCATGCTAAGCTGTTCACAAAAATATAATTACATGGAAACGACGTGGTTTGACAGATCAATGATCAATGACAGATCACAATCTTAGTTCTGTGAATTGGTTCAGGTACTGTATGTTAATTGTTTGCATGTATTAACAGTTATTTTGATGTTACGAATTGTCCATAATAGGCAATATCTGAAGATTTGATAGGAAACGTAAACAATTTGTGTTTATAGGTTATTGTTTTACCCACTCAATGGTTGGGAAAATATAGGAAATCACCCTCAGTCCATATTTCTTGTAATCCTTACTCTTTTTAAACTGCTCAAGGGATGTGATAAAATTTTATAGGGAAATTAGGTATCATATTCAGATGTACATGAAGGAATATAATGGTGTTTGGATGATTCCAAAGGGGGATTATTTAACTAGCTCAACTACTCATAAACCAATATGTGCATGACAGAAAATTATAATTGTTGTTGAAGGACTCCAGAGTAAAAAATAATCCACTTTAAAGTTTTCTTTCAATTTTGATAATTCCTTTTTGATTGTGTTTCTTATTTAATTCTGTTATACAATTGGATCATTAAATTTGATGTATTTTGGACCGTTTTTGTTTACTTATGTTTGTAATTGTAACTGCCTTGAGATTCTCTCTGGTATGCTGGCATGTGTACATAATGTTCGAAACATTAGAATCTATAGAATATACCTTGTATAGATTTTTTTCCTTAATTGACTCAGAACCTCTGTACTTAGATTTATATTTTGTAGGCGCCTACCTATTTCTGTGGTGAATGTTTATTCACAAGTCCGGATAGAAGGGACCTATTTCATAGTGATTGAAGTTATTGGAAAAATCTGGTTTACAGTTTAGGACAATATGTTACACTAGTTTAATTCAGAAAACTTAAATCATTCCATTTCATTTTCTTTACTATTCATAGAAAGTACACATGTTTTGCCAATACCACAACAAAACTTTGTGGAGACTGGATGTTGATATAAGTAAATTGCAAAATAAAAAAAATAGATATATCAATATGCCATTTGTTTCAATTAGCCTAAGGTTTTATTAGATTCAGCAAAATAAACACACACTTAAGAATATATCTGATATAATCTCTTTTATCAGTGACTATACAGACAAATACCCACCATAACCCTTGTAAGTTTAGTGGAAGCCTGTGTCACAAAATGTAACAATTCCTTCTAAGATACATTTGTATATAGAGCTGTATATGTACATGTATAAGATCAAACAAAATGGTAAATGGTATAGAAAGTTGGGATATACTTCCTGCAGAATACATGTACACGTAGTCACTTCATGTACTGTTTTATAGCTCTTTAATATAAACTTAATTTAATTATTTTTTTTTACAGTCGAAATCATAAAAAAATATACATAAATATCAAATATCAGTATTTAAGATTTTAACAATCTTCATCACTATGAAATTCTATTGATAGGTTTCATCTATAAAACTCAATAAAGATTAACAATAAGTAGAGTTTAATTCAGAAAAAAAAACAACAGAAGCTAATTATGACCAGGGTATAATGGTATACATTTTTGTCCCGTTGTACAAGTATAGTAAGGGAGATTTTCTTGTTTTAATATAAAGTCAGAATTTCCTTTAAAATTCATTTGTTTTATATTCTAAATAATATGTATAAATAAATTATAGCACAATTTCTGAAGGAAATTGTGTTGCGTTTTATGTTTCAGTTTGTTTCATAATTTAGCTTTTCATTGTTGTAAATATTACTTATTGAAGGCATTTTTATCAAATTTGTACAATTAAGTCTAAGTTGTCAAATTATCTTTTGAGTGTTAGTAGAAGTTATCTACTCTAGGGTCAATCCTTTGTTCCCAAACATTCTTAATCCGGATGTAAAATGAACTATCTAATTAAGCCCATTGTGTTACTTAAGATTGAACAGGTGACAAACACATGGGAGATTAATACCACATCACAACCTTTGTTCCGCAAAGGAAATAGTATATTTTTTATATTCCTACACGTTTCCTTAGGTACGAAATTATTTCTTTATTTTTATTGGTTGATTTTGAATTTAGGCCTTAATTCCATATAAAAAGAAATGTTCCGTCCGGTGCGGCACTTTTATGACGCATCGGACGAAAATAAAGTTTTAAACCAAACTTTTATTTTCTATTATAACAGGCCACCGACCAAAGACCTTGAGTCGTTTCTGTCGTCTGGCTCAAACAACCATTACTACAAAACTCCTCTACACAAACACCTGAGAGCTAGTTCCCAAAATTTGCTCTACCGAAAAATACACCAAAAGCATATTACATCAAGTGGTGGAGGACTTAAAATCCCGGAGTCAGGTGTCGGTGTATGGCATATTGGTTAAGATCTTCTGGAACAGTCGAAGATATGCCTGTAGGAGGAGCACCCATTAACCAGACCATTGAAGTCCACCAGGAGATGGAGACCAATGATGATGGCAGGGTGGATGAAACAAGTGACACTGCAAGAAGACAAGATCCTCCTGTAGTGACCAGAACTGAGGTAACTCCCCAAGTGCAGCCAATTGCAGCAACTGCTGCTACACAGCTACAACAGCCATTGCCACAATTTCAAATGCCGGTACCACCGCATTTAATGCCAGTGAGAAAATTTAGTGGTAAAGGTTCTGTTGTGCAATGGTGGAAGTCATTCCTGACTTACATGACTTTACAAGGACTTACAGAAGCCAGGATATGCCAGTATTTTCCTTGTTACCTTGAAGGGAATGCGGAATATTGGTATAACAATCTGAACGACAGTATAAAAAAATCCTTCAATCTACTAAAAGAGGCATTTTTGAAAAGATTTCGACCCACACAGCTAAATGTGGAGCTAATGGATATTTCTCAAGGCGAACAGGAGACAGTGGACGACTATATTCACAGGGTTTTAAAACAGTTTGCTGATGCTGATGTCACTGAGAATTCATTGATGACCAAAGCTATGAGAGGACTAAAACCAGCCTTGGCAAACATAGTGATTCCACAGGATCCAGTCAACATGGAAGATCTTCGCGTGCGAGCCTGTAGGGCAGAGATGACATTACTTGTGACAAAAACACAACCCGCAGGTGATGTAAATGCAGTCATTAGAGATCTGATAGGACAAATAAATGAACTGAAAGCTGGTAATGAAGCAGTTATGGCAGCAATTAGTGATCAGGGCCGATTCAGACACCAACCGACGGAGCAAAATCAGTATAGACGTGGTAATCCAAATCAAGGAGGTAGCAGACCAAGACAAGACAATTTTAATCGCTACAGACCAATGCCACAAAACAGACAACAGAACCACAATACCAAATGTTCCCGTTGTAATCGTGAGTATTGTAGATCAAGGAATCAATGTTTGGCAAGATTTGAAACTTGTACTGAATGTAAAAGAAGGGGACATATTAGGGCGGCTTGTTGGTATAACCCTGCAAACATGGTGAATGGTAATAGGAATTAGGGGTGCGCGCCTATCTTTAGACACCCGTCTGGAGATAGGCACAGAGATAATGACTGTGCAGATGTAAATTTTACAATGCCTTTGCACAGGAATACAACTGAAGTGCATATTGGGGATAAGAAAACTTTTGCTTTAGTTGACACTGGGGCATCAATTAGTGTTGTCAGTAAAGAGTTTTTTGACAAAACATGTTATGCTAAGTCACAAATGCATGAATCAAAATATAATGTTATAAAAGGAGTAGGTGGTGATAGATTACTTGTACTTGGCAGAGTTGTTTTAGAGGTAAAAATTGGAGGTAAAGCTTTGGAATACCCTTTTCATGTTATTGAAAATATCCATCACTCTTTAATACTGGGGGAAGATTTCTGTCACTTTTACAAGGCAGTAATAAACTGTGGAACAAAAACCCTCCACATTGAAGATGACAATGTGAGCTTAGTGTCTGCTATTTATGAAGCAGCAGGTTTAGCTAGAACAGTTGAATCTGTTGTTATACCAAAAATGTCAGAAACAGTTATTTCGGTTTCAGTTTCAAAACATCATCATGGGTCACAAGTTATTTTAGAACCTAAGCCCACATTGACCATCAAACATCTTGTAGCTGCCAAGTGTGTAGTATCTGTAAACAAAGGTAAAGCCATGATGAAACTACTCAACCCTACTTACAAGGACATTGTGTTACCAAAAAGACAAGTCCTTGCAGATGTAGTAGCAATTAATGAGGCTAATGTTTTACCTTTAGACACAGAGGTTGCTATAAGTGACAAATCAAAGTCAAAGTCTGATGAGTCAAAAACTTTAAAATTTGATTTCACAAATTCAGATTTAAATGAAAGCCAAAAGAAGGAACTTCTTAGTTTATTAAACAAACATAAAAAGGTTTTTGCAAAAGACTTGAGTGAACTTGGAGTAACAAATGCTTACTCGCACCAAATTGAAACTGTACCTGGGGCTAAACCTGTAACTTTACCAAGTTATAGAACTTCAGCTCACAACCGAAAAGAGATAGATAGGCAGGTTGAGGAGATGCTTCAAAATGGTATTATTGAGCCATCAAATTCTGTTTGGCATTCACCTGTTGTTTTAGTGCGAAAGAAAAATAATGAATTTCGCTTTGCAGTCGATTATCGACGTCTCAACAAAATTACTATTCCTATGTCTTTCCCTTTGCCTCATTTAGAGAGTGTCTTTGATGCAATAGGTGATGCAAAGGCAAGGTATTTTTCATCGGTCGATATGAGGTCTGGTTTTTGGCAAATTCCATTAGACCCATCTTCTAAGAACAAGGCTGCTTTTATCACACAGAATGGTGTGTACGAATGGACCCGTATGCCATTCGGATTGACAAATGCGCCAATCAGTTTTCAGACTTTGATGACATCAATACTTCGTGGGTTAAATTGGAAGTCAGTTCTGGTCTATGTTGATGACATTTTAATCTTTAGTGACACCTTTGAGAACCATTTATCTCACTTGGCACAAGTTTTTGAACGTTTGGAAAAATTCAATCTCAAATTACACCCTGACAAGTGCCACTTTGCAGTGAAAAAGTTAAAATTTCTTGGACATATTATTTCAAAAAATGGAGTTGAGGTAGACCCAGAAAAGACTGATGCTGTTAAAAGCTTTCCAAGACCCACAACACAAACACAGGTCAGATCGTTTATTGGTATGGCCAATTATTATAGGAAATTTATCCCAGATTTCTCAAAAATTGCAGCTCCCCTCAATGCACTCATGTCCAAAGACAAGAAATTCTGTTGGACTGAGAAATGTGAGGAAGCTTTTAACATTTTAAAGGAAAAGCTGATTTCGGCTCCTATTTTGTCTTATCCAGACAGTTCCAAAAAGTTTATTTTGACATGTGATGCTTCAGATAAAGCAATTGGCTATATTCTGGGACAAGTTTCCTCAGATGGTAAGGAACATGTCATTGCATATGGTGGTCGCTCACTGAATAAAGCAGAGCGAAAATGGAACACCACAGACAAAGAATGTCTTGCTATTCTTTGTGGTGTCCGTGCGTATCATACATACTTATCATCTGGTAAGTTTACTGTGTACACTGACCACAGGGCTCTTTGCTTTTTATATAATTCAAAAGATGCGCGTCTCCAGCGTTGGTCCATTAAATTACAGCAGTATAATTTTGACATTGTTCACAAACCTGGAAAAGCCAATTTTGTTGCAGATGCTTTGAGCAGACGTGAGTATCCTGAAAATAATGATACACAAGTTTCTTCTGTTTCAGACACAGTCAGTGAACAAGAAGTTCCATCAGATCAACAGCAAACAGTAAATTCAGTTTCAGAACTAGTAGAAAATATGACAGAACCTTCTCTTTCAGACAATCCTAATAAGGGTCAAACAGAGTACACTGAAATCCGTTTCTTCCGTCCAGGTGAAGAACCACCAATTATTGGTGTTATACAGACAACACCAATAAATGAAGTGCTAACTGACAGTCAAACTTTATTTCAGATGCAAAAAGACAGCCAAGATTTTAAATTTATTGTAGATTATCTAACAAATGGTAACCTGCCAGACAATGAAAAAGACAGACGTAAATGTGTGTCAGAAGCTGAGCATTATGAAATAATGAATGGTTTACTCTACCATTTAGGTCAACGCAGGTGCAAGGGTCAGCAGGAGGACAAGAAATATATAAAACAACTTTGTATACCAAATGCTTTACGCCCAGACCTTCTACGCAGCTATCATGATGGGATGGCTGGTGGTGGCCATATGGGCATCTCTAAGACGCATGCGGCGATTAAATGCAAGTATTGGTGGTCTACCATATATGGTGATGTTGAGCAATATGTAAAGCATTGTAACCGTTGTCAAATGGCAAAAAGAAATTTTAACACGTTCAACCCTCCTCTAACTGCAATGCCAGAAGTAGGAAGATTTGAACGATGGCAAATTGACATTCTCGGCCCTATTCAAAAAAGCCCAGAAGGCTATCAGTACATTCTTCTTGCCATTGACTCGTTTACAAGGTGGCCAGAAGCATTTCCTTTGAAATCCCAAGAGTCAAAGGAAATTGCAAGAGTTATTTATAATGAAATTATTTGCCGTTATGGAGCAATGAGGGTTCTTTTTTCGGATAGAGGGAGATCATTCATGTCACAGTTAGTGCAATCAATGTGCGAAATTTTCGATATTACTCAGCATCACACATCGTCGTACCATCCAAGAACAAATGGGTTGGTGGAACGACAAAATTCCACCATTGCGCAATCCCTGCGAATTTATTGTGAGAAAAATCAAGATAAATGGCCACTGTATTTATCAAGTGTGATGATGGCTTTTAGAAAATCACCATGCTCCAATTCAGTGGAGTATTCACCCTTTCACATGATGTTTGGGGAAGACATGAATTTACCATTTGATATTGCTCTTACACCAAAAGACAATTTAGGCCAATCGGCAAAAGATCATGTGAAAGAAATAAAAGAACATCTTCAAATTGTGCATGAAATTGCAACCAAAAATGACAAAATTCATAAAGAAAAAAGTAAAGCTCTTCATGATCAAAAAGCCAAAATTCCTGATTTTAAACTTGGTAACCGAGTTCTAAAAGCCATCAACAAGGTTCCTGTCGGTCAGTCTCACAAATTATATGACAAATTTGAAGGACCGTACCTCATAACACAAAAAGGTCCAAACTACACGTACAAGCTTTTGGATCTTAGGACTCAAAAGGTCCATAAGTCACTCATAAATGCTTGTCATTTAAAGCATTATAATGACCCAAGTGACCAATTGGACATAAGGAATCCAAATGAAGAGGATCTTGTGGATGATAATGAGCATCAGAATCAAATTCAACCAGATCAAGTTGATCCACAAGATCAGGTTGTAAATAATCAACCTCCTCCAACCCCTCCTCAACCTCCTCAACCTCAGGTACAGGGTAGGCATGAAAATCAAAATAGGGAAATTACAGAATATAATTATAATAAAATAGCTGGTGCTAGGTTTAGACGAGGGAGACGAGAATTTAAAGTTGAATGGGCGGATGGTTCTTCTTCATGGGAACCAAATGAGAGTTTTAATGCTGATATACTTGTTCAGTTAAACAACAGGTATACCAGTAAAGGAACAAGAAGGAAAACTTGTTTCAAAAATAAATCAAGGCAAATTCAATTTAGGTAGAAATTCAAAATTACTGTTAACAGTTATACATTTGTAGATAAATATAACAAGATATCATTAATTTCGGAAATGATATAAAATTATGTCAAGAATTATATTCAAAGCAAATAGTAGTAGAAAAAAAAACATAATACATGTAATTATAATATTAATAATAATAATAAAACAAAATAATAATAAGGGTTGTTCCATGAAATCAGATATGCTGACCCAATGTATGATTTAAAGGTCATAGATTTTGATGAATTGTCCAGGGCGTCCATATACTATTTTTCAAGTTCTTTCGTTTATTTTGGCAATTTTTCTCAAAAATACAGGAATTCATTTCATTTTCTAAAAATAATGTGTTGTGGTCACCGTTTCACAACTTGTTGTGAGTATATAGTGCTATTGTATGTCTGATCAACATACACCCGACTCAACATCACATTAATTTTTTTTCCATTTTGTCTCGTTGTAGGTAAATTTTGGACAATTCAACGGAGTCTCTTCCTTATGATCATGGTCCTTGTAACCGTTCTGATGAACAAACCCACATATGTCAAAGCACAGAAGACAGAACAAGATAAAGGTCTCGTGCAAAGAATAAACTATGGTGTTGTTTTCAAGAAACAATCATTTTTGTACCTGGCATCTGAGTCATGGTTACATACATTCAGAATTGATTTACCAAAAGATGTTAGGCTGACAAGGATGTCGATGTGTAACCAAACAAGTCATGAATGTTCATCACTTAATAATATGTTAAATTTTATTCACTTTTTACATGATTCAACTGAATCACAGTTATTACAAACGATTCGGTCAATTCACACTCTGGTGCCACAGTCAAATATTTTTAAGGAAACTCGTTTATCGAGGTCTCTTTTACCTTTTATTGGCAACTTGGCCAAAGGTATTTTTGGATTAGCCACAATGGGGGATGTCAACCTGTTAGCTAACCACATAAATGCTTTAAATGCAAGGACACGCATGTTTGCAAATGCATTACATCAACATGATGAACACTTGTCATCCTTTATGAATCTAGTTGACAACAGAACATCTAACTTGATGAAGGGCATACAACAAAATGCAGAACACATACGAAAAGTTACACATAATTTTTATAAAACTATGTCTTCTTTTCAGCAATCTATGAGTAACATGTCAATTATATTAATTAACCTTGTTAATAATGGTAACATTTTGAGAGAGAAGCTAAATCAACTGCAATCAAGTATTCAAAGCTTAGTTGAAGGTAGAATCTCTCCTTTTCTAATACCAAAGCACATGCTAACTCAAACCTTGCACAAAATCCAAAGAATACTAACAGAGTCACACCCAGGCTTTTATTTGACACACTTTAATCCTTCTTACTACTATACCCATTCTAATTTCCTGTTTGCTCGAAACCACTCTGCACTTTACATAACACTACGTTTTCCTGTTTCTTCACATACCAAACCCCTAAACTTGTACAAAATAATATCCATGCCTGTCCCAATAAACCACACATCCAAGCATGCTACCAAGCTTGTTTCCCTTGCTAACTACTTAGCTGTTACTAACAGTCACGACTATTATACCACTCTGACTACTGATGATCTTACTAATTGTGTGCATGGTCAGACAATTTTCTGTCCGTTTAATGTAGCACTTACACCAACACAGGTTCCAGGGTGCACCATTGCATTATTTAACAATGATGTGGACTTAGTTAACAAGCACTGTAATTTCAGGTTCTTTCATAACCATCTTATTACTAATATTGTTGAATTGACACCCACTTCTGTTTTGGTCTACCGAAATAACAATACCATTACACTAAATTGCCCTGATCACCAAACATTAATACCACCTTGTTCTCTATGCATTGTTAACATTCCTTGCAAATGTTCTTTGTCTTCTAGAACCATTTACTTTGCACCAAGGTTAGTTGAGTGTTACAGTGAAAAATCACTTTATCCAACAAATGATACATCAGATTTTTCAGTGCTTCATCCAGTAAATCTTGCATTATTGACACAGTTTTTTGATGAGGACAGACTAAAACATCTGTTAGGGGACACTACATTTCCATCACAGGTCACACTTGAGGTACCTGATTTTAGAATATATTCACACAACATGTCAAACTTACTTGCAGCAGATACAGAACAACACTTAAATCTTAAAAAGATGGCACTAGCTGCAAAGAAGGATGCACAAATTTTTCAAACATTAACAGAACCACTGCTAACAGGGGACATCCAACTACAATCTGAGTGGCCAGATGTAAATGCAATTTTGATTTTTATTACATTTACCATTGGATTTTTGTCATTTATTACTTGTATTTGCTTATTTTACAAAGTAAGAAAAATGGCAACTGCCATGTTTATTTTACAACAAGTGTCCCAAGCTAAGTCACAAACTGTGCCTTCCTTTATTTATCATGCCCCGACTACTCGTCAAAACTCTGCTGATGATGAAACCAATATTATAAACAATTTTATTTCTTCTGAATTTTCATGGATTCATGCTTCTGTAGTACTAAGTATAACTGTTCTTGTATTGTTGGTCATTATTATGATATTTGTTTATAAAAAGAAGTCGAAAAAAGCTACTATCATAGCTTTAGAAATTACCTCTGGGGGGAATTGTGTTATTGTGCCAGTAGTATCATTATCTCTGTGCCCATCTTACTGGGATATTACCACGCCAAATATCCCACGGGTAACTATGTCATCATTTCCTTCATGCAAATTGTTTACTACATGGAGAAATTTTACAATTACAAACAAACTAACAGGACAGTCTATTGCTGTTCCTTCTGCTATTGATGTTGACTTTTTCACTTGGCGTAAACTAAAAATAATTTTGAGTCAGCCATGTTGTGCTTATGTTGTTATTATTCACCATGGTTATCTCTCCTTGTTACAAAACCAACAAGTTGATCAATCTAAAAATGTTAACGATATTGATGTAAAAGAAGGATCGACATTATATCCACAATTGTAAGCTACATTCAGTACATTTGTGAAACCTTGATCTGCAATACTAAAATTTTGATACAATTACATTATGTTCAAATTTTGTTATAATTGTGTTATAGTATTGTTTGTTTCATTTTATGTCTCTTATATATATATTATGTCTTACCATCTTCTTTTATATGTTTCAGACAATTTAACTGAACCTGGTACTAAAAGATCAACCAGTTCTATCCCATATTTTTTTTTTCTATTTAAAAGTTATTTATCATGATACTTGGCAGATTAACTTCCCTTCTTCCTTATAGTTGACATGTACAGACGGATGGTTAATGCTATCACCTGCAAGACAGGGGATGCTTCACAAATGACGGACACATAGCTATAATGGTAGGATGGTTAGTTTCATAATTTAGCTTTGGGGTCCAAAGCAGTTGGAGCACAGGGGAATTATAGTAAGGGAGATTTTCTTGTTTTAATATAAAGTCAGAATTTCCTTTAAAATTCATTTGTTTTATATTCTAAATAATATGTGTAAATAAATTATAGCACAATTTCTGAAGGAAATTGTGTTGCGTTTTATGTTTCAGTTTGTTTCATAATTTAGCTTTTCATTGTTGTAAATATTACTTATTGAAGGCATTTTTATCAAATTTGTACAATTAAGTCTAAGTTGTCAAATTATCTTTTGAGTGTTAGTAGAAGTTATTTACTCTAGGGTCAATCCTTTGTTCCCAAACATTCTTAATCCGGATGTAAAATGAACTATCTAATTAAGCCCATTGTGTTACTTAAGATTGAACAGGTGACAAACACATGGGAGATTAATACCACATCACAACCTTTGTTCCGCAAAGGAAATAGTATATTTTTTATATTCCTACACGTTTCCTTAGGTACGAAATTATTTCTTTATTTTTATTGGTTGATTTTGAATTTAGGCCTTAATTCCATATAAAAAGAAATGTTCCGTCCGGTGCGGCACTTTTATGACGCATCGGACGAAAATAAAGTTTTAAACCAAACTTTTATTTTCTATTATAACAGGCCACCGACCAAAGACCTTGAGTCGTTTCTGTCGTCTGGCTCAAACAACCATTACTACAAAACTCCTCTACACAAACACCTGAGAGCTAGTTCCCAAAATTTGCTCTACCGAAAAATACACCAAAAGCATATTACATCACAAGGCTGGGTTTTCAGTTATATTGGTGAAGTTTTGTGAAATGTTTAAATCCCCCTTTCTACTTTTATATTTAATCGCTTGAAAATCAGGATTTTTTAACTATATTCATCACAAGGAGGGTTTTAGTTAATACAGGACAATGATTCAAAAATGCTTTAAGCTTCTTTTGTAAATTGGTAGTATCACATTTAATCTCTTACTTCGAAAATTCAAGTTTTTGATTTGTAATAAAGTGAATAATTGTTCTGTAGCACTTATATTTATTATAAAATATGGTCAGTTTTAAGAATGAGTATTTTTTATGTTAGTACTAAACAGCTGCTTTGTACAATTTCACATTTTAAACTTTCAATTGGAAAAGAAAATTCCTATTAGAGGAACTTCTTCTAATTGGAGCAATTAATTGATAAATGATTCCCACTTGAATAGTAATGTTCCAATTGGAAAACAATATTCCAATTGGAATATTTTCTTCCATTTGGAAAATAAATTTTCCGATGGGAATTATTTTCTCCAATGGAAAGAAAGTTTCCAATTGGAAATTTTGTTTTCCAATTGGAAATCAAGTTTTCCTATTGGAATAAATTTTCCCATTTTTTTGTTTTTTTTTCAAAATTTAATGAATATGTTTACTATCTTCACGATGAAAATATAATATTTGTTTTTCCAATTTAATTCTGTACTGTTTGGTGTATGATATAATATACTTATTGCAAAAATGGCGATTTGGGGTTTGCAAAAATTAGTATTGCAAATTTAAATTAGTAAGAGTTTTTACCCAGCGAATATTCTCATCTGCTCACGTGCATTTAGACTGCATGACAATGATGTTTTTTTTACAATTTTTAGCGACCTTAGAGATAATAAATTTCGAACTTTGCCCGTGAATCTCTTCAGAAATCAAAGCGAGCTACAAACAGTGTAAGTCATTTCATTTCATGTTGAAATTAAACCATATAGTACTTGTAACAACGTTTGCAGATGCTTTTGATGCTGAATTGCATTGAATTGCAATTCAAAATTTATAAACTATTTAAAGCAGATTTTGGACGGAAAGTGTAATTGAAAACTGTTTGAATATAGTTCAGTTATAAAACAACACAACAAAAATGTACATGTCTATATACGCATCCATAAAAATAATTGGGTTTGCGCCTTAAAATCAGGCGCAGCACCTAACCTAACTCTGCTAAGTCGTCTACATGTTAAGTGTTTCTTTATAATAATATCACTAAATGTTCAGCATTCTTATCCTTACAAGTAAAGTATAATGGAAAAAGTTTCATAGTTTGTTGGAAGTGCTCATCCTCTGAAAAGTTTTGAAAACTTGTATAGCAAAGTCTACAAACTGGCAAATCGATACGCAAAAGACCAGAAAACTGTAGTGCTAATATAGGTTTGCAGAATAGACGAGCATCCCAACACCAATGATAATGCCTAAAAGTAATTTACCATCCTCTTTTTAGTTGGTACCCATATTGAACATTTTGAATATCGAAATTTATCAAAAAATTAATAGAAATCATACAGACAATCTCCGGTTTTTATGTTGCCCATGCTATGTATATAGTCCAGGTTATCTCTCCTAATATAATATTATCGGCCGAATAGTATTAGTTTATATAACAAAGACAACCATACGTTATTAGTTATTAAGAAAATAATGTAACAAACGATATGCTATTTAATATGTTACATCACAATGTCACGTGTGGGAAAAGATGACGATGTTTTATAAGAAAGCTTTGTAATTGTAGCGTTTTCCGGATGTAATAAAACCTCCCAGTTGTCCCTTTTATAATTTTCTCATAGGTAGAAGAAAACTTTAGATTTAAAAGTAAAACCTCAACGTTGTTATATATATATCATAAACATCATTTGCACTGGCAGGACTTTGATAGGAAATAAATATAAAAAGATTCGTTACAAATGATACATTTATCGAATTTAGCAGCATTAATATATTCAAATCCCATTAAACACTGAGGCTTCATTTATTATTGGTACTCTTAAACGTATCATTGCTTGATGTGGATTTCCGATATTTGGTGTCTTGAAAATATAAATACATATTTTTTCATCACCAATCGAATTGTGAAGCAAAACAAAATTTAAAGCCTCCAAAACGCTGAAACTTCATTACTAGTATTACTTATGGTATCGTTGTTTGATGTGGCTTTCCGATATTGAAACGTTTATTGGATTGTGCAGAATATCAAAATTTAAAGCGTCCAAAACACTGAGACTTTGTTACTTGCATTGCGTTTGAAATCGATACTTGATGTGGCTTTCCTATATTTGATATATGGAAAATATATACATTTTTTTCACGATCATCCCTTTTATGAGGATTTATTGCTTCTTTCTCGTGAGAAGGAGTTACTTCCCTGAATCAAGTGTACAGCATACATACATGTATAATGTCAATTACCATTGATTTTCTTCAGTATTCACCTACATCCTAAAACAAGCACTTTCTTGAGAAAATTTTCCTATTGATCAAGTTTTTATAAGAATCAGGTATTATTCGAAAATTTAGAATCATAAGTGTCAAAAACCTATATGCCGATATAATTTCATAAAGGATGCTTTTTTGTATTTGAAAAGACTATTATTTGATCTCTGAATTACTGGATTTGCTCAGACATTTTTCAACAGATTGTTAGAAAAATGAGGTTTTTGGCAGAGTTATTTACCCTTGACGTGTTCATTTTCTCTGCTTTTGAATTAAATTATAACCAGTTTGCTAAAATGATATGGAAAATCTTGTCTTTTTGTCATTTGATTCTGATTGGGCAAATAGTCAAATTCAACTTTCAAAATGGTGAGGTTTTCCACACCATGTTTTACACACTGCCTGATTCTTACGAAGACTGATGCTTAATAAAATAACCCACCAAAAACAGTTATGACTATCAACACAATATGTTTGAAAATAATGATACGATTGTAAAATATTGATAATAATACTTTTAAGAGAGCTAAATGGAAATCCAATGATGTGTGACTGCAGCATAAAGGCATTTATACTTTATCTTAAATCTGCGTTTACGAATAATTATAAAGCTAACTGCATTATCTCGAAATCAACAAATGAACGAAAGATGATAAAGAAACTACCAGATAATTTTTTTGACAATTGTGAAGGTATGTACGTACACTTAAAAAGCATTTTATCTTTAGCTAAGTTTTTCATCAGTCGTTTATTTGGATCATATGTATTGACATTAAATTCAGTTTCAATCTAAATAAAAGATTCGTTAAAGATACGTTTGGGGATCATCAATGGAAGTATACAAGCAAAACTGAAAAAAAAACATAAATAAGAAACAACAATTAGATACAAGGGATGACAAAATTAAATATATTAAATTAATATAAAGAAAAAAGGTACAGACATAATGTTTTAATAAATGTTTTTGTTAAGGTGTGAATTACATAACTTACTTGTGTTAAACACGTACACTGGAAAACACAAAAGAAGGAAGATAATACTTATTTGTTTGTCTCATGTAGTTTTATTTCAACGTATTCACAATGGACCAATTCAGAAACTTAAACTACCGTCATAGTAAACAACGTTGTCCCGTCGCAGCGTACTTGTGAAAATACTTCTCGACCATTCAAAAACATCATGAACAATAGAAATCTCACACTTCCATATAAGTCCGTTATACATAAAAATGAAGCTAGCCAAATCGATTATATCACAAGTAATCAATTAAAAGATATTTGATGTCTGGTGTCAATCAATAGTGTAAACAAATAAAATTAACTTTGAAGTTTTACACTACAGTGCTTATCCACGAAAGAAGTTATACACTACAGTGCTTATCCACGAACGAATATATACACTACAGTGCTTATCCACGAACGAAGTTATACACTACAGTGCTTATCCACGAACGAATATATACACTACAGTGCTTATCCACGAACGAATATATACACTATAGTGCTTATCCACGAACGAAGTTATACACTACAGTGCTTATCCACGAACAAATATATACACTACAGTGCTTATCCACGAACGAATATTTACACTACAGTGCTTATCCACGAACGAATATTTATTGTGTTGACTCTGCCCGACTGTACTATGAATTTATGTTGTCATAGAGATGGGAAGCTTATTTTGTTTTCGAAACATTTGAATTATTCTTTTTGCCAACTAAATATAGGATTAGGAATATACCAAAGTCTTCAAATTTCGTTCATTTTTCCATTATAGCTACAACAACGACACTCGTCATTGAAACAACACAGAGTTCAGAATTGACTTCCACCGAAGACGGATCAAACTCCAAAGAAATAGCACGAATTTCAGGTTTGACTTCCAACAAACACGAATCTGCAAAGGAAATAACACTGAGTTCAGAATTGACAACTACTTTCACAGTACAGATTACAACTACCATTGGAGTCAACAATGAAAATCCCCTGAACGAGGCAACCATTGGTTATGGCAAAGAAATCACAAGTAATATACATGTATTAAGAAACACAATATAAAGGAGCTTTCTTCCTTGATATGAGTAATGTTTTTAAATAGTTGGAATCCTTTACTTTTGAGGACTTTTCTTCGGTGGTGTTGTTAACTGCTATCAATAGTCGTATCCATTCCTTGAAACTTAGGTTAGACTAGAAACTGTGAACAGTTTAAATAATATAGGCAAATATATGATTATTAAAACCAAACTTTCTGCCTGAAAAAGACTGATTAGAGATAGGGCGTTATTTATTATTTGTAGATGTAATCAGTTATTAAATAATGTAAAATAACTTTCACAAAAGTATCGTACTGTATCTCGACTAAACTTTGCCTTTCGTAGTTTCTCTAATGTAAGTTTGACAGTTCAACAAACAAAATAAATCACGAAAAGCTCAAACAAATAATTCTACTATCTAGTTAACTGTATTCAGTTGAATAGAAGAAAACATGTTTCATAAAAATGTTATATAATGACTAAGTATATCTCTAAATGCATTAAGAAATAAAAAAAAATCAAGTAGTGACTAAATTATTAAAAACAAACATACAAATTTTGTTGCCTGATCAAATTTTTGTTTGGAGTAAACAAAATATAATCAAATGCGTAGAACACTCATATTCTACTTAGGGGAACAACGACTAAGGGCAAAAGAGAAAAAGAAAACTCAAATAACTCGTGAAGCTAAAGATATTCCAGACAAAATCACATAGAACCATTTCAAGGAAACAGAATGCCACAACAAACGTTAATTGTTAGTAAGGTTATTATATATATGAACGACTTTGGGTCGGTTAACGCTGAATCAACCGCAAAGCGATTTATGTTGCTGCCTGAACCGATCTACATTTGTTTATATCTGATATCCTAACCAACCTTTCCAAACAATTCTTAAATTTTAATTCAGACACACAAGAAAGCCAAAATGATAAAAGAAATTGTTTTTTATTCTAATATACAAAAGACGTTTTAAGGCAGATAAATTCTGTCGCTATTTTCAACTAAAAGCATTATTTGTAATTCATATGCATGTTTTTGCTGTATAAAGATACAATTAAAGTAGTTCTGTTGATAGGGTTGGCTTTGATAGCATGTAACGTTATACGAAATAGATTATGTTATTCGATGACGCTGCACTATTCATAATTTTACAGAAATTGAATTATTCGTAAGTAAATTGAATTTTGTCTGTCTCATGTCTTACTTTTTTAAGGATACTTCCTGGCCTAACAGGGCGATATCTTTGTATTTTAATCAAACGCATAAAACCTTTGATCAAATTCTTGGACCTTGAATCATATACTACTTCTATCGCAGAGGAAATATATGAAATTGTCGTGATCGCTGTGTAAAAACTCTATGTAACATGCACATCACTATGAAAAATGCAAGCCCTGAATTTTTTTAAAGGTAAAATGATTGCAGGCGCCTTAGGTATTACCGGAATAGCAGCAGGAGCTATAGCAATCTTCTATCTGACAACGGAACGATTACAGAAGAACAAATCAGTTAGCTTCGAACCAGACAATTCCGACAATACAATCTTTAATCCGTCGTTTGAGATACCATTATGTACAGACGTAAGTCGTATGGTATCTAGTACAAATACTACAGATTTAGAAAGTTATAATATATCAACCATTCACTGTATAATTATGATTGTTGAATCACTTTTGAATATTCGCTTAAATATGATCGAAAATGTCAATACAATATAACATACAAAAGTGAGCCAATACGGAATTTAGTCTTTCAATACGGAATTTCATTCAATACCTCATATTGGCCTAGGGCAATATGACGTATTGGACATGTCAGTCAATGAGGTATAAATGCTTATGGTTTTCCATATCGGCTGCGAAACGAAGCCAATATGGACAGACTTGCGCAATAATCCTATGATAATAAGGCCAGATGAGGAAAAGTTCCAAGATAAATCTTTTGTTTTATTTCGTCCTTCCTTCATATAAAGTTAAATAAGGGAATTTCTCGGTTTTCAGCTAAACGGAAAAAGTTTTATCCTCTTAATCATACTGAAATCCGGATCGGATCAAATTATATATGCTGTCACATATCTTATTCACTAAAACATGCATTTATCATCCGCTAAATTGGCAATATACATATGAAATGTTTTGTAGCAGTTCAACGGATTAATCAATAAGACGCTACAATGAAAAACCAAAATAAAAAAAAAAGATGCTCTGATTTGGAAATTCGTTAATTGTCTTATACAAGTATCTTTAACGTTGATTCTATTTAATCTCCATTCGTAATATCGATTGTGGAAAAAGACAAGTGTTCATCATAATAACTGTTTTACTTCTACCTTTTGTACTGTGAATGAAATTTCACATTAACATAATGTTAAATATCATTAGACATAAGTTTAAGAAATTAAATGCCATTCATTCAGTAGTTCATTGTTCAATTATGGTATAAATATAACGCGTTGAAACTTCCACTCAATGATTATGATTTGTGTTCTTTGTACCCTGCTTCAGTGTTTTCTTTCTTATTAGAAATTAAAAAATGTATTGGCTGTTCAAACGATATACACATTGTCTGTGTCTGGTTGACAGGATGACAAGAAAAAAAGAAAACAAAATGAGGATGAAGAGTTGAATGATATGACCAGTGTTGAACATGTGTATGTCTGACTGACTTATGAACTACTCTGTAGATGCAAACAGAATGAAAAAAAAGTTCATCTTTCTTATCATGTTTCAACACATAATTGATATCATTGTATTTCTTATTCAATTCTTGTAGAAATGATTTTTTATTTGTCTTTCACGAGAAGTTTTAAATTTAGAGTCAGTTTTGTATTTTCAGTACAATCAATCATTAGAATAAAAGATATTGGTGTTAATTCTGATTTGAATTTAAGGAAATTTGATAAATTCAAAGTTTTAAAAAAGACAGTTGTCACCAAAATAGTTCGTCCTTTGTCATTTCAGTTTTACTAAAGGCTAATGACATTATAGTCACATTACAAAATGTGTTCTATGAGTTAACGGACAAAATATTTTACCCAAGCAGAAAGCGTGTTACTTTTGAAATTAAATTATTATGTAATATACATGCTGTGCTGTTTACATACTTTTTTATTCATAAAAGTTTAAATAGACTTGTAATTGATTTCATTGGTTTGGGTTGTTATAAAGTTATATTTAGAATTTGATAATTTTAGATTTGTTCTCCTTTTTGACCAAGGGAGCGCTCATTTCCTAATCATTGTACTTATATCTTTGGCTATTTCCTGTTTCCTGTTTTACGTATGATTGTGTACCACAATAGCATTGTGCCAATGCAGTAAAATTTAATGGGGTGATTACTTTATCATTTTGATACAGACTACATTGTAAGTTTTATTATTATACATAAGGTTTATATTTCATGCTAGCTTGAGTATTTTTTGTTAACAGATAGATATTTTGACGATTTAGAGCAAAGTTTATCATTGACCTTTTTCATTCATTTATGACTTAGGAACCCCGTCTGAATAGTTTGGCATTATTATTGTCGTGAGTTTCTTTTCAAAGTAAATTATTAATTAGCCCTTTTTTACTATCTTTGTATGACGTTTGGTAGATAACAAGAATTTAGGTATCCTATATACTGGTCTTTTTCGTTCTAATAAACTTATTGATTTTTGTTAACTTTTCTATAGAATAAGATATACTACACTCTTCCCTATATTGCATTGATTTATGACTTATTGCTTAATTATGTGTTTTGATAAACTTCATTTTGTCAATTATTATATAGAATGTAACTTTTTTTCTCTTTATAGCTTTTTGCCACCTTGTATTATTTCTGCATATCTACACAATTATGCCGACCTCAGAATAGATGTTATTATGGACATTGTGTTATTTGTGGATGTTATACCAAATGGTCATCTATCTGTCAGTCAGCCGGCGGAATACATGCTTTCGCCAAGACAAAATAAAACAAAACAAACGAATAAAAAAACAAAACAAATCAAAACAAAACAAAAAACAAACAAACAAAAAACAAAAAAATAACAAAAACAAAAAAACAAAAACAAAAACAAACAAAAACAAAAAAAAAAAAAAAACAACAAATAAACAAACAAAATAACTGAATACTGACATTCAAGTATAAATTTGACATGAACATTGACATTTGAAGTCAGATAAGCTGTATACACTAAACATATACTAAGGCAGTGTATGAATTCATGTATATATTTTAAAATTTTATGGTATTTATACAGGAGCTAATGTCAACCTTGTGAATGAAATACATCATAAATATTGTGAACAAATGACATTTGATAGATATCCTCCAAATTGCAACAAATTTGAGCTAAAAATTAAAAAAAAATGACCTTAGATGTTTATTTTAACCTAATGATATATTGCGGGGTGCTATTAAGGTCGAGGTCAAATATGACGGTGTTAAATATATAGTTGATAATGTCATATGTTTTATGGTGTCTAGTTATATTACAGTTTAAATTTGTCGATTTCAAATTATGTCCCACAATTAGTTTTCACAGATTTTGATGGCACAATTTTATAACTAGTGTCTGGGAGCTACATTATTGAGGCTAGACTTTTTCTGGATTATACTCACTTGCAGTATGACGGGTGTCGCTGGCGAAGCAGGATATGCTTACCCTTCTGGAACACCTGAAGTCACTCCCGTTTTTTGTGGGTGCATTGTTTTTTTTTGTGTGTGACGTTTTGTTTTCGTTGACTTCAGTTTTTATATGTAACCTATTTTCTTCGGTTTGATACATTGTGGAACGTCCTTGTTTCCTGTGTTCACGTTCTGGCCCTAATTTAGGATTTTGACGCATTTGGATTATTCCACTGCTGACGCTTTGGAATTTTGTGAAATATTTATATCAATGCCGGACATTTCTGTATTCAATAACGCGCATGGAGTTACTTTTCTCTTACGCGACTTCACACGTTTTCAAACTGTGTAATTTCTCATTCCATTCTTTTATTCAGTTTCTTAACTCTACCCCCTCCCTACATTTGTATTGGCATATTTATATAACATACAAGTATTATCTTTGTAAAAGTGTTATTCGGTCAGTGAGAATAAAAAAAATAACCCTTCAAACCATTATCAAATACGGATTATTGCATTACTTTTATCTTAATTATTGCATGACTTAATCCGAATTACTGCGCAATCTAATTTCCAATTATGACGTCATCATTTATCATTTCTTATGTTGCATCCTTCCTTCTTTTCTAGAATAATCTCTGCAATGGTTGCATAATTTTCATAAAGATTGAAAAAAGTGAATAATCAGAATTATTTTTGTTATATTATCTCAACTTTATTATATTATACAAAATAAAATTAATTACAATGAGACAACATACCCTGAATATTTCGGTTTGGTTTCTAAAAAAATGTGTTTTTTCGACGTTTAAAAACTTATTATTACTTGTTTGATAGCCCTTTCTAGTCTGCAATAAAAAAATGGTAATGTTTATCAAGTCTTTACGAATTTAAATTCTCTAAAGTACATTCGTTCATACCAAAATCCGATGGACTAATTAACTGTGCTTAATAGATTTATTCGTTTAGGATGCGATTATAAATCGTTTTTGAATATTAAATTAAATCGTCAATGTTTAATTTTTTGCCGCGTTTTCAAAGAAAAAAAAATAAAAACATGATAATTAGAGTCATAGGGATTGAGCAATGTTTTATTTCAAAATGTATAGATTTGTAAAATTGGACTGTTCACGCATAATCCTGACTTAACTATTGCTAATATCTCTATTGTATGTATTCACAGGTTGAGTAAAAAGGTTCATTTTATTTTCCCATTTTAGGACACAAGTGAGAAGGGCAGTACGAGGTAATTCAAAATACAGAAAATATATTTCTGCTGCTTGACGTGGCCCATGCGACGGATGGCATATTTTGATTATGTTACACTCTATGTATAAACGGTTTGTAAAACAAACCCTGAATATATATGGGTGTTTTATTCTGCCTTATGTATTTTTTTAACGTCTATAAAACCTCTGTTTTAATAAAACAAATTATTTACTTTTACCTGAATAGTTCGACTTTTTCATATAAATCGAGGATTTTTTTAAAGAATTCACAACGTAAAAAATGTTCCATTCTGCAGCGTAAATCATTTATGGTTTAAAAATATGTGACTACTTTTTAGGTGATATGTTGTAATTTTCCATATTTCAAATGATAAAAAAGCGGTTCTTTGTTATTCTTTTTTGAACATTTTTGAACTCTTGATAAAAAAGAAAGAGCACAAGGAAAACCTCCTTTATTAATATATACTCACTTTCTAGACAACTCAGGTCGTTAAGTTTTTAATATTTGTTATTATACTTTGTTTGATGAACATCATCGAAGTAAATTCCATCCATTCAAAGCAAACATACTTTGAAACGAATTTTTACATTTTCACTGTTCAATTATCCATTTACCCTGCCATTCTCACTCCATTTTTACCATATACTGACGGGAGATATACCCATACATATAAATGCTATATGCTTAGTACTTCTGCACTGGAATACGTAAGCATTACTCAATAAAATTCTAATCAGCTTTTTTGCAGTTTTGCAGTGAACTATATTGAGTACTTTATTATTATAATCCATATCAACGACATCATTCAGAACTCTAGCCCGTTGTATAGATTGTTTTCCGACGAAACTTCGTTTTATTATTAGAGTAAGGTAAAGTTAGGGTTTTGAAAAAGTAGAATGAATAATTGAATCGATGGAAATGTCCTTTATCCCTGAAAAAAAAAACGAAACTTTAGTGATTTCAAATACAGAAATTCCTCATATCTTGTTAACTCTCAATGACGTAATTCCAATGACAATTGTCATAAACATTTAGGACTTAGCTTCAATATTGATGGTAAATGGAACACACATTTTGAAAATACTATAGAGACCACTTAACCTGAATACTATTCTTACACAGTTACGTAGTTTTGCATCATATTCAAATTAAGATCTCTTTAGAGCAAATATTTTAAATTCATCATGTAGATGTGGTTTCTAGCGTAAACACTGTTCGTACAAATTTATATCATTACTTAAATTTGAATGCGTGACGAAGTCGAATTAGCACCGGGGATATGATATATCGTTATGTAATGAGTAGAGCTAGGCTTGTATTTTTAATGCAAATCGACAGTTCTTTATTATGGTAAATCTCGCTTCAACAGCTCTATCCAATCAAATTGATTATACCAGGCAACAGCAGCTATCATTGGATAGATTTGATCATGTCAGATATTTATTTATAGCGTTGATGGGAAGTGTTTGTTATTGTTGGTGATTATGATTATGGATGGATAATGTTTGTTTATTTATTAACTAAGTGTTTAAATAAAGAACTTTTTGATGATTTAACTTTCAAGTTTATGCATGTAGATATATGAATTTAAACACACCATACAAATTATTCTTTATGTGTCAAATATCACTATCGCTTTCACTAGTTGTTCTATGCAATGTATTAATAATTTGGAATCAATTTCATTAAAATATATCTTGCTTTTGTTTTATGTCACCATGTTTAAACACTAACTGTGTATATGAAACAATACGACCAATACCTTGGGAATAGGAATTTGATTAGTCTTCATGTACTAGCCTCTTAGTCCGGAGTGAGTAATGGTATTATACATGTTTGTGCACCAAACTAATTCATGAATTGTACCAATCAAACATTTTGGGTAAAAAATGTTTTCAAGAAGACCAGGATTCACAAAAAAATCACGAGTCAGTCTTAACTTGCAGGATCCAAAAGATGTGAAATGTATCTATACGTTTGTTTTTGTCGTCCGTCGACTGCGAGTTAATTTTCTCAGTTTCCGCAATATAGGTGACGTATTACCTTTAGACAATTCTAATTGCGGAGATTTGACACATCGCATTTTTCCCAAGGAAATTGAGATAAAGGATACTATATACACTGTAGAGTCAGCCTCATATCTTGACCTACGCCTAGAAATCGATGTTAAGGAATAAATGGATCTAGCTAAACGATATTCTTATTTAACTGAGTATGGGGAATAGAAGTATACAGTGTTGAAAAATAATAGTTCTTAATGCTATTATATTCTAATAATAGTCTTGCACTGATGGTCTCCAGAAATTCTTTCGAATTTTCAGGATTCACATTGAATTAATACCAGTACGGAAGAAACAAGTGTTGTGGTAGGACTGCAGACCCACTTGGACAGCTGTCAGTATAGTTTTTAAAAAAGGTTTAGTGAAACATTTTGCAGATCCAGCTATGTAACGTTGTTTGTATGGATTCTTGTGAAGCATAGGAATCCAGTGCATAGACGATAAATCACAATCATCGTCTTTTGTAGAGAGACCAAAAGAGGATAGCACAGATTTAGGATTTCCACAATCTCCTTTTTGTAAAGTGTGGTAGAAGTATAGGTCTTTTCACTGTTGTCATTTTCTACGTCAACTTCTGACAATAAATATTGAATATAAAATGTTTTGCAGACAAAAACAATGTTGTTTTGGGCGTTGTCTGCTTGACCGACAACATATTTGTCATGTACAGTAGACAATTATTTTGCTGTATCAGGGTCTCTGAAAACTGATGTAGCATTGGTAATCATTGAGCTACTTAAAACTTTCATTCGTTTCAAAATTAAAGACTACATAGAGATGTTAAAACCACGTATTTTTTAAGGGGACATAAAAAAGCATAACAATAATGTAAGGACAAGGACGAATCTGAACTCAAAAGATTCTTGGTTTTAATAAAGGTTTTCTCTTTAGGTGTTTGTGTGTTTATTTTTTCGTTCATTTGCAGATGGTTTCAAAAAGCCGTTTTGAACAGTACCAAATTGTTCAATCTATTACAGGTTTAATCAATCGTTTTTTCGTGCAATAATAAAGCGGAGCGACACATAGGAAATTCAACATAAACCCATAGGAAATGAGAATAATAAACAGTTATTCCCATAGAAGATTGATTATTTCTGACGAAAATCCAATAACATGAGATATAATTCAAAGACAGTTTCTAGAATTCCCATAATTTAACATGTAACACCTTTAAATCTCTCAATTAGATTTTGAATTCTTTCATTGGCTACATCTAAAGGTGTTAAACCTTGAAAGCCTTTGTGTAATATATCTGCATTTCTCTCGAGTAACAATTTTACAATATCAATATGACCAGAATTACATGCAAGGTAAAGTGGGGTTATGCCTGACTTGTCGCAAAGTGATACGTCAGCATTTCTCTCTAATAACAATTTCACAATTTCAATATGACCACCTCTACATGCACCAAACAGTGGAGATCCAAACTTACCACATTGTGACACATCAGCTTTCCGCTCTAGTAGCAGCTTAACAATTTCAATATGCCCCTCCCTACTGGAAATATAAAGTGGAGCAACGCCTGAATCACTGCACTGTGAAACATCGGCGTTTCTACCTAGTAACAATCTAACAATATCAATATGACCACCCCTACATGCACCACACAGTGGGGGTCCAAACTTTCCGCACTGTAGCACATTAGCTTTTCTCTCTAGTAACAATTTGACAATTTCAATATGACCCTCTCTACAAGCACCATACAGTGGACTTACACCGGACTCACCACACTGCGAAACATTTGCATTCTGTTCTAGTAATAATTTGACAATTTCAATATTACCACCTGTACATGCACCATACAGTGGAGGTCCATACTTTCCACACTGAAACACATCAGCTTTATATTCTAATAACAATTTAACAATTTGTAAGTGTCCCTCTTTACACGCAGCGTACAGTGGACTAACTCCTGACACACCACACTGCGACACACTAGCGTTGCTCTTTAACAACAATTTTACAATTTGAATATTACCACCTACACATGCACCATACAATGGAGGTCCATACTTACCACACTGTGACACATCCGCTTGTTTCTGTAGTAACAGATTGACAATATCAATATGGCCCTCTCGACATGCACCATATAGTGAACTAGTCCCTGACCTTCCACATTGTGAAACATCAGCATTTTTCTCTAGTAATAATTTTACTATTTCAGTATTACCCATCCTAGATGCACCACAAAGTGGAGGTCCAAACGTACCGCACTGTGACACATCAGCCCCACTCTTAAGTAACATTTTAACAATATCAGTATGACCCTCTCTACTTGCACCATATAATGGAGGAATACCCGATTTTCCACATTGTGATACATCGGCATGCCATTCTAGTAATAATTCTACTATTCCAATATGACCACTCTCACAAACCTCAAACAATAAATATTTATATTCATTCAGTGACTTCTGAATGTTTTTACCATTACATGAACTGATAAACATGTTTACAATATTAACAAAACCATATTTACAACTATAGTACAAAGCTGAATATCCTTTGCTGTCTTTTTTGTTATAGTCACACTTTATAGAAATCAGATACTCAACTAACTCATAAAAACCAATCTTTGAAGCTTCAATCAACGGTGAACTCATGTACTCATGTGTCTTGGGTAAAACATCATTTGCATTGACACTTTCTACACTTTTCAACTCCAACCTCTTGAATAACTTTTCACAAGTAAATGGATTGTTTCTTAAATATTCTATTACTTTTTCTCTATATGTTTCGTCTTTCAACTGTTGATTGTTGAAAAAGGACTTCCCGTCTTGTTCCTGTAAATCTCTAATTATTCTTTGAAAGTAAATAATTAAGGTATTATCATCTGCGAGAGAAAGGAAAAAGTCATCTTGATTTACAGAATTGTGTTTTACTTTCTGCTATGAATGATATGGGCGCATATTCAATAAATAGTTCTATAAGTCTACTACCACAAGTAACAGCAACCATATCATAAATCATGTCATGCGCTATGCTATAGACTGATCCTGTTTTCTTGATATAAGTTCCATCAAGACGATCAAATGTGTGGCGTAGCCGGGTTCTCTCTAATTCTCTTTCAAGATTTATATTGAAATTATCAACTATTTCTTTTATCTTCTGTCTGATATTTTCTGGTGTTGTTTTAGGGTTCAAATACGCTTCATCAAATCCATCATGGAACAACACACATAGTACTAAAGCACAGTAATCAGACGGTTTGGTTCCTATTATGTCTTCAATGTCATTTTTCATGCTGTTGATTGGAGATGAGAAAAGTTTAGTTATCTGTTCTGCATGTTTTTCTTTCGACATTTTGCAAAGGAGTGGGAAATGATAACAATTCTCTGATGTAGTGATAATTTTTACAAAATCAACATTTGACCTTGTTACATATTTCTTGATCATTCTTAGCTTTTCATCGGAACGCAAACAATAGTCATCAGATTGCAAATTACATACATTTGTGTTGAACATAGTACATAATTTGAATTTTTCATCCTTGAATATATGTAAACGGCACGAGACAAGGATCTTCAGTTTTCCATTATTTTTTTGTTTTCGGAACTCTTCTACATCTTGCTCTAAAGGAAACAATTTCTCGATTTTGTCAGCCTGTTCTTGCCACGACCGAAAGTTCTGTTCATTAATGTAGTTTCTTCCACATACATCGTCGATCACAAAAACTTGATTCTTTGTCATATCGCGGTATTGAATTATATCTTCAGGGCCTGTTACAAATGGTATGACATCATACCCTTTCTTCATGTATAGATTTAATGCCACATGGTGTATAATTGATGATTTCCCAGAACCAGATCTCCCTGTGACTACAACTATATCACCATCTTCAATTAGTTTAGTGACGTACTTTGTCGCCCTGGTATTTGTAAACATTTGCTCATCTTTCGTCCATCCTTCGATATGAATTTGGTGTTTTCCTAAAATTAGAAAGAGTAATCAGGGGAACCAGGGTTATAGCTGTAATCAAAAGAATGTAGTCCAGGGACAAAGGCCAGTCATTGAAAACAGACATACACAACAAAGAGCATAAAGTAACTAAAATCATACATACAAGTTAAGGTTTTATACTTATCGTGTGATAAATTACAAAATTGTCAGTAAACAAATAAGAAGTAGTTTGTTTTACCAGCAGTGAGTTTTTATCAAAAGTAATTTTTTACTAGAAGCTGAAGATACCTTTAATGAATAACCCAGAAACGTAAGAAGTTTAAGCTGCAGTTTAATATTAATTTTAATTGCTAAAATTAGACACTTTTGTTGAATTTCTGCATTATGACACGTAAGCAGATTTTAAGAAGATAAAAACAATGAAAACAGAATAAAAAAAATATTTAGATTAGGTCATTGATAAGTCGATTTCTTTTTTTATTTTAAAGTTTTATCTGATATATTCGAAAAAGATAACAAAAAATAATATGTTTCGGTCATACAACCTTAAATAAATAATTTCATTGGCGTATTGGAAACAAATATTTCTTGTGTCGGGCGATTCAAAATTAATAAGAAATCTAATTTCCTTTGTTCTTTGGCGACTCGAATCTAACCATGTTTTAAGTGTGATTACTTTATTTTGTGTCTCATAAAATGCTTTCAAAATGAAAATTTTGGTTTATATTTATTTGGTGTTTGTTATGCATCAAGTCATGAACATGTGTATTTAAATACTAGATATTCGACGCGCTGTCTTTTCTATCAATAATATCTTTGATTTTGTAAAATACAAACACTCAGAAGACTGCGATAAGGTAAATCAAACCATGTATAAACGTAATAATTTTCGGGGATGCTGTCAAGTGATCATATTGCAAGTATTAATTTTCGCGGTTTTAAAAAAAGATTAGTGTTACATATTGCTTAAAACAATTTCGTGAGTACTATTATAACAAAAAGTAGTAAATTGCGAAAATTAACACGTTTACAGTATATCGATATTGTATTAAGACTGATCTCATCCGTGTCCAAAGAGACCAGGATCAAACTTATATTTCCAGTATAATGTTTTATTGATCTTCAATCAGATTGATTATCAGTCCTAATCCTCTGATGTTATTGGATACTGATGTATCTGAGTTGTACGCTGTAGCTATACTTGCCTAAAATGCTCAAGATTTGTACACTTTTTCTCTTTTTCACGCGAAATTCAAGTCCTTGTAAAAAAGCTTTTTTCCTTCTTTTTTTCATTTTTATATCTATTTTGAAAACCGTAAACTATATGCGAAACTTCTTTGTTGAATTATCTTAACATCATGGCATATAAAAGCACCATATATGGAAACAAGAAATACTATTTCTTCAGACTAAGTCGATGATAGAATTATAGGATATTGCTGTTCTACTTGCAGGGACGACTCTAAAGTTTGATCTTAAATGGTTGCTGCAAAATGTTTAAAGTTATTTCATTGATCTTACGATTGCATTATGTATTAGAGTGTTACCTTAAAAGTGTACTTGTAATGCATATGTGTTCTTATATATTATTCATATAAATAAACGCCTTGTTTTACTGTTTATGATATTGAATATAACGTAATTAACACATACTTTTCATATGCTGTGGAACACTCTGTCCTTGTTCATCTGAAAAGAAATAAGTATATCAGTTATTTTTGCAGGTTTCTTCAATATTCTTCAAAATGGAAAAAAAACATAATGCAAAAAACAAACAGCAACAGATTTTTCAAAATCAACTGCAAAAATGAATCCCTTCTTATTTATTTATGTTGCAAATTATTTGTATATAAAGGACAGCACTGCATATGAATTCCATTAAAAATGAACAATTAAGATTCAAAATAACAATAAAGCACATCTGTTGACATCATCATTTTATTCACGTGTTTAGAGACATCGGCCTTTGAGCTTCCTCTCGGCTTTAACCAACCGCGTCATGCTGTCCACTGCACCGATTTTTGAACAAACAGAGAATAACGTCCAGCTGTATTCTCCGTGTACCTGGGATTTCTGTTATCATCTTTTTTATGACCAGAGGTTTTCTGTTAGAGTAATCCTTCCCTTAGTTGATTCCATTTCTCTGGTAACGGGTTGTCTACCTGAATTTTCTGTCTGGATTTTCTTCCATAGCCTTTGTTTCTCCCAAATCATCCGCAAGGCAATGGAGCTATTTGACTCATAGCTGAGGCGGGGTAAGGTAAAAGTCATGCCGTTTACAGTACAATGTTTTAAGAGGCATAAATCCATCAAAAATCAATTGGAACGAAACTCAAATTCCATCTGTAACTAATCAATATACACCTGCATACAAAAAAATTAGTCTCTCAAGGTTTTAGGGAACACGTCTGGGAAACTGGTCGTAACTGTATCTTTTTCTAAGTTAAAGGGGTACAACAACATGTAAAAGCAAGGAACCAGAACAAAACATAAACTACATCTTTAACACGTGCATACAAAACAAAATACTATTCAATATATTCAATTTAGGCGTTTAGAAAAAGAAGTCACGATTACTTAGCGTTGAGGAAAGACGGGATAACAGACTAGGTTATAAATGTATGCCCGTAATGATTGCCATAACATAGACTGTTATGGCAATCAACATTTAAGACAAGTCAGAAAAAAATCATTCCTTCAGCTCTCCTTGAAAATGACCGAAACAAAACATAAATCAAGTATTACATTCTGGTATGGATAGTGCACAATCACACGTTCAGTCTGCTGACCATCTGTTCCAGTAAAAAACATCTGACTATTTCAAAGTAATCAAACCATGTTCTATTACTATAAATGATATAATTCCTACACCGATGACGAACCATATTATACTTTTCAAAATGTGGAATTAAAAATTGCAAAACATGCAACATTATATTAACCGATTCTTTATTCACTAGTACCATTAAAATAACACCTTTCATACAAGAAGTCATGATAACTTAAGTTGCAAATCCATAAACTTAATCTACGGAATAGAATGAAAATTATACCGTTAGCATATGTCGGTGAAACACAGGAACGATTAAATAAGAGAATACGCGTTCATCGTTCGGTAATTAATACCGCCAAATTCCCGACAGTGTATCAACATCTTAATCAACAATTCATTTGGCTAACATCCTCCATCACAAAAACGCCACGAATAAAGTTCCTACGTATTTAAAAGACAAATAAATACCGGTTATTTCATATTCCAATAATTCAGCTATAGCATCCAATATTTTCAATTGTAAAAGGCTATTGTAGGACCTCGAGATTGAGGACCACTTCATTAAATTTTTAGAGGAAGATGCAGATACAATACCGGTAAAAACACTTATACTGCTACCACACTCTTCAAAGAAGAGATAGTCGAAAACCGTATATATGTGCTATTCTCTTTTGGTCTCTCGAACAAAGACAATAACTGTGATCTACGGTCTATGCACTGGATTCCTGGATTCCTGTATTCACTTGTTACTGCCGTAGTAGTATTAACTCAATGTGGATCCTGTAAATTTCGAAATATTTCCTGGAAACTCTCAATTCAAGATTATTATCAGAATACAATATTATTAAAACTGATGATTTTTCTACTCTTTGTACTTCTATTCCCCATACTCAGTACAATTCCCGACTCAAGAACATAATCCATCTTTGTAACTCCAAAAAACAAGGTACACCTAAATACAAATATGTAGTCTTGGTGGATACTTTAATCACAGTTTCCGCTATAAAGATGACGTGTTATTGTTAAACAATTCTAGTTTCGAGGATTTGATAAATCGCATCTACCCCAAACTTGAAATAAGTGATAATACAGACGCTGTGAAGTCGGCCTTATATCGTGACCTACACTTAGAGATTGATGGTAAAGAAAAAAACTATTGACCAAATTTTACGACAAACGCGATGACTTTTCATATCGTATTGTCAGCTTTTCTTTAATCGTTGCAACATCCCTTCAGCACCTGCGTATGGAGTTTTAATATCAAAACGCATAAGTTATGCCAGAGCTTGCCATAACTATGCGGACTTTTTGTATCGCGCTAAACCTCTTACAAGAAGAAGACGCTTACCCTACAGGGTGCACCTGATCCATGCTCCAAGGTTGGAGTGGACTCCGAGTTGCTCATATACTTTTGTTACTTGTAATGTATTATTTTGGTAATTTTATGTTCTTTGTTGTGTATGTTTTCCCATGTTTGGTCTTTGTTCCTTGATTATATTTCATTGTCGGTCCTTTTTCATGTTTATTTTTACTCTGTAGCGGACCAAATTTGACAAATGTCAGTTTTAGATCGTCTGGTACATTGTCTGTCAACAGGTTATCGAATACGAATATGTTATTCAAGTGGAACGAACCGCATAATGAAAACACACAATTTGTCGAATACAACGTTTTTGCCTGTATCGAGACAATCCAATAAATTGATAATAAAACCAGAAACAAACATCAAAACATACAAATGTGTTTATCATTAAAATGTAACAGATTGTAGAATAAGGATATTTTCTGTGAATAATATGAATCTTTAAGCAATAACTAGCATTTGTCTATGCATAAAACACTGGTGTTATATTATGTATTTTCAATCACATTTGTAAAGCCTGAAAATGTCTTGTGTTGCATGCGTTTTCCAAATGTATGTGTTATATGTTTATCAAACACATACGATACGCAAACAAATTTCGGATGTGTCACATGAGTTTTTCAAACACGTGTGAGACATACATTTTCTGGCACATGCGTTACACGTGTGCGACGTCGCATATAAACGCATATGTGTCATGCATAGTTTCCATGTGAGGCAAGCAACATGCGTATTATGCATGTGTAACACTTGTTACCCATGCCTTGCATACATGTGGCATTTTATCCCTCGTATGAGACAGTCCCAACTCGCTATAAACATTTTAAAGTTGTACCGTGCATTCGTAAATATATACATAGTATATGTACGAACAATAGTTGAAGACAAAATAGTTTTTAAACTAACTCGATAACAATTGATTGATCAACCTTTGTTATCTTTAATTTCTGCGATATCAATGCAATTACTCAAAAAAAAATTTTAAAAGTGCAAAAGCTCTTCTTGGTGATAGATTATCCAACATTTTTTTTCTTAAAAAAATGCATGTGCATAGAACAGGTGAAATACAAACAATGTTCGAACATATAGATAGGTATCCAATGTTGATTTAAAAATGCATTTGGAAAATTTAAGAAATCACTCCGTAATTCAGATAGAAATAACGTTAAAAATTGAAAATGACCAAAATAATTTGAGTTTTATAGTTTGTATACTTCAGTAATAAAAACTTATCCGACAATTTAAAAACAAAACGTTTCCAATATGAACAGATTGACGTGAAAAGAGAGAAAGTCCTTAAGGAAACAAATTGAAAACAAACATATCGATGGGAACAAAGTAGGACACTACACATTTATCCAGACTAACATACTAAATGCAACCAATAGTCTTACCAAGTTTGTTATCTATTCTGGAGATCTCCTACAACAAAAAAGTGAGTTATCTATTATAAATTTGGCTGTTTTTGATTACCGGTTCCTTTTGCTATCTGGACATAGACAGCTGAACATGTTTAAGCCTTTCATTTCTGAGATAAATAAAAACTGCTATTAAGATTAGGCAATACTTATGTCGTGGACAATTAGACAACCGAGGGTACATAAGAAATGCAAAATATATTTTTTGATTTATGAAATTATACAATTTATCTTAGATGTTACAAACAACGCATAACTGAGATAAGAATATGTTAAATCATTAATTCTGATTGTCACAAAAAAACTTTGTTGTTATGTAACAATAAAAGTAAAGTTTTTATTAGTTTATTTGAACTCCATTGATCTTACCTGTGCCATTGTTGTTGTTCGATCTTTCAATTCATTGCCTAGCATTTCTGTCTTTTCTGGGATGTCAGAAAGTTCACCAACCCGCTCAGCAAGTTCTTTTATATTTTTCTTTATTTCTGTTAGTTAAACAAATTCATCAGTTCATGTATTTGATTTGTTTACTCATTATGTTCAATCGTTATTTTGAATATGCTGTATTTTATTCAGAGAAAGCCCCGCAGATAATATATATTTACTTGGTAGTTTTGACAGTTTCGTTTTGTTAACCATATTTGTAACGTTTGAAAACAGAATTACTTTCTCGTGTTCACATATAACCGCCGTCTACATAAGACCAATGTCAGGCTAATATTCACAGCAGTGCAAATGATATAACACAATCACCTAATTGATAAAGTTTAGGAAATAGTCAGTAGGAACAGTGGAAAAAAGAAAGTCAATATAACAAATAGCAAAAGCCAACAGTTGAAATGTTGGAAACAGGTCCTGGCTTGGTACCGGCATTTCCAATTGGAAATGTGGATTACCCTAATTTTTATAGCGCGCTTAACCTCCTGCTTCCATTACGACAAGTTGTTTATGGTATATTGTAACACAAACAAGTACGGGAAGTACAAAATTGCCAATCGTTAAAGAAAAAAGAGAAAAAAAAACATTAGAGAAAATATTATGCAAACCATTCACCTATAATCTTTTTGTCAAAACCGAATTTTCTCAATAAATACTGAATGTTTGAAATACAAGTTTAATATATATATATATAAATGTTAATACCTTCCTCATTTTCCTTTGCCTTGCTGCAGATTGTGATAAGCAAATACAAGACGCCTGCAAATAAGTTAATAAGCATTTTTTTAAAATTCTGATAGATCAATTTTACTTTGTATAATGCTAAGATGTAATATATAACCGACGAGTATAGATCGACACAATAATCAAGTCATTTTAGAATGATTTAGTAATATAATAAACAAAAAATTAGATACTGCCTAATTGTCCATATTTAGTAAAGAACTTAATTACAAAAATATAGCTCTAAAAAGTGTTCTCACCTATTGCAAGTAAGGTGCATATGCTCACAAGTACTGCTATCGCGACTTTTGCAGATGATTGAGTTGATAAAGCACCTACAAAATAAAATTTACGTATGTATATCTGTTACTGTCATAATATTTGACCATGAGCACCTTACTCAATACTTTTAATATGTTTAAACTATCTTAATAGAACTTACATAAACTGTGAAGATAATATAAAACGGTGAAAACAACATATTTTGCACACGACACCAAACATGTCATACCGTCCAAAATAAGGTGTCATGCAACTATGTGCTGATGGATAATTCATTAGACCTAGAAGTAAACACTGTTTTATCCATCGAACGGATATATATATATATATATAGAAAGGTCTGAACAATTCCCAACGATGTTAGAACTGTCAAATTTGCGATGCAAATTTTTGGTCGTTCCCTCCGCGGGACTCGAACTCGTACTGATGTGACATCTATGTCAACACCGCCATACCTTATCTTCCCTGTATCAATTTGATCCAATGAAGCAGTGTGGCGAATAGAGTCGTCACATTCTGAGACGTTATATATATATATACATCATCGGATCAAATTGATACATGGAAGATATGTAAACGTATAGAAAGGTCTGAAAAATTTCCAAGGATGTTAGAACTTTGGAAACCATAATTTGATTCCATATGCAAGCAGAATGAATGTGATTTGAAATAAGACTATTTTATACAGAGTTTAATAAAATATCAGGGCTAAACAGCTGAACAAGAGGTCATGCGTTAAGAAGGCCACAAAAGTTTTAGGGGTAGGGTTCAATTCTCAACCTGTAACAACAACAAAATGGATCCACAGTGCTTCATTTCACCTATTTGCTATAGAATAATGATTTCTCTCACTACTCACACGATGTCAACCCCATAGAAAATCATCGTATATGTACAATTTTCTACATAAAGCTATCGATCAATCACTAATGACTAAAATGCAATTCTATTGAAATAGTGCGGTGATATGGTTAGATAAAGAAAAAAAAATATATAATTAATTATGTTATTACCTTTGGAATTATCAAATTCCAGATGTATAGGTAAGAAGTTCACAGGAATCCTACATTGTCAAAACAAAATAAATGAAAGCAATAGAACACGCAGTCAGTTCCGTTTCGATAAACCAGATACAACTGTAATATGTCAAATCTGTCTTAATAATAAAAGTATATAAAAAAGTCAAAAATATAAGTATAAATAGCAGATCATTTTTTTTATTAACGACTTTGTATATTTGGCGTAAACTTACATTGTTTTCAACACGTTATGAAAATCCTAATTAATGTATTCATATCAAGTGTAGATGACAATTTACATGTAAGCTCCAAAAGTACCATTGCAATAATATATCTTTAGTTTTCAGATTTATCTGACTCAATATCTACAAGTCAAAGAAAACGTTTTACCTTAAGTGAACATTTGTGCCCCCCCCCCCCAAAAAAAAAAAAAAGAACTAAAACATAAGAATAAAAAAAAAAATTTAAAAAAACTTAATCCGACAAAACAACTTAAACTAACCAATTCATTGAGTAAAAGTGATAGTTACCCCTGAGCTGAGTAATTGCACCGAAAGGAAAGCGACCAGTTGTTTATATGTCTGCATTCATAGTCTGAAATTGAAAGTTGCAATTAATTATGTATACAATGTAACTTAATTTGAAGAAGATTGGTAATGAGATGACTATAAATGTATTGAGTTATACAAATAATCTGTTAATCTGTTGAGGAACAAGTGATGTTGTAACATATAATATTGTCACACAGATAACACATCATATATTTTCTTGGCCATATATGCACTTATATACGATTTAGGTACATACTTTTTCAATACTAATGTTATGTTCATTATCATAGTTATATTTGAATTTGATTTGCTGGTACAATAATTTTGTAATGTCATTTACATAATTATTCATATCATTGACTTGTTGCAGAAGCCGTCCAATACAAAAAAAAAATGATTAAAGCGTTCTCAGTATTAAGTTTTCATTTTCTTACTTCTTCTGTTTGATCTATATTTCATGTAAGCAGGGCTTTAACAGTGCAATTACAATGCACGACTCTAAACTAAATTATACATTTCCGGCTTTATTTTGAGTCAAACAGAAGCTTAATTTTACAATAAAGCTAATAATTCATGTGTATAGCTAGGACTAAGTAAGAAGGTAAATATACTTTAAAGAGATAGACATATGGATATATATTTCTTGATGCGCATGCAATATATCTATAAGTGGTTTTAAACTTTTATATATCAATACCAGTTCAAAGGTCTGTAGCCTTTTTGAATGTATGAGCAAATTTCTTACAGATGAATGAGGGTTGCGATCAATAAAATTTCATACAACAATTTAATAAATGTAGGTATTGTAAACTTCGACATGCGGTGCACGTTATTAAAGCATCAATAAAATCAAATATATAGGATCTAGCTAAACTTTACTCATTTTTTTGAGTCAGCCTCATAACAGTGTAGGAATAGATCATTAAACAGAGGATCACACTTTGGAATGCCGACATTCTTAAAAAACACGTCGACGACTAACAACAAAAATGTTTTCGATAAAAAATATCTTGCATCTTGACAATATCTTCGGTATATTTGGCCGACGATTTGTATTTTTTTTAAATATAGATAATCACTCACAAGAACTACGTATCAGTATGTAGGTTTGTTTGTTTGTTTGTTGGGGTTTAACGCCCGAGCAGCAATATTTCAGCTATATTCAGGCGATGAACATGAAGTGGATGATAAAATGAACATGAAATGATGAAATGAAAAATGGGATGGGACACAAAGATAATGGGGTCGAGAAATTTTGTTTGCCACTGGAAATTGGGAGAGGTGGGTAGGGTCGGGCAATTTAGCCTCCTGTGGCGGAGCCCTATGGTTCCTACTCCGGAAGAATACCACAGTATGGCTTTTTAACGTGCAAGGAACGTGGTATCTTTCCCACCACTATGGTTTGCGGTCAGGTTTTCCGTATTATAGCCTGACAACCCCAGCATGTAACACACCAGGGGTACCCCATTCTACCACCTGGGGCACACAGCCCAGTTGCTCTTTGGGCCTAGCGCCCCAGCCCCAGGCTAAGGTTCTGAGCACTGTTTAGTCGCCTTTTACGATAGGCTTAGCGCTGCTGCAGGCCTATTCTTAGGACATCCGGACCTGCACGGGTCTAGAAAAAAGGAGGGTTTAGTAGGGGCGGGCAATTTATTCTCCTGTGGCGGAGCGCAAAGATTTCTACTCCTATCGAATACCACAACAGGATTCTCTAACGTGCGAGGAACGTGGCATCTTTCCTTACACGGTGCACAACTATGGTTTGCGGCAGGTTTTCCGTATTATAGCCTGACAACTCCAGCATGTAACACGCCCGGGATACCCTATTCCACCACCTGGGGCACACAACACAGTTGCTGTATGAGCAGAGCGCCCCACCCCCGGCTAGGGCTCTAAACATTAATTAGTCGCATTTTTCGACAAACTAAGAACTGCTGCGGGCCTATTCTTTTGACACCCGGACCCGATAACCCGATAGTAATCCAGTAATCTGGAATTTTTTTTTTCAATATAAACATTGAAGTGAATCACACGTATTTTAGTGAGATTGAAAACCCTCCTTAACATTAGTAAATATTGATGTTAATAGCTCCGAAAGTGGCTTGGTAGTACATGTTGGGGGACAAATTATAAAGCGTTGTTTTTTATGGATTTTTGTGAATCTTTAGAATCCAATGCATGGACAGACCTTGTAGAGCAACCGCAACAGAATAGACCAGATTTGTGGTTTTTAACTACCTTTTGTAGAACAGCAGAAGTATAGCTATTATTATGCTGACAACCTTCTCATATAATCATCTTTAGATAAATGGATTTCCAGAACCACATTATTGTTCGGAGCTTTGTCTTTGACACAAAACATAACATACTTGTCATTGTTCTTTGAACACTGATTCATCATTAACATTCGTGGACTTAATTTGATCTCGTAAACACATCAAGATTAAAATCTCACTTTGGCTTCATATTTCGATAGTTTTGGTTTTTAGTACTTCTTTTATCCAACTAAGTTTTCGATAATAATCTTCGTTCATACTTTATTCTAATGCTGCTAATCTTGAAACACGTGTACAGCATACTGAATTTTACTATATACATTTGTATATAATTGGTATTCTTTGCCTTTAATAACCAAAGGTTTGATGCCAAAGGGACCAAATGTCCCCAAGGGTACATGTATTCACCAACCTAGTATACAGACTTTTCTGACCCCAAATTATATCAGAACTATTTATCATATTTATCGAATTTTACAGTATATACTTAAGTTACATAAGCTTCACACCTTAGTTTTGCAGGTGGAAGAACATCTTGTGATGGATTTGACTTCCTATTTCGATAGTTTTGATTTGAGTGCTTCTTACATACAACTAAGTTTTGGATTATGACATTCTTACATATTTAATTATAATAAAGTTGACTAAAGTTTTTTCTTTGAAACAAGTGTACAGCATATATAACAAATTTACAATATGTATGAATGATATTTTTGTATTTTCTACCACTCTGACAGTAAATCAAGACCTTTAAATTTCATACAGTGCATAAATGAACACTTAATTTACCGAGACGAGTAAAATTACCAAGGAAAAATCAAGACCCATGTCTCGACCATCACATGTCTGCCAGCTCAATGTTTTATTATATGCATGAAAATTATGCAGATGCAATTAGATTATATAGTTAAGACAACATTTACTGCTGAAAAATTTAATAAGGTATACATTGTACAATGTATTTACTACCGTCAAATATCTTCCAAAATTTGGAATGCTAAAAAACGTATGATCACTTTATTACAGACATCTAGATAATTACTTCTATAAAAATGAATTTGTTGAAAAAACCACATGCTACCTGTAAGATGTGAATATCAGCCTCTCTTTAAGTTATTATTAGGTTATCTTTTTATGTTTTATTTTATACATGATAACTTAAGCATCAATACTAGTTTCAACAAACCTGGGTCAATTATGTATTGATCTGGACATGTTTTGATGATACAGGAACAGTCTTCTTTGTCTGGTTCACAATAACAGAAATGATGTGGTTGATTCATAAAGGTGTAATTTTTGGAATGATCACATGCACATCGTCTGTCAGGTATCGTAGATCCATTATCAAACACGACCTGTCCAACCTCTGTACAAAAAGACTTCAGGTAAACACATTCATAATTTCCGTAAGTTGTATAGCGGAATGGTTGGAATCTGTCCTCAGAACATGGTGATCTAGTTATTCCTCCAGAATATATTCTCCGAAATCCTAAATGTACATATTCACAATTTGAAATACAAAAGATTTCTATAAATGGCCCCGTTGTTGGAATGCATAACAAAAATAGAAATAAAATATATGCTCAAAAGAATTATTTTTATGCAAACAAATTGCCAGTTTAAAGGATAATTTTTAGTGTTCAGGAGGAGATTTCAGCATAACTTCGGGATTCTGAGATTAGCGAAAAAATGAATCACATTTTGTCTCCAGACATTTCAAGTGGATATTTCATATGTCCTAGATGAAAGGCCCCTTATATCCATACGTATGATATGGTCCAAGCTACAGCCAAAAATGATAGTGCAAAAATGTATTGAATACTATGGAATCAGTAATTGAAGGTATGTGGCCACATAACAGAAATTAATAATTGATACATTTGGTCATATTCAACATATTATTTGGCAAAAACGTACACTAAAGGAAGTTTAAGTGAAAAACACGAAAGGTTACTACAGACCATATTAATCTAAGAAAATTAAAAAAAAAAAACAAACAGAAAAATGACAGTCTATTCACAAAGGTTGATCTTCTATGACGTATACTATAGTTAGTGTGAATAAGAGTGATTAAAAAACATCCAGTTAAAAGTGAACAAACTGTTGCAGATCATTCAGAAGCCCCAGATAGATTTATGCATTTCGAATCATCTCATTACAATATTCAATATAAACTATGTCCATATAAAAAGACCCTACATTATAAAATGTAATGTAATTAATCACAGTTACAGGGAAAACAAGTTACCTTAAGAAGGACCTAAGATAAAACAAACAAGAACCAATGCAGACTGATAAAGTGTGAAATCATGGAGAAAACTTAATTTTAATGAAAACTTATAATAAGTAAAATAAACACATAGAACATAAAATAAGCAAAACAAAAGTCAACCAAACAAATCGGAGAAACACAAATGGATCAGATGCACCGATCACAAGAATGAGCTCTTTGTCGCTCTATCTATTTTTTTCTACGATCCACTGCAAATTCGAAAATTTATGTTCATATTAGAAAGATATGATAAATGAAAAACAAATAAATATCGCATTACCATGAAACTTATCACAAAATTTTATATAGCATATCAGTCAACAGTTTAAAACGTGACCATAGATGTTTATTGAATGTTCAATCGATTTAACCATCAGGTGTCATACATGGAAGTGATGTCAATATTTATTATAAATTTGACAATTTCTGAGCATGTTCTGGTCTAACAGTAATGGAAATACTTTTCATTCTTACCAAACTTGTTTAAAATATAAAAATGGACAGTCGAATTAGAATGAGGAATCATCCAAATCTGTCTGCAGACAACATTAATATATTAGTCAGAAACAGTATCAGTATTTCCGGTTCATATCAAGATTTCATATATGCAACTTAGTATTAAATGTGCCTTATTCATATGTTTGTTTCGTTTCATTCATCAAAAATTCCCACATGGCTCAATATAACCAGGCATGGACGGAAAGGTATAACGTAAGAAACTGATCTTTTTTTTTTAAATTACTAGGAAAATATCATTTTAAACTTTCCGGTCAGTTTTAATAAAAATTCATCCTCGTTAAAATGTGTATGCTTTGGTTTAGATAAAATCCATTTTTCAAAATTAGATAGACAAACATAGTACTCTTGTATAGCGTGCCGTTGACCCCCGTTCGTTGACACCTACTGAGGGATGGTCTAAGGTTGTGTTCGTTTGTCTAAGCCGACTTTGAATTAATAATTTTTTATACGAAATATTTCAACAACAACCTAGTGCATGACCTTTGTCTAACGATAGCTAGAATACATTGTATATTATATATGAATACATTGAATAAATACCATTTTTCCAAGGAAACGTAGATGAAGTAGTTCGACCAAAGGTAAACACTTAAAGTGATAATTTCAGAAAACAATCTAACATATTGGAAGATATTTTTTAAACGCATTTCGTCTTGCAACAATACCTTTCATTTGGTCTTCAAATCCACCACATTGCTCTACATATTTGTTACTATTCCAGTCCCATATACACCTATAGTCATATGTGTAATTACATATATCTCTAGCCCGGAAGTTCCAGTGGGATATACTTGGACATTTAAGATCTGGATAACACCACACCTACAATCAGAAAAACATACTATAAGAGTCATAACTGAATATTATTTACAAGTTAAACAAAAACAATAAATAGAGGGGTTTAATGCCATTGAAAGATATGGCTTTATACATCATTGAGAGAACAGAAAGATTGCAAGATTACATATAATATTTGATATGGAATATTTCAACCTTCACCATCTCCCGAATATATGTCAAACATCTGTACCATAAGAATATACCGAAACCGACTTCAATTGATTTATTTCATAAACCTTTGAGCTGACCTTTTTTAATCTTTGAACACGATAATTAAGCGGTTACTTATGGTAAATGACATGCAGTGTTTTTAAATCACTTCCAAATAAATGCACAATGAGCGATCAGTTTACTGTGAGCGACTTCTGAATGTTTGTGCTGTATTTGTGTTTATTTATTTATGTATTTGGTTTTATTAGTATGAATATTACTACACGTTTCAATAACTGTTTTGACACTTATATCTTACTCTCGAAATTCACAAATCTTATTATCCTTGACCAGGTGATATTAGTATTGCCATGATGACCACCAACAATTAAGTTTTATGATGAAAACACTGCTCTAATTTCATGCACGTGTCACATCAAGAGAACAGAAGTAGTGGTACACATGCCTGGGTGTTTATTCAACTCACATGTTCGAGTTATCATATATCAACACTTCGCTCTTTAATCATCAAACAAAAATGGAACAATCACTATTATATTTTCCTCCACCACCTGCATTGAATTGATTTTTCCCTTCTCTTTATCTTGTGTCACGTTATCATATTTTCCGATAATATTTCATTTAATGATACGTTCTTCTAAAAAAAGAAGATAAAAGTGCATATTGCAATACAATATATCCTCTTATCTATAAAAAATCACTTTTGAATTAGTCTTATAGCCTAGATATCGTTTTGTAATGAATTACATTTTGCCATATATTTTTTTCAATTTGTATACCTCGTAAAACATGTATTTTATTTTATAACGTACTGCCATAACTTATCAAACTGTTAGTTCTTTAATATTCAGCCTAAGTCAATATCTAGGACATTCCTTAATTAAATGTTTTCATTCATAGTTTTAATAATATTTTAAATTTAGCACTGAAACATATGTATCTGACAAACGAGCACAAGTCAAACTTAGGAACGCATGTTTTAAAACTTCTGTATAACATTAACAACAAAAATGTAAACAATTTAGGATAAATCTACAGCTGTCAAAAACAAGATTTGACGTCTGAAATTCATATAGTTCTGTCCCTAAATGAATAACGCAGTGGAAGCTAGCAATAATTTGTGACAAATTGCTAGATTTGGATGAAAACTAATATTTTATTTTTATTGGTGTTGGTATTTAGCTGGATCATGTTATAAATTATCTCAATTCATCTAAATTTAAAGAAATGGCATTTTTTTTCAAGAAAAAAGCGTCCATAAATCATACCCTTTACCAAATAAAACAAACATATATACAATAATAATTTCCGGTAAAAAAAACTCAAAATTTAGAGAAAGAGTAATCAGGGGAACCAAGGTTATAATGGTAATCAAAAGAATGTAATCCTGGGACAAAAACCAGACATGGAAAACAGACATACACAACAAAGAACATAAAGTAACTAAAATCATACATACAAAGTAACAAAAGTAAAAGAGCAACTCGGCCTCCACTAAAAACTGGGAGCATGGACCAGGTGCGCCGGTAGGGTAAGTGTCCTCTGCTTTATGAGAAATTTATCATTATTATTTTCAATCGCTTTAGATTAATTTGATACAAATCATCCCTATAGCACCAACGTATGGAGTTCTCAAATTACAACTCAACTTCAAACCAGAGGTCGCCAAAACAACGTGAATGTTTTGTACTGTGATAGACTTCTTACAATCAGGCATTTGGAACAAGGTGATTTTGCTACTAGATAAGTCTAGTCTTTATCCTTGATATATGTATTTTGTTTTATTTCCGCTCGAATCCAGATATTCTTAATTACTCTTTATGACTAGGAAATTGAGTTCATGACATGTTTGCTATGATATACTAATTTTCAAATAACAACATATTGTTTAAGAAAGTTTTATTATTTATTATAACGGATTACAATGTGGTTAACTTTGTGAAATTCTTTGTAGTGAAAACCCTAAACCAAGGAAATGTAAAATAAACGTTGATTTATTTAAGAAAGAAAAACATTGTATAGGTTTTAAAGAAATTGAATATTACGTATTGAATTCAATCAAGATCAAAATTGTTGGAAGTGTTAATACCTACTACAAGGTCAGTATGGATTGTTTAAAACAGAGTACCTGCTTCAAAACTAGTGAGTTTAAATCAGAATTGTGTCTGAATTTTACAATAAACTTTCAGTCAATTTGACTCAGTTTTCGTTCGTGTAAACAAAAAAGTAAAAATATATGTAGTTAAATTTGACGAATTGTATTTGCGGAAAGAATTGTGATGACATTGTTAGAATAGATGAATAGATTCATATCTAAAGATAAATTGCATTCATACCTTATCAAATGAGCTTAATTTTGAAATAAAGCTACAACCAAGAATAAAACTTTCGGTGGTTTTCATATAACCCGCGGATTGTGTCTGAATAATTTTCAATTCAACATTATTTCTGATTTTAAGGAAAACATTCTTGTTTATTTACACTTGTTCAAACAATGAATGTAATTAAAATGAAACACTCATCATCTACATAATACAATACAAACACTATGAAGAATTTCTTTTCCAAAATGACACAGAAATAGCTGTAAATGACTTAATTAAAGTGAGTAGAGCAATATAACATACCGTTATAAATTAAGAGCAATATCGCATACCGTCATAAATATAGAGCAATATCACATATCGTCATAAATACAGAGCGATATCACATACCGTCATAAATATAGAGCGATATCACATACCGTCATAAATATAGAGCAATATCACATACCGTCATAAATATAGAGCGATATCACATACCGTCATAAATATAGAGCAATATCACATACCGTTGTAAATAAAAGAATCGTTCTGATCCAGTTCATTCTGCCCTTTTGGATATAAACATGTAATCTTTCATTCGTTCTGAAATAAAATGAACAAATGTTAGCTGATTGTTAGGCTTATACAGTAAGGTTTTTTAAATACGTCTAAAACCATGATTGCAATATAAATAATTTGCACTAAAATATAGCCTTGTTATAAATAATTACTTTAAAAATTGTGTTTTCCAACTGTAATCAATTCATTGACAAACAATGCAGTTCAAGGAAAACTTTTTCGAAAATACTGGTGACTTACAGTTTCGATTCAATAAAGTACTTTGAAGATTTGTCACAATTTTTTATTGCAATTTACATCATAATCAGATATTTGATGGAATATGGAAATAATCAACCGCATTTACTGTGTACTTTATACGAAACAATGAATAAAAACAAGATCATTTAACAAACTGTTAAAATATGCTTTTATACACTATTTATTCAAATGACAAAAATGCAATGAAGGGGCTCTGATCTGACATGTTTGAACGTTTTGGATTTATAATGTTGGCTTGCCTTATGGCTATTTGGACTATTACCTAGACTTTTGTTCAGTTCGATAATTGTGTTATTTTCCTTTTAAAACTATAAAAGCAATAAAATCTGGTTTTAGCTACCATTTAATTGGATTTGTATCAAGAAAAAATAACTTTCATTACTTTGGTGTCCAGGTGATCAATTTAAGTCCTTGGAAGTCTTTTGTTTCACTACTAGGCACTATAAACCTTGTCAAATTTGACACACATTATACGAACATTGACCTTAAAATTACCATATTACCCTTGCATATTTTCTTGGCATAAAGAAAATATTTTATCTAGTAGGTAGACAAGTATAGATAACAGTATGAATACATAAGCAAAAAGACTTCAAATGTAATCCTTAAATCTACCAAAAAGGACAATTAATAAAAATTAGAACTAGAATAGCTAAGATTTCTACTCACCTTCGTACGTGCGTTCATTATGACGTCACAACGCGGAACAATCACTGGAATTTCCTTTCTGCATATAAATAAACAATGTAAATTACTAAGCGTTGTAACCAGTTTATCTGATGATTTAAATAAATTCCACGAAAAGCTATTTATATCAAGTCTTCAATTTTGTTCGAACCTTTATGTTACCTGTTTGGATATAAAGATATTCTAGATTTGTAGTGGTGCGGAAGTTCTGAGAAAAATTATATATAGTTTTGTTATCGTTGATACCACAATACAAATAATTATGAGAAAATGTGTAACAAACAATTTAACAGAAGGAAGTGCAATGTTTGGTATTCCCATTAAGCAATAGAAAAATGTATACACTGACCGAGACCCTATATGTGTAAGAGTAGTAGATACTGTTTGTTAGAATTGAGTTGACTTTATTTAGTGAAATGAATGAATCACTGATAACATATGAAGGAAGCTTATAACATTTATGCTATAATACTTTGACAATATCCTCACGTATTTGAACTTATAAAACTTTGATTTGTCGACAAGATTAGCCATATCTTTTTGATTAGATTCACAATGACTTCATCGTACACTTAATGTTTGACATGCATGATAAAGATTAAACTACCTGCATTGTTAATCTTCCATGAACGACAAACTGAACCCATTCCGCTAGCGGATTTTATTGAACTACAATTACTATTGAAAAAAGTCTTCTTTGAATTGAAGTTTCTTATTATTTCACCAGAAAATTACTGAAAAAATACATTTTCACAAAAATGTGTCAACCGCTTACATTTAAGTAATTCCGTTTTGGTATGAAATAAACTTTTACTTGGTTAGTAACAAATGAAAACGTTAGATACTTTAACCAGGAAAATAGCCTCTTCTATTTATTCTTATAACAATCTTTCTACAAAGCATAACGTTAGTTTGAAAGCGTAATCAAGGGAGCCAAGGTTATAGTGGTAATCAAAAAAAACGTTATCCAAGGACAAAGACCAGACATGGGAAAAAGATATACACAACAAAGAACATAAAGTTACTAAAGTCATACAAACAAAGTAACAAAAGCAAATGAGCAATTCGGACTTCAATAAAAACTGGGAGCATGGACCAGATGCACCGGTAGGGTAAGCATCCTCTGCCTTTCTATAAACACCCGCCGAGTTGATCATAAAAAGTCAATTCCGGGGTAGATTATTTCTTTTGGTTATTGTTTCTAAAGTTTTGTTGAACATGATGACAATTCAAAGCCCCAAAATCACTGAGAAGTTTGGTACCGCTTTTTATTCCGATGTTACGTGTGTTGAGTGTATAAGTACATATGATTTATATCGTCCTTTGTGTTATTTTTGGATATAAAAAATACCACTAAAGATGACAAATTTCGATCCCAAATAGAAACTAAAATAAGATAAAGCGTTGTTAAAACTTTTACATCATAGTTATATATACGAATATAGCGTGTTTTATTCCTTGGATGATACATTTGCAAAATTAACTGGTTTAATTGAATATTACTGTATTATGAAACAATTGTCTCCTCGTGGTCAAATAGATATTAAGCAAGGAAACCAATATTCTAGCGAGAATCCAAAAAAATATTCTAAAAACAAATACCAGACATGGAAAACAGATACACACAACAAAGAACATGAAAACACCATCATAATACGTACAAAGAAACAAAAGTGTTTAGCAAACGTCACAAAATGTCACGTTAGGGGTAGAAGAAAGGAAGAAAGAAAAATATGACACCGTGAACAAATTCGTTTATAGTGCATATGGACACACCATAGCGATCAATGCGCTCGCGATGACGACCATAACACTTTAAAAATGAATTTAAAGCAGGCAGCACAACCCAGTTCCAACAGATTATTGTAAGATGTATAGCGGTTTTTTTTTTGTTTTGTTTTGTCATAAGTTTATCTGTACCATCGATTTCTAAGTGTAGGTAAAGGTATAAGAATTACTTCATTGTGTCTGTAATGTCCTTCATCTCAAGTTCGTTGGGATGGATGCGACGTATAAAGTGCGGGAAACTAGGATTGTTTAAAGATAGTACATCATCTTTACCTGGCTAAATATTGTTTCTCTTTTGAGTCACATCAGCTACGACGTCAGCCTCATAAAGTTGAAGGAATACATTTCAGGTCAGCGACTAGCGGAGCACATTTTGTTCCCAATGGAATGCCGAGGAGCTGTTGAAAAACTCGTCTACCCTATTGGACAGATATGTTGGCGATAAAAAGGTCCAGATTTTTAAAAAGAGTAATCCAGGGTTCCAAGAATCTAGCGGAAATAAAAAAAATGTAATCCAGGGACAAAGACCATGCAAAACAGACAAACACAGCAAGGAACATCTTCTTCGGTATATTTTGGAGATGATTAAATTAGTAAATTGTTAAATACTATCAAAAACAATTTTGTCATCGTTCTTGGGCCGTGTATTTTATTATTGTTGTTGTAAGGGCCTTTCAGCGCTTATTTAAAGATTTTTTTTACTTTACTCTTTCGTCTACCCCGGGTATATTATTTTTAGCAACTTATATATGGAATATATTATACACATTTATCAGACAATATTCATATATTAAACATTAGCTGATGTTTTTGCATTTGCATTTACTGTGCTCTTGTCATGAAATGTGATTTCGAGAAGAAATTATCCACTTCCTTATCGCTTTTATAACAGGGTAATGTTGCTACAAGATTGAAGTCATCACTACAGAAGTTTTATGGTCGTCATCATGAACTCGTTAATCGTTTTGATGTATCCATCAGCACCATAAAAACTGATTAATTCAACGGGTCATAGTTTACCTTTCTTCGTTTGTCTACCCCGGACGACTTTTTATGAGCAACTCGGCGGGTGTTTCTAGAAAAGCAGAAGACGCTTACCCTACCGGTGCACCTAGTCCATGCTCCCAGTTTTTAGTGGAGTCCGAGTTGCTCATTTACTTTTGTTACTTTGTATGTATGATTTTAGTTACTCTATGTTCTTTGTTGTGTATGTCTGTATTTCATGTCTGGTCTTGTCCCTGGATTACATTCTTTTGATTACCGCCATAACCTTGTTTCCCTTGATTACTCTTTTTATAGTTTTGTGAACCCAAATGTTTTATTTATTCACACAAAATTATCTACTGATGGTGCTACACGCGATTTTTTTTATTGTTAGTAATTTAAATTACTTTGCAACATATTGTTCCCACGATGTAGGATATGGCTATTATATATCAGACGAGTTGATATGTCTTGGTTTTTACGATAATCAGAAGATTAAACAAACTGATCATTGAATATTTATAGGTCTATGTCCAGGTGAGAGTACGCAAAATATTGTACAAACTTTGAAATTCTCCTTTTACACGAACAAAGTCCTATGACTCTAATTTGTTAAATTGGAAATTTACAAAAATTGAAAAGGAGCTTATTTCGATAAAAATAGAAAAAAATCACCAAAGTCCATTGACACTTCATCAAGGGTTTTTAATTTACCTCGTTAGTCCAAAACGGAAAATCACCCCATTTTTGTACAAATAATGTCTCAAAACTCAAACATATAAACAAAAAATCAAAAAGGTGCTCATAAGAAAGAAAAAAAAATAACAAAATTTGGTGGCAGCATTTTTGAGTTATTGAGTATTGTGCGAAGTGTGAACGACAGACGGTCGGGCGTTTTGTTTCATATTTCGATATTTTCTTCGATTTGAAAAGCACAGGCAACTTCCAAATATTTGAAAAATCATTGTTTTGACGTGCATGAGCATTATATGCATTTAAGATTACTCAAACAATAAAACATACAACTGTTTTCTTTTATTTTAATAAAATGATTTAATTTAATCCATCATTCCTTTCCTAGCCCATATCTAAAGTATCAATACACAATTATTTGGCCAATTATACACAAGTCAGCTAATTATAGTAATGACAGAATTCCGTTTTGACACGATAATCATCTTATCATGATTATAGACAGACAATGTGTCTCAGTATCGATGTTTTTACAGGTATGTTAATAAACTTTGTGTGATTTATAAACAAATGTAATGGATTTAAGTTTTATGGTCGTCACCATGAACTCGTGAATCGTTATGATGTATCCATCAGCACCATGAAAACTGATTTATTCAACGGGTCATAGTTTGCCTTTCCTCGTTTGTCTACCCCGGACTTGACTTTTTATGAGCAACTCGGCGGGTTTTTCTAGAAAAACAGAGGACGCTTACTCTACCGGTGCACCTGGTCCATGCTCCCAGTTTTTAGTGGAGTCCGAGTTGCTCATTTACTTTTGTTACTTAGTATGTATTATTTAGTTACTTTATGTTCTTTGTTGTGAATGTCTGTTTTCCACGTCTGGTCTTTGTCCCTGGATTACATTCTTTTGATTACTGCTATAACCTTGGTTCCCTTGATTACTCTTTAAAAAAAGAATACATTAGCATTTTTGTAGGTACAGCTTGCGCATATAATATAAACAATATGCTTGCACAAACGAGCATTTGGCAATTGGGATTGATATATAAGGTAACCTTGACATTTAGTTTATATAGCATCTTTATTATGGAACGTACCTTAAAAAGAAACAAGCGATGTCGCGAACATGGTACGGAGTCGCAATATGTTTTGTAATAGAAATATATAGAAAAGCATTTCATGTTTATTTGTACTAATCACACAAAGTTAGATATTGGATTTGACAAATTATTTATTTATTATTTAATTATTTCTAAAAAAAACTTTCAAATTCATACGGGGAATCCAGGCAATCACTTTGTGAATGCACCTATAATAGTCATGCGTATGGCTGTATATTCAGATACAATATATCTATATGAGTTTAGTGTATGCTTCATTTTACAAATTCATTATATTTTTGACAATTTCATCAAGTTGTAATTTTTACTTCAATAAACGTGACCCTAAAATACATTAATAAATGTATTTCAAGGGTTTTTAAACAATTGCTTTATAAACGATTGTCACAGCTTGTGTCTCTTTAGTAAGTTAATAGAATATACTATGTACAGTTACAAGAATTTTCTCGTACATTAAACATTTATTGATGCATCAATGATTAAATGTGCAATTATTAAACTAACTTCCTGAATGAGTTTCTTGTAAAAATCTGGAATGCGAAATATATAGTATTTAACCGGTTGCTACAACTAAAAAAAACGCTTTCAAAGAATTATAAGACGATTGAATTGGAATATTTGTCTTAAATAAAGTAAAGTATGGTATGACCTAAGAGTAAATTATATACATATCAAATCTCGTACAAAAGGACATTGATATGAACTAAGATGTAATAACATAAGTTTATAATTTTTGTAGAGAAAATAAATGAGATTGTGGGTTTGAAAAGTACGCTATATTAATAATGCAAAAAAAGTTGTTCATGCGGATTTGATTTTACCGAATTTCAATGGGTCGATTTTTCCGCTAAAAAAAAGATGTCGTTCTATACAGTATCTTTGTTTTGTTTTGTTTTTTGTTTTTGTTTTTTTTCTTTATTTCAATCGAGAGGAAACATCACACACTAAAGTGAAAGTGGTCCTCACAAATTGAAAACAAAATGATGTTGTTAATTGAATGGTGATTGAGATAAATATTATTTTCGATGATCAAGAAAAAAAAACGAAAATTATGTATGCCAAATATGTTTCAGAGAGTAACATCTCGTAAGCAGCCGTATAAATAAGTAAAACGGAATATTGAGATCAAACATAAACAACCATGCCTCCTCACTTAAATATAAAGTCAAAATAGGAAGCATAGTCTATATACGAAGAATTATATTATTGGGAAAAAATGCAAATAATTTATGTTTTGACCGTGCATGGCTTCGATTTATTATTGTAGCCAACACCGTTATACATATTACATGTATATGTTCCTACCACACCACTTGTTACTCCTGTATTGGTATCAAATTAATGTGGATTCTAAAAAAAAAACCGAAAGATCTTCTTGACACCCTCAGTGTAATGTTATTATCTGAATTCAACAGCACTAAAAACTATGATATTTCAACCCATTACACTTCTATTCCCCATACTCAGTAAAAATCCCGACTCAAAAACATTATACAACGTTGTTACGAAGTTAAAAATACGTTTATGCTACATTGCATCTCTTATGATGTTTAAAAACATTGTAAATTCCAGAAACAATAACGGACACATCTTTTCATTTGTTATTTTGTTTTGTTATAGGAGCATGTAAGATATAATTGAAGTATGTATATATGATTATATGTTTTTAATTTAATATAGGTCTATTAAAATTGTATTGCATTTATGAAAATCTAACACAAATTTTTCAAACAATTTCGACATGAAAGGGCAATATATTTGTAAGATTAATCTATGATCATTAACGTTTGATTAATAACGCAAAAAAAGTAAAACAAAGAAGAGCAAAACGAATCATGAAAAAGAAGTAATATATATGGTGTATTTTGTTTGGATGTGCCTTTCTTGTAGAAAGTGGACCATTAGGTCCAAGGAAATGTAATACACCTGAACCCAAGCTTGTCACGTATCTGAAAGGTTCTTATTCGTGGTAAGTAAGATAGATCAACTGGTTCTGAAATAAATTAAATATCATAAAATGTATGTATTCTGACAATAAGGTCATTTGTGATGATTAACTTTTCAAACAACGTATTGGTCGATTATATACACTTTTATAAAGATTATGAAGGATTATAAAGTAGAAAAGTGAACATATACATCTTTCCAACAACGGTAATTAAAATTGATATTTGCTATTCTGATTTGAAACAGGCGATGAGTCTGATGGATTCTAAATTAGTACTGTAGAAGTGGGTCCATGCTCCCAGTTTTTAGTTGAGTCCGAGTTGCTCATTTGCTTTTGTTACTTTGTATGTATGGTTTTATCTACTTAACTTCTTTTTTATGTATGTCTATTTTCCATGTCTGGTCTTTGTCCCTGGATTACATTCTTTTGACTACCACTAGAACCTTGGTTCCCTTGATTACTCTTTTGTGACATTAAACTATGTCTCATATAGAAGCTTGAGAAAGCATCAAACTAATTTCATGTACCGGCGTCTACCGCGAATGAATATGAAATTAACGAAAAATCAAATCAACTCCCTCTCAAAATACCTGGCTGCTTTGTTGTGTACTAACACCAATTATATGACTATTCCAACCTAAAACTAGATACAAAAAATCCGTTCAAATCCAGCAAGTGTTCTACCACTGATATTTCTAAATATTTATACTCTACTTTAACTTATATTAAGAACTTTGTTATTAATTATAGCTAAAAATGTTATGAATATAATGGTGTTAGCTATTTTTGAGTATCATAAATTCGTTTGAAGCATTAGATCGGCTTCATAACTTTCAAGTTTCGTATTATTCTGTAGATTGTTATGACTTTTCTACCCTGTATTCAACACTGACTCCTAAACTCCACAATAATCCATACAAACAATGTTACGTAGCTGGATCTGCAAAGTGTACCACCAAATCTCTTTAAAAGCATTTAACTTCTATACTCACAGCTGTCAAAGAGGGTCTCCAGTCTTACCACAACAATTGTTATAATCGTAGTGGTATTATTTCAATGTGGATCCTAAAAATTCTAATAATGTTTTGGAGATTCAAGATTATTATCACAACATAATATCATATTATACATACATTATTGTATAACATGAGTCATATAAAATGTATGTCCTATCATATTCGTATGCATTCATTTTTTAAATAATTATCGAGGTGCATGTGGCTGACACTTGCAGTAAATAAATTGTAATATCGTACAATATATAGAATATTTTATTTATAAGTGTTTGTTTGGAACAATGGGAGATTTTTGTATGTCGTCACACAATCCCTGGGTGTGAAGGGTGTAAGAAATCAGGGAAACCTCTTATAGCTACTCTGGGTTTAAGGGGGAGTTTGCTGTATTGCAGCATTTTTTTAAATAAACTGTAAATGGTCTTTTAATTGTCATGCCTTATAATGACTACAATGCTTTTTAGTTATTGCAGATGGGATAAATACACTAACTGAAGATATTTAGATGTGATCAATGGATTGAATTTTTTGATTGCCAATATTTACATTCGTTTTCGTTTTACTGTAAACAGACAGGTTGTTTGTATTCCGATGTGGACCTATTTTGCTCCTCTCGTAGCTCTTACAGTTTTTGGCTAAACTCCCCAAAACATGATCTGATGCGTAAATGTATGTAATACTTTTAGATATACTGATGATATTTTTGCCGTAAAGAATCCTTATCTTTGTTTGGCTAGATCCTTCAATCTCAGTTTCCGCTATATAGATGACGTATTATCTTTAAACAATCCTAATTTCGGGGATTTGATACATCGCATCTACCCAAAAGAACTTGAGATAAAGGATACTACAGACACTGTGGAGTCAGCCTCATATCTTGACCTACACTTAGAAATCGATGGTAAAGGAAAACTTTTGATTAAACTTTACGACAAACGTGATGCTTTTTCATTCAGAATTGTCAACTTTCCTTTCATTTGTGGCAACATCCCTTCCGCTCCTGCATATGGAGTGTTCATATCACAACTCATACGTTATGCCAGAGCTTGCCGAAACGTTTTGTATTGCGCTAGAACTCTAAAAAATAGGCTTACAAATAGGCTTCTGGAACAGGGTTATGTTGCTAAAAGATTGAAGTCATCACTACAGAAGTTTTATGGTCGTCATCATGAACTCGTGGATCGTTATGGTGTATCCATCAGCACCATGAAAACTGATTTATTCAACGGGTCATAGTTTTCCTTTCCTCGTTTGTCTACCCCGGACTTGACTTTTTATGAGCAACTCGGCGGGTGTTTCTAGAAAAGCAGAGGACGCTTACCCTATCGGTGCACCTGGTCCACACTCCCAGTTTTTAGTGGAGTCCGAGTTGCTCATTTACTTTTGTTACTTTGTATGTATAATTTTAGTTACTTTATGTTCTTTGTTGTGTATGTCTGTTTTCCATGTCTGGCCTTTGTCCCTGGATTACATTCTTTTGATTACCGCTATAACCTTGGTTACCTTGGTTCCCTTGATTACTCTTTGAAAACTATGTTCTGAATATCTACCGAATATAACTTAAGTTGACCAACTTTAATATAAACAATACTAGTACACCTTTTCTTTATATTACATGTATGTATTAATGTTTTTGTTATAATTAAGTGTTTAGAAGTGAATTATTTAAAATATTGCAATTTATTACTTTTTTGTTAATAATGTTGGTCTCACTATAATATGAGATGTTGAGTACACAAGTATTATTTTATGTAACCTACATTATGCAAAAAGTATCGTATCGATGTATTTTCTTTCCTTTAGGAGAGAAATCAGAAGAGCGATCCGAGCAATTCAAAATAAACAGCTTATGCTAGACGTAGTACTCAACACTTGCGACTGCAGGTATTTTCTGACTGATTCACTGTAGTTTTCTTAACTCCTGGTAAAGTCACTCTTTTTTTCATAAAAAATTTTGGCCTTTCAACTTAGAATTCACGATGCATTGCAAATAATTCATGTTTTAAGAATAGTGATAATATTTTTGTGATAAGTTTTCATATTCAATCTATTTCAAAGCAGTTCGTTGTTTCGAATATTTTGGAAATCTTAAGTGTATGTCGCTGTTAAAATCAGGTAAAATAGACAAAAAATCAGACACGTGCATGTCAAAAACCAACAAATAGACAACTGTCTGACCATGTTACAAGAATGATAACCTGCAATAACGACAAATCGGCAACTTCCAAAATTATTTTGTATATTAACTTATGCTGTATTAGGCGCTTCATAAATAGTTTTTAAAGTTTTCTCTGCCTTGCTCAACATGTAAAATACAACAATTTTAGTTTATTACGCATGCCGATAATTTGAACATGTTCCCTTTAAAATGCAAGTTATAGTTGCATTTCCAATCAACCTCTTCCGCAGACCTAATTATAACTACGACAACGTTTTTACTACACCCCTTAAAACTTTCACTGTTTTGTCATCATCTATCCCATTTCTCACAGAATCCTTATATAGTTTTCATTATGATATCATTACACGATCAACTAGAATTGTTTATATTTTAAATTTCTTTTAAATCCAAATTAATGGTTTAAAAAAATATGTATTATTAAAAGGAAACACTTGGAAATGATTTTTCACATTTTCGTTTTTGCAAATAAATTGATTTGAGATAAATACTGTGATCTAATTGGTTAAAATGATTCTGTTTTATTTCAATGGATGAATAAAATATTGTTACGCCCCTATGCAGTTAAATTCAGAGTTACTTTTTTTCATGTGTAAAGATAAAAATATGTTTTAAAATTAATTTATAAGAATTGACTATGATAAACATTTAGGTATTGAAAAATAACATAATTTTTCCATGTGCATATTTTGTTTATTGCACTTTGCGCAATAAACAATATGCACATGGAAAATTTATGTTGTTTTTCAGTGGACAAATTGTTTATTATAGCTTATTCTTAAATACCTATTTACCATGTCCATTCTCCGGTAACATTTCTCTTCTCTTACCACCATATACAATAGAATGGGAGTTTCAACTAATACAGGTAATGTGCAAGGTGCAAAGGAAGTAATCGTCTCAATTGAAAAAAAAGTAAAAAAAGTTCAATCCAGAAATTCTGAATTAATACCTTCGTACAAGTTATTTATAAAATTGTAAAAAAAAGAACATTGTAAATACTTGCGCCATATTTTCGTACAGGTATAACTTGTAAACAAATTTACTATAATAAACGTTTGTGATAATATTGAATGCTTTTCAATATTTTGCTGTTTTCAGCATTTACACAGTTTTTAGCAAAGATTGTATTTCGCTGAAAATACTTTACAATAATATTTGTACCCTGCAAAGAAAGGATCATGCGGAGTAGATTAGTGTAAAGCATATTTCACATTAGCCAATATATTGAACCAAAACCTTTCGTAAAAAGTCAATTACCTGATGTCTATAACAAATAGAAAACTACACATATAATAATATAACACATACATTGACAATAAAAAAATATACAAAAACGTAAGCAATATTACCACTCAGAAATATTTAAATCCAACATCATATGGCTTAAATGAGAAAACATCTTATAGAGACGCTCTACATGCATATGCAGGTAAGGTGAACAAGACATAACCCAAAAGGTAAAGGACATGCGACATTAATTGCTTCAAAAAAACGAAAGTGACAGCAGGTGCTCCAAAAGGGTACGATGTTAATATCAATCAGCGGCATCCGTCACATTGAAGGTGAATAAAATCCGGAAATGGCACTTAGTCAATGTTGAGTCACAAGTAGGTACCACTAAATTCACCGAAGCAAAGTTAGGTATGTTGATTTGCAACTTTTTAATTTATAACTTTACACTATACAGTATTTTCCCTGACATTCTTTTCTTACTTAGTTAAGTGGGTATTTCGTAATATTTAGTAAAATGTGTGCTTGCTTTGAAAACTAAATGTCGGCAAAAAAAACGAAACGTAAGTATTGGGATGATTCCAATACGTCGAAATCCAAAACCTTCGCCTGAACTTTATCACATAAAACAGCAACGATCAACATATACAATGAAGCGAACGGAATATAAACTATACAGATGAAAACTGAAGATAAGGAAACAATCGTGCTCCAGGAGGGTAAGCATATCCTGCTCCCCCAGCGGGACCCGCAACTTTGCAAGTGAGTATAATCCGGTCATAATCTAACAAAAATAATGCAATTCTACGACACGTGTCAAACACTAAATCTCTTTGTATGTCCTCCACTCCAAACATGGAACCCTTGATGCATAACTAGGAAAAATGCTTAAATTCTTTCAAATTACGTTAAACTCTTGTTTCATTGCATATTTTTTTGCAGATTTAGGCTATATGTTGCAACAACTTTTAAAAATATTCAAACCATGAATTACATACAAAATAAATGAAAGCTGCATAAAATAATAGTTTGCGACGTCAATATGCACATTTAGATGGAAACAGGGAGTCTAGGGCTTTTTTTGTTCACCCACTAGAAACTAAATGTTTACATAAAATGAATAACAATACTGTCATCCATCAAATTATTTCAAGAACTTAGTGCTTCGGTTTAGAAATTCACATAAAGACAATACATGTAAAAGAAAACAATATTTTATTATTTTTAAAATAGACTATATACATATGTATATCGATTAAAATATTAATAATGCTGGTTATAGACTTCTAAAAGTAGATATTAATATTATCTAACATGTGAAATGTTGGTAGATGCACGGTAAAAAACGCCACAAGTCGTTGTAAAACGTTAGAGTTAGACGAGAAAGTATCATTGAAAACATAATTCAAATATTTCGAATAAAATTGACAAGTTATGACTCAATAACCATTAAGAATGTAATTGTGCTCTCTATGCATAATTTAACCATTGACTAATGTAGCATTATTAAAATATTAACATCGACTGAACTGATTCATCACTCCACTGAATTAAACTTGATTTTTCCTTGTATGTAATATACAAAAATTGGGCGGCTGTTGCCGTTAAGTATCAAGTAATACGGAAGTAACATGACACAATCAACAAATTTCGTTTATAAATATATGCTTAATGCATGTTTTAACACTATAAAAATAACTACTTAATGAAATATGACTTTTACAATAAGATGTTTAATTGATACTATACTGTTTCATTTGAAAAACCAGAAGGGCTTCCAGGTCAATCACAATAATTTGATTTGACTTGCCCATGCATGCAAATAGTCTATAACTGACAAATAATTTATGAAACTGGAAGGTAATATAAAAAGATTACCAAATGCATATAAATTTGAGTCTTGTTCGCAATGTATGAAATATGTTAACGAGTGCACCATAAAACATCTACTAATAATGAACAAAACATAATCAAGCTGCGTGACTTCTGGTGTAATGACGTCATAAACTAAATAGGATTGTGACGCCATGATTTACGATCAATTTCACACTTACGACTTTTTGTGAAACCGACGCCAGATCATCGAAAGCATCATAGTTCATTCCCTTAAATATACTTCTACGATAGACACAGGCAAAAGTCAATACAACAAGGTATTCAGATTTCCACCACATTTGTACCAAATATTACCAAAAAGAAGCAAAGCTTGAATAATTTTTTCCCTTCATAATGAGATGATAAAATATGGGCCATTGTGAGGCCCCAATTTTTTACCTAGAAAATCACCTAATTCGACACTATATTGTAAGGATCCTGATGAAAAATGCAAGGCAGTTAAGGGTAATATACATATGAATGTATCAAATATCTTTATGTCTGAACAAAAATATAACTAATTTTCAGTTACACTTTCCGGGCAATAACTCTTGACGGAGGATGAATTTCTATATTGGAAAAAGCTACCAAATAGTGTCAATCTTCAAACATAAAAAAACAGAATTGGCACCTAATTTACAATCTGCATGGTTCTAGTTAAAGATTTTGATATACTTTTTACAACACAAAATCACAAAACAAATAGTTATCTGCCTTGAGAAGCATATCTTACGTAAAATGTTTTTCATGTTAATGCAAATTTACAAATTTCCTAAATTTTATTTTCAACAAATGCCACAATTCTAATAATTTAGTGTAGATGTACTAAGTGTTTAAATAAAATGAAACACAAGCGCGGGGTTGTTACATTTAGTCCCATACACATGGATAATTTTCAATTTGTACGAACATTTGGATTGTAAATAGCATTTTGTGAAAGTATGACCCAAAGTTTTTTTTGTCTGCCTTGTCGATAAATCCTCTTAACTTCAGTGAAATTATGTCTTCTTTTGTTTAAAGGTGAGACAATTTAGATAAAATGTACTGCAAACATATTTTTTACATGTATCTTAATATAAAACTACATTTCGAGAATTTTGCAATTCTTTCAGCCTAAGACACTAAAAAAATGAGGTTTTAATATCTTAAATGAATATGACTGAAACCTACCGCACATTGTATTTAACATGTGAATGACTGAATATACTGAACACAGACAAAACGCATAACATGTGTGGAGATTCGTTCCTGTCGTATATTGTTCAACACTTAAGAATTGGCGATAATAAAAATTTTGTCTTTTAAAAAACAACATAAATTTTCCATGTGCATATTGTTTATTGCGCGAAGTGCAATAAACAAAATATGCACATGGAAAAATTATGTTATTTTTCAATAGACAAAATTTTTATCATTGCCAATTCTTATAAATTAATTTTAAAACATATTTTTTTTATCTTTAAACATGAATAAAGTAGCTCTGAATTTAACTGAATAGGGGCGTGTCAATACTTTTTTATCCATTGAGATATAACAAAATAATTTTAACCAATCAGATTACAGTATTTATCTCAAATTAAATTTATAGATATAATGTATATAAAACAGTACGCAAACTAAAAACTAAATAAAACTACAACGTGGGTTACAAATTACCTAAAATATGTACTGAACATAGGATATGCATGTACTGCTGAAAATGAATGTTTTCAGTTCGTGAAAAAATTAAACTAAATATTTGTCAAGTTACTAGTAGTCCACTTCTTCAAGACGCACCGGTATACAAGCGCAGTGCAAGTTTGAAAAGAGCGATCGTAAATACATGCACATTATGTATCTTAATTCAAGGTATTTATATGTACACTCTGTTTCGTTCTTTAATAGATTATCTCATATATGTTCATGTACATGCATTATATATGGTCTACACCATGACACAATCGATGAAAATCTGAAAAGAAATGACGAAGAATGTTTGGAAATTTTGTTGAACCCATTCTGTAGTTTTCTTTGATCAAAAATATACTCATGATTTTCAAAAAGCGGAGAGAAAAATAATAAAACAGACTTAACACACACCTAAACTGTCTCTGACACTGCCTGTTGCAGATTTATTTACATTATAAATTTCCATTTTTAAATCTAGTTTTACAAGTTTCACATATCAATTTTTAAAACTTTGTTTTCAATTTGATTTCTAGTCAACTCACTCAAAATCACAGTAAACGCATTTTTTGGTACAGAGTATACTCTAGTTCATTGGCATCAATTTCACAAGAATCTTCATTTTCATTGGTTTTCAATTTTCAATTCCATTACTGGAAGAGTAATAAAGGGGACCAAGGTTTATATGGCATTTAACTAAGAGACTCTCCACTTCCTGCATATAAATCTAAATTATTGTATCTTTAAACCAAATCGGATTAAAACCAGCTGTTTGATTTGATGCAGAGTGTAATACAGTGTAGCTTATCATTACAGCAGACTCAGTCAGAAGCGACAAAATTATGGTTGGTCTATGTCCTGAAAGAGTAATCAAGAGAACCAAGGTTATAGCGGTAATCAAAAGAATGTAATCCAGGAACAAAGACCAGACATGGAAAACAGACATACACAACAAAGAATATATGGTAACTAAAATCATATATACAAAGTAACAAAAGCAAATGAGCATCTCAGACTCCACTAAAAATGGAGAGCATTGACCAGGTGCACCGGTAGGGTAAGAGTCATTTACTTTTCTAGAAACACCCGCCAAAAACAATAGTATGTTCCATTGAATAATATTTTCTATTTCGTATATAATATCACTTTTAGTACTAGGTTGTCTGGAATACTAACTACTGGAAAAAAAATTATGTGAAAATGAAGTTGAGTACAAAGGTCCAGTGAATGTCATGACTTTTACATGTAAACAAACAACCTTTCATACTGATATGAATGTTGCAGTTCGTGGGTTTTTATCCTGGCTGAGACACAACAGGATATAAAATTGGTAGTCACGACTTTGAGATTGAATTATGAATGATTGGGTAACAGAATAATGAGTCCGAATGGGCCAATCAACATGTAAACAAACAACCTTTCATACTGATATGAATGTTGCAGTTCGTGGGTTTTTATCCTGGCTGAGACACAACAGGATATATAATTGGTAGTCACGACTTTGAGATTGAATTATGAATGGTTGGGCAACAGAATAATGAGTCCGAATGGGCCAATCAACATGACTTCAAGTAGGCTATTGCTCTGTCAGTTCTTACAATAAAAATCAAGCTAAGTATTTCGTCTCGCACCAGACAGGGTCGTCAATTGAATTGGCCAAACCTTCTCCCCTGAAATACATGACAAAATACATGCAGGGTATTTAACCACAATCAAGTTGTCAATAAAACAAAACCTAGATAAAAGTTGACATTATTCAAGAGACAGGTAAATATGAAAATCTAGCAATCAATTTCAATATGCCTGGAATATTATGTTTTGTAGCCTACCATGGCATGACCATATAGAGTATTATTTGCTATTTAAGACCTTGAAAAATTATACTTTTTAAACTATTCTACCGAGGACGAAGTCCTCATAACGTAACTCAATACCAATAGAATCGGATAAGGAATATTGCCGTTTGACATTATCTCATTAAGTTTTACCTCCAATGAGCACGGCGCTCCGATTGATATGATTTCACTTCCAATCTTAAAGTTTCATCAAATTGTGAAGAAAAGTAAATAGAAAATGATGTAAGACTGTAAAATGATATAATTTAAAAAAGAAATCAATATATTCTAAATCGTGCTCTTACAGGTTTCACCTGCCTCATATCATATTGGTTGGAAGTTTAACATGCCATAATTAACTTGTACAAACCTGTAGAAGCAAAAGTACATCCCTTATCTGATTTTTCTTTCAATAAAGTAGATGCTAAAACATTTTATATATTGATACGATATTGTTGTCTTTAAGTTTACGGCTGATCTTTAAACTAACAACATATTTGTTGGTACCAAATATACTCCTTCGTAAAAAGTAGCAAAAGGCTTTCTGGTGTAGTATCATGGACTGAACTTAATTTTCACTTGCCCCAGTGCTTGAGAGGGTCTGTCTTCCATGTAGAATTTTTGTTCTGCTATCAAACACGTGAAATAGATGGACAAGACCAAACTATGAACTAAGTGTGATGGGGACTGCCATTCTCCACAGAACCATCTTACCTCACAACTGAAGAGTGTTTACCTTGTATGGTATCAGTAGGGGAAATAGTTTATTTTAGGGAGTTTACTGGTAATTTCTCAGCATAACATAAATAAAATACTAGGTATAGCTTTATTTTAAATAATTTGCTGACATTCATGATCGTAAGTTAATTCAAGTAATTCGAATGAAAATTATTTGCAACATATTTATTGCTATGTTAATCTAGGGTTTTTTTAACAGTCATTAATTTTGAAACCGGCGAAAACCCAAATACCCAGTTTGACTTTAATTGAGTGGAACAAATGGTGTTCCCAAATACAAAATTTCTACAAAATAGTGCGTCAATTCTAAGCTTTAATAAAGAGTAAATTTTATACTACTTGAAACATAGCTGATATGACATTATTTTGCTTCGTTGTCAAAGCCAAATGTCAATTTTGACATTTTTATGATTTTTATCTTTATTTTTCACTTTTTTTTTTAAATTTTGTGCAAACAACAAACACAAACCTAAAATGACATACATTTTGATAACTGCCTTACCAGTTGCATACTTTGATGAACAATACGAAATGCAATAGAAATTTCATGCTCGCCAAGCGCATATAAGACCACAAAGATATGTTAATATAAACGTGATGCAAATTTATATCATAATGATTTTGTAACGATCAGATAACTTCTGTTTCATTGCTTCGATTCGTGTCATGCATTTATAAAAGTAATACAAATAATAATCCGATTTAAATAGAGAGTATATATAAACATACCTTAATAAATATATTTGCATAATTACCCAGAACTGCAAAAGGTAAGGTAAACAATTTTATTTGATTTTCATTTGAGAGAATATACCGAATGAAATATTTTTGACATATATGTTTGTATATCGTTGTGTTTGTCTGTTTTCCATGTCTGGTATTTGTTCCGGAGATTATATTCTTTTTATTTCCGCTAAAATCTTGGTTCCCTGGATTACACTTTTGAAGGCAGTGAACTTGGATTGTGATAATGGTCTTTTAATGACATAATCGATTGTTCACACGTCTTTTGATTTTGATTTTTTTTATTTAAAAATGAAACAAGTTATTTCCTTTTCAGTCACTATACTCTGTATGACTTCCTCATATTTATTCTTTGAACAGTTTTACCTTTTCTTAATAATTGCAATCTATAATCTGAACTCTTGCAGATGTTACGACCATTCATACTTTTGTCTTTAATGGCAACGGCTTTTGCTGCCAAAAAGACATTCTTAGCTAAAGCCCCAGAAAGTGAAAAGGGTCCACCTTCTCTGAAATGTATACCCCGTAAGGAAAGGCCTTTTGCAGACATAAAGGACGGCGGTCTGAAAGGGAGCTACCCAAAGTTTGTAAATTTTGTTACTATATGTATATATACATGCTATTGTACTACAATTTCTTGCAAAACACACCTTACCTGTGAATCTCTTTTTAGAGTGCGCTTAACATATGATCACAATGCACGTTATTATGATGCAAAATTATTATTTTCCTCCAATAATACAATATAAATAAACAAACAATAAATAAATATTCAAAGAAATCAAAACATTCTTAATCTAGTTTTGTTTCTAATAATAATCAACCTAAGTCTTCACATATACATGATGGACTCAAATTTTAAACTCCATATTTTATATTCGTGTTGGTTAAATTCGAAGACATTGAGTAGGACTTTAAGCCTTAAATAATACGTCAATTTCTAGAAAAAGATACGAAAAAACACCATTAAATATACAAAATATTATCAATTTCCTACATTTCTTATCCTATACTAAGTTTTTGTTTATTGGGAGGCTATTTTGTTCATTGTAAAGAACTACGTGGTGAACTCGTATATTTCATAACAATTAATCAAAGTAGAAAAGCAATTTTAATAGACACTACTTTATTACAAACAGGAAACTGGAAGTCGTATCATATATACAACGTTTAACTGACTACTGCTATCTTTTTTTTAACAATAGACTAATGATGAAAATTCGAATGTATTTACACATTAATAAAGTAGGAGTTTATCGATAGTTCAAAGAAATCCCAAAGTAATTAAAAGTTTATTTCAGGGCGGCAATCTCAAAAGCAAAGAAAAGTGACAAAAGCTTTAAGTCAGGATTTTCGGCTGCAAGAATAGATTTGTGTGGTTGTTATAGGTAATTTACGAACTTTTTATGTATTCATGTATGACAAAAAAAATGGCAAAAAAAAGAAGAAAAAAGGAAAAACAAAAAAACAATGAAAGTAGAATTCATTCTATGTTTCAGATAGTATTATTTCGATGCAACGTTTTTAAATGCATCGCATGTTGCAAACATATTTTATTAACCATAAACTTATGCAAAGTTGATTTGATATTTACAGTATTTTGAATAAATTTACTCATTATGATGCGATAGAGTAGTTGATATTAATTGTTTGGTCTGATATTTTTACAGAAGACCAAGACCCCCAATCGATCTTGCAGGAGTCGCTGGACCAAAAGGACCTGATGGACCATCATCACCACCATCACCCCCATCTCCAATTCCGTTTGGATTTTTTAAAGACACTTGCCCTGCTGTTAGATCCGTGTTCACTTTCCCGAGAAGTCAATTTTATCTTGGAGAGCGATGCTGGGTTTTAAGACCATGGGCTGGGCTAAGTTGTCCATACCGACGTTGCATGTATGTATTTAATGCATTTATATTCATTGAAAAAAATATTAATGTAGTAGTTTACACCATGCAATTTAAGAAATTGAGAAGCTACGTTATGTTTTTTTCGTTATTGCATTGAATTTTTAAAATTTAACATTAAATCGATCATTATGTTCATCATAGTTACGTTGCTAATGGTTAAGTCAAAATATCGGCAGTAACATTTTACAAAAGGCCTTAGAGTAAACTAAACCGTACGTTGTTTTATACATAACAAGTTACGAATGAAAGAAATAAATAACATTTTTAAAAAAAAATAATGACTAGTAGGCTCACCTGATATGAACAGGTATAAAGACACTATCAAAAACAAAATATAGTTTATTCCTTAAGTAAACTATATCACTGTGGACGTAGTTTTTTTTATACTCTTATCATGGCCGTGATCATATAGTACATGAGAGTTGTATTTTTTTACATTGATCATGAAGGTGATCAGTGAAAAATCTTAAATTTATGAACCATGATCATTTAATGATCTCAGATGGCGGCCACCATTTTCAATTTTTAGTAGGGAGGGATTACCACTTTCCTGCCTATCTATTCAAATACCTAGCTCATTAGGGACAATTCAACCTTTGGTTTTGTGAGACGAGGGTGGTGTTGTTTCTCCAAAAAAAGATGGTACAACTAGATATAAGTATATTTTTCTTTGTAAAAATAATTCCAAATCATCTTCCACATATACAAAAGATGTTTTCAAAATGCTGGAATTTTTTATCGACAACATATTTGTTCAGTGTGATGACTGCGTTTTTCAACAAACGATTGACATTCCAACGAGAACAAATTGTGCTCCTCTACTTGCTGACCTGTTCCTTCACTATTATGAGGATAATCCGAAAGACAAAATATCGTTTAGCTAGATCCTTTGATCTAATTTTCCCGTTTATTAATGATGAATTGTCTTTAAACAATCCTGGTTTCGAGGATTTGATACATCACATATATCCAAAAGAACATTACAAAATAGGATATTACTAAACTTGGAGATTGATGGTTAAAGAAAACTATTAACCAAACTTTACGACAAACGTGATGACTTTTCATTCAGAATTGATTGCCAAATTCCTTTCATTTGTGGTAACATCCCTTCAGCACCTGCGTATGGAGTTTTCACACTATAGATCATATAATAATTACGCAGACTTTTGTTCGCACCAGACTTCTTACAATTATGCTTCTGGAACAGGGTAATGTTTCTACAAGATTGAAGCCATATTTACAGAGTATAATGGTCGTCATCATGAACTCGGAGATCGTTACGGCGTATCCATCTGTGCCATATAAACTGATATGCTCAATGTGTCATTGTTTTCCTTAATTCTTTCGTCTACCCCGAACTTGACTGTTTAATGAGCAACTTGGTAGGTGTTTGTAGAAAAAGCAGGATAGGCTTACCCTAACAATGCAATTGGTCCATGCTCCCAGGTTTTAGTGGCGGCCGAGTTCACGTTTGTAACATTCTATGTATTATTTTAGTTATTTTATATTCTTAGTTGTGATTGTCTGTTTTCCGTGTCTGGAATTTGTCCCTAAATAACATTCTTTTGATTTCCGCTAAAATCCTGATTCCCTTGATTATTGTTTGAAAGCTTGATCAGGAAAAACTTGATACAACATCCTGTACATATCTTTTAGACCTTAGATTTCCTCTGTGTCTTTTGCAATATGCTCACAAGTGTCATCATATCTAATTTCATACATTCATCCTCTTCAATAAATTAAATAGGTAATAGCAGTAATCAAAAGAATGTAATCCAGGGACAAAGACCAGAAAAGGAAACAGACATACACAACAAAAACGTAAAGTAACTAAAATCATATATACAAAGTAATAAAAGCAAATGAAAAACTCGGACTCCACTAAAAACTGAGAGTATGGACCAGGTGCACCGGTAGGATAAGCGTCCTAATGCACGTAAAATGCACCCTAAGATTCGTCAATGATTTTAATAAATTGAGATTATTCCGCAAAAAATAATACTTTTGTAATTCATATAAACCTTTTTTCAGATTAAGTACAATGTACGCTAATGGGATATCAGAAATCAGAATAGACGCTAAATAAGTTTGAAACATAAAATTGAGATTGTCATTTGGCAGGATATTAGTTTTGAGATGCAGTGAAACATGATGTCTCAACTGAATTTCTGTTAGACTGCAAAATTTGTTCTCTTAAGACAGATGGTCGGCTTACATAGGTTCAAGTATATTCAAACACTTGTAAAAATACTTATAAAATTCATGGTTTAGACAGGCTCACGGTTTATATAAAGTTCATTTGAGTCAAGGTTTTCTATAATATTAGACATTGAGATATCAAAAGAAGAGATTAAACTGCAACTCACATTGATCTATTGACTGATATATGTTTCCGTGCAGTTTCAATGCTTTTATAAAATATATCAACTGGAGTAGTATAATACATAAGAGTGGATTACTGCATGTGGTTTGCAGAAACGAAGTACAAAATACTACCATACATGTACAAAACAAATACTAATCAAGGAAACAAAGGTTATAGCGGTAATCAAAACAATGTAATTCAAGGACAAAGACCAGACATGGTAAACAGACATACACAACAAAGAACATAAAGTAACTAATATCATACATACAAAGTAACAAAAGTAAATGAGCAACTCGGACTCCACTAAAAACTGGGACCATGGATCAGGTGCAGCGGTAGGCTACACAATGGAGATCACGATATTCATTAAATGTGATTTTTAAAGAAAATCAAGATTTTGTTTGACAATATTGATCCTAAATGTGTCTCCTGACTTAAATTAACATTTAGTTAATTTAGTTTGAGGAAGTGTTATCGTTTTTGTATCGGTTTTAACATGCATGTTTCTGCCCGTGTGGTGACAAAAGAATACCCCCCTTAAGCTTGTCGTAAAAGGCGGCTTAATAATGCTCCGAACCCTGGCTTGGGGCTAGGGCGCTCTGCCCACAGAGCGACCGGGTTGTGTGCCCCAGGTGGTGGAATAGGGTACCCCTGGTGTGTTACATAGTCGTGAATGTGTTGGGAAAGACGCCACGTTCCTCGCACATTAAAGAACCCTTTTGTGGTATTCTTTCGGAATAAGAACGAGTTAGCTCCGCCATAGGAGGCTTAATTGCCCGACTCTACCAAACTTTCCCTTTTTCCCTATATCACAATTTGTCGACCCCATTATCCTTGTGTCTCATCCCATATTTCATTTTATCATCATTTCGTGTTCATTTTATCATCCATTTTCCTTTCATGATTGATTGATTAATTTATTGTTGAGATTTAACGTCCGAGCAGCAATATTTCAGCTATATTCACACTGGCACACAACTCAGTGTCTCTGTTGGCAGGGCACCTAGCCCCAGGCTAGGTTTCTGAGCATTAGTTAGACGCCTTTTACGGCAAGCTTAGCGCTGCTGCAGGCCTATTCTATTGACACTCGGACCTGCAAAGGGCCATTTCACGTTCATCGCCTGGATATAGCTGAAAAGCTAAAATACTGCTGCTCTAGCGTTAAACACCAACAATCAATCAATCAATCAATCTGACTTTTCTCATTTTGCCTGAATCTTATAAACAGTTACACTTAAAAATTGTTCTTGTTTACTTTTTAGAAATCCTTGGACCAAATGTGATGGTGTAAGACCTTCTATCTTCCCATTTGTGACACAATGCAGACACACCAATATCAAATATAGGTTCTACTACATATGGTGTCCACGAAAACAGCGAGTTTATCGACGATATGTCCGTCTCCCTCAATGTTGTTCATGTATGTATCTCAGATGTTTAGGAGGACCTATTGGTTAATTGCGATGTCTTTGTAGAAAATATAGCACAAATAAACCTTATTTTATTACAGACTTTTCATATGTTTTGCGTACGCGATTGAACTAATGAAAAAAAAACAATGAAACAAAACAAATCAAGGATATTCAGTATAATAGAATATCCATTACATTTATTTCTTTATAGTGGGTTCGAAATATGTTAAAGGGAGGATATAGTACACTAATTTTGGTGTAAATAGTTAAACTTCAAAGAGGTATTCAGCTTCTACTAATATACAATATTCGACAACTTGTGCACGAAGAGAAAGTAGTTTATTACAATGACATAAATCCAGTCTTTAATAGACATGCATTTCTATAAGTGTAAATTGGCGTGAACGAAAATAATAATGCATTTTACTGATACGAGATTTTCTCCATTAGTAAAAAAAAACCTGAAAAATGATCGCAACAACATAACTTTGTACAGTTTGAAACTTTAGGTGTTAATTCAAATACAATCATCACATTATTTAACAAAGAATTTTTTATACATTGCTAAAGAAATATTGCTCTAAACATATCTGTGCTAATACTTCTGATAAAGTCATATTTCTTAGATTGAAACGTCTGATACAGTACATTAATTAAAGTTTATCCCACTTTTTAATACAATATCCTTTTGCTTATCAATAATCGAATAAATTGGGTTAAACAAAACAGTTATGCGTGCATTATCTGATATAATATCACCTATCTATTGTGAAACTAAACTTGCGCGGACTTTTGGTATCGTGCTAGACGTCTTATAATTAGGGTTCTGGAACAGGGATATGTTGGTACAATATTTTAGTTATTACTACAAAAGTTTGATGGTCGTCACCATGAACTCGTAGATCGTTATGGAATATACAACTGCACCATGAAAAGAACCGATTTGCCTACAGTGTCACAGTTCCTTTTCTTTTTCATTTACCCGCACTTGACTATTTATGACCGTGAAATTTCATAAACAAAATTGAAGTCATCACTACAAATGTTTTATGATTGTCAACATGAACTCGTGGATCGTTACGGTGTATCCATCTGTGCCATGGAAACTGATTGGTTCAACGTGTCATAGCTTTCCTTCTCTCTTTCTTCTTCTATGAACTTGACTTTTTATGAGCAACTCGGTGGGTGTTTCTAGAAAAAGCAGGGGACGCTTAGCCTACCGGTGCACCTTGTCCATGCTCTCAGTTTTTTAGTGGAGTCCGAGTTGCTCATTTGCTTTTGTTACTTTGTATGTATGATTTTAGTCACTTAATGTTCTTTGTTGTGTATGTCTGTTTTCCATATCTGGTCTTTGTATCTGGATTACATTTTTTTGATTACCACTATAACTTTGGTGCCTTCTACTACTCTTTCAGGTCTTATCGGTGGTATATATTTTGTTGATTACAATTGCTTAGTTGTTCCAATGAAATGAATTTGAAATCCTATTCGATGCACTTACCTGAATCAGTATTAAGTGTGACACTGCCCTAAGCAACCAACACCGATAAATAAATAGACGACGTCTGATCCTTGAATAATCAATACAATATTTGAACAACTTCTCTATCTTCACGAAATCGCAAAAAAGATAAACTACATCTTTAAGTACAGTAAAATCTGTCACACTAAACAGGAAATTAAGATCGAACATTTATCAAAATAACTGAACAACTATCCATATTAATTCAAAGACAAAATTTGAAATCAACCCATCCATCAGAGTTGCGATTTGCGACGTAATTCGGCGGACTGATTACATGATGGACAAGATGATTCAATTATTTCAATGCCATAATAATAATAATAATAAGTGTTCGTAAAAACTGTTCGGGAAAACAGTAACCAAGCCAAAGTAACTAGTGCAGTAAAGAATAAAACAATAAGATTAGTTTTGTATCAAATATTCAACATACATATCAATATTTCATATAGTTTTGCATAGCTTGAAAATATATGAATATAAATATATTTTTTATACAGAAATTAAGCTATATTTGACCGGATAAAAAACAAATAAAAGTTAAAAAAAAAAGATGATGCATATACTGTACAAAATGTTTTTGTTTTTACTTTTTTTAAATTCTGATATAGTCTGATTCAATACATGGTTCACTAAGTTGAGGTATTGCAAGATATAAAACTGTTGATACATTGTAGTACTCGAATTGTTCGAATATATCGTACCTGCTTGTTTAGTGAAAAAAATGTCTATTTCTTAATTTAAACAACTAATATCGTAGCAGAGTGTGATCTATTGTTATAAGATATATATTAATTTCAAATAAAGTTCGCAAATACACCAACCAAAAAGGTATGAAGAAACTACCATTTCCTTTACCATGTTTTTTTTTCCAATCAAATTAAATGGTATAGTTAAAGATTACGTTTCAGTAAAAATCACTACATCATTTTATTGTCTTTGGTCTCTTCTTTTTTATAAAAGTAAAAGAGGTGCACATTGTACTTTTCTCCACTTTTCCATCGATAGTCTCTTTTTTTATTTTGTTGAAGTAACTTTTGTTATTTCAGTGACATTTTGTGCATGATATAGGTTGTTTCCTTCATTTATTTTCTAAGCGTTATTTGTCTTAAATAAGTGCATCTAGCTAAGAGAATTGCTAATTGATAAGTTACCAGTAAACAGAAAAAGACTTGTGCGCGTATAGTTTGCATAGTTTGAAGTTTTATTAAATAAAATATTCGCGTTTGTTGCAATGATAAATTGAATAAAAATAACAGTGATAAATACGGTTAAGCAATTATGTTCAATCTTATAATTTTGTATATATCTTAGTCTGCACACTTTTTTCATTAAAGTCGTCATCACATAACTTTTCATTCTTATCTAAACTAAGGCGTGTTTTTCATCAAGCTCCTTTTCAGGTGCATTTTCCTGTCCATTATGATTTAACATTGGAATCGTCGTTATGTCTTCTAATTGAACGTCAAAGTCCATTTCGGTGTCTTCGTGGGGTGTATTCTTGAGTGTGGATTCACAAAGTTTATCCGTTACAGCGCTTGTTAGACATTGAAAGTAGATGTTGACAATTGATCTCATCCTGTCTCTGAAACCAGAAATATATCATTGATATTTCTAACAGGGGAACAAATTCGTTTTCTTAAACTTTGAAGTTTGGATCGATGAATAATTTTAAAACGTCAAATTATATCATATTGTGACGTTACTTTCATCACTATTTCATCTCGCATGTTGATGAGATAAGGGAACGTCACTATTATTTCTTTCTCATTATATAGGTCTGAGAATGGAAACAAATGTGTCAGGTTTAAAAATATATGAAACAAGAATAACAAATTAGAATCAAGTAATAAACGTCTTTTTACTATCTCTGTACAGTAAACGTTCACTTAACATGAACTAGTTTTGTCATACATGTGATAAATAAACTTATCTGGAAAATCTAGTGAACAACAACTCCAGCAGTATGAAATAATATAATTGAACGACAACATGGAAATCTTACACAAATAATTTAAAGCATGACATGATTGAAACATTACGTACAAAGAACGAAAAGTTATGAACAACCCAGATTCCATTAACAACTAGGATCATCGGCCAGATGCATTGATAAGGTAAGCGTCTTATGATTTTTGGAAATACCCATACAGGAAATTATGCATACGCGACTAGAGAGAAATATTTTGTCATTTCTTTATTTTTTTTCTATTTTTTTAAACGATATTTTAGAACAACAAGCTGTAACAAAACATATAGAAGCAATAGTGAAAACCTAAGTCAAGTGCTTTCCTTAAAAGCGCCAAACAATCGAAAAAGAAGATAAACACTTACGAAAACCAATCGAATGCAAATAAAAGGGATGCTGCTTCCGGTGATATACCAATAGCAGACAACAAAACGATGATGGTAACCAACGCACCGCTTGGTATTGACGGGACTGCCAATGACATCATTGTGATTAGTACTCTGTGGATATAGATTCAAGAAGGAAAACAACTGATTTACTCTTAAAAATTAAAATGATGTGAATGGATATGTAAAAATTGGTCAGTTTTATTTTTATAGTTTATGACGTAGCAGTGATTTGATAACTTATATAACAAAACACGTGTCTACAATGTAGATAAATTCAACAACTGTAAAATCAAATATATCATTTATAAGTAATTTTTCTTAATATTTAAGGATAGTCACGCTTAATGACACTTAAAACAAAGGTCAACAAAAAATATCATAACCTACATTATGAGGACGATGGACGCAGGATTTTGATCTTGGCTTTCCAACTGTGAAATAAACACACATGATGCAGACAAGAAAATGCAGCTTCCAGTTCGTCCAATGGCAGCACACAAAGGAACAATAAATCTCGTGACCCGACGATCCACATTGTTTGGCTCATTTTCAAGTTTTACTAGAGACAGTGGCATGGCAATTGTCCTGCGGAAGAATTTGTGTAAGACAAAATTTAAGGTGGTAGACCTAGGGTAAATCAGTTATATGTTTGTATCATGTATCATATTCAATTTCATCAAAGCCTATCAAGCATTCATTTAAAACGGGATGAAGTTAATCCAAGTAACTTCTCTGATAACATGAAATTGATGTAAAATTTATAATCGAACTTTAACTCCATTTTGCATAACAATTTATTTTTTAGTGATAACTTACGTCAAAGTTGTAGCTAGAACTATAAGCATTGGTTCCGTTAGCGATGCCATAAACTTTAAAGGATTCTTCCGAACTATGATGAAGTAGATAAGCGGATGGAGTATGAACAGAGCTATAGCAAGGCCCAGCATGAAGGTGCCAATATACATTCCAACTTTAGTAAAACTTTCTCCGATGTCAGCAGCACCTGCGACCACTTTCATTATTAAACTTGCCACACCAATTGGCGTAGACCTAACATATATAAATTCGGTTATATAGAATATGTCTTATTTAATGTATTTAATAAAATTAATTTCCATTTATTTCATTTATAAAATAACAAGAAAAAATCTTTAGAGGGAATCTTACGATTTGCGATAAACACAACCATGCTCATCTGTTTTGGATTTATAAAGTATAGATGCATATGCATCTCATATCATTAAGTTACCATTGCTTAAGTCAACAAGAGGCTCACCTGGTTAAAGTTTGTCTTTAAAGAGCAATAAATTTTACAAGGACTTGTTCAATAATTTTGACTCAGAAGATATTGGTAGGACTTATTATAAGGATCATTTCAGAAATGAAAAGTTTCTTTCTATTATAGTTTTCAAGATATTGGCTGAAAACTCTAAAAACAACAAAAAAACATTTTTATCTTTCAAGGCAGTAATTCTTACAAAGAGTCGCCTGACAACTTTGATCCCCTTGTAATGTTGAAGGCCTTATAATAAGGATCATTTAAGTACTTGAAAGCGTTTGGTTAAACCTAATGGTTTTGGAGATATATGTCTTGCCCCTTTGTTCTATTTTAGTAACGGTGGCCATGTTTTTACACAGACAAGTAATCCCCACATCAGTCATCTGCAGGATATCCCAAGGAACATTCTATCGGTTTTGGAGATATATGCAAAAAAAGTACTGTATAACCCCTATGTTCTATTTTTATAAACGCGGTCATGTTTTTCGACGAACCAAAAATCCGCAAATCATTCCAAGCAGTATACTCCAAGGTACATTCATTCTAAATTTGATGCCAATTGGTAAAGTAGTGAAATACATCAAAGATAACAAAAAATGTCGAAAAATGACAAATACTCCAACATGGCTCAACGGATTAAAACGAAAATTTGACCATACATAGATCTTAATATGCTAAAGTACTTTTATCCATGTCAGAATTTGAATAAATTTAACGGTTTTGGAGGTTCATGCGAAAAAGTACACTTTAAACCCTATGTTCTATTTTCAGTAACGAACTTAAGTTGCCCTTTTTTAGCACACCTGGCCGAAAGCCAGTTCAGGTATTACCATCACTTGGCATCCGTCGTCGTCGTCGTCGTCATTGTCATTGTCGTTAACCATTTTTCAAATCTCTTCTTTGACATTACTTGACCAATTTGGTATGAATGTTTCTAGGGATATCCTGCATAGAACTGATGTGGGGAATTTTGATTCAAATTTTTATCCAAGTGTGCTAAAAAAGGGCAATAAATTCAAACAGTACAATGTTTTATAGATTACATTATATCAACTTATAATTGAAATTGAAAGCAATTATAGATATTTGTTTAATTGTCATATGTATTAAGTTGTTCTCTTGGAATTATTTAAACGCCTGGTCATCGCAAAGATATTTGTAGTCATATAACACCAGGTTAATTTTGGATATATAAATGTTTTACCATAAGAGTTTGTCCAACAACAACAAGACAATGTCTGTTGCAGCACGAAAGAACTTCAGGAATGGCCGTCCGGACTTGCCCGCAGCTGATGTGGCCATTCCAAACAATAAGCTTATTATCAGTAAACCTTCAAAAGCAAATATACGTGCATTTCAAAAAACTTAAATGAACAAAAACCTAAGAATTTTTGTTTTCTACTTGATAAATAATTGAACTTTAAAGCGAATGATTCTATTAAATATAGTGCAAAGTATGACAGAGTGCAAGTTTAATATCTTTTTTCCGCACTTCAAAAAATAGTGATGTATTTTTAGAGAATAGGTTAAGAATATATTACCTAGCATGTTAGTCGTGGAACCCTTGCCTAAATACTTGTCTTTGATAAAAGTTACCATTTCCTCTGAATATGTGCCATTAGAGTCTGTAATGTTCTTAAAATGTTTGTCTGTGACGTATTTGGTTATAGTCTGAAAAAATAGCATTAGCTATGAGTCTGTTATCCCCAAGTCCTAATTTGGGACATTTCATTTTGAATTTTGCCATAAATACAGGTTATCAGATCTTATGTTAAAACAAAGTGCATACGTGTGAGTGTTCCTGTGTTTGGAGATGCATGAACTATCTTTTTTCCCTAGGTAGAACCTGAATTCCGACTTTCATTTTTAAGAAATGTACAAATTATGTAATAAACATTTTATCGGTAAAACTTACAACTTGAAATGTTGATGCCACTAAGTTTTCTGGAAGAAGGTTTCTGAAAATACACACAATTAACAAGGCTGCCAATTTAGGGGAGTCAGTCACTATACAGACAAACTGGCAATTTGATTAGAGGTTTACTTAAGAATCATCATATAAATTTGAAATGTTTATCCATTATAAAATAAAATGCAAGTACAATATTTTAAAATATCATATTATGTACGAAAATATCAATTATAATTTCAACAGTTGGAAAATAAATGGCATAAATCGATAAAGACTGGATTTTACTGAAAAATATTTGTACTGTCATTTTTTACTTCAGATTACTGTATAATTAGTCATACAGTTTTCAATATGTCAGCAATATATCACTGAGGTTATCACAAGAAATATGGTTTTATCAATACATGTGGAAGTTGGACACATGACAAATTAAAATAGAAACCATTAAAGGTAATTATGAATTCATGTTTGCTGGTTTAAAAATTATATAAAAAGAATATATGTTGTGCATTGGCTCAGATAAGCAAAAACAATAATAATGAATAAGTCGACAATAGCCTCATTTAGAAGGTGAATACAAATTAAATAAAGATTAAATACAAATAAAACGCATCGAATAACAGAAAGTTTTTCGAAAATTTGGACCCCAGTCTCTGTTTTTTTTTCACAGGATTTATTGGTATACTTTACATAAAATATAACTTTGTTATAAGATGATAAGATACTTTTACGAAACTTTGAAGTTTCTAAAAGAATTTAGTAAATAGTTTTAGTGCATAGTTGTCAATAAAGAATAATCAATAATATCCAATTTGTTTTGTTTTTAACAAATTACCTGAGTAAATCAGCAAATACATCTTCAGTCTGTATATTGACTTCTTTAAGTTGGCTAGCGTTAGCGTCTGTGGCCCGCCCTCCTATACACATTTACAAAGAGTAGTCAAAGGAACCAAGGTTATAGAGGCAATCAAAAGAATGCAATCCAGGGACAAAGACCAGACATGGTAAACAGACACACACAACAACGAACATAAAGTAACTAAAATCATACACATAAAATAACAAAAGCAAATGAGCAACCCGGACTCCACCAAAACTAGACACATGGACCAGGTACACCGATAGGGTAAGCGTCCTCTGCTATTCTAGAAACACCCGCCGAGTTGCTCATGAAAATTCAAGTCCGGGATAGACAAACGAGGAAAATGAAAACTATGACCCGTTGAATAAATCAGTTTTCATGGTGCAGATGGATACACCATAACGATCCACGAGTTCATGATGACGACCATAAAACTTCTGTAGTGATGACTTCAATCTTGTAACATAACACTGATCCAGAAGCCTATTAGTTAGAGTTCTAGCGCGATACAAAAAGTCTGCGTAGTTTCGGCAAGCTCTGGCATAACGTATGAGTTGTGATACGAACACTCCATACGCAGGTGTTGAAGGGATGTTGCCACAGATGAAAGGAAAGTTGACAATTCTGAATGAAAAGTCATTACGTTTGTCGTAAAGTTTGGTCAATAGTTTTCCTTTACCATCAACTTCTAAGTGTAGGTCAAGATATGAGGCTGACCTTACAGCCTCTGTAATATCCTTCATCTCAAGTTCTTTGGGTAGATGTATCAAATCCCCAAAATTAGGATTGTTTAAAGATAATACGTCATCTACCTAAGGGAAACACTTAATGAAGACCATTTTTACATAAGGCTTTACTCTTTATCACGTCGTTTTCTAATATAAGTATCATTATCATTTCTGTTATATATAAGTAGAGAGAGATACTTGTTTTTCGAAACTTAAAAAGTACATGTAGGTAACAAAAGTGATTGAATTCATATTTGATGCATCTTTAAATTTATTTGTTTAATGCATGTACCACCTGGATGTTTTCTTTGTTTTAAACAATACCTGATGATTCATAAATGCTTTATTTTACACAAATTTTGAAAATTATTAATTTACCTGGATTGATAAATACACACAATATGGCACCGAGTAATGTCCCGATAAAATTGGTAGCCAGGATAAAAGCCAAACCAACCATGCTTATTTTCCCGTTAGATTTGGGGTCCAATGAAGATGTACCTACAATTAACGAAGAATTATTATCAGTAAAGTTACTTCTTTTATTACAAATAGAAATCTTTACATTTACATTCATAACCTGAATGGAGCGAACTTCCTATGATGAAATCGATATTTATTATAAACATCTTGATGATTTTTTTTGTAATGATTTATAAATATTTATCCTGCAATGAGGTTATTTGTTAAACGAACAAAGGTATACGGTTATTTTTTGCTGTATCCGTACATTAGCAGGATATCGACTTTCTAGTGCACAAATTTCACCCCTGAAATCTACTGCCATATACCAAACAGAAACAACTCAGCTTCCACCTTCCTCGCGAAATTCGAAACTTTAATGTTCTTAAAATCGACTGTGCAACTTTCAAAATATTTGTATTTATTGTTCATTTTACTTATTTTTCTCTTGGAATTAAATAAATTTTGATACACTGCTTATTATCTTCAAACAGCTTTGACGGATTATATGGTGCGGATTGAATTTCAATGTTTACTGAGTCATGCGCCATGCGTATTAATTTTTTTTCTTCCGGTTTAACGATCGGGGCTCCTCAGGGGATATGCATTTTAAATTTTATTTTAAAAATGTACGCATGCACAAAACTATTAATATAACAGGATAAAAACAATATAGGTACATTGTCGAAAATTATTGAAGATGTGTGTTCGGCTTGGAACAGGGGAAATCTTCAATAACTTTCGACAATGTACCTATATTGTATATGTGATGTGAAATGAATAAACATGAATAACAGGCATTATTTTAGTTTATTTCTTTTTAGTCAATGAACAATAAGAATGTTTAATGAGATATGCAAACGGAGCAATGGCAATGAGGCAATCGGGTAAGGGTACAATTTTGAATGAGGAACTGGAAAGAGTGTTCATCATTAAGAACTGTTAAGGATAAAAACGGGTTTGTAATATTTTTTTGAAACACTTTTAACAGGAAAACAAAAAGTAGAATTTTAAGCTTATTAAAACGTTTGCATTGGTGTGTAATAAACAGTGTTTGCTTGGGAATGGCGATACAGTCCCTGTATTGGATAAACTGCCAACTTGCCCCTTACCCTATTGCACCATGTCCAATTCCCTATTACCCATTTCCCCATTGCCCCATTGCACATAGACCAATTCCCCATTGCCCCATTGCACAAAGACCGATTCTCCATAGCCCCATGCCCTATTGCATTGCCTCTTTCCCATTGCCCATTGATCAATCCCCCATTTCTCTCTGAAAATGAAAGTAAATGTTTCATAGATATATCATGCGTTAAATTAAGCTATGTGGCAATACCGAAACTTACAATAAGTATTGTCACTACTCCGAGCTGATTGATTAACTACTTCAAAATATATTAAAAATATAAATACATGTGCATTTGAGAATTGTGATCGAATTAAGTTTTAAAATGATTTTGATGAGTGCCAAGGCTACATCGGTTTTCAAAGGCCCCGGTGTAGCAAAAACATTGTCAAGTATGTTGTCGTACCAGCAGACAAAGCCCAAAATAACATTGTTTTTGTCTGCAAAACGTTTTACATCCAATGTTTAGTAGCAGAGGTAGACGTAGAACATAATAGCAGTGATAAGACCTATAGTGCTACCACACTCTCCAAAGAAGAGATATAAATCTGTGGTATCCTCGTTTGGTCTCTCTACCAAGGACGATGATTGTTATTTACCGTCTATGTACTGGATTTCTAAACTCCACAAGAATCCATACAAACAAAGTTTCATAGCTGGATCTGCACAATTTACCACCAAACCTCTTACAAAACTTTTAACTTCTATACTCACAACTGTTAACGAGGGTCTGCAGTCCTACCACAACACTTGTTACTACCGTAGTGGTATTAATTCAATGTGGATACTGAAAATTTCGAATGATCTTTTGGAGACAATCAGTTCAAGACTATTATCTGAATATAATAGCATTAAAAACTGACTTTTCAACACTGTATACTTCTATTCCCCATACTCAGTTCAAATCCCGACTTAAAAACATTATACATCGCTGTTTTTCAAAAAAAAAATGGTACACCTAGATACAAACATTTAGTTCTTGGTAGAGATTCCTCATACTCTGTAAGAAATAATTCCAAATCATCTTCCAAATATACAGAGGAGGATGTTTACAACATGCTGGAATTTTTAATCGACAACATATTTGTCCAGTGTGGTGGACGTATTTTTCAACAAACGGTCGGCATTCCAATGGGGACAAATTGTGTTCCTTTACTTTCTGACCTATTCATTCACTCTTATAAGGCTGACTTTATAGCTGATCTCATCCGAAAGAAAGAATATCGTTAATCTCTGTTTCCGCTATATAGATGGCGTTTTATCTTTAAACAATCCTAATTTCGGGGATTTGATACATCGCATCTACCCAAAAAATTAGAGATAAAGGATACTACAGACACTGTAAAGTCAGCCTCATACCTTGACCTACACTTAGAAATCGATGGTATAGGAAAACTATTGACCAAACTTTACGACAAATGTAATTACTTTTCATTGAAAATTGTCAACATTCCTTTCATCTGTGGCAACATCCCTTCAGCACATGTGTATGGAGTGTTCATATCACAACTCATACGTTATGCCAGAGCTTGCCGAAACTACGCAGACTTTTTGTATCGCGCTAAAACTCTAACAAATAGGCTTCTGTAACAGGGTTATGTTGCTACAAGATTGAAGTCATCACTACAGAAGTTTTATGGTCGTCATCATGAACTCGTGGATCGTTATGGATATCTATCTGCTGAAAACTGATTTATTCAACGGGTCATAGTTTTCCTTTCCTCTTTTGTCTACCCTGGACTTGACTTTTTATGAGCAACTCGGCGGGTGTTTCTATAATAGCAGAGGACGCTTACCCTACCTGTGCACCTTGTGCATGCTTGGTTTTTTTGGTGGAGTCCCCGAGTTTCTCAATTGCTTTTGTTACTTTGTATGTATGACTTTAGTTACTGTGTGTTCTTTGTTGTGTATGTCTGTTTTCCATGTCTGGTCCCTGGATTGTATTCCTTTGATTATCGCTATTTAGATTTAAAATGGGAACCGTTCATTTCAAATTGACAAGTGATGTACCGGTTGCATGTTTATTTATCCAATTTGTTAATTGATGTATTATGAATTTTTTAAACTACTAAAATAATCATTCATATCAATTCAAAAGTTTTAGTAAAAGAAACCCAATGTTCTATTAATATAGTAGATGTGCTAAATGCGAGTATAATTTCTAAACAAAATGACATATTTCTGCCAATTGTACGGGTGCGAATCTAATTTCAAATAATGCTCTAATATCATTGTTGAAAATGTTAAATGTGTCCATTTTCATGTCACGTTAGTGACTGGGACACATATATTTCAGACCAATTTCTCAAAAAAAGCAAATTTCTCCGAATTTTATGGGTAAGAACACTTTCAATTTTAATAATGGTCCAAATTTTTTCTATAAGATATTAAGAATGGAAATATTAGTATTGTGTTGGTAGTTGCGACATTTATATCTTAATCCATATTCTAACAAAAGCACATATTTTCTGCAAATATTATGGGTACAAGCAGATTTAGTTTTAATAATGGTCTGATACAATTGTTAAAAATGTTATATTGGTCTATTTTTGTGACATGAGGGTGACTGCGACACTAATATTTCAGTCTAGTTTGTAAAATATTACATATTTGTATGGGTACAAACACTAAACTATTGTATAATATGATAACATTGTCAAAATAAGTATCATGTGGGTGGAAGCAATACATATATTTCGGACCAAATTCTTCAACGTTAAATAAATTTGTGAACACTTGCGATTTCCTGAATGGTCTAATATCATTGTTTAAAATGTTAAAATTGTCAAAATATGGATCAAATGTGTGACTGTGATACATACATTTCAGTCTCAATTTAGAAAAAAATTAACATATTTCTGAAAATTGGAAGAGTGCGAAGTTTCAATTTCAATAATGGTCCAAAATTATTGCATACAATATTAAATATGGCGATATTAGTATTGTGTCGCTGGCTGCAATGATTATACTTCAGTCCAAAAAAGTTTTAAAATTACATAATTTTTTTTTCAAATTTTATGGTTGCAAACATTTTAAATTTCAATAATGATCTGATATTATTGTTTAAATGTTAAAATTATTAAGAAATGGCAACAACACATGTAACTCATGATAATTTAATTTGATTTGTAACAAAAGTTCTAATAGGTTAGTTATCTTTGTCCAAACCAGGTTATTTGCAAAATCTAACTTGGTACCATGACGTCAATCCGCGTTTCAGATCATCTAAAACACAATAACGTTTTAATAACGATTTATTTAAGAATCAATTAAGGGTGTACTGGTTTTTTGCGTTGAGGTAGTCAAAATGTATCAACCGCAACGCACAAAAATGTTTTATCAGATATTTTCTGTCCTACTCAACACTTAGATTTGTTTTGGTACTTTGAGACTGCCTATTCCAACGCATCATTGTGTTGAATTAGACAATCTGTGTTTTTAATGAACATTTTAGATGATAATATGGTCAAAATATGACTTAAACAAAATCAACGTTTTAGTAGACATAATTTGTTTTCTTCAATTTTGACTGTGTATGGTAACTACAGTCACTATTTAAGGCAGCAGTTACAATTAAAACTTTCAAATTAACCGCTTTATAGGTGTAAACTGCCGGAAACAAGGTAATTTCGTTTAACCTGTTAAAAATAGAATTATTACTTAAATATCTGAAAAATGTGTGCTTACTTGGCAAACACAACTTTTTTCAGTTTATCCATTAATATGACGAGAATGGAAATGGTGAAATTGTGAAAGATACAACATCCTACCGGGATGAAAAAAGTAAGCTCAAGGCCACTTTTTGGTCTCAAATGAATGACGAGGAACCCATACACTACAAATACTACATACTGATGTTAGAATATCCTGACAGGCGCAAAATAACGTGGAAACATTGATGCAAAAAGTACGATTTGTTTTTATTAATTCTCCTAAATCGGGTAAACAATTTGATTCTACCAAGTTTTCCTTAGCAGAAAGGTTTAGCGCTTCGACAATTTAGTGTCTTATAGCATGTGGCCTAAAAACCCAGTTAGCAAAATCACTCGCAAAATTTCTAGTTTTCTGAGATATAAATGAAGTTGCATAACAACCGATATACTCTGGAACGTCATTTTTACACATAATTGAATGCTATACCAGCTCGTGGGTCTCTTTTGTTTGCATTAAATCATCTGTTAAGACGAAATATATGAAAATTCTGTTATAAAATTTAAGGTTTTCAATTTTTTTGTTTTTAAATCAGTCTGTTTGTAAACACCACTTGTCTTATGTAACCATGAAGTTGCTCTCCTTTTGAATGTGACTTAAAGAGGTAAACATGGGACAAGGGACTTAATCCTTAAAATCAGTAACTTGTTTGTATCTTATTCAATATCACCAAAGCCTATCAAGCTTTCCTTTGAACGGAATGAAATCTGTCCATGTTACTTTTATGCTTACATGAGATTGATGTAAATTGGTGAATACAAACATTTCAATGATTTGTAAGAGGGGTGTTTCTTATCCTAGGTCTACCTCCTTCAGACTGGTTTAATTCTAATACTGATATTTCACATACAGAAACAAATCATGAAGTGTTTTATGCGAAACATATTCCCAGTTGTATTTTTAACAGTTTGGTTTTTGTTGAATTATGATTTAAACAAGTATTTCCAAATTCACAACTGTACGAGTTTTTTTTAAATTAATTTGGATTGTGTATATCCTTAATCAACGCTATACATAAATGAACGCAAACTAAACTTTAAGACCCACAAACGCATTATGATACTGTAAGGCTAACACGGAGTAAATTTCAACCTAACAATAGTTTTATTTCATTATAATGTAAACCGGGATTTGTCTGTTTTACAGGTAGATGAATCAGAATATATGTTCAAATAACTTATTTTCGGAGAACAGACCTAAGGGTTATTTTTCAAGATTCTTGTACTTTCTATGTAGTTTATGTACTTCTTATCGTTTCAGTTAATCAGAAATTAAAATTCAAAAAGTTGAAAATCTAAGATATCTTACGAATGAAAATGATTTGACCTGTAGCATCTACAACCAAGATCTTCCTTCCATGCATAATTTCTTTATACTTGTGACCATGCATAATTTCTTTATACTTTTGAAATGATACCTTTTCTATGTATTATTACGAAGGAAATTCTCTTAAATATGCGTCATTTATTTTATTCTCAAGCCTATGGTTTAAATGAACTGTGTATGTTATTGTTTACTTCAGTGAATTGTTACTGAACAATTGAAGGCCATTCGTTTTAAATTACACACCTTGAATGTAGGCCATGAACAGTTTCTGTGACAATATTAGGGTGAAGTGTTTAACTTATTAAACTGCTTACGGGTAATGGACATTTGCTTCTTATTCAATAATACATGGTGCTCCTATGTTAGTGTGAAGAGGAGATCACAAACAGGTTGCAAAATGAAAATTTAAAGGCAATGATGTCTAACAATGTTTGTTTCGTCCTATTGGAATTTATGATTCTCATACTTAAAGAGTAATTTAGGGTGATTAGTGTAAATCAGACCTGATAACAACAGTTTTAAAACAATTAGGTAAATGTTAGTATGCATAATCAACTTGACATTTTGCGTTTATCAAACCTTAGAATACAAATAAAATCTATGTATTTCATTGGGGCATATTAAAATAATCTGAAACATGTACGTCAGAAACCAATCCATTTAACAGAATGGAAAGTCTGAAGTAATTTCAATGAATTTAATCTTAAATTTTACTATTGTTTTCAGTTAATTAAAAAAAAATCTCATCGCGTTGTCATAGTGATAAGTCATTTCAAACTATGTTTCACCTTATTTCCAATTCTTACAGAGACAGATACTTATTTTAAATAGATAATTGTATTTACCTGAAATGATTGACGAGGATATTAGAGGAACAATCATCATCTTGATCGTATTAAGGTATAGTTCTCCTGGCATACCTGAAATTTGTAAAAAAAAAAAAAAAAAAAAAAAAAAAGTATAATTCACAAATACCCTTTTCGGACACATGTAAAACAAGAAAAATATCGAAAAAGATTTTTTTTATTTACTTTACATTATGTTTTAAAACGAAATTAATAATTCATTTATGTGTTCCTATTAACAGCACTCAGAAAAAAAATGTCGAAACAGCAAGTCTACCATGAAGCGTTTTTTTTTAAATAAGTATCGTAATAAAAAAAAATATAAACTAAAACTATTATTGACGAGTGTCTTGTTAAAAATGAAAATAACAACCCGGTGACAGGTAGCTGAAAGGTACATGTATATTGTCTTTTAACGGACACCTGCGAAACAATTGATCTATATTAAATGACAGGTATACACAACTAAATGGACACCAGTACTCTAGTGTATTAATATGTTGATTGTATGTATGAATCAAGAATAAAGGAAAACACAAACCTAAAATATTGTTTACCTAGCGGTGTACTATAGCATATTCAAGGATAACTTTACATAAAAGCACAGTTGTAACCAAAAGTAAACATTTAGTTTTTTTACAACTTTTCGGGGTGAACTTTATGCAAATTCTATAATTTTATACATCTAATATATTATTTGTAAGAGAGAGAAAAACGTATACTGTTTTTAATTTCAAGTTTGATTGGCAAAAGGAAAAGCAAACTGAATTTCATATGTAACATCTGTTATGAGAAATATCCTTTGTTTAAAAAAAACCCATTAAATTTGATTTTAGAATATACTTTCTCAAAAGAATTTATTCATTCCATTACATATGAAAATAATATTAAAAGAAATGTAAATATCTTCTAGTGTTTTTTCCTTGTTAACTATAATCTACCTTGCTCTTTCTGGATTTCCTATATTACGTTAAACACAACGACGATACGTTGAAGGAATTGTTTTTTGTTTTTTGTTTTTGTGTTTTATTTTCTTGTTTTGTTTTGTTTATTTTATTTATTTTTTTTTATTTGCAAAGCCGACCAACGTACATAAACATTCTATTGCAGATTAGTATTTTCCTACCATGAATGGTTCACTATTGCCGAATCGAAAGTTTATTGGTGTCTGAACCGTGACCTATAATCAGATCTTTTATAGTTTCTATCAGTTGGAATAATTTCTTATGAGAGTATTCCTTGCATTGCATTTTAATATACACGCGTCTTATAGGTATTATTTAACCATATTAAAATTCATATTTAGGAATATTATAGATTCTCTTTTATTAACAGTGTTTTTTATCACAAGAGTCGGCTAACTTGTAAAAGCATGATATAAAAGACTCACCTATCCACATCAGGGCATCCTTTGTTGGTTGCAAGCTACGAACAGCAAATCCAATAGTAAATCCAATAATTGCTCCAAATAGAGTTAAAGTCACCAATAAGTTAGACTTTAGGAGAGCCACACACTTTTGCTTGTCTCCTATAGCCATTATAGAAGTAAATAAAATAAACTCCTTTCCAATATTATAATTCCTGAATGAATTAAACTGGTTTGTATTACATTTTTGTTATTTAAACCATCCAATCGTGCTTGTTTAGTCTTTCAAAAATAGAAGAATTTAATACCTTCATCTTGTGACATTTGATCCATTTAATTGACATGTATATAGTGATGGTGTGTCACTTTAGTCCAATCACGTTGTTTGTTGTTATCTACTAAATGACCGACCCCAGAAACGTATCGTTTATTTACAACACCAACTCAATATCTTGCGCTATACATTGTTAAAGTTTACTAAACATTTGGTCTGGCAAAATGAAAGATCTAGTACCCATCTACTTTCTCTTTCCCTAATACTTTAGTCCCCAGCAAACATCTGCAAAATTTCTATCAAATCACTTTATACTTCATTTACACTGAATTTGAGTAAAATAATTTGACTTTTATACAATATTTTTTGTTGATAAAAGGTTTTATAATGGAACGTGATAGGTACATACTTTTATCCATTTTCGGCATGAAGAAACCCTTTTCTACCCACGTTAACTGTAACTGTATAACTTAATCAAGATAGGTGCCATATTTGAAAAGGGAACGCGTGTATTATCAGTGAGAAACTGTTAATACACTTAATAGCACTAGATTGTCAGCAGGACAATTTTTTAGGTGATAGAATTTAGTAATTGTACCCGAATTAATGTTAAAGAAGTACGTTCTAAAACATATAAAATTCTTTTATAAAGTTCTTTAAAATTACCAATCCATGTTAACTTCTGAAATTTTTAATAATCAAAGTGATTCTTGGTGAAGAAAATTCACCGAACAAACAATGTTTTTTGTATACATATACTATATCATTACGTAACTATAGACCATTCCTAATTCAGATCTGTATTTATGAGCTTCATTTATATCCCACTTTAATCAACTAAATTCTTCTAAATAAGGAATTCTTACAAAGTACAAACTTCAAACACAATCTTTATCATTCATTTTCAGGTACAACAACCGAAAAACAAACTAAAACTGGTTATGTTTGGTGTAGCTGTTTCTGAATCAGATATAAAAGTGAATAAGGGTTTTTGTGATATGTATAAATCATCTGCTGTCTAATTTTAAAGCAGACTACTACTTACATGTATAATTTTTCCTGCATTATTTAATTAATGTGTATTATATCCGTCATTTTTATATTTGGCTAAGTTTATTTTGCGTTCTCTCAAACGGTAACAGGACAACAAATCTTTTGACGAGATATTTCTGATACAATAAATTACTTTGATTAAAAAAATATCCAAAAGAAATCGTGTCAAACAAATAAAAACAATACAAAACTACAAACTCAATGGTAGCAGTCTACATTCATCCCGTTTAGATCCCCTGGTACATTTAACTAATGTTTTGAAAGCATATTAGCTTTCAATGATGTAAAACTCGATTGCTAGCAAAAAAGAAAGCTGATCCATTCACGAAATCAAGCCTATCGTAAATATAAGTGAAAAGAATTCGTTTTTACTCCCTACGTACATGACACTCATAATTATTTGTGTTCACGATTCATGTTACAAAATATGATCTAGAAGTTTAACACATTTTGTCTTCTCACACACTAACTGTTATCAAAACATGAACAATATTATTCTGATGAAGATAAAAAAAAATTATTGTGTAACTAATTTTGTTTTTATTTCATAGATAAGGAGTTTGAAGTGTTTCACGTCTACTTGCTTTCACTTATACCAACGGCAAATAATAATATTGCTTCTCATCTCCTTGACAACTCTACATGTAATATATGTAATATTTTGTCGTCGTAAGATATAAACGTTGATCGTATGTAGCACCCTTAAACTAGAAATACTTTGAACCCGAAACAATTCATTCGTTTTGTCGTGATATGTTTTAAAATTAACCTCCAGTGTGTAAAACGGTGAAGTTTGGTAGAACCGAACCCTGGACATTGTGCAGCCCTGTCCAAACAAGACGCTTTTTAAAGCTCTCTCTCTCTCATATCGACCAAAATTGTTCAAATTGGATGAATCGAACGGATTATATGGTAAAATACAGGTTCAATTTATAGGATTTACTGTTATTCTTGATTGACAATTTTTTTTTTCATAATTAGAAGTAATTGAAGTCCATCAACACTGTCAAAGTTCATTTTATCTTTAAACGATGTTTTAAATTGAATAAAGAGTGAATGATTTTATGGAATTCCCGAATTTGCATTACTTTCATTCATTTGCTGGAAAATAATTATATCGATTTTTGATAATTACTCTACATTAGAATTAAAACAAAACTAATGGTTACATGAAAGTGAATTATCAAAAGTATTATTCAATCTTAGCTAAGAGTCAATTATTCTTATTTATATTTTGACGTGTATCATTTCTGCACAAAAAAAGATGATTTAGATTTTTTTCTTTATCATTGCAGAAAACGTTCGAGAAGACAAATTTAGATATAACTTTAAAACAAGGAACATTTGCGGGAAAAATTAAAGACTTATCCTATCAAATGCATTCTCTTTAATACAAAATGTAGCACAAGGTAAGTAGTCGGTTACCATAATTATTTCATCAGACAAAGAGAGAGAGAGAGCGAGAGATAGAGAGAAACAAAGTTTGTAGCATTTTAACTTCACTATCGTTTCTTATTTGCCGCCCTTTAATTAAACAGTCCTAATCAGACTTTACCTTTCAGCTTCTTTATTTGTTTTTGTGTTTTTGTAATCTTCCCATTCTGTCTGCTTTATCAATCTATAAGAAATCATAAATCCACTACTTTTTACTTAGTTATATGATACAGAACTACAAATAATAGTCGAACGTTACAAAACATTATCACTGCTTGTCAGTTTGTAGTAATTGTAGCAAAATATTTTGGCATTTCCTATTTTTTGCAAAACTTAATAAAAATCATACAGTCTCAAAATGATTTAAGTGTATTTGATTTGTTGTAAACACAAAACAGGTTTGGATCAAAAGGTTATCAAATTACATCGTATACTTTGGCCTCTATTGCTTACATAATGATGAAACTGTTAAGCAACCACATAAAGTTGGTAAATAAAGTATGCTTTGAATTTCAAAATACCAATCATTTTAAAGTTGCAACTCTCGGTCACGTCATTACTTGAGATTTAAACATCATCGAAAACGAATCTCTGCATAAGGATCCAAAGGGCCGCGAATAACACTTCATATATTGGAATTATAGCTTTGAAGTTCTCATGGATGCCTTGGAGGACAACGCAAGAAAATGGATGAAAAGAGAACAAGAAGATATTAATTCTCTGTCAGAATGGGTAAAGGCCATGATGTCTTTAATTTTTGAAACGAATGAAAGTTTTAAGTAGGTCAATGAGTGTCAATGCTACATCACTTTTCAAAGATCCCGATGTAGTAAAAACATTGTCTACTATACACAACAAATATGCTGTCGTACCAGCAGACAAAGCCCAAACAACATTGTTTTTGTCTTTATAACGTATTACATCCAATGTTTATAATCAGAGGTAGACGTAGAAAATAAAAGCAGTGACTATAAAGACTGTAAAGCTGCCACTATACTCTCTAATATACCAACAAATCTCTTTCCAAACTTTTAACTTCTATACTCACAACTGTCAAAGAGGGTCTTCAGTCCTACCACAACACTTGTTGTGGCGTCCGAGTTGTTCATTGTTGTAATTGTCTGATCTTTGTCCCTAGATTCTACTCTTTTGATTTCGGCTGGAATCTTAGTTCCCTTGATTACTCTTTCAAGGAGTAATCTCTCATTATCAGTACTAGTGTTGTCGAACAAAAATATAAATAAGTGATACAAATATTAAATCTATTTTAGTTGTCCGATTTTTTTAGATTTGATATGATAATTTATTGTGGTTGAAGTTAACCGATATTTTTTTTTAATCAATGAAAACTGTTATATGTACCTAATTCACAACTTATAATTTGATATTCTGTCCGTATACCACACACAAACAACATCGTAGGTATAAGCCTGTCCAAAATGTAAACAACGAAATGGTTGAAATAATTTTGGATCAAGAATAAAGTAATGCGAAATACTTATTTGATAAATCTTATCGTTTTCATCCTCATTGATTTAAAATAATTTTCTATTTTTCTATAAATATCCAAACATAAAAGGTGTCATATTATGCAATGCCATTGTCCTTTTGTTCTTTATCGAGATAGCAACATATTTAAAAACCACAATTTTCCAACACAACAGATGGACAGGTAATAAACATCTAGTTGAGCTTTCGACCATTAAAACATAAAATAACTGTTGTTCTTTAAAAGCACCTGTAAATAAAAAGAAAAAAGTGAGCACACATTTTATAACCGAAGACTTCAAGAAAAATAAACAACAGCATTAAAATGTGAAATAAAATAATTAATATTATCTATGAATTGCTTAGTTGAAAGTCGGATCCTTTTCAACATAAATTTTATCTATGATATCCCTTTCATTTCGGTGACATACACTCAAGACATAAAATATGCAGTAGAAAAAAATAATAAAAACAAAAACAAAAACAAAAAAAAAATAATAAGCTATATAACATTACATTACCTTTGACGTATTCTGATAAAAAAGATATTAGTCTACATAATGTAACTATAAAGGTATTTTCATTAGATACATCATTTTTATTCATTGTTAGTAATTGATTAAATACAACTCTAGGAAAATGAGCACAACTACCATTACAAAATAGATATTATTTCTATAGTGATTAAGAGTTGATTATCAAATGAGAGTTGAGGCGTATTTAAATGTGTCCACATTATATATGGAAACTTTGCATAACAATGTACTTTTTTGGGGGAGCATTTAAAACGAACTCGTTCATATCATTTGAAAGTATAGTATAAGAGAGTTTATTATCAAATGAGATGTTGAAACGTATTTTAATATGTCCACAGTGTATATGAAAATTTTGCATACCAACGTACTGTTTTGGGGAAATGAAATCTTTAATTTATAGCAGCATAAAGAAAACTCGTTCATATCATTTGTAAGTATAGTTGTACGTGTATAACATACCAAAGCGCAAACATGTATCAAATCTATAATTTACAGTGAAACCTGTCTAAACTGAACCATGAATAACTCCAAAACTTGTCCAAACAAGACACTTTTCGAGTCTCATTACATCAATTGAGGTGCATTTTTAATCTTGGTTCGCCGACCAAACTTTACAAGTTTAAAGGGGTTCGATTGAGAGAGGTTTCACAGTACTTTGACAATGCACGACAACATGAGCGATAATATATACATAATGTTTATATAAATAAGCAAAAAAGATATCGATGTTTTACTATCAAATGAAATCACTTGAAAAAAGGATAAACCAAATGATTGAAAATAACAACAGATTATTTAGCGTTGAACAAAAATCATAATCAAAATTGGTAGATTTATTAACTGATAAGATCGAATTATGACATTATTTATTATCCAATTGTTTTCAAGTATATTTATATAGATAACTAAAAGAAATATTTAACTATCTGTAAATACCATGACATATGGAGAATTACTTTTTCATTAAGATAACGATAATTTAATTCATTTTTATGAGGAAGATTTTTCTTACAATTGTGTAAACCTACCATTACAGTAAACGAAGAATCTAACTTCTATTTTGTCCTTATTACTTTCCCAGAAATGTTGTCTGCGAGGAGTGACAAAACAGGCTGCACGTGGTCCCTTGACGTCAAACCCTGTGTCTATCCATCCAGACAGAGTAAAGTTGAGAAATGGATCCGGCTTAGCCTGCATTCCACATGACACAGGGTTATTGTTTAAATCACTACAATATATCATAAAAACAACATGTCTTTGTATCTCAAACACTGGAAAAACAAGATGATTCGAAGATAATTAGTCAAAAAATTATCATCCCGTTGAAATGACTATGTTTATAAGAAAACAAGACATCATGTCTACAAAATTACAAAAGTGTATTCCTTATTTTGACCGAAAAGTCTTACTATTGACAATTAAGCATTACTTATTTTCTATGACATACCTTTTAACCTTTTGAAGTTCATTGATTCCATGAAAAATAAATACTAATACATTTTTGTGGTGTTCTGGGATTGTTTGTTCAAAGGATTAATCTTTTCACAGCCCCTCAATTGGAAACTTAACTTCAGAGCCATAATGGATGCTGTTGAAGGTTATGCCATAGAATTGATAAAGAGAGAAAAGGACCAAGAACTAGAAATAGAGTCCTTGTCAGATTGGATACGTACCATCGGATCGTTTGTACGGAATTGTAATGACAATCTCTAGAAATATGTCAATAAAAGACCGGTATTCAACGGTTTTGAGGCACTTGAATGCCTTTCCTCACTACATGAGATATATGTTATCGTCCCTGCATACAAAGCTTTGGACAACATTTTTTTTGTTTTTTTCGTGAAGCACATTACTTCAGTTGCCTTATTAAGGAATTGAGCATTGATAGTAACATCCAAGATGATGACACTTACAAACGTACTACTTTTGTTTAAGATGATATCCTAAACAACCACAAGTCCTTCATGTCTTCATTCAACTTGGAAACAAAATGTGGGGACTTACCTTACTTATGTTGGATTCCCAAACTTCATAAGAATCCATACAAAGAAAGGTTTATTGTCGGATCTTCATCTTGCTGAAGGACTTGTGGTCAATTCATCTTACAAAAATATTGTTCGCAGTAAAAGCTTGTTACTATACCATATATTCCCGTAGTGGCATTATTCATATGTGGATACTTAAAAATTTTAAAGATTTTCTTCAAAACCTAAAATCCCGTAGTTTTTCGAAAATTAGTTCTCTTCAAACTTTAGACTTCTCAACTCTTTACAATACGTAAATTGAAATCTTGTTTGAAAGGGCTTATTCGTAAATCTTTTGCTGTTTCAAAAAATTATGATGTTTTTAGTAAAAAAAAATCTACATGTTTTTCTAAAACATCGCAGAAGGGCAAAGTGTGCTACACAAAAAAGCAGGTTTGTGATATGCTTGATTTTCTAGTTGATAACATATAAGTCGCATTTGGAGGAGTTATTTTTCAACAATAAGTTGGCATTCCAATCGGCACTAATTGTGTTCCTCTCCTAGCCGTTTTTTTTTTATTTATACGAGTCTAAATTTCTTCAGAACCTCGTAAAAATAAAAATTAAAAAGAAGCTAAAACCTTTAACTCTACATACAGATTTATTGATGATGTATTGTCCATCAACAACCCTTCTTTTGGTAAATGTTTACCGTCAATATATCCTAACAGCTTGGTCTTCATCTTATTTGGACCTACATCTCGAATTTGCTAGAGCAAGTCCTAACTACTCTAATTTCCTTGAACGCCATAAATAACAGCATCAGGGGTATGAGGAAATGCCTCTTAAAAGGTCTATTACAAAAAATTTCTTTTTAGATAGTAGTCCATGTTGAAAAATACTCCGTTTCTTCTAAAATAATGAGTGATGATTGTTTTTTTTGCAAAATGTTCTTTGTGCTGATGTGACCACTGATTTACTATTTATGAAAATAACATGCATATGCTTTTTAATCATCACTGGTATAGTCACGCCGCAATGGAAGATGGAGATTTCGCACGCTGTAAAACATATAATTAACACACCTTTTCGTCTAAAGTTCTAGTACCAAGTCAGGACCATTGCCGTACCAGCTGCGCCGGTGGTGTAATATCTATTTTACCATATTTATTTTGGACTTGACATGGTTTGTTTTTGGTTTTTTTTGGGGGGCGGGTTGTTTGTTTTTGTTTTTGATTTTTGTTTGTTTTGTTGTTGTTGTTGTTGTTGTTGTTTACCCTTATTCAAACATCATTTTTCACAGAATTGTAAAATAGAAATTAACACTGCATCTTGTCCTTCGAATTGTCGGGGTGCAGGTTTATAATTTATGATAATTTACCCTTGTTTGTTTTCTGTTATATCTGACGCTGTTTTGTTCTGATGTACAAATCTTTATATTTAAATAATTGTTTCGATTGGACCGGCTTGGATATTTTTCATTATACTCATTCATCTCACACAGGCGCATATGACATAAGCTTATTTTATATAGTACATGCTTACATATATAAGGTACTGCTAGTTTGACTTCTGAAAGCACCACTGGATACATGGATTATTTCATTCTGATTTAAATTGCTGAAGAATGCAATGAATGACTTATCGCAAGTTATTACAGCAAAATGACAAATGTAAGAAATTATTACACTGATAATTGAAAAACAATTTTGAAAATATTTTATTGGTGACAGTTTTGGTGTAGAAGTTCAGGTAGTGAGGTTAGAAATTAGACAAAGCCAATTTTCCTATTTCAAAAGTCTTTATATCAAACGTGCACTTGTGTTTCCGTTGCACAATGTTCGAAATCTATGTTTACTGTCGATAAAATCCAATATAGCTTATGATATTATTTACAATATATGGTGTTCTGTTCATTCCGATTTATTCGTTCAGAGATTAAATGGACGTTTAAATTAGTGGAATAAAAATAATGCTTATAGATATAAAATTTCTCGGATAAAAGTTAAGTTCATATAGTATACCCACATATATCGTAGATTTAGCAAATCTCTAAAGTTGTAATCAGTAATTTTACTCAGCCTATTATTCTGTAATCCTCTGCAGAAAAAAATAATTACAAGTAATTTAGGTTTGATTTATTTTCAATAATGAATTGCATATAGTTGTAAATTTAACCTTATTATATAATTTGCATAATTTTCCCTTTATTTGGGCAAACACGTTGGATATAAGTTACTTTTTCATATCGGCCCCGTATGTTGGGTGTCCAAGGTGCAATTCGAATATCGTATTTGGCCTAGAAGTTGCCTTCGCAAAATACGATTGCTGCTGGAAATAAAATAATACCCACAGGTAAATATTTTATCGAAATATTACCAAAAGAGTGGCCAAATATACTCACGCATAAGAATAATTACATGTTATAATTTATTTATACTTACAACCAATGTAAGTAAGTATTGATGGACTTGAAGAAAGTCAAATCTTTAATCATGTTGTTGTCGAGAAAGCTACAATTACAATAAATATGATAATAAAGATTCAGTTTACTGTTAAGCTGTTGTGCAAACAAATTCTCATTAATACACTCATATAAATCTGTGTTTTCCCCAATGTCACCTCAATCTATTACTTCATATATGAAACGTTACTGACTAAGATTATATAATTTTGTCGTTGTACTTTTCTTGAACTAGCTCCTCTCGTTTCTATTGGATAGTTGATGTCTTATATTGCAATTTGTTTACAACCAAGTATGTGACAATACAATTTCATTTTACTTCGATGACATTTTCATTATCCACCTTTCTAACTTCATTTTTGATTAAACAAAGCACAAACTGTTTAAAACTATTTCTTCTCCATTGTTCTTTTCATTCGCTTGATTTAAATATTGATTGACAATACGTAGAATATTTAAGCCTTTTAAAAAAAAAATTCTGCAAATTACAAGAATTTACATTTCTGTTCAATAAATGTTAAATATTTTTGCCATACGCGTGGTACATGGCCCTTGTCGCAGAAATGGCATTAAAAAGTATTAATCAACGAACCAAGAAATTGTTGTTAACAGTTTCTTGGTTTGAATGTCATAAGCATTTTTGTAAAGAACTTAATGCAATTAAAATAATGTATTTGTATTTTTTCATAACAATTCTAAATTAGTGAACAATTGCCACGTTAAAAAGGTAAAAAGGAACTAATTAAATACAAATAAAATATGAATAAAATGTAGAACTATTGAGTATATATCTGTATAGATTTTTAAACTTACAGGTAATACATTTGTATATTTGAGAACGAGCCTTCCTCTATGTTTTCTATCATATTGTTTCGCAGGTCACTAGATAAGAACAAAAGAAACAAGATACGTTAAAGTGTTTAATGTCATATCACAGAGGAAAGAGCTATTTTACTTCAGTGCAAAATGCTTATATATCATTCCTTCGTGCGCCTTATCATGTTAAGGGGTATTTCTGGGGCATCATCATTCAATAAGGCCTTTTTCAGATGGCCTTAAAATATCATAATACCCTATTCTGCACCTTCTGCATCTTGACTCATTACTCATATTTAAGGCAATATCTTTGCTTCTTTGGTTGTTAATTCACCATGGTCACACGCGCTACATAAACAACTGTTATATATTATTCAAAAGTTTAAATTGGATACACATTATTAACTGTGTCCATTTTAGTATTGATCTTAAATGGCATACCGTTTTAGGAACTGGTCACAAGTACCTAAATACGCCATTTGTGAATTTGTGTATATTATAAGAAATACAAAAAAAAAAACGAGCACATCGTTTATCTTGATGTAAATAATTGGGTGAGTTGTAATTGTTCATATACTTCATTACAAAACCGAATGATAGGTTATAAAACAAATCGAAGTATAAATATTTAATTCCGAATTTGCCAACCTTCAACTATTTTGTCTTCTTTGCAGAAGGGTCTGGTTTGAAAGAACAGTAACATATGCCATAACTAGGATATATACTTAGATGTTGACCAATAGATGTCCGTTAAGCTGTGAAATTATGTTATTTGAAATTACAGTCAATAATTTTCAGCTTTAAAAGAAATGAAACAATATTAGTTGATTTTCATACTTACATATTTTCTAATCTGTACATCCCTAGGAATGTCTTGTTATTTATTGTTGTCAACTTATTACCATCCAATTTCCTGAAAAAATGAATTATGACCAAAGAAAATGTATGGCAATGCATAATTTGAAAATACGGAAAAGTAGATCTTGCGAAGAAAATAGAAGACAACGTCATATTATTCAAGAACTATCACGGTTCGAAAATAGCTTCTGACCAAGTGACAGCTTCTATTTTGCGTCAATTTCAGTTGAATCACAAAGATGAGATTCATTACTGATAGGTATAAGTAGTTTGAATTCAATAACGCATCAGGTAGACAGGAAGAGAAATTAGAGAAAGATGGTTAGTAGAGGATTATGGAAAACAAGCTAGAATTCAAACGGATATTGTGGAAAGTATTTAATTGCTTGGTATCAATTATTGAGATTTTTCTTCATTTTAAGAATAGGTGAAATAATAATTTTGTGCAAGTACTATTTTACTTACAAATTATACAAATGCAGATTTATAAACGATCCATCTTCTATCATATCAATTGTATTGCTCCCTAAATATCTACAAATGATTTAAGTTTTAGGAAAAAGCAACTAAAACATATAACATTATACATATCAAGCATTACGTTAAAAAAATACATTTAATGATTGAAAAGAAACAAAAAATAAAATTATAATGATAGCTATTACACTGTAGTCTACGATTTTTTACTGTATATTTTTTTTTTATAATTTTAGCTTTGCTTTACAGATCCTAGCTCCCAAGTGTTACAGCCCACAAATTACTTGAGTATGATGTAAGTATAACGTGATTTATTCACTACAAAAAAGCAATTACAAAGTAACTTAACTAGTCATGCAACATGAGAAGTAAGTACTCACAAGTATTCCAAACTTGTTCTCCCGATGAAGGTTCCATTTCTTATTTCCGAAAGCGAATTGTTATTGAGCGATCTATTTAATACCAAGTAAAGAATTTTCATTTAAACATGTTTAGAGTAATATAACTAGTCAAATAAACCAAGTTGATGATGAAAATAAAAGCGACAACATATGTACTAAATAAGTGGTCACCTCTTTCAAAACTTTTAACTTCTATACTCACAACTGTCAAAGAGGGTCTGCAGTCCTACCACAACACTTTTTACTCCCGTATTGATATTAATTCAATGTGGATTCTGAAATATTCGAAAGATCTTTTGGAGACAATCAGTTCAAGGCTATTATCTGAATAATATAGCATTTAAACCTATGATTTTTCAACACTGTATACTTTTATTCCCCCTACTCAGTTAAAATCCCGACTTACAAACATTATACATGTTGTTGTTTTTTTCAAAAAAAAGATGGTACACCTAGATACAAATATATAGTTCTTGGTAGAGATTTCATCGTACTTTGTGAGAAATAATTCTAAATCATCTTCCAAATATACAGAGGAAGATGTTTACAAAATGCTGGAATGTTTAATCGACAACATATTTGTCCAGTATGGTGGACGTGTTTTTCAACAAACAGTCGGCATTCGAATGGGAACAAATTGTGCTCCTTTATTGCTAACCTATTCCTTCACTCATAGGAGGTTGACTTTATAGCTGATCTGATCCGAAAGAAAGAACATCGTTTGGCTTGATCCTTTAATCTCAGTTCCCGCTATATAGATGACGTATTATCTTTAAACAATCCTAATTTCGGGGATTTGGTACATCGCATGTACCCGAAAGAACTTGAGATAAAGGATACTACAGACACTGTGAACTCAGCCTCCTATCTTGATCTACACTAAGAAATCGATGGTGAAGGAAGACCAAACTTTACGACAAACGTGATGACTTTTTATTCAGAATTGTCAATTTTCCTTTCATCTGTGGGAACATCCTTTCAGCACCTGCGTATGAAGTGTTCATATCACAACTCATACGTTATGCCAGAGCTTGCCGAAACTACGCAGACGTTTTGTATCTAACAAATAGATTTCTGGAACAGGGTTATGTTGCTACAAGATTGAAGTCAACACTACAGTAGTTTTATGGTCGTTATCATGAACTCGTGGATCGTTATGTTGTATCCATCTGCACCATGAAAACTGATTTATTCAACGGGTCATAGTTTTCTCGTTTGTCTACCATGGACTTGACTTTTTATGAGCAACTCTGTGGGTGTTTCTGGAAAAGCAGAGAACGCTTACCCTACCGGTGCACCTGGTCCATGTTCCCAGTTTTTAGTGGAGTCCGAGTTACTTATTTGCTTTTGTTACTTTCTATGTATGATTTTAGTTACTTTATGTTCTTAGTTGTGTATTTCTGTTTTCTATGTCTGGTCTTTGTCCCTAGATTACATTCCTTCGATAAACGCTATAACCTTGGTTCCCTTGATTACACTTTCACAAGACATTTACGATTTGTCATTCATCAAATAGATAATACTTAATCGAAATGTTAATAATGTAAGCTTCTCTTACTTTACACTTTTTAAGATCAAAAAGTTAAAACTAAAATATTGGATTTTTTTCATATTGTTTGCTGAGGGAATATTACATAGAACCGCAAAAAATATAAAGGCTCAAAATAACTCCAAAATGAAATTACTTTTTTCTGTCCTGAATGTGTGGGCATGTGAACTTCCATGTTGTATTAACATCTTTATTTTAAAATTGCATTAGAAATATTTTGAAACGGTATCTTTAGAATGGATATTTTGAATCAATGTATTTAAAATATGATTGAATATACTATTAATTAGTCTTTTTTTTATTATTAAAATGTGACTCTTTAACACTCTACAAACAAAAGGTTTCTTTGATATATGTCTTGCATATACTTATCATACAAAACATATGAAAATAATTTGTTGGTGGAAGAATGTGGATGTTAACATTTTTTTTTCTAAAAAATCAAATTAAATCGGGGGATTTTTTAAGAATTTTAATTATGTCTTATTAAAATCTAGATGAAACACAAATCAAATATTTAACGGAATTTGGTGGCTTATTTGGTGAATTTAGTAATTAGGCAATAGATATAACTTGTTGAAATAACTAGTATATCATTATTAGCTCATTATGATTTCCTGGGTCAAAGGGTTCAACACCTTGTATGGATGCAAAACGTAATTTCAAATTATAACCAAATGATAAAAAAAACCTGGTAACCAGTTCATGGTTGTAATTACATTCTGGTAGTTTCTTTTTTTTATTTTACCCGAGTTATCGTAATAGGCAATGAATAATTTGTCTTAAAGGTTTGTCAGTCATAGCAAAACACTTTCAATGATTATTTGTTCTTCATAATAATTCTGATTCAATCGGTATGAAATTCCAGAAAAATCGCAAGAATGATTTTTATAGAGTGTTTAAATGCTTAAGATGGTCCTCATTTTTTGTTTAGTGCCATGCTACAGACATCACCGGTAGAATTTTAAAATCCAGAGGTATTATTTTACTCCAGTAAAATAAGAGCGAATGCTATCATGCATTGTGTTTCTTACACCCTTGCATACGTTATGTGGTAAAATGATACTTGAAAAATTATCTTCATAATTTTGTAAGGAGAAAACAAACATTTCATTGTGATTCCTAGTTTATACTTAAATAATATCACAACAAAAAAAGTTCATTTCAAGGATTTATAAATAACAGAGAATAAATTGAAATCGCTAAAGAATGATAGTAAATTTTAATCTCCTTGTCAGTTGTCCAATTATCTACATAATACATTTCTTCGGGTAACTGTCAGTTAATCATAGAATACCAACTGTAACATCATACATTTACTATTTCATTCTTTGTTGTATAATAACGACACTTTGTCTTAATTGTTTAATTTAATAACTTCTCATTTGGTTTATATTATTTTTGGTTTCGGCAGTATGAAGTGATTATACCATAAATTATATTGCAACACATATGATACTTTACATATTACTGTAGAAATGTATTTTGTTCTCAATGATTGCCAAAGACAATTGGGCATGGCAAAATGTGTTATCAAATTTTGTTGTTGATATTGCAAACATATAGTTTAAACAGAAACTAATACTCCGGGACCTACTGAATACTTTATTGCAACTATTTTAGCAAGTTGAATTTCGTAACAAGAATCGGATCGGTAAGTATTGATCTTCTTTATTTTCAGATGGTATTAGAATCGGAAATACAGTTTGAATGGGTATTGCTAATTAAGTTTACTTACATTGTGTACAGGCTTTCCGGTACATATCGCAGAAACTTTAAATCCCCGAGCATATTTCCATCCAGATACCTGTGTATTCATATTGAGAACTTAAGCTGTTGTTGTATAAATTATGAATTAGACACAGACTACATCTGAGCACTTGAACATTATTCTGATATTTGTTAAGTCACTGGAAACAGGATTCCAATGGGCACCAACTGTGCTTCTCTCCTAGCCGATTTGTTTTTATATTCATACGAGACTGACTTTTTTCAGAATCTCATAAAGAATAAAAGTTTAAAAAATGCAAAATCATTTAACTTTACATACAAATATATTGATGGCGTATAGTCCATCAACAACCCTTCTTATTACCTAGAAAACTGGAGCGTACATATACATAACGCCTGTGCTGCCAATTGTTGTGTACTATTTCCAAGATTAGCTAAAGAAATTAGCCAATCAGAGATTCCAATTCTGCATTGTCCATTGAAGAAGGAACAGAAGAGGGCACAAGATAAACTACTTCAACTACACGGAAGTATAACTCGTTGGAAGTATATTAAGATCAGCGAAACAATATAGATTCAAATCGTTTGTTTTTGTACCCTGTAGTTATAATACTTGTGTCAGCCATCTGTGTTTATTTAATCTTCTTATCATTTTAATAATCTTCTTGGCCATCTGACCCACATAATGAATAGATCGTTTCCAAAGGAATATCTGAACAACAACTCTTCAGAATTATATTCAGAAATATAGTATAAACCCCTGTAGTTCAGGAAGTCCCAACGGCCATCTTATTTTTAACAAGCAGAACAAAAATATAATGTATATACGTGTATGGTAATAATGTGTTAAGTATAAGCAAATATGACGACGAATGGTGTCGCTGTGAAATATTTGGCACATTCTTTAATGTCGATTTACCACCTTCGTATATGCAAATAAGACAATTGTACATGTACACATGCTTTTTTACAAATCAAAAAACAGTATTAGATTGAATCAGATTACAATCATACTACATATGGAAACGAAATACTATACTATTGCTATGTAAATAAATACTTACAAATATCTTAAATTTGACATTTCATTAAAGGTACCATTTTCTATTTCTGATATGGAATTGTGGTTTAAAGATCTGTTTGTAAACATAAAAAAGTGTGATTTGGTCGGACTGTATTTGAACATAATAAAACTAGTCCAATACCAACCAATACAAACGGGACGTACATCTATATTCCGCACATTACAATTATGTATCATAATTTTCAGTGACATTTTGGAACGTAGCAAGATGCCTCTTGACATATTGTGATATTTGCGCAAACATTTTCTTACTCTTTCTCGCATTTTCAGCCATTCATATTGATCATTTCTTAGAGGCAAGAGTTAAAAGCGTAATAAATTAGGATATTTCGGACTATTAACTAATAAAGACCTATTGAAATAGTCGACACAACTTTTTGCGCTTGGAATTATATAATGTTTATTTAGTCTTTATTTATGTAATTTAATAAGATAAATAGATTTACGCTGTTTATGCAATTTTTTCTTGTAGTTTGGTTGATCAGAATTTCATATAATTAACCTTATTTATCTAGTAGAAATTAAAGTGTTTTTGGTCATTTGATACATTACTCCACCGGTGCACCAGGTTCATGCTCCAAGTTTTTAGTTGAGTCCGCGTTGCTCATTTACTCTGTTGCTATGTATGTATGAGTGTAGTTACTTCATGTTCTTTGCTGTGTATGTCTGTTTTCCATGTCTGGTCTTTGTCTCTGGATTACATTCTTTTGATTACCGCTATAACTTGGTTCCCTTGATTATTCTTAGAATATACGGATTTTAGATTTAAAATATATTTCTAATCAACAGTATGTGTAAAATCGAAGATGATATAAATGAAATACTAATAATTCAATACATCGTTATGAATTGCTAGTATATTTTAATTTTTTACAAGTTTGGTATATATGAGGTTATGCTTCATCAAAGGTATAAAAATGAATTATTTTAACCTTTTTTGTGAGATAATTGTAGGACGAAAAGTTCAGGTTTACTTTAAAAAAAATCATATTAGACAACGTTGACAAGTAATGACTTGAAAACTAGATAAAGAGTTGCGGCATATTCAAAATATTGTTTCGTGTTAAAGCATGCCTCTAAACATACAATGTATCTCAGATTACTCTAATAACATGTTAGTATATGAAAATAGTAGACAAAACAAAGTTATGTCGTAACATGAAATGAGAATCAAACAGGAAAAGATGGAATATGTAATACTTATCAAATACTTACAAAGTATTTAGCCCGCTATATGTGAACCGCAAAAATGTTAAATCGGTAATCAAGTTCTCGTCTAAGTATCTGTTTGATATAAAGATCAAAAGAAAACACTATAAATTTTCCGATGATTTATTGCTGGTTTTGATCTAACAAACCAGTAATATCTTTTCTTGAAACAGTAAATTGAGAATGTGAAGCTTATTTTGATATAAATAAAAAATGCATCTACACCAACGTGCATCTTTATGGGCCAATGAGCCACGTAGTATTTTACGACAAATAATTATTTGTCTATTGAACATATACTTGTATATTCAATAAAGTTTTGGGTATTAAATACTACACAATCAGTGTGCACTATGTTGCACAATCTTCCCAAATTATCTATTCCATCTCCACTTTTCCGTAAGTAAATAAAGACTATTCTCTACTACCAGTATAACGGTCAAACAGCTGGAACCGCTCAATTTCTTATGACAAAATAGTTGTGAAAAAAAACAATCTTTGTTATTTTATAATAGCTAAGTATGATTAAAGATCAAGGGAAAGTCCTTTCAAAATGGCAGGATCCCTACCAATACAGTGAAAGAAGATACACAATTACATTAAAGCGGTTCAGGAAAATAAACAACAAAAACTAAGCCTGGGAAGAGGAGTCATGAGAATGAAAAATTCATATTAAGTGCAAGACACTTGACTTACTGCTCGTTAGTCAAATTTGAAATATTTGAAGAATACAGTTAATTTTTCATAATAAATAAAGACTCTCTATATCAGTTCTAAGGTCACGGTGATGGTTGTAGAATTTAAATTGACGACATTATGCAGCATATGCTTGTTTTAGTAACCTTTGTAATAAAAATATTCTTGCGGAGAATAAGAAACTGTTAACGATACCCAAAGAAATAGCAATTCTAAGGCAATATTTCAAAGGGAAAGACCACTTTTGTATTAAGTTAGGCTCTTATGATAAATCATACCAACGTAAACAAAAATTAATAACCTTTAATGTCAAATGTGCTTTTATAAAATGCTCAAGGCTATGCAAAGTTCGAAATCCTTGAAATATAAGTAGATAGCCATCTTGCAGAACTCTCCTTTCTGAAGGAAGATCATAAGCAGACTTTATTGATTTTTTATTGAAGAAAAGGAATATTATTTTTGTTTGAATTTAATTTTCATGAACATGTAAAATATTAGTTTTGACATTTATGACTTGCACAATAACATAGCCTTGTCCTTTATTTTTTGAAGTTATACAATACGTGCCTTAATGAATTGCATCGTCTTAGAATTTATATAATATGTTTTACAATGTGTTATTCATAAAAGTTTCGTAAGCCTTTTATATGTTTTGAGGCGCGATATTTGTGCAACTTTAAAATAATTATTGAACATTGTGTACCAAGATTCCTTGACAATTGTTATATTTATAATGGTAATGAAATTATATATGTTAACTTACAAGGAATATGTTGGTCTGTTTGAAAATAATCCATCAGGTATATGGTCGATTTGATTCCTTTTTAGAAACCTGTAAAAAAGTTTTCGTTATCTTTTTTCTGTATTGCCAATATCAATAATCATTACCAAAAAACAAAAAACAATTAAGTACATTTAGACAATTAAAGAACATAACAACATGTAGTAGCTGAATAGATTTTCAAAATTCAGCCATAATATTTGTCCATGGGCAAACATTTCATTTTCAAAGATTTATTTTCTACAAGGGTGTATCTTTCTTTTTTTAATAGAAAACGTTTCAAGTAAACTATATCCAAGATGTTGTTTGTTTTATTTCAACAACTGTGCAGTATATTTTATTATCAAATTAAAACATGCATTGATACGATAGTTTATTGTCCATAGTGAATGGTAACACAGAGAGAAAACAAAAATTCAACTGAAGATATGCATTATTTCATGTGTATACTGTTCTGTAGGTACAGTAAAGGCTTATTTCAATTAGGAACTAAAGAGCGCAAATTATCACAACGTCATATGTCTTGGATATTGAAGTGTATGTAGAACGCTATATAGTTTTTATAACTATAACTAATATACAAATAAATAACAACACTTGAAAATCAAACGATATATTGTTGTCGATTAATTACAATTTGATATCAAATAATGAATATGACTACGTTCCGCTCGTGCAAAATAACCTGATCATAAATCTTCCCTCATGTCAGAACCTCCTATTATTCCGAAAATGGTCCTTTGCAAGTTGAGACTACCCGTGAAAGACGAAGTTTTGCGGGCGGGTCTTAACTCGTTCTCTTAACCAATGAAACGTCTTACAAGTAGTATCGTAATAGACATATTCAAAACAAAGACAAAGGGAAATTTGACGTCACTATAACCTATTTTCAAGAAATTGCGACACTCTATAAGAAGTTCAAACTCGTGAAAGAGTAATCAAGGGAACCAAGGTTATAGCGGTAATCAAAAGAATGGAATCCAGCGATAAAGACCAGACATGGAAAACAGAAACACACAACAAAGAACACAAAGTAACTAAAATCACACACACAAAGTAACAAAAGCAAATGAGCAACTCGGTCTCCACTAAAACCTAGGTGCATGGACCAGGTGCATCGGTAGGCTAAGCGTCCTCTGCTTTTCTAGAAACACCCGCCGAGTTGCTTATAAAAAGTCAAGTCCGGGGTAGACAAACGAGGAAAGGAAAACTATCACACGTTGAAGCCTATTTGTTAAAATTTTAGCACGATACAAAATGTCTGCATAGTTTCGGCAAGCTTTGGCATAACGTATGAATAGTCATATGAACACTCCATACGCAGGTGATGAAGAGATGTTGCCACAGATAAAAGGAAAGTTGACAATGCGGAATGAAAAGTCATCACGTTTGTTGTAAAATTTGGTCAATAGCTTTCCTTTACTATCGATTTCTAAGTGTTGGTCAAGATACGAGGCTGACTTCACAGTGTCTGTAGTATCCCTTATCTCAAATTATTTGTGGTAGATGCGATGTATCAAATCCCTAAAATTAGGATTGTTTAAATGTAATACGTCATCTATATATTGAGATTAAAGGATCTAGCTTTACTATATTCTTTCTTTCGGATCAGATCAGCTGTAAAGTCAGCTTTATAAGAGTGAAGGAATAGGTCAGCAAATAGAGTAGCACTATTTACTCCCATTGGAATGCTGACTTTGTTTTTTTTTGTTTTGTTTGTTTTTGTTTGTTTTTGTTTGTTTGTTTGTTTTTTTTTTAAAACGCGTCCACCACACTGGACAAATATGTTGTCGATTAAAAATACCAGCATTTTATGTAAAGTAACCCTATCTATCGTTAATCTTCACTCATGTAAGAACATTTTATACTTACAGATGTCGTATGTTACCAAGATTATTGAATGTATCATTTGCTATGTCAGAGATGGAGTTGTAGTTAAGTGATCTGTAGAATAAATTGAAACAAACTGTATTATCCCGTAATACTTTCAACATCAAAACGAACTGTACAAATTGATTTCTTTTTCTCTACCGTACTTTATAGATTTTAGTCATAACGTTCTAACGAGATAAATAAATCTTGTAGATTCAGATCAAATTATATGAATTGAAACCAACAATTAGTATGAAGTGGAATTACTTAGGAAGTGAGCCTTTGTATTAGAAATCGGATAACTAATAAAGGCTTGATATATGCATAACACTATCAGCCTGTTGAAATACAAATGTACGTGTTAATGCATCAAAACATTTCCTTCTAAGTTTTAATTGTACAAATAGCACAATTAGATCTTAAAGTGGTAGTGATTATTTTCACTCACTACCACAGCCAAGGAAAAAAGTGCAGGATACATGCATATCGAAAGGCTCCCAACTTTACATAAGTTGGACAATTCATTCTCATACCAAACTTTTTGAAATAGCAGCCTTGTAAAACACGTAATACCAACAAGTACTTACAATGTGTGTAAAAATCTGTGAGTCGGTTGCAAAAATTGCAGATCTCCTATCAAGTTTCCATCAAGATACCTTGCATAAATAATTGTTAATAGAGTAAGGACAAAACTATTTTCTTTACAATAAACATGTACAAATGATAACTCAGAATACCCTTCAAGATACAAAATATGATTCATCTGTAAGTTAATACAAGTGATAATTAAAGCATTATTAAAAAATAAAAAGAACTTGAATTGGTTGCATTCAGTACAATTTTATCAACAACATACATGAATATCTAAATATCATGAAATAAAATGTCTACAGCAGCAGCTGCACCATTACTGTGATTTTAAACTTTACCGATGCTCCCTGTTCACTTGTCGCCATGCCCCATAACGTAAGTTCTAGTTGCTACATTGGTAAATTACTTCGTCCTAAAATGTGTATGTTCTTCGAGTTTGGAGCTGTATTTTTGTGCTCTTTCTGTGCATTTATATATTTTTCGTCTATATTGCAGTTCGTTGCAATTCCGATTTAAAATTTGAAATTAAGGTAGATAATACATATAAATTTTATAACTCATTTTCAAAATAATATAGACATATCTATTTTCAAAGAATAATAATGCTGTAAAATATTTTAAAATAAGTAATGACATAAACATTGCGTATATTACACGCATTATTTGTTAAAAAAAAATCTCATTTAAGGTTAAATCGGCGGAAGAATTTTCTATAGAAATGTATTTTTTTAATATTAAAAATCAAAATATTTGATGAACTCATATTAGAAATTATGTCACTTAAATGTTCTCTATATAAATTTTGGAGAAAATCTATCTACCAGTTTTTTATAGTTTAGGAAATCTATTGAGTTTAATCTACAGAAATATTAAATATGATCTACCTTAATATCAATTTACGTAAGACATCCAAAGGCCAAATAGACGGGAATGAAAATAAAAAGAATCATTTTCAAAGGAATATTTTCATTCCATACATTTTGCCTCTAAACTTACAGTGAGTACTTTGGACTGTTTTCAAATGATCTATTATCTATTGATTCAATCAAATTTTCCTGAAGGTATCTGCAAAAATAAATCTTAATTGCAATTTTATGTCTATCCCTGTTACCCAAAAAACATATCACATCATATCAATTTTGCTGTCGATTTTGTTTTTTTTTATTTATCAGAAGATGTATTTCGAAAAGCAAGTATTTCAAAGTTAATTCTTATAAAAATGGTTTTTATAAATATGTGTGTCTAAAGGTTTAATTAATAAAACCCATAACTATGCCTAATTAGGAATGATTGTTATTTCTCAAAAAGTGTCAAAGGTATGGTCAGTTACAAAATTTCGTACACACTTCAAAATTTTGTCAAAATCTTTTTTTACGATGGTGATAATTGAAAACATTCATTACTGATATAAGCGTAACAATGTCCTATTATTTTTACCACTGAATGAAAGACAATCTACAATTTTCATAAATTACCAAGAAAAAAAATTGGATTGAAAAATTGAATTCTGCAAATTGAACAGTCGAAATTAGTAATGAATTTTACTCACAACTCTTTAAAAACAATGTCAATGTCTTTTAATCTGTTTAACGTGTTGTTTTTTTTCTTTACTGTTTTAGTTATAATCGTAAGCCTGGATAATTTGGACCTATTCGGTTACGTCATTCAGTAATTGAGCAATCATACATTCAAGTAAAGACGCAAAAATATTATGCAACACCAAATACCATAAAGTTTAACGTACGCCCCATTCCAACGCCCATAAAATAACTAATTATATTGAACTAAACATCGAACTCAATGTGTATTTTATTCTAATGACGGTTATCTTCGTTTTAAGGTCAAAGCAGGTCGTAGGTGATTATGACTTATCTATTGGGAATGATAAAAACTGTACAATATACTACTACCTGATAAATCAGTTCTATCGTATTTAATAAAACTAATATATACAAAATAGGAAACGGCAAAATATTCTTATCTGGTACATGCACATGCATAAAGAAAGGCTTATTTTATAAAGAAAAAACATTTATTATCACACGCAGTGTTTTAGTTTGTTTTATGTTGTCTTGCTTTCAATATCTTTGATTGTATGACATCATCGTGTTTATTCTGTTGTTTATATTATATAAGAAGACCGTCTCCATTCCTCCTTTCATATGAATTCTGGTATCCCTGATTTTTTCTTCTATTTTGACGCGTTAGTGTTTTTTTGTCTCAGTTGATAAATTTACTTACATCTACTGTCAAATTAAAACAGTACCAAGTTTTTTTTTAGAATTAAATTATAGATAATACATAACAGAACATGATAAATAACGAGTGATACTATGTTTGTAAGCAAAACACAAAAGTCGCTAAAACTTGCTAGTAGTCGAGTTCAGTCGAGTTTTAAGCCGACATTGAATTTAGAAAGTAATGTTTACCCTAGATATCAATTTTCATCGAAATCAAACAATATTGACATTTTATCAATGTTGACGGGCGTTTTGAAAAACTTATGTTTTTCTGGCAAAATCTGAAACTACCAATGTATTTACCCTAGATATTAATTTTTATCAAAGTTAAACAATGCTTAGTTTTGTTCATTTTTGTGGCCATTTTGGGAAAAAAATGGCGGCTTTCTAGCTAATTTTGTTCAGGCCTGTGATTGCATTAAGTATAAAAACTGCCATTTAAATTATTTTCATACAAATGAATAGTTCCCCTTTATTATAGATTTTTTTTTCAATTTTCAGATTTTGGTTTGTCGGCCATTTTGAAATCGACACAAATTTTGAAACATTTCTTTCGTCAATCCCTGAAAAACTTATTTAATGTCACACTACGTAAAAATATCATGTTAGTAAGAAGTAAATATCAAGCCCGATACACGTAATTTAAATTCCTGTATTTTAAATTTATTAAAAGTAAAAAAAAATATAATATTTAACAGTGTCTAATTTGCATTTTGTTTTGATAACGATCACGCCTCATGAGTAAATAGAAGATAATCTGGGCAACTTACAGTGTCTCTAATGCAGTCAATTTGGAGAAGGTTCCATGTTGAATTTCTGATATAAAGTTGTTATTCAGGTTCCTGAAATGTGAAACACAATATCACTTTCTCATTGCATTTGGACAAAATTTTAGCATTATATATTTACATATGACATTTCACTCAAATTGTTTGCGCCCACAATCAAGATTTGCCAATAGTAGAGCACAAAATTGTATAAGTCATTTTTCATTAAAAAAAACAAACGTCAGGTTATTTTGATATATACACAAAATACACGAGACGCTGGGTGGCATAATGTGTTAGATATGTTTTTCATTTGTTGGCTATATACGTGAAAACGCTTCTTCGATAACGTATTGTTGACACTCAGAAAATAAATAAATTAATAGTGTGTATCTTACTGCTACCATACACATATCAGAAAACAAGAATTGTAATCACACAGGAAAAAAACTTGTCTTTCCTGATATGTTCAAGTGAGGCTAATATTAATTTTAGTTACCCATCTGTCCATCTCCAAAGAGAAAATTTAATGTTAGCATGCTTTCAAATTTCATGCAAAGTACACATACATGTCAAAGAGACAACTACCCTTTTGGGATAAAAAAAAAATGAATCATGACAAAATGAAAAATGAAAAAAATGGGTCAGCTCAAGACATCCATGGTTCTTCAATGAATGATAATGACCCCTCAAACTACAGGGCATGGTGCAGGGCAACATTATGTCCAATCTAGATTAAAGCTAACGTAAAGTGGGGTGTATCCGACAGAAATCTCGGCCTGTTTTTGAAACTATTTAGACAAGACTAATGCGATAATTGATTTGAAATGGTGAAAACCGAAATATTATCACGAGTGCCAAAGAACGCCCAGGTTCCGCGCACGAGTAAAATCTACAAGCGTTCTTTGCACGACTACTCATATTTTGGTTCTCTACGATAACAAATGGATTAACATATTTTTTGTATCGATTTTCGTCATAATTTATCGATATTTAATTCGAATTTTGAATTCTTTCATAGGCGAATTGATATCAATGCTGTGACCTTTGGAGGGAGAGAGTCCGAGAGTGAAACTACCGAATTTATGTAACATTGTGAATTATTGAAATTTATTACACTGGAAACATTCGATAAAACACTGCTATATATAATAAAATTTTTAAAAAAATCATTCAATTACGAAACAAGGTAAAAGTTTGACTTGAACTATTTCTTAAATAAATACGTTTGTATCATCGGTTATAATGGTTATATTTCTGAATTGTTCTGGATTAGGGATTAGGGTACATAAGGCTCTGCAGCGCCTACTACAAGAAATGAAATAATCTCCCTTCAGTAAACTCAAAATGTTTTCATTTTCAATCTTATTCATCTGTATTCATGTTTGTTTTAGCGAAATCTAAAACAAAATTAATTTTCGCTCGTAAAAGAAATACACAAAGTTGTATACATGTTGAATCTGTTCATGTTCAAAAATTAAAAAAAAACAATTACACCTTAGTTCATGTTTTAGGCTATTCGTTAGACATTTATTATCAGTTTATTTGTTCTGAGGATGTTAGATGATAAAGTTATTCAAACGCAATATTTCAAAGGTGATATGATTTTTCATGACCATATTAGTGTTTATATTGCATTTTATTTTCATTATTGATTCAGCCAGAGAAATGTTTTATGTAGCGTAAATGACTACGCATAACTAATCATTGAAGCTTCAAATTGAGGAGGCATTAAAAATATAAAGTTTGCTTTTAACAGCCCGACCGAATTGTGCGAGAAAAAATCGTTGGTTGTTCACGCAGAGGTACTTATTCCTGTATAGAATGTTTGTATTTGTACCTTTATTTCTACGCATGAAAAAGCTTTTAGCAACAAATCATTTTGGTCTCCCGTTTCGTTAAATAGTGTTTTTAACAAGTATTGAAAAAAATAAAAACACACTTATATAATATTTGGTATCATGAAGAGTGCGTTCCGCTGAAAACGGAATTCACAGAGATAAGGCAATTATAATCATGTTTTACCGTTGCCTCGTTAACTACACGGGAGCACTTCATAAGTGACTATATCTTCAAGATAACTGGCGTTTCGTGTGTTTAACTAACGATAGACAGATAGAAAGATCCCTGGTATGTTTAATATTTTCCGGGTACAATAGGTGAAACATGACAAGCACGTACGAGTCCTTGTTGATAAACATATGATTATTTTTTTGCAGAAATCAACAATTCCTACAATATTTGCGGAGTTTTAAAATATATAAATGAGTAAAATAAAAATTGACACTTGTTCATAAGAAATTATTACTACGAATATTAGTAAATTAATGTGGGGAAATTTGAAATACATGCATCTAACTATGTGTTAACGCTTTCGCTTTCGGCCAGAGCCTCCCGATATTTCGTAATCTCCAACTCTTCTACCTGTCTCCCGCGGCATCTTAAAACTAACCACTTTGGAATTTTCAGTATTCATCGGTTACAATGATGGTAAGGCCATGAAGCTCAGGAGAAATACACTTATATTAAGGATCAAAGTAACAGTTTTTTTTCTTCAAAACTAATGTTGAAGTGTATGAAAATAAACTGTCACAAATTTTTTTAAAGTAAGAGTTGGCAACTCTAATATGTCCTGAAAATGGCGCTCTGTCAAATTTTCCCTTTCCGTAAAATTATAATTGGTCTTCTTCTTTCCAAGGATTCACACCTATGCGAATGGTATTTCCGCTCAAAGGCATTAAAGCTTGTCATTTCAAAAAACTATTTTCATCTAAATGTCATCCAGATATTCTCACCACAACACCTCAAATGATACGCGGCGAGACCAAGCTTCTGCATTGTCGCACCACCACTAATCCACCACCCGCCATTGCCTTTATTTTTAAAATTAATAGAAATTGAAAAGAAATAGATTAAATACAAACGTACGGCAGGGTGCAGCTGATTAAAATAAAGACAACTTCATTAAACACAAAATATATAGGCTGAAACTTGCATGAAAATATTCGAAAAGACGACAAAAGCTGAACTGTTGACAACAGTTAGCACGACAGGACCGCTTGGCACCAATGCTAGATCAGAACTGTCATGACAAATACTTAAACTACAAGTAGGCTTTTGAGCACCGCTATTGACACAAGGTCGTTGAAAATTTACATGTGCATCAATGCACCTCATGAACCTTGTGCATCGGCAAAGTAATTCATCTGGTAACTACGGCTCATTGTTTTCAGTTTTTTGACGTATGTTCAGAAAGGTGAAACTGAATATGAACAAAATGTTGGAAATTTTACACTATAAACAAGAAACTCAAACAAAAGGATTTATACGCACAAAATGCTTAAGATTTAACATACATTTTGCATACAAACATTGAAAAATCGAATAAATGTAGGAGCATGTTTGATATGTGTACATTGTACATGTACATGCAGTGCACATATTGTTTAAGGATAGAGAAAGCAGTCTCGAATGAACATTGTTAGATATATATTACTGTTCTTAATTATTTCATTATTCATTAGAAAATTACCTAGAAACTTGATGTTTCTACCAGGGAAACATAGAAAATGGCTTTTAATTTTTCGACATTCAAAATAAGGATCGGCTGAGAGTTACATGCTTTATTTGATACTTGATACTTCATATTGAGTCAAAGTTTCAAACTTTGCCTGACCACATTCAAGAATAAAAAGCGATGCGACAATTATTACAAACAAAAGTATCTTTATACAGCGTGCAACTTGTGTCTACACACAAATGATGAGTCGTTATATTTTTAGGGGGTAGACTCAAATTGAAAAAAAATAATAACAAAAATATTAGGACAATAAAAAAGACCTGACTTTTTTCTTTTTCTAAGCAGCTGTCCTGCCTTTTTATTTCTTGAAAATTCAATTTTGCCTTTTTATTTTAAATATGATCATAGCCTCTACCCCACCACCCCCATACAATTAAATGGAATATTCCTAATGCTTATACGAGCTTATTTGAAGCCTCTGATTTTTTAACCACAGTCAACGCAAAAATAAATCAAAAAGGAGATTTCTACGGATATTAAAACAGGCCAGGTGTTTAATCATGTGATAAGTACACCTCCTGAAACGTGTAACATTCACATTTTAGCGTGCTTCGTGTGCTTCGTGTGCGTGTGCCTTTCGTGTGTGCACATCGTGCAACGTTCTTCTTGTACGGTTCTGTATTCTGATTGGAAGATAGAAATGGCTCCTTTGGTAGATCAATTTTACGAAATATCGATGTAATTTCGTTAGCTATGCCAAAATCAATATTCATTTTCATTGAAAAGACAATATTTTTTCAGGAATCAATACTTGTAGGAATTAATTGGTTTTAAACATTCGAACATTATCTGTACATATGATAAAATACTGTAAATATTTGAATGGCCTTCCGGAATGATCGGGGAAAAGTTTCCCTAATTATACCTGTTTATGATTTTATGGCGATCATTCCCCTAGTGGTAATAGTTTGTCTTATGAGAATAAAAATTGAGTATATATTTCCCCAATTTTATGAAATTTCAATATTTTCAAACTCCCAGACCAGTGAAAATGTATAATAAAACGGTCACTTTCATATCAACAATGCAACATTTTCTATTTTAGACAAATAAGATGGTATCGCATCAGTTACAAGAGCTAAATTATGTTTAAAAAAAGAGTTCTTTTTACCAATACTTTATGAAATTTTATTCTCCTGGAACAAGGAAAATGTGATCACAATGATCTATATACACCAAATATGGACATTTTTCATATAAAGATTATGTTCTTTTCATATTCAGAGCAATTAGACGGTATCGCATCAGTCAAAAACAGTCTATTATTTTAAAAATTGAGTATACCTAACCCAAATTTATGAAATTTCAATATTTTCATATTCAGAGACTAATGAAAATGTTTTCGCATGTTTTCATATCAACAATGCAATATTTTCTTTTTTAGATAAATAAAATGGTATCACATCAGTTGAAATTGTTAAATTATTTTAACAGAGAGTACTTTTTACCACTACTTTATTAAATTTTCTCCTGGAACAAGTAAAGTATGTTCTCAACGATCCATATACAACAAATATGGACATTTTTTACACATAAAAATAGTTCTATTTATTTCATATTCAAAGCAATATGATTATATGATAAAAGCACTTTATCAACTAAATTTTTTTAGAATTTTTCTTCAATTCAAAAAAAAATCCAATACTTCCAGACCAGTGACAATGTTTTCGCAATGTACGATGTATAACGAAAATTAACACGATTTCATTTAAAAATGTTTATAGACATTAGAAATTGTGTATATCGAATGTGTTTATTTAAGCATAATACAAATAAATGTAAAATTACATGTATGATGTTAGCAATTAACAAAATACGATGACCACGTACACTGTATCATGAATTAATATCAGTTTCGTTTTGCAAGTTAAATTTCAATTACTGAGAAGAATACTTCCGGCGGACACGATCATTCGTTTATCGTGCTTCGTGCAAAGTGTTTCTTGTGGCTTTCGTGTATCGTGTGCTGCATGGGCGTGTTTCGTTGGATCGTGTTTCGTGTGATTCGTGAGCGTGGGATTGGGAACGTTACACGTTTTAGGAGGTGTACCTAGGTCGCATGACACATGTATACAGGTGAAGTTGGACATTTTTGAAGCAATTTTCAGTGTGATTTTTAGAGTGGACGTAGAGATCTAGCATTAACCAAAAAAGTCCTTGTCCAATGTCCTTTTTTTTATTAACGCTGGATCTCACTATGAAATAAGTCGCAAAAGAGTGAAACAAATGCTATTTTCTTTCCTGAATGGCCTTCCAGAGGATTTTGGTGCCTTCTTTACTCAATATTTGCTTTTAATATAACGATTTAAATTTATATTTAAAAATACAATTACAATCATGCATAGATTTGACAATTTACAATATACATTACATTATTATTGAGTTTTCTTTCGAATTAATGATAATTTTCCCACGATTATTTTAGTAGGCAGAAGAATGTCTTATTCGCCCTCATCCTTTGTTTCAGTAATAATTTCTTTAGCTATCACCCTTCAATGCTTTTTAAAGTATTAACAGGCCTATGATCATCTTCAATGATTTGTTTTTGGTTTTCTTGATTTTCGACTTTGATTTTTTATTTCATACAATAAAGTGTAATGCTATAATTATATTAAAAAAATATTTGAATGAATAAAGAAAAAATATCATCTCAAAATTTGTAGTGAAATATTACATTAGGCAAAGTCTGTTTCATGTAAAGTTGATTTAATTATAAAAATATATCTTCGTTAGTAATATGCCCATTTATATTCCATTTAGAATTCTTAATTTTTGGTGCACTTTGTCCATACACCAGATTTTGTTGTACCTGTATTTTTAAGTGTATGTGTGTTAATCATTTTGGTTCAATTGTGTTATTCATTTGTGTTTTTCTTGTATATTCTCTATCCTATGGAATCTAAACTCGATGTCGTTCTTATTATTGTCAATTCGCTGTCACTTTTAACTGTCATCTGTTGTTTACAGAACTATCTACAGTAACTTACAATGTATACATTCTATACAAATGATCGAAGGTCCCTGTTGATATTGCCGATATGGAGTTGTTTTTCAGATATCTGAAATGTAACGGATTTGCCATGTTACTGACTAGGAAACCGAATATAATTTCTAAAAACGTTACAAATTTGCAGTTTTGAGTGAAATAAGAATCATTTCTACACCGTGTTTTATCTTCTCAGGCGTTGCATCCATGGCTGTTTAAGACTCAGTACTTAGAATTTTCAACATTTAAGAAGGACGTTATCACATGAATAATGATTTTGTAAACTGCTATAACTATTTATATGGTTTATCAATGAAATAAAGGTGATGAATGACCTGTTCTGCTAATGTTTATATCATATACTGCGTCCTCGAGGCAGCAACACGTGGTCATTTGTTATCATGTTTGATGAACTATTCTTCAAATTGAACGATGTCAGCAATTTCTTATACGTAGAAGAAGAGTACATTTTGCTGAATTCTTGATTTGTGTAGTGTTAGTGTTAAAGGACCTTTCGTAAACCATACAAATAAGCAACTACAAACAGTGCAACAACAGTTAACGTGAAAACCAGATGGAATTGTTCAAACAAATTCCGGATATCTTCAACTTTTCGATGTTTTTAGAAAAACACATTCGATCACCAATTTTCCCCAACCACTACTCCACGTATATTGGATACCTAAAACTGATATACCATAGTTTCTGCCATAAAACTCGTAAAACAATGCTGACATTTACTTTCTTCATTGCAATACGTTCTGAAGATATATTTTATTATAATTTAAAAATTTCAATACCTACAGATATTGCAAAGTTGAAGGTATTGCTTTCACAAAGGTAATGTTATCGATCATGTTTCCATCTAATTTTCTGTAATAAAATAATCAATATTTCCATTAAAAGCCTTATAATTTTTGTTTTCAAAATAGAACTAACAAATAATTATAAATACTTTTAATTATAAACATGTGTTTAAAAGTAAAAAAAAACTCTGGAGGAGACTATATTTTCGTTTTTTTTCTTGAACGATATGGTTATGTTATATTTCATACTAGAATCGTTCGAAGACAGGAAATGTCAAAATTTATACATAAACAAAAGCTTGATTATTGGCCGGTGTGTTAACCTGTGAAAATTGGCGTCCCCGTGTAGATGAATACATATGGCATACTTGAAATATTGTCCACGTATATATCAATAGTATGACGGATTACATTGTAGACAAAAATATCCGTAAACTTTTTGTTAAGAATAAATTAAATTTATGAAATAATTATTAGCCCATGCCTTCGAAATACAATGCTAATTCTCTTATCGACACTCAATGAGCCAAATTATGGAAGAGGATCGGCATATTGATAGTCAAGATTTTATGTTTTTGACGTGTGAGAAAGTCCTAGATTAAACGTATTTAAATTTGAATGTTAAAACAATGCATTCAACTACTGAATTATAAATTGAATATCATTTTTCGTGGTTTTCCTGGATTTCGTAGAGCATGAAATTTGATTCACAAAGAAAATTTCCAATACATTTCTAAGATGGAGTTGTCAAATCTACGAATTCTGGAATCTACGAACCAACTTTTTTCTTTTAACCACAAAAATAGATTACCATGAATAAAAGCACTATCACAGTATATATAAAAGATATTAAGTTTTCAGGCGTGGAATATTAAGTTCATATACATGTATAACCAATCTGTAAACTGAAAGGCATTTAAGGTTTTTTTTTCAGAACTTCATTTTTTTTGGCATCAAACAAAAAAAAACCTTTACTGTTTTTTTAACTCGGTCATATGAATAATGAATGTCTACTCCCCAAACAAAACTATTAGTTGTTGTGGATTTTGACGACATAAAAAATTAAGATGTTCACTATTCCTTTCGAATGAAGAAGTCAAGTTTTCTGTGTTCTCTACCAAAGTGAAAACATTAAAGCATTGACTATAAGTACATAGTAATTGAACATACATCCTCTCAAGAGAACTTGTTTCATTGAATGCATTGTTTCCAATCTTCGATATCCTGTTGTTTGTCAGATATACGAGATGCGTTTATAATAATATTTTTATAAATATCAGGTATACGTGTTGTATTGTTTACAAAACTCTCGAAATACGATACATTACCAGATCAAATACAAAACCGTCCTCCTCACCTTATATCAAATCATATCAATCATCTTGAGTAATATCGGCTAAAATTTCCAAAAATACTCCTTTAAAACTTGAAGGATTCAAAACCCCCAACTTTTTTCTGTTTCAAAAATTAGTATGAACAAACAGGCCCCGCGCCGCAAAAGATGTACTTTTCGTCACATATGATGCAACACAATCAGCAGGTAACTTCAAGTTTAAGAAGCTAAACACCTTAATATCTACTTTGAATTTGTGCTCATTATAAGTATCATTTTCATTATTATTATTATCGATTACTAATAGTGAATAACCTGAATATGGTCACGAAGAACGCCCAGATTTAATGAGTTCGCAAAAATTGTGCTATACACGAGTAAAATATTCCAGCGTCCTTTGTATGAATAGTTATGATCGGTTGTTCGCGATACTTAATTGATAATCGTATTTTTTGTATACAGTTTCTCAACAATATATTGCTTTTTTTAAACTTGAATTTAATTTTTGTGATCTTTTGTTTTGTGACAGCTTGGTAAGATAGTCCGAGAGTTATTTACAGAAATTATTTCAGATATGACTAATCGAAATGAATTACGAAAAGAACATTTAATGATTAATTGCTATCAATATAATATAAGAAATTCAGTTAACAGCTGGGAAAGAGTAATTAAGGGAACATGGCGGTAATCAAAAGAATGTAATAGCGGTAATCATATCGCGATATATGAGTGCACATTGGATTTGTATTTCCTTTGTCGTCGGCTAAGGAATATAAATCTTAATGAGTGGTGTGTTTGACTATGTCTTATCAATTGAAAATGAAAATGAAATATTCAAGACATGTCATTAATTGTAGATAAGGACGATCAACAAAATTGATAGTAGTAGTTTCTTTTTTCTTTTGAATAAATAAAGACAGTCGTGTTTTCTATAATCAACCAAACTGAGAAAAAAAAACGATGCCATGGAAATAGCCATTATCCTACTATTAATACTTAGCATTTAAACATACAGAGTCAATAAAGAAGTTGTAACACTGAATGTGTCGTTTCCAATGCTCGATATCATGTTGCCCGTCAGATACCTACAAGGAATATAAGATATATATTTTGAAAAAAAAAAACATAATAAGTATGCGGACTTAATATTCCTTGAACAAAGATATATAAAATAATGTCAATTATTAAGAAAATACTTTTATTCGTGGATACAAATTTTTGTGAATCACGGAAGAAACACGAGTTCGAAGATTTTTTTTAATTTATGGTTTTTAAGTTTTCAAAACTCCAATACTTACCACCAACGATTTTTTTGTCTGGGTTGACAGTCGTGGTTCCCTCTCCACTTCCAATGCTTTTCGCCCTGGCAATTACTGTAAGACAACCCTTTTTTTGTGTTTGTTTGTTTGTTTGGTTGGTTTTTTTTTATTTATTTATTTCGTTCCATGTTTACCTTTTAAATGTGATTATGTTTTAGGATTAATTTATTGTAAATGCTGTCAATGGTAATAGCGATCATTAAATTCATGGTACACACTTTTTGCACAGTTATAATAAATAGAGTTTTCATTCATATTCTTTCGGTACCATGCCAAAACGCCAATCTGTTCCCAATATAAAACCTAATTAAAATATTTTTCAGTTATTTCAGAAATTGGCATTTGCAAACCCTATCCATCAATGATGATTTGGGATACTTACAAATATATCAATGAAGTAGAAATACGAAGGAAGTCTGCTGCATCAAGAGACTCAATAAAGTTGCTTGTTACGGATCTAAACGAATTAAAACATAAGGAAAAATATCAAGAAATATTATAAAAAGTTACCCCGTAACAGTACACAAATTGTATATTTCCTTCATGTAACCATCTGATTGAGTATGGCTTTATTCAGAGTTGCAGTATCAATGGATAAGTTGTATTTTTTAAATGATTTTACCCCTGTAAAGTACACAAATTGTATATTTCCTTCATTTAACCATCTGACTGAGTGTGGCCTTATACAGAGTTGCAGTATCAATGGATAAGTTTATTTTTGAAATGATTTGACAAGCTATATTACCTATCATATCACAGAGATCAATTTAAGGAAGATCATAACTATAAGACGGAACAAATTTTTCCGTCATGATTTGCATCATTATATAAACAAAAATATTTTCCAGGGTCAGATTGGCGAGGAAATGGTATATACACTTGTTCCTTTTTTTCAATATTACAAGAAAAAAAGTGTATCATTTCGAAATATAAAAGAATATCAGTTAGGTGTTCTTTATATAAATCTATCAGTCATATTTATTCCAGATGTTAATCTTACTCTTACTATATTCCGATGTTTATGGCATTATATAAGATTTTGACACTTAAATTATTTTATTAAAGAGATTCATTCACATCGTTGGCAGGTAATTAAAAATATTTTCATTTGTACTTTTATTTCATTCATTTACTTTTGCGCTCTTTTTGCACTAACAAAATTCATGAATACTCACAGAGTTTGGAGGGGTGATGTGACTTCGTTAACAAACTTCAGATCGGTAATCATGTTTGTATCCAAATATCTGCAAAACAAATTACTATACATGCAAATGTATGAGTTTATTTTATTTATTTATTTTCATTTTGTTTCCGCAATTATTACCTAGTTATCTAAATATATTTTTTCGGTTTCCCTTCCCATCTATTAATACGTTTTCTTTCACTTTCTCAGCCCGAAAAAAATGTTTTTTCATAAAGCGATGAATCGAGTAAAACTATGACGCCATGAACAACTTAACTATTTAAGCAAACTGATTTTGGCTGAGACTTAAATGGCGTAAAATAGAAATATTTTATTTCTAGATCCTGATCTTACTATGACTATTGGCCATGTTAAAGTACCGTGAGATAGATATTCCTCATAGAGTACTTTATTTTCGTAAGGGAATCTTTTATACAATAAGCGGGTAACTTTATGTTTAAGAAGCTGAACTCTTGAACGCCTTATTTGATTTTGTGCTCATTTTAAGTGTTATTATCATAATTCATCAATACTTACAGAGCTTGAAGAGATGGTGAGATTGCGCTTACAAAGCTGAGGTCAGTAATCATGTTATCATCCAAATATTTATAATACAAATATTAACATCATTGCTTATTGTCTGTTATAATTCTTGCTTTGAATATTGCATAAGGAAAGAGATAGAGAGATGATTTATTTTAAATAAACTGAATTAATTTACACCAAGATAAAACTATAAAAATGTTGTGAAATATGAAATATGATTATGGATAAATAATTTGAAAGTGTGAAAAAGCTGGATATGGTCACGAAAAACGTAGAAATTGTACCATGCACAAGGAAAATCTTCAACATGAACATATTAATAAAAAAATATATTGTTTCTATTTCAATTATTCATGTAAATTTCCGGAAACCACATATTTTGTCATGCTATTAAATTTCCCTGAAAAAAACTTACGTATATTTATTATATTCCTTTTAAAACCAACCCCTTGTATACCCCTGAAAAGACGTTACTACAACTTCATGAACTTGACAATATACCAGTGTCTTTCAAAATATATATATATAAATATGTTTATGTTTTACTTTTATTAGAATCAAAAGCTTTGCTAATTAAATTATATACTTTTTACAATTTTTGTTTAAATCAAACTCCTACTTGGCGCATTTGATTCTTGTGTCAATTGGATAGAAAGTTATTCCTAACCATGCACCACTACCGCACATGAGGATAGACGTCGTTATTTATTTTGAAATGTTCAGATAAATATAAGGATTCCATAATAATGATCTATTTATGTTTTATAATAATTTGTCTCAGCAATAGGTAATACGGTACACTTATTACTTGTGTAATATACATTATATATCTACTGTAGTAGTCAATATATTAATCCCGAATTAAACTAGCACAAACAAGAAGAAATAACATTATAAAAAGCTAACCACACATTTTTTTAACGAAACGGAGAGAAATTTTGATAACACCCCAACAACAAATGTCACATTAATTTTCTTTTTAATTGGAAACTGGAATATCATATATATATTAGTCGACCACAATAATAGCAAAAATCTCGAAGTTAATGTAGAAGGTCTAGCTCTTAATACATACAAAGTTTGAATGGAGGTAGCTGCACTAAATGTGTCGTTTCCGATGTAGGCTATACTATTGTTACGTAGATATCTGTAACACAAAATATGTGGTAAGTCTAAAAAAAGAAATTACAATCATTCTAATATGACATTCTTCAAATCTCTCTGGACCACAGCAATGATATAAAAGTGATAAACACATGAACGACATTTCGTGCAACTCAAACGCTGTGCTGTGTCTATTCACAAATATGAAGAAAGTAGTCCTCTTAGAATCGTTCGGGTTAAACTATGCGACATAAATAGCCGATAAACATAATCAAAAAATGGAGTTTCCGTGATTTTTTTTTTTTAAATAAACTTGACATTTATTTATATTTTTTGAAAATTTCGACAATATGTGTAGTGTTAAGTATGATACAATAGCTAACCCACTAAAGTTTATCGAACACTTTCTGATGTGACCCGGCCAGTTCAAGCAAAATTCTTCCTTATACATGAAGGTCAGATTACAGATCAAATATACATGTGTGATAATTTATTGATTTTATTATAGAAATATTATTATGTACTTAGCACAAGATGCACACTTGTATTACTACGATATAGTGTGCGACAAATGTTAACTTAGCATTGAATATTCCTTGCATAGAGTTTGCAGCATTGAAAACCGCGGTTATGACGATATAAAGAAATTACTAGACCTGCAATACTATATAGAAGATTATCGCTTAGGTTAAATAATGCACCCTAAATAGCCATACCACGGTAAACAATGATTAAATGGAGATTTATTTGTTAAATTCTCTAAGTTAAAGACATGTAAATTGCATACATAACGTTTAACATTACTCTGCAACTACATGTACTTTTATACATTTTATAAAATATCTAATAAATCTTATTTAGAACTCTGTATTAGACCGATTCCTAAAAGTCGGAACGGTTATAATTAAAATGTATAGCATTAGCCTTATATCTTGACCTACACTTAGAGATCGATGGTAAAGGAAAACTATAGACAGAACTATACGACAAACACGATAACTTTTCATTCTATGTTCTCAACTTAGGCATTAACCCTTCCGCAACTGTATATGGCGTTTTCATATCACAACTCATAGGTTATCCAGAGCTGCTTGCCGTAACTACTCAGATTTTTTGTATCACACTAGACTTCTTACAATTATGTTTTTAGAACAGGGTTATGTTGCTACAGGACTTAATGCATCACTACAAATGTTTTCTGGTCGTCATCATAAAATCGCGGATTGTTACGGTGTATCCATTAAAACTGATTGTTCAACGTTTCATAGTTTTCCATTCCTCTTTTATTTACCCTGGAGGACTACGCAAGAAAATGGAAAAAAAACAAGAACATGAAGACATTGATTATCTTTCAGAATGGTTAAAAGCCATGAGCTTTTAAAACAAATGAAAGTTTTAAGTAGGTCAATGAGTGACAATGCTATATCGGTTTTCAAAGACCCCGATGTAGCAAAAACATTGTCTACTATACATGACAAATATGTTGTCGTACCAGCAGACAAGGCCCAAAACAACATTGTTTTTGTCTGGAAAAACGTTTTACATCCAATGTTTATTATTAGATGTAGGCGTAGAAAATAATAGCAGTGATAAGACCTGTACTGCTACTATACTCTCCAAAGAAGAGATTGTGGAAAACCATTAATCTGTGCTATCCTCTTTTGGTCTTTCTACCAAGGACGATGATCATGATTTACCATCTATGTACTGGATTCCCATACTCGACAAGAATCCATACAAACAACGTTACATAGCTGGAAAATGTCCAACAAACCTCTTTCAAAACTTTTAACTTCTTTACTCACAGCTGGCAAAGAGGGTCTGCAGTCCTACCACAACACTTATTACTCCTGTAGTGGTATTAATTCAATGTGGATCCCCTAAAAATTCGAAAGATCTTTAGGAGACAATCAGTTCAAGACTATTATCAGAATATAATAGCATTAAAACCTATGATTTGTCAAATGGTAGACTTAGATACAAATATATAGATCTTAGTAGAGATTTCTAATACTTTGTAAAAAAACAATTCCAAATCATCTTCCAAATATACAGAAGAAGTTTACAAAATGGTAGAATTCTTTATCGACAAAATTTTTGTCCAGTTTGGTGGACGCGTTTTTCAACAAACGGTCGGCATTCCAATGGGAACACATTGTGCTTCTCTACATTTTTTACCTATTCATTCACTCTTACGAGGCTGACTTTATAGCTGATTTGATCCGAAAGAAAGAATTTCGTTTAGCTAGATCCTTTGATCTCAGTTTCCGCCGTATAGATGACGTATTATCGTTAAACATTCCAAAATTCGGGGTATTGATACATCGCATCTACTAAAAAAGAACTTGAGATAACGGATAATACAGACTCTGTGAGGTCAGCCTCATATCTTGACCTACACATATAAATCGACAGTAAAGGAAAACTATTGACCAAACTTTACGACAGATGTGGTGACTTTTCATTCCGTATTGTCAACTTTTGTGTGGTAACATCCCATCAGCCCCTGCGTATGGAGTTTTCATATTATAACTCATACGTTATGCCAGAGCTTCTCGAAACTACGGAGACTAGAATTCTAACATATTAACTTCTGGAATAAGTTTATGATACTCCAAGATTGACGAATGTAATTCAGGGACAAAGACCAGACATGGAAAACAGAAATACACAACAAAGAACATAGAGTAACTAAAATCATACATGCAAAGTAACAAAAGCAAATGGGCAACTCGGATTCCACTAAAAACTGAGAGCATGGACCAGGTGCACCGGTAGGGTAAGCGTCCTCTGCTTTTCTAGAAACACCCGCCGAGTTGCTCATGAAAAGTCATGTCCGTGGTAGACGTAAGAGGAAAGGAAAACTATGACACGTTGAACAAATCAGTTTTCAAGGCGCAGATGGATACACCGTAACGATCCACGAGTCCATGATGACGGCCATAAAACTTTTGTGCTGATGACTTTAATCTCGAAGCAACATAACTCTGCTCCAGAAGCCTATTTGTTAGAATTCTAGCGCGATACAAAACGTCTGCATAGTCTCGGTAAGCTCTGCATAACGTATGAGTTGTGATATGAACACTCCATACGCAGGTGCTGAAGGGATGTTGTCACAGATGAAATGAGAGTTGACAATTTTGAATGACGTTTGTCGTAAAATTTGGTTAATACTTTTCTTTTACCATCGATGTCTAAGTGTAGGTCAAGATATGAGGCTGACTTCATAGTGTCTATAGTATCCTTTATCTTAAGTTCTTTGGGGTAGATGCGATGTATCAAATCCCCAAAATCTATATAGCGGAATCTAAGGTCAAAGTTCTAGCTAATCGAAATTCTTTCTTTCGGATCAGATCAGCTATAAAGTCAGCCTCATAAGAGTGAATGAATAGGTCGGCAAGTAGAGGAGCACAATTTGTTCCCATTGGAATACCGACCATTTGTTGAAAAACGCGTCCAACACACTGTACAAATATGTTGTAGATTAAAAATTCCAGCATTTTGTTTATCTCCTTCTGTATATTTGGAAGATGATTTGGAATTATTTCTTACAAGGTATGAGGAATCTCTACCAAGAACTATATATTTGTATCCAGGTGTATCATCCTATTTTGATAAAAATAACGATGTATAATGTTTTTAAGTCGGGATTTTAACTGAGTGTGTGGAATAGACGTATATAGAAAAATGCTATTATATCCTGATAATAGTCTTGAACTGATTGTCTCCAAAAGATCTTTCGAATTCTTCCGGATCCACATTGAATTAGTTCCACTACGGGAGTAACAAGTGTTATGGCAGGACTGCAAACCCTCTTTGACAGCTGTGAGTATAGAAGTTAAAACTTTTGAAAGAAGTTTGGTGGTACATTTTGCAGATCAAACTATGTAACCTTGTTTGTATAGATTCTTGTCGAGTTTAGGAATCCAGTACATAGACGGTAAATCACAGTCATCGTCCTTTGTAGAGAGCCCAAAAGAGGATAAAACAGAACACAAGAAATTGATTTGAATGTTTGCAGTTTAAATTACATTTTTAACCAAACCTTCGGGTTTGCTATGCTCATTTACCAACAAAGTTTAATACTTATGTCGCATTGTCATTCAACAACCAGTAAAGTACAGAAATACTATTTTTTATCTACATTAAACGGAAGGATTTGCTTTGAAACTATGCTCAATAAGTCCTGAAATTTAAGACACGACAAGACGATAAAACATTGCATTTTATATACCCAAACAATTTGAGAACCAAATATTCTATAGAGTGAGAAAGTGTACAATTAAAATAAAGCCAAAAAAGTATATTTATGGGCCCTATATGTTATTTCCAAATACACACATAATACTTTTATTTGCATTTCAATTATCTTAGGGAATACAATTAAGTATACCAATTACCGTTACATTATTTTTATCATCCCATAAAGAGTATCGACGGAAAACACTTCTTCTGTTCCTATGTTTAATGCTCGTTTTATCATTTATCATTATCGCAAAAAAATTACTACTGTTCTTTAAATTATCAAAAACCCTTTTTATAAGATTATTTCAAATTATTAAATGTTTTATCAGTTATTACGCAATTGTGGAATATATGCAAACAACAATATGTTTATATGTTACTAATTCTAAAGTTACAATATAGAATTACAAATGTCTTAGTGCTGTACAACCATTTAAGTCGCTGTCGTCAAGATAGCTCAATAAGTTGTTCTGAACATACCTGAAAAAATTAAGGTAGGAATAACTGCAAATTGTTCGTATCATCATAGATATTACCTTATCTTTTTTATAGATAGAATACTTAAGTTTTTTTTTCCAACAAAATTTTCATTTAAGAAATCTATAAATTTTTCCAAATACTGATTCAGAATTCAAATCGACTCTTTCTCGGAAAATTAATAGTTCTATAGCACGTGAAGCTCAAGTAATAAATTTATATCTTAACCGTTTATGAGGACTGTTTTATTATTTTGTCATGAACATTTAGCCGTTTGCATTATTTTTGTGTATTTAGTCAGCTAACTTATGTGTATTGAAAAGAAAAAATTCATATAAAATTATTAATTGTATGAATGTAAAAACTTTTTTATCACATTTGATCTTCACTTTCTGAACTGGTATGATACAATAATGGAATATTTGCTCTGTCAGAAGTGATTTCTGATAGATACAAAAAAACTAAACATCTTAGCTTACAAATGCAGTGACATATCTTTAGAAACACTCAACAGGACAATCGTTTAAGTACCAATATAAAAAAATCATTTAAATGCAAGTATTAAATCCAAGGAATGTTTATTAGAGAAAATACTTACAACGATTGAAGGTTTGGATATTTAGTACAATCCAATGAACTCAGGTTCCGAAGGAGCTGACTATCCATATACCTAGAAATATAGATAAATGGACTCCCTAAAATGGATTATTAGGTAAAATAACTACATACTGGAATAAACTGACCCAAACGTGTGAATATAAAATCACTATCAGTCCTATAATTATATGGCATTCAATGAATGATAAGCGATCTGTCAGGGGATAATTCCTTTCACATTTACATAAAAGTTCAGGAATATATTTTATATATGATACCCGTCACACGTGTTTGGAAGTTGTAAGATCTAACCTGTTCTGCCTTTTTTTGAAGTTCGATTGTAACGGTAAGAAATACGATGGCTGAACAGTGTACAATATAAGCATGGTCATATTTGTAATTGTGCATTTAATTTATATAATATAATATAATATATAAATCAAGTTGCTTATCCTTTATATATGAAACATATCTTAGTCAACGAATGAAAATAAGACAAAATAACAAGTTGGTTAAAGACACTTCTACATTTTTAAACAATTGAAGAATACAGTCGACATGAAAAAAAATATGGAAGCATAAACCTTATGATTTTGGTTGGAGTGCGTAATTTACTGGTCAAGATTGAAACTATAGAATGAAGATATAAGAAAATACTTAAAATATCAACAAAATATAGAACAGGTCAGATCGCCAGGGTGTTCCGAGTAATTCTGAGTGTATCACAGCATTTTTTAGCAGCTGTATATCCTTAAAAATATCAAGGAAAAAAATGATACATTTCAGAGATGTACTAATAGAAACCAGAAAATTCCTATGATTTAGGCGGCACATATTAAATTTTATTCCACGGAACTATTGTTTCCAAACTAATGTTTATATCATATATACGTCCAGTAGTACAATGATTTGGCTCATAAAAAGATTTTACCGTTCCCTAAAAAAGCAACAAAATTTGCACAAAATAAAAGAGTTATCACCCTTTTTTCAATTAATTTCAATTCTTTCTGTGTAACGTTTTAATTTATCTTCAACCGTTAAAGTTCACCAAAAACCAGCATTCAACTTGAGAAAGGATGCATTTGCGATATAAATAGGTGTTTTTTTTTTAAAACAAACGATTTCATAAGGCCTTGTTCTGTATACTGTAATAAGTGTTGATAAACTTATCATCGATTCGGAAGAAGACTAAATAATAATGTTATTCATATTGTAAATTTTAAATTTTATGCATTAAGTTCGTAATTTGAAAAGTAACAATTTCGAAACGAATGCGCAAAAACCGCCTGGAAGGCTAATCTGTCAATAAAATAGCATTTGTTCACCCTTCTGCCACTTATTTTATAATGACACCCAGCTTTAACCAAACAAAGATTGAAACTGAAAGTGTGTATATATTTATTCTTTCTACAAGAAAAGGGATTTCTTGGTTAACGCTGGATCTCAACATGCATTTAACAAAAAAACTTAAAATCGCTTCAAAATTGACCATCCAACTTTACCTGTACATGTATCATGTGACCTAGCTGTCACATGATTAAGCATTTGGCCTCCCGCGTAATATTCACTGAAACCCTAATTTACACTGTAGCAATTGGGTAGATATACTAATTAAACAGCTTTTATCTCAACTTTATGCCAAAGAATGAAATAAAGTTTGAAATTATCTTTGATCAGATGTCAATTTTGATATTGCTACTGCTATTGACATGCATACATGTACGTTAATACACTTACTTTGAACCGCGTCAGTTTCCTTTACGTGGTCATTTTTCTATGGATGTGATATTTGAATGTAATAGTTTCAACATTTGTTTGCTCTAATATCCGTATAAACCTCCGTATTATGATTTACTTATTGGTTGATTGTAGAAAAAAAACGAAAGGCTTCAAATAAGCTCGCATAAGAAACCTGTAGGACGCTGTCTAAATATTATTGTATTTGTAATAAATGTTGAAACATATTTTATTCCCTCATGCAACCCGGCAAAGTTTGAAACACTTTTATAACATCAAGCGCGAATAAAGCTTTTTACTCGCTCCAGTTTTCAATTTTGAAAGTAGGAAAATTAAAAAGCCATTTGCTTTGTTTGCCTGTAAAATATCCAGGGTTTGGGTATTTATCTATTGCCATAATTAACCACATTTACATATAACAAAGTTTTTTTTTCAAGACTGCTTTCTCTATCCGGGAAAAAAAACTTCTCAATACATATACATTTACAATGTGCACATAACTTTGCAATATCGAATACATGTCCTTACAAGTATAAAAGATGTATAAAATCTTGTTGCTTAAATTTCTTGCATATAAAGTAAATTATCTAACATTTCTTACGTATTTAGTGTACAGTTCCACATAGGCCAAAAACATGTAGACACTTGAAATACTCGTATTTTTTCAAAACTTTGAAATACTCGTATTTTTTCAAAACTGTTGTCTGTTGTTCTTTGATGCACATCTAAGGCGGAACATGAATGCACATGTGCATTCTTCACGTTAATGTGTAAATATCTGTGCTTAATATCCTACATGTAGTTTCAGTATTTGTTCTGACAGGTCTTATATAATATTTGTGCCAAGCGGTCCTGTCGTGCTAATTGTTATCTACAGTAAATCTTTTTGTCTTTTCGAATACTAAATGTAAATTTTAGCGTATATATTTCATGTGAACGACGTTTCAGTCAGCTGCATCCTGCGTTACGTTTGTATCAAAATTGTGTTATCCGCCTCTTGAAAATCTTGAGAGAAGCAGGCGTGTCCCGGTTGGTGGATTTGATGGATCGTGACAATGCCTTATATGTTGTCAGGTTACATAAGCATGGCCTGACCTTGAACCGTGAACCATCTGAGGTTTATTGGTATGAATATCCACGCAACCGATGTCGGGAGGTTTATTACCTATAAAAATGCATTTATTTAAAATTTCCCACATTAATTTACTATTATTCGTTATCATAAATTCTAATGAAAAAGTTTCATTTTTTATTTTTTTCATTTATATGTATTAAAACTTCGCATTTATTGTAAGAATTGTTGATTTAACTAAAAGTAATGATAAGTTTATCAATAATGAATTCTGAATGTATTTGCTTATCATGTTTCAGGTATTGTACTCAGAAAACATTTAACACATTGCTCGGGGGTCTGCCTGTCTGTCTGTCTGTCTGTCTGTCTGTAGTTAAGCACGAGAAACATTAGTGACGTTTAACTGGTTATAAATAAATATATAGTCACTCCTGCAGTGTAATCATGTAGTTTAGGAGGAAACGGTAACACATGATTTGTATATTTGACCAATCTCTATTGATTCTGTTTTCAGCGGAACATACTCTTAGACTTAATGATCAAAAAATTTTATACAAGTTTGATTCAAGTAAAACGCTCTTTTACGAAACAGGAGACAAAATCATTAATTGCTTGAAGCTTTATAAAATGTAGAAGTAAAGGTACGAATGCAATCATTCTTTGAAGGGCAAAGTGGGCGACTGGATCAAATCGAAACTACCCAACGAAAAATTATATCAGGAACTGAAAATAGGTTTATAAATAAATATATGCCTTCTTAATTTGAAGCTTCAAAGTTCAATTCAGGCGCAGACAAAAGCGCTACATAAAACATTTTTTTTCTAGAACGCAAAACCATTAAGTATTAACATTACGCGTATGATATGGCAAAATATTGTGTTATCGGAAGTCCATTCATCGTACATATTAATTGAAAAAAACACACACAACAGATCAACACTAAACAGAAGAGAAAAATTAATTCGTCATACTTTTATGCCTTTAAGACCAGATTATCACTACTAAGGTTTTGTTTATAAATCTGAATCTTTATATTTTGATGTTTAGAATTGAAATGAAATGTCATGGTCTTAGTGCACGATTTGCTTTTTCTAATGTTTCAAAAAAAGATTTTGCGCACGCTCTCTTGGCATTGTGTCCATTTCTCCAATGATTTATGTAATAATTAGAACGGGGGCTATATTGATATATTTCTTTCTCACGATGACTTGTACCGAGTCTGCCCTTTTCAGTTTCGACTTAGTAGTTTTTTAGGTGCTGCATTTTTTGGAATTGTTTGGAATTTACGTACTCAAGGAAAAGATATTTAGTTTATTGCTTTCTCATGATGACTTGTACGATGTCTCCCTTTTTAGGTTTGTTGCTCATCTACTTTCTGTTTTCCGATCGACTTAGAAGTTTTCTTAGTTGCTGCATAATGGCAATTGTTGTAACCTATTTATCAGCTTCTACTGCAGGGAATGCTAAGGTATAATTATATAATACTTCTGCATGACGAATTGTACTGTGGCTTCATTTCACAGTTTGACTGAAATGGTTGAGGGTGGGTATTCTTTGTTCGACGTAGCGTGCAACATCGTGTTGTGTATTTCTCTCCATGAAGAGAATTTGCATTTGAAAACAAGATTACAAGATATAATACACAGTTTTGTTTTGGTTAGGAATATCCTGTTAACCCGTATAAAGATATTTATACAAACGATGAACCATTTGAAACACTTATTTAATTAAATAAGGTAAAGGTGTGTACATCTACGGTGAGTATATTCATTATTACTCAACATTATTAAGGAGATATTTATGCCCTGTTTTTTTAAGATTATTAAAATAACATTTTTGTTACTGTATATTTTCAATTTATCAATAATAATTTATTCAAACGTTTGGAATCAACAACAGTATAAAGATTTCAACTGCTATACATACTTACATGTATTTTATGGTTGATGGAATTCCTGGTGGAATAGCTTCAAATCTCCATCGTTTACCGTTACATGAAAAGGAATACGTACTACAGGAACATCGTGGGTCACAGCACAACACATTGTAAACAGAGAGGGTAAATATAAACAGCTTCATAAACATCTTATGACAGCCTGAAAAAAAAAATCGTCATATTTAAAAAAGAAGTACATGTAAATTAAATTTGTTTTTGTATTTTCTAGAATTGAACTTTATCTAAAACATTTTACAGACGCGAAATTCAATAAAAATAGAATTTTTACGCTTTAACAATTTTTGATAAAATCGATTGTTTTTTTTTCTTTTAACATTAAGTGGTAAGAAAATTACATTGGTAGATGGGAAATTCCGGAGCAACCATGACTTTAAAAAAGAATGTTGCATAATCTGTGTTACCTATGTACTAATTCGGTAAACCTGTCTATATTTAAACAGTCTAAAGTAGATGAAAAGACGAAAAAAAACAGAGGAACTGAATGGATAAATTTTCATTTTGTCGTAGTCAAACTTGTGCTATAAACGTGATCATTGTCGAAATATTGTCTTGATTATTTGTATAAAGTCGTGATGCAGCAAGTCCTCGAATACAACGAAATGAATTATTAGTAATGATACTTAATGAAAGTGATAGCATTTATAATGAGATTGACGAATACCTTATAGTATGCTAAGCAAATAAAATACCGTATGAAAAAACTTATAGCAACCATTTTTTACATTGCTCGGAAAAGTACAGACTGCTTATTAAGGCATTATTTGTTTTGCTGCAGACCTCCGGTTCCAGTATGTTGTTTGTGGTCACTGTTGAAAACGTTGATTTAATTTATTTGCGTAGTTCATCATTTTACCAAATTCATTTAGCTCTGAAATTTATTTGTTTGTTTGTTTGGTTTTTTTTCCTTCTTAAGCTTACTCACAAAAAATATAAGTTTGTTAAATCTGTTGAAAATTATTTATGCATATTGTATTGCAATGTACGGTAAGAAATTAACTGTAATAAATGCGTTAAACACGATAAAATACCTGGTACAAGTCATCGGAAATGTCTGTACCATTTTATTTTTTCCATTATTCTTACTGTCTGCTTAACTAAGGATATTACCGTGATATCATAGGAATGAATGGCATTTTGTTTTTGAAAGTTAGTTTATCATGTATCATATTAGGTGAGCCGGCAAGGGCGAGCCCTGCTTTTAACCAGCGATAAAGTCACCATCTTAAGAAAAATGTCATTTAATTCTTTTATCGGTCGTTTGATATTTATGAAAGAAAATGATGTTCGTTATCTGAAATATATCAAAGATATTATCCAAAAGCATCAGTTAAATGATGAGTATTTTATCGGTTGTCAACTGATCGTCATGGTTTGGGATACTGTCCAGTCCCTACATGCGTCAGTTGATGAAGCGATGTCACATGGATATGTTGGCACACCACAATTTGTTAACACCTGTTTTGCATAATTATCAGCATTATTTTAAGGATTGTATAAATTCTACATTGGTGAGTTACGATTTTTCCAGTTCATTTGAAAATGAAATCACTCTTGTGTAGTAAAAAAATGCTTAAAGCCCAAAGGGCGATAAGCATTGTTTACTCGAATATATTGAATATGCTTCTTATTTTGTTAAAAAAAGAAAAGAAAAAGAAAATTTAGGCTTTTTTACAGAGTTTGAAGAATTTTTGGAGCGTACGTAATGTGTATTTTTTATTTTATACTACAGCTGAATACTTTCCTTCTTAGTCAGTGGAATATACAGGAATACATTCGATAGCTTGGATTCTTTGTGATATTTTAACAATCAGTTGTTTAATAAATATTTATTCTGTTACAAAAAAATGGTTTTATAAAAGACCATATCTGAATATTATCTTTTTTTTAAACAGAAAGAATTATCGTTGAATTTTTACCTTAAAAATTACTATTTTTTTTTCACAGTGAACGTTACAGTAAAGAGCATCCTGACTCTGATGTACTGAAGGGAAAGGTAAGGCGAAAAAAGGCCCTTGTACATGGTTTCATGTTTAATATTTATAACAGTATTTAATTTGTGAAATTTAAATACCAATTTACAGAATAAGTCATTTTCTCAATGTTTTTTGCAGAAAAATTATCATGAAAATAAGTAATAAGCAAAAGCCTTCTTTGTAATTTGTTTCCGATACAGATGCTTCCCGCTCATCATCTTCTAAACTTCGCCGAGGTCAGATGAGACACGTTTATGTCCAAACAAAAAAAAATATACACAGAGTTTTTTGCTGACCAAACAAGACAGATGAAACAACATGCTTATTTCTAGCCTCGTTGTGGCTGATGAGACACGTTTGTGTGCAAACAAGAGAGATCTTTGTGCATACTAAGTAGATGATTAACAGTACTTATGTCTAGCTTCATTGAAATCAATGAGAAGCGTTTTATGTGCATTGGTGATAAACAGTGTCTGTGTCTTACCTCATTTTAGCCGGTAAGAGACGTTTTGTGTGCAAACTAGAGAAACACGGCAACAATACCTAGCCTTATTGTAGCCGATAATACAGTTTATTTGAAAACTAGAAAGATGATACACAGTGATAATACCTAGCCTCATTCAGCCGGTGAAACACGTTGTATGTGCATACCAAGTATATAATAATAAGTGGTTATGTCTAGCCTCAGTGTAGCCGGTAAGACACGTTTATTTGCATGTCAAATACATGAATAGTGCTTATACATAGCCTCATTGTAGTCTATATCACACACCTATGCATATATCGCATACCGTTTATCACGCCCCAAGACCCATATTGCATACCTTTTATCACACCCCTTCACCTTCAGCTTTTTTGACTGAAACTATTGGCGTACATCAAAATTTAGCGTACGAAATAATAAACTTTCGACTAGACGCTTTATACCTATAATGAATGTATCAAAATATCTGATCATCCCAGGCATGTTTTTGCTTTAGGTTTTGGTCCTTTTTAGTAAATAATATGATGAAAAGATTCTACCTTACATAAAATTTCAAATTTACTTTCACAAACGAATAGAAAACGCAATGTATCTCTAATATTTGTCTTCATATGTATTAAGTTTATTGTTGTTGTTTTGCTTTTCTTTTGCTTAACTACCCTTTGCAGGTTGTATATACAATACCCGTTCGTGAGTTGATTAATAGCTGTGATTAATTTTAGTTTAAAGTACGAGGCCGACGTTACATGTTACTGAAATCGATCGAGGTTGACCACGAGCGACAATATCAGTCAGTTAAACGTGAAACTCCTGCATTTAAGACAAGAACCACACTCTGATACTGCATTCTGAAGCCCAGCCAACTAGTGATCTTAAGAAATAAGATGTTGTTTGGGCTTCCCTATAGGAGAAAAAGAGGCAATTTTCATTTTTAAGTCCTTCTTACACATGTATGAGTAACTTGACCATAGGATGGAAACTTTCTTTGATCCGCCTATGAGTGATTTTTACCACTGTGAAGTATTGCTAAGATTTGAAGTGTCCATGAAACCTAAAAATCGTCTAAAACAGTAAAAGATAAATACAAAAAGACATCCAAAATAAAATAGTATGATCATTACTGCAACATAAGCAAATTGTGTTTTACATTTTCTTAATTTGATGTTGTTTGTATAAATTAAAGTGTTAATGAAACTGCGATAACGAAACAATGCTTCCGAGGTGTGTAATTTAATTTTTATTTTTAAGTTAACATTATGTCAGATGGAAAATATTTTCTCGACATAGTGCAATACAGAATTACTAGTTAAGAGTAAAATGGAAGAGCTTAAGTTCTTGGATCTGTAAAATTAAGGCATATTGAAAAGTAGTGAATCATGCTCAGGATAAAACACATGCATTTGACAATTTAGGCACATAGTTTATGGTCTAATGAAGACAAACTAACAGTTTGTTGGTCAAAGATACAATAAAGTGATGGAAGGAAAGTGAGTTATCTCCATTCATTGATGAAATTGCCATGCATTTCATATAATAACTGCCTATAATTAGAAACAAATGTCATTTCTGCATTTAAGACATCATTTATACCATTTTGAATAAGATTTCGTGGGCAGACGTGTGTTTATCCCCACATCAATGGCATCATGACAAAAATATATCCAAATGATATCTTAAATTAAAACATAGCATAGCACAATGAAGTAAACCAAAACAAAAAAACAAAACAAAAAAGTGTTTCCCATATTGCCCAATTCCTTTTCAAGTGAGAGTACACATAACTATTAAATTGCTGTGATATTTTGGCAAAATCTTTGGTTAAAGGTGTCTATGGTGCGATTTTGATTTTTCTGAAAATTTGGTCTCATTTTGTTGAAATAAAGCTGTTTGGAGGCAGTCCGCACAGAACTTTCAAGAGTTTTATCATAAAAAGTCCATACTTTTTTTAAATCCTTGGTGTGTGGAGGTTCAAGTCATTTATAAGTAATTTAGTGATTATTGTTATAACATCCAGTAGCCATGGTAACATACTGAAATAATATTATTGAGTTTTAGTACAAATCAGGGATGCCTTTACAAAACTAACAGCCAAATACTACGTTTTATAAAAATATCAGCCATTAAGACACTACCACAGGATGAAAACACGCATGAAGTAGGTAAGAAAAGGGAAAAATAATAAGACCTTTTCGATTTATTCTCGCGCAATTTTAGCTCCAAAAGTTTGTGCGAAATAAGGTATTTTGAAAATCAGCCATCTGATGCTGAGGAGAGAACCTAATACGGCAGGGGACTGACACGTTCCGGATACAATTCTTCATTTAAATTACACCTGTTTACCATTACATATATTACATCTGTCTATGTATAAATGCTTTACTACATTTAAACAATATATCCACCAAACTTTAACCTTTAATATTAAGTTTTACAAAATTAGGCCGGGTCTATTTGGTGAGCGAAACAGTGCGTCTTAATGTAACTGTATAATGCACCTTAACGCACTGCCTGCGTATTTCTATCAGATTTCAATAAATCTAGATTACGGTTTTTTAATGTGTTAACTTCAGACTAATTAATTTTTGATAAAATCTTTTGATTGCATCTCCGATTATTTCAAAATCCTTTTTAACATTTTAGCATCCATTTGTATTTTTTTATCCTCAAGAAGATATTCTATTCCATTTTCATACCGTCTTGATGTTTTTATACGGTCTGTCAACACGGACGTAAGTAAGAAGTACGACTAATACTACACTAATGGACTGGTGACTCATTTTTCCATGAAAATTCAATCAATACAGAGATCGAGTGCTACCTGGTATAAAATTGTACATTTTAATAATCGTTCTATTCCGTTAGTTTTTATATTCTATGTATGAGTGAAGAAGTATTGATGGTAGTGATAACTTCGAAAATGTTTTTCATCTCAAAATAGTAACCAGGGATGAATCAATGACAAGAAATGGTTCATAAATTGAGCCTATCCAATGTCTTGATTCATATTAACCTACCCGTTGGAAAAGCTGCAGAAACGTATCCGGTGGAAACTAGCCTTAACCTTATCAGCAAGTACACATCAAATGAAGTTTGCTCAAAAGACCAATAATAAAACATATTGGCAATGTCTATGGACAAGGCGACGTCGACTCGACTATGACGTCTCCGATCAATGAAATACCATCAGTATTGAACGTTTTGACAGTAATTACATCTCGCCTTATGAGGTTCACTGTGATATTTCTGTTTCGACATCAAAACTCCTGTTACTATCGTATAACATGTTTTAAATACCTATATGATCAAATAAAAAAATGGCATCATCCTTGTTAACTGAAACAGCTACTCGTTTTCTGTCGTTGACAAACATAACAGCTTTTAGAAACAAATTTATTAATATAAGTATATTTGTTAAAGCATGAAGGATTAATAAATCTTGAAGATTGTAATCAGAACTTAAGATTCAATGATTAAAAGTAGTAAAAGTTGTCTATAAGCCTCTTTAAATGCATAAATGTTACTTTACTTTAGTGAATTTTAAACCTTTTACATCACAGGTATTTTGTTTTACAAGCACAACTAAACTACAAAAAGCTATGTTATACAACCTCATAAAAAGCAAGTTGGTATAAAGAGAACATGTCTAAATTAAAATCCCTTTTAACGTTAAACTATGTTCGACTACCAAATATCAAAATCCATTTGAATAAGTATAAAGGACTTTAAAAAGTGTTTGTTCAGACAGTTTTTTTTTTCTTATTTTTCGGCGTCTGGTTTAGACTTGTTCCACACAGAGCCACTTATAACATTATCACCTTACACAATGACACAATAATAATACAGCGGTAAAACTATGCTTTTTCTAACAGATAACAATAAAAACAATATTTTTAATAGGTCAGATAACATATTTGATTTAAGCAAAACAACTTTTGAACACGAGGAGCTTCAGCGCGAACCCCTAAAGGGTTATCAAATAAAATCAAAATCAATAAAAATAAACATGTACATTTTATCCACTGTACTTGTAGGGACTTTATATTACACTCCCTAGTACTGGGGAGTCAGGAGTAAAGTTCCGTAAAAAAAGAGGTGAAATCAATATTTCATTGAAAATCGTAATAGGAACAGTTTAAATCTTAGAAAATGAATTTAATTTACTTTATGTAAAAAGTTCAATCTTATATGACAGAACATAATGAAATATGTCTATCTTCGAACAGAAGAGGTGTGTGTCGTGGATAGTCTAGTCTTCATACTTGTAATAGTTTCCGATAGTGTTTATCATTTTCTTCTCGAAATGGTTTAAATTGTTACAACTTTAAGTTTACATTCGCTGGCAAGCCAAAACATTCAACATTTTCACCCTCATTTGTGGATCTCATGCCACAAATACAGAAGCCCCACGCATTTCAACCACTCGATTTATGAATTGAGAACCAGTGACGTAACACGTTAATGTGACCACATGGCTAATTAAAATTCGTATATAATATATATATATATATATATATATATATATATATATATATATATATATATAATATAAAATATATATAGCCTAGCTGGCCGAGTGGTCTAGGGCGCTGGACTTTGTGCAGGCGGTGTTGCCATAGATGTCACAGCAGTACGAGTTCTAGTCCCGCGGAGGGAACGACCAAAAATTTGCATCGCAAATTTGACAGTTCTAACATCGTTGGGAATTTCTCAGACCTTTCTATACGTTTATATATCTTCCCAGTATCAATTTGATCCGATGGAGCAGTGTAGCAAATAGAGTCGTCACATTCTGAGACGACGTTATATATATGTATGTAATCTTTTGTTTACTAAGTAAATTCTTACCGTTTTAGAAACGTAAGCAGTAAAGTTTCTACCATGAATTTTCCTGTTAAGCAACGTAGGAAACTTAATTTCTCTACGATGAATACAAAATGGTACAAGGAAGATGTTATGCTTGAATAACGAAACAAAATTATTTCTGATAGGTAAATAAATGTATATTCTAATTGTGGTATTTAAAGACGACGGAAAATGCCAAGGATCTACATAAATCAATAACTCCTTTTATATGTACTGAATGGAAACGATTAATATGGTTGTTTGTTTGTTTGTTGGGGTTTAACGTCCGAGCAGCAATATTTCAGCTATATTCAGACAATGAACATGAAATGGATGATAAAATGAACATGAAAAGATAAAAAAAGGATGGGTCACAAGGACAATAGGGTCGACAAATTATGATTGCCACTGGAAAAAGGGGGATGGGTAAGGTCGGGCAATTTAGCCTCCTGTGGCGGAGCGCAAAGGTTCCTACTCCTATCGAATACCACGGCAGGGTTCTTTAACGTGCGAGGAACGTGGCATCTTTCCCAACACGGTGCACCACTATGGTTTGCGGTCAGGTTTTCCGTATTATAGCCTGACAACCCCAGCATGCAACACGCCAGGGGTACCCCATTCCACCACCTGGGGCACACATCCCAGTTGCTCTGTGGGCAGAGCGCCTAGCCCCCGGCTAGGTTTCTGAGCACTATTTAGTCGCCTTTTACGACAAGCTTAGCGCTGCTGCAGGCCTATTCTTTTAACACCCGGACCTGCACGGGGGACGATTAATATGACTGACGTATCAGATCATTTGCGTTAAAAAGACTATTATATGTTTTAAGGGCGTAATTAACCTCCAATTAACGGTAGAAAAGATGTGAATGATTTCTCGTCTAAGTGGAGGCAGGCATAACCTGTACGAATGAATAAGTAACTTGCCATCGAAACCAGGCGTTAACAATACCTACACCTCATGCTCTTGTATTAAAAGTGAGTAAAGGCCATTTTTTCATGCACCTGTAATACGGTGGTCAGCAAAAAAGCAAAGGTTCTGTTTAGCATGAAAATTATTTCGTGATAAAAATTGTGTACGGTAAATCTGATGCTAATTTAATTTGGACTCTTTTTTTGTAAGAATTGACCCATAAAGTGATGATAATTGAAATGTAATGTTTTGTTTACTTTCCTTATTGCCTGCCTATGTGCAAACATTTTGCTGATCTGTATTATTTGTTTTTATATGTCAGATTTTGTGAATAATTCGTGTCCACTTTTAAAATGAGAGTATAGATTTTAAACTGAAAGACCTAGCCAATTAGTTTGGTTTGTTTTTGTTTTTGGGGTTTTTTTTCAGATAAAGACTATCATCAGTATATCGTTGTTGGGAATAATGGCGTTGGTTTATGGGATGTGCATGTTCAACTTATTCGATTATAAAATCCGCATTTTAATTCATCTCATTTGATATGTAAAAACTTTTCAAAGCTGTGCTAACATTAAAACAATTTTTACCTCACGGTGCTACAGAGACAGCAGACGAAAATGTCACCGAGATAGTAAAAATAAATGCCAAGACAGTTGTTCCAGATCTAAATGAGGGAGAAATGATCAAATCACACCGTGTCGAAAAGAACCGAACTAAAAACACAAAACCTAAGACAAATAATTAAAAGACAAAACTACCAAACAGAAAATACTTAATGCTAGGTAAGACCTGAAGGATGGTGCGCACTACATCGATATCCTCATTAATGAAGATCTCACAAAGCCGCGTAATATCATAGAGTATAAATGTAAAGCAATGCTGTATTTTGAGTGGATATTTTTGTGGTGACCCGAACATTTCATTGAATGAAAACGAAGTACTGTTTGTGAACGTAGCATTTTAGTATATATAAAATCCAGTTAAAAAGAAGTAAATCGTAAAGCTTGGCTTTAAAACCAGGGCAATTTCAATATGTATAGGCAGATGTTAGCTAATACTGATTGGGACAATATTCTGAACTCAAATGATAAAGAATAATATAATATTATATATATATATGTATATATATATATATATATATATATATATATATATATATATATATATATATATATATATATAATATAATATAAAATATATCTGGCCGAGTGGTCTAGGGCGCTGGACTTTGTGCAGGCGGTGTTGCCATAGATGTCACAGCAGTACGAGTTCTAGTCCCGCGGAAGGAACGACCAAAAATTTGCATCGCAAATTTGACAGTTCTGACATCGTTGGGAATTTTTCAGACCTTTCCATACGTTTATATATCTTCCCAGTATCAATTTGATCCGATGGAGCAGTGTAGCAAATAGAGTCGTCACATTCTTAGACGTTATATATATATATATATATAATCTTTTGTTTATTAAGTAAATTCTTACCGTTTTAGAAACGTAAGCAGTAAAGTATCTACCATGAATTTTTCTGGTAAGCAACGTAGGAAACTTAATTTCTCTACGATGAATACAAAATGTTACAAGGAAGATGTTATGCTTGAATAACGAAACAAAATTATTTCTGATAGGTAAATAAATGTATATTCTAATTGTGGTATTTAAAGACGAGGAAAATGCCAAGGATCTACATAAATCAATAACTCCTTTTATATGTACTGAATGGAAACGATTAATATGGTTGTTTGTTTGTTTGTTGGGGTTTAACGTCCGAGCAGCAATATTTCAGCTATATTCAGACAATGAACATGAAATGGATGATAAAATGAACATGAAAAGATAAAAAAAGGATGGGTCACAAGGACAATAGGGTCGACAAATTATGATTGCCACTGGAAAAAGGGGGATGGGTAAGGTCGGGCAATTTAGCCTCCTGTGGCGGAGCGCAAAGGTTCCTACTCCTATCGAATACCACAGCAGGGTTCTTTAACGTGCGAGGAACGTGGCATCTTTCCCAACACGGTGCACCACTATGGTTTGCGGTCAGGTTTTCCGTATTATAGCCTGACAACCCCAGCATGCAACACGCCAGGGGTACCCCATTCCACCACCTGGGGCACACATCCCAGTTGCTCTGTGGGCAGAGCGCCTAGCCCCCGGCTAGGTTTCTGAGCACTATTTAGTCGCCTTTTACGACAAGCTTAGCGCTGCTGCAGGCCTATTCTTTTAACACCCGGACCTGCACGGGGGACGATTAATATGACTGACGTATCAGATCATTTGCGTTAAAAAGACTATTATATGTTTTAAGGGCGTAATTAACCTCCATTTAACGGTAGAAAAGAATGATTTCTCGTCTAAGTGGAGGCAGGCATTACCTGTACGAATGAATAAGTAACTTGCCATCAAAACCAGGCGTTAACAATACCTACACCTCATGCTCTTGTATTAAAAGTGAGTAAAGGCCATTTTTTCATGCACCTGTAATACGGTGGTCAGCAAAAAAGCAAAGGTTCTGTTTAGCATGAAAATTATTTCGTGATAAAAATTGTGTACGGTAAATCTGATGCTATTTTAATTTGGACTCTTTTTTTGTAAGAATTGACCCATAAAGTGATGAGAATTGAAATGTAATGTTTTGTTTACTTTCCTTATTGCCTGCTTATGTGCAAACATTTTGTTGATCTGTATTATTTGTTTTTATATGTCAGATTTTGTGAATGATTCGTGTCCACTTTTAAAATGAGAGTATAGATTTTAAACTGGAAGACCTAGCCAATTAGTTTGGTTTGTTTTTGTTTTTGTTTTTGTTTTTTTTTTTTCAGATAAAGACTATTATCAGTATATCGTTGTTGGGAATAATGGCGTTGGTTTATGGGATGTGCATGTTCAACTTATTCGATTATAAAATCCGCATTGTAATTCATCTCATTTGATATGTAAAAACTTTTCAAAGCTGTGCTAACATTAAAACAATTTTTACCTCACGGTGCTACAGAGACAGCAGACGAAAATGTCACCGAGATAGTAAAAATAAATGCCAAGACAGTTGTTCCAGATCTAAATGAGGGAGAAATGATCAAATCACACCGTGTCGAAAAGAACCGAACTAAAAAACACAAAACCTAAGACAAATAATTAAAAGACAAAACTACCAAACAAAAAATACTTAACGCTAGGTAAGACCTGAAGGATGGTGCGCACTACATCGATATCCTCATTAATGAAGATCTCACAAAGCCGCGTAATATCATAGAGTATAAATGTAAAGCAATGCTGTATTTTGAGTGGATATTTTTGTGGTGACCCGAACATTTCATTGAATGAAAACGAAGTACTGTTTGTGAACGTAGCATTTTAGTATATATAAAATCCAGTTAAAAAGAAGTAAATCGTAAAGCTTGGCTTTAAAACCAGGGCAATTTCAATATGTATAGGCAGATGTTAGCTAATACTGATTGGGACAATATTCTGAACTCAAATGATAAAGAATAATTTGTGAACGATGTAACCAGATGTATTTTACATGCAGCGGACTCGTGTATTCCGAATCGTTATGTAATTATTTGAAAAATGAGCCCTGCATAGCTTACATGTGATATGAAAAAAAGTATTCATGCTAAGGCAAAACGTTCTGACTGGAATAAATTAAGAAAATTAAAAAAATAATGTGACGTCACAAGTTAGACTTGCCCTGAGAAATATCGTTCAGATTTACTAAGTCGTTTGTCAGCCAAATCTTAATGGACAATCTGTAATAAGATATCAAGTATCAAACAGTTTCATTCATACGTACCACAATTACTGATTGGTGGTTAATATTCGACGAGATCGACAGAGTAATCAGTCTTAATGACTACTTTGCGCTGCCGAGACACCATTAGATGACACAAAAGCTACACTTCTTGACATTACAATCTATCAAGAACATAAATGAGAAATATCGTTTTAGATGAAAATAATGTCGAAGTTGAACTATCCCAGTACTTAGCGTTATTTCAAAGTGTATGGAGAGATGTGTATGCAAACATGTACAAAACTTTTTAATACAAAATAAAATAATTAAATCCAGCGAATCAGAGCTTACTAGGGGCGACTCTGTCATGAACCAGTTGATATGTTTGTTCGGCGATATAGGGAAAGCTTTAGGTAACGGGAAAGTAATAAGAGTTGTTTTTCTGACATAAGCAAGGCATTCGGCCGCGTATGGCACAGAGGTCTTTTTTTAGACCTTGTTGTTTTTGTTATTTTTTAATGATATTGTAAAAGATATAAATGCCTTTGTTAAACAGTTTGTAGATGACACGAGCATTTATATAACAGTAGCCAACCCCGCAATCGCTGCTGACATGCTTAATACCGATCATGAAAAGATTTCTAACCGGTCAAATCAGTGGTAAGCTAAATTTAACTCGCAAAAGACGGAAACGATAACCATATCCCATAAAACCGTTTAACCAATACATCTGTTTCTATGCATGTCCATAACATTCAAGCAGTTGCTCCTCATGACCATCCTGAATATATTGTGTAGAAAGCTTTTACTAAACTTACTAATTTTTTTGCTCTTGAAGGTGCGTTTGTCCTTGACAGGTATGTCTTGGAAAAATGTACTTTTCCTCTTACTTTTCATACAAATTAGAGTTATGTATGGTGACGTCATTTGGCAAAACCGCATCCAATATCTAGTCAACAAGTTAGGGGGTGTTCAGATAAAACTTATGCGCATTATCTAAGTTATTAGAAACATTTTATCTAAGTACGGTTTTGGAGACACTTTCGTTCAGAAAGGACAAACATCGACTTTGTGTTACATAAGATTATAAACATGGATTCCCATAGTTATTTATGTGATCTTGTTCCTAATTTAGTTCGTTATCCACACGGTCATTTTACTCAGCAAGATTATTAAATTGTTCATTTTGGTACACGCACAAACTTGTACTCTGAATACTTTCTGCCTTCGACTCTCCCACTGTTGAGCAGTTTTTCATTGGATACACGAATGTCTGGTTCATTAAGCATATTTATAAGTAAGCAAGAGTCTCATCACAATTTATGTAAAAAAAATGTCATTATACAGGGACAAGACGAGAACAAATTCTACATCCAAGTCTTTGCATGGAAGCATAAGGAGCATCTGTTTCTTCGAAATTTTGTAGACTTGCCAAAATGTTCAAATTGTTATGTCAAATCAACCAATCAACCTATTATATTTTTCAATGTCATAAGTACGTCTAGCCTCGTACTATAACTTAAAACACACTTAATTACCCCATCGATATAAATTTGTTAGTGCATGTGTCAGATATTCTAACATTGGATGAAAATATTTATGTATTTACGCTTGTTCAAATATACATATATATACAAAATAATATTATTTTTCTTTATATTTAATTTCTTTAATAAAAGTTTGTTTCCGAATCCTGTTTGTCAAACTTTGTTTGAGGTCTATTATGTACATATGTTTGATATTCATATATAAAATATGTTTAAACTGAATCATACATTATATCAAAGCTTGCGGAAACTACTATCTAAACTGTGGTTGACTCCTAACAATAAATCTTTTAGAACAAGGTTATGTTACTACAAGATTAAAGTTATCACTACAAAAGTTTTATGGTCTTTATGTTTATACCAAGAGAATCTTTTGTTACACGTGTCATTGTTTTGCTCTCCTCATTCGTTTACCCCGGACGAGACATTTATGATAAATTGGTTGAGTGTTATTTTTTTTTAAAAGCAGAGGATTCTTGCCTTACTGGTGCAACTGGTTCATGCGCCAAGCTTGATATGGAGTCCGGGATATTTACTTTTGTTTCTTTGTACATATTTTGTTTTGGTTATTTTTTTTTAATTTTTATCTTCTTCATATGCATCAGATTTGATCAAATTGATTTGATTTCTATTATTTAGTTTAGGATCATATAGATTTATGTCGTTTATTGTATCATTTTTTCTTAATTTTTTGCTCTTCAATTTGAATTTTATGGGTCTATGTAAACATCTTTTAAACGATGTGTTTTTCACATCAAGGTGGATTCAATCCTAGTAAATTCCATACATAATATAGCTAAGTTTACCATGTATGAAAATCGTGGCTGTCAAAACCTGGTGATTCAAAGGAGTTCGTGGTAGCAAAACAGGGATGGAGCAAAATTTTATTTCAAATTCAATATAATTTCACAAACACATGTTGATACAGATCTCACCTTTACACATGGAAATGGACTTGAACAGAATAAATTTGATAGCCCCAATTGTGTATATTGTTGATGAAAATCGAAGTTGCTGAATTTGAACTTAATTCTACACACACCCATAGTTTACATCTAAATTAACTAGACTCAGTTGTAAATGAGGTAGATATATTTTATACAAACTTTATTATGAAAATTATGAAAAGAAAACGGAAAATACTTTACACCGTTTTGTTCATCATTTTGTTCAATACAAACCCAACTCCAATAATTAACGTGATAGTAAACAGTACAATCCCAATCCTATCAATAGCGACAGAAAAGGACTGCCACAACACAGTGTTCCTTGGTTCTGTAGTATAAACAGGGTCCCTTGGCTCCTTAGTAAAAACTGCTTCGTCTTTTGCATGAACCTAAAGTACATAAACAGTTTGATATTAATAGCTTTTTGAAGCTTAAAATATACATGAGATGTATTTATTGTGGCGTATTTGTAGTCAAAACAAATGCCAAACATGCAATGATACATTAAAAGCAAACTCTCGATTCCTCTGGTGTCGTGATACTTATTGAACATATTATAATATCAAATATTTTTTTCCCAACTATTTGTATTACATTAGAATGATGCAACATTAATACTGTTGACCCAAAACTTGCGCGGTCGTTTTATGTTCGCTATTTTTGCGGTAAAAAACTGTAAGCGAAATTAAAACTATCGTGAATATTTCTCCCAAGAGAATAAAAAAGCACTGTAAAAACCTCATATCACGTTATTTGCTAATGCACAACTAAGTAAATTCTTTTTTATTAAATTTGTTCTTACTTTTTTACCGCACAAGGAAGAAATCCAAGTTTTGTTTCCTGGGAGAGTCACTTGTGTGACATAACACAGCGGCCCCACAAGATAGTCTTTCATCCATCTTGACATGACACGTTCTCCACGATAATAAATGTTGATGACAATTACTTGTACGATGGTTGATACAGCAGACAAGCCAAGAATGAAGTTAAAAAAGAACACTGGAAAATAATTGATCAATTAACTGTATAAAAAGAACTGAAATAGACTGTTTTTTCATATTTTTTGTTATTTAGACGACAAAAATTAATGAGAAATGATATTTCATACTTTAGTCTTTGTTTAGTTGTTAATGATGAATGCAACCTTTTAAACCATAATGTATATCGTTTTTCAATCATTAATTAACCATTTAGTGTAATACTGCGAAACCTGTTTTAACCAAACCAATTTTGTACTGTATTTTTTGTTCGGTTAAGATAGGTGTTTGTCTTTTCAGGTTCAAAATACATTTAAATTGATTCGAATTGATTCAAAAATGCCTTATTTTGACAGATTTTGTGTATATTAGGAGTTCATTTCGGGCAGGGTTTTTTTTCTGTACAAAAGAATAAAAGAGGCAATAACGGTTTGCAAAATCAGATGAAATTTTTTTTATAACCAGGATTATAGTCTGATAAAATGTGTGTTTTGTTATTATCGAATTTTATACATGTTATCGTATGAGTCTATAGCAAATGATATACATTTCACTTACTGATCCATGGCGTAGCATCAGCAGAAGGTGGTAGTTTATCAGCGACAAGTAGCTGAAAGACAGACATTGCCAGCATAACCGTTATGACCAGTGACACCTTCTCGCCCGAGTCAACCGGCAGGAAGTATCCTAAAACCGTGAGAATGGTAATCATGATGGACGGAATTAGAATATTTGTGACGTAGTACGCAGGTTTTCTTTGAAGGTGGATGTAGAATGTAACATCAGGGTATGGAGCCGGGCAGCATATGTACACGATGGTGTGTCTTTTCGTTTCAACTTTCGGAATGATCCACTCCACATTAGGCTTCATGTTAGAAACGTCTCCTGGATTTGGATTCGGATAAATATCAATATCTAACCCATGGTGATTCCATGATCCAAAAATAAGTTCGCATATTTGCGTGTCGAATGGAAAATTGGCGACGTCAATTGGACATAGAGCTTGGAGAACAGATGGAAAGTTGTAATTGACTGTGCCATCTGAGAACACATGTGCTCTGTAATCTTTTATTCCAGGAAACTCCATTGATGTGCTGAGAACAGAAAAAGTTATCTAAAGTTAATTTCTTTTTACCTGAATTAAAATACTTTTTTTACTCTTCTGGTGTAAAGAGTGTCTGTAGTATTTAACGATAATTACATTTTTACAGTTCAATATGTATCGACAACCAATTCTAAATCGAACTTTAACGTGTACATTCATTTCATGTACATAATGTTTACCTCATTTATCTTGTAGGTTTTTGTGTTGGGGAGCTCACTTATTTTTGCCAGAATCTTACAGTATTATACTCACTTGCAACATGACGAATGCTGCTGACAGGGCAGGACATGCTCACCCTTTCGTTGGTGTTACTCCCGATTTATGTTAATATTGCTAGTGCTTGAATATTTGAGTGACGTCTTGTTTCCTTTGTCTTCAGTTTCATGTGTAATCTATTTTATTCGGTTCGCTACTTTTTGTATGTAGACCGGCTTCATGTTTCAGGCCATGATTTGGGATTTCGACGTATTTGAATTAATCAACTGCTGACGCTTTGGTATTTTTTGCTGATATTTTATTTTGTAATACTGTAAGCGCGATGGATTTTCGACAAATACAACTTTTTAAAAACATTATCAGTTCACTCTACTGTTCGATTCTGAAAGAACAAAATTAAACAATGTAATCTAACTTCAAATGAATTTCTTTAGAGTGACTATTTCAACAACGTTATACAAAATGTACCTATCATAAAGAGTTAGGTCAGGCATCCATATCCGTTTAATTGGTACAATTATGCTCTCTTTTCCTCCAAAGTCATTTGGGTCCCACTTTAGAAGACAATCATTCCATTTCTGTAAATAAATTATAATTTCTAAATATATGTTTTACTACAATTGATAGAGACTTAACTACTGTTTAATCAAATATATGTAATACATCTTTTTTTAATTTCCATTTATTCTCTTGCTTGTTTCTTCATAAGACAAAATGAATATCGTAAAACCGGAAATCTTTGCGGCTCTTTAATTTGTGGGTTATTTTGCAGTTGCCAATTCAAGAAATCGCAAAAATATGAATCGTAAAATTGCTGGTGGATCACAGGGTATTCCTCAACTAAGTATTGAGACTTTACCCACAAGTTTTAAAACTATCGTGAATATTTCTTCCAAGAGAATAAAAAAGCACTGTAAAGTAAAGTTATGTTACATTTGTATATATGGTTATGTATGGTAATACTATTCAAATAAAAATGTGGGGATACAATCAATGGCAAAAATATAGGAAAACACAAATTACAAAGATATGGTGAAACCGTCAACGGCTACAATATTGTGCAGATTCCCATAACAAAGATAAAAAGAATAACATTTTGAAATGATGACCACCATAATAAAATTCTACGAAAGAAACAATGAAATGAAAACAGAATACGTCCCCACTACATGAACACTTCCCGTCAACTAACAGAGTTTACATTGCAGATTAAATAAAAGTCTGTAAAGATTTTACAGATATGCTAGGAAAACAAAAGAGACAATTAAATTAACATTAAACAAAAAATAATGAAATTTAAATAGTCTGTAGGAGATTTATATATGAAACTCCAACAGACTATAGTAAATATTAAACCAAGCAACCAAGCATTTATTCTAATTTTTTTGTGATTTATATAACATTTATCTGATTTTGAAACCAATTATCAAGGTTGTTCAAACATTTTAATGTATATTTTCATGCTATATCATTTACAAGAATTTATTGTGCAACGATTATGTTCATGTAACAAAACTATATGGTACTAATTCGTTCGAGTTTTATTGAAATGGTGCAAACTAATGGTTATTTTCTTTTTAATTTGTAGAAACTCTGAAACACAAATTGAAATAATTGCTTTTAATCATACCATCTTGTATAAACAATACGACAAATATATTCCTGTTGATACTTCTAACTGGGAATGATTTTATTGCTAAAATCTATGCTGCTAAGTTTCTCATATGCTATAAATCAGTGCATTCGTTTGCACTAGAAATCAAATGTTGGTATGACACCTTTCTAACATTTTACAGAAATGACTATGCAAAAGTGGATAAATAGAACAAATTACTGTTATGCCTCGGTGATAACAATTTTATTACATGTTTTCATAATTTACGAGAAACCTTCACATTCACAGCATCTTTCAGTACCAGGCGATATACAATTCATACACTGCCTATGGTAAAATGATTCATGTTGTGGAAAAACCCATGGAACAAACGATGCTTTTTAGCTCTACAAATACTATATTGTTATGTGACAATAGTCTTTTCTGTATTTAAATCTGTACTTTTGAGAAACCCACACATAAAGCTCCCGCTAAAATCAATAAAAAAAAAAAATCAAGAATGATACCTCTTGCAAAGTTTTAATTTCATGTAAAAATTATATAATTTTATTCTCAAAAGGGAAACGCCCTACTAAAAATCTAAGAATGCTTATGCGGTAGGTAACTGATTCTGAACAAGAAATGTTATATTTTTTATAGGAATCATAATTTAATACTGTATATGTTGAATGGCTTATAAGAGTATCAGTTAAAGAAACAAACTCGTTAATTGTTATTAGAAACACCAGATGAACTCAGTTCATTTAAATGCTTCATCATCAATATAAAGATGTTTTTATCTTAGAATATGACGTGAAATTAGCTTGGATTGATATGAAACGGATGAACTTTTTTTTTAATTCGTCATGTGCCATCAACTGCCTTGTATTTGCTTGGGCACCATCTTAAGAGAGATTCTGAGAAAATAAGTTTAAGCTGAAAAAGCCATGGGACAAATATTGATACGATTTTCATATCCACATAAGTTAAAAAAACCAACAGGTCTTAATATGCAAACCATATTTGTTCATTTCAAAAATACTTTATATCTTTAGGGTTATGACTTCATTCCCCGACAAGTTATATCACTCTCATTTTAGACGTACATCAGTTAAGGAATAGTATTCCGCTTTGTAAAATATAGTTACCATGCACATACATTGAATATTAATATGCAATATCTAGCCATTTTAAAAAACGTTAATGACTGTGTTGCCTTCAAACTGAACGCTTTCAAATGTGTGGTCGCAATCGTCTACAGTACATCTTATCAGTCATGTGTATGCATCTTTATATCGGTCTGTGTTTATGTTCGGTATTTTGATTCCCTTTTTTATTTGATAAAACTGTTTCAATCGTCGGAATATTGATATCTAATACACCTTTATCTTACTATATACATAGACAATGGTGCATCATTATATAAGAGTAATCAAGGGAACCAAGGTTATAGCGGTAATCAAAAGAATGTAATCCAGGGACAAAAGCCAGACGTGGAAAACAGACATTCACAACAAAGAACATAAAGTAACTAAAATCATACATACAAAGTAACAAAGGTAAATGAGCAACTCGGACTCCACTAAAAACTGGGAACATGGACTAGGTGCACCGGTAAGGTAAGCGTCCTCTGCTTTTCTAGAAACACCCGCCGAGTTGCTCATGAAAAGTCAAGTCTGGGGTAGACAAACGAGGAAAGGAATACTATGACCCGTTGAATAAATCAGTTTTCATGGTGCAGATGGATACACCATAACGATCCACGAGTTCATGATGACGACCATAAAACTTCTGTAGTGATGACTTCAATCGTGTAGCAACATAATCCTGTTCCAGAAGCCTATTTGTCAAAGTTCTAGCGCGATACAAAAAGTCTGTGTAGTTTCGGCAAGCTCTGGCATAACGTATGAGTTGTGATATGAACACTCCATACGCAGGAGCCGAAGGGATGTTGCCACAGATGAAAGGAAAGTTAACAATTCTGAATGAAAAGTCATCACGTTTGTCGTAAAGTTTACTTATGACTTTTCTCGCATACAACTTTCGTAATCTTCTGTGAGCGCCCAAATTATTTTCTAATATGTGTCAGCATAATTATTTACATAGTAAGAAATTTCCATCAATGGATTTTCATTGCTTATCGACTACAAATTCATCGGTACACAACATTAAGACCACTTTTAAACATACCATTCGGATAAAATTCAAACCTGGCTTCATTCTTATGTAAAGATCCCTCGCTTGCATAACATTTAACTTCCACTTGTGTTAATAGTATTACCTCTTTCTAAATCAAATACACGAATTCACGTGAAATTTGCAGAATATATCACAAATTTTTGGCTGAGAAAATCCATTTTAAAAAATATTCGCAATTGACTACGTGAAATAATGTACTAAATATGCATTTGCCTTGAGTGTAAATATTAATCACATATTCATTACAATTTAAATTACTTTTATTATCGTAAATGCGAACAATACATTTACTCTGTTTACATAGTTAAGTAATTATTTTTCATACATGTCTTGCAGTTTTTTGTAAGGTCACCAAATTGTGATAATAAAGTCATGGCTGTAAAGTTCATATCGGTTTATCCTAAACAATTGTGTGGGTTTTTTGTGTGTGATTAACGTAAGTTTATTACCGAAATATTTACTTATTGAATATTGGTTTATTCGACCATATCATTTATGTTGAAAACAGTAGTATAATTAATCATTTTATTTTAATTTTCTTTCTTTTATTTATTTTTCTGGTTTTCCCTTCGTGAGTCAAAGTTTTTATTATTGTATTATTTACATAATTATCAACTGAACAAGCAAATTCAGATCAACCATATCGGTCATGATGGTCTCACTGCATGATGCTTTCAAAATGACTTTACTTTTTTAGCGATGCACACATTTAATGAATAATCGGTTATGTACATTATTGATTTTGATAATTGAACTTCACCTGTATATTATGGTAAAAAGCATTTGTGAAAAGTTTCAAAACAATCATGCAGTGATTCGTTTCAAACTTAACATCTTGTAACCGTTTGGGAAAAACAGAACGACGGACGTATATGATATATTTGTTGTTTATTAAAACTTACTACCAAACATTGATTATTCATATGAAAGTTGATTTAAAATAAGCTCTCACCAAAATATACCAATTTATTGAGAATATTTCAAAAGTATGTTTTCTAGAAGCGTAACGTTTCAAGACAAAGCGATACTCCGATCATAATACGTGGGCTGAGAAAATGTAACCCCGTGTCCCCCTATTCATCAATCAAAATGTGTTTTTCAGGTACCTTCAAACCTCACATTTATAAATCATTTTGTCGCCAAAAATTACAATGAAGCATTTTTTGTAGTTTTGGACACATTTTACAGATAGTTGAGGCAAAAATACAATTTGGTTTTTTTTCGATTCTTCTTACTAATTCTTTCGAAAACAAGAAGTTAACTAACATATGTCAGCCAAATTTCTCAAATTTCTAATGATATCAATCAAAGTACGGTTACACTCATGATTTTGGATAAAAGTTAGCAAACAAATTCCTTTTTTTATTATTTTATAATCACTGTGACCAGAAAATGGATATGTTAGCTCCTGTCCTGGATGAAACATTAAAGGTATATTCACCATGCATGTATAAGGGGTACATTTGAATCAAATACATGCAATTTGTGCATGCTCCAAACGATTACTATTGGAGCAGATTATAGTGGGTACATTTCTGTTGTCTAAATATTGAAAAAAAAGTTTGATGGTGCATTAATTTGACTCATGTGTAAATAAGTTTTTCGGGTTTAATGAGTAGAAAATTAAAATATCTATCGAAAGATACCAATTTTGAGTCGATTCGATTGAGCAATAACTTGTACAGTCGATTTTACATTCATTTTTCTCCAAAACCATACATGTTCCCGCCACTTTATTATTTATTTTTTTTTTTTTTGGTATTATTACCAAATTGAGACAACATGACATTTATTTATGTTTAGTTCCTGAAGATGGTACGTCCTAGGAAGACTTAGACACTCGAACAATAGATTAGTTGGGTACACATACAGGCTTATACTGAAAAAGATTCCGAGAATATTCTTTTACGACAAATTAATTCGGTAATGGGAGGAATATAGTACCTGAAAATCATCATCAATTTGGTGAGTGGGGTGCACGGTGGACCCTCGCAGCACATAGACTATTATACTTTAGATGATGAGAAGACACTAAAAATGACGACAAGGTTGTTACGTTCATTTTGTCTAACTTTGCAAAGATATTGTTTTGTACTTACCAATCGCATCCACAAGTTCACTTTAAGTTCTTGATTTGGTTCATCCTAAAAACGTATTCATAAGCTGGATTAAAAAATTAAAACGGTTATCTGATGATGCCAAAAATGAACCATTGCTATTTTGTGCTACGATATATACCATTCAACTAAAACAAGCTTATCTTTTTGTTCTTTCTATACCACATTCTCAATTACTTGAAATTTCTAGATGCGTCTTTTCCCTGCTGTTTATTGTTTTAATGCTCTGTCCTATCTATATTTTACTTTTGGTGTTTGCCCCTTAAATCCGATGTTAAGTTGGTATGTTTGTTTGTGAATGCTTGTCTCTGTAATTTCATATTTATTTTTTAAACCAAATTACAAGTCTTTGTAAACTACACCAATCTCTCCTCCACACCCCTATATCTGCTTCCTGATTATCGACGTATCACTCCGTAACATTATAGAATTATACTATACATGATATGATTTTTTTAACATGACATAATGACAAACAATCACAATCCGTGAAACTTTTTGTTTTACTATACTAATTTGCATTGAAAGGCAAAACTATGTACTGAGTGTGGCAGAGGTGTTAAGTAGGAGTCAATATAAAACTCAGACACTGTCCATAGTAAAGTGATTTTTTTTTATTAAGAAAGACCACCAAACTAACAATGCTTTTTCAATCTACATATGTTATATTTTTTACATAACGCTTGTCTTTTCCATATTAAAATGTGTACTTTTAAGAAAATCATACATATACCGCCCACTAAAATCAACCAAATCGAACCAACTCAAGAATTATAACATGCAAAGTTCTACTTTCATGTACAATTTATATCAATTTTATCTCACAAGAGCAACACCCAATGAAAAACTACGACTTTTTATGTGGTTTGTAACTAATTTTGAATAAGAAATAAAAGTGAATTAGGTGGGTTTTTGACATTTATGAATTCCTGACTGATTGTTAAAAAGACTGCTACTTAAAAATGTGGCATAGTGAATCTACCATCCGTACATTAAATTGAAACTAAACATGTTGAGTTGTGTGGGTGCGTTTGACACTAATTGATGTTTGTGCAATTGCTCTCAATTATTTCTTCTTTTAAGAAATTTTGACACATACGGATAAGCTATCCTATGAGTCAGTATGCAATTTAACAAACGTATTTGCTATCATAAATAATGGAAATGCAATTCAACAGCCGACAATTTTTTTACTTAATTTGAATAAAGCCGTAGAGTGGCAGTACTTCATGACTGGCTTTGGGGTATTTTGTAGCGCACAGTTGTAAAAATAATACCACTAAATATAATGTAAAGCTTTGTCTATAAAGAACTTATCTATTTGTTTATTAATAATGTGATGTATTGAAACGGAAAAATGTTAGACTTCTTTTAGCATAGGCCGTGTTTCTGCTTTCAAAGTTCAAACAACCACTTCCTTACTGCTGATTTAAGTTCCGAAATAGATCACTTCTAATAGAACGGTTTTGAGCCACTTATATGTAAGAGCATATATTTATTAAGAACGTCGTTCCTAACTCTCACTATAATGTGCACAATGGTACACAGAATTAAAATTGACATGGATATATGGAACCAAAATCGAAGAACCGTTTAGTCTTCTTAAACATTTTTGTGAAACAAGTTTAAATAAAATGTGTAATGTTAGCCAGAGTGTTTGAATGGTATCAGCAACTCAGTAAGACTCAAAGGTAAATTGGAACTACACGTAATAAATAAGACGATACGATGTCAAAAACAACTTGTATGTCATATTCTATAGAAATACTCAAGACACTGCTCTCGCGGTTTTATATATATATATATGTATTTATTCGCATATCGGAATTAAAGCTTGCTTTCTATAAAAGCAGAGGACGCTTACCCTACCGGTGCACCTGGTCCATGCTCCCAGTTTTAAGTGGAGTCCGAGTTGCTCATTTACTTTTGTTCCTTTGTATGTATGATTTTAGTTACTTTATGTTCTTTGTTGTGTATGTCTGTTTTCCATGTCTGGTCTTTGTCCCTGGATTACATTCTTTTGATTACCGCTATAACCTTGGTTCCCTTGATTACTCTTTCAAAATATCAGTTTATAAATAAATATAACATATGTTGTAAACGTATCAAAAAGTAGGAGAAAAATCGTATATTTTTTACAAGTCTGTATGAATATGAGAAAAGGTCCTATTTACAAAGACAAAGATAAATGAACATTTACGTACCAATGAAATTATCTGGCGCACAGCAATACCGATTGTCAAATTGACCAATGTAACGTTTTCACAAATTGGTCTTAAACCGCTGTCATAGTCTTTAAATAGGATATCAGATAAGTTTTTGGACAAATTTGAGGTTTCCACGGCTGAAAATATAATACTATTACAAATAAAGTATCAAGTACTAACATGAAAAGGGTAAAGAATTTTGATGATAATATATCTGATCTTTTTAAATTTACAATTAATCTCTTACGAGACAAATTAAGAACTAAAGAAGAGCTATATTTTATCTACAATTCGGAAGAAAGAATTACTTTCTACTACAGTTCAATTACAGCTGAGCGATATCGAATATGTGTGGGTGGTTTTCTCTAGAAATTTAGGTTATAAACAGTCATTTATACAATAACTTTAAGAAAATACTGGAATATGAGCATTTTAATCGTAGTTTTCATTGGAATTGTATAAGGTTCTCCTAAGCAAGAAATATAATATGTTACCAAATACAAAAATACCAAAAATATATATATTGCAGATTTCGATATTCTGTGCATGTGATTGCAGGTGTGATCTCACTGAGAGGTCTACCATGTGCAATACAATGACTGAAACCTCAGTATTTTACCTATTTTGAAATTTGTAATACTGCAAATTTCGATAATGTGATGAATAAAATCTGATATAATTCGGGGTCAAACATGACATATATTTCATGATTATACTACCCTTGTCTACCGAGTTTTGTATGTGCAAAATGAATACTCTGTCCAGTCGAACAAATATACTTTACTCAAACAAAATTTCTTCTTAGATTTATTCAACTACTAATGTCAGATATATAATAAAACTAAACATAAAAAAATTAAACTGGCGACTTACCTGTGACCAAAAATTGCAAAACTACTGCAGAGGCAATCATGATGATCCTCATTTTCACAAAATAATGGACGAAATACAAAAACTAAAATTGTTTTTCTCGGTTGCAGTCATTGGATTATCATTTTATCTTTTTTTTTTTTTCGGGATGAGCAAATACTATTATAAACCTATAAATTAGGATCAATAATCACCTTTTTTGTGATGACAGGAAAACGTTAATTCTGATTATATGATCCATCCTACCATTTCCCAAGAGACTACAAAACATATGTTGAAATAGATTTTGTTTAGTTTGCATCACAGTTTCTAATCGTTTGACTGATTCTACAAGAAGCAATTTTTGACGCATAACAAAATAATTTAGAATTCAATGACTTGTCACGGTTGAAATGTTTACACATGGGAGAATAGTTATGCATTTAAATGATCAGTATTTTAATTACTTATTTTTAGTATATTCTAGAATGAAACATTGTTTTGTCAGTTGTTGTTCTACCTTGTCATATTTTGGGTATTGTCAATAAGAAGGGAAAATACAATTTAGTATTTACCTTTCCATGTGTATTTAGTTTTCATTCATGTGTTAATCTCTGAACTCTTATTGTCTTATTTTCGTCTATTTGATTTTCATTTTATTTTATCATTTTTGTTTGTATGGGAAAGCGTTAATTTTAACATGTATTTGGTAATGATTTTAAATATCCGAATTTACTGTCATGTTTGCAAATTCGATATGTACTTTTTCCACAGTGTTATTTCACTATGAATCTTTTTTAGAATTATTTTGCGTAGGTCAAAAATAATATTGACTAGTGTATCCTGTACCTGGAATCCCCTGATATATTAACGAGAATAGGTACATGTATGGTGTATATGTGAGAGACAGCAACCCCACCTGTGTGAAAATATCAGCCAAAGGCTGTCCATAGGTCTTCAATGAACGACGACAAACCCTCATACCACAGGGCAGGCTGTAAGTGGCCCAAAAACATTATCATACTGAGGTAGAGGGAAAAAGTTGCTCATTTTCCTCTGCATTAATTGATTAGTTGTCCACGTTTCCTTATTACATGTATGCAGAAATTATTTGAGAAATTAATATCAAACAAAAATAAACCGAAAGAGCTGTTATTATGTTTTGATTGTATTCTATTTCATTAATTTTGTTTCTAATTTGATATGATTAAATGCTTTATTTTATTTTATTTATTGTCCTTATGCCTTCGTGAAAAATGTTTCTAATTGTGTAGAAATTTTTAAAACATATCCTCTTTTGAATGGAACCTCTTAGCAATAGTACTACTTAATGTTTAAGATATCGGAATTTATTAAATGGCAAAACTGACGAAGAAAAAGAAATGCAAACTACTTGGAATTGACGATATTATGAATACTATGCATTTAATATGAATTGATTCAGTTGTAACAAAATTTGATGGGGTTAAACTTCGATAATAGTAATACTTTTATTGTTGAGAATGTTGAACAAATGAGTATGATTAAAGAAAAGAGATAACAATTCGATGTAAAAAAAGTTGTAAATATCATCCTACGCCATAAATTAATTTTGTTTTGTGTGTTTTCTGGAATTTTTTTCATCTCTCTTGTGTGTGTGTGTGTGTGTGTGTGTGTGTGTGTGTGTGTGTGTGTGTGTGTGTGTGTGTGTGTGTGTGTGTGTGTGTGTGTGTGTTATTTTTTTTTACTGTCATGTGTATGTGCTTGGTTTTTTAAATATTTTAATTTTTCCGATTGTTTTTTTTTTATTTGATTACTTCCAAACAGGGACTGCGGCACAATTTATGTTTGCGGCGTTGTGATAATAAACAAGATTTTACAAACACTTAATAGGATATGCAGGTCCAGTCATGTGATACCGTGGTTATTGAGAATGGGTCATTATTTATCATTCAAACGCAAGGACATTCGTCATTGACATAGAGTTGAGTTAAATACTAAAAGCAAAATATCTTTTCGTGTAAACATACTTATAGAAAATGCCAAAATATCGTTCTACATAGTAGAAGGCTAAGAAAAACAAAGAATGCCAGAAATATCTGCGTACTAGACTCCTGAGTCAGGAATATGAGGAAATACGTATCAAAGGCCTCTCACCAAAATCTTTTTCAGATTTCAGTCCTTGGTTGAAAATTATTTAGTTTTTTTTCTAAAACAATGTGTAATGATTTCTTTTTGTAAATTATTCTTTGTACTGATGTGATCACTCATTTAACGATTATGTCACTATAGCATGCAAATGGTATTTAATCACCAGTTGTATGTTGACGCCAAAATTATGGTATGAAGCACTGTAAAACCAAGATTTAATCCACCATTTTGTTTGAAATGCCAGGACCATTGTCATTAAGATTTAACTTGTGCGCGGATCAAGTACTTTTGTTTTAATGATATTGAAGAAGATTGTGTATCCTTTTTATTAAGATTTCAAAAGAAAACATCTTTTACAAATTACTGCAGCTGTTTTATCCAGAATGTACTAGACTAGTATGCAACACTGAAAAATGTATTTATAGGAAAAATACACGCTTATGGTGAAATGCAACAAATGTACCAATGTATTAACTAAATACAAAAAAATAAATAGTTTCAGATATCACTAATATGTCTTCATCAAGTGCAATAAGTGTAAAATATAATTCAAAAATCTACAGTAACAGAACGGAAAGAAACTTCTTCAAAATTAACCTAGAAAGTATAATAACAAAACAAAGACACATTGATGAACAACATCTCGTGACGTTGGACATGCGCATGAAATCTGCGATGGGGTTAAACTAGTTTCAGAAGACCTTAATTATCCCCCTTTAATGTCGGATCAAAATGAACTAAAACAACAAAAATATTTAAAAAATAAAATTTACTCAATAATGTATTTATTAAAGAGAACGTTTGCACTTTTTAAAAGTTGGTTCAAAAACTTACAATCAAATTAATAATACAATGTTAGAAAAGCAAAGCAAGTAAAGGTGAACGAGTACTATTTCATGTAATATATGCAGATCGAATATAAATATTGTTATGAAGAATCCAAACCATTGATCAAATATATCCAATTAATGTATTTATCTCGTCACTGCATTGTAGTCATTATTAGAAATGTATTGGAAGCAAGATTTATCCAAGGATTAATCAATCAGATATGCAAAATTTTCTTTAATCGGTTTGAGGCAGCGTTGTAAACAGGGTTGAAAGGTCATAACTATCAACAGAATAATACAAATCCTGTTAAGAAGTCGGTCTAATACATCAAATGAATGTTTTGCATTTATATAAACACGTTTAATCAACATTTGTGTGTATAATGAATCTATTTATATATATATACAACGTCTCAGAATGTGACGACTCTATTCGCTACACTGCTCCATCGGATCAAATTAATACAGGGAAGATATGTAAACGTATAGAAAGGTCTGAAAAATTCCCAACGATGTTAGAACTGCCAAATTTGCGATGCAAATTTTAAGTCGTACCGCTGTGACATCTGTGGCAAAACCGCCTGCACAAAGTCCAGCGTCCTAGACCACTCGACAAGCTAGGCTATATCAAAATACCGGGTCATTCCTCCTCGTGTATATATGTATGGCAAAGGTAAAATGAAAAACAGAATATCTAACACCCAAACGGCATCAATCACCCTGTTTTGGTGGTTGCCTTTGTTTATATTTTTCCAGACTGTTTCATAGACATAAACCGGTGAGTTTTGTTGTAGTGATTGGGATTAATAAAAACAAGATTAAGAACCGATATCCTAACAAAACTGTAGACATTTTAATTATGCTTTAATTACGATTGTCGTACTGTTCTTAGTGAACCTTTGTACAAGAATCAGACCACTTTAAATCAGCCTGATTTATTAAAACAGCTTATGAGAAGATAAGATTAAATCAAGGTGAATTTGATAGCAACTACACTGTCAGCAAAATACTGTTCATATATGTATACGCTATAAATTTGAGAAGTTTTCAATGCAAACACTTCAATGTCATTGCCGTAAAAACTTTTTTTAATTGTTCTTAATCCCACTCGAAACGAAAATATCCTTTTAGTGTCAAGTTTACAAAAAAGAGTTAATCAAGTGAATTATTGATATCATCCAACGAATAGAATCTTGATTAATTATTTACCACCTAATTATTTTTTTAAGCTTTTTATTAATCTAATTTTTATTTTATTTTGTTAATGAATATCATAATATTGTAGCGTCATTAATATTATATCAAAATGTTTCATCATAATTTTTTTAATTTTTTTGGTGTGAACAAAATATTAATATAACTAAGCCATGACGTGAACGGGTTCATAAAGTACTCACAAAACAATGGAAAATCCAGACGTAGTATTATAAATATAAATACATTTTAGTTGATTTAAACTCAATTAAAGACATGTGTGGTCAACCTGCATATAATTCGGACACTGTCAACCGCAGAGGTGATTGATGGTGCAAACAAACCCACAAAAAACGATGTTTTTCACGCGAACTTTAAAATTCATTTAAATAAATGGAGATTCCACACAAAGATATTACACTGTCCATAGATTTCCGCTGCACCTGTAATATGACTGTCAATTATATACATTTAAACATTTCATCGAATGTTGATGATGTAATTGGTGATACAACTTCGGTGTGGCATAACCTTATTTCGATAGACCGAGCTAATGTTAAATAGATAAGTAACTTACAATGCAATTTTTTGAAAAGGTGTGCTTAATTTTTGGCTACCCTACTATAATTATCTAGTGTCTTTATAGGCAATTGGAGATTTCTTCATTGATGATATGTAAGTACCTTCAGACAATAGAATATACACTCGAATAATTGGAATTCCGTGAATTAAGTCTCTTTAATAGCTGAATCATCTATTCACTGTAATGAACTTCTAAAAACATTACTTTTCTTGATCTGGTTTGATCCATAACAAGTAAGCAGACGACATGTTTCGCGTTATAAAAAAGGACATTGTATCTTTCCTTGACGGAACCTCTCTACCTGAATTTTTTATGAATGTCAATCAGTTTTTCTTTAATCCATATTTAACATTTTTTATCTTGATATCATAATTATTGTTTAAAATGTTTTTTATAGACAATAAAAAAAAATCATATATAATTTTCCTATAATGAACGTTGTTTTTTTAAGGAAACTTGACAATATCGCCTTATTGGTCTCGTGGTAGCTTCGGGTGCTAGTTTACTACAGGTACAAATGAGAAGGGATCGAAATTCCACATTACACTTCATTTTGTTTTAAAAGTAAACGATAAATAAAAATATTTAATTGCACATTTTAAAACTTGTTCTGCATAAAATTAGATGTTTAAATTCATTATAACTTTATTATTTTTGGAGAAAAGCATTTTTTAATTTCTATTATAATCAATATTATAAAAATCAATGTAAGTAAAAATGCAATTTAATTTGCAATTAACTTTTTGATGATATATTTGTGCATGCATGCTGCCGTTGTCCTTACACAATTAATCTTCGTGAGCTACTGTGGGATTTAAATATTAAGAACTTTTAATTGCATTTGTTTTCGGAACTATCCAAATACGATGATAAGACCTTTTACCAAATTCTGCTCGGCCGTAAACCAGAACATGACTTTGTTGACAATGAAGACTACTTGCAATTCATAAAACCATGTCAGATCCATGTTGTAAAATTCGTGGTAGAACGTGGACAAGCGCTATAACGCCACTTATAATATGTCATCAGTTACTGTAGCCATAAAATAAAAAAAATTAACCTTGTACACAGATGTCCATATTCATTCCCTTCTTTTTTGTTTACCCACATGCACATTAGAAATGTAAGTAATTCCTTTCTCTAACATAACTTCTAAACTTACTTGTACTATATTATATTATACTTATCAATAGTTATAATTCTAATCTCTCTCACTAAATCTGGAAATAAAGGTATGAATGAGAGTTTGCTATTTTTTGAAAAAAAATGCAATTTTAATTTATATTATCATTAATATTACATGTATGTATATTTTAATCTACGAGAAAAGTATATCATCAAATTAGCCCCTCTTCCCCAATAATATATAATGAAAATGTCATTGTCAATTTGCATGTAACTTCCCGTATCAATAATTCGTATTTTGATAACAATGCAAACTTGTTTTCAAAATAATTCAACCCTACTCCTCGACCTCCAAAAACATTTGACAGGTAAATTTTCGGCAGATCAAAGAATTTTCACAGGGAAGTATCCGGTCGTTCGTCTCGCAGAAATAAGCCGCAAGGCAAAACCCTAATTCACAAGCCAATTCCGACATGCAGATAAACAAAAAAAAACACGGTTTGTTAGTAATAACCAGTTCTAAAAGTACACTCAATTGTTATTATCTTCAATTTAGGATTTATTTCATATTCAACGATGGTTTTTAATTAAATTTCATGATTACAAAAATTCAAAAAAATATATAAATTGTTTCAAAAAGAACAAAAAAACAGGAAAAGTGCGCAAATATATTCATGATAACAACAGCTAACATCGGACTTACGTTGTTCAAGTAATTATTTGGTCTATAGATGTATGTAGTATTGGCGGGAGTTTTACAGGAGTTATCTTCCCTTGTCTCTGTACTTCTGATGTCATAATCATAAACAATGTCGGACGAAACCGAGACTCAATACGATAAAAAAAGCCAATATCTCGGTTATGCCTTTTCTTTCTGATGTAATACTTTGCACAGTTACTTGTTTTCAAATATATGAATCGATTTAACCTACTTGTAAAAATCGAGAACTTGCATTTTAACTTCAAACTTTGATGGCAGTTAGTAAGGTTTTTTTTTTCATAAATTGTTTACATTAATTGGGCTGTTGTTCTTTTGAGCTTGCACATGGAAAATCCAACACAATGTCGTTACACAGAATATATAAGCACACTACAACAAATTTGCAACTGTAAGGTTCGATATAACTAAGCAAAAAGAGTATTAGCTTGGGTTTTAGAGAAATGTATTATTTATCAGTTACAGGGTGTAACCTGGTGTCACGGTTCCGACGTTAATAAAAGAGAGAGTTACGTCCGAATTAACGTTTGCAACTATTGTTGTGAAAACGATAATGATGTCTAAAATTCCGATAAAATATTTGAAAGCGGGTTGTATAGAGACCTCACTGAAAGAAACTCCATCATAATCGGGCATTAACTGCTTCCTAATGGTGTTTTTAGATCAAAAGGTTTTTTATCAAACTTAATCAGAACCAACCACGATTTGGTTAAAAATGACAATGCACCCTATGGTCAGGGTAACTGAAAAACACATCAAACTCAGTCTGTCTAGTGCAATCGAAAAACGTTTCCAAATTTCAGGATAATTTGGCGTTTCTTCTTTTTCCTCTTTAATATATTCTGTAACCTAAAAAAAATAAAGGGTATGCAATATCAAAAAGAAATTTTCCACAAATGCAGATGATCATCTGTACTCGTTTGAAATAGAATACATGTTTCACTTTGTTACGGCTTGCGATTTCATTTGACATGTAATAAATTAGCATACATTTTGTTCATTGTAAGCAAACGATAACTTATGAAGCAAAGATCAAAATGTAAATATCATTTATGATTTTGACAAAATTGGAATTGTGCAAAATATTTTCATCTGATTGATTTCATCTACGATTATTTTTATTGTTAGATTTATTTACATGTTTGTGATTTGTTTTGTTTTATTGTATTTGTTTGTGTTCTTGACTGTATATTAATGTTTAAATTTTATTGTACAGTGGATGCTATCATCGTTTTCAAAAAAAAAATATTTATCTGGTTTCAATTTTGAAAGGTGTGAAATTTAAAAACTAACCTTGTTTTCACGTGTACAGCAATACTCCTGTTGACCTGGAAGTGTGACAAAGGTTGCATTGCATGCTGGCCTAATGATGAGTTTCATTATCCATGGGTGAATTGGCTTTTCATTTCGATAATATAGATTGATAACAAAAACTTGAAGAATGGTTGATACTCCTGACAGCCCGAGAATGAAGTTAAAAAATATTACTGTAAATTAAAAAAAAAGATACAGAATGTTGTTAAAATCCCCCATCTACTAATCAATATTAGGCAAATTAACTTTAATACGCAGACCAGGTGATGTTAGCTAATTGACTGATAACAAAACATTACATATGCATAAAACTAGACAAATGGCTGTCCAGATCTACGCACCCTTACCCATCTATTCATGAATTTCCGTAACTCGAAAAAAAAACAAAAACAAAATAGAATTTTAAAAATATATAAGGGATCTTACCAATGATCGATTTAGAGTTTGATTTAACTTTGATCAGAGACGACAAAAGTATTAAAAAAGCACGTGATTCAAAGGGAAAATGTCGACAACTTAGGCACGGTCCATTTTAATTTCAGTAGGAAAGTGGAAGCATTTTTTTCACAAAATTTGGCACTGATATTGTCACGAAAATTCATTCCCAGTCATCACCTTAAGTGAAATGAAATATTTGTGACATCTTAATAAAAATTATTCAAATTTTTTTTTTCGACAGTAACCATTTAACATAAACGTTAAAGCTACATTTTTGTAATCAGGTATGCAATTTCTTATAACTTTGTGGTGGAGTCCGAGTTGCTCATTTACTTTTGTTGCTTTATATGTATGATTTTAGTTACTTTGTGTTCTTTGTTGTGTGTGTCTGTTTTCCATGTCTGGTCTTTGTCTCTGGATAACATTCTTTTGATTACAGCTATAACCTTGGTTCCCTTGATTACTCTTTTACCAGTATATTTTACCTATCCAGGGTGTTGCATCTGCTGATGGTGGAAGCTTATCAGCGACAAGTAGCTGAAACACTGACATGGCTAACATCACTGTAATTTCTAACGACACCTTTTCGCCGGAATCGACTGGGAGGATAAAACCAAGAAACAACAAAACAGTTATCATTAACGATGGAATGATGATATTTGTAACGTAGAATGAAGGTTTCCGTCTCAACTTGAAGTAAAAAGTAACATCAGGGTACGGTTCTGGACAGCATCCGTAATAAACCACATGTCTCTTGAACGTCACTGATGATACATCCCATTCAACGTTCTTTTTCATCTTGGATAAATCGACGGCTGGGGATCGAGCAGAAAAATCTAACGCCAACCCATGGTAAGCCCAAGAACCAAACACAAGTTCACATGTTTGGGTATCAAAAGGAAAACTTGTCACATCAATCGGGCATAGGGCTTCGAGAACAGTCGGAAAATTGTAATAGACGGTGCCATCAGAATAAATATTGGGCCGGAATTCAGTTAAGCCATGGAATTCTGTTGAAATACTGAAATTTCAAAATAAAAATTGCAACTTTTATGTGCGAAATAGTACATGTATAAAAAAATAGATTATAAAAAGTTTAATGACGATAATTGTAAGAAAAGAAACCCATGGAAAACTGTACTGAAAGCAATAGGTTACGTTGTATAGAAAAAAAATGTGTTTCTCCTATGTTTAGGACCATCGAATTCATGGGAAAAAAAAACAAGTACACATCATATGATAATATGTTTCAATAGGATATGGTTGTCAAGAGTTTGATTTTTATATACATGTAATTGGGGGAAATATGTTTCAAGGAGTAATCAAGGGAACCAAGGCTATAGCGGCAATCAAAAGAATGTAATCCAGGAACAAAGACCAAACATGGAAAACAAACACACACAACAAAGAACGTAAAGTAGCTAAAATCATACACACAAAGTAACAAAAGCAAACGAGCAACTCGGACTCCACTAAAATCTGGGAGCATGGACCAGATGCACCGGTAGGGTAAGCGTCCTCTGCTTTTCTAGAAACACCCGCCGAGTTGCTCATAAAAAAGTCAAGTCCGGGGTAGACAAACGAGGAAAGGAAAACTATGACCCGTTGAATAAATCAGTTTTCATGGTGCAGATGGATACACCATAACGATCCATGAGTTCATGATGATGACCATAAAAATTCTGTAGTGATGACTTCAATCTTGTAGCAACATAACCCTGTTCCAGAAGCCTATTTGTTAGTGCGATAAAAAAAAAGTCTGCGTAGTTTAGGCAAGCTTTGCCATAACGTATGAGTTGTGATATGAACAATCCATACGCAGATGCTGAAGGGATGTTGCCAGAGATGAAAGGAAAGTTGAGAATTCTAAATGAAAAGTCATCACGTTTGTCGTAGAGTTTGGTCAATAGTTTTCCTTTACCATCGATTTTTAAGTGTAGGTCAAGATATGAGGCTGACTTCACAGTGTCTGTAGTATCCTTTATCTCATGTTCTTTGGAGTAGATGCGATGTATCAAATGTCCGAAAATAGGATCATATAATTGATTGATTGATTGATTGATTTTTGGGGTTTAGCGCCCGAGCAGCAATATTTCAGCTATATTCAGGCGATGAACATGAAATGGATGATAAAATGAACATGAATGATGATGAAATGAAACAACGGGCTGGACACAAGGACAATAGGGTCGACAAATTTTGGTTGCCACTAGAAAAAGGGGGGTTGGGTAGGGTCGGGCAATTTAGCCTCCTGTGGCCGAGCGCAAAGGTTCCTACTCCTATCGAATACCACATCAGGGTTTTTAAACGTGCAAGATACGTGGCATCTTTCCCAACACGGTGCACCACTATGGTTTGCGGTAAGGTTTTCCGTATTATAGCTTGACAAATCCAGCGTGTAACACGCCAGGGGTACCCCATTCCACCACCTGGGGAACACATCCCACTAGCCCCCGGCTAGGTTTCTGAGCACTATTTAGTCGCCTTTTACGACAAGCTTAGCGCTGCTGCAGGCCTATTCTTTTGACACCCGGACCTGCACGGGCAGGATTATTTAAAGATAATACGTCATCTATATCGCGGAAACTGAATTTAAAGGATCTAGCTAAACGATATTCTTTCTTTCTTTCGGATCAGATCAGCTATAACGTCAGCCGCATAAGAGTGAAAGAATAAGTCAGCAAGTAAAGGAGCACAATTTGTTCCCATTGGAATGCCGATCGTTTGTTGAAAAAACACGTCCACCACACTGGACAAATATGTTGTCGATTAAAATTCCAGCATTTTGTAAACATCTTCCGTTGTATATTTGGAAGATGATTTGGAATTATTTCTTACAAAGTATGAGAAATCTCTACCAAGAACGATATATTTGTATCCAAGTGTACCATCTTGTTTTGGAAAAACAACGATGTATAATGTTATTAAAATCGGGATGTTAACTTAGTACGGGGAATAGAAGTATACAGTTTTGAAAAATCATAGGTTTTAATGCGATTATATTCAGATAATAGCCTTGAACTGATTGTCTCCAAAAGATCTTTCGAATTTTTCAGGATCCACATTGAATTAATACCACTACGGGAGTAACAAGTGTTGTGGTAGGACTGCAGACCCTCTTTGACAGTTGTGTGTATAGAAGTTAAAAGTTTTGAAAGAGGTTTGGTGGTACATTTTGCAGATCCAGCTATGAAACGCTGTTTGTATGGATTCTTGTGGAGTTTAGGAATCCAGTACATAGACGGTTAATCAAAATTATCGTCCTTGGTAGAGACACCAAAAGATAATAGCATAGATTTATGGTTTTCCACAATCTCGTCTTTGGAGAGTGTGGTAGCAGAAAAGGTCTTTTCACTTCTATTATTTTCTACTTCTACCTCTGATAATAAACATTGGATGTAAAACGTTTTGCAGACAAAAACAATGTTCTTTTGGACTCTGTCTGCTGGTACGACAACATATTTGTCATGTATACTGGACATTGTTTTTGCTACATCGGGGTCTTTAAAAACTGATGTAGCCTTGGCACTCATTGACCTACTTAAAACTTTCATTCGTTTCAAAATTAAAGACCTCACGGCCTTTAGCCACTCTAACAGAGAATCAAAGTATTTTTGTTCTCGTTTTATCCATTTTCTTGCGTAGTCCTCCATGGCATCCATTAGAACTTTAAAGTTATAGTTCAAATTTATGGAGCGTGGTTCACGGTACTTGGTACCTTTAGAAAGGATATTGCGCAGAGATCAAAGTAATCAACAAACACAAAGCAATATTCCTCGTGTAACTATCCTTTATTTTTCATTTGGATATTGCCTTATTTTATAAACAAACAAAACTTGGACCAAACGAGGAGTAGGGATTATTTCAAATGGTGCCTTCATTTATTTACTTGATCCTCAAATAAAACAAAATTCCCTCAATAATACATAAAATTTCCTTCATAGAATATGGAAAAACAAATTTCATGCTAGGAAATAAATGGGATGTATACCTGTCGTATAAAGTGAGATCTGGAACCCATATCTTTTTGTAAGGAACAATTATGTTTCCTATGCCATCATAATCACTAGGGTTCCATTGTAGTAAGCAATCGTTCCATTTCTGCAATATTTCAAAGATGCAAAGTAAAATGCGTGGTAAATGCTAATCATTTTTCTTTTTACCGTGCCTTTAACCAGTTCATTATTTTGCTGTGTAATGTACCCGTTCAAGCATCTCTGCCACATTTTGTATTTTCAAAGTAGTCAATAATGAATTAAAAGCAAAAACCACTTTAAATCAATCAAATTCTGTTATTTAACTGGGAAAAAATCAGAACTCCTGTAGTTTTTTTCAAAATGTGAAATAACAGAATAAATATATTTTATAACAGTTTCATCACGATGATTTTGTGATAGCTAACCAGAAAGGAAAATAATTATGCTGAAATCAATAATGGGTCTTTTCCCCATTATCGTGAGAGAAAAGTGGCACATGTACATGAAGCTGGATTTTTCAATCGAAAAATTATCAGTAACTTACTATTACTTTATAACATTGTAAACAATCCATTTTTCATATGTTTTGTATATTCTGTTTCAACTTTAGAGAAAGATATCATAAAATGAATAACATTTAAAAATAAATGTATATACATTATAATTTTATTGATATACTTATCAAAGGGCTTGCATGAGCACCGTCTCCTAAACGTCAACAATTAACAAAAATGTCGACAATGTTGTTTTAGTATACTTTACCAAATTCTTACAAATCTTATACTTTACAATTGAAAAATAGTGTGTTTTACAAAAAAAAACTTACCAACTGAAGATACAGGTTCAATTTAACAATCTGGTTTGGCTCATCCTATAAAATGCATGAAAAAATAAGTAAAAGTATTTTTTTGTCGATATTATACATTTGTTGAATGGTCTTGAGGGGAATAGTAAATTTAATATGAGCTGTAACCTGTCAGAGGACAAAGTTGAATATATAGACATGTTTTTAATCTCCTTGTCGCTATTTTCCTCCGTTGTCGCTTTTTTCTGGACATCTTAAACGTTTTTGTAATTCTTTTCGTAAATTAGTGAGACCCGTATTACTTCGTGTTTCTGGCCAAAGCTAGAAAGGCCTTCTCTTATGGCATGTCGGAGACGAAAAAAGAATTTTAATTTAAATAGTAATTATAGACCATATCATAAACGCTTTTCAGTGAAGATCTGGATTATTTCGAAAATACTGAACTTTACATGGGAAGCCTTGAAAGACGAGACTTCCTCTCAGACTGAAATCAGGCTCTGTGTGTTTCCCAGCTATGACTTTATTTTGCATTAAATATCGTTATGAGGACTCCGTCCTCTATGACCCGATGCACCTACTGTTACGATGTACCTGAGGCAACGCCGAGAATAATAATTCGTTCCATTGGGTTATATTTACAGAATGAACAGTCGACAAATATTATGATACAGAACCATCAAGATGTCTTCAAAATCTAATAGCAAATTATCGCGACCGTGATTGTTGATTGCTGTCTGGTTATTTTGTCCCTGAGTTTAACGCTGTTTAAGGATAAACCCCTAGAACATCTGAATTTTAATTAGCAAAGGAGATTCGGAGGTAAGACCACTAAATATGAATACGGCACTATTGAACCGGTCACTTGTAAAACAAAATTTTTGACCGAGTAAACAAATAATCATTGGAGTAATTCGTTAACATGTTACACTTTATATTCTATAAAAATAAAGACAGAAATGTTTTTAACAAAATATTTTAATTATTCAGTACATTTAAGTAAGACCCAGAAGTACTGTCATTGTAATTTCAATGATATGGTTTTAGGCTCAGAACTTTTTGTACCAAAATAACATTTGCTTTTGTAGATAATGGGAAGTCGCTGATGTTTCGACCAATGGGAATATGCAAGACTTCCTATAACAAACGCTGTGCTCCAGTGATAAAGTCCCAAATGATTACTTCTTAATTGCATACGTCATTTCCGAAATGTATACGTCACTTTCGACAAAACGATATTGAGCCATTCATGTTTCAGAGTTGCGATCACTTCTAACCTCTCTTCGATTCTGTCAGGGTTTGCTGTCATAGTACAGTTCTAAACAGTCAGAAACTGTTCTGACCCCCGACCCACCTTGTCAGGATCTATCAAGGTTTTGAAAAAGCTATGTAATAATCTGTCATGGGTCATGACACTCTCCTTTCAGGAACTGTACATGTTCTAAATTGAACTGTTCTGCTTGAAGTCGTTCTGAATAGCATTACCTACAGCCAATCATGGATGTTAAGTCTACTTCAAAATGATGTGGATTATTGGACATCACTGTATCTCCGTCCCTATAATTCTAAATGGTTCGAAGCATGTACATTTGAATGAATATTAGTATGTTCATCTGTACATGCATATGGTGTTACAAATGAAGCTTATTTGTTGAAGGTAAGTGCATTGTCTATAGAAGTGAGCACCGTGATGCTCAACATTGTTGAATTATCAATTTTAATCTAACGAGCAGCTCCAGCTATATTCGTTTAAGTTTAAAAGGGACTGATTCATATCATGAACAAATTCCGGATATTTCACATTTCTTAACGGATGGCGGGAATTAAATAAATGTTTAACACATAACCTGTTACATAAACAAATAGATAGATTTGTAAATAAAAGTCGAAAATCATTGCCTTTCTTATCTCAGAAAAGTTATGCTTCGTTTTGAATGGGAGGTTTTTTCAAAGGCGGGTTAGGTCTTGAACAGCCAGTTGAACAGCGGATAAAGCAATCTCCGAAACAGATCGACTAAAGGTCAATCAATCTCCTTCGTCAATCAAACATAGGGGAAATTGAGCTACATATTAACCTCTGTTACGAAAATTGCAGGAAAAGATGCGTAAGAAGATCAACATGCTACTCTTCCCAAACTTTTCCGTGAGTATTGTATGAAGCAGAAAATAATGAAAGGAATGCAATGAAGACGAGTGTATAATTCAAACGATACAAATTAACGCTAATCTTTCTTTGTTTATTGATCCTGATTAGTTTCAATTTCTTATTTACTTGCTGCGGAATTTCATATTAAGGCTGTTTCTCACACTATTGAACCGTATCCAGTTTTGTTTATAGCAATCACTGGGGACCATCTCAATAATGTTATTTTCTAATAAAATCTTATCAATCAATCATATTTTAAAATATAACTAATTTACAATGAGTGACTGGTTTAAGTGATTGATTTGTGTATTTCATATAGATACCGTACCAAATCAATAACCTGTCGGACAGCTACACCAATGGTTGCGTTCACTTGAGTGACTCCACTGCAAACAGGCCGGAGTGCGCTGTCGTAGTTCGATAATATTTTTTCACTAATGTTCAAGACTGGACTTGATGAACCAAGCACAGCTACGACTGGAAAACAGACAAACCTGGCTATATAAACGTGTGCGATAGGAGCGATTTTACATTTTTTTTTAATTGTTTCTTTTTTTATTTGTGTATTTCGTTTCTTTTGCTTCTTTTTCATGGTCAATACTTTTTCTATGTGTGTATTTCTAGAATAACCAAATGTTGTATAAATACGATATATAATATGAATTATATAATCGTTTCTTCATATCTTCAGATAATCAATGAAACTGTATAAATGCATTTGTTAGGTCCTAAAAACAACTCTTTCTATGTTCATATCCTTGTATCTGCCAGGCGCGTAGCTGAGGCCAAATTGAAGTGTAGGCAAAATTACGGCAGGTGGTCTGCGGGCCGCTTAAGGCCCCCAGCAGGTCCAGAGCAGAGTCCTGGTAGGGGGTCAAAGGGGGCGAAGCCCCCGAAACTCCGCGGAGATAGCGTTTTAGAGCATCATTTACGCCTCTCCTGGATGTATTTTATCTCAATAAAAAAAAGAAAAAAAAATTGGCAAAATTAAGTGCATGCAAAAGCTTTTTTGCCTAACGGCAGCTAGGCGCTTGTCTGCTACTTATCCTGAAATATTTTTTGACTGATTACAGTGTATAAATTTTGGAGGGAAGTTTTCCTGTACTGGACAACTTTCATATCCACTTTTTCTGTGGCAGAACATAACCAAATTTTAAGCTGTAATATCTCCAGTGAAGTACTTTTACTTGCACTTCTATACCCCAATACAGCTTATCCTAGAGAAAGATTTGTAATAAAAAATATTTGGGATTAAGAAATACATGAATCAATATTATAAGCCTTAACAATCAATAATTCCAATCTCTATAGGATACAAGAATTTCTAACAACAAAACCGAGCTGTGATATATAGTACATTTTCACTAATTTGAACTAGGCATACAAGAAATGCGGATTTGACTTGAAACAACAAGGCTCATTTCACTTTCTACAAAATAATAAAATGCATGCATAAAAATTGTTTGTTTGTTTTCTGTTTATGTCTGGATTTATTTTTATTTTTCCTCAGAAAAAATGCACTAAGTTTAATAAGATCAATATCCTTCCATTTTGTGGTATTAAGATCATGAACAGTTGCCATATATATGAAAAATAAGGTACAAACAGACACACAGAAGAATTCTGTCTGTTTCTTTTCATAAAATGAAATACGTTTGTGTTAACATTTTCCTTCATCTGGTTAAACTATTTTTCTGCTTAATAATCTTAATTTTTCTTTTGAAGTTTTTTTTTCTTACCACAAAAAATCTACAAAGCTTTATAGTGAGGTATGTATGCTTGATATTTCCTCTATTATTTTGGCAGGAGATTGGAATGTGGTTCAAGACTATCATTTGGACACATCCAGCTATCGAGGTCAAAATATTCCTCAAGCCCATGATGCCATTTACATCAGATATTTTAGACATTTGGAGAGTACAACACCCTGATTTGAGGCGTTTTTCATGGAGGGAGCCTGACAAAAAAACCAGTAGACTTGATTACTTTCTTGTTTCTTCTGACTTGAAGGCATTGGTTATTTCATCAAATATAAAGATTATCTACATGAACTGTCCCGTACTACCATACATCGTGTACTAAGTTACAGCCCTAGATTTATTCTACAAGGAGGAATGACCCGGTCAGCGAAAGCTATATTTTGTATGGCCAAGTGGTCTAGGGCGCTGGACTTTGTGCAGGCGGTGTTGCCATAGGTGTCACAGCGGTACGAGTTCGAGTCCCGCGGAGGAAACGATCAAAAATTTGCATCGCAAATTTGACAGTTCTAACATCGTCGAGAATTTTTCAGACCTTTCTATACGTTTACATATCTTCCCTGTATCAATTTGATCCGATGGAGCAGTGAAGCGAATAGAGTCGTCACATTCTGAGACGTTTGTATATATATAGAGAGAGAGATAGATGGATATATATGGATGTACTAGCACATGTAATATGCCTTGTGTGAACATTTTTTTGAAGTTAGAATATTTGAAATATTGTTTTAAAATAGAAATAATTAGGCAAATGTATTCCACACCTGCACAAGAAAATTTAATTGTAAAAGATGGATGCACTTGCGAACTGCTCTTGGTATCAATTAAAACAAATATTTTAATATTTTGCAAGAAAATATTTTTTTTAGTTTTCATTCTCTGTAGTTTGTAATATACATTGTGACTTTCATTAAATATATGTCTACTTTCCATGCATTACAAATAAATAATTTACAAGAACAAATCGAGCTGTGATTCCAATGTACATTTAAAAAAAATCAGAAAGAAATCTCATAACCGCTATATATATATGATCATATCTGATAATGTCAAACACACAACCTTGTGTACACACACTGTGAAGTCCCACATTTATTAGAAAAACGAGTTACTGGTACGTATACAGAGCTAGATTGTGCATCACGTGGTCTTTGGAAAACGCTTCTTTAAGTTTGCCGTAACAGTTACAACCACCGTGAATTCTTTTTTGAAAATAAGTAGTCCCCCTTCCCCTTTTGTTCACTTAAAACTATCTAGGCAGTTAAAATAAGATTTTAGCTTTAAAAATGTGAAAGGGCGTAAAACCTCTCGCAGAAAGGACCTGGGCCAACTGTCCAAGATATTGTAAATAGAAAAAAAATCTCACGAGAGAAATTTAATGCTGCTATAATTAGGCCATATAAAAACACGCCATGGTTATATATTTGGCCTGTTGTGGAACCCTGAAGTTTGTTAAAATGAAATTAAAATAAATAGGAAATGTTCTTTAAGAAAATGATAACAGAAACTACGAAAATGACAATAAACTAAAAGATATTCAACCAATAGCCTTACAATTTATACCACTGTCTAGTTAACTAAAGACTTTTTAAATTATAGTACATTTTTGGTACAACTCTTTTAATATGTCAGTTGGGCTATGGACACTACATGATAGTAAATTTGCTTTAGTAAGCTACATGATGTCTAAGTACCATCCATGTGTTTAATTTCAGTAACTAGATATTAAAAATTCATCTTAGAAGTATCTTCTCAATCGTCTTGATCATGTGTTTTCCTAGAAAAACTAGGTATACACGGTAATGGTTGAAGAGTTCTACTTTGGAGATTCCCGGGGAAAAGAGTAAAAAACCACTTAATAATAGTTTAAAATTTCATGCCAAAAATGAAATTGTAAAGGTAAACGAATTTTGTTGTTCATTTTTGTATTTCTCCTTTATATGATCTTTAATGTTAAATAAATCTAGGTTTTTCATGGAATCCTATTTTTAATTGGTTCCTTTGTGGTCAAATCCTGTTAAAAAGTTGCGTATATTTTTATATCACTTGCTTAGAATGGGAGATATGACAAGAAAACATGTACAACGTGTTTCAAATCAATTTCCCATGTATAATTAATATTAGTGTCCTAATTCACAATGGTTGACTAAGTGGTCTCAATGTCAAAAATCAATAAAGTGTTACGATAGGAATAATCGAAGCTATTTCTGCTTATTGTAATTGAAATATTAAAGATAAAATGACCATTAAGAAAGGTCGGTCTATTACGTGTGGCAACATAAACACATGCCAGTTAATTTACACTCGGGCCAAAAGTCATAATACTTATGTCTGTTATCTGCCACCCTACTTCTAGATTTGTATGCCTACTCTAAAACATTTATGGCCATTTTGGCTCGAGCAATGCTAAAGTGTAGATTCTTCCCCATTAACTCAATGTAAAAAAATGCATTAAAAATAAAATAATTTTTCTACATACCTATCCTATTTTATTCTTGCTGGTATATTTCGTAGCAGAAGAAAAGACTCTCATGTTTGGCCTTTCAGTTAAACCTGTAACCTTTTTAAACAACCGCCTGAATTCAGTAATAATCTGTCTTATAGAATATGATTAAAATGTGCCTAAATATTGCATTCTATATTAAATTAACCTGTACATGAAGACCTCTTGTCTTATGTGACAAGGACTTTGCTCCCCCTAGGAAAATCATAAACAAGTTCCATTGCCGTTCAAAATTCGTAATTATACCTCGCCTGCGATGCAAACTTTGCAATATAATTAATCTACATGTCATCACATTTCAATTCTATTATGAAATTATTTGATAATTTTTATCAAAAGAAATCATTACTCACTGTAAAGGAATAAAAGAATAGCTTCCAATGATTTCCGTCTCATTTGAACTTATTGATGACCGTCTCACATCTCCATCATCGATAAAAATGCATAATATTACATGTACATGGATGGAAGTAGGAAATATACACGTTGCATAGAGCAACTCTCTATTGGAATTTTGATAAATATTTAAATGTACATGTATATTAGTGGTCTCTATATTTAACACATTATTTTTATGCAGTTTAAAATAAGAAGTTAATATGATAAGTATATGTAACTGTGAAATTAAATTTTATGGGAGAGACAAATCTTTAAATTGATAAAATTTGGTTCAAACGTTCAGTACTTAGGAAGTACTCCAGTTAAGAACCATGCAAAATGTGATACATGGCTGAAAGCCTACATATTTTTATTTTTTATATTTGTTAAATATGTTATTTTAGTGAACAGAAATTAGCATGTTGTTTTTTTTTTATATTATAACCCTTGGTCTTCGGGGATATAAATATACACCTAGATGAACTGTCCCGTACTACCATACATCGTGTACTAAGTTACAGCCTTAGATCAATCCTACGAGGAGGAATGACCCGGCCAGCGAAAGCTATATTTTTATATAGCCTAGCTTGCCGAGTGGTCTAGGGCGCTGGACTTAGTGCAGGCGGTGTTGCCATAGGTGTCACAGCGATACGAGTTCGAGTCCCGCGGAGGGAACGACAAAAAATTTGCATCGCAAATTTGACAGTTCTAACATCGTTGGGAATTTTTCAGACCCTTCTATATATCGTATGAATTGAAGAATTTAAACTGAAGAGAGATAACTCTTTAAATGACACTGAAATACAACAGAAACTATTGGATTTTCGATGTGAATTATCGCCTCCCAAGACAAGAAAGGTAGGGATGAAAAGTTGAACATTTCATCATATAACCCTAAAGCAACTTAATAACAAATATGAAAATGTGTAGCCTTTTTATGCCGTATCACATATTACAGAATTTGCATGATTCTTACAAGAACTGCTTCCTGAACAATAATTGGGATCACGGCCGATTATTACGAGTATTGATCATGAGTTTCTCGGCGGTGACCCTACTTAATATCCAGTCTACGTGTAAGTATACCCCGTAGTCTAAGCACAATCACATGTTTCTATAGACCCGATTACTTATTCCTATAGTTTGTGGTTGGTCTAGATCGGTTCACTAGGACATTCACGGAAGAAATCAAGATATCAGGTTAGGGGCGTGAATATAATTTCGGAGGGGTAATGGACTTTGTGAAAAAAATATTTCATGCAGAAAAAAACATTTCCATATTTTAGGGTAGGGTATTCGCCCGGCGTCCTTTATCCTTGCCTGATATCATAAAACAGAGTTAATGTACAATAAACCAATTTGACACGATAAATTTTTTGATAATATTCTTATTTTTAGTGCTTCATCTTTGTATGAACTTCCAATATTATTATAAGAATATCTAATTATAAGAGTTAAAGTCCTGAAACACATCCATTCCCATTCAGACTTTAATTAATGTAGGTAAGAAAAACAAGGGAGACAATTAAAATTTAATTTATGCAGCTTCTATGAGCTTCCGCTATAGAGGGATAATTCGGAAACATCAAAATCTAAAAACGTTGATCAAACAGAACAATCGGTACTACTCGACTATCATCGCTATACTAATAACCAACTTTCTTGTAACGAGAAAGGCCGAGAATTTCCGATTGGGAAACAGAAATACACAATATGTAGTCAACTGAATAAAATGCAATGATATTAAAACTAAAAAAAATGAGAAAAACAAGACAGCAAACAAAACAATTATAGAACGTACACTGACATTGTAATATATACTGCCACAAACAATCATGAGTGACACCAGGTGCTCCGAAAGGGTAATGTCTTGTTCCGCCAGTGACATCCAAAAAAACTGAAGATACCCCATATTTAGAAGCTTATTTGACAGTAAGATACTCAAATTCCATGAACAAAACCAGTGGCGGATCCAGAGTTTTAGGTAGGGAGACCCCCAAAAAATTTTCTTGACAGACAGGATCACCGGTGAGGATCACGAATCTGGTAGAGGGTTTTGAGGCATGTCTAAGTTTTCAACAATTTTTAATATTGCAATTTTATAAACCCCTCCCCCCCCACCCCCCGGATCCGCCACTGAAAACTTGCATGGCAGTAAACGTTCAGATTTACCGTTTAATACATAGATTAGGGGTGGGCTATTTAGACACCAAAAAGAGAGGAAGTCAGAATCATCACGTTTATAATAAATTTCTAGTTGCGCACCTGCATGTTTGGATTCAAGAGGGATGCACGGGGGTCACTTTTGTTAAAATTGGATACAGGGCTGAAGCTGGAGCTGGCAAAAATACACCCGCATTTATATATTTGTCTAGCAAGACAATTCGTCCCATTCATATATATTTCAGGGCAAAATACATACCCATTCATATATTCTACCACATCAATTTGAATTAAGAGAAGATAAGAGAAGACACTAATTGAAAATTGATTGGTGATTATTTGGTGATAGATTGTCTTAGTTAAACATTATACATTTAAATTGTAGAAATATGACCCATTGATATAATACAGCTTAGAAATGACAATCCATTCACATCGGAAAGTATAAAAAAACATGACCCAGATATATATTTTTAGCTTTAGAAAAACAGACCCATTCAAGAGGCATGTCTGTATATGCTGGTGTATAGTAAGTGACTACTCTCCCCACTCAACCCCCACCGTGGACGGGGGATCCGAGAAAGTCACGATGAAGCATTAAGAGGAATATCTCTTTGACATATACACCATACCTATTCTTGTTATATGTGATGGTATTACTGCATTTCGAAAAATAAAAATAATTATTTACATTGAAGTGATTTTAGGCCTTTAGGAATACAGTTAGGTTCACGCGTAGCAATTGCTTCTCCTCACGCTCAGTGGTGTATAATTATACTCTTTCATAGAATATTTCAACTGATTCAAATGTATAATTGCGGCAGTATGTAATATAGTATCATATGACAGTATGTATGTGAAACAACGTGTTCCAACGCCTAGTCTCATATATCGAATAGTTTTTCAGTGAGTGAGGGTTTTATTACAGCCCTTGAATACCTTATCGGGTACCTTTTGTATTTCTACCTACATATCACGAAGAGAGAAGAATTGGAACTACTTTTGACACAAAATAGTATACAATGTAGGTAATTTTATTTCAGATAATCAACAAATAGAAATAAATTACCCAATCAAACTGAATTCGAGAAACAAATTATAAAACAATAGTAATTTTTTCATTCCGACAATTTATTCTGACATATCATTGAACTACTTTGGGAGAAATTTTCAAATAGTAAAAAAAAGCAAGGGAGATGACTAAAGTGGAACACATTTTTTTCTTGTAAATGTACAAATACAAGTATATTTGTCTCCTGAAGCAACTATAAATGTCACAATTTCGATGGCATGATTCATGTTAGTTAAATTATTCTTGATCTAATTTAATAACCGATTGTTGAAGCGTTCCCTGTGTAAAGGTACGTACAACCTTAGGACAAAATCTGTTTTATTCTTCGACTGCTAGATGAGTTAACGTAAGACGTGGACTTGCGCAGCAAATAGTTTAGGAATCGCAATTGCCCTTTCAATTTTATCAATGGAACCCATAGTATTGTTACCCATATATGTTTTACCTGTATGAGACCCTCCAAAACAGAAAGGTGGAAGTATACATGCAAGACTACTACGACGACGTAAGACTCCCCCTTTTATGTAATTTAATTTCTTTTTGATTTTGATGGTTATATTTTCTTATATAATTTAAAATTCTAAAATAAATAACTGCGTAAAACTAAAATAGTTCACTTTTTCTTACTATGGAAATATTTGTACATGATTGACGACAGCTCCGTTTTCTTTCTTAGATTTATCCCATGGATTTTGAAAAAAAAAATTTTTTTAAATAAATGATTACTTAAATCATAACGAGACGGATATAGTGATCCCCGTGTCCGTCCATTCGTTAGCCTGTTCGTTAGTCCGCGCCTTTTCCGTTATAGTTTATTTTTGTATTATCACAGCCAATTGATACTTTGACTGAAGCTTTATACCAAATCATGGAATTTGATTTCAGAATAAACTTCTAATTGACTTCTTTTTTTTCATATTTTGAAGGAACTTTTAGGGTGTATCCAGACATTTATAAAGGTGGTTCGTTTCCAGGCTATCATTTGTTCATTTTTGTAACAACATTTGACACAAATATACCAAATTTGACCTATAATAATGGGATCCACAACTGTTGATTAAATTTTTACTCTGGAGAGAAGAGCGAATATATTCTTTTGGAAAACTTTATATTCATATTTTTTTTTAAATTTTGGTATCAGTTGTTGTACTGATTTAAATTAATTTCTTTCGTGTGCTTAAAATGGAAAACGAAATTAAATGTTGACATTGCCAATAGATCATCAATGATATTTCTAGTAAATAGACTAATAGACTTTGATGACATCGACTTAACATACTTTAGAATTTTGATTTTTAAACAAATAAAAAGTTACCATTTAAACTTGATATTGTGATTATAATAGTGAGCCTAAACAATTTTTACAACATTTTATATATGAATTCTTTGGAAATTTTTATTATTAAGCAAACTATCAAAACATGTACATTGAATTTCTACTAATTTTATGTAAAGAACATGTAACTAACATTTTTATATTTCAAAAATGAAAATGAGTCGTGCTCTTTTTCTATATAGTCGTCCCTTTAGCTTTCGTCCCAAACTCAGTTCCGAAAACAAACAATATCAAAACACCAAATATTGGCTAGCTAGGTGATCTACAAAAACACGCGCAGTTCAAATCACACTTATATATTAGTATGATAATAATTCATATATTTTGAAGATAATTTTATTAACAGAAATGTGAATAGTCAACTATTTTGCTCTTGCATGTGCCTTCATCTATTTGTCCATAACAGGGAAACCTAATACTGGTAAAAAAGAACTGTTGTGCTCGTTTATAATTTATAGGCATTGCCTACTTTTTAACTAATTTTACATTTTACACACTATTTTTTTTTTTTTTTTTTTTTTTGAGAAAAGAACTGCTGATTTGTTAGACGACGAAGTTTTGCTCTCTCTCTGAGTCGATAATGTACATGTAGCACTGTCCAAATTTTGCAAGAAAGTCACTTTCGCACATTGCAATAAAACTAGAAGAGGTATATGCGTTGTGCCAGGGAGGAAACCGCTACGTTCACCTTGAGAATATGTCCTTCCTGTTAAGTTGTGTTGCTAAAGATTCGTTTGATGACAGAAAGCTAGAAGTATTTCGATCTTCTTTCAAACTGTCATTTTTGAACTTGGGCTTATTTAGGGGGGAGGCAGGATCTAAAAGTCCGTTTTACCACGATAGTTACTGATGAAAAAATTTCAAACCTTGTGAATGACATAATAGACGCAAATACACAAAAAAAAAACACTAAATGTGCACCAGGGGGTTACTTTACCAGTGGAGATAGTTCCGTAATTAGAACGGGGAAGTAGTAATTGAGTAACACATGATGGACGTGGAATGTACGAATTAACCTATTGGCTTGAAAGGTTTGTTATGGAGTCGAGGAAACAAATGGAACTGTACCGGGGAGTTCCGTAAAATTGTCATTTTAATTTCAATTTATTTAATGTTGATGTGTTATTATTGTACTGCTTTTGGTCCCTTCCACTAATGGTTTTCTAATGGGAAATAATTGATTAATCCCCCGACAGTGCAATAACTTTCGACATGGGGAACTTAATGCACTTTGTTGTTTAAATATCAGGTTTTAATGCACATGAAAGATCATAGAATTTAGTAAAAGTTGTATTCCAAGTTTACAAGTAAATCAAATTATTATGCTTTGTCATAAGCATGTTGTACTGATATAACTTCGAATAGACACGAAAAATGAAGGGCAATAACAAAATTATCGAACTGATCAAATCTGTGCAGGATTGAAAAAGAAAAGTCTAAAGGTAAGTCCGTATAACAAATTGCAATATCAGAGAAAATCGGTGAGTCGAAAAACTCACTTGGTATAGTCATTCCAAAGGAAAGATGGATTAGAACCACATCCATTGTTCCGGAGTCGCTGCCTAAACAATCAAGAAAATGTGTTGTCAGACGTGTATTAATTTCTTTAAGTGACGCTGCTTATTGCAACGTTCCCGATGCAAAAACTGAAACTTTCAATTGATAACACCTCAAAGGAACACAGTAACCCTATTAATTTTTAAGACAATAAAGCAACGCGGTGTTATTAATTTAAATAATTTTCAAATAAAAGAAAAGTTATATAATAATAATAATTAAAACATATATTTTAATTTAAATAGTTTTTGCTTAATTAAAACATAAAATTTGAAGACAAATAAAAACTACAATGGATGTTTTATGGTAATGTAAGAAAAACAAGGGAGATAATAAAAGTGTACTGAATTTTATTTAATAATTCATTATTTTTTTATTTGGCTCTTACATACATCGCTTGTAGGCAATATTACTCATTATTTACATATGTATTATAGAACTTCAAGGAAGCTGCACACGTCAGATAAATCTATGTTTTATCTGATCCGTTGTAAAAGTCTTTTATCAGTTGGATGTTGCTGGGGACGGATATTGCACTCAAAATCAGTTTAAGTCCACCAAAGCCAATTTTCGTAGTCATAAGCTATTTTCAAAGACAAAAAGCTATTTCTTGATATAGTTTTGGGTTCAAATTACTATCAGGGTTATGCCAGATTGTAAAAATATAATTTACGGGGCATTGATCCGGTTCACCGAACTAAAATGATAAATATCTAAGACTCAATCGACAAAACCCTATGTCACAAATTAGGGTTCCCCTAACAAATACATAGAAAAATATAAAATACTCCGAATGAAGAACACCCACTAAGTTTTCTAGGGAGAAAAATGGCTATTAAAACATAATTTTGACAGTTATTTTTACATCGAAAACGATTTAATTTTTTTTTACACAAAATACGGATGCCCCATGAAACACAGTGAATTACGTTACAATTTTCCTGTGGCTGTAATGCAAATGTAACTGACACATACGGTAAGTCCATGTGAGTAAAAATACCATAACATTATAAACAAGATAAAAATGAATGATTCACACGTAAAGGATAATGTCTTTATTGAAAAAAATACATGATTTTTATCTTTTTTTCGTTACGGTGTATCCATCTGCACATACTGATTTATTCAGCGAGTCATAGTTTTCCTTTCCTCGTTTGTCCAACCTGGACTTGACTTTTTATGAGCAACTCAGCGGCTGTTTCTGGAAAAGCAGTGGACACTTACCCTTCCTGTGCACCTGGTCCATGTTCCCAATTTCAGTGGAGTCCGAGTTGCTCATTTACTTTTTATTGCTGCTTTGTATGTATTATTTTAGTTACTTTATGGTCTTTGTTGTGTTTGTCTGTTTTCCGTTTCTGGTCTTTGTCCCTGGATTACATTTGCATTCTTTTGATTTCCGCTAGAATCTTGGTTCCCTTGAATACTCTTTCAGGTGACGTTACAATATCAGGGAAAAGTTGTTTCTGTGAATTACGTTACATTTTAATTTTGACATTATGATAATTTCTAGTAGAAGTTTACTCGTTGATCAAACATCTCATGTTTTGAAAGTATATCAGAAATATTTGTTATGATGTGTTAAACAATTAATCGAACCAATTATACCATTATCATTTCATTACATGCCACTAAAGACTTCGATATTTCTTCATGTGGCATATAAAAAAAATTACAAATTTAACAGATATTATTTATTTCGTTTTAAATATTACTTGTCAAAATATTGCAATTAGTTGTTTTTCGTGTATAGCTTTCCAATTCAAGCATGAGAAAGCCATGAATTATATATTACACTGTTATAAGTGAATTACGTTACCGAGTCGGTCATTCCCGTTAAGCTAATTATAAACATTCCAATTGGATTTTAATGCACAACTGTTTTCTTATGTATCACCTGAAAGATGTATGAATGGAAATGGGTTGCTAAATTGGCCTTCATCTTTTGCTAATTATGTCTCCAAATAATAATAAAGAAAACTTATTTTCAATTTCATTTTGGTTCATTATTTTTTTACTAGATGTTGTAAAACATAGAGTATCTTAAAAAAGATAACAATTTTTGAACAAAATATTTGTTTCCTGTTGTGAATTTATTGTTTATCTATCGAATGATATCATTTGAAGTTCAGTTTTGAATAAATGTATGATGAAACTATTATTATCCAACATGGGTGTCCAGAAGTAAGGTAATTCACTACCAAAAATACACTGGGCATGTTCAAAATTTCGTACAGGTCATAAATCAATACATCAAGAGTTATCTTGTGCGTTTTCTTGCATTTTTATTTAAATTGAAGCATTTGAATTGTTTTCAATGTTCAAAATGTCCGGCCGCTTTCCTATTCCTATTGGGGCACTTTAACTGAATTTGAATGATTAGATTCCCCGGATTAGATCAAATTATGATTGAAGCCTGATGCAGATTTTTGTTGCGGTACCCCGGAATTATTCAGACGCTCCGGGTTCTGAGTCAGAATTTTATTTCTTAGAAATTACGTGGTCACTTTGGTTAAAAGTTTGTACGGGGTGCAGGTGGAGCTGGCAATACATCCCATTCATATACTTGTCTGCAAGAAAATGAGTCCCATTCCACTGTCCCATTGATATGTTTTTCAGCGCAAAATACATACCCATTCATATATTCTACTACTGCGTAACATCTTTTTGAAATACGTAAACATGCATAAAAACAAATGTCTCCAGGATATGGCAGAAAAGGCACATAATTGCTAAATCTTTAAATTTGATCAATCCCATACATGTATCTGTAATTTACACGTGTAATTTATCAATTTGTCACCTATCAACTAAGATTTCCACCAAAGCTATTAGTTGAAGCAGACACTGATTGAAGATGAATTGGTGTTAATTGGAATGTTTGTCTTAGCAATAAATTATACATTAAAATTGTAGAAATATGATCCATTGATATAGTATGCCTCAGAAATGACAGCCCATTGACATAGGTAATGAAAAAATTATGACTCTGTCATATAACTCAACTCTTAGAAAAAAACAGACCCATTCCAGCAGTATGTCTGTATAAACTACTATATATGAAGTGACCCCCCCCCCACTCCCGTGTAAGAAACATGCGAAACGGGGTACTCCCGAAAGGTTTCCAGGCAATTATTTAGTCTTTTTTTCCACAAAACTATCAACAATCTCAACAATAGGGGAGAACGTGGTGAGCTGTAGTTATTTTAAGTTCATGCATTTAGATTCTAGGCTAATTTCAGGCGCAGATCCAAGGACTGACGTGCTGGCCGTACACCCCTCTCGAAATTGGCAAGAAAAATATCACCACAAGTTTCACGCCATAATATTTTTGCCTTGCTTTGCATGACATTTAATTCAATTAACGCCACCACCCCCTGAACTCAAATCTTGGACCGGCCCCTGAAATTGATTAAAACAGACATTTCCTTCATATTCCCGATTTGGTTTATTTCTATATTTTTTATTTTCTTTTATTTTTTTATTATTTTTTTTTTATATAAAAGTTTGGGCTAAGGGAAGTAACTCTCCAACAGCAGTAATGCTGCTGATGAATGGTACATTGTGCATGTAATGTAATTCCTTAAAACGCATTCATTACCTTTATTTTCCTCTTCAATAGATATAATGACATACCAATTTACAAATAGATATCAGTAATATGTAAATTATATAGTAAGAATAATGTTATAATTCAACGTACATGACTTCTAAATTTACACTTTAACTATATTACAACAAAACATATTTCATGATACGGAGTAATTACTCTTGGGTAGGGGTGGGGTTGATATTTCCTGCATTAGCAAATCTCAGGAGCCTATTATGAAGAACAGCAAATTCTGTTCTTCATGGGAAAATACTGTTTTTCACCAGTTTTTACTTAAAAAAAATCTCAAATAGTAATCTAACTTAAAAGAATGAAATTCCAGTAAATGGAAAATGTCTTAAAGTTTGTCCTCATACTGCTGTTGAGACTTCAATTTTTGTTGATTTTCCAAAAGTCACTTGGCAGCATTTTCATGAAAATGCCAAATGAAGCATACCACAAAGCCTTAGAAAGTGACTTTGAAATTTTGATACAACGAACACTTGTTGAATTTATACCATCTTTACAAGAGTTGAAGGATTAAGTTGTACAACACATCCCCCACATATATATTGATCCGTCTAATAGGAAAAGCAATGTTGTAAGTTCTATATTTGTACATGTGTCAAAGATTTCCAGCAATTGTTTTATTTTTTCTCCCTAAAAATGCATTTAAATTACTCAATAATTATATATAAGTACTCCATAAGCATGCTATTATGTAATTAAATACTTTTGTGTATTATTTATATTAGAATAATTACATTTGCTGTGAATATCATTAAAATATGCTAATTTCATTGGATATTTAGGCTTAATTTACATGTGTTGAAAAAATACATGGTATTACATTTACCATGTTGGTAGAATGGGAATGATTGCACTAGACATTGTTAACAAATTTAGGTTGCTTTGACATACAGTACAATGAACTTGAACCATACTGATAAAAGTTACTGATTGGCATGTTTTTGTGTTAAAATAATTTTGTTGAACTACATATACACTGTTCTAGGGCTGTCAGGGTAGGAAACTCACTCAAATTCTAGAAAGTCCTGAATACAATTCTTTAATATATTTACTATATGGCTATATAGATTTTTGTTGAAATTGGTCAGCACTGTCAAAAAATAACCAGTCTCAGGCTGACGGGTAGGCTACTATTTCTAACTCTGGTGTTATTACATTATTTTTATCTTTCTTATGTTGTTTTTATTGCATGCAAATTATAAGATTTGTTCCTTTCAGATTACCCTTGGTATTCTTGAGATTGATGAAATTAAAACGGAAGAAATGATAGCTGTCATTGAACATATGCAAAAGTATGTGCCAAACCACAATGACAAGATGATGCCAATTTTACTGGGGGTGATGCCCTGAGTGTAGAAAGAGGTACAACAGCACAGAAAGCTAGAGGAGATGGAATCACACAAGATGACAGACTAGAGGGTTTAACATGGAAGAGTGAAGATTGGCATTCCCATGTCATTTCATTACAGGTTTGTTATAACAGAGTGAGCTTTGTCTAGACTTGTGATACATCTTTCTTTGTACTAATATTTTACCAAATGTGTATATCAACACTGTTAATTATTCACTGTCTTCTCATTTGTACAGCTACTTAACATGGATAGTGAATGAATATTTGTTAGCAATGATATTAATTTAAAATAACACATATATGACAGAAAGAATCGTAGCAAGTTTAAATTTAATCCTTAGTCCAGTGACATCATATAATTTTAGGAATGTAAAACAATAGTAGCACTATTTATAAATTAAACACATGCATGTACATAAGTTTACCATTTCATTCATTTCATTTCATATACATGCACCTTTTAGACTTATTTCATTTTTTACACTTTTAGGAAATATGCAATGTTCATGATAAAGGAACACCATATGGGGAAAGAGGAACACTGTTCCAGTTGCGAAATATGTTCGATGGAAGAGGAGTGAAATCAGTTGTAAGAAATTATTTTATAAGTGAATATGATGTTACATAACAGTAGTAAAAGTAATTGTTCAATGAAGTATTCATTTACAAAAACAAGGCTGTATGTGTTTTGTTAGTAGCTTGTATTTATTACGCTGTTGGTGAAGTTTATCACATCAAATGTGCACCATCAAGGATTTAGATTTTAATTTACATTGAACAGCTAGTATTTTACTTTTATTCCATATCAAAGGAATTAACATCATTTATTTTATTTTAGGTGGAAGATACAGTTAACGACTGTCGAGAATTCCTTCGATTTGTTACTAAAGGATATATAGTGTTAGCTGATTTCCAGATATTAGGAATTGAAATAACAGATGAGGTAACTAAGTTCATGGCCAAATAAACAATTGAAGAAAAAGTTAGATTTTTAAGGGAACTTTCGAAACAACATGTAACTAGTTTTGTACTGTTATATTTTTTATAAACACAGTTCCCACTAAGTTAGACCAGGAAGAAGTGAACAAGGAAAACAGTAGAATAAAGTGTGGATATCCTAGCTGTCTCCAAAAACTATGCTGTGGATGGACGATGTCGGCAGAAACACCGAAGTATATGTTTGTATACAGACATTGAAGTGCTACATACGGAAGATGACGAACCCGTACAGACTGTTCCAGTTGATGAACAAGAATCACAAGAAAACAAAGGAAGACTTTAAATTTTACTCTTGCAGTTTACTATGAGATGGACTTCTGGACTGGGTTAGAGAGGATGCTGCAAAGGAAAATGACGGTAACAGATTGATTCAGACGTGGACGTTTGATATGTTAAATTTTCCCAATTACAACCACACCAATCAGCTGTTATCATTTCGATTACAAGCCCAGTTGTTAGCCTTACCTCCCCCAAGACAGGCCCATCAGCTGAGACACAACAGATGTGTAAACATCCATGGAGGAGTTGGGGTGACTTGGCACTTGAATTCATGAACCTTCGTGCCAAAGATGCATTAAATAATTTGCATGGGAATTTGACCTCTGATTCTATTAAGAGATGTGGCAGAAGCTTACAGGAATGCAATGACATAGATTCATACACAAAGGGTTTAGAACAGTACTTTGGAAAACCATCAAATACCAAACCATCGTTGCAAAAAGATGTAGACAAACTTGTAACAGCGTTGAGACCCGAAAACTTATTTGAAGCAGTTCCATTTCGATTTCACAAGTGTCCTTCATAAATATTAACAGAAACCCTCTTGTTAAGTTTGATAGCAAGAAATTTAGTGGTAGGCTCACAGACAAAAACTGTTAGCTTAACACCAGCGACTTACATCATACCAGATTCATTGATATTGTCTATTTATATTTTTATAGTTATATATTTACAACTGTACATGCATAGATATTAAAAGTCATACACATATATAGCAGACTTTCGTGCAACGCTGCGAAAAATTAGGGGATATTTTAGGGCAAAATAAGAGTACTTTTTTATTTTAAGGACCTTTTTGACAAAAAATAAGGGCTTATATCTAATCATTTTAGAAATAGAAAGTAAATAATGTGTATGCATTTTCACTGGTGATTATAGAATAAGGGTCTGCTTGAAAGCTTGATATAGTGTTAAAGCTATATGTACCTTAGTTCTCAAAGTGTGGTCAATTTTTGCAACCAATTTAATCTGGCCTTGTATAATGAGGTTTGAATTACATATGACTGTCATATTCTTGTACAGTATACTCAAAGTATTATAGTTTAACTTTTTCGGTGCTGAAATATACATGTTATAACAGTACAATTCCCGTTTAATATTTTTTAGTGTTTTGTTGATGCTTTTATTACAATGAGTGTTCTATGTGTAATATACATCGTATAAAGTTTTGGTTTAATGATGTTTATTTCCAATACTCCATTTTGAAATTTTCTTTCTTGTTGAATTAAGTTGCTATCCATTGTCATGATTGTTCTGTCAACTGAAGTTGTTGTTATGAGTAAACTTCAATTAATATTATACAGGTACATGTAGATATTCAATTTGCCTTTTATTGGTTCTCCTTTCATGTTCAGAAACATTTTAGTGCGTAAAGTGATTCAAATACAATGTATATACTAGTTTAAACATACAAGTTGGCAAATCGTATAAAGTAGTGCTTTAGAAACATGATACCTGATACAAATGTACATTTAACTCAGGAGTTTTACAGTATTGAGGTATTGTTTATTATATATTTATTTATTAAAAATGTTGTTTATTAAACTTCTTAAGAATTGAGATTTAAAGATGTCGTTTTAGAATATATATATTTATTTATTAAAATGTTGTTTCTGTAACTTATCGTGTTGATTTATTACCATGTATAGTATCTCCTCTAATAATTTGTAGTACACCAAAACCCCTAACCAATGTAATCCCATCAACACCTTTTTTGAATGACAGGTATGAAAAACCAAAAGCAGACACAGCAGCTCATTATACATTTGTATAAATGCGAAATCCATGAATTCTTATCTCAGTATATTTGAATGTCTGAGCCACAAAAAGAATAACCCTGAAGTATCATCAGGACCTACAAGACCATGAAAAATTCTATGTATGAGCATACAACAAGAGAAAAGAAAAGGAATATGACCATATTCAATATCTATGACAAAACAAAAAAATAGATGAAATAATTCTATTACAATGCACATGAAAAATACAACAAAACATGTGTAATGACCTTCATTATACTATTTCGCCCTACGGACTCATCAGGTTGCCTGGCAGACAACGACGTTTTTTTCTCTCTGAAATTTCATATTAATGTCAGATTTTGCATTACATGTACACACATAAATGCAGACCGAGTCAATGTTGTTTTTCTCACACAAGCAGAAAATTATTTTATCTCGCATAATTTCGTCAATCAACAGAATTTCCTCAGCTAAATCACTATTTTCAAGTCCAAGAGTTTGAATGTCTTCTTTGCACAAAATATCAGGTGAATTTTGCACAATTTCTTGTATGGCAGCTTTGGTTAAAAAGTATGCAAATGGCAAGTTTTCTTCTTCCAATACATCTTGAAAGTCTAACAAATTGTCATTTAGTAGATTCAATTTCTCTGTTGTAAATAGTCTACACAAGTCTTCTTCTTCACTCTTAGAAGAAGACAAACCACTTGTTGTACATGTAAAATCAGAGCAAAATCCACACTCGCATATGAGTTCACAAATATTAAAACATTTGCATGCCCCTTGTAAAGTATGAAGTGGAGGAGAATCCTCTAATTTGAAATACTGAAATAAAATGTCCCTTGTGCACTTCTTTTCCTTCCACAGGTCACAGGTCAGTAACAGCTTCTTGGCATCTTCCTTTCGCAATATCAAAGCCTGAATAATAAACTAAAGACCGTGATTGTCTCCCATCTCTACAAGCACGTCCACTTTCTTGCAAAACTTCTCGGTGCACCCAATGTAAAACAATATCAACATCAGGAATGTCAACACCCATTCCATAGGCAATTGTTGCGAAAACAACACGTAACTGATTGTCAGGTTTTGGAAATTCTCTCAACACATGGATTTTGTTTGTCTCTGCAGTAGACCGGTGAAACATGGCTACTTGCCTTTCCTCTAAAGAATAAGCACATTCTGATAGTTCAATATAAAATTGTTCAAATAAAGTAGCACAGGCAATTATGTTTCGGCAGTATACAATAACTTTTTAGACGTTCAGGTAACCACATCTGGGAAAAAGAATGGTACAATAGGGTGAACGAACTGGCCACTGAGAGAACGTTCAATGAAACTGACGTCAATGGTACCAACGCGAAAATGTCGATTAATACAGGGACAATAGTGCCTCTCATTTCAAAGAAACTATTCGATAGCATGCATTCGCATGTCACGTTTTTTTCAAGTAACCATTGCAATTCTGTTACATGTTTATTGCTTTCGTGGACATTGTACCTCGGATTTGTTCTTTCAGTGAGCGTCCACACTGTCTTTGTCTTGACTAAATCCATATCAAGTACTTTAATGATTTCAATTTTCATTTCTTTGGTGGCAGTAACAGTCAATGCAATGAAGGATGTGTCTCCAGGACAATTGAGTGAAGCTCAGTTAGCCCTGAATATTCCCTTCTATATTCAGAGCCCCTAAAAAGAAGGCACACAAAAATGCACCCGTCTGAAATATAACTAACAAGTACATGTAATATTTGAAAACAACATACGTCTACTAAAATGATTTGTAAGTTTATGAATAAGACTATAATGTACATTAAAACCCTACAGCACTTGTTTAAACAGCTACAATGTACATGTAACAACCATAGGTGTGTTGCAAAGCCATAACAGTTTATCTGCTTTTGATAATAAAGATATTCAGAGTACCATTTTAATCATTGAAAGTAACATGTGTTCTTTCATGAAGACCAATTGGCATTCCTAGGTTGATGAAATGCTATCGTTTTCATATATTTTACCTAAGATGCACATGTTCCTACCATTCTCTAATGTAATGAGCTTCATCAATAATGACTGCTTTAACAGATGAGTTGAAAGCTCCAGTGGCCAAGCTTTTTCTCTTGATGCCAGGAATTAGAGCAGCTTCGGGAGAGGAAAAGACCAGAGAGAAATGACCTGCACTTATTTTCTCTCCAACCCCTGAAAAGTAACGATTAAATTATGATTCACAACTTAATACTACACTGTATGTCATCTGACGGCCGGACAGACATAAACCTTATATTTTTTTAAGTCAGTTTATTTGTAACTACCTACACAAGTTCTGTAGAACTTTTAAGAGACATTGAAATTAAATAATAGAAACACACAATAGCACATAAGCAGCACATAAGACCCTTTTTTGGAAACCATCTGTGGTATTTGTTTACATACATGTACGTAAAATCATTTTAAATATGTGTCAATTAACAATTCAAAATTTTCATAATAGATTTGGTTCTAAAAAGCTCAATCATGCTAAATACCTGTATCGGATTGACATTCGCCAACATCTGTTGATGATATCCCAATGTTGTTCAATCTCTTTACTTGGTCTAACATGAGTGCTTTAAGTGGCGACAAAACCAAAATAGTCGATTTAGTGCCAGTGGTCAATTCAAATAGCTCTGGCAAATGGAAGTAAATTCGGGATTTCCCATACCCAGTAAGCAATACAACGAAGCATTCTTCTTTGTTCAATATAGATCTGACGGTTTCAATCTGCTTTTCCTTGAAGTGAAACCCATACTTAACTTCAATTTCTTGAATCGATTTGTCAACATCCATGTCTGTTTTTGTTTCTCCACACTAATAAAACCGGATACGTGTACTGCGCAGTCTCACGCGTGATACGCATTTTGATTGGAAACCTGAATCAGCGGTACAGCTGACGAGACTTTTTCATTGGTTGCGTTCAGGCCCTCGAGAGTGAAGTGAAACGGAAACGAAGAGGAACTGGATTATTCGGGTTAAGCATTAACATCTTTTACATCTCATCAAAACACATTAAAAAGTCATAAAATCTTTTTTCATCATGTGATAATAATTTTTAAAAGTTTTTAAGTTCTGGAAATAACTACTGATGAAGCAATGAAAACCAAGAGAAAGATTATCCCACCAAAATGTGAAAGTCTTATGTGTTAAAAATTAGCATGTGGACCTATAAAATTTGTTTCTCTTGATCTAAGATACATTCTTGCATTAATCTATGAGGATAAACAATCATGTTGACCTGTTAACTGATATTTGTACTCTCTTGGTAACATTTCAATGTTTGGTGTCAGTTTTAAGTCGGAAGTTTGGAAATTCCTTCAAAAGGTTATATCAACCCCCTATCAATAATTTATTTTGACCTCCTATGCAAGATTTTAATTTTTTTGTACAGTAATTTCCAAATTTCTGAGTATTATTTCAAAACAAATGTCTCAACAAAACACATCACAAAAAATCAACCTTTTGTTAGTTTCCCATCCACTAAAGTAGGAAAGGCTGAAGATATCAATACAAAATGAAAATCCAGAGAAATCTCATTTCCAATCAAACATTTGTGTCTGAACTTAAAAGTTTGTGTACTAAAATAGATATGTTTGTGCTTAAAAAAAAATAGTTTTTCTTGTAAGACAATAATGGTTTATTATTAATAAATTCATATAATGTATTTCTATACATTGTAATTACATGATAAGAAAGTCGTCTTCTGAATACTTTGAGTAACTGAAAACTAACTAAAGATGCACACTTTTTGTAAAAAATCATAAATCTTCCAAAATCTGTTGTCTGGTTTCAGAGGAGTTTGATCTGAGAAAAATTCAAGTGGTTGATCTTTGGAACTCAAAAAACAAATTCTATTACATTGTAATATGCACAACTACACGTACATAGCTCTGCCCTTTACTGACTACTAAGTTTAATAAATTCTCATGAGTAATTTCAGGAGTTGAGCTAACAAACCGTTTCAAATGAACATTTCTGGAATTTACTTTAATAGATCAAAGTTGTATCTCAAACAAAGTTCAGGGGACTGAAATTTAATTATTATATAATCACAAATATACAACTCTGTATATTGCATCCGTACCTGTATTTCCTTATATCATAAATATTCAAGAATATTGTGTTTTACTGCATACCAAGTTTCATGAAATCATCTTCCAGTAAGCATTTGTTTTATTGTTTATGAGACCACTCTTAAATTGGATAAAAAAAGACAACAATACCTAAAACAACTTCTCGTTCATAACTTGATTCCAAAGGGTTACTGTGAAAGTAACTATGTTGGGTACCTATTAATGTTCATGGTTTATGTTTGCCAATCAACTTTTGTTTGACCTGTTCAACGTAAAGTCCTTGTGACTTCCATCTAAAAACAACAATCTTTGCTCACACCTCAATATTTTTAAGATCTACAAATTTTAAGAAGTACTTCCTTAGTAACAGGTGATACACTTTTCATGTTTTCATTTACTAGATCGATACATATGCCCTTATCATTAACGTAAAACACAGTAAAAATAAAATATGTCAATATGATTAAAGAATGTTTTGGCAAACTTCATTTTCCTCAAAGGATGATAAAACAGCAGCCAAGTCTTCATCATTCAAATTGTCCTGGTCTCTAGTTGAAAGCTGATTTTGTCTGGATAACAAAGCCAGTCAGGAAAAAAATTTGAGGCCATCTGTGATGTAAGCAGGTATTCGTCTGTTCTAAACTTTTTTCTTCCTCCTTCATCACGACTATTTCTGATTAACATTTCTGCTTTAGATGGACTGATTTTTTCCCTATTGATTGTCCAATGGTAAAAGCTGATGTAGGAGATAATCTTTCTCTGCTTTTGAATGCCGAATTACTTTTTTCCCTTTTCCTAGTGCCCTTCCACAATTGACTTCTTGTTCATTCGTATCGTGTGTTGATTCTGGACCTTTTTCTAAATTTCTCAGTCTGATATCTACATCTCTACATACTTCTGCCCATTTTAGTTATATTTCATCATATGTTGATTTTCTTTCCAACTTGTATGCATAACGACCAAACTCTATATGATTTTGTAGTTTTGAGAAGTGTTGGTATTGTTTGGTGCAGCCAATTTCAGGACAATCAAAAACTGAAGAACTTGAGTTACATGTGCTTGAATTACATGTAGACAAATCAGATTCATCTTTCATCGTGAGTTCCTGTTCTAATTCTCCATTTTCTTTCTTTTTCTTTGGTAAATTTACACTGTTTGTTTGTCATAAACGGAAGAATGGAATCATTTAACGGACAAAATATCAATTCTCTTATTTAATTTCAACATAATAACAAATTTGCCAAGGTTCGTTTGTTTTCATTTTGAAATTCATATTTGCGATATTCAACTATCACTGGATATGAAACCTATATTTACAAGATCCATAAATAAGGTATTCTGTAGATGATTTCTATATTATTTAACCCCTCTCCATAAGGCCAAATAAAAACTCTAAAGACTTAAAATAATACATCTGACATAGTAATAGACTTTCCATTGCCAATACCATAGGCTTTCCATATCAAAACTTCCTTTTCTCTGAATTCCAAGTTGCTAATAATTTGTACTCCTTTCCATTTATGACTGAAAATATGTTGTTTTTTTCTAGATTTATCTCAGCAACTGCTGCAGTACATCCTACGACTCCATTTCTACTTTGAATTGCATTTTTCATATGTACGGGGTTTTCGATGTTTCCACCCGATACAACATACATTCTCATTTTACGCCGCATGTGGGCAAGTTTACTGTCAAAATACGATTTCCTTGCCTAGGCCTCATTATAATCATATCTCCTGATTAAGATATTTGAAAATAATGACAAGGTCAAATGTTTTTACAATATAGTACACAACAAGGAGTGTGGATGTAGAATTTTTTTGGGGTAATTGTGTATATAATAATGAACCAAAAGTATTGTCTGTCCTGTAACAACTAAGTATACATAAAAAGAAGAAAGAAATGGAGCAGTTGTAAACAACTTTGGTAATTATGATTCTTAACTAGAAATTTAACCAATGTCATTGTTGTGGTCTCAGCGATAATTTTAAGAAGGAGGAGAATAAAAACATTCTACTTGTGATTGAACAATATAGAGAATTCAGTCATGCACTGCATACATTTACAAAAAATATGGTGTCGTTTGATCACGTATAGAGTATTTTTTCCACAGTTGTTTTTAAAAGAAAATCAAGTTCTATTAATACAAATGTTGGACATGGGAGAATGTAAGTAGCAGGATTCAGGGTGACCTAATTGATTTGTTCTTGAAACTAGAAGGATTACATACAAACCTGTCCGTTTACTGATTCGATGAATAGCTTCCCATAGGTGTCCACAGTGATAACATCCAGCATTATCAGATCTTAAAAATACTTCAGTAATCGATGACATTCTGACTTTTACATTCACCAAAACATTTTCTAATATGGATGCCACAGCAAACCAGTATTGTTTCACTAAATTGTACAGATGGGCGAAAGTCTCATGCTGAAAGAGAAACAACACAGTTCAGTACTAATTACTGTCAGTCAGAAAGTCTGCCCCCTAAAAAATCATAGGCAATCAACGATTTACAAATTTTACCTTATTAAAAATGTTTTGCCATTTGAACAAAAATTTAGGTAATGTTGCTTGGGTGATGTTCTACAATCTATATACATAATTTAAATGTTCCTATAAGGTTACAGACCACCAATTCAACCAATGAGCATTTGGAACGTACGCAAAAATAGTCCTACGCAGAAATTACCCCTGTTCCTCATAGTGTTGTGAAAAAAGTTCTCATCTTATTTAAAAAAATTAAACAGTTTCAGAAAGGAAAAATATTTCTGTACAATTTATAGGTGCATTTTCCTTCTTGTGACGTGAAGCCTAATCTCCATAATGATTTCTAAATATACCCCTATCTTGTGAAAACACTGGGATATCCCATGCTATTTATAGACACTTCACTTCCGGTGACCAGTACTGCACTGCAAGTCTGCTAACCCCACATGCCATTCTGAGGATTGTGAGCTGACATATGTAGAATCATGCTGATATATAGTCCTCTGCAGGTTAAAGTTAAGGTAAAGTCCAGAGAAGCCATTGAATATTGTGAAATTAGCATAGAAGCCTATGGGAAGTGGAATTAGTGGTTTCTAGCCTATAACATATAGTTGCAAAGAACTCTGTCATAATCTTTAATGCAAGTGTATCAAGCAGAAAAAATGTCACAGTTAATTAGTACAAAGATGCTGACCTAAAACCCTTGATCAATGTATCTTTACACAAGCATATGTGATCCTTTTTTTATAGGTGCTGAGTTTTGATCTTGGACAAGAACCTTAATATGACATAGACAAGACTGAAATGTATTTTTTTTTTAAATAAATAGCATATTTTTAAACGATGATCAATATTTCTGGCTAAATTAAAAACTTTGTGTTCAGATCATAAAATTTATCTGTTTTTCATTCAGTTCCTTAGTCAAATACAGCCCATCAAGTATATACTACCTTAAGTTTTCCACCAATGTCCTTGAAAATGCACACTGAAATATGCCAACTAAATCCCTTTTTTCTCTATATAGCGATGGTAAGAATTTCATTGCCCAATCCATTACTATAAGCATCTGGTTTTCCTTCAGATTTTCTCGAAGTTTCATTCTGCCTGCAAGTAAAAGGTTAAAAACTTGAAATGAGGATTTCAGGCACAAAATCACATTCTTTCAAGAATTTCTCTCCAAATTAAATATATTAAGGTTTACAAACACCTGTGTAACCTGCCTAATGGTTGATGCATAAGTGTGGATCAATTATGATAAAAACATATAATTCAATTAAAAAAAGTTAAAGATGCCAAAAATGTTGCTTAAATTTTAATTTACTTGTGTCAAGTAAATTTTGTTGAAATTGTACACAGTTCATGATTTGACTTTGTGTAATCAGCATTGACATCTCCATAGTTATCATATTTACATGTACAACATATACCTCCATCTTGGTTAATTGTTCTTAGAATATGCCTTTTCTAGTCTGACACTTTTCTTTCTGCTATTTCAATTTTATTCAGCATATCATATTTCTGTTCTTGATCATACATTGAAAAAGAACATATATTACATAAAGTTGTAAATATGAAAAGGACCAAAATTTTGGATAAAAGCATTTATTCATTCGAATGTCTAATTCCGCATATCTATTTAAATTGTCATAACATTGTTTCTCAAAGTTTTCACATGCAGCTTGTTGGATATTTCTAAAATTGTATTTAGTCTTTATATAGTTTTTGTAGCTGATAACCCCGCGGTTTCCCCTCGGACATCCATATTCTACGGAGTCTGCGCTCCTCTTTGTGCGCTTCTTTAGGTCATCAGTCCAATATGGTTTCGTATTTGGGTTGAAACAGGTTTTTTTTTTGTACAGCACACTCTGACGCATCTAGGACGACGGATACAAATGAATCATATCCAGAGTCAATATCTATAACCCCACTTTCTATATCCTCGGATAAAGCGTTTAAGGACTCCACTAAACATTTTTGATAATGATCAATTTGGGCGTCTGTTATACGATGCCATGATGTAAGTTTATAGCACTGTTCTAAAACTATGTGAGGCTTTGAGTTAAATTCAATAGATACATATATTGGTAAATGATCGGAAGTACTGCTTATCTCCCCTTCAGCAAGGATCTCATAAGTCCCTATCTGCCTACATACAACATCATCAAACAGAATATAGTGTAACATTGACTTTTTGTTACAAATGTATAGTTTGGACCTTTGTAATGTATTTCGTTTACTACATATCGTAAATTAGTTCTGTTTGCAAATTTCAATAATTGATTTGATTTGAGTGCATGAGGCACCAACCTATCTTTTGACAATAGACTACCTTTAAGATCGCCTACAATCAAATTATTCCCTTGATTTCCATAGGATGAGTATAACATATCTAAGGAATTTAATACAGTGTTATACTCGTCCAAGCTTTCGCTTGAGGGCATGAAAACACCAAATATATACAATGAACTGAATAATTGCTATTGAATATTGCTATGTCCCCCTTTTCCATGGTATGCGTTATAATCAGGTGGTAATTGATCTGATTTTGCAATACAAGAATACCCATTCTCTATAGAACTATGCAAAAAAATCTATCGATGTTTCTTTTAACTTCTGTTCAGACAGTATGCATACATCACATTTTGTCAAAATAATAAGTGCGCTAAGACAATCTGTTGAAGACATGATACCCCTTATATTCCATGATACAATTTTAAAGACTGTTCATAAATGATAAATGACGGAAAAGATAGCGACATAAACAATACTAAATTTATTATTATGTATTTAATCATGATAAATTTTATAAGTTGTACTGTGGTTATACTCTCGGGGGTCTTCTGAGAGTCTCTTATGCCATTCACGTTCGCTCAACCATTCATGACAAGATACTCCGTTTGGCCAAAAGTTTTTCCCGCTTAGGAAATGAGCACAATCTTGGGAAACGTGTAATTTAGCCGATATGAAGCATTGCTCTTCGTATCTATTGAACAACCGCAGTTAAGTCAAATTTACACATTTACGATTCAAGAAGACGAGCATACCCTCTCGTGTTGAGTGAGTTTGAAGTGGTTTGTATTGTATTTTTTTATGTTTGTATGTTTGTTTTTATTTTTTATTTTATTTTATTTTTCTTTCTTAATCGAATTCTTTTGTTTAATCGACATAATAATAGTTTTCTAAGTTTATGGTATTTACATTTGGTGAACACTTTTTAATCACACACGTACACTGGTCGGTGCGTAGGAGTCAAACGCATGCTTACTGGATGGATATAGATCTATTTTGTTAAGTGTGGATTACATCTTTTAGAAATATTTCAGAGGTAACAAAAGTACTGTAACAAAGAAAATGCGCGGTAATATCGACACTCATGGATGTTTTTAATTTCGAATTCAAGTGCTAGTATTTAGAAAAATTATTTAGCAAATAGTTCATAATGTTGAGGTCTATACAACGCAATTTTACCTTAAGTAACTTGCTACTTTTTTCATATGTCCAGATCACCACACAACTTCTTATGTTATGACGTTTTGTTCTTATTTTGAAAACGAGGCGATTCATAAAATTCCCTACCGGTCCATATTACTTTATAGCTTTATCAAAGACAGTTAACAAATAAAAGAATTAAAAGTGTAATATTGTAACATATCTGCGTGTATTTTCGGAACATATTGTGCTAAAATAATGTTCAAATTATAATTTTTAAGATAAGTCTACTTACATTATAGTTTCAATATAGTTTAATCAAATATCTGAATAATTAAAAAACACAAAGCAGGTCATATAGTGCCTGAAACATACAAAACACTGATTTTACAGGAAAAATTAAGATAGCATGGGACAATATCAACGCATCCCCTCCTCGAATTCAGTTATTTTTACAGGAATTTACTGCAATATTTTCAGATACGAAACTTGATTTGCATGGTACATTATCAACCAAATATTACCTCCGCAAGGTTTTTTTTCACCACAGTAATGTTTTGCAATATTTTAAGATATTGGACTGAAAATATTTTAGTTGTTTGTAATTTGGGTTATCAAAATTGTGTGCCAAAACATATCGTTTCTTCTGATTTGCCAGTATTTAGTTATGCATTTTGCATGTGCATGGATTGAATTATGTTCCTTACAATATTTGCCATATACAACTTTAAGTTGCTCCTCCCTTTCCCTTCAATATGTATCGTGAAACATGACTTAATTTCGCCCTATTTGTAACCTCGGTTCATCATTTTCATTTCGAATTGTGAGAAAATTTCCCTTACATCATCTTCATATTTTAAGTAGATCGCTGATAACTGATAACGTCACCATTTATAAAACCACGAAACTCATGTTCATTATGACAACTTTTTCTATGTAGGTATTAGAAAGTGTTCGTCGGTTTTATGAATAATTTCTCCTCTTGAAAAGATGTACATTTAAGAACGTCTTTTCAATATATGAAAATTTATTTGTAAATTTCAAACTTTTGTGATCATTGTTAGCAAGTCGGGATAGCTAATTAAGTTGAAAATCCATTGTATCTAAGAAAGGAGGATCTATGGGCGTAAATAGTAGTAGGATATAAATTTTGAACACCGACAAAAATTTGTTTAACAAAAACATATACCAATTCATTTTCTTTTATGTACAAGAAAATAAACTTAAAGTTTTTAAATGGAAGCTGTTGCAGCAAATTGTTCCAACAAAACAAAATTTGTGTAAATGGAAAATATATAATAGTAACTTACGAAACTACTGTAGAATATTGGACAATTATGAATACTACTTTATGTCGTGTCAATTCTTTACAGAATTTTGGAAGAGAATACATGACATCTTTTCGATTCATAAGTATAAAATTGATATGAAAATGGAGCTAAAACATTTAGTATTTGGATATGAAATTGTTGATAAAGTGTACTTCTGGTTTAATTATTTTCTAACTATATTAAGTTTTTCTGTATACAAATCATATTATGTGTAAGAGCAACGAAAAAATACAACTGACACATTTGTAAATTTTCAATCAAAGCATTAAAATAAATTCAGATCATAAAATGTTGAGCGTGTTGAGGACATTTATAAATATATATTAATGGTATATGCATATTAATTTTTAAGTGTTCTATGTGAATTATGAATAAATACCTTTACATATTTTGTTTTATGTATCATTGCTTTTGCAGCCAGTAGTTTCCCTGTATAACTAGTGGAAATGAGGAAATGAATAGAAAGCAAAAAAGTCACAAAGTTGATCCCAACAAACGGTATTGATATAAGGATATGATTTTACTGTCTTTCAAACAAAAATCAGCTCTTTTGACAAAGTCATGTTCGTGATCATTAATTATATGAATGCATATTTTGATACTCCTTTTCTGACCTAATCTTGGAAATAAGTACCTCATAAAACAGTTCTGCAACAAAACATTTTTGAAACTTTGTCTTCTATTTTCTTGTTTTATGTTATGCCTTGTTCTCATATTACACAGTACAACACTACTCCAATCTGTAGAAAACAACCGCTAAATGATAACTCCATTTTTCATTTCATTGTTGTCAGAAATGCGTGCAAAGAAACAAAAGAGACGGCATAACTATAAAGATCGAAAGATACTCTGCTGATTCAGAAGGCCAAACCGACATTATGGTATTTCAATCATTGATGAATAATAATTCTTCCAATACTTTCGTGACGTTCTAAACTGTTTTAAAAAGGGAATATAAGTCTTGTAGTCTTTTTTGAAAGAAAAGGCGAATTTGTAATTTCATCTCCTTTAATCTACTCATTTAAAATGGTATGTATGGATAACATTGATTACCCAATGTGTAAACAAAGATTTTTGATAGTGTGTTGGAAGGATTAGTAATAATTATAAATGTTTTAACATTCTGGTTTTCTTTTTTTTTAATTATGTGTTTGATAGGGAGTCCCAAAGGCAATCAAATTCGGTCGATCATATTGGCCTCGACAGTCGTATAGGTCCTCGGCGATGCCTCGAGACCAGGACGACCGCCTCGACCAATATGACAGACCTCAAGCCTATAACAAGGCCAGTATGAAATTATATATTTATTAACATATAGTATTTACATTTCGTGAACATTTTTTAATCGCACGTGTATACTGGTCTGTGCGTAGGAGTCCGCATACGTACTGGATTGATCTAGATCTATTTTATCAAGTGTGGATTACATATTTTAGACAATTTTATAAACATTCTTAAATTATATTTTACTTTCATATTTTTGTTTTATGATATCACTACTTTTAAAGATATTTAACAGGTAGAACTGGGACAATTGGTAACTATGCTCTTTCATACATTGGTAATAATTAGATAAACAAAGACATGGCCTTTTCTGTTTTTGTGTTTGTTTGTTTTGTTTTTTTTATTATTATTATTTTTGTTTTTGTTTTTGTTTTTTTTTGTTTTTGTTTTGTTTTTGTTTTTGTTTTTTTGTTTTTGTCTGTTTGTTTGATAGGGGGTGTGGGAATGGAATGAACATGTAGGATCGGGAAAATAGCCATAGCTCATTTGAGAAGGAATAATCTTATACAACACATTGTAGCATGCAATAGAATTCAAATATCAAATATTCGGATTAAATGGATACGATAAAAAGACTAATTCTCTCAATGTATAATCTTCAATTTGAACGTTGAGACTATGATAAATGGGTTCTGATGGTTGGGTCAATAAAGGATAGAGGGCGTGAAAATGATAGAACAATGTTTCTGTATCAGACACACATACTTGATCATTGTACATAAATTTCCCTTTAACAGGGTTTCAAACACAGACCTTGACATTGCTTAATACACATATCTAATATTAGATTTGATTTTATTTCATATCATGATTTTTTTTTACTTATTGCAAGGGCCGATTTTTTACATTACTTGTTTGTTTTAATAAAACCACGCGAAACTTTTCCTTGTTCAAATTGAAGCATACATAATATTGTAAGGATCTTCTTTTTCTCTTCAACATATAGTTAATCGTATATAGGTCGAGTTATGTTCCGAACTACCATATAGAAAAGGTAGTAAGAAGCGACATTATTGCTCAGTGCATATTTTTGTAGACCTTTTTTTTATTTGCTACCCATGGCCCAATCAGTCCGATATTTTCGCTTCAACATAGCATTTGTTCATTGCTCCATCTGTTTTATGGGGAACAATACATTGCTACCATGACCCCATATACCTGAGAAATTTTGTTCCTCAAGCATTGATACTGACTTACTGACTACTACTAATTGGCTTGCCCTGTGGTACCCTCAAATTGAGAAGTTTTCCGATTTTTATCACTTGTTTCAATTTACTGGGAATCAAGTACCCTTTTGTCGCTACTATATTTTTGTACGAACTTCTTATGTGTGGTTTCATGTTATTATTCGTGGAATAATTTATTGGTAAACAAATAACAAATCGATGTAAATGATTTATCTACGGTCCCCTTGGAAGATGTCATGGCTCTTATCAAATCATAAAATATATTATTGGTTGAGTTTAAACATTTACTCGTGATTTCAATTTAAAACTTTCTTGCCACTGAAGTGTACCCTTCATTTAACTTCATTTAAAAATTATTTAAATCAGTTTTGCTTGTAGTCTTTTGCACCAAAGCGCCAAAGAAACAGAAAGTAAAAAATAAAATTTGCAACATGGTTAATAAGTTTTCCTTTCAAATCATATATATGTAAGATATATGTATGCTGTAGATACACGCCCTCATAACTGCAATTAATCCTTATTATTGGTGTAGATATTGAAAACTGATAGTTGTGATAAAGAGATTTTTTAATTATACAGAATAAGAGAAATTTTTATTAAAAAATCGTTTATCCCATTGGATGAATTGAATTCATATTACACGAGTCCATTTATATAAATGGAGCAAATTTTGTAAGCTATTTTAAATGCTGTAGAAATTCAACTTCCAATTAATGTTCGAGTGGGGGTATACTTAGCACGACATCGAGTGCAATTTCATATTTGTTCTAAAATAATCAGTAATAATTGTAGTCAGTTGTTCAATGAATAAGTAATAAAGGGTACCAAGACTCGAGCGGAAATTAAAAAAAATATTATCCAAGAATAAAGTCTTGACAAGAAAAACAGACACATACAACAAAAGTATATAAGCAACACAGACTCAGCTAAAAAAAATTTCTTACTACCAGAAATCAATATCGATACGTTTGGTAGTAGGAAAAATACGGGTATCACGTATATTGTTTGAAACGTATATTCATAGTTAGTAAAACTTTGAAATTTTGTAACATTCCTTTATAAAATTGCTGAACTGAAACCGTTTCAGTTGCAATAAATCTTTTTTTTTTAAAATTAAAATCAAATCTATTTATACACATTTGTTTTCTTACAAATATGTCGGATAAATATTTCGAAACTAGACACTTTACGGATGATTTCCACAAGTTTGTTTTATTTCGTCTCTTTTATCTGAAATGTAAATTGTTAATTTGTAAGAATCAGGCAAAATGGCAAAAATCAAAACATTCATGTCAAAAACACACAGGTCTGACAATATTATTCCACTCAAGGATGTATTCTCTTTTTGAAAAGAAACATTATTTGATCTTAGAAATTGTTTAATAAAATGTTAGAAAAATGAGATCTTAAAGAGTTATTTGCCATTTGAAATGTAACTCAGTTTACCAAAATAATATGGAAAATCTTGTCTTTTTCCTTGATTCTGACGGTAATAATATTCTTGTTAAACTTTCAAATTCTTTAATTTATTCATACTATGTTTTACCACTGCCTGATTCTTACAGAGGCTGACACTTTATGGTCATTTCAGATATCAACGACCCCCACCCCAAATAGAATTTACCACACTGATGTGGAATCTTTAACACAACATATATGTTCGCCAAACAAACAGTGCAGCGTTTTCATGGAAACGCATTTCCTAATAGTTAACGAACAACAAAATTAAAAGCTATTAAAAATGTTTTAAAAACTACAATAGGGAAATGTGTAGTTTTTTACTATGTGAACTTATAGAACACCGTTTCGCAAAACAGAAGAAGTCAATTTCTGAAAAACCTCATTCATCATCGGAATTGCGATGGTTACACCTGAAGATAAATGTACAATAACTTTTGTAAAGGCCTGATGCGATTCCTAGCAATTTTAAGCTAGATTAATTCATCAGAATTTTACCCCAGAACTGTTTTTGACTTTTACCTTCCACAATCTTTGGCGAATTATCCCTAGACAAAGAAATGTCTTACTAAACCATAAATGTATATGCATGCATCATTTTTATTTAAAAGTTAGATATGCAAGTATTTGTATTACATTTACTGAGTGTTTGGACATTTTTTAAAATTTTCTATTCTACGTTAATTATTACTTTTTTTCTGGTTCTGGTTTATTTCATGAAAAAAAGTTAATACACATTGCCCTAAAAATTAAGTATTCGTAGAATTAACTACAATTTTATCAAATACGACAATGCATCCAATGGTCAAAACAACTGAAAAAGACACCAAACTCAGTCTGTCTATTGCATTCGAAAACTGTTTCCAAATTTCAGGATAATTGTGGATTTCTTCTTTCTCCTGTTTAAACTCTGAAACCTGAAATGAAAGTTAATATTTTTGAAACATTTATTCTCCTATATATAGATTGTTTTATATGTTTAAAATTTTGTGAAAGAGTGAAATGTTTTTTTTTTCCTAAAACGTACCACTGTTTTTTGAAGTGGTTGTACATGTATCATTCTTTCAAATATCGTACGATCATGACTTGTTCATGCATTCAAAATTGAAATACTAAATACAAATCATACAGATATTGTGATGTACACGTTTTAAGGTAAAGTGTTTGTTCTAAATGAATGGTAGTAACAAAATTACCGAACCGATAAAATCCAGGCAGTGGTTAAAAGGAACTGTAATAGGAATATCCATAAAAAGTATGCTAACCTTGTCTTTTGGCGGACGGCAACACTCTTGAGTAACACCCGGTAGTGCTATAAAGGTTATACAGCAAGCTGGTCTGATTATGAACTTCATCATCCAAGGATGGACTGGCTTCTCGTTGCGATAATATATATTGATAACGACAACTTGAAGAATTGTTGATACTCCTGAGAGCCCAAGGATGAAGTTGAAGAATACCACTGACATTAACAATAAAACATTTGTTTTTTATTAATATTTCATTTTAACTTGTTAATTTTAAGTTCACTAAAAATGTATTGTGTGACACGCAACAATTGAAAAAACATTTGTTACATTTTTATAGAAAGTTTTTTTTACCTGATTATTTCTTTGCAATCGTTGTAGGTTACATTACACTGACTAATTTTCTATTGAAGTCATTATGTTGCTACAAGATTGAAGCATTACAAAAGTTTTATGGTCGTCATCGTGAACTCGTGGATCGTAACGGTGTATCCATCTGCGCCATGAAAACTGATTTGTTCAATATGTCATAGTTTTCCTTTTCTCTTTCGTCTACCCCGGACTTTTTTATGAGCAACTCGCCCCGTGCAGGTCCGGGTGGCGGAAGAATAGGCCTGCAGCAGCGCTAAGCTTGTCGTAAAAGGCGACTAAATAGTGCTCTGACCACAGAGCAACTGGGTTGTGCGCCCCAGATGGTGGAATGGGGGTACCCCTGGTGTGTTACATGCTGGGGTTGTCAGGCTATAATACGGAAAACCTGACCGCAAACCATAGTGGTGCACCGTGTTGGGAAAGATGCCACGTTCCCCGCACGTTAAAGAATCCTGCTGTGGTATTCTTCCGCAGTAGGAACCATAGGGCTCCGCCACAGGAGGCTAAATTGCCCGACCCTACCCACCTATCCTTATTTCCAGTGGCAATCAAAATTTATCAACCCCATTATCTTTGTGTCCCATCCAACTTTTCATTTTATCATCCACTTTTTGTTCATCGTCTGAATATAGCTGAAATATTGCTGCTCGGGCGTTAAAGCCCAACAATCAATCAATCATTTATGAGAAACTCGGCGGGTGTTCCTAGAACAGCAGAGGACGCTTACCCTACCGGTGCACCTGGTCCATGCTCCCAGTTTTTAGTGGCGTCCGAGTTGCTCATTTGCTTTTGTTACTTTATATGTATGATTTAGGTTACTTTAGGTTCTTTGTTGTGCATGTCTGGTCATTCTCCCTGGATTACATTCTTTTGATTACCGCTATAACCTCGGTTCCCTTGATTATTCTTACTTCTTTTCTCGACAAATCTGTATTTTTACATATGATTGAAATGCAAAGTAAATTGATATGGCTTCATAAATGTCACATTTCAATTTGGGTTAGTTCAATTTACCTATCCATGGAGTTGCTTCTGCGGATGGCGGAAGCTGATCTGCAACAAGAAGCTGAAACACCGACATGGCTAACATCACTGTTATTTCTAACGAAACCTTTTCACCGGAACTGACTGGGAGGATGAAACCAAGAATCAACAAAACAGTTATCATTAATGATGGTAGTATAATATTAGTAATATAGAATGCTGGTTTTCGTTTCAACTGGAAGTAAAAAGTAACATCGGGGTACGGTTCCGGACAGCATCCATAATATACAACGTGCCTCTCATACGTCACCTTGGGTAACTCCCATTCAACATTCTCTTTCATTTGTAATAAATCTACGGCTGGAGATCGAGCGGAAAAGTCTAAAGAAAATCCATGGTAAGCCCAAGAACCAAAAATTAGTTCGCAGGTTTGGGTATCAAAAGGAAAACTTGTCACATCAATTGGGCATAGAGCTTCTATAACTGTAGGAAAGTTGTAATATACGGAACCATCAGAATAAATATTTGGTCGGAACTCTTCCAATCCATAGAATTCTGTTGAAATACTGAAAATGTACTTATAAAATAATCGTAGGAATAAAGGTGAAATAACGCTTAAAATATAATGACTGAAACTGAATATATAAACTTCACAGACGTAGAAAGTCAAAATACCAAATCAAATATATAAATGTATAAGCAATTTTGATACATTTAAGATTTCATGCGCCACAAAATTGCCCAACAAATTGGTTGTTTAAGCAAATCGATTTTCAAATTGTTTGAAAATCTTTATCATTTGATGTTTAATCGATTCCAGTAAAGTAAGACTGGTTCATTTTCCTTTAAAACGGCATATTACAAAAATAAGGTTATACAAATCATCAAATGGAAGTGATAAAAGTGTCCGTCCGTTCGTTCATTCTTCCGTCGGCATAAGCCTTCTCTGCAAGTACCCTCCATAGATATTTAAAAAACGCTGCAGGAAAGCATGCCGTTGTATTTGATTTCAGACTCAATCTACGTCAAATCAGAATAAAAATTTAAAAGAATATCTTAAAGTTACATTTTTGGCGTTGGAGCGGGGGTATCATAAAGTGATATTTGTTAATAAAAGTTTTCTATGATTGAGCTGCAAGTAAAATTATTTATCTAGGAACTAGACTAGTTTTCGGATGTGTAAATCATGCAGAATATTGTGTGAATTTCCTCCTAAAAGCAGACAAGTTGGCATGTTCGTTTATAGACCTAAAAAGCAACTTAGTAACAACAAAAATATGTAGCCTTTTATGGGGTGTATCACATATAACAGAATGTGCATGATTCTAACAAAGACTGATACTTAAATCCTTCACAATGAAATACAAATAAATAGTGGATTAAAAATATAGATATTTTACCTGTCGTACAAAGTAAGATCTGGAACCCATATCTTTTTATAAGGAACAATTATATTTCCTATGTCATCAAAATCACTAGGATTCCATTGTAGTAAGCAATCGTTCCATTTCTGTAACGTAAGATTGGAGCATAACTTCAATTAGACGCATTGTTTCAGCATAGTGCAAATGTTACCATTCTATGTATTTGAAAAAAAACCTTCTTGTAGATACACGTATAAACACTTTATTAACAAGTCTTTATATTTCATTTTACAGTCAGAAAAGTTTTGCGATCAAAACTTGAATTGCTCAGAAAAGAGAAGAGCGAAAATACAGCCAAACAAAAAAAATAAATTTTCCGACACAATTGGTGAGTTTTTGTTTTTCACTCTTTGACCTTAAAGACGCTTTGCTATGGAAATGCAAGCCACGTGAGCACAACTCTCTAGTCCGATTGGCCAAATACTGACAACTTAGTGTCGTTCGATAAAAAACCGTACCGAAAACTGAGTTGAAATTTAGTTACACATGTTGTTATGGAATATGGAAATTAAAACAATGTCTACGTCAGCTATCTTTCTTCAAACGCTATTTTTTAAACAAAAACAAAATTAAATAGGTTGTGATTATTTTTAACCAAAGCGGACGAAAATTCCTTTGTCATCATAAATGCCACTTAACACTTATAGATCGGTGATAACAGAAAACTATCACCAAACTATACGACATACGCGATGACATGACTTTGTACTGTCAATTTTCAACATCTCTTCAGCACCGGCGTATTCATATCACAACTCATACGGTATGCCAGAGCTTGCCGTAACTAACGACTCTTTGTACTGTGCTAGACTTCTTACAATTAGGCTTCTGGAACAGCGTTACATTACAACATGATTGATGTCTACTCCAGACTTGACTTTTTATGTCGGCGGGTGTTTCTAGAAAAACAGTGGATGATGCTTCTACCGGTGCACCCGGTCCATGCTCCCAATTTTAGTGGAGTCGGAGTTGCTCATTTACTTTTGTTGCTTTTTACGTAGCATTTTGATATTTTATTATCTATGTTGTGTGTATCTGATTTCCATGTAAGTTCTTTGTCCCTTTATTACATTCGTTCGATTTCTGCTAGAATTTTGGTTCCCTTGATTATATTACTCTTTTACAGAAAGAGGGTTATCTATTTTTTTTTTTTTTTTCAGACAGAAAAAGACATCTTATTCCTTTGACATAAACACAATTATGTTTTTATTTTAATTTTGTCACATGACCAGCGCTTTGTAAACATGCTTCAAGCTTTTAGGGGAGTTTGGATTGCTCATTTACTTTTGTTTCTTTATATGTATTATTTTAGTTAATGTGTGTTATTTTCCTTATCTTGGTGTTACATGTATCCTTGGACTGTATTCTTTTGATAATTACCTTTCAAATCCTCGTTCCCTTCAATTATTCTCATTTAGATACTGTCTTATGACGTAACTTAGGAAATTAGGGTTTTTTTCATACTTCGAGAATATTGAATGTTTATTTGAGCTTCAGTTTTGAACAACATCATTTGTTTGTGTGGTATGCTTGCGCTTTTGCCAATATAAGTGATTGACATAATTATCACATGTAAGGTAGAAAGTCTCCAGGAAGCTGTTGACATATTTTAATTAAATGCATATGTTTATAATGTGACGTCGCCATTAAACAGTATAACGTGACGTCGCCGATGAACAGTATAACGTGACGTCGCCGATGAACAGTATAACGTGACGTCGCCGATAAACAGTATAACGTTTTCAGCAGTTGTGTTGAAGCGAAGTCAGTGAAGCTCATGAGAGTGCTTATAACAAGTCAATTGCCCTCCTGAAATGTTATTGGCCTAGGGGCAAATAACATGCTGGAAACAATACTTTTATTACAATGCAAAATTGGTGTTATTTAAATAAAATATGTGATACCTACTTTCATTAACCCGCGACATGTGCCTTATATAACAGAACGAATAGTTTATCAAACAAGCCTTACTGCAGAAGTTATTTTGCAGTGGAACTAAAAAGTTAGCTAAGTCGTATTAAAAATAGACTTTTATTCATACAGTATTTTGGAAGCATTTAAATTTTTCAAAACGTTACTGCTGTCTCTAGCTTTTGTAAATAACATTTAAAGAAAACTGACATGGGTTTTACCAGAAATACATACCAGGCGCAGCCACAGATTTAGTTTGACAATCTGGTTTGGTTCATCCTACAGGAATGGCACAGAAGTTAATAAAGTTAAATTTATTGTCATATTTTAAAGAAGGAAATACCAATAATTTGTGGCAACAACATGGATATGACAAAAATGTCAGATAATTCAATTATAACACGTAAATATCCAAACAGTAAATATATTTAAAGTTAAGGCATTATTTGGTTTTCAATAAGGATTAGAACTCGGATTAAACTACAACTTCTTGACCCTACATTCTGGTTCTTCCTTATTTTTTAGTTTTAGGTGTGTGTCCATATGCAGTATACATGAATCGATAAATCTTTGTTTTCTCCGTTATTTTTTTCTTTAGTACGATTCATTGTTTGTTTGTACATCGATTTGTTCAACGTTCATACATATGCATTATAGGATGACAGTTACAATTTTATGCATAATGCATATAATTGCTACTTTTGTATTGAACACAGCTTTACTTTATATTCAAGCAAAAATGAAATTTATTTCAAAATAAACAGAAAATATGTTTATCGAGTACATTTTTTGAAATGATACCATACCAAATCAATGACCTGTCGGACAGCTAAACCAAGGGTTGCGTTAACTTGAGTGACTCCACTGCAAACAGGTCGGAGTGCGCTGTCATAGTTCGAGAATATAAATTCGCTGATGTTCAAGACTGGACTGAATGATCCATGCACTACAACTACACATTGATAGGAAATGTGTATTTTTAATATTACATGTATAATTTTGATATTGTTCTTGTAGAATTTGTCGTGTACGTATCTACGTATCTGAAAAGATATATCGGCAAAAAATGTCGAAGCGTCAGTATGGGATAATTCAAATACGTCAAAATTCATAAAAACATGGTCTAAACGTAAATACATGTGACAAAGACTGATGTAAAAAAAACTGTTGATATGCAACACTTTATAGGAAGACACAAATCTTTGTTTATTTTATGAAAATCAAGACATCATCCAAAAAACTCGAGCACTAGCAATATTATATAAACTCCTGCAAAAAAAACTGGATTTACCTCAGGTACTTCGAAAGAGGAGAAAATCAACATGCATTTATAGGATGAAAACAAAATTACTTCATGTAAATAGATAATTAATGCATTAAAGCTGATTACATTCATCACGTGCCTTTATTACATATAACACTAAAAGCTGGATTCTTTAACAAGGTTTGGAGAAGCCTCGACGATGTCAGGCAATTTGAGTTTTGACAGTGGTATATTACAATGACAGTTGCGCGAAACAATGCTGTAATAACGAATGTGCAATAAAACATTATGAGGGTGATTTCCACGATTACATTTTCTTCAATGGGAAACATTAAAAAACTGTTGATGTGCAACTCTTTGTAGGAAGACACAAATCTTTGTTTATTTTATGAAGATGTTGTCAAGGGTGCTTACAAATCATTATATGATTGGTATTATCGTATTTAGTATAGTTAAAATGCTAAATATTGTCATATGAGATAGACTACAAGACTTAATCATTTAAAATAAAATGTGTATTAGGGATCATGGATCATAAGAAACAAATGTACATTAGACAATGTAAACCATGAGAATTAAATGTACTTTTAATTTCCTTTTGATATCTACTTAAATATAAAAGTCAAGATTCACAATGTGAGTGTTTTATTATTATAACTAAAACAAATAAAATCGATCAAACTATGATAGCTGCAATCAATGTGTACAATGTTGACATTTTCAACATTATTTCATTGAAGTGACATGCGCATATCGGTGGTAATAGCTCTTGCGTTGTGAATTTCAACTCACTCGTTCATGTATATTTACATGTACAAAGTCATACTTTTAAACGCTTCCTACGAATTATTGGGTTTTTTCATGTATTTGTTTGAATAAAGAATTATTTCATCTATAAATTTGTAATTATTTATTATTTATTCAATTTTATATGTTAGTTCTTGCATGCATATTGTTTTTATACATCGAACTTCAATGTTTATAAAGAAGCTTTGACCACGATTCCACTTTATATTAACTGTAGCTATAACGGCAAATTAATAATGAAAAGATAAGATATGCACACGCAAAAGACAACTTGAAAAAAGTAAACAAACATCCAAAAAGGCTGAATAACCGGTGCTGTACCGCAATGGAAAGAGTAAACATGATATGATTGTCCTTTTCGGTTATGTATGCTGTGTACTTAACACTATCTGCTGAGTAATCTTTTTTTTTTTTCAGTTACATGTCCTACTCTCATTCTCGTGCTTAATCACTTCATGAAAAGGGAAAGAAACTGACATACAGACTGGTCGGCTACCTCGTGTGGAATAGGAAAGGACAGTTAACTTTATTTTAAGCAAGACTTTTTTCTAAACTACAATTACAAAAAATGGAATTTAATGGTTATAAACTTATAATTACCAAAGATCAAATCATTTTAGGTTTTTAAAAAATGCCCATGTTTTTCCGGCAACAAACCAATTCTTCCACAGACATGCAGCAGCTTTCCAACTCAGCCAGTTTATAGGCTCTGCTATACACGATGTGAAAAAAATCACAGATCATGAGCACTACTCAGTACAAATAATACGCGAAACTGTTTCTCGTGTACTGTACTAATTTGCAAAAGGGGCGAAGTTTAGCGCTGAGTGTGGCAGAGGTATTAAAACGTATATATCCTCTGCGCAAAAGATTGGCAGTATACCAGTTAGGTGTGCGAGTAATCTCCTTTTCAATGAAAAATATATGAACTAGTAACTGGGAAAAGACTACTTCAGGTGTCCTTTATGTAGATGAAAGATCAGAGCACATTGAGATTCTATATAAAAAAAAATGCAGAAAGAAGCCATTTAGAAATGGACTTTGCAACTGTACATTTTTTGAAATTTTTTTTGCGTGTAGAAATAAATATTGAAACTCTTTAATTTTGACCTTTTAATCCTTGAATCAAAACTTGGAATGAGTTTTGTCATTGAAAATTTATATTGTAGAATATGTTTGAATATGTTTTTAATGAGCCTTGTGTAACACCTCATCAAATTTCATATCGGTTGCGTTGCATAAAACCATTATTGTCCTCATCACGTGCAATAAATCCTCATAGTAAATGTGTAGCATGCTATGTGATTACTCGTTATCAATAAAATGGTAATACTCACAGAAATGAAAATTAAATAAAAGGAGAACAATATCCACCTCTTTCCTTCCAGTTATCATATTCGTATATTAGTATAACATGTGCACAACAGAATTGAGTAATGAACACAAGCTTTACTTGCAGGAATGTATACAATAAATACAAAAGGACCCAATAATAAAATGTACATGGTATAATGATCTTTAAATTAAACATAATAATGAAGTTGTATACAATGTTTTTGAAAAAATAAATTAATCTTATAAGTACATGTAACAGCAATATTAAATATTGTCAGAAATACTAATATTTTTATGGATTATATGTATTCTTAATAGTTTGGTTGGTTTCAATGCGTTGATTTAAAATTTTCTTTCTTATTCTATTTTAATGGAGTTTTTTTATTGAAAACGGTAAAAATTGTTATGTAAATGGCCCGAATTATTTTAAAAGGAACTAGGTCAATTTCCTTAGTGCTGAAGAGAGGTTACACCTTGACATTTTTTTTAATTAAAACAATTTTTGAATGGAAGTTGATTTATCACGAGATATAAATGTAGCATTTGTCCACTTTGCCTCCAGGGTGTGTATCATGTTCCTTTGTTGTGTTGGTTTGCTGTTTTCGTTTTTTTATTGCTTAAAGTATCATTCGGGTCGAATGCCACCACCCGTGTCGATCATCTTCTCTTAGTTGAAGTCCGTTATCTGTTCTCCTTAATTCATCTGTCATATAATGTGAAACCATAATCAATCAATCTATATGAATTCTGAATAAAAATTATAGGTCTATAACAATTGTTCTCATCGTATTTTGTAGCTTGTTTTCATACCACTAACCACTACAGCTCAATGTAAGGGGGGTAGTTAGAATTCAGAAGCAGTGCGAATAACACTTTACAATTTTTGGATGTGTATAGTTACCAAAATAAATACATTATAATTGCTTGTAAAATATATGTCTGCACTACATCTTGAATAGTAGCTCTATGTGATGATTTGGCAACATAGATATTTAATTGGACATTTACTATACGGTAGGGAATATTTCAAGAATATTTTCCGTCTCACCCAACCATGCTAACGTGTATCTTTGCATGTTTCAAATAGACATAGCTTCATCATCCTCTGATAGTTGATAACTGCAAAATAAAGATTGGATGAAATTTTTTTTTCAGCTAATACGAGACCAATAGCACATACTCAAGTCATATATTGATAACCAACGTTGGAATTTCGGATAACAAAAAAACGTACTTATTTCATGAATTACCAGATAAGTTCTAACTTGAACCATATCACTGCTAAAATGAACTCATAACGTGATTTTTTGTGCTTTTGTTAAAGACTAACATTCTATTGAATTCTAAATTTACTCATATTCATGGATGTTGCCTCCAAAATATAAAATAATAGGTTACAAAGACACTCGTATTTCACAGAGGTAAAATTTCATTTGTTTACAATATTCATCTCGTAGAGCCTTGTGCTTCATATTCAGAACGGCACAGTCAGCTGATTTGTATGGATAGTGAATGTCATCATTGTTGAAGCTTCCACCTGTTAGACGAAAATAGTTCCCGGCATTAGCCTGCTCCCATCGCCACACCCCTTCTATTTCTAAATCTGTTGCACCAACAAAGTATTGTTCTGAGACAGCATGCGGATCTAGAACAAATTAAATTTGTAAAAGTCTATGGAAATCAACAAATAATATTCGTTTTTTTTTTTTTTTTTTTTTGCTATCCTTGCAAAAGCATTCTTTTTCAGATGAAGTGTATCTCGCATTTTAACATATTGCATTTTTTTTAATTTTGTGAAATACTAAAAACAGTATCCTTTGAGTAAATATACCACCCAACTACCGCCTTTTAGCTATGCCAAAACTTATATAACTCTTCACTAGCTCGCATAGATCCTTACCTTGACGACCTCCCATGTCAGGGGTTTGAGGGAGCGAAGGTGGATTCAAAACCCCGACTTGGAAGGATGGTGTCCACGTTAAATCGATAATTTATTTACATTGAGCCTAGTAATCTGCCAGTAATGTATTATATTGCTAGTATTGGTTTGCAAATTTAATATGAATCATCTTCATACTTAAAACACAGAACAAATATTTTGTTATAAATTGATACGAGGAGTAAAATTCGTTATACCGCAGTTTTTCGAAGTCATATTAATATGCCCAATCAGCATATAGATTAAAAAGATTTACATGTATAAAATCTGTGTCATATAGTTTTCAACATCATTTGTTTAATCTTATGGTCAAAATAGACCCTTTTGTGCTAACTTTGGCGTAGTTGATGAGCATACGTTGAGCATGCTCAATATACACTTCCGCGAGGAAAATTCTTTTGTTCTACCCAAGCTCTACCTCCCGGAAGTGTATATTGAGCATGCTCACCAACTTACCACAAAAGGGTCTATTAAAAGTAACAACACAAAAAAACAAGAAATATATGACAATTCTTATTGTAAATGAAAACATGTAGATCAAGTCATTGACAAGTAATATTTATTTGAAAAATCGGTACACTTGTATAACAATAAACATACAAAACTCGAGACTTTTCTAGAGCTTAAAAAAAAGCGATATAACGTTTTTGAAAAGAACTGCTAAAAGAAATAAATTTTGACGTAGTACACTTACATGTTTTTAACATGAATTCAACTGTCAAGTTATGTTTTTCTTCAGAGTCCAATACTATCAGCTGTCCGCCATCATTTTTGCAGTCGTTTTTGGCGTCATACCATCTACTCTTTTTTATACTTCGTTTTACACATATGCCTTTGTAGTAATTGTAGTCTGAAGCATCACAAACTGAAAAAGATTCTTACGTTTACAGCATTTTACATATAAAAACCAGCCGAGTTCTTTTGTCCCCCAAAACGTTACGAAAAAACGCATAGTTACTTAAAAAATAAGAATTGACGCTTCATTTATTGGCAAACTATGGAAGCCCATAAGTGCCATGTGTATAATTATTTTGAAGTGGCTATAACGATTTAGTATCTCGTTATAACGACTTTGTATCTCGTTAAAACGAAACAGCTAACTCCTTATAATGACTTAATGTCTTGTTTTGATGACGTTGTATATCGTAATACATCTAACGACTTAGCTAACTCGTTATAACGACTTAAAAATAAAACAACTTCTGGCATTAATGGGCTTCCGTAGCAAACTGATATTCGACTTTTAACTTCGATATCTAATCAAAATTAATCTGAATGAATCACAATCCGACTTTCATAGTCATAATATTTGTTGTATCTTGAACATATATTACTAAACACAAATCTGGATGTATTCTGGAATTTAATCTCACCTCCGACAGGGGTTTTTATCCAGACCTCGTGAATCACTTTACTTGCAATATACGAATCAGCGGTTGGATAAGAACTAGCATAGCAACAGGTTCCATTCGACATAACTATATCACATTCTTCATGCATCATACAGAATATTATACATGTTTCTTTTTGGTCATTCATATTTTTGTACATGTAACTACTGTTCGAAGATGGTTCTATATCGCCCAATGAGTCTGTGTTCTTGAAAATAACTTCTACTAGAGAAAAATTACATGGATATCATACAAATGTCTTTATAATGGGTTAATTCATGATAGTGTAGAACTTCCTTCCGACCGAATATAAGCATTGTTACGTGATTTGAAATCGCGGTATAAAACAGAGATTTTCATGTTTTTCTTTTATGAAGGATCAAGATATAAAAATATGTTTTTATTTCACAAAAGTAAATTTTAGCTAACAGCTAGATTCATTATATTTTTCTATGCAAAATATAATGTTAAATGAACGGTGAAATAGGAAAAATATGTTTTTCACTATATACTTTGTCAACTGTAAGTATGGCCAGCTGAAGAATGCTTCATTTTTAAGATGATTTGTTATAAAACGGGGTATAGACTATTTCAATAAACGAACAAACGGCATTAGGGAGAAATTATTTGGAATAAAATTGAATCTAACTATTTGGACCGGTTAATAAGAAGGTCATGCATGGATATCATACACGTCTTTATAATGGATCATATGGAGTGTAAGTCAGGATTCCCCTGGGTGTGCTGGCAAGATGGTAGATTAGTGAAACACGAGAACAAAATTCAAAATACTTACAATTGCTTCGACGAAGTTTACATCCCAATAAGTACAGGCAACCAAACAGAAAACGGAACATTTTACTCGAAAGGATTAAATTTCACATGTTGAATATATTCTAAGTATTCTGGTGTAACGATTAATTACTTTTGGTCCTCCAGTGTTTCAAAATTGTATATACTAAACGATGCTCTTTGAAGGACAAGTCATCGACATCAAATTACAATTATACATAATCGATGCTTTTAACAAGGAGTATAATTTTACTACTTTTCTATTTATTTATAACCGGAAGTAGGCTATTTGCTTATGCAATCAGTCGGTCCAATTTAAATACTATGCACAGATGGTGGGATAGTTTTGGAAACAACAAAATCATTATTATTCATAAACAATATTGAAGATAATACCATAAATTTGATCTTTATTCATCTAATGAACATTTGCTTGTAGTGTAAAGATCGGAATACTGACCAAGAAAAATCAATGGGTTGCCTTATTACTTATACTTGAAGTCTATTTTTTGCTATTTTCACGATGTATCGGTGGACGTATTGATAGTGCGCGCAAAATTAATTTTACTCTACGTAGAGCATCATATTTTTCAAAACCGCAAAAAAACCTGATACAAGCGAATTTTTGCATTTGAAAAATCAACATATGCAAAAATAATTTTAAAAAAATACTGAAAAAATATACCCTCAGAATAAATCTGTTTCCATCTAGTGACTCGGACGATCCCTAAATAACACTTAATTGAATTTATGCTTGTAAACAGATAAAACTGGAATCACGACAGTCGTTCTATTATTGTATTGTTTGTGCTTTGCTTCTGATTAAAAAGGATCAAAATTGTTGTTACATGTAGAAAGAGCTGTCTCTGAGCTTGATGACACATTCTTAGTTACAAGAATTTTTGGGCAAATGATGATACATTTCATATAAAAAAAAATAACCAAATAGTGTAACTCAGTCTGATGAACTGCTCCAAGGCGCCTAGAAAAAAATGTTGATTGATTATGGCACAGATATTCCATGCATTTCAGGACGAGGACGATTGACCGAACAAAAAGACCCTACTTTTTACTGGTCCGAGTCCGACACACTGAGCCAAATATTTATTGTGCTAGTCAACAGAAGTCACAGCCCGCATCTAGGCATGCATCCCCACTTGGACGCATTATTCTCCGAACTAGCAAGACGTTACCCTTACATTCCTGACAAAAATAGTAGTATTTACAAAGCATGGTAAAATGAGAATAAAATTGAGGTTTGACTTCGTTATCTATTCTGAATTGACCTTTTAAAGTAGACGTACAAAAAAATGTGGCTTCTATAATGTGTATTATATTTGTTTTATCACGTTCTATTTGTATTTTGTCCCATTGTATCTTTCAAATGTTGCTAGTTTTCGCTTATTTATTATTCATATTTACCCTTGAATAAGCCATTTCACAACGTATATTATTGTTTTTACTGTATATGTTTACCCAAATTCTGAAAACAAAAATAAAGTATGTCAAATCAGTGGATTTTTTTCGTGCCGTTTCGTGCCAACTGCCTTAATCTTACACAGGGTGGTAGTTAATTCGACTAAAACGGTTCTTATATGTAAATTTAATGATTCTTAAGGTCGGATAAAAACATAATAAGAATCTAAAATCATTTTAATTATATCCTATGGAACAAAATATCACGCAGTAATAGCACATATCTTTATTGCATTTTTTTCGATTTAATCATCAATTAAAAATATATCAAGTTAAACATTTTTAAAAAGTCAAGAGGCGAGATTTTATGAGATGTTATGAATTCAATATATTGTATAATTTAATATACTGGTATTAAAATGCATAATAGAAATCCGATCAAATTTCGCATGATTCTTAAAAAGACTTCTGTTCATATGTCTTCAAATTGCATCTTATCTCCTGTAATATTAAAAATCAACACCATGACAGTAACGACAATACACAATTAGTCTTTTAAATACAGATTAATTATAGAATTAGGCAGGCCAAATTCCAGCATTGTTTAAAAATCACAGCTGATGCAAGGGAACACATCGGAATCCTTTCCTTTCCAATATCAAGAATGCATAAATATGTTGGAAATGAATTGAATGTTTCCTTCCAGGTTAACTTTGTAAATGTATCGTGCAATAATAAGAAATAAAAACTTTTATGTGTATTTTCACCTGCCTGAATCTTACATGGTCGGTACTTGTATATGTTGCAGTATCTGATTAACCCGAATACAATACGGAAATTAAAACAACTATTGAGGACAAGGTGCAAATGGGAAGTGTTCAAGAACATTGACTGATGAAAGATTAGAAGTGACTTCACACGATCAACACTTCAACGATTTGGTTAGTATTGATAGGTAGGTTTGTTTATTCGATGTGGTCTACCTTAACATTGTATGTATATTGATTTTGATTTTGTTTTTATGATTTTTTTTGTTTTGTTCACTTGTTTGTTATCATTTGTATTTTCTTCATTTATTTATTTTTTTTATTTCATTATTTTTTTTGGGGGGGAAGAGTTCTTTTAACTGTTTGACATCTATGTTTTTTAAGCCTTTTAAGGTACAAAAAGCGTGATTAGAGACCATTCATTATTTCAAAAACTTTAATTGTTTTGAAAATATACATGTCAATTAATACTAATCTTTCCATGTTCAGTTTTAATCCTAAGAGTTTCATGAAGAAGGAAACCGTTTCTTATTTCAGTCTAGTAATGGCAGATGAAAAAGACGGCGTGCTTAAATGTGTCATACACGACAAAGACCTTGACCTATATTGCTCACGACATGACGAGATCATCTGCGAGTTTTGTATTGACAGTAAACATGAAGGGTGTAAAGATCTCATTGATGTTGTGCACGCAACCAACGAGCAGATGTCAGATACGGAATATTCCGAAATTAAACGAACGGTGATCGAAATGGAAAAAACTATCGAAGGATACATCAGAGACCAGAACGAAAATAAGATACAGCTTGACGACCAAAAAGTCAGTATTGCTGCCGAAATCAAAAGTTTCCGGGACAAAATCAACGAACATCTCGAAAGATTACATCAAGATCTTTTAGATGTTTTATCTGAAACTCATGACAAACTCAAGTCGAATATTGACAAAACTCTAGATGAGCTAGAAAAGAAGAAAGATAAACTGAAGTCGCTGGCTAAGAAGTTTGAAAATTTAAATGGCGAGGAAAATTTTAAAACAAAGTTTGTAGTTGCAAAAATGGTTAAAAAAGAGTATGCTAGAGTTTCTAAGCCGATTCAAAGCCTTGTGAAAAAATTAAAACATTCTAATATAGAATTCGCCTCTAGTCCGGAGGCAGAATTAATTGCGCTAGAAATTGAGTCACTTGGAGCTATAGCTATATCCGAAAAACAATCCGTATGTAACATTCCTAATTTTAAGTCTGAGGATTTACAACTCAAATTTGATTTTGCGCGAAATATTGCAAATATTAATCTCCATTTAAAAACCGAAATTAAAATAAGAAATAAAATGGACCTTTCCGTACAAAAATGTGTCCTTCTACCAAGCAACCAGTTCCTATTTGCTGACGAAAAGAATGAGAGATTAGTAATTCATGACCACGATGGATCACATCACCATGACATCAGTGTTTCGAACAAGCCGTTTGATATCGCCATTATTGATGCGCATCGAATAGCGGTAACATACGGAAGGGAAAGGCAGGTTGAAATTTTGGATATTTCTAAGCATAAATGCGAGCGTATAATAAAAACGGGAAATGATTGTTGGGGTATAGCTTTTAACGAAGGCAACCTATTTGTTGTAGTGTATCGCAAAGGTATCGACGTCATCGGAGTCAGAGGTCAGCTGATTGCTACAATACCGGTAAATGTTGATCACGTGTTTTATGTTGCTATCCATTCCGATAAAATCTACTTTACTGATTGGGCAGAGAACACGGTGAACTGCTGTGATTTTGACGGCAATGAAATCTGGTGTTATGGTTATGACAATGTCCTGTCGGAGCAAGGAGTTGTGACGGACGCCGATGGAAACGTATATGTCGTAGGATATAGAACTAACAACGTTATGGTTACCTCCCCTGACGGTCGACGTTATAAAATTGTTCTGAGTGGCGAAAAAGATGGACTTAATTGGCCAACAGGACTTTTCTACGACCCTCAGGGAGATCGACTTTTACTATGTAACGAAACCGATGGCTTTGCTGCATTATACGATATTGAATGAAACTAAGACAGAAGTGTCTGTTATATTCATGAATTGATTTTTGTGTATGAAAGGGGTTCTCCGATTTATTTGGCTATCAAATAAATTAAACTATCAATTAATTTTTAATTTGTTCAATAATCGTTATTTGTTTCGAGTCCAATTAAAACAGCTGAAATCATAATAGGACCTGAGTAAAAGTGCCTTTCAGTTGATAATATTTTTATACAGGTATTGAGTCGCTAATCATGCTTTCATTCTGAAACAGTGTAACACATCATTCTGAAGACAAAGTTGGTTTAGACTTAACAACAATGCTTGGTTCTCAAGTATAACTTATGATTTTATTTGTTCTTAAGACACTGTTGGCAGGTTTAATCTGTAACTTTTATACACCCATCACCGGATTTCCGTATACCACCGGAAGTGACATGTACATCTCAACTGGCGTTTCTGGTAATTCAAAATATAAGCGAAAGACGTTTATCCAATCAGTTCATTTGTCGAATATATCTAGTATGTAGTTGTTTTTATTGTTTTTGTTTTGTTTTGTTTACATTTCTTGTCTTCGTCTATTTTTTCGAGTTTTATATATCGTTTAAGCCGTATTGCTGTCCTTGTATAGTGAAACTCGCCAAAACTGAAATCATGAAAAACCGAAAAACGTTCCAATTTAAAATGGACAACTCTTGAAGTCCTTTTTTAACAGCTTTAGTGCATTTTTAACCAAGTATATAAAGAGAACCCTTTTCTAAATCGGAAGTACCCTTCAGTCCGAAAAAGGATTTGATCTAGTAAGACGGTTTTTTTTCTGTACACAGAAATTAAACCATCTAAAATTTACATGTGAAAACAATATATACAATCATTGAAATGCAGTAAATGCGTACAACACTTAGATTTTAGAAATAGTTTTAGAAATACAGTCATCTAGACCAGTCCTTTTTTGAAGATATCCACATGAAGTAACATGAGGCTAATTTTATCTAGTGTTGAAGTAGCTTTCCACCTTCCAGTCCAGTGATGGTAAACATTTGGTATAAATGGTAATCTAGAACGAAACATCAGAAGGTTAAAAGAAACATATTTATTGGTTTTATGGGGATTTGGGTTAAACTGTGTGTGCGGAAAATGTAAATTAATGGTATTTACGTCTGGTCTTGTAAAAATGTACCCTATAGTAGGACAAGATACAGCAGTTACATGTACCCGAGCTTATCTTTAACATGAGAGTAAAATGCTATTTAAGGAATGACTGTTATATTTTTTGGTCAATGAAGAAATAGCCTCAATTGCGTGATGAAAACTAAATAACATACATAGCAGGTTATTTTCAAGTGTGCACCACCGGTATTGTGGTTATTTCAAATAGACCGAAAAATATAAAAGGTTCCTTATAATTTCATCCATCTTCCCAAGTCCACGCTCGCTCCCTCAAACCCCTGATATGACTCATTCATATTTAGCGGGTATCGTCCAGTCAATTCCGATTGGTTGCTACTCCGGGTGAGAAGCACCAATTAAAATCGATTTAACATAAAATGTCTGTGGACAGGCAAACAATAATACCAGGTAATGGACGATCCGATATAGTAACTGAAAGTTGTATGATGTCACAAATGATGCAATATGAGCAAAACTGATAACTGTAGATTTTGTTTAGAGTCTTTACTGAACAAAAATGAAGTTTTGTGTAGCAAGTTATTTCAAAGAGTTTCTATTACGAGTGATTTGATTGGATTTTGCATCCGGGTTAGATTTAAGTAACTCACTAGATGGCGTTGGACGATACCCACAAAATATGAATGAGTGATGTCTGAGGTTTGAGGGAGCGAGAGTGGACTCAAAACCCTGACTTTGGAGGACGAATTTCATCTTAATATAAAAATTCAAGGAGTAAAATTAATCATTAAATTATAAATTTATGGTATCGCACAAACTTAATCCAACAACAAAATCGTGTTACGTCATGGAAAGTAAAATAGCAAGACTTCACAACGAATTTCACACGAAGTTGGTTTGATTAAATACTCTATCAGACCCAACCACTTCCACAGAACTATATTGCTGATAACAGCTTTATGAATCACTATGTATCACTGCTATGCAGAGTGTGAAAAAATATAAGGTATGACCATCTGTGAGATTGTGTCAGATCTATAATAGTACAAATTTGCATAAAGAGGCGTGTATAAAGGGGTGACCAAGGGAACCCGGATTCGGATGGTAATGATAAATCACGTAATCCAGGGATAACGACTAGACCAACACACACAACTAAGAAAAAAAAACAAAGTTTATAAGCAACCTGGACTTCAATAAAAACTGGAAACATGCATGGACCAGTAGGGTAAGCGTCTACTACTGTTTGTGGCAGAGGTGTAAACTCTTCGAAATACCGAATATATTCTCCGGAGATGAGAACAGCGTACCTTTAGTTACTTATGTGTATAAACATATCAATTTGGCTTATATTAGAGGACAACCATTAAATTTTCAGGGGTTGGGAAGAATGTTATAATAAAAAACATTCTGACACTTTTTTAAAATAATTTCATCGTAAGGATGGGAGGAAAAATATTTTGATCTTTTCAAATAATTCTGGTCCGAACACTGTGCTTTTACGTATATCAAAATAAATAGTAAAATTGTATGTGCAAAATATTTTTGAAAATAAATTTTTTAACCATTAACACGGCAAATATTTATATTTTGATCTAAAGAAATGATCCAAGCCCCACCCCCCTCAATATCAAATGGTCGTCCATTAGTACTAAGTACATGTACTATATACTGTCTAGTAAATGGTATGGCTGTAAAGTTTTGAAAAATCAAAGTCTCATTTACACACAAAATTTGAGTGATACGTACATATTGTTCATCACGAGACTACATTTGTAGGTCCGCGGGAAGAGATCGCCATGGAAAACATTACATCATTAGCTTGTACTTACATCTTTCAACTGCCCTCTGTAGTTACCGTACTTTTTACATTCTGCAAAAACCATGGCATCTGGACGTATTTGTATATTTCCTGTAATACATGCACATAATTTAAAACACTGGCACATCCAGGGAAACCAAAGTGATCAAAAATTATACCCACCGAATAATAATATATGAAGACAAAGTAATAAAAAGAAACATTATAGCACAAAGCGGTACACTTACAAAGCAACTGAAACGAAACGAACACGTAATGAAATTAGATTAGAAATTCGAACTTCTTCAAAATATGGACGGAAAGATCAAGAGAACGTCAATGGAAGGCGCCGTCTGTGTTCTACAAGCAATCGAACAGACGGATTAAAAAGTTTTCTGAAGCTAAATCTTATATACCTTCCTAAATAGTCTGATGATATTGAAAAGGGGGGAAATAAAAAGTTTAATTTTAATAAAATTGGTCAATCAGTTAACTAAAGAAGAAATCTGAGAAGAGAATTTTTTTCTTGAGTACATAATTATACTCCATTGTATACATATAATGTGTTTCGTCATTTGTACGCACTTAAAATCTAGCCTGTCTTCATACCTAACAGATATGAACATGTTTGGTCAGGTCTATTGGCAAGATATGCTATTAATTAATAAATCTCCGACTTCCCACCTTCACATGCAAATTGTTGAGGGGCCCTAGATCTGGATAAATTGACGTCAGGATTGTTACACATAATTATACAAATGATCTTTATTGTACTTTTGTCATTTCTGGATATTGTCTCGGATTTTTTAGCCTACTCACCTAAAACTCGCTTACTCCTGACTTGATTGTTCACCCTGCCCAACATTGTACCGTTATTGTACCGGAAATAAACATCATTCCAAACATCTGTCTAAATATACAAAATGTAGAAATCGGTTAGTGGAATACTACAAAGGGTAGGTAATTTCATTTTCCTTTCAGAAATTTTTTATGTAGAACATATTGAAATCCGAAGACCGATCTGCAATTTATCGTTTATTTCCGGAATATCTCGAAACGCTGCATTACAACGCAAAATCATCTATTTCATGCTTTTCTTAACATTTTTATCAGTACACATGTAGAACTAGATAATTGTCATTTTTCCGACGCAGTCGGTATAGTTTCGCTATTTACCCTTTGACCTTAAAGACGCGCCTCCATGGAAACGCAAGTCACCCGATCGCAATTCTCTTTTCCGATTGGCAAAATACTGATAACTTAGTGGCGTTCGAAAAAACTGTATCGGAAATTGAAATTGGGTACAATGTGTTATTTCCTGAATGAAATGTAAAAAATTATAAGTAAAAAAAGAAAAAATCCTACTTGTTATCGGTATTTTTACACAAAAAAATGTTTGCTTTTAATAGTGAACGCTTTGTTAATGACGAATCTGAATGCATTCGAATGTAAGATGAGGATCCATTCTTTTGAATCCACGGAGTCACGTAACAAGACGTACATATAAAATTAGGATACCAGAATACAAAGAAAGATGAAAACTATATCAATATTTTAAGTTTTCAACAAAACGGCTTAATTTTCAGTGTCAAAACAAGTCTATAATACCACTTGAAGGGGAAACAGTTATAATATACTCTTTTATTCTTTCGTCCATACTTAAATATTTGAAGCTATGAATCTCAAGAAGGACATATATTGACAAGCAATTGGAATTGGTTTGCTGTGAGGTTATTCTCGTTCCATATAACACGGAACGATTATTTTAAAGCCAAACCTGTCAGCATGAAAGTAACCACCTGCAATAGTTTGAAGAGATTATGATATAAAAATTTCTTTGAGTACATTCTATCTATAATTAACCTGTATTTAAAGACCATCAAGGTCACTTTAGACAGGTTTGTTTCACTGTACTATCTTTATTATTAAAAATACTTACATATCCATTAAAAACTAAACTATGTTTGTTTTCTTGAGTATCTGTTTGTAGAAAAAATAACGTTTTGTTCGAAACACTGTTGAAAATTATTCCAAAAGAAGGCTCTCCCTCGCCTTCACAATTGCTGACTAGGGTGTATGACTCTAAACTGCGGCTCATCGACGGTTTAAATTTGAATGCAATCTGCAGCATATCTCTATAATCATAGCCTTTATAACGCCATATGAATAAATGATTACTTCCGTTAAAAATCGCCCCACCATTACGGACGGTAACGTCATGTGCGTCAATTGTAAAATTATTTCCTGAAGAGTCTAAAACAGGACCATGAAATTTGATAGCCACATCTGGTCGACATCCTACACTAGTATCTGGCTGCTCGTGGGAAACTGAAATTCAAATTTACCCCAAAATTGAGCACGGTCATGTTAGCGCTAGAGACCAACTTCAACTTTCACTTATTATTTTATACAAATATACATGTGTGACATGTGCCAAGAAAAAAAGGACATTACATGTACATAGCAAGCATTATTTTTTTTTTTCGGAATTCGTAACCTTCATATCTAAATTGCCAATGTTCTCTAAGAAAAAGATTTAAAAATGTGCTTGTACTTCCTTCAACAATTTTTCTTACTATAGCAAGTTATCTCTTCCATAAGAATACTCCATGAATTCATATTCTTTCCACTTTTTTAAATTATACCAAATTCTAAAACAAAAACTTCGAAGCTAGCAATTTACGGAATACAGAGTTAACTCCCACCTTCAATGTTTGTCTTTCACGGATACGTGTCCATGCTAGTGGAAATATAGAGTAAATATACAATGTTACTCTTCTAATTTCTTAATAAAATGCGGTTTAGTTATGGTGTCTAGGTAATTTCTTAAACATTTACAAGTAAGATTCTTATAAACCAAATTAAATACCATTATACAAAGTATTTGAATTGGTAGAATAATTAACGAGTTACATGAAACTATTTTTCAGAACACTCTTCGAACACTTCAAGAAAAATTTTGTTAACAAAAACTAGGGAAATCAATCATTTATAGTTAAATACATGTATTTGCATCATTTGTGATTAGAGATGCGGAGGCAACATTCGTACATCCCCTTAAATTGGACAAAAAAGTAAATTTCCCCTTGAAGTCTTATTTTTACACAATGTCAAAAAAATCGTGCCTCGCTTGGCAATTTGTTGTTTTTACACAGGTCCCTTATCTAAAACCTTGGATCTTCCCCTGAGGGGACAACTCTATCCTGTGAAGTTAACCATATTACTTGCTGTAATCGTTGTTGGGTTAGATATTTTTACAAGTACATGAATCATTAGGCTTGTGTCATCTTTTCGAACTTATGAGCTCTGGACAGAAACAAAAGCGAGGAAAAACTTCAAGTCGGTTCATTTTTTATCAAATGTTTTCGAACGTTTACCAAAAAATGTATAAGAACGGGCTTTTTACGGGTGTGAAATTGAGCTCCGATCTCGAAATAATGTTTTAGCAAACAAATTTGTTGCATTTTCTGTATTAATACGGATATTATGAACTTTTAATTTGGCAAGAATTATCGTATAATAACTACTGTAGTCTAGATACAGATGTGAAATAAAGATCCGAATCGAATAATGTCTTAAAATGGTAAATCATTCGTTCACTCATCCAATCAGAATACGAAGATTACTATGAACATGTAAGCCGACACAATAATAATTGTTGAATTTTTCATTTAAAGACAGGTGTAAAATTTTGCTTCGAATTATCAATTCGATCATCCCAAAATAAAAATAGAAATAAAAATACCGAAAACATATTTTAATTGATAAGTTTATAAAACACTTGGTCCATTGCGATTATGAGCTTTCGTACATTGTGATTATGAGCTTTGGTACATTGTGATTATGAGCTTTACTCAAACGAGTGGTTCTATATATATTTTTCTTTAAAAAAAGTTCATTAAACTACTTTCTGGCACACATTGCACCACATTTTAACAAGACGACTTTTTTGGTGAAAAAGTAATTTTTTTTAAATCCAAATTTGAAATTTAGAATATCTTCAATTTCACAGAATTTGATAATATAAATTCCACTATCAGATTTTGATTGAAAAGATATGTGTATCTGAATTATCATTCCAAAGGATTTTACGTAAGTGGTGCATTTCTTCTGGTGCTCAGTATATTTTCGAGTTGAATTTTTAATCCCAAAACCGATCTGCTAAAGCAGGATTCAATAAATATCTTATTCCTATATTAGATTTCTCAGTGGCTGTTCAATGGGGTTCTAGAGGTTAGTACTCCCATTTTTGTTGGAATTTGTTTCAATATAAACCAAAATTTGGACAGTGAGCTAATTATAACCTTGAACCCCCATTCTAAATTTCTTCAGTGGACCCTCCCATGTATTGAATTTCTGGATCCGCTCTTGATACTTAATTACCTGACAGAACATTTGTGCAGCCACACTGTGATTGATTATATCCAGAACCAGGAGCACACATTCTGACCTGCCAAAAGCCGTTTAATCTTTCCTCGTAAGAAGCCTCTTCGAGTTCATTGTAAGCATTGTAATGTGGTTTGGTGCGGCATTGAATTTTCCGCAACAGGTCTGAATCTTCTTCATTCGGATTGCTATTGCCAACTGACATTCCAGGTGGTGAATCATGAAAACCATTGATTTTTTCGAACAAAGTGTTTGAATGAGGTATATGACCATTCAATTTAAAGGTATCCTCATTTGGAAAGACTTCTTTTTTCCCTTTATTACTTAGATCGATGGGAAATCCAAAATGTACTGCTTGGGCTGTATCGGATCTTCTATCTGTCATTTTATTTGATCTTGCATCGGTGTTAAGCGTTTGTCGGTCTTTAAATTGCCTGATTTCTTTGCGGGTGGATTGTTTGCTTCCGGCTTCTAAATGGATATTGAACATTTGGTCTATGGATTTTGCATATGAAGAAGTGTCTGATTTTCTGATTTTCGATTTAATATCAGCGAAACCGTTAGGAAATATTTCTTTCATTATTTGTGCATCCATGAAAGACAGTAGAGGTACAATATCCTTCTTTGCACCACCGAAATGGAATTCCGGTATGAGAGTTTTTGGTTTTGGTTCCGAATGTTCATGTCTTATGACAGGGAACCCATGCATACTGTCTACCCCAACTCTGATTCCAACACCTTGAGTTCCTTTCCCTCGACGTGTTTTAAATTTGTTTGGTTGCATTAAAGATTCATCAATATGAAAAAGAGACTTTGTCTTTGGTTCCGGTGGTGGTGGTATTGTTGGTAGCATCAAACCTCCTGGGTTATACCTCGTCCCTAGAAAATACATGCAAAATGTTGAATAAGAAACATTTTGGGTATAACCGTTCTTTGTATATTTTTGTTTGGTTGTTGGTTATGCTTTCATTTTTTTCGGTGGGGGGATGGGTCCTCATTACTTGTTTTGTTGTTGTTGTTTTCGTTAAATATAGTATGCTTTCGTTTTTGTTTTTTTTTTTTTTTTTTTTGTTTTCTTCGGGAAGAAGGGGGGCTCAAAGTCAATAACAGGCAATACACCCATTTCCGTAGCTAAAGTTTAAAAAAATGTTTTAATCACTTAACTGTGACGCAAAAGAACAAGCGCAATAAAAAAAACAACATTTAGTTGCACGCTTGTCTTACTGGGTATACCTCCATTCATAAAATTCCAAGGAAACAACTGAGCAACAAAAATCGCTTACTACATATTGTCCTGTATAAAGCATAATAGTACCACTTGTGAACTCAGACCGTCCAATGGCAGCTGAGGTTTTTGTGACGAAAATTCTCTCTAACATTTAATATAGTAATAAATGGAAAACTATCACAAAACCGAAAGTTTATCGGACAACACCCAAAATCGCTTACAATGTATTCCATATCTATATAAAGCCAAACACCAAATTTGAAATCAAACCAACCATCGCTTGTTGAGATAATTGTCACTAAATTTGTATGACGTCGGAAAGGCAGGGGATTCCAATTTACCACCCACCCGTTGACCATGGTGACCATTTTCATTTTCCGGTTTATACATGACTTTGCAAGTTCATGCAAATTTTTTACCCTTTTCCCACCCGATATGCAATTTAAGTTCGGTCATTTTTTTGTAATATTTATTTTTAAAAGGATTTTACTTTTATGTGCATTTTTTGACTTTGAATTTACCAGACACTGCCGGAGTTTCAAATCCTTTATGTTGACTTTAGTCAGTCACAACTTTTTATCTGTTGATACATGTGTATTGTTTTAAACTTGCATGTTAATAGTGCTTAAATTAAAATCAAAATATAGTTCGACATACCTATATTTTTCATTGGCGTAATTTCTACCTCGGGTGTTTAAAAAAAAGTGGCACAATTAGAGTACTGGCGCAATTAGATACATTTTTGGCGCAATTTGGTTTCATCCGTTTTGTCTATACATGTATTACCCTTTTCCTTAATGTGTTTAGACTTGTATTGCTTTACAGCAATTGTGAAACTATCTACCTTTTTACAGATAATGGTAGACTGAAATCAAGGGAACAAAGACATCTTTTGTACAGTAAACATGTCCATAAAATTAACTTTTTTTCCTATGTAAATCATGAAACAAAACGATACACAACTCAAATGCCAATCAAAAGGATTTCAATTGAATGAAAATTGGGTCCAGAATTTCATACATAAGAACTGCTTGCATCAGCACTTTTTTCCATGGTCCATACATAATACTAGTAAATAAGAGCGAAAATATAACTAAAGTAATACTTTCTTTGTTTTAAATACTATGCATCAATGTAGAACTTTTACTTCCGTTATGTAACTTTGTATTTTAGATGATTAACGGTCTTGACAAATGTGTACCGTCCGGTATAAATTTTCTGTTCACAAAGGTTTCAATCTTTCAAAAAAATATGATTGAGTTACATTTTAAGGGTTACAGAGCTATTTCCCGTCCACACATTAGGTCCCGCTACCGGAAAGCTTATTTGGGTGAAAAAGCGAGATAAAAAATAAAATAATCTGTGCCCATGAATAAGTATGTCGTGGCCACGAATTAACAAGCTGTGACCACTAATAAAAATAATAATTCAAAATTACAGATCAGATACTTAGCAAAGAACACAAAAAACATGAAAAAAATGAAAAAAACGAAACAGGGAGAAAACACACAAACAAACTAAAAGTAAATGAGCGATCTCAACTCCATTAAATAAAAAGGTGAATGGGAATGTAGGATAACGAATGCATACAGCATAATTGAAATACAAGCAGACAGAAGATTAATGACATTATACGTCTAACAAGTATGACGTTGTCTCTTGTGGATCGCCGGGTCACTATAGGGTGTATTTTTTTAAAATCAAATACGTGATATTTCGACTCGCGAGTTTTACCTTAACGTTGAATTAAAACAGTGAAGAAAGACGTATTTACCTTGACCGTAGGAAGAGAGTACATATCCACACAGTAAAATGAACTTGTACATGCTGAAGCTTTGAATTACTCCCGTTTTAGTGTTTGACATGGAATACAAATCGTGTGCAATTATACAGTGTAACGTCACGCAAGACAATCATACATTAATTTCAATTAAAAATTCAATATGACAAGATTGCTTTTGTCATTGTCAAGCCTCATGTTTGTAAATAAAACAAGGAAAATTTGTTTAATTAATTCATTTTTACATACATCATGATATACCTTTGGTGGTGGTGGTGGTGTGAGAGAATAAATGATTAATTGAATTAGACAATCCAAATGGAAATAAGTCACTATTTCTGACTTTTTTTCAGAGAAGAATGTATCATAACATCGATGCCCAATCCTTTGTTGTAGGAAGAGAAAGTATTCTAAAATCCTTTATATTCCGACACCTAAGTAATATCACACCAAACAATGTAAGAATTCTGTGTAATTCGACACCGGACAAAACAAGAATTCTTTGTAATCCGACACCTGACTTTTTAAGAATTCTGTATTATCCGACACCTGCCTACATGTTTCTAGGAACCACATGTAATCCGACGCCTGAGTATTCTAGAATCCTACAATATCCGACCGACATCTGAGTGTCCCATAAGTAAGTATTTTTGAATCATGTATAAAATAACAGTCTGATAGAATCATGTTTTTCTCAAATCGTGTAAAACATTAAACTCGAGTATTCTAGAAACATATTTAATCACCAGAACATTCCAGAATCCTGTCCTTTCCGACAACTGGGTTTCCATAACTCTGGTAAAGTTGTCGATCAGTTCAGAAATGATATCATCTTTGTGTATTCCAACATACTTTGCATTGGCTATAAGCAAGTACATCATTTTTTCGACCATTATGTGCCATACACGTACATGTATGAACCGTAGTTACTTACATGTTATGTATTTTACTTTGGTGTCGCTTATAATTCGATCTATAGTTAAAACTAGCATTACAAATAATGCAAACAAAGGCATTTTTACTATGTTCGGCTTTTTGGTGTCGGAAAAGAGTGTTCTTGTAAGAAAACGTCTGTTGACATGTAGGACACGAATACGATTGGTTATTGTGCTTTGCACTAATGTGGTTTGTCAAGTCCTTCTTATGGACATATTGCTTAGAGCATTCTGAACATTTGTACTGTTTATCCTGGAAATAAAAAGATAAGAATAGTAGTTATTATTGGTAAATAAAAACAAAAAAATAAACAAAACAGGAAATGACGCACTAATATATCCGAAGGATGATTATAGTCATGTAGTGTAAAGTAACCTTTGTTTATTATTATAATATTGTACTGACTTGACATAAAACCGAATGCGAGGCTGTGTCGCCAATACGTTAATATAAATGAATGAATAAATAATTTATTAAAGTGCAACCTGAATTTTTCATGTTCAAATACATAGATTACAGATATATTTTCAGCCAGCCAGATAGGCTTACGAAGCACTGTCGTATGTACACATTAAGTTAAGTAGAAAATGAGGGTTCTATAAATTTAACGTCATTTGTTATAGGTGAAATAAGTTTGAATAAGCAAGTTTTTATATAACACCACGTCGTATATCTAAACAGTCTATGATATAGTTTGCAACAATTTTGGAATTATTCGTCAGCAGTTCTTTTAGCGCATCTAAAAGAGAGTCAAAATTTATGGAAGATAGTTGTTGTATAAGTTCATTTCGCCTAATTGCGTAACCAAAGCACAAAAGTAGGAAGTGGTTTTCGTCTTCAATGAGGTTAGAGTTACACACTTTGCAGAATCTACGGTCTAACGGAATATTGCGATAGCGGCCTTGTTCCACTTCTAATGGTAGTGTTCTGCATCGTATTCTGGCAATAACTGATCGCTGTTTCCTCGATAAACAGTTTTTCACATACGCTTCAGCACTAAAATCGGTCTTAAATAGCTTATTTGTTCTAAGTTTTGGCATGTCTTGAACTTTTGTATTCCACTCGATTTTGAAATTGTCTATAAGTGTAGTCTTTACTGAGTCAATAATGTACTTTGTCGATATCAAGTCTTGATTGTCTGTATGACTAAGTAAATTTGCCAGACCACTATTGTTCAAAATTGTTTTAACACTATTAAACCATGTATTTTTGTATCGTGCCGAAATCTCAACATCCAAACTAAACACTTTTCGACAAATTCTGGATTCCGGTAAGTTCATAAGTCTACACCACAATCTAATTGCGTTACACTGATTGTTTATATGTACTGGAGTCCATCCAATATCACCCGTTATTGCTGGAATCGGTGAGGTTTTCCCAACACCTAAGAAAGTACGAATAGCCCGATACTGAAGTCTTTCTAATACTTCACATCGTTTCAAACCCCAAACGCCTGACGCATAGTCCATTACGGGAATGACAGTATTTTCGTATATCTTTGCGAATGTAGCATAGTCCATGTTACCCATATGAAGATATTTGGAGGTTAACGATCCAAGTGCCCTGCTAGCCGCAACTGAGAGTTCTTTTACAGATATGTTGTAGTCTATATTTTCAGAGACTGTTAAACCAAGATAGCGATATCTGTCAACGAAGTCAGTTGCTGTATTATCAAGCATAAACGAGAAATCACATCTGTCAGTTGTTGTTTTACGAACATGCATAATCTTTGTTTTATCAATATTCACATGTAAACAGTTTAATTTTGTCCACTCATTGTAAGACGTCAAGTTGGCGTTGCAGACCGTATGGACTATCAGAGATAAACACAATATCATCCGCATAAAGTAAGCAGCTTATCATATCCTTTCCAACTTGAACGCCGCATGATAAATTGTTAATTTGTGGTACTAAACAGTCAATGAATAACACAAAGAGCGTGGGAGCAAGATTATCGCCTTGGCGTACTCCTGTATCAACTTAGAACCAATCGGTGAGTATCCCGGGAGACAAGCGGACAGCAGTTTTCAGTTTCGAATAAAGACATCTAATAGTATTGAACATATTTCCATGTATACCTGAACTTAAAAGTTTATTCCATAAAATAGTATGGTTGACCGAGCCGAAGGCTTTGCTAAAGTCTACGAAACACAAGAAAGTATCACAGTTCATTAGTTCTCTCTTACGCAAAATTGTACATAAGGAACAAATATGATCCAGACATGATCTGAGACACCTAAATCCGTTCACTCAATAGATTATTGTTCTCAAGATATCTAACAAGTCTTTCATTCATTATTTGACTAAATACCTTAGCGACAGTTGACATAAGACTAATTCCTCTGTATACTAATGGATCACGGTAGTCCTTTCCATTCTTTAAAATCGGACAGATGATACTTTGGCACCATATATCAGGTACTATTTCATGTGAAAAACAAACATTATATAGTTCATGAAGAATGTTGGTTAGTTTGTCACTTTTCAAAATTTCATTTGGAACATTGTCGACTCCGACTGCTTTACCATTCTTTAGACCATGTACCGCACGTTTAACCTCTTCAATCGATATAGGATCATTTATACTTTGTTGTTCAGTATCAATCGTTTCATTTGTATGGTTCAAACTTTCAAATTCTTGTTTTAACTGTGTGTTTAATTGTTCTAATTGTTCAATAAAATCATTGTCCACATTCTGAATATCACCAGAAAAAAGTTTCGCGTATTCCTGTTTCCATCTAGACAGAATATCGTTTGGGTTATGAGAAACACTACCGTCACCCATTATCACGCTATCAATTGTTTTTGTATCTTTCCCGGGTTCAAGTTTGTTTACTTCTCGCCAAAATTCTTTCGGGTTCTTCTGGTTAAACGTTTTAATATTATCAAGTCTTTGAGCCACATATTTACGTTCTTCTTGTCAAATTGTCTTCTCTTTATTTTAAACGTGTTTTTCAGTTCATTTTTAATCCGTCTGTCTCCTTTAAATTGTAGGTATTTTTTCTCAGCTTTTTTTGTTTCTATCAATAAGTCTCGTAAATCATTGTTCCAGTATGGTTTAGCATTTCGTCGTTTACGTTTGTTCGAACTTGGTGTATAGTCTTTGTAGTCAACCTTGTTGTCCATTTCATGATGAATAGCTTCAATGAATGATTCGTATATAGTGTTAATTCTATCGTCAATATTGCGAATATCGAGTAAAGAGTCGATAACATTTTCGAGACATCGCATGCATCGTTCACTGGTAAATAAGTCTTGCGGTATGTTTGAAACATTATATTTACGTGTTGATTGATATTTTATATTCGTAGTATCAGTGACGTTTTCGGTTGTATCTAATATGTTCTTGTTGAGTTGATCATATTCTGAGATTCTAAATGAACAGGTAAGCATAGAGTGATCCGGTAATCGTGCATTCGTCGAAAAATGAACACCATTTTCAATTATCAGAGACGAAATCAGTTTTACTTCAAAGTTACAAACATTCGGAAGTACTGTATATGGGACAATCATATAGTCAACTACTGATTTCCCGATGGGTGAAACAAACGTAAAATTGTCTTTCGAGTAATCCCCACGTCCGTTTAGCATACAGCAGTTAGAGTCCTTCAAAAAGTCTAGCAAATAGTCACCAAATGCGTTTCTTGTTTCGTCAATAGGAATACGTTTTGGCAAATAGTCTAATGAATCATTAAAATCTTGGAGATTTCCAACTCGTCCATTGAAATCACCGCAAATGAAAATCGGATAACCTGTACTATAAAGATACATCTGAGATAAAAGACAGTCATAGAATTCTTGAGCAATGTTACCTCTACTCGATCGCTCGGGTTGTAGATAACACACGCATAAATATAAAGTTAGCTCTGGGTCATCTTTGTTTTTTAAATAAATCCATAAAATGTCATCTCTACTATCGTCTAGAATGTTTACTTCAAAATTGTCATATAGCGAGTTTTTAATTAAAAAACCAATACCTCCACTACCACGCCATGCGTTGTTCGAAATTTGTTTTCTATTGTTTCCAATACAATGATAACCTTCCGGATTAATAGTCCGATCATTTCTCAAGTGACTTTCGCAAAGTCCAACTATATCGTAGTTTAATGAAGTTAAAATACTTTCTCGTAATTCCCTACTATCATCGTTTTGTCGTGTCACATACCAACCATTACAATTCCAGCAAGCCAGTCTTAATTCGGCATCGTTACTATTTGACTGGCTTAACTGTTAATTTTGCTTCACGGTTACACGCCCGCCTCGAAATTGAAGTTCTGGAATTGATTTGATTATCTGTCTCATATTAGCGTCGTTGATGCGTTCTTGTCGTGTACGATCTGTTTCTATGTAGATATTTTTGTAATCATTTATATCTTTTAGTTTTCGTTTGTTCTTAAGGACATCAACACGTTGATTTTCATCTGCGAAGGTAACAAGAATTGGTGTCGGACGTTGTGTATTGTTTACTCTTCCGTTATTCGGATTACCGATCTGCTGAGCGCTAACTACACTTAACTCTAATCCAATTGATCTTAGTATTCCGTTAACATACGTCAGATTTAATGTTTTTAAATACAAGTTTTGGCTGAACATTTTTCATACTAACAGACGGTAGATCATTGTTTATTTCTTGTTGTTTACTTTCATAATTTGACATTTTAGTTTCCAGTTCCTTTATTTTGTTGTCAACTTGAGCAAAGTCTTTTCATCTTTTAGTGTTTTCATGCTCATCTTTATTTCGTTTGTAAATTTTGTCTCTAAATTTGAAATTCTCTGTTCGAGTGACGTTCTCAGGGAATCTTGATTATGTTTTACTGTCAACATTAGTTTATAAAGGTCAGCAGGGGAAACAGTTTGATCCGACTGGGTAGATGTTGTATCGGATGTTGTCGACATAGTTAAATTAATAGGCTTATGACAGGAATATGAGTAAGATTTAGTGTTCATTCGTTTTGGTGTAGGCCGATAATAATCACTATCTGAATCTGATGTACTGTACCTAGGCCTTTGATTGGGCTGATTTTTGTGTCTCGGCATAAATAATCGGTGCAAATATACCTTTCAATTCTTCTGATATTTTCTTTTATCACAATAAAAGTCTAGATGTTATAATAAATCCATGTTTACACTATGAATTTTCACCGAGAAAAAACAACGTCCATCTTGTTGAGCCTCACTTTCGTTAATATTTGTTGTTTTTTTTTTTTGGGGGGGGGGCACTACAAGGCAAGGTAAAAATATATATTATTGGACTATTTGAGACTTTGTAAAAATGTCAAAATCATTGGTTATCAGTGGTAATTATGGTACTTGTTATTCTTAAGATCAAAATAAACTTCATGAACAGTTATTACCTTGGAATGATTAAGGAGATGTGACCGGAACAATGTACGGGATACAAACTTCTTTTGGCATTTTGGACAATTAAAATTTGGCTTCCCGTGCTCTCTCTTATTGTGGTCTGACAAGCCTTGTCTAGATCTGTACTGTTTACCACATGCATCACACACATATGCTGCTGAAAAGTAAACGCTAAGTTAAATATCTTTACAATGACTCTCAAAACACTAGTATCTAAAATAATAATTCGTAAGTAAGCAAATGTTTTGTTTTGACCATGTACATGTACATGCAATCATTTAATGTAATAAAACAATATACCTGTTCGAATTATTCTTTGTACTGATCATGACCACAGATTTACCGATAATGACAGTACAATTTAATTTCAGACCTAACACGCTTTCTGATTGGATAAAAAAACTTGTGTTCATTATCTCATAAACCATTTTTTAATGTGACTTCATCAACCTTTCTTGCTGATTTACGACTTAAATTTGGATACTAAAATTGAATGCTAAGGAATGACTATGATATTTTTTGGTCCACAATGCTCGTGGTGCACACCTGAATATAAGCTACTACGCAGGTTGTTTAGTGTGCACCACATTATTTTAGTACATTATGGACTGAGACATGCTGAAACGTTTGTAACACATACAAGTACTTCTAGTTATGTATGTTCTCGCTTGCCTTCAAATCTCAACAAAATGAATGACTGGGACAATGGTAATTCAAAACAAACAAAATTTTTCAACAAAATAAAGGGTCCTTACCCACGGAACCCCCCCCGATTCATCTTTGAATTGAAGTGTTTGGTGCGGTTCTCTAAAATGTTCTTCTCGGGCCTCTGTTAGGTGTTGTTTTTTCTTCTTCTAAATACGTGAAGATTACGGCATTAACATGCATATAGTGCATTTTGAAAGTGGATTAAACACAGCCTTTGTTGAATAAAATTGGTATGAGTAAGAATACATCGTTACTTTGTAAGTTTTCTGAAACATTTACAGTGCCATACATTAATTTACAGCGGTCAACTTAACTTCTGTCAACAAATCCTTTTTGCTTTACATGTACAAGTAGAGTAACATGTTCCTATAACAAAGAAATACTAATACTTAGCTTCAAGATTTGTCTAACGTTAGTGGTGTATATAGGGCATCAGAAGAAATAAACGACTTTAACATTCACTTCCAATCCGGAAAATTAGAACTTCAATTATATCGAGGTCAACTGGGGTCAACAGGTGTAAGATCCGGAGACATTGCAATTGGAGCATCGTCGGAAACACATAAGCTTCGACGTGAATAAAACGAATGTGAAAGTCGTCTTTATAGCTCTCTTAAATTTGGCCTTAAATGCGTGCTTTCAATTCTGAACTTGCTTTAACGTTTCATTATTTTTAATGTACCAATTACGAACGTGACATAAAGTGGCACTAATGCACTGGATAAACAAACAAAACTTCGGTTCGAGCAGGTGGTTCATCCTTATTACTTTCTTGTTTGTTCGAATGGTTTGAATCTGTTCGTTTGTTTGTTTGTTTTTGCTTGTCTTTTGTCAAACCAGGCATCGAGTGGTACTATACAAATACATGTAAGGGATTTTGGATAACGCAAACAGTAGGTTGGAAATTCTTCTCAGAATATGAGACATTTCAAATTTTTTACAACCAATGTTTAATTGTAAAATCCTATATAGATAATCTAAACACTGTTGCTCTAATTCAATTGTGATATCGCCGATCTTCGACAGTTAACCCTTACGTAAAATATAAACTGATTCGTCTACTTTAGTTAAAGCACTAAAAATGTTTTAGTCAGGAAAGCGTCAAAATATAAATTCAACAACTGCTCCTTACAACATTTACCACAAAAAAGCAAAAAAACAAAAAACAAAAAACTACGTCATACGAAATAGCTTGACTGTTTAAGAAACAACTTGTATATTGTGGTTACTGTATTAATAAGGGCATATTTTACATTGTTTGTTGTACACACATGTAAATGTTTATGTAAAATACCAAAACTGAACTGTTTCGATTTTTTTTACAACAACCTTTCTAAGAAAATCGTGTGTGAAAACTGAACAAGACTCTCGAGAACGTTTGTAACTCAAACTGCAGACGATTAAATACAAATGTATATACCAAACGTAGTTAGCGTCTGTAACTCAAACTGTAGACGATTAAATACAAATGTATAAACAGCAAAAAAAAAGATTAACCGGATACGCAATCGCAATTTGTTTATATCGTATCTATGGTGGCGGCCATGATCAATTTACGCATACCAGAAAAAAGTAGTTGCGCCGATCACGTGAGTGGAAGGAGCCAGAAAGTCGATAACCTGCTAATGTACGGATACAGCAAAAAAATAACCGTATACCTTTATTCGTTTAACAAATAACCTCATTGCAGGATAAATACAAATGTATTAACCAGACGTAGTTGTAACTTCCAATGCACAGACACATTTTCTTAATACATGTACTAACGTCAACTTTCCTTTTTGTATGTGTCTCTTTATGTGTAGTTATACGATAAGGGAGCAACCATTTGGGGGAGGGGACCTAGGTTCAATTTTTGTGTCCTAGTTAAATTCGGTTAAATTTCTAACCTGACTTTTTATTTTTTAATTTAGCCTGTCTTGGATCCATTACTTGTTCATCCTGAATTTTTTAACCATACATTATCACTCTGCTTTGATCTTAACCGGCTCTAAAAATTAAGTAATTTGTCCCTAAATTTGACCTATATTTCATTCCATTTACAAAAATGTGATCACGTTGTTCATGTAATGGCGCGTGCATTTTCAAATTCTAGAAGTTTCCATTATACCTCTGTTGCGTTGAAAATGGAATATCTACTAGCTTGTTTTGAAGAATCTGGTTATAAGCTGTTAGTAAATTAGTCGAGAACAAACTGTGAAGAAATGGACAACTATATGAGTTAGTTTTTTTTTCTCCACAATTTCACTTTAATACTGTTAATTTGATATCATTAGTACCATAATTCAACACCCAAATATACAAAGCCATGAAAGAATTAGGCAGGTATTATAACGACAGTGATACAAAATATTCACTTTATTTCTAAAATACATACACGTCAATTCACATCAGAACACAATTCATATACATTTCAAAGCGCAGATGCGGGTGGGTAAAATATAATAATTTTAACACAATTTTACTATCAATCAGTCAAACATTATCTCTCCTCACCACTCAGCAATATTACAACAGATATGTTGAAAGCAATTCAATATTATAGTTACACAAAAATCATAGTGTATCACAACAAGCCCGATTCGTATATAGATAGATCTGTATAAAGGAATCGTAAATACAGGTTGAGTCATGTTCAATTTGGAATGTAGATTATTATAGATAGCAGAGAGCTATCGCATGTTCCCTGTGTATTCGTATGTGAAGTAACTTCTGTAACACTTTTCTATATCATTCTAATTTGATGTCACTGGGGATCAAGAATATCAACCCACCGAGAACATCGACCTTTTGCGCCAATTGGATTCAAAAAAATTAAATTGTGCCAAAATTAATTTTAAACACACACGTGTAGTGCTTTTAAGGGGAAAAACATTTTTTTCAAGAACATTGTATATAGTTTCACCTTTTATGGAATCTAGTAATATAAGTACTTATTACATTTCATATGTTAATATTTAATGATATATACATTGTATTGTCATCAAGATTATTGCAAATTTATCTGTATTTTAAGCCAAAAAAATTCTCTCTTTTTTTTGGCGCAATTCAACTCCAACATTATAAATGCGGCGCCCTCCACCACTAACGTAATCTGAAAATTTGTTAATAACAATAAATTATTGAGAACAATTCATATCACAAAATGTATAATCAATCGGTTATCGTGAATATCGACACTATAATATTAATTCGTGTTGAGAACACTTTTGCACTTATAATCATATTTAGGATATCCGTGTTTAATTATATTATGTATGCTAAACAACACTACCGTGTCTAATATGAGTTTACCATTTTTTACCAGATACACCTGCTTACCAAATTTTGTCAGTTAAATATTAAATGTTTCGCAGGGAGCAGTTTGACAAGACCGTAAATGTCGAAAACGACAAGGCTGATACAGCTCTGCATTGGGACATTTTTTAACCCACCTTTTAAATGATTAAACAATAGGCCCTTTAAATGAAACAAAACAAAACCTTCCTTTTCTGGCAAAGGACCTTCTGTACAATGTAATGGAGACCCACTTACTTATCTAAAATCTTAATAAACGGTTAGAATCAGCAAATCAAAGAACTGCTAGAATTTGCCTGTAATAGAAATCAAACAACGTATTATTTTACTCTTTGGACATGAGTGAAGACGAATTCAGAAACCTGGCCCAAAACAAAAAACAAACAAACAAAAAAAAACAAAAAAAACAAAAAAAATGTATCGACATATGTCTATTGATTCAGCATATTGAAAACCTTTTGAATTCAACTTTTTAAGAATTGATACAAGCTTAATTTTGGACTACGATTCGGATCATCTAGGTCCCCAACACAAATCTTCCATTTTGCGTTATAGATTCTTGTTCACATATGCACTAGTTACTGTCAATAAGTGTAGATACACTATTAAAAATGGCGTATAAAAGTTACAAAATTATTAATTGGTTAATCTTCACATCCTTTTTTTCAATCTGAAAGTGACTTACAGCATTTAGCCTCGCTGAAAATGAAGTGCACATTTATTTACAGCTACATGCAATAGATCACCTCCGAGATGATTTGTAACCCATTTTTGACAGCCGTCTAGAAATAGTCGCTTGTTGTACCCCAAATTCTTGTGCAGCCTGTGATTGATTAAGCTTTCCGGAAACTACAGCCAATATTGCCTCTTCTATATTTTGTGGGTTTGTCCTCCCTCTGTTGCTAACTCTTCCAAAACCTAGGGAAAAATACACCAATAATTACTTTTGATAGGTAGCTTTCAGAGATTGTAAAAATCAAAGCAGTCAATCTTCAATTAAGTAAATGATGCTTATTTACTTCGGCACTTTAATCGTCAATAAGGTCAACTTCAAATAGTTTTTTAAGTTGTTAAAAAGCAAAACAATTTGAATTTGATTTAAAGAACCAATTCACAGTTTTGTTACTAATTTAAAACAAATTGCTCACCTAAAATCATCAGAAATCTTTAAAATTTAAAAACAACTCAGTAGCTTAAAAGGTTACGGTTGGAAAAAAGCAAGCCTATATTATAAAAAAAAATGTCCACTTTGACCACTATCATCTTACAGGAGGTACTATACAATCACTTATTCACTTTTTCTTTGGGAGCCAAGTTATTCAAATGTTTCTATTTTTTAACGAAACATTGTTTCTATCGATTACAGTTTACATGAGAGAAGCTAGTTAAGCAAAGTCTTTTAAAAAGTTTTGAACAATAATAACAGGGAACTGGTGTCAACTTCAACCTGCCACTTGTACAGCCATCTATTATTGATCACGAGGAGCCAAAAACAGGCAAAAAATCTAATTTTCGTCCTTCAGTGGCAACCATGCCTTATCGTACAACTTCACGGAGGCTTTTGTAGAGCTTTTCCAGCGGGAGACAAATTTATCAATGAATGCTTATAGACAACAAGCTGAAATTGGTAAGCCGACCACTGCTGTATGCATAACTGACGCAATATATAAACTATATATAAAACAGGTTTCTGTGAACAAAGATCTTGGAGAACTTTTTAAGAACCAACAATTCTAACAAGACTGTTAACATTTTTGGAGATGTGCTGTTGTCATGTTTGTCAGCATGTGTTGTCATAATGTTTGTCAGCACATAAACACATCAGAATAATATGTGTTTGATTAAGTATATACTGATGAGTGTACATTACATGTATACTGCTTTAAGTTCAACAGGTAAAAAAAAATCATATTAAATATTTGTCAAAGAAGTTGGTTCGGTAAGGGCAAGAACTTGCCTAAAAAAGTGTACATGGAGAAAATTTTATGTTGTTTCTCCAGCTCTTAAATGTGTTTTATAGTTGATTTGATTGGTTTATGACAACATATAAATACCCTTCAAACTTGGCTGAGATTGGGAAAATGTGTTAAAACGGTGGGAAAAACCTAATTCTGTGCAGTTTTTTTACTCTTGTAACAGCGGTCTCATGCGTGTTGACTCTCGTGCTTCATATATTTTGTGTATAATTATCAGTTACAACTTGTGTAAAAATACCTTGAGTCAACAGATGTGTGGCCACTTCCGTTCCACATAAAACCATCTTAAAAATTGTAGAAACGTGTAAAGTTATATAAATTCTTGTAAGTTACATAAATATATGCATTTTACTATACTACTACTACCTAAAAAATCAGCTTTAATCAAATGTTAAAAAATGCCCAAATTATAAGGCCAAACTTTCTCCTTTGTCCATGATAGGAGATGTACATTTGTAATATATGTATATGTTATATATGTATATAAACACTGTGAAACATTTGAATAAAGATGTTGAATACTTTTTTAGTTACAGATTGCACAAAGTAAGTACCATCCACAACATAGTGTGACCCAGTATTCAAAGTTTGAGTGATATTAATTTGATACTATTGATTTACAGATTATACGAAGTATGTACCGTCAAAAACAGAAAGTAGCAAAAAATGGCTAAATCAAACATGCTAAAAGGTGACAGACGGACGGGTATAGTCGAGCGGTTACTAGAACTGCTTTCACCATTGGCGACGAAGGTAAAAGCCAAAAAGCTAAAAATATATTTTTGTAGATCCTCTGGAACATGAATTGCTCAAAACTTTTCTGCCGGAAGTTGCGTATTTCGAAAATGACGTATACAGTTAGATGCCCCCGTAGTTTATAATAAATCAACCCAGTCATTTAGTATTAGTCTGTTATTTACTCAAACTTACACAGATCAGATACAGCAAAGGATGGTCTTCGTATTATACATGTATTAACTTACTTTATAAAGAAAAAAAATGAGTTTAAGTTCTGTTTTTGTTAATCACTGTTAAATTGAATACCAAACATCAGATGATCCGTCTAGAGACTGAACATGCACGCAATTCTTCAATGCACAGACTATAAAAGTACAGAGAGTCCGACAATAGCACATCAATTATAGGAATATTTAAAATATACCATTTTAAATTCCGCATGGTGCCGGGCAGACGACTTCATATAATTGACCCTTAGATTTAAACAAGAATAATGAAGAAGATCCGTAAAAGTAAAAATAAACAACAATTCAATGGAATGTAAAACTACTTTGACAAAAACATATATTACTAATTTCCAACCTGACAACAGACCGGACATATTGTTCTCTTGTAAGGCTGTGGTATCCCCAGATGGGAATCTTAGCACGCGCACGTCTGGTATGGATAGTGTCCCGATAATACCAACAAAGTGCACCCAATCGCACGATCTGTTCCAGTAAAAAATTCTAACAATTACATACCATTCAAACCACGTTCCATCACTTAAAATTGTACATTTGACTACAACGATGACGAATCACATTGCACAATATCAAAATATGGAATTAAAAATTCAAAAACATGCAACATTCTTATAACCGACTCTGTCTTCAATAGAACCCTTAAAAATAAAACCTTTCACACAGGAAGTCATAATGACTTGCGTTGCAAATTGACAAAATTTATCTACGGATTAGAATCAATCCTCTCCATAAAAGTTCGTATTCTAGAAAAAAGTATACTACCCAACGAACAGTCCCGTCCTAAGTAAAAGCTATCATAGGGACAGAGAAGGATACCGGATACACAGATTAGGTACTGCAATACATTACAGGTTCAACAATGACAACATCAAAAGTAAAGGAAACATTCGAAGTCAATATAACCATAAAGTAAATGTGATGAATTTATTCGACAAAAATCCAAGGAGGATTAAGGAGATATGGCCATAACCACTATACATCACTTAAGATGCACGATGTCTCCACAGAGGGCCTTCTTCCTTTCATACTAATACCTCTTCGACTGCACCAAATTTGAACTAAACTCTAGACTTCTCTTTACCTCGCACTTTACTACACTCTCTTTACAAATCAAGCCCCTCGACACTACAGTTTCTGAGCCTACCTAATCATTATACATATTGTGGTCATCATTCCACAGACTCTTTCAACCAGTTTGTGTTAAAGGTCAAGATGAAGAAAAACGTTTATTTCTTCCACTACCCCTTGTTAACAAAGGTATTGATGCAATTAATTTGGATAACATCCTCCATCATAAAAACGTCACGAACAAAATTCCGCCGTATTTCAAAGACATATCAATTTCGATTATTTCACATTCCTACACTTCGCCCATTGCATCCAAAATTTTCGATTATAAAACGGTACTACAGGACTTCGAGATTGAGGATTTAAAGTCTAAACCACCCTCGGTCACGTCATGACGGGAGATGTAACCATCGTAGCATCAAGACCTATGATTTTTCAACCCTTCTATTCCTCATACTCAGTTAAATTCCAGATTCAAAAACATACATCGTTGTTATTCCAGAAAAGACAGTACACATACATACAGATACATAGTACCAGGTAGAGATTCCTCATACTTTGTTAAAAACGATTCCAAATCATCTTTCAAACATACCAAAGAAGATGTTTTCAAACTGCTGGAATTTTTATCGACATATTTGTCCATTGTGGTGGACGCGTTTTCAAAAAACGATCGGCATTCCAAATGGAGCAAATTGCGTTCCTCTACTCACTGACCTATTCCTTTACTATTTGCTGAACTGATCCAAAAGAACAAACATCGTTTAGCCAGATCCTTTGATCTCAGTTTCCGCTAAAGAGATGACGTATTATTGTTAAACAATCCTAGTTAAGGGGATTTTTTACATCGCATCTACCTCAAAAACTTGAGATAAAAGATACTACAGACACTGCAGACTCTGTGTAGTCAGCCCCATATCTTTACACTCAGAGATCGATGGAAAAGGAAAACTATTAACCAAACTATACGACAAACACGATGACTTTTCATTCTTTCCTTTCATCTGTGGCAACATCCTTTCAGCACCTGCGGGATATGGAGTTTTCATATCACAACTCATACGTTATGCCAGAGGTTGTTGTACATGAAACTACGCAGACCTGTTGAACTGCACTAGCCTTCTTACAATTATGCCTCTGAAACAGGGTTATGTTGTTGCAAGATTGAAGTCATCACTACAGAAGTTATGGTCGTCATCATGAATTCCTGAATCGTAACAGTGTATCCATCTGCTCCATTATAACCGATTTGTTCATCGTGTCATAGTTTTCCTTCCTTTTTTGTTAATAAAAAAAATCCAGCAGTTTGAAGGTATATTCTTTGGTACATTTGAGAAGATGATTTGAAATCGTTTTTTCACAAAACACGACCAGGAGCATAAACAAGGTGCACAGGTTGGGTAATTGTCCTCTGCTTTTATAGAAACACCCGTCGAGTTAATCATGCAAAGTCAAATCCGGGGTAGTGAGTCCGAATTGCTTTTTGAATGTACTTTTGCCTCTTTGTGCAGTTGCGATCACTTCTAACTTTTTTTCGAGTCTGTCAGGGTTTGTTGTCATAGAACAATTCTATACTGACAGAAACTGTCCAGACCCATGACACACCATGGTAGTCTCTGTCATGGTTTAGGGAAAACTCTGTCATAATCTGTCATGGGCCGTGACACTCTCTGTCTGGAACTATTCTATTTGACGTAATTCTGAAGAGTTTCTGCCGAGAACAGCTCCTGGCAGATTATGATTCTACGCTTCTGAATAACGTTCATTTTATACTAAAATAGTTATTTTCAATCGGACATGCTTTTTCTATTTCATGTCACGCAGACAAGATTTATTGCTCTAATCTTCTATTTTGAAAAGTTCATATTTTAATCGGACTTCCGATTCAAAATGACGTCGCGCAGAACTGTCCAGGAGTATATTTCTGTCAGGATTTCTGTTCTATCTTCTGTCATGGAACATTTTTCCTTACATATTCTGAAAGAATTCAAAAGAGGTTAGATGTGAACGCAACTGCACGTTTTATGTTTTGTTTTTTAATGATCTTTGTTGTGTGTATCTGTTTTCCATGTCTTGCCGTATCTCTTAATAACATTCTTTTAATTCCAGCTCAAACCTTCGTTTTCTTGATTAACCTTCCATTATATCATTTACAAGCGTAAGCCAAAACGCTTTTAACCCACCAACTTCAATGAATATGTTGGAACACCTTGTCTGTCCGAATCTCTTCACACATTTTTAATTGTGGGTGGTACATTTCGACGCAAAATGTGACTTAACATAAGAGGGGTATACGTTTTAAGCAAATTTGGTTTTTGTCGGATAATTTCCTGTACGAGTTGGGGTATATTATAATAACTTGCACGAAAACGCGTGCATCGTCATTTTCAATATAGCTTTTTCGTACTCTACGAACATACCTCGGCTACCGTATAGATGTAGATTTGTGTGTTAGATTGTTGAGGAAACTGACGTTTCCAAAAACTGCCCCTAACAAATTTCATGTGATAAGGGCTACAGAGAGCAACCACAGAAGTAAATCATACAACTAAGTTCTAGCATTTACTAAATTGGATTGAAACAATTGTATTATTATTGAACATATCATACAATGGATTGACAGCATTTACATCTCCATCACATATAAATAGATTACAGACATTGCTTTTAAAAAAATACTATCGAAAAATATTTAAAGCGGCAACTGTTTTTTTTTTCAAATAAAGACAGCAAAATAAATAAGACAATATCTGCCCAGAAAAATAAATTTTGGGATATTAAATAATCCACTAAAGAAATAAGAAATAACAAAATTATTTATTTTTTGAAACCCAAATAAATTCGTGTAATTTAGTTCGTCGTCCTGTAAAATTTTCCCATGAAAGTAAGTTCTTGTCTTCCACTTAGTAATGTAAAACATTGCAATGAACTCATATTAAAATTTGATGGGCAACGATTTAAGTAAGTACATCAACATATACAGTTAAGAAATCCACAGGTTCTTCAAAACTTGCAGTACACAAAAAGATATATTTATCTTTAAAATAACTCATACAAAATTCATCGGACCATTAATTCATGGTTATATGCACAACTATATATCATGTCCTAACTACCTACAAAGTTAAATGAAATTGGGTGCATTAGTATTTGAGAAGTCCTGTTCACAAAGGGTGTCGGACAGACAGACGGAAAGACAAAAAAACAATACGTGCGGGAGACATATATATGACAAAAACTAAGAACCGAGCAATGCAACAAAGTAGTGTATACAAAAATATATTTTTTACATATATACATATATTAACAGTTCAATAATGTTATTCGTTTTAATCATTTTTGTCTCTTTCTCCGTAATTTCCACCTCGAGTTTCTGACTTATCATTTTCACTCCTTCCCACAGCCTCTTTTTCAGCATCAGCAACCATCTGCAATTCCATTTTTTGACATTCGGCCTTCGCCCTCATCATTCTTATCCGTTTAGATATTGTTGGTTGCGGTACACCATACACGCGAGACGCGTGACGTTGTGACATTTCACGATTAGCAACCTTAAGTACCGCCGTTTCCAAGGCTTCTGGTTCGTAATTTTTGAATTGGAAAAATCTTCTTGTGGGTTCAAGTGCACCTGAAACATAAATATACTTATTGATTTTTCCTTCAATATCGTACGCCGATAAAGGGTTAATTATTAACTCGTTCACTATTATATCAAGCATCTCAAACATTAGCCAATGTTTATAATTACACAATCTTAACTTATCCAACCATAAACAAAGATAAAATAAAAACAACAGTGGCCGAGCCAAAACATATCGCCGCTCCGCATTTCCGATGTTTAAAATATCATTACTATGAATCACATGATCGGAAGACAAATGAGAAAGAAAGGTAGATCCTTCCTTGAAGATTAAAATCGTTACACAAATATTAGACGGGTGCTACCTAAAATGTACATGCACAAGATTATATACTATAAAACTGAAAAAAAATGTTTTGGTCTGGTCATTGTATGATCGACCCTTTGTCTGACATATTTGTTTCTCCAGTTACGAATCACAGTTCATGTTGTAACTCTTTAACAACCCTCCAAAACATATGTAACATGAATTTAATTACTAGTGTTGTCTATAAAGTGCATTGTTTCGAATAAAATTGATAGATTTACCAACTGCCCACAATAGATTATTCGTAAAGAATACAATTTCAGATAATTGTGTATTTCTTGAACTTGAAATATTTTATAATATATAAATGCATATCTAAATATAAATTAAGTATTTTTTTATTATTGCACTAAACCAGATTTTGACGTTTCTATTTCAGATCATGTCCATTATAATCGTATTGAACAAGTATTTTTAATGCTCGTAGTTTTGATGATACTGTCATTCTTAAGTATATTTTGAGCCAGGTTTCAGTTATTCTGAACTTTCATTAAGTGGATGTATCCTTTTGTCTATACTGTGAATGTTGCGGTATTCCGTGGAGAGAATCGGATGTATTATTTTGTGAATTTTCTTGAGTGTTTGTGAGTTTCGGCTTACATTAAAGGAGTTGTGAAGGTTTACAAAACATGTTTAATCAACAGATTTCATGCACGTCCACATTCAGAAGACGTTGCCACTAATGTGTTTATGTGGCGTTATATTACTTTTTATTTTGAAGAATTGTCATGGTTGTGTTACCGTGTATTGTATTCATTTCTTTGTCTTTCCTTTCATAGCTAACTTGAAGATGGGGTCACCCATATTGAGGATTTGGTGATCTATGAAGTATTTAAATTTTTGGTTTAGGTTATACGCTGGTGCATTAGTTACACGTTTTTATTTCTTATTTCACAAATAAAGTTTTTACAAATCTTTACATACCTAAGGTTTTGGTTTTTTTATACCGTCCAAACGTTACTTTAACAATAGGGTATGATGAATCGTTAAAACACATTACAAGAAAAACTGCTTTTTAAAGCATTCGAGGATTCGAATACTTTAACTTTTCCATAAGTAACTTAGGAACCTGTTTAAGATAATATTGATTTATTTGGGGAGAATGTATGACCCCTAACCTTCCATTTTACTTATTTGTGTAGGTTCTTAAAGATAAATGGTCATGATAATCGTTATAGGTAACACTGTACATGTAAAGTGGTGTTGTCATTCTAGATAATAAACAAGCATAAATACTGAAAATTTCTACAGATGGTTTACTTCCAAGACAGGGAGAGTGAGGATGCGCTCCTAAACCCACGTGGGCTCCCAAAGTAAAACCAGAGCTTCAACGCAGGATAGGACATACTGACCGTGTTCTTAGTCAGAAATCTCGAAGGGTGAGCTTCGTCATCAACAATGTTCTGCCGTTTACAAACAGCTACAGCTACTGAAATAATCCCTGTGAGTGGATTGTGAGAGATCCACAAGGAGAGAAAAGACCGTAAAAACTACTATTAGCATTACTGAAAGTACAAACGGGGGAAGCCCGTTGAAGGAACTACGTTTAATTATATTAGTATGACATCTTATATAAATGATGTAGTGTCATGAATTGAGAAGTCAACCATTACTTTCTTTTTTACCACGAGTCATGATGCAAATTTACAAGTGGAATAGATTTTGACAAAATAATTGGAATTAATTGGAAAGAGTGAATAACCAAAATATCATCACGAGTTAAATCCTCAAGCGTTCTTGATCACATCTTAGTTGTTCACGATAACCAATAGACTATCCTATTTATTATATTGATTTTCTTCATAATTTATCGATATTTTCAACATGAATTTATTGCATTCTGTTATTGGCGGACTGATATCAAAGTTGTGAAGTTTTGAAGGGAGAAAGTCAGAGTGAAATTACCGAATTTATCTCATTGTGTGAATTATCGAAATTTATACCACTGGGAACATTCGATAAAACAATGCTATCTATATAATAATGCAATTTAATATAGATTAAATGTCAATATGCTTTATATCACGAAGATCAAACCGTAAGTTATTAGCTACCATGTCACCTTAAATAGGACATTTCAAGACTGAACTGGAAACATTAAAATTCGAAAAAAAATTCACCACCAAGAGAAGGACACAATTAAAATGAAACAACTCCGGTGTATACGGAGTAACCTGTAATCGGCAGCATTAAAATCAAATGCAAAGGAAGAATTTGATAAAAGAAATGTATACAAAAAGTTCTCAAAACCAAAAGCATCGAAATAGCAGACCAAATCCAACATCAAGAAGTTCTAGCATGTGCAATATAAAGAACGAAGCCTTGGTATTTTATGTATTTTAAAATTTGTAATACTGCAAAGTTAGATAAATAATATATGAAATGATTCGTAGTAAGACAAGTTTGACTACATAGTGAAATGCTGATTATGTAGGACTTCACTCACTATAATCCTCATTCACAATAATTTTCTATGCACATTATTGCAGGTCAAAAGAATGAACTTATTTTCATGTCATTTTTATTATTATTATTCAATAGACACATACGCTTCTAGCTATTCAAACATTCAATGACATATTCATGTACAACGATATAAAAGAGTAATCAAGGGAACCAACAATGAAATATAGAATTGAATTACAAAAAAAAAAAATTTTGACACCAAGCAATTTAATAAAAACTAAATTAAGCAAACACTACGAGGAAATTCTTACATGACACACACACTTCCGATTCGACTGTGGAGGTAATATAAAAAAATAAGTTTTTTTTAGGAGGAAATCCTTAATAGTTACCTATACTTTAGATTAAAAAATCACAATTTTTTTTGTTTGTTCGGTAGGTTTTTTTGTTTTTGTTTTTCCGGAGTTTCAAAGGCAATTTACAAGTATATGAACATAGAAGGACAAAGAATAATCTCTACATGCATTGTGGTAAGGTGTTATCATGTATTATCCCTTTCTATATTGCATTCATATTTCCTTTCTAATTTGAAATCGATTCCTTGATATTTCGCCTTAGTCGCAGCAACATAAACCGTAGATCTTGGTACGTTGAAAAAGCTTGCAGCCTGTCTACTTGTCATTGTTCCAGCTTTTACAGTTTCAATAGCTTTCTGTAAGTTTTCATAATTGTAGTCATCACGCTTTGTTCTCCTCTTTCTTTTGGGGGTAGCAACATTAACAGTAATATAGTCTGAAACAGGAAAGTGAACCATTTTAACAAAATCTTTGTCGATCTAAAGTATATGGAAGCAGGGTTATGTACTTAAAGTAAGTCTGCTACTAAGTATTTAAAAATCCTCTCATAATTAAGTTAGGTTCTTCATATTTACATCATAAACACATATACATCCAAATTTATAGGTGAATATTTTCTGTCTGTCAATATCGAATCATACATATTTCAAATCATTCTCAAGATGGGCTACTCACATTTTCGCACAGAAAAACTATTAGACAGACACACACTTCGTTCAGACAACAGAAAAACTTAGTAACCCAACGCCTTAAGGCGAGACATAAATCCCCTAGTTATAGTAATGCATGACCAATAAAAATGTCTCATTTCAAAAAGTTGATTGCATGACTAATACAAATGTCTGATTTCCAAAAAGTTGATTCTAACATTGAATCAATGACGTATAAAACAGTTTATTGTCTGACAGTCTCTTAACCATAAAACCATGACTTAGTTTCCCGATAACTAATCATCTGGCAAGTAATAATGAAAAGAACTGAAGCCTTCAACACCTTTTATTAAACAAGATTACTATTTACATTTGTAAGCATATTTACACAAAACCAAGGTTCCATTTAAAAAGAAGTCGCAAATGTAAACTTCGTCGTAAGTAATGACGTCAAAATTTAACAAATATTTGTGACGTCATAACTTATAATACATTTTATACCTACAACCTGCTATGTGAAACTGACTAATGACATCAACAACGTAAGAAAGTAGAGGCAAGCAAAAAGCAGATTTGGAATGATACTGGTTTCCTGAATGGCATCTTTCTTGTGTTAGCTTTTAAAAGAGTCAAGTAAATTTTGAAAACAATCTGACAACATATTTATACTGAAGCTGCAGTGGAAAAAAAGTTATGAGTGCTATCTTAAAGTGTGGTGTCATAAGTTACGATCAACTTAACTCCTTTCCTGGTTTTATTTTACTAGTAGAAACACGTTTATTTCTGAAACAAAAGAAACCTATAAACTTTTATTCAAAAGAATTTTGATTAAACAGATAAAATGTTGTAAGATTCTGACTAGAAAAAAAAACTTTTTAAATTCACAAAAAATAAGTAAATAAAAAACTTCAAAATAAAACTGTTTGCTATATCCTCCCTTCATCTTTAAGGGTTTTAACACTTTATTCCATCAATAATTTCCATTAGTGGTGTGAAACTTAATTCGACTCGACATCACATAGATCGTAACAGTGTTACTGATAGTTCAACCTCTCTAAAAACCAAGAATTTTTTTTTCCTTTTCATCCCTAATTCCTAAGCTGCAACTGATGAAATAGCCTAACCTAATACTTAGAAATAGCTTTGATCACAAATCAATCTGAAGTAATGAATTTCTTCCATGTTTCATCCACTGCCTCATTCTTACAAAGTAAAATGATTTTTCACAAACAGGTATTTTTAAGTTTGAAAATACATTTTTTAATACTTAGATCATCAGGAATTATTAACAAAAATTAGATCTCATCAATCGCGAACCACTGATTGGCCTGACGTTTTCTTTTTCACTCTGAGATTTATCGTAGTCCTTGGTACTCGATAAAATGCTGCTGCCTCAGTAGGTTTCATCAGTCCTCTAATGACTGCATCAACAGCATATTCCAACTGCAAAGGGTCATAACCTCTTTTCTTTTCAAATTTCCTTGATTTGAGAACTGAAAGGAAATGTAAAGAGTAAAAGGATAGATGCAAGGATTGGGTGATTGTAGTTATACGCCTAGTAACAGTGACAGATATTTCATGCATTTAAAGGCGCGATCGAACAAACCCTATATTGTGCTGGTTAGACATGCTGAGCCTGATTTATGAAGCGCTACTGCAAAGAAGTAAAACTATTTCCCCATTCTGACATTGTTCTAACTTCGAGGCATCTACTCGTCACTCCATCTACCATGTCGCTTGCATGGCGTAGTAACCGCCAATTCTGAAGTTTTAGATATGACTAGACAAGAGAGTGAAAATATGGAACACACCCCTGTATCAAGTAATCAGTATGTCTAGTACAGGACGAAAATCTTGCCTTAAAAAGAAGAAATGATTGCCTTATCACGGTATGTACCCTTTAAAGTAGTCGTCTTAAAGTCCATTACGATAGAGACTTTGATTCTAGCATAAGAATTCTCAAGTATTCACTATATTTATACAAGTCTAATAGAACCATTTCGGAAAAGTAAGTAAAGATATAACGCTAGAAATATCAAAATATGTAGCTTTCGCCCCACGTCAAGATTCCACTAAAGTCATCATCTACGACAATCTTTGTTGAATTGTTATCATCTTTCAATTTAAGTATGCTTCATTTTGCTATAAATATTATACTTAAAATTTTGCTATATATATATTAAACTTAAAAGCACGTGTCAAGTTTAGGAAAAATATTTTAAATATCTTAATCTTACAAACAACAAAAGTGCATACAACATATTTTCAAATAAATCTACAACGTTCAAAATTCAGATTTTAAAACTGAAATTCAAATATTCCTGGTCCTAAATATGCTATGCAGGGAAGTGAACATTTATTTGCGAATGATAATTCTCATTTCTTCAAATTTTGATTAGGTACGATAGTTGATGCTGTGGTCTAGCTAAATACCAACATCAATGACCGTAAAATATAAAAAAAAAACTATTCATTAAACTCAATTATTGTTTAATAATCAGTAACCGGTTGCCTAGATATGTAGTTTACAGAATATCATATATATGTGCATCTCCAAACAAAAAATATGCCCTGATAAAGCTTTATATTTAATTTTAAAAAGTATGTATACACTCAGGTTGTTTGCAAAATATATTTTTATTAACAATTGACCAATGTGTAGATTACTGTATTAAGAAGCATTTAGCTTTCAGGAATTTATTATATAATTTGTCCAGCAATGTCCTAGATTTTGACTTGAGCAGAACCTTCAATGTAAGTAAGTTTTCATCAATAACAATGTAATAAAACAATTATAATTCTCGAAGGTCTTTGCCACACAAAAATATTGTAGTAACGTGACCGACACTCACAATATATCCTCAGACGTCTTTCTTATCACTTATTCTTCCTTCTACGCGTTAACTTACGTATTGTGGGGTAAATAAATATAAAATACCAATCACATTTTTATTGCAAATTCCGATATGCTGTATGCGCGTTTCAAATCTCTCTCTCAAAACCGAAACTATCGAAATAGAAAGACAAATCTCCACCATGTTATACAAGGAATGAAGCTCAAGTGTTACTAAGTAGTTTATTTGCGAAAAGCGTTGGGCAAAAATAATCAATTATTTGTCAAATATACCAAAAACGCTTCACATACAAGAACTATCATAGATTCAAACATTTACTAAAGCAACCTCGGAGGGCAGCTAAAAATTACATCACCTGGCGACTCTAAAACCCTCCAGGGGCATTATCGACTGGCGATTTCAAGCCGTACAAATTTCCTATAGCTTTAGTGAAGATGAAAAACAGAATAATTAAAGTTATAATCTATATCACTCTGCAGAAAAAAACAAATATGCATTTTCGAACATCAAAACAAGCAATATAACCGTCCTTTTTAAAACAATACCAACAAATGTGCATGTTAAGACGACGAATATTACACAATTTGAGTCCTTTAAAACGAAATATAACATAGTATGTACTGATAGCCGAAAAAGAACTTATAAAAAATCTATATCTATGTATCTATGTATGTATTGAAATTCCATGACAATATGATCAATTTGTTTCCTATGTTATTCTGTAAGAACTAAAAAGGTAATGTCAACAGAAGGACTCATCCATATTGTAATCATAATAACATTTAACTATTAAGTTCCTCGTGCAGGTCCGGGTGTTAAAAGAATAGGCCTGCAGCAGCGCTAAGCTTGTCGTAAAAGGCGACTAAATAGTGCTCAGAAACCTAGCCGGGGGCTAGGCGCTCTGCCCACAGAGCAACTGGGATGTGTGCCCCAGGTGGTGGAATGGGGTACCCCTGGCGTGTTACATGCTGGGATTGTCAGGCTACAATACGGAAAACCTGACCGCAAACCATAGTGGTGCACCGTGTTGGGAAAGATGCCACGTTCCTCGCACGTTAAAGAACCCTGCTGTGGTATTCGATAGGAGTAGGAACCTTTGCGCTCCGCCACAGGAGGCTAAATTGCCCGACCTTACCCATCCCCTTTTTCCAGTGGCAATCAAAATTCGTCGACCCTATTATCCTTGTGACCCATCCTTTTTTTGTTCATTTCATGTTCATTTTATCATCCATTTCATGTTCATTGTCTGAATATAGCTGAAATATTGCTGCTCGGACGTTAAACCCCAACAAACAAAGAAACAAATTTAACTATTAAGTAGCACTCCAGCTAAGGATCATGCAAAATGTGATTTATGGGTGAAAAGCCTGCATATTTTTATTTTGATATTTTGTTTGAAATTTCATAGTAAACAGAAATTAACTTGTGGTTTTTCATATAACCTGTGCTCCTAGGAGATAAAAATTATATAGAATGCATTGTAGATTTCAAAATTAAGGGAGATAACTCTGCAAATGACGCTAAAATACAATAGAATCTACTGGATTTTCAATGTTGATTATCTCCTAAGAGCAGGCAGATTTAAATGAATAATTACACATTTCATAGTATAGACCCATAAAACAACTTAATTACAAAAATAAAAATATGTAGCCTTTTTTGGGGTGTATCACATTTTTCAGATTTTGCATGATTCTTACAAAGACTGCTACTTAATTGTATTTGTTGATCTCTTGGAATTTTGCGAGTTGATGTATCTTTATTGATTACAATCTGTTACTTTAATTCAATTATTTTATTTGTACATGTTGTAGATGAGTTTGGGTTTATTTTTATCTTTATAGTTACGCCTAAAATTGTTACAGTATCTTGTCTGCACGGTAAAAATAAACAAGTTCAGTTTTCTCATCATTTAATAAAACGTTTCTATATATTAATTTTTGTAACATTAAGCTCTTAAATACTAAAAAAAAACATAAAAGCAAGTATATTACAAGCCAACAAGCTTATAAATCGATAACAAATATAAACACATAAAATGAATCAATAGCCACGATCAAAACGACCGAAGCATAATAAACAATTTAGATTAGTACAAAAACGGAAGGAATCACATCTTCCTTTAAGTGGAAATGTTCTCCATTTAACTATCATTCTTTTTACAGCATTTGTGAAAACATTCCTTTTAACATATCCCGAATAACACCAGTCGTGTAATTCCGCCGATCGACGATTGCTCCATTAACGCCCGTCGGGTGGAGAGAATCGGAGACCGGAAAGGGCTTGAATTATTCGAGTTACCTTTAACATGGCATGTAAAATGTTTCATAAATAAAGCACAACTGTTTATCGTAACAAAAAAAACCATGACAGGCAGTTGGACTAACAGATTGAAACATATTTACCCTATAATTGTTTTGCTGAATAGTTAAAAGGTCATGTCTCAAAAATATATGCGCGATATAAAAAAAAGTCATGTACGGTGATTCGAGTGTTGCTAGCGTCAAATTTTACGACTAATTGTTTCATACCCCATGAATTCTTCGTTTGAAGCATATATCTCAGGACCATTCACATGTAGTATATTGACACTTTCAGCTTCATTATCACCCAGATTGATGATAATCTAAAAAGACCACAACTCAAACCTCTGATGCAGCAACTGCTTAATACCCTTCAACAAATCATGTAATAATAACACGGGATTCAGAATAATACCAACAACAAAATTTGTTTCAGTTTTTAGTCAATTAGTAGTTATATATTATATATACTATAATCCATCCAGCATTTCACTAAATGTCGATTTAAATAAACGAATTCCATCGATCAAAGGAGTAAGCATTCGCTATTTTGGGAGATCTTTTGGAAAAGATGAAACAGAAAATCTACTCCATCGAGATATAATGTCGACAATAGTCTGCCTAGGTATCCGGAACAACTTTGACGCCCTTGTCGGATTATAAGTTCCAAGCAAAACCCCAAGAAGCGCCTTTTCTAAGTCATCATCACTGTAAGGGTTTTGTCTTCTTGTTTTCGATGGAAAAAATGGCCTCAATTTTGACATCATAAACTCCATGTCTCCAGCTGAAACTATAGAATAAATCTATTATTATGTATCCCACAATTGTGTCCTTATTATAAAGATTCTTGCAAAACAAATCAGTGTAAAACCGATTTGTGCACGTTAAAAATGAGTCAGTAATAAGTGAAAGAAAGGCTTCCACTAACAAAATCATAATGTTAGAAGGAAAAGAACAGTAGAAATACTAGTATCAAGGAAACGCCAGTAATGTAAGAACCCAAAGCATCAAATATCCAAATAAAAACACTATGGGAACAAGATCCGCATTAAGCACGACGAACTACAACGACCAAGAGAAGACAACACCATTAAAACAAAAATCAAACCACTGTTTATTTAAACAAGCACACACTATCAGAAAAAAAACGTGCCTAAAACAAAGCCGAGTTGAGAAAAAATGAAAGAAAAGTTTACAAAACATTTTTTAGAAAGGATAACGGCGTTTCGCAAATGCCATCTAGGCGTGTCATCTAGGTAACAACACGATGTCAATAAGGTGTCCGACTAGGTTGAACATCTCGCCAACGCACATAACCACATTAAATTTAAGACTTTACAATCTGTGATTTATCATACGGTGCTTTCAGCAAAAATAACGATAGTTGTAAAAGGTGAAATAAATATGTTAATGTAGATTGCGGTCATTCAGAAAAGGCACAAAACTATCATTTCTATTTTAAATATACATTCTGTAATATTTTTCAGAAAAAGTTAATCAAAAATCTTTATTCCAATGTAAAGATATATATATATATATATATATATATATATATATATATATATATATATATATATATATATATATATATATAAAAGGCAAAGAACGATTTTCGTCCCTTATAACTGCCTTTTAATTAGCATAAAATCCGGATTTAAATTAACTTTAAGAGAAAAAGTGATAAGTTTTTCCTGTCGTAGAAGTACGAAGATAGGTGTTTTGAGAAAGCCAGTCGAAGCCTCCAATAATGTAAGAAAAGAACAAGACAGGAAAGACTAAAGCACTAGCTGGAAGGTTTAGATATCTTATACCTGTGTGTTTGATATCGAAGTCGTTCCAATTCCAAACAGTTCCAGGAGTACTACAATCATGTTTCAAAAGCATTTTGCCTGAATTTTAGTATAATAATAATCACGATAATCAGAAATACATGATTATCTGCTTCAATGAAAGCGATGAGCAATCAAGATTTTTTTCGATTTTACATCGCCACGTTGTTCAATATGGAAAGCTGATGCCTCATTCACTTTCTAACATGCACTGCAAACATTAACACTTTCAGTGAAAATTTCTTTTGATAATTCAAATTTAAATGGTTTAACTTCCAAACGACCGACATCATGATGCAATGTAACAGACTTCTTCCCTTTCGGCTTCTAATGAGTTTTTCAGTGTTTCTGAAGTCCTTTCTTCTAGCTGGTCCATTATACATAAATCACACAAACATGACTTGTCATCCATATGAGTTCCTAAGTTCTACATTAGACTCGATCTGAGCACATCATTTCGTCAAATCTAAAATGTATGTGGTTAATACTGCCGGAACGTTTTCGTAACATTCAGGGCGATTCAAAGCCCGGCCACAAAACATAAGACTTAAAACGCTTTTCGTCTTTTTATACTTCAACAAACAACTGATAAGATTCCTGTTATCCATAAATACTCGTTATCGGGACTTCCTTGGGATCTATCATAAATTCTTGATGGAACTGATGTATCAAAGCCTATCAAATATGTGTGAAAATGTGTTCATAACGCCTTATCCAGTACCTGCATATTTTGAATTGATTCGTATATTCTTCTGGGATGGACACAGGCAAGCTTCAGTTCAAGATCAAAAGACAAAGCGGTTACAAGATTGGTTAGAGAAAGTTTTCTATATTTTCATTTGAGAATTTAACTTCCGTGTAATTGACATCAAGTGTCAATTATTCATTTACCAACATTTTAATTAAAATCATTTTAGAACAATCACTTACAGCAAACATTTTCGATATTTACTGAAAAAAAATATATCGATAAAAGTGAGTCTTACCGACCAAAAAAGATGGAAACACTCATCCATTCTTAGATTTCTTTTATATTCCAGTTCTATGCCTATTTAAGATAAGTTTCATGAAACTTTAGTTTTGTAGTAAAAACTCATTTCAAATTTACCAAATATAACACCATTTTAAAAAGTACGGTAAATATGCATGCACGTAGTATTAAAAAGGCTCCTGAAATCTTACTTGTATAAAATCTTCCACAAAAACGACTTAACAACATGAAGGAATAAACAGATTTTTGTATTACCAACCACTATATATATAACATTTCCGATCTAATAATATGCATATTATTTTATTTTGTTTATGACTGAAACATTAGAAGCATTCTTGAAATGGATTACAAATCCCCTAGCAAAAGCCTCATCGCATTATGCCATGCAACAAATAATACCATTAACAAGAAATTGCACAAGAAATCATTATTTAAAAAAACACAACAACTTGAACACATGGATCCAAAAACAATATAAAGTATATGTGTAACATATATCGGAATAATAACACCAAATAGACAACAGTCAACAGGACTCGCATAGACATCATTCAAATTAATTTGAATAATAATAATCACAGATTCTGGCATAAAATACTGAAATATTCAATTCGTATTCAGATTTACAAAATATTTCGTGTCCCCATCGCCAACTTTAACCGAAAATTCCATTTTGATATCTTTTTTCTCGATATCCACACTTTGATTCTCCGCTAATTTAGTCATCTTCGAAACTCTGTTCCAAATAGATTTACGTGTGACCCCAAATTTCTTAGAAGCTTCAGCTTGATTCAATTCCTTGTTGATGACCGACACGATCGCTCTATCCAGAGCCTCTTTATCGTACGTCTTGTATTTTCCTCTTGCTTTCCTCTTGCCAAACATGAAAGACCCTGCAAAAACAATAGGACATCGTCCATTTAAATAAGCACGTCTGTCTCGGTGCTCAATAAACTGATGCACAGAAGCACACAAACCCAATGTACGGTATCAAAATGTCTATAACTTAAAAACAAAAAAGTCGAAAATTGAAGCCATTGTGCCAATGAGAAACAAAAGGACACTTTCCTTCATGACCATATCCAGTTGAGCAATAAATCATTTAGATTTGTTTAAAAACAGATACAAAACTACCAAAGAACGTTCTTTGTGTATTTTCCTTTCTTTTCTCAAACTGTAATTATTGATGATACTTCTGGATGTTTGATAAAGGTAAACACCTGTCGCGTTAAAATTCCTCAGTGAAAATAAAGCATCTAATAGGACATTAAATAATATCCTACCATGTTATCATATCCATAAACGTATGCTAAAATACAAATCATCGAATAGGAGCAACAGATCATACTATAATTCAAATGTTTTTCCAGAATGCTGAATTTTTCGCCTTGCTTCAGCATTAAAAAAATGATAAATCCAATTAATCGAGAAAAAAATCGACTATTTCAATTCCAAGAAAGATAACTATCGGGGAAAAAAGATTTAAACTTTATATAGACCACACAATAACCAATAAAACGTCTTTCATACTCAAAGAAAGATACCTCGAAACAAATAATTATCGGTAAAACAACTTAAAATAGCCATAACTTGATTGTAAATAACTCAATTCTTGATCTGTATTTTAAGATACTCAATAACTATACAAAGTTTGAAAACGGTCCTCCGATATTTTCTATTACCTGGAAACCGTCGGGGAACGGACAGACAGACGCGCATTTTTTTTTTTTTTTTTGGAAAGCATCACATAATACCGCGCCACTTCGTTTTGCGGAATAAAAAATGTGACAAAATCTACATGAAAAATGTTCAAAGTGTCTTTTCGGCTATTATTTAATCATGTCGGCATCAAAACAGAAAGACAATTCAGATAAGAAACAATTGATCAAAAGTATTATTCAAATTGTTGGAAGCGTCGTTTTGAGGTATTGGGGAAGTGTGAACGACAGACGGAAGGACGACAGAAAACGGAAATGCTATATGTCCAGCCCATAAAAACAGTGCCCGGTTTCATAAAAAAAAAATCACCAATTGAGATTTCTTTACAACCAACTCAAATTTTGACCAATCATATCACTTGAAATTGAAGAATTGTGAGAAAACTCAGGATCTGAGGAAATTCTCAACTTCAGATTTTTTGTATGAAACCCAGGGCAGATATATAAACAAGGCAGATTATTTTTGTTGAAATAAAAACATTTATTACAGGCGCATCATTACCTGCGACGACAACAAATCTACGAGCTCAGTATGAAATCTTTAATATGTTGTTATCATGTATGTATTATAAAAACGCTAAAATAAAATTGCTAACAACATTGAAGTCTTCAAAATTACCAATGCATTATCTACATTGAGTTCGACAAGTGGTTTAAAAGCAGAGCTAAGTATACAGTTTTTTGAGAGAGAGAAAAAAGGATAAGCAACTACATTATGTTTGTATCAACTTTTCCCGATTTTGATTGAATTATGATGAAGTCTAAAATATGAACAATAGAATCTTAGTTAGATAACGGTCCGTTGCTGGCGAGAATGACTGGACGTTGGTGATATTCTTTGAAAACTTTTTTACTAAGCAGAACAACTCGAGATGTTGTAAAATTCATGTCAACTCACTTTTGAAGTTTGGAAGAAAGTCACAAATGAAGAATGAAAGAGATTTCTAAATGACTTTCTCATTTACAACAGTAGATATCTGTTTCACAAATATTAGCAATAAGATTTTTCTTCCAACTGTAAAAAGCAGTCACACATAATACAAAAGCTTTTATTAAATACATAATAGGCGATAACATCGCAAAACGCACGAACTAATACTTAACAATTCCTCATTGCGGTTGTGTAAAATTTAAGCTCAATTACTCGCCAGGTACATGTACTCTCATAATAAAACTACGTAACTGGTCAAATACATTCCTTATGCTTTAGCACTCGATTTTGGTGGACTTAAATTCCTTTAATTCCAGTTAATATCTGTAACTGTAACAAAGTGTTGTATGAGATGGCTAGCTTGAAAATCGGCCATTCAGACGATCTTTGAATTAAAACGGGATTGACTGTTTGTCCACCTAATATTCAACTCGAACTATTTGACCGACCTGACTTGCGATAATCTTGTCAATAGTTGGTCACGGTACACAAAAGCATTTGGCAGTCTTTGTTTGAGACATCTGCCCAAAACAAAGGCTTCAACTGCCTTTTCTAGACCGCTTTCGTCATATCCCCTATTGCAGGTATTCACAGCCAATCAATTAAGTAATAAATATTTTGAAAATAACATTCAAAACTGATAATCCGCTAATTTGGACACTTTACCATAAATGACAAAGTTTCGATCATTTCCTCCTAAACTGGTCTTTCGTCGCAACACAAAGCAAAAAGCACCTTTCAATAGTACACCAACAAAAAATGTGAGGTTTACATGCATCTTCTTTCATTATTTCATTAGAATACTTTGGGATTTAAGCATCATGAATTATCTTATGGCTGTGTTGATCGTATCTTTTTCAGTCTACTAAAAATAGTCTGTTGTGGGACACCAAATATTTTAGCAGCTTTATGTTGTGACATGGCCCCCGACAAAACAGCAGCCATAGCCTGCAATAGCGATTCTTCATTGTACTGTTTTCTGCGGTTAGGCTTGAATGATGATTGTTGACCTGAAAGACACCAAATTTTTGTTGTTTTCACATCTAATAGGACAAGATTGTAGTGAAATAAAACACAAGTATAGGTCTCTATAGGAGTATGGAGCCATCATAATTTGTATAACGTATGTTTGTCTGTTAATTATTCACACACCCCTGATTGGGGTCTTGAGTAAATACAGCTTTGAAAATTTGAAACTCTACAGCATTCACTAAACAAACGATTAGGACGAAAAAGAGATACTGACACAAAATGTAAAAACCTTTTGCGAAAAATTAGGAATTATTCAAATATTTCTTTCCCATTTCAAATTCACAAAGTATGAATAGGGACTGTCAGTGAGGTTATCGAATACATATCAATCAAGATTTATTAATCAGCCTGCCTGTTTCTTAAACGGATCTGTAAGTTAAGTACAAGAAACATGCCATTCGTTAACCAGGACTAAAGACTGGACAATACAAACATACAAAATGCCATTAATAGCACAATTTTATTTAGAGTATGCACAAAGAAACTGGATTATATGGGGCATACTTGACTCTACTAAAAACTAGAAGTTTAAACCAACGCAATGACATACCGTATAACTACATGAAATCATGTCAATTTCGGAACAATGCAAATTTCTAACTGTCAGAATTAGTTTCGATAATTCAAATACAATCGAGCAATATGTACTAAAGCAAGAACATTTACCGTAATACTTATTTTCCAGAAAAATGCTCAGAACGAAACAAAAGGTCAATATTTAACTTTGATTTGGACTGAAACCCAATCGAAATATTTAAATCAACCGCATAGTAATCATTTGCCTTTTACACATAGGAATAAAAAGTGGCAGTTTATCTGTCATTTTCTAAAACTATTTTATTTTTTTTATTTTCATACATGAAACACCACAACCAGACGGAAGAAACAAACACAATCACTAAACAGGACGTGGATTTGCAAGTTGATCACAGTACAATACATCAAAATTTAATGTGAAGAAGTTGCATTCTAATGTAGTTGAAAAAAAGAACAACTATAATGTATCTTAGTTATAACTGGTGGGATTAATGACATCACAATTAAGTACTAGTATGAAATTCTCACAGTTTTTCAAAAAAGTCTGTAAAACAGATTCTATCTGATAAAATCTGGTTTTAAGACAAAAGATGAGGAATGTATAAACTATCACATTGTTTTTATAAACCTATTAGCGTTAGTCACTCTGTGAATATACTAGTATATAACACTAGAGTTCTTCATATACATTAACAAAACACCAATAAATCATTCAAATGCAATACAAAACTAGTGACTAAAGAAGAATAATAATTCTACAATAAGTCATAAAAATACAGAGGAGAATTAACAAATGGTTCAATGGGACTTTTGTCAACTTACGAACTGTCTAATACACTAATTATGCCAAAGGTACTAAAATATTGTACAAGTCCCTGTCCAAATTAAGACGCAAGAGTTGCTTAAGTATATAAAGTATTAACTATTATTTCTAAGAGGTGAATTATAAAGTATTCATCATCACCCTAGGATGGATCAGAATTCGTCTCATTTCCTTCAGTATTATGAACATACTGATTGACTGATACATATAGTGGCACTTCAGTACCAGATCTATCATCTGATGGAGTACTCTCACGTTTCATTTGATCTAAATCATCGTCAATCAACAAATACTCCTGTTCATCATCAGTCTTTGGTAGGATGTGTTTATACTGAGTCGGGGCAATGACTTTGCCCATTTTCTGTTCAAGCTTTTCAGTTTCAACAAGACTAAGACTAGTTAGTAATAGTTCCCTTGCCCTTTTAACCCTATAACTGACTGTTCGACGAGGAATTCCATATATCTGAGCGGCTTTATTAGCACTCATGCCTCCTTGTTGAACAGCCCTCACGGCTGCCAGTAAATCGTTCTCGTTGTAAGCTTTGTGTTTTCTCTGTCGATTGACGTAATCTCCCAGGTTAAAACCTGAAAGACATGTAATAAAGTTTCAGTTATACCGCCTTCAGGTTGTAATTTATATTGAATCACTAATTTTTTTTTCACCATTGTTCATTTATCTTTTAATATTAAAACAAAAAAGTATGTATTTGTCTTTCAGATTTTGAACCTGGGATTCCATTATCTTATCTGCTAAACCAGCAATATACACTCAACAGATGAACATCCGTATTGCAAACCAAATAATGCACTTTATTGTGGTAATCTTTCAATAATACATATAAATCTAAAAATACTTCAATAAGTGGGCTTGTGTACCCGAACTCAAATTACTCAACATGTCAAGTGAAAATACTTCCATACCACCATGTAGAGTTGACAATGAACGATTACTCTATACTCCTAACATTTTAGAATGGTGATATAATATAATCAAATAAAACCTACAGAAGACATTGTTTGCACCAACTACCCAACAATATTACTACAAACATTTTACATAACAATGAGAAACAAAACATATCCACAACTTCATTTACATGTTACTAAAAAGCACTCAAAATTAATTCCACAAGATGACTGCATTACATAAAATGAAGCTAATACTGACCCTCTCTAAACAAATTAAGTCAAAAATGTAGGCAGTTTGCCACTACTCAAAAGCTAAGAACTATACCGCAGACTACGCACATCAATTTTCTACAGTCAAGTTCAATACTGATATTTTTGTATCCATTCCAACAAGCAACTAACTTAGTAACATTGTAAAATATGTTTGACCTTTATTAAACATTTCAATTGAACACTGTAAGCAATTGCTGACCGCATTTCACTAGTGTTGTATACACTAAATGATACATTACACTTCATATTCTTTTAAATCCCTCTCTTTAATCAAATTTCAATAATTATATTCTAAAATATTTTTAAAAGACTTTTTCAGCAAGTTTAGTACAGTACTACATTTGTACAAGATAACTTGATCCCTTTTCAAAAAAATTACTTAGATGACCTTCTACATATTTAGAAGAATACAAAGACTGTAAACTACTCAAAGTCAACTAAAATCTAAAATAATTTATACTCGGGGTCACATAAATAACATACTGTTAAAATTTGAATAAAAATATTTTCTACGACTTTATTGACACCTACCGTCGTTTAAATTGTCTTAAATGACTTACTCATTCGTTTAGCCAAACGGCTTCTCCCTAAACATTGAATCGTTAAATTCCGGTCAGATTTTAATTCTCGGTGCCAATATTTACATTGCCAGCACTCCACAGTATTGTAGAACTGCCTAATTTCGGTCTTGTAATCTGAAGCTTTGTAACATTTATCACTTTAAAAAATTGTCAAGCATCTGTAAATCTATATATTTAGAAATAGCTCAAGCCAAGGCCTTCAGGATGCAGTAAAAAATTTCTGGAATAAAATTACCCACAGCATATAGGGTTACCATAGAAACCATGCAAAAGTATTCGAAAATTTGCAAAAAAGTTCATAAAATCAGGTTTAAAAATATCAAATTTCCCGCAAAATATCTGAAATTTTTATTTCAATCCCTGAAACTGTTCAAACTTTTCCCTTCAAAAACCCCTTCCTCATATGGGCATCGCCGGTTAGATTTTGAGCTATTTCACTTTGTAATCCACTTATTAAATTTAGCATGGTAAAAAATTGACTTACTTTCACTTTCACAATGAAGTCAAATTGTCATTGAAAAAAAGCCCCTTCAACATTGAAAATATATAAAACATTGCAAAATACTTTTAAAAGTCCCCTTTTTTCAGAAAATGTTTTATCAACAATAGATTCTTCATTTTTAATCACTAAAGCAACCACCGTTTTCCATTTATGTCATTTTTCATCCTTAGCCAAAAGTGCGAAACTAAACTAAACTGTGGAGTGCTGGCATTGTAAAAAGTCGGCCATGTTTACAGTGATCGGGTTGCTAGGAGATGTTGTTTACGTTTAAATGGTTTGTCCAAAAACCGAAGAGTAGAATTTTGTTAAATTCATTTTTACGGAAATCGAGTCATGCCCGTCCGAATTTGTATTGTATTTTATGATTAGCATGGCCACATCCAGGCCTTTTTGCAGAAGATACTTTGCTTTGGCTTATTTTTGCAAAACTAGTGACATTTATGTGTAAAATATGCAACGAACCCCACGTACTACTGCCGGCAACAAGTACCATGAAATTCTTCAAGCGCTTAAGGGGGACCATGAACATATTTCAGACCAAAATCAAACACCGGCATTAGATTCTTCGCCTTCGGTAACCAACCCCGGGGCAGCACAGAATAGCCCACTTTCACAGGACCCCGACTTGTCTTTTGCTACTATTATGGACCAGCGTCTACTTTTAGAAGCCCCACGCTCGGCCCCAGCGACAAAAACCACTAAAAGTTCAGTTACGGAACAGAGACACATAAAATCAGAAATTTCAAAATTGGAGGCCCAGTGCGAACAGCTAAATCTTGAATTAGCAAAAGTTAGGTTGGAGAAGAAGCAATCAGACCTCACTAAAGCCTTGGCTTTGGAACTTCAAGCTGTACAACCTAAAGACACTAGTCAACTCAACCCAGGATCAGGTACACAAATAAAAAAGGCCAAGCAAATTACTGACTTTTTATTTTTAACATCTCTTGATTCTATTGAAGAAGAGGGCCATATAGTAGATATCGGGGGCGGAGCTCGTATTCAAATTGACCGCAAGAAAACACCCCTTAGTCAAGTCACTTTAGAACAATGGGGCTTCGCGAGCTTTGGTATTTTCAATGAACTTGTGCGTACTGGTGAATTGTCTTCCTTAGAAATCAAGGGGTACATTAATTACACACAGAGCATATTTAGACTTGCTGCTAACCATATTTGGCATAGTGTACTCTTGTATGATAAGGAATATAGGGACCTTCAAGCTAAAGAGGGATTTAAATGGGGGGGAACCCCAGAAAGATTTGAGAGACTTCCATCTCGTCCCAAGGAATAACAATCTAACTATGCGTACACTTAGTGCAATGAGCAAAACTTCACATTCTCAAAATGTAATGGAAAATTCAGGGTTGAAATTCAGTCAGCGGAGAAGAGGCCCCTTTTTGCCAGATGGTAGGGAAATTTGCAGAAAGTTTAATTCGGGATCATGTGACCTTCAAAAGTGTCGAATGGCTCATAATTGCGCAATCTGTTATTCTCGCGATCACAAAGCAGTCGAGCACAATGCAAAAAACGAAGGGAAGAAACCGCAACAGAATCCCACATCTTAATCTTTCCTCGAAGCATTTCTTGTGTCAACACATACCGTTTAAATGTGAATTCATGGTCCAATTTGTTGCCTAGTGATGATATAGATTATGATTTTTTATTGTGTGGTGTCAAATATGGTTTTTCTATCGTGGACCGTATGCCTAATTTTAATTCCCCAGTTTTATGTGATAATTACAGATCTGCATTGTCAAACAAAAGTTTAGTGGAGAAGCAAATTAATGTTGAAATCGAAAATGGCAACTATGTGGTGACCAAAGTTCCGCCTCTTATAACTAGTGCACTTGGTTCAGTTCCCAAAACTAATGGATCCGTGCGTTTGATTCATGATGCTAGTATGCCAAATAATTTTTGTGTGAATAGCTTAGTTCAGGAAAAATCATGCTCATATATGGATCTTAATTATGCATGTAAATTAATAAAACCTAATGATTACCTTTGCAAAGTGGATTTAAAAAATGCATATAGATGTGTAAGCATTCATGGATCAAATTTTAATCTCATTGGTCTTCATTGGAAATTTGATGGCGATGCAGATGAAACATACTTTTATGATACAAAATTACCGTTTGGTGCTTCAAAATCGCCAAGTATTTTTCAACGTCTTTCAAGTGCAGTGTGCAGAATCATGAAGGCTAAGTTTAATATTCTGGTGATTTCATACCTTGATGATTTTTTGATTATCAGTGACTCATATAACAATTGTAAAAATGCACTTCAGAGGCTTCTTGAAATTCTGCGTTTGCTTGGTTTTCATATTAACTACAGTAAGATATCAGGGCCAGCACAGAAACTGATTTTTTTAGGTGTGCTAATTGATACGGTAGAGATGACGCTGTCATTGCCAAATGAAAAACTATCAGATTTTAATTTATTATTACGTTCATTTCAAACCAAACGTCGTGCGTCTAAAAGACAGCTTGAATCACTCATTGGAAGTTTAAACTGGGCGTCGCAAGTCATACAAGGAGGCCGCCCCTTTTTACGTAGGATAATAGACTTACAGAATACACTTAAGGGTCACTCTGATAAGGTTTTACTAAACTCTGATTTTTTTGCTGACTTAGACTGGTGGCTTCATTTCATGCATTTTTTTAATGGAAAGACTCATATTCTAGACAATAAGGCTATTTCACCACTTCAGTGTGATGCTTGCTCTGAGGGAGGGGGAGCAGTTTTTCTAGGTGACTTTTTATACATTAACTGGGCTGTTGATATGCCTGAAGTTGCTCCTCTGCACATTAATTTGAAAGAGACAATCATAATTGTTGTTGCAATTTTTAGATGGGCTTCATTATTGCAAAATAAGAAAGTAATTGTATACACGGACAATGTTACTGCCAAGAGTGTAATAAATAAAATGTCAAGTAAAAATCCAACAGTGATGGTGTACATTAGATTTTTGTTTTTTATGCAAGCTGTATTTAACTTTTCAATTTTTTGTGTACATATACCTGGCAAGCGCAACAGACTAGCCGATGCTGTATCTAGATTACATGAAAATGACAGACTAAGTCAAGTTTATGAATTGTTATCATTGAGCAGATAGGACTATTTTATGCTTATGATCTGCTTAATCATATGTCTTATAAATATTTTATTCACAGGTGGTTATGTGGAAGACACCCTCGAAAGGGCTGTGGCTGAGTACAGGGCCAGGGGCTGGGCAGAGAGCACAAAGCGTTTGTACAGATTTCAGTTGAAGTGCTACCTTTCCTTTTGTGAGACTATGTTTAAACAGCCAGTGCCTATCTCAACCCAGGATGTTTCCTTATACATAGCCTATTTAGCCTATTACAAGAAATTCCGGTTTTGTACTATTGAGAATTATTTGGTGATAGTAAAACATTTACATAAAGCCAATGGTTTTCATGATCCTCTTGATAATTGGCACATAAAACATCTATTGCAAGGAGTCAGGAGAGAATTAGGTGATGCACAAATAGGAGCTACAGCAGTTACTCCGGATATCCTTCTGCTGATAAAGAAGGCCTTAAATTTGTATAGACTTTTTGATTTATCCATATGGGTAGCATGTTTAATTGGATTTTTTTGTTTACTTAGACCTGGCAATTTTTTGCTCACGGATAAGCATACTCCTATATTACGTATTGAGCAGATAGATAGCTATGAAAACGGATTTGTAATTACATTTTTTTTATACCAAAACTATACAATTTCGTGAGAGACAGCTTCAAATTGTGATGCCGCAGATTACAGATAATCCTCTCTGTCCAGCCTCTGCCTTATTACGTCTACTGAGCCTTCATGAAATACTAGGGTCTAACGGTCAGTCCTCTTTGTTATGTGAAAATGTTTTTAAACCTTTGTCATATGTGCGTTTCATAGCCTTTATTAATGATACTCTTGCAAGTGCAGGCTGTAATAAGAAGTTAACTGGACATTCATTTCGAAGAGGTGGGGCAACCTTTGCTTTTCATGCAGGTTTGTCAGGTGAAACCATACAAGATATAGGCATGTGGAAAAGTGATGCCTACTTGCGATACATTGACAAAGGCCTGTCCGACAAAACAAAAGCAATGAAAAAGTTTGGGGAGGCCTTGCCTAAAACTGCCCTTTGAATTATTATGGATTTTGATATATAAATGTTCAATTCATTATTATTATTATTATTTTCTTTTCTTTCTATTCCCCTTTGGGTTCTTGGGTAGTTTTTATATGGTACTTGTAGCAGTTAGCTTACATGTATTAGGCTTTTTGCTTTATTATATACTTAACATGCATTGCTTATTTCATATATGTAATTGTGTTGTTTAATTTGTAATTGAATAAATTGTTGCACCCAGCACTTGATTTTCTTAAGTATGAGTTTTGAAGTAAAGTAGAATTTTGTTAAATTCATTTTTACGGAAATCGAGTCATGCCCGTCCGAATTTGTATTGTATTTTATTATTAGCATGGCCACATCCAGGCCTTTTTGCAGAAGATACTTTGCTTTGGCTTATTTTTGCAAACCCTCCCTCCCACACCAATAGTATTATTGGCTGGTAGCTGGCTCAGTTTTTTTTAGCTAAATTTTTGCTCGTATTTTTGCTATTGCTTAAAATTTTGCATAACTAGGCTTAAATGTATAACAAGTGCTTACATAAGGGGTAGTTTTTATATGGTACTTGTAGCAGTTAGCTTACATGTATTAGGCTTTTTGCTTTATTATATACTTAACATGCATTGCTTATTTCATATATGTAATTGTGTTGTTTAATTTGTAATTGAATAAATTGTTGCACCCAGCACTTGATTTTCTTAAGTATGAGTTTTGAAGTAAAACCCAGAATGCATTTCGGCGTTATTTCGGATAACTCGGATTTATTTTACGCGAACAACGTACAATACCGAGAAGTTAATCAAGCAGACGATTGTTACCGGAGTTCGACGGGAACTTACGAACTTCGTTTGTAAACAAACCGTCCCGTAGAAACCAACATGGCGGATATTAGTATGGGATTTTCCCGTAAGGATTTGTTACGCATGATTTAAGCTAAAAGCGGCTTGTTCAGGGAGAAGCCGTTTGGCTAAACGAATAAGCAAGTCATTTAAGACAATTTAAACGAGGTAGGTGTCAATAAAGTCGTAGAAAATATTTTTATTCAAATTTTAACAGTATGTTATTTATGTGACGCCGAGTATAAGCCCTTTAAAGAAGTCAACTACAATGAAAAATGTTATGACAATTTTTCAACTATTAACTACAATCCCAACAAAATAAGCTACTTTCGACCCCTTCTAAACAAGCAGTTATGATAATTGTAAGCTATTTTAACCACTACTTGACTGCTAAGTAAAATATTCTATTTTTAAACCTTCTCAGTAGTTGGAATAAAGCAATTTCTTCTGGGTTCTCCACAGTAAAGTTATGATCTTCTTCATTCCAAAATAAGTAGAATAATATTTTGGTTTTTACCACCAACATTTCATAAACCACAAGTAAAGTGTCAATAGAACACTGACACCTATTACACAAGGAAAAAAAAGATCACAAAACAGGAAGTGGACTTGAAACCTAATATCACAGTACAATGCATCACAATAAAGATGTATATCAAGTAAAAATCTAAAACCATAGAATTATCCAAAATCAGGGTTTTAAGTCCAAGCAAAGATGGACTCAAAACCCTGACTTAAGAAGAGTTAGGCATGGAAGTTTTTTTTAAATTACATTAGAAAAACAACTATGCAACCCAACTCTTCTTAACTAAGAGTCCTTTTACCAGAATGGAAGGAGAGTAAACAAAAAAAACCCAAGCAAACAATTGCTAACTGATTTTTATAGCTTCCTCATTCTGCAGTGAAAATATACATATAAAACAATGTAAAAGTATGGTTCATAATCATAGTAAGTCGATTCAACAAGAGTTTTGGTTGACAATACAATTTATCACTTGCATACGTCAACTTTTCATGTTTTTGCAAAAGAAAATGTATTCACTCCTAGTTTTTATACATAAAAAGTTACTTCTGGGGGGTCTTTTGGAAATGTGTTTTCTTCTTTTAAGTAGAATATTTTGTATTACCTGAGTCATGAGGCATAAATCTACTTAACAAATAATTTCATATTAATTCTAAAATTGGCTTCATTTTTTTTATTTTCTAAATTCTACCTTCATGCACATTCACTCATTATTTGTTCACAGGTCACATCAGTCTTCGAAATAGACTACCAGCCTGACAGCCATGGCTGCTAAAAATGCTGGTGGGCTTGCAGAATTTGGCAATAATACCCAATGATTACTATTTAAGTTCATTAAAATTGTTGAGTTCAGGCTCTGGTCAGAAATCAATATGGCAAAGACTGTTACACATTCACACATTTTCAGATTGTTCATTGACAATTCTCTCCCTTAGTTTTTTCCTGTAATGGGACACCTGCTCTGTAATAGCATTGTTGAGTTCTGTTTCTAATGGCAGTGGTAACTGTTGAGTTCTGTTTCTAATGGCAGTGGTAACTGTTGAGTTCTGTTTCTAATGGAAGTGGTAACTGTTGAGTTCTGTTTCTAATGGAAGTGGTAACTGTTGAGTTCTGTTTCTAATAGAAGTGGTAACTGTTGAGTTCTGTTTCTAATGGCAGTGGTAACTGTTGAGTTCTGTTTCTAATGGAAGTGTTTACTGTTGAGTTCTGTTTCTAATGGAAGTGGTTAATTCATTCTTTTTACACCATTTGCTGGAATAGTCTGAAAAAAGAAACAAATACAAAGTATTACATTGAAAATATTTAACTTAGTAACATTACATGATACAGGTCCTTACTTACATGTACATATATAGGGTATATGTATTTCATTTTTGTTAAAATTGGCCTTATTGAAAAAATTTCAAGGGGTTGATCATATAACTACTTCAGCAAAGTTAACAACAATGGTACACCTGAAGGCCTCCCCAATTTATTTTTTCCATCAAGGTGAAAATGATTGCAAACAGAAAACAAGAACAATACATGTATGGGTATGACAGAATACGCTGTTAAAAAAGGGCCAAGTAGAACATACGAAAAATGAAAAGAAAAAAAAAAAATTTTTCTCCACATTAGGAAGTCCTCATCTTAAATATGAGAAGAAACACAGTGAAATGGTTAATATTTTTTGAGTTACAGATGAATTTACACAGGGCAAAGTTGTAATAAGATTGGTAAAATACTGAAAAGAGTTACAGATTACAAAAGATACTAGTAATTACCATCCACAATAAAAAAAAGAAACAAGAGGCTCAAAGGAGCCTGAATCGCTCACCTTCTTGAATTTTGCCTTTTAAAGGCAATAAATTAAACAAGAAGTTGTCCAACAATTTTGACTAAAGAAGTCTCTGGTAGGACTATCACAAGATCTTTTCAACAATTGAAAGTTTCTTTTAATCGATCATAGTTTTCAAGATATAAACTGAAAACTATTAAAAAAAAAATCATTTTTCCCCTTTCAAGGGCAATAACTCTTACAAAAAGTCTGAAGACTTTTGTAGTCCTAATAATATGGGTCATTTCAGCCATTGAAAGAATCTGGATAAACCTAACGGTTTAGGAGATATATGTGAAAAACTACTATCTGACCACTATGTTCTATTTTTAGTAACGGCAGCCATGTTTTTTGACGAATCAAAAATTCTCACATTAGTTCTATGCAGGATACCCCAAGGAACATTCATACCAAGTTTGGTTCTAATTAGTCCAGTAGTTTCAGAGAAGAAGAGTTTTGTATAATTGTTAATGACGACAACGACGGACACCAAGTGATGGCAATAGCTCACATGGCCTTTGGCCAGGTGAACTAAAAAAAGGGTCAAAGACCTAAATGGTGGAATCAGGAAGTACAGTAGATGTCGGACAGACCTAAAATAAGATCTCACAATATGAGACTCATACCAGATACGGCAGCTGATACTGGATACCAAATATCAAATGGTTGTGATTGGCAGTTGCTGAGAAAAGTGTTACAAAAATAAATTCCAGTAAGCCTGCCCAACCAACCCATTAACATTCACCATACTATAACCCTATGTTCACTATGCGGATAAGTAATAAATCAACATGCTAAAAATGTAGGAAATATTGATCAAATTTCTCCATAATAGCCATTAGGGAATTTTCAGATTTCAGTATCAAGATAGATTCTATGACTTACCTTTTACTGCCTTGACTCTTTCCTTGTCAAGAGCTGGCTTGCATTCTCCTGGTTTGGATTTTTTCAAACCTTGACCTCTGGAGTTAGCTAACCCATCTTCTGTGAAAACACCCATCAGTAATTTGTAGCACAGTGTATAGCCAGGTTTGTTGGATTTCTGGGCTGCTGCTGCAGTAGCTTGTCTTATTACCTCTGTGTTGACAAGGACAGATGGGAAGTTTTTCAACAGTACCTCAGTGCTACAGTCTGAAAGTTAGAATACAAAAATTATTCAAAAACAATAATTGTTTCACTTATTCACAGTTGATCTATATTAATGAAATGCTGTTTTAAGATAGAGAAATAGGATATAAAATGAGCCCATGATTTTATTTACTTAACTAGAAAAACTGAGAAATCAATACCAGTCTTAATCAAATAGTATGGCACCTTGAAGTACAATTTCAAAGAGAAATAGTCCATGCACATGATAAAAAAAATGTCAGAATGTCAATGACCTAAGGATATCTTAGTTAAAGAATGACTATTACATGTACATGTTTGTACTTACCCTATTCTCTGTATGGATTTCCTGGCACTTCAGTTCTTTTCCTTGGTGACTTTTTTACCAAAGGTGTTAACTCAGGGGCAGGGCTACTGATTTCTTGTTGGATGTCATGCAAATTATTCACACAAGGCTAAATAAAAACAAAACATAACATGAAAGAACATTTGAACTTACAATATACATGTAGTATTTTCCAAATCATTTAAACTGTCTTTCCTATAATTCTCTCCATACTTTATTATACTTTCAATTATCAATGTAATTAATTATTAAATAAAAGTGTTAAACTTCATTTCATATTCTTAATTATACTATAAAAAACAACAAAATAATTTAAATAATTACCTCAAAACATTGGTCATCTTCATGACTGCATCCCATGGGTGAGTGGAAATGGTCCACTACTGATTTCATGAAAATTTGCACATCAGGGTTTAATAACCCTTTGATAGTACTAATGACCTCATTAGTTAGTATTGTCCATTAAAAATATACATGTATAATTCTACATGTATAGGAAGTGTAATTTTTCGAAATATTAGCACATTCATTGATACATACATGTTCATTGTTCATCATAAATTGAGAAACTATTTCAATCAAGTGAAAAAGTGTGCAATAAATTCAATGTTTTCATTCTATTTATAGAAGGATCCTGACTTCGCAGTCAATATCTTTACTGAAGAAAGAAAAATTCATTATGTAGATGAAGAACAGAATGAAGAAATTGAATCAGCTGCATCATCTGATTCCTATGACATGGGCATAACAGACGATAAACAGGATATTTACTTCAATGGATCTGATAGTAGTGAGGAAGAGGCTGATTGGACTGCTAAACAAGACAATGATGCCGATAATGAACCAATTTACCTTGGAGCCAAAACTTCTATTGGGACATTCATGTTATTATTAGCAACATTTTGCTGTAAACATAACATTACTGGAGATGGAATACAGCAGTTACTTCCTGATAACCATATTGTATGCATTAGCTTACATTCATATAAACAGTTATTCAAATCTGAAAATCCACTGGTTTATCACCATTACTGTCATCAATGCTTGGGGCCCATTCATGATGTTACTGTCGAACAATGCCTTAACCAAGTGTGTGGGACAGCTTTCAAAAAGGACAATTATTTTTTGGAGATTCCAGTTGTCAGTCAGCTAAAAACCCTGTTTTCTCAAGTATGTTTCTATGGATTATTACAACACAGATTCAACCGCAATGTCTCAATAGGCAAATATGAGAATATTGATGATGGCCGCTTGCATAAATTATATGTTGAAAATAATGGTCCACTTAGTCATGGCCATAATATTTTTATTCACTTTCAATGCCAATGGGGCTTCTGTATCTAAGTCCAGTAATTATTCTATTTGGCCTATTCATCTAATAATAAATGAACTTCCATATAGGGAGCACATGAAAAAAAGAGTATATGATTTTAGCATCATTGAGTCTTGGCAGCCAGAAACCTTCTATGGGAACATTTTTTAAACCTTTTCTAGACTCCATGAAAAACTTGTCAGAAGGAGTAGAACTATTTGCCCCTGAAATAGGAATATTTTTATGCAAAGCATTCCTCTTAAGTTGTACAGCAGATCTTCTTGCTAGGAGCTTGCTGTGTAACTGTAATCAATACAATGGTGCATTCAGTTGCTGGAAGTGTCTCCAAAAAGAAAAACAAAAAGTAGGAAAAGGTCACAGCCATGTATTTCCATACTAATACCTGATACTCCAAAGGGACCAAGTAGAACTGCCGAATCTGTTAAAAGTGATGCTGGAAAAGCAGTGTTAGAAAAAAAACAGTCCATGGAATAAAAGAACTATCTTGGCTACTTTTTTCCCCTAAGTTCAACACACAAAACAGTATATGGATTGATTACATGCATGGAATATTACTTGGTATACAGAAGTTACTGAATCGACTCGGTTTTCTGCTGACTTCTCTAAACATAGTTTCAGTAGAAATAATTCAGTCTGTATTGTAGATAAAAGACTTTTGTGGCCAACACTTAATACATCAAGACTCCCAAGATCCATCAACAAAGACCTTAAGTTCTGGAAAGCATCTGAATTTAGATCTTTCTTACTATTATATGGGGCCATTGTTCTGCACGGAATATTAAATCATCAACAATACAGCCATTATCTACTCCTTGTTAATTCTATGCATATTCTATTGAAGACTGGTTCTACTGATGAAAGAGTGTGTTAAGCAGAAAGATTGTAGTACAACTTTTGAGAAAACTTTGAAATTCTGAATGATGAATGTTATATGATTCTCAATGTGCACCAGTGTTGCATCTTGCAGACAGTCTAAGAGATCTAGGCCCATTATATACAAACAGTTGTTTTTCTTTTGAAGATTCAAATGGGTTTGTACTAAAAATAATACAAGGTACTCAAGGCATTGACAACCAAATAGCTACTGGTATATCTTATGTGCAAAGGTTACCTGAACTGAAAAGCAAATGTTTTAAAAATGGATCTAAAGAGGAGGAGCTTTACATTATAAAGAATTCTCCATATTCTTTGAAAAGAGGCCTTAAAATTTGTGATGGAATTTATGTTTAACGCTCAATAAAAAAAAGAACTGTCACACAAATCAAGATTTTCAAGCACTTTAAATATATTGTGGAGAAGTTTTACAAGTAGAAGAATTTTTATGTTTTAAGAAAGAGTAATCAAGAGAACCAAGGTTATAGCGGTAATCAAAAGAATGTTATCCGGGGACAGAGACCAGACATGGAAAACAGACATACACAAAGAACATTAAGAAACTAAAATCATACATACAAAGTAACAAAAGCAAATGAGCAACTCGGACTCCACTAAAAACTGGGAGCATGGACCAGGTACACCAGTAGGGTAAGCGTCCTTTGCTTTTCTAGAAACACCCGCTGAATTGCTCATAAAAAGTCAAGTCCGGGGTAGACAAACGAGGAAAGGAAAACTATGACCCATTGAATAAATCAGTTTTCATGGTGCATATGGATACACCATAACGATCCACGAGTTTATGATGACGACCATAAACCTTCTGTAGTGATGACTTCAATCTTGTAGCAACATAACCCTGCTATGTTTAAGAGTATTGAACATGTTGCTTTATAGAATACAATACAATAATAAAAACAGACAAATCCACAATTTTATTTCATGACCACAGTGGCAGAAGAATAGGTAGAGTTGTTAAATTTCTGCAGTTATCAAACCAAGATAATGAAGATGAGACAGATACTACAGTTCATACATGTATTGCTATTGGTAAAATCTTGAAAACAAATAATTTAAATGAAAATAGTAACATCATAGCTGTTGAAATAACAGATGAACTTAAGGTTGTTTCAGTGAAAAATATATTATTTATTTGTATGTTTTTAACATTAGATGCAAAAGGAAAAAATGGTTTTGTTTGCTTTTTTCTGAACAAACTTGAGTCTGACTAAGAAGAATTCATTGTTACTATGTTGATACAATGTACAACATAATGTTCCTTTCTCTGCTAAATAACTGATACTGTTGTTAGTTTTACCTCATTTTGTCTACTTGCTGTACATGTAGGTACTTGTAACTGTTAGTAACATGTGTCTATGATCCCCATCTGATCTATATACATGCTAAATGGAATGTTTAAGATTTTACATATCTATTTATTTGTCTACCAACTTCCTTTACTAGCCTACACTGTCAGTCTGAATTTTAATATTTTTACACTATTAGTTGGGTACATGTGCTGTATGAAACAAGACATGTTTTTGATCTGGTTTTTGGTGTAGCTTTGTTGCAGTTATTGGTGCAGTCTGAGTTGTTCACTTGCTTTTGTTACCTTTCATGTATAGTATTAGTTACTTTATGTTCTTTGTCTGGTTTCCATGTCTGGTCTTTGTATCTTTATTACATTCTTTTGATTTCTGCTAGAACCTTGGTTCCCTTGATTACTCATTGATTTCGGCTAGAATCTTGGTTCCCTGGATTACTCTTTGTCATATTTTTTAAGCCACATGTTTTTGTACATGTACATACATGTATACATCAAATATGATAAATATAGGTTACAGGTAGAATAACAGTAATTTCTTATACATGTAATGTTTTCTTATTATGAAATGTATTAGCATGAAAACATGCATTCTTGTATTTACACTTGTATATATGATACTTAGAGCTGTATTTAAGTTGGAAATAGGAAAGAATCTACAGTCAACATTTTATCATGTTAACAGCTACATGTACATGTTTAACATATGTACTTTTATATAATGATAATAAATACTTAACTTCTAACCTACTTTTCTCTGGTTGGCAAAAACTTACATAAAGTACTTCTGAGATTTCATGTCTGTGTAATATCTAAGTTAATAATTTCCTGTTACTCAGTCCCTTCAACTGGTAAATCAACCAACTGCTTTTTTTTCAGCAGATTTGAGATGTTAAAACTTCCAAGTCCAAAATTACGCCTGGCATGGAGTAAAACCAGCTGATTAAGAAATTACACCCGGTTAGTATGCATGGATTACTGGTCATGAACAAGCAGGATTACGTGCCCTGCTACGTTACGCCTGGTAGGGACACGTAAATTTTTGTTTTATTTTCAGTAATAGCGGCCATGTTTTTTTTTTTTTTTTTTCCGATTAATAATCCAAACAGTCAATTTGTACAGGATACCCTAAGAAACAATTGTACCTCCTTTCATTGAATTCTGTACAGTAGTTTCTGAGCAGAAGACATTTGAAAGTAACAACATAAAAACAGCAAAAATATATTCAAATAGGACAATAACTCCAACATTCGTCAACAGACTTTCACCAAATTCAACCACAAATGGATCTCAACATGTTGAACACTTTAACCAATATCAGAATTTGGCTAAACCTAATGGTTATCAAGAAACAGGCAAAGAACTTTTCGGACTCCTATGTTCTATTTTTAGTAATGGTGGCCATGTTTTTCGATGGATCAAAAATTGAAGCATAAACTTTGTGCAAGATACCCTAAGCAACAACCATGCTTAGTTTCATTCAAATCCATTTAGTAGTTTCAGAGGAGAATATGTTCAAAAAATTGTTGATGACGACAATAATGACAATGGATGCCAAGTGATGGCAATAGCTCATTTGACCTATGGCCAGGTGAGTTAAAAGTAACACTCTCATCCATTTCAACAGGTGTTTTTGAGTTTCTCGAATTCACATCAATGTCTCAATTGACTGATCTAATTGGAAGATTTTTTAAGAATTCATAAATTCACTGTGCTGATTTTCCTTTTCTTTTTTTCTTATCCATAAAAATCTACTGAACGATTAACAATTGAAGACAGGGTGGATTGTCCTCAGATGATAAATCTGTAAAAGTCATGTCCAAGCATTTTTAAAACATTTTAAGGTAGTAGACCTAGGGTAAGGGACAAAACTCTTACAAATCATTGGAATACTTGTATTCAATATTTTACATCAACCTCATGTAAACATCAAAGTAACTTGGACTAATTTCATTCTGTTTCAAATGAAATCACTGATAGTAAAGATGTTTTTTTATGCTTGTTTCAATTAAATCATTCAATATTATTAATTAACTTTCACCAAATGTTTGATAAAAATCCATTGGCACAAAAAATTGTGCTTGTGAAATTTGAACAAGTAAAATCTTATCACCTCTACATATGATGCCTATCCTTTCTATAAAACTTTGTAAAGTTTCACTGAGCTGTTAAGGAGTTTGGCTTACAGGAAACTTTGAAACAGAATCATAGACAATGAAATCCTATATACATGTACCCGCAACTTTGTTACAAAATGTTTGTTTCAGTATGCTGCCAGCACTGGGCTGACATACCAGAGTTTAAATCATTCAAGCAGATCCAGTACATGTATAACTTGCATTGTACTATAATATCAAGTCAATCAAGCCGTTTTTTTTTTTTTTTTTTTTTTTTTTTTTTTTTAAGAATGTGAGGTTTGAACTCAATTTGTCAAATAAAAGTAAGCTATTCAGGTGACTTCACAACTAGAGTTAAGATTCATACATATTAAATCTAGATTTGATATGGTCTGATTCAACTTCGGGTCTAATTAATGTTATGGTAACATCACGATTAACAGAACTTGATTTTCTGAAGATCTTGGTCATGGTTTCTGATACATGTTGCTTGAGGATGATAATATCTGATTACAGCATTGCTGAGGGAAACAAATTATGATATGTAAGCTAAATACATGTAGATCAAATCAAATCATGACACTTATACATATATATGTAATAATTCAAGAGCAGCTACTGGAGGTTTTCTTTACCTTAACAGTCAACAAATCAAAGATGAACTGTTACCTTTCTGGAGAATAGGACCAAAATTCCTAAAAAAAATCTCTCGTTGAAATTTTCCTCAAATCTTTTCACAAATCAGATTGCTTTAAAAAAAAACTTGGGGAAGTTCTCAATTTGAGATGTTTTTGTGACATCCTGGTCAGTTCTTAATTAAATCACAATCCTTGTAATAAATATGGCACATTCCACTATGCCCCATCTTCTAAGTTGCAACTTGTTCCTGCTTAAAGTCAATGCTTTTTTAAAAAACTTTGACTTACATGTATCATGATTGATTTTTAAACAAAAGCACGGAAGGCTAAATGTACATGTAGCATGTGATGTATTTTTATTTTAGAAAACTGCAAAAAAAGGCAGATAAGTAAACTCTTTTTTGGCTCCAGTCTTATATTGATGGAGTATTTGCCAAATGTGCTAAATGTTATTTCTATGGTGTTAAGTATTTTCATCTTGTAAAAATAATCGAATATCAAAAAGTGAAGCTCAAAATGCAATATTCATTATTATGTAAATTTCAAGTACAAATTCATACCAAAAGTATGAGTAGTCAACTTAAATAATGTTCATCTTTTGCAATTAATTAGTATCCAATAGAATAGAATAGCTGTGCTTAACATACATGAAAATACCCAAATATCAATCCAGAGATTAAAAAAAAAAAAAAAAACAGTACTAGCCATTCTAAATATGCAGTGGACACAATTCAGACTACACATATAATCCTGAAGCAACTTAAAATTCATGAAGTATAATTGTATGTCCTTATAAATAACCTATTAATAAAATTGAATTACTCAGTCATCAGTTGTACAGTAAGTAAAATTAAACATACAGCAATACACCTACCTGATAAAACTTCCTAATTCATGATTACTAAATACATCAACATGGAACTGCATGATAAAATTGGAAATATAAATATATACATACATGTACATGTATTAGATTTAAATCAAATGTACATGTAAATAGCCTAGTTATAGTTCTTTTTTCTTAGGCACTTTGAGTATAGATATAAGAAGTTCAAATTGAATTTGCCTTGGTTTTCTTCATGGGGAAATTAGGCAATTACATAATTTCTGTGTATTTGAACTATTTCATCAATTAAGAAGCTTCATGGTCTGTTCTTTGTCCCTGCTGTCTTTCTCTTCTTCATAATGGGCATTTGGGAAAGGAGAAAAATTCAATCCATGGGGTATTATAGAAAAGTAAGACATGGGAGATTCAATATTGATTAGTTCCAGTACTTTAAAGCTTAATACAGCTATGAATTTGGATTGCAATCCAATGAGTGATACGATTCTAACAAGAATGAAAATTCAGATATTTACTAAATAAGACCATATATCCAAAATTTACATGCAGGACACATAAAGGAATCTCTTTGTCAAAGTATCCATCATTACATATGTACCTTATACTAAGTACTTTTAATAGTCTGTAATATCCAATTACAAATGGTCCATTTCTTAAAAAAATATCAGGGTATTACATGTACATTGACATTTTATGAATCTTGTCCTATTGGGCAAGTTTATGAAAATACTACTTACTCAAATTAAAATCTAGGTTGTTCTTTTGTAAATAAATGTTAAAAAATGAATAATATTTGGTTTTCCTTCAGGCTAGAATAATTCAACACATCCCCCTACAATAGAACAACCTTTAACACCATTCCCTGAATATAAATAAAACCATACTTTCATGATACTGTAGTACATTCAATAGAATTCATTTTTCCTCAAGCTACTGAACAGACCAGAATGATGTTCTTCCTTGATCCATTTAAATCCCTAATTCCATAATCTTTCAGGTTTTAACCTAATTGTACCTTGTGTTGTAATTTCATATATAGTTGTATATATTTTCTTCAAGTTGTATGGGAAACAGAACAATACCTGTTAAAGCATCTTTTTGATCCCTTATTTTCATATGGTTATGGTCACAACTTCCAAAATCAATCCCAGTCAAACATTTTTTATTAAGTACCCTTGTGGAACAATTTCATTGACATAAACATACATGTACAATGTATGTACAAAATGTATACAATTCAAAAATCGGTCAGACAAGGCCATCAAGCACAAAAAAATCTCTAGTTTGTACTTTAGATTTGTACAATTGAAGTTACTGTCAATGAGGCTAAATTGAAAAAAAATCCTACCACTGTATGATAGCAGCACTTAACAAAGCTGTGTGATTGATTAATCATCTTATACTTTTAACAGTGAAAGGTCCTGGACATTCTTGCATCCTAAATGAAAGGTCTTCATATGACATGTACCATAAAAAAAGTGAAAGGTACTCAATAAGAGTAATGCAAATATGATATTAAATGACAATTCAAAAGTCCTGTGAACTGTGTCAGAAATTTCGAGTCCTAGACCTTGGACCAGCACTGATTTGTACCCCTGCCCTGTATTTGAATACTTGAATGACATGTAGGATACACATCAGTATACCATAATTTGCAAATAAAATTTGATCTATGTAAAAGTAACTATTTTCTATCTGAACAGGAACAAGACCACTCACCTTGTACCAGTTCACTGAGGCACTGAAATCTAAATCATAAGGTGGGAATACAAGCATTTGCATCCTTTAAATTCATCATGTTTTTTTGTGCTTCATACAACTTGATACTTTAAAAGGGAAACAATAAATGAAATTTTATTTTCCCACAACTGAAACCACACATTGCACATGTGTACTGTGCACATGAGCATGTATATCCAGAACATGTCCCTCCTTTTCAATGAGATATACATGTACATGTGTAATGAAAACTAAAAATAAAAGCTGTGAAAATACTATTGTTCATAGGGTACCAATTTTCATGGTTTTCAAGGGTGAATCAGACCACGAAATTTAGTTCCAAACGAAAAGGAGATTTCCACTGATGTGTATACTGAAAACCTAAAAACCATGAATTCAAGAATCCACAAACTTGTGTATCTTCCCTAATCCACGAAAGTTGGTATCCGCGAATTAAAGTACTTTCATACTACAGCTTAAGTCCTATATAAAAAATGAACAAGCTGAAATATCAATTCAGATGGCAACCATAACTGTATATGTACATGTACACTCCTATCTAGTATGTACATGTATATAATGCAAAATTGATACATAGGGACTATATAACAAGGGGGTAACAATCCATCAGTACATCACGATATATTTAGTTATGATCCAGAAATTGATACTGGGACTGGTTTTTTACAATTCCGATCCCATTCCTCATGTAGCTTACATGTGATGGAAATCAAAACTCATCTAGAGTAATCACAGCTAAAAATTGAGTTTCTCAATCACAAACTGATTTATCTGCTGTTTGAACTCTCTAGATTTGCTTAAAATGTAAGGGATAAGAGCTCAGTCTATGCGAAACTTTTTTTTTTACTGGTCATTCGACCTGTAAAGCTTACCGTTTTACTGGACTGCATGAAGTTTTTCTGGTCCAGTCTTAATTTTCTTTTAATCTTAACTGCTTTGCCGGGTACTGCACCCTCCGTATACCTTAAAAAGGACATTTTTCAACAGTTTCGTACACGACCGGCCATTTGTATTTTTCAGGGGAAACAACGATGACGGATGTACAATAAAACTCAAAAACGATGTTGGATTTTTGGTCTGGATATCGTAGTGGTCTTTATCGAACCGTCAGCAATTTTATCGGATTTGACCGAAGGTCCGACGAGTTTTGTATAGACTGAGAGCTAGTCATTACTTACAGATGCAATGGTGTAATTGTTTCGTAATTTGTTCAAATGTTAATGAAATAACACAAACAAGATATGTCAGTAAAAATTGTGATGCAAATCAGATTTTTGGCAAGGAATCAGGGATCAAATTTTACTGGAAATACTTGCTAAATGTGAGTGGAATTTCAATTTAGCAAGTTGAAACTACATCATGCCGGAAAATTTTAGCGAGTGTTTTTTTTTTATTGCAGTTTCACGTTTGAGCGTTATTTTGTTTAATAGGATTGTTCTTCCTCCTGCCTTAAAGCCTTTTACTGACCCATGGTAATACACAAGAAAATTAAACAACCCTGTTAGGTCAATATTTATTATGCCAGCATGAGTCAACAAATTACAGCTTTTTTAAATAATGTTAACAAACGGAAACTCTCAGAAGTAGGCTTAGATCATACAGACAGTGGCACCACAAGCCAGCCGGACAATAACAACAACATGGTCATTAATATAGCTGTTACTGCTTCTGATTGTATTTTAGCTGTTTAAATTGTTTAATTACATATTAAAAAATTAAGCAAGCGACAATTTATTTTAGCAAGTAGAAAAAAATCAGCACTTGCTTTTATTAGCAAGTGATAAAAATGGGAAAATTGATCCCTGGGAATCATGATATGTATCCAATTGTGGCAGGGCAGAATAGTTACATTCCTATAATATATTCAACACAATTCTGAAAGATAGAACAACAGGCAGGGGGACCAACAGACAAGGTGATTCCAGTATACCACCCACCAGTTGAGTGAGGTACATTTATCACAAAGTGATGTTATAATCATACATGTATTATAGCTACATAAGAGCAACTCTGAAAACATTTCTTTGCTTGAGAAATCTCACTTCTCACTCAAGTCTCACTTCTCCCTATCTTGCTTGGAAGTGACCTCATCCTTTGTTTTGAAGTGTGGACATCTCTGTATGTAGTGGTATCGTACAATTCATTTTCATACACATAATTTTACACATGTACATGTACTGTAAGAACAACAAATTTAAAATACATGTACATTACATGTTCATATAAACACACATTACAAGTATGTATCAGCTCAACATGCTCAATACAAATCAAGGAAAAAAATGTTGTTTAAAAAATGCTAAATGCTTGTACTACCACTCATTCACAGTACTACAGAATAAACTTATGTGTGTATACCAACATACCAATCTAGACCCTCAACTTTAATAGCTTATCACATGTTAATATAAAAAGTGAGTGTCCAAAATGTACATGTACAATCAATATGTTTTTTCTTAGATTGAGTCTGCCCTACAAATACATGTAATATGATCATAAACATCACCTTATTACTAGAGTTTTCATGTAAAAAAGATTATCTGTTAAAAATTAATTGACTTCAGGGGTGGATCCAGTCATTTATAACAAGGGATTATGATCCAGAAAATTAAAAGATGGGGAGTTCCAGGCTATAATATGCTTGAGACATCTACATGTAGTGAGAAAATAGATTATTTTAGGTTTTGTCCTTGTCAAAATACTGTACATTTAACACCAGATTTTAAATACTAAATTTCAACAGTGTTTCCAAAGGCATATATATATTATACATGTACATGTATGTGTACATGTAACTCTTTAAGCTTTATAGCACTATAATTTTAGCTCTATTTTATTGGAAATAAATTTTAATTAGAATGCAATATAGACACTGTGAACATGTATTATTTTTTAGAAAAGCCTGAACAGCTGTGCTCAGCCAGTAAGTTATGTACTACAATGATGTACATGTACACATATTTCAGACTCATTAGGAGAACTTCTTATTTTTTTCTTTTTTAAGATGGTACCATGCCATATACATTGAATATGTATATACATTTGTATAAAATATAGAATGCCTTAAAACTTATGCATGTACAATGTGCATGTATAAAAGTATCTGTAATAGTTACACATCAATAAAACATCCAAATGCCCCATGAAAATTCTATTCTTTATTTATCATCAACAAGCAAGATTGGTATGTTTAGTAATTAGATAACTGAGTAATTCTTAACATTACATTGACTATAGTTATAGCTAATACATGTATATATGGAGGTAATAAGCCTTACCTGAACTTGGTCCCATAAACATTGGTCCACCCAGCGCCTGGTCACCTTGGAACATACTTCCTTCGTTAGACATATCTTCTGGTCCCCAATCACCAGTTAAATCACTTTCTTCATTATCATGTTCATCTCCAGTGGAAAATTCTACAAATCGTCCCTCACTTTGTCCACTATCAACCTGTAACATCAAACCCCCAGTCTCTTCATCTTCTACCCGTTCAATTTTAACAATTGAAAGGTCAGTGTCTCTTGAACTCTCTGATGGACCTGGGTCAAGGCCTTCTTGTGACCTTAAACTGTAATAAATGTCATAAAAATATAAATATATACAAGTATATTAACATGTACACACCACATTGATAGTTTTCAAAAAGCTAAGGTTTTCCTTTAACTTAATATATATGTAAAGTGGCTCCACTGTAAATATGAAACTTGGGTAAACTTATTTCAGTTTAATTTTTCTTAACTTATACATGTACATTGTAAATCTTGTTTTTACATATTTTTTTGATGTTTGCAATTTAAGAAGCTACATTTGTAGAGTCTGTACAATGTACCTAAAGACATATTTCTAAGTGTGACTCCATTGTGTTTCGCAGAGATACTCTCCACCTCCACTAACAAAGTAAATTCATGCTGACAGATTCAGAAGCCTATAATCTACATGTACAACATCACAGACAACATGGACAACAATGACATCTTTGTAACATTATACTACAGCAATTTTTTTTACATTGTATTAAAAAAGCAATCAAATACACAAGTACCTTTCATCCTCTTTTTTATTTATTGTATCAGCTGCAGCAAAATGACTGGTGTCTTGTTGTTGTTTCTGCTGCCCTGATGATTGACTTTGGAATGATGAATTTTGGGATTGATACATTCCTTGAGAAATACTTCCTAATGCGTATGATGGTTTTGAACTAGATGGATGAACAGATGGAAATGTTCGCTGAGGTGTACTTGTCAGAAAAGAAGATTTAAGCCCATCTGAAGATGTTTCTGAAAGACGAGGTTGGGTTGATCGCTGTTCAGGTGGCCTTGGCTGAAATCCATGAGAGACAGGAGCTTGCTGTAATGGGGGAGGTGGAGGTTGAGGGGAGAAATTATTGAGACTTGAGGTCATTCTAGAAACCATTGATGTTGGTGAAGAATGCTGAATTTTCTGTGTTGTATGAGAGTCTTGAAAGGACATCTTTGGAGGGAAAGCCACTTGCGAAATTGAAGAATCACTAGTGTGTGTACTACCACCACCACTATCATCTGCAATACTGACAACGCGTGTATCCTTGGAATTAGAAACATGCGACGCTACTGATATTGAAGTTTTTTGTTGCGACAAACGAGGTGGTTCAGATTGACCAGGAACTGGTTTTTCTCTTTGAATAAGTTCTAAACTATCTTCTACAATTTCAATTACAGCTGGAGAATTTGAATTGCTCGACTGACTTGATGTACCTGAACGAACACTTCCAGCACCAGATGAAAAGTTCTGATTTGAAGATTGTGGGTCATTGATTTTTTGTGCTGAAAAATCTGATGGTGATGTTGGATGATGTAATCTTTGTCGTTTCCCTCCCAACGGACTGGTAGGTCTTGATGATTCTGACATTCTTTTCATTAGTCTATCATGATATGTTTTTTGTAAGCCAGTGGCACGCACATGACGGAATTCAAGAAGATCATATTTGTCAAATTTGTAGTTGGCATTATGCATTTTTCCTGTAGATTTTTCAAGGCATTTGAAGAAGTCTGAGCAACATTTGATCACACTGTCTACTTGTAAAAGTCGAGCTACTTTTTCAACATGTTTAACATTATCCTCTGTAAGCAACATAAATCCTTCATATAAATACTGTAGGAATGTGTTTACAGCCTCCTGTTTAATATCTGCAGCAAGACGAACCTCCAACTCAGTTCCAACAGATGCATTTTCCATTGACTGTAACATTGGACACGCTGCCAAGAGCACAACTCTGTGTGCCTGTTTAAAGAAGACAAAAATGAATTACATGCTGTATCAGTAGGAAACTAAAATACATGTACATGTACATGCAAGTCAAATACAATATTTACATGTAAATACACAGTATATACACAATCTATGCATTCATTTTTGTAAACTATCCACAGATTCTAATAGATTTAAAACCAGAATAAATGTGTGTTTACTGCCAACCAATATCCTTACCACTCTGTTTAAGTCAGAAGTTACCCTTGAAAAATAATATTTTATATTTTCATAATGAGTGATCAGTGCTCTAGAATTCCTATTTCCCGTTACCCGGGGCAAGTGAAATATGGGTCAGGGAAAGTTAGGTACTTAGTTACACTTTCCCGTGGCAAGTTGAAAACTTCATATGCTGTAAGGATTTGTTTTGTTAGGAAAGCAGTCATTGACTGTGGGAAAGTTGATTTTATAAGGATTTTTCCCGAGGAAACCTCAATTTCTGAAAAATCCTAGAACACTGAGTGATACTGATTTACAACAACAAATACATGTATCAACAAAAAGAGCAAACAAATTAATGTTTGACACTGACCAATCTGCACAATGGAGAAATAAAGTTCCTTGAGCATACTGTACATTGGACAATAAACATTGAACGCCATTTAAGCACAGTTTAAGTCTAGAATATGTTCCCGTTAGCTAAATGTGAATATTTCAAGTAAAATGTTTCAGACATGTTAGAAAAATAAAATAATGTCCCTACCTACAATGTACAATACATGTTCCCTTGACTGTTTTTTTTTCTTGCTACATGTACAAAATGTAGTGGTAGGAAACAAGTCCATTAATATATTTTTTGCTGGAATTCTGCCGGCCACTTCCCTAATCCTAAAATTATTGCCAAAAGTTGCCAACAGATGGCTAAATTTAATTTCATCATGTTCATGAATGTTTGTTTGGAAACACCTTGAGTGCAGATTTGTTTCATATTCAATCTTTTCATACTGCATACTTGAACAGTGCATATAAAATAATGTTGAAACATGTTTCAAATAAATGTGTGTGAATACATTTTTGTACATACATGTATGTACATGTACATTTGTACATGACAAAAATGAAAATGTAAATTATACAATGTACATGCCCTTTCATCTACACTTGTACTAATAGCAAATTAAGTTTCATTACACTAATCAGTCAAGGGGACTCAAAAAACTTTATTGCCTTTTCAAAACAAAATGTTATTTCCTTCCTTCAATTTAACTCTAGCAGTGTTTTAATGATTATAATAAGTTTAATGTATAACAAGAATACATGTAGGTATGATGAATGTCAAAAATGGATGAAAATGTCGGCCCAAAGCCACTCACTGATCTTCAATGAACAAAGAGGAACACAGGTACAGCAAAAAAGTTGCCCTACATGTATATACAAATGTACTCAAGTTACATAAAAATGAACTTAAGTTGAAAACAAAACAAGGCATACATGTACATGAATGAGGCAAGAAATTCCTGGTTTGGGACAGGCCCAAAAAATGTGGCATGTCTTTCTGCATACGATTTTTTTCCCTACCTACTGTACCCATGTTCTCAGTTTCAAACAAACATAAGAGGATTTCAAATTAGTGGTGTCCAGATCTTAGGTCCAGGACCCCCAATTTCTGACCTTTAAAATTTCATTTACAAGGGTCCTTGAACTTCAATCATTTTAATTGAAACTTGAATGTGGACTTTTGCTATTCCTGGAGTGGACCTTTGAATTGAAACTTGAAAAAGTCCAGGGCCCTCCACTCTTGAAAGTGAATCAGAACACCTGCTGCATACTATTATAATTAGCCTGAATACAATAACTTTATTGTTGGACAATTTTGCTTACAGTTCTTACAGAAGTCTTGAATTATCAAAAAAGGAATTTTGAAAAGGCGGTGGTGGTCCCCTGTAATTTTTTGCACAAAAATAACATTTTCAAAATAAAAGGAGGATTAAAACATGGAAACCTCTCTAGATCCCTGAAAATACATGTTCATTACCTTTGTGACAACATTTCCAGTACAGATTAATGCATCACACAGAAGCTGACTTCTCCACATCTGGGCAAGTTGACAGAGCAATGAGCTCGAATGGATATGATTCATATATACTTTCTGGTAATTCATATTGGATGCTTGCCTAAAGAAAAAAAAATTAACATTTCAGTTAATTTTTTTTCAATGTACTTTGTACTTATTTTGTTACATGTAGTAAAGTTGTATCTATAAATGCACATACTTACTTTTACCATTAATGTACATGGTACAGGACATTGTATTCTCAGGATGCCATCCAATGCAAAAATGTTCTTTATTTTGTTAAACCAAGCATTACTTGTAACTTAGAAATGCTGTCAGACACAGCTTGATAGAACTATTAAGTTTGAACCCGGAACTGATTTGGAGATTATATGTTACATTATACAGATACATACATGTAAGTATGTTAATTACAGTGTGCATGTAGATGTACATGTACAATATACAAACTTAATTACATCTCAAACTTCAGTCTGTGGATCAATGAATACGGTCAAAACATTTACATGTACAATGTACCTATAAAATATCAAAATCCATATATAACCTACATGTACATTGTTTAAACATACACATGTACAGTAGGCCCAAGTAAAAAGATAGGAGTTAACAATGTACATTTTGTACATACATGTACATGCAGTGTGGGAAACCATTTTTTTCCCCAACTTGCCATTCTGGCTAGTGGAATATTAATCTTGCTAGCCAAATAGAAATTCAACTAGCCATTTTTTTTTCCTGTACTATCTGTTTTCTCTTGGATTTGACTATTTTCTGCCTTTCTTTTTCTTTCCTCAACTATCTTTTCATCTGTTTTTAAATTTATCAAAAACTTTTCCATTTTCGAATATTCCCTCCCATTGAAGTTTTTCATGTACTTTACAGTAACAATAAGTACTCCATTTCTGAACTCGTATTATAAAAATAGAACTATATTTCAACAGATTCATCATTATGAAACAAGAAAAGTGTTTATCATTTGCTTCTTGTTCATTTTCATTTTGACAATAAACAACTAATTTGCAAGGTAACATATCGTATATTACCGAGATAATTTCGTTTGAATACTAATACGAGATTGGGACCGCTGCGTAGGTTTTGGCACATCCCATTTAACGGAAATTAAAATGGTAGATAGTGCATATCATGCCAAAATTCACTTGACATATTCAAACTAAATTTCTTAAAATGAAGGGAACATATTTTTAATGTATGATGTTAACGGATGTTTTACTAAATAAGCTGTGGGCTGGTTAACTTTCCACGGAACTTGCCAATCAAATGACGGTCACCAAATTGACAAGTGTAAGCTAATGAGAACTCGCCAAAATACACATCTACTTGTATTTCGCGAGCGGTGGTTTCCCACACTGTACATGTACGTGTCAATTTTTATTTGGGTGTCTTGTACATGTTCAGATAATCAAGACCTTTGCTCAGGTGTTAAAACTTATATAAGGCAAAAAAAATATATATCTGTTTCCTCTTGCCCAACCGACCTGGACTCAAAATCCCTGACCTGGATTATTTTACCCTTGAATTCCAGAAAAGATTTGTTTCTGGTCTAATCCAGAACCTGATTGCTCCATGTACATGTACATGAGCAAAATGTACATGTATGATCTTGATATTCATTCTGCTATGCCCAAACATTCAAAGTAACTGCTCCCTTGCAGGAGCAAGCACAAGTGTACTGAAGTCAACATTGAAGAAAAGTCAATTTGTGCAGAGTTAGAAATAGTAGCCTGTCCGCCAGCCCGAGAGTGGCTATTTTTTGGCAGGGCTGGCTAATTTGAGAAAAAATCTAGCAAAATAGTAGCCTGCCCGCCAGCCCAAGACTGGCTATTTTTGGCAGGGCTGGCTAATTTGACCAAAAATCTATATGGCCATATAGAAAATATATTGAAAACTTGCATTCAGAACTGCCTAGAATTTGAGTGAGTTTCCTACTCTGATTCGTGTAGAGTTACAATATTTAATAATAGAGTATCTGATTCAAATGAAGCTGATCATGCCAAAATTGTTGATAATCAACAAAAAAAAAATTCCTACTTACATGTATATGTACCGGCCTTGTCTTGGCAACAGGAAACATACATTTTTTTTTTGGTCTAATAAATCATGTTTATGCATTAAAATTATTAGCCTCTTAAGCCTGAATAAAGAAAGCATTTGGACTAGTGACATACATGAACATGTACTGTACACTTAATTTTAAGTCCATCTAGAGACTTTATACACAGGCACTTGTTTCCAACAATGACTAATTACTATCAAATATGTGTATATACTCATAATTGATAGTAACTGGCCATTGATACATTGATACATGTAGAAACAAGTGCATGTGACTCCCTACCCCATTTGATAGCATAGAACAGGTTGGGAACAACCGCTGAAATTAGGGTTAACCCCAGTTTGAGATACTTCCCCTCAAACATTTTAAGTTTTTTTAAGTTTTGAAAATGTCATATTTTGGTAAAAAATGGAAATATTTATTGTTTCTGTGGTAGCTTGTTTTTTTACTGTATATATTATGTTTTATTATATTTTGACAGTAGTGTATTGTAAATTTATGTTTCACATTTATTGCATTCTTTATATGAATAAAGATAGTATTTGATGAATATTTGAATTATAAAACCTATTTGGTTAATTGTTTTATTTGACGATTTACGCTAACTGGACTTGTGGACAGACGACGAATTCTACTGGTTTGTTAAGTTTCATTTCTTCTATATTTAACTTCTAAGGTTTCTAGTTAAATCTTCATGGTTGATTAGACCGCATACTTTCTTTATTTCTATTGGTCATTTTCTTTTGGCGGTAATATTCTTTTCATCTTTATTCGGAGACGCACTTACTGTAAAACTTTCATTGGTATAGGATTGGAAAAAACTATCCAGACGAGACTATCTACCATTTGTGATATTTCTTGTGTTCTTGTTTATCTGAGACATAGGAGTCTATTTCTTGAAAGGTACTTTTCATGATGAACCATGGGATGATATTGATGTAGATTTTTAAGATTCAGGATAGCCTTTGCACCTTGATGTGAGGACCTATTTCCTGTATTTGATCCTGTGTTGTCATATACAGTAGAATAAAACGAATCTTAACCTTTGATGTCTTGATGACTCTATATTAGCCCATTCTAAGAGCTGCTACATTTCTGAAATAAGTACACTGTTATTTCTAAATTAAAATGTTGAAGGCCTTGAAATACCGTATTTTACTTAGGTCTGTAACTTTTGAAATAATGAAAATATTCCTCTTTTGTAAAAGTATTCTCACTTTTTAGTATTATTTCATATAAAAAGGAACTTTGTTGTCTTTATAACAGGAAAATACACCATATGGGAGGTAGTGACCCAAAGCAAAGGGAAGTTACCCCTAATTAAAGGGGATGGGGAAAAACCTACTGTTAACATTGGGTCAGATGCATCTTAAAGCAAACTGATGATCCTAGTAATATGTACATACATGTATACACTATGGTAAAACATGATGTTATTAGATTTTTAACTCTCCCCCTTTTTTCTCAAATTCATATGAATAATATCGTCTACATTTTGATCATGTTTACAGCGTTGACAAATATTGTACATAACATTTTTAACCAACAACGTGTCAAAAAATAAAAATATGTTGACTCTGTATGATGCACTGCCTAAATTTAGGAATATGTATGTTAACATTATGACTACCTGACTACTTTTTGTTCAAGATGGCGGATTATTTTGGCCAGGCAAGATGGAAAGGCTGCCAAAAAAATTAACTGAACTGTTCAATCGTGATTATATATATTCCGTCGATGGTTTCGTGTTAATAATTGATGTATACATTAAACTTTACCTTTGTTAGATTAACCGATCAGATGAAACTATGTATCTTTTTTATCCTCTCGATCTCACACACAATGGATTCAATTATTCTAAATTTAGCCAGTCAGTGAAGGTTGAATCAAAATGAGGCTATTGCCATTGGTCAAAAGTTTAGTGGCGGGAGATTTTATAGTATCCTACAACCATGTTTTATTTAAAAAATAAATCATGCAAATTCCATTTTATCATTGTTTTACCACGGTCTGGCCATTTATGTCGCATAGTTTTACCATGCCGATAGCGAGGGGTTAATTAACGAAATAAATATGTTTTTAAAATCTTCAAATTTCAGTTCACTAAAATTTGTGCTTTTTTTAATTCTAATCCAAATCCAATCACTGATATTGGGAGTTAAGTTTAGTAAAGCATATAATTCGCCTTGAAAGCAAGCCAAAATCAGTGACATGAAACATTTGACGGTTAGCGATTGGACACATCGTATCTACCCCAAAGAATTTGAGATAAAGGATACTACAGACACTGTGAAGTCAGCCTCGACTTTTCATTCAGAATTGTCAACTTTCCTTTCATCTGTGGCAACATCCCTTCAACGTCTGCGTATGGAGTGTTCATATCACAACTCATACGTTATGCCAGAGCTTGCCAAAACTACGCAGACTTTTTGTAGCGCGCTAGAATTCTAACAAATAGGCTTCTGGAACAGGGTTATGTTGTTAAAAGATTGAAGTCATCACTACAGAAGTTTTATGGTCGTCATCATGAAGTCGTGGATCGTTACGGTGTATCCATTTGCACCATGAAAACTGATTTGTTCAACGTGTTATAGTTTTCCTTTCCTCTTTCGTCTACCCCGCACTTGACCTTTTATGAGCAACTCGACGGGAGTTTCGGGAGTTTCTAGAAAAGCAAAGGACCCTTACCCTACCTGTGCACCTGGTCCATGCTCCCAGTTTTTAGTGGAGTCGAGTTGTCCATTTGTTTTTGTTACTTTGAATATATGATTTTAGTTACTTTATGTTCTTTGTTGTGTTTGTCTGTTTTCCATGTCTGGTCTTTGTCCCTGGATTACATTCTTTTGATTTCGTTAGAAACTTGGTTCCCTTGATTACTCTTTAAACACTTCAGTCTGATTATATCATTGGTGACATCTCACATATTGCTATAATCTAAGATCGAGATCTTCATTTCAACAGGTCGGGAGTTCTGCTATATAAGGATTTGAATATCCGATGTTTCCTCTATTGTCTATTTGCATATTAATTATTATAATAGAGCCAACAAAGTAGTTTCTAGAAAAAAAAAGATGACACTTATCCCGCTTTTTCAAGTTTTTTTAAGAAGGTGCCCAGGCAAAAACCAGACAGTGGGAGGCACATGACAAATTTTGTTTAAAAAAAATCACCCATTTTATATCCCAAATGCATCATTTCTCAAAGTTTAATGTTGGTTTTTAATTAACTGCAATGATTAAACGAGAAATAAATTACATAGAAAGCATTGAAATTCATTGAAAAAAAAACAGACAACTCCTTAATTTGAGCAAAGTTAGGACGCCTGGTCCATGCTCCCAGTTTTTTTTTGTGGAGTCCTAGTTGCTCATTTGCTTTTGTTACTTTGTATGTATGATTTTAGTTGCTCTATGTTCTTTGTTGTGTGTGTCTGTTTTCCTTTGTCCCTGCATTGCATTCTTTTGATTGCCGCTGTAGCCTTGATTCCCTTGATTACTCTTTGGTTGCTTTGTTAGGGAACTTTAAAACCACCATCCATTGTCGATTGAAAACGAAATTTGTAATTTTTGGCATACATATGGTAAATACATTACATCGGAATAAAATTTACCCTGTACCACTCATATCATAGGATCTGCCTGATTTTTACATGGACAGCCTCTTTATAGCAAAATCACAATTATTCATTTATATTTGCTTCAATTTCTCCAAGGTCTATGGACTTAAAGAAATATATTGTCTTCCACTTGTATAAATTTTAAATGAAATCTAATAAAGCATGTTATATCTGCAGTCTGTATTGAGTACATGCTTTGGTTACATAATGACATTTTTTTGTCTGATTATTTGTCTTTGTACTAAATGTATATTCCCATTCTATTTGAAGCAGGAAAAGGGTCATACTTTTTTAGTTGTTGAAAGGAGAGGGGTGAACATTTTTTTCCGTCAGTTCTGTTTGTCCAATGTAAGAGTAATCACGGCAGCCAAGATTCTAGCGGAACTCACAAGATTGTAATCTAGATATAAATACCAGACAAAGTAAACAGACACACACAACGAACACGTGAAAGAACATAAAATAACCAAAATAATATATACAAATTGACAAGTGTAAACGAGCCACTCAGACCACTAAAAATAAAGAGTATGGACCAGGTGCACCGGTAGGTTGAGCGTCCTCTGCTTTTCTAGAAACACCCGCTGAGTTGCTCATAAAAAGTCAAGTCCAGGGTAGACGAAAGAGGAAAGGAAAACTATGACATGTTGAACAAATAAGTTTTCATGGTGAAAATAAATACACAGTAAGAATCCTCTGGTTCATACTGGATGACGACCAAAAAACTTCTGTAATGATGACTTTAATCTTGTAGCAATATAACCCTGTTCCAGAAGCTTAATTATATGACGTCTATCGCGATGCAAAAAGTCTGTGTAGTTATGGCAAGCTCTGGCATAACGTATGAGCGGTATGAAAACTCCATAAGCAGGTGCTGAAGGGATGTTGCAACAGATGAAATGAAAGTTGACAATACGAACTGAAAAGTCATCGCGTTTGAAGTATAGCTTACTCACTAGTTTTCCTGTCCCATCGATCTCTAAGTGTAGGTTAAGATATGAGGCTGACTTCACAGTTTCTGTAGTATCCTTTATCTCAAGTTCTTTGGGGTAGATGCGATGTATCAAATCCCCGGAACTAGGATAGTTTAACGATAATACTTCATCTATAGGGCAGAAACTGTGATTAAAGGATTTAGCTAAACGATGTTCCTTCCTTTTGTATTAGATCAGCTATAAAGTCAGCATCATGAGCGAAGGAATAGGTCAGCAAGTAGAGGAGCACAATTTGTTCCCATTGGAATGCCGACCGCTTGTTGATAAAAACGTCCACCGCAGTGGTCAGATATGTTGTCGATTAAAAATTCTGGCATTTTGAAAACATCTTCTTCGGTATATTTGGAAGAATGTTTGAAATCATTTTTACAAAGTATGAGGAATCTGCCAAGAACTACATATTTGGATGTAGGTGTACCATCATTTTTGGAATAACAACGACGTATAATACTTTTGAGTCGGGATTTTAACTGAGTATGGGGAATGGAAGTATAAAGAGTTGAAAAATCATAGGTTTTAATGCTATTGTATTCTGATCATAATCTTGAATTGGGAGTCTCCAGAAGATTTTTCGAATTGTTTAGGATTCACCTGTAATCAATACCACTATACGAGAGAAACAAGTATCATGGTAGGACTGAATGCCCTCTGTGAGTATAGACGTAAAAGATTTTGAAATATGTTTGGTGGTACACTTTGCAGATCCAGCTATGTAGCGTTGTTTGTATGGATTCTTGTGGAGTTTATGAATCCATTACATAGACGGTAGATCACAATCACCGTCTTTGGTAGGGAGAGCAAAAGAGGATATCACAGATTTATAGTTCTCGACTATCTCTTCTTTGGAGAGTGTGGTAGCAGTATAGGTCTTATTACTGCGAATGTTTTCTTGTATACCTCTGATGATAAACATTGGACGCAATACGTTTTGAAGACGAAAACAATGTTGTTTTGGGCTTTGTCTGCTGGTACGACAACATATTTTGTCATGTATAGTAATGTTTTGCTACATCGAAGTCTTTGAAAGAGTAATCAAGGGAACCAAGGTTATAGCGGTAATCAAAAGAATGTAATCCAGGGACAAAGACCAGACATGGAAAACAGACAAACACAACAAAGAACATACAGTAACTAAAATCATACATACAAAGTAACAAAAGCAAATGAGCAACTCGGACTCCACTAAACACTGGGAGCATGGACCAGGTGCACAGGTAGGGTAAGCGTCCCCTGCTTTTCTAGAAACACTCGCCGAGTTGCTCATAAAAAGTCAAGTCCGGGGTAGACAAACGAGGAAAGGAAAACTATGACCCGTTGAATAAATCAGTTTTCATGGTGCAGATGGATACACCATAACGATCCACGAGTTCATGATGACGACCATAAAACCTCTGTAGTAATGACTTCAATCTTGTAGCAACATAACCCTGTTCCAGAAGCCTATTTGTTAGAATTCTAGTGCGATACAAAAAGTCTGCGTAGTTTCGGCAAGCTCTGGCATAACGTATGAGTTGTGATATGAACACTCCATACGCAGGTGCTGAAGGGATGTTGCCACAGATGAAAGGAAAGTTGACAATTCTGAATGAAAAATCATCACGTTTGTCGTAAAGTTTTGTCAATAGTTTTCCTTTACCATCGATTCCTAAGTGTAGGTCAAGATATGAGGCTGACTTCACAGTGTCTGTAGTATCCTTTGAAAACTGATATAGCATTGACACTCATTGACCTAGTTAAAACTTTCATACTTTTTAAAATTAAAGACCCCACAGCCTTTACCCGGTCCACTCAGACAGAGAATCAATGTCTTCTTGTTCTCGTTTTATAAATCAATTTCCGTGCGTAGTCCTCCACGGCGTCCATAAGAACTTTAAAATTATAATTCCAATTTATGGAGCGTGGCTCGCGGTACTTGGGACCTTTAGAATGGACCTTACGGAAAGATTCGTTTTCGATTAATATGTTCAAATATCCCGTATTGATGTGAAGGACCATATTTGAATAGAGAGTTTTTGCAAGAGCAGTCAGGTGGGTTAGCCTTGAATTCTTCAATCTCGATGTCCTGCAATAGGCTTTTATAGGGTCAAAACGTAACTTTTTTCGTTATTTTTTTTCGTTGTTTCCGGTCGACGTTTTGCTATATTTTAAAACTTCTAACAGTCAATGATTCGGAGCAAAAGTGACTCTTTTTCTCTTAGACAGATAAGTGTTGGGGTATTTTAAGTCCCCCATTCAACATTCGAAAAAGGCAAAAAATAATATAATTAATCAAAATTAGCATTCACTATCTGTACTAGTCCGAATTTCCTCTGACCTTGCAGCCCTCCTCATTTTTATTTGGATATTGATACGTCGGGTTGACATATCAATATCCAAATAAAAAAGAGGAGGGTTGCAGGGTCAGAGGAAATTCGGACTATATCTGTACATTACATTTTATTGCTATAAAAAATATCACACAGCTAACATTATTTATAAGCCAGATTTACATAAAAGGAAACAAAATAGTATTATAAAGAAATATCTGAAATTTGATTGAAAAATGCAGGCATTGATTTTCATGAGGGTTCCATCAAAAAATTAAAATCGGATATTTTTTTTGAAGTTGTGTTCTTTTTTTTTGGCGTGGCCCCTTTTGGCCCCAAATAACTCAAAAACCGTAAGAAATATTTGAAATCTGATTGAAAGCAGCGATTTTTCTTTAGAAGCTGATAAAAAAGAAATTCATAATCGGATCAAAAGTACAAGTTTATTTTTGTTTTTTTGTTTTTATTGTTTTTGCGTGGCCCCTCATTAACTCGAAGAGATAAAACATTTGATAAAATTGAACCAAAAACTAGTAGCTCCGAGGAGCCTGAACCAGTCCCCTGGTTCACTTTTCAGGAGTAATTACTCTTGCATGGAGTAGTCTTACAACTTCGACCCATAGAGACTTTAGTAAGCATCGTTATAAGGATCATTTCACCACTTAAAAATTTCAAGATATTGGGTAAAAACTGCAAATTTTTTTCGCTTTTCAAAGTCAATAACTACAACACAGTCATCCTACAACTCCAACAGAGACTTCTGTAAGCATTATTGTACACATTTCATTAATTGAAAGTTGTTTTTTTCTCTATATTATTTTTAAGATGTTGGCTAAAAACTGCATTTTAAACATAACAAGAAGTCTGTCATATTTCAACTTTAACCCAGTAAAGACATTTGTAGGCTTATTGTAGAGATCATTTAGTCAATTTAAAGTTTTTGTTCTATCTATGGCTTTCAAGATTCTGCTAAAACTGCAAAAGCGGTTCATTTTTCTCCTTTCAATAACTGTATTGTCCTATAACTTCGATGCAGTTAAGATTTGTAGAGGGCCTATTATAAGAATCATTTCATCAATGGAACGCTTTTTCTATCTATTATATTTTTCAAAATATTGGCTATGAACTGCAAAAAAGTCCTTCTTTGCCTTTCCAGGGCAATAACTCTAACAAGGAGTCTCTTACAACTTCAACCCAATGGAGACTTGTAGAGATCTTCAAACCGAAGGAGCGTCACCTCCATTTTCTCGATCCCTTGTAGTTTTTGTGAGGTGACTTTACCCATATGTTTGTCAAGTAGTCCTTGTGGCCACGTTTTTAACGGATCTTAAATCCAAACTCAATTTAGTGCAGGAAACCCTAAGGATTATTCATGCCACATTTCATTTAAATCTGTCGAGTAGCTGCTGATCATGAGTCGAAGCTTGAACAAAATTTTACAGACGATCCCGATGACAACAGGCACCAATTCGGTGATAATAGCTTACATAGGCCAGGTTTGCTAATAAAAAAGTTTGTTCACTTCTTTGGCGTAGCCCCATTTATTCATTTTTTCTTTTTTGTTTGTTTATTTGTTGTTTTTTTTTTCTGTGGCCCCCTTTCGTAACCCATCTACCCCGAAACGAAAAAAAGGTAAGTCTATCCTGTAAAAACAGATCATCAGAATCGAATTAACAGTAAACGATCTTTATCAAATCTAATGGCAACACATATTTTCCCCCTTGCAGCTCATTAATTTCAAAGGCCCCGGGGGCGGGGCAAAAATCGTCTAAAAACCCCGAACTACAGGACCCTTTGCCATGTCCCATGGAACAATGGTTAAAATCGGATAAGTTATTCGAGTTATCGTAAATAAATGAGAGTTGAGGACGATAACGACAACGATGACAGAGCATGTACATGTTACACGTTTTCCCTTTCTCTTTTGTCTACCCCGGACTTAAATTTTTATGGGCAGCTCGGCGGGTCTCTAGAAAAGCAGATGACGCTTACCCTACTGGTGCACCTGGTCCATGATCTCAGTTTTTAGTTGTGTCTGGGTTGCTCATTTACTTTTGTTATTTTGGTTATTTTATGTTCTTTGTTGTGTGTGTCTGTTTTCCATGTCTGGTCTATGTCCCAGGAATACATTCTTCTGATTTCCACTGGAGTCTTGGTTCCCTTGATTACTCTTAATTACCATTATACGTCCATAAATTCTTTTCCTGAGTAAAATAAAGGTCAAAGTTTCAATATAAAGGGATAAGCACTAGTCTTATTTCTTCCCAAAATTTAGCCTTTGCAGTGTAGTCAGGGTAAGCATCATATCATATTTTCCCATTTATAACTGTAATTCTGACGTTATATCAATAAGAGTTGGAAAAAGAAAATAAAGAAATACAATTGTATTGTGGAAACATGTATTCAATAATTATTGATAGCAACAGCATGTAAAAACAAGAAATATCAATATATAATATTTTTTTAACAAATTCACAACTTAATATTGCATGTTTCAGCCTTAGCTTTAGAAATGTCATTCCCAAAAGACATTTGGGAAAAACTGCATATTTTCTACTTAGTATATTATGTATCTTTATATCATGATATACCAAAAAAAAAAACAAAAAACAAAAAAACAAACAAAAATCATGTATGGGTAATTATCCAAATAATTGGGTTTAAAAGTTTTACTTGACATGTTCATATGTAATAATAAGAAAAAGCTTCACAGAGCGTATTTTGATATAACTGCAAAGGTTGAACCTTGAACAATTGGGGTATTAAAATATGGACACATGATCATGATTCATGCTTAATACAGCTTTGAAGTTTGATTGCAGTTACATAAAATGTATTTGACATGGGGTAGTAATTGGAAACAAATCGAAGTGGCCACCTTTTGAACTGTTCCAGTCACCACCTCAAAATTTCATCCCAACCTTCCTTTGGGGGAATGGCACTTTGTGGTGCAATTTTACTGGTGTCAAGTTATCATATAAACATCACGGAAATGCTTTTTTTCTTACCCCCTAATCCTATATGGGGCAAGTCACAACCCTTAACTTCTCAAAGGATTGGGGCCATAACCCCAAAAAATTCAATTCAAACATTCCTTTAGTGGTTTGGAACCTTGTTATAAAATTTCATCAAGAACAACCAACCAAGGATATTTATAGTAGACTTGAACTAACTATATAATACATTGCATGAAAAACAATGTGTCAACAGACCATGATAGTGCGACATCATATATGACTGCACATATGATTTGTTTGGATACATGTACCTCTTTCACAATTACACAATATGTTTTGTTTGGATACATGCACCTCTTTAACAATTAGAGGAAAGCTGTAACATGGCCTATGCGACTAAGCTTATTAACATTAATGCATGTCAAATAAATCTGTCTTTAAAAGAAAATAGAAACAACCAGTCCTGAGAATCTCCTATGACTGTTTATATAAACAGTACAAATCAACCAATGACATCAAAACACGATACCTGTAGCTGTAAAAGTGAAACAGAAATATCATACTTGAAATCCACGAAACAAGCAGGAGTCTGTCTGTTTTAATAAGCTTCCTAAATGAAACACCATCATGATCTTCTACAGAGGTGTCTGGGCTGTGTCTCAGTAACAGGTATGTGAAATTATAGCTTTTCCTTTTTGCTGCGAATAATAAAGGAGTGCATCCATGTGAATTTCTCTCATTCAATAAATTAGGATTAACCTCTATGGTATAATCAATTATAACTTCAGCAATATTACAAAATTCATACCCTGTATGTAGGTAAGGACAGGATATCAAGTGTAAAATGTTGCAGCCTTCTTTATCTCTATCAGAAAAGTTTGATCCTGTCTTGACCATTTCTTTCATTAGGGAAAACAATTCACACCATCTGTTCATTGTCCAAGACATAAGGTGTATACCAACTAGATCTTTTGGCAGAACATTTAAATTAAAACGACCTCTTGTTAATGCATACACAATTGGTGTTCCCATACCAACAGCTTCATTGCATATAATTGTATTATCATTTTGTAAAGTTCTGATACATGATGTATACCAAACAGACTCCCTATTCCTTCTTTTGAAGTTGGTTTCTAATAGAATGTTTCTTGCGCATAAGTGAAAAATTGTGTTGAGATCTCTGTCAGAACAACCAGAATCTTCGGACTTTGTAATAAGAAAACCAAAAGTTTCGTCATTGCATCTACATGCCGCTAACATCAGTGGAGTCATTAAACTATCTGCCTCCCTCTGAACTAAAAGTTTGTAATCAATTGCAATAATAACTTCACAAACTTCAGGTGTTCCTTTGCATGCAGCAAAATGCAACAATGTATATCTTTTGGCTTGATTAATGTACTTCAAGTCCTCATCACGATTAAGCATAACTTTAACAATATTTGCATATCCTCTCTGAACAGCAGTCATGATTGGAGTACAATCATTATTGTTTTTCTGGTACAACAGATCAGACTTTTGTCCCATAATATTGATGCATATGTCTTCCAAATTACTGCGACAATAGTGTAGTATATTGTTGCCAGCATTGTCTACAACAGCCAAATCAGGGCTGAATTGCAATAAAGCCTTACAAAACTCAAGATGCCCATTGGATGCTGCTTCCATTAAAGCTGTTCTGTCATAGCAATTTACAGAGTTTAAAAATTCTAATTTCCTCCCTAAAACTATAAGTGCAATTTCAGGTAAATTATACTTGGCACAATAATGTAAAATGTTGTTGTTTTCATTATCTTGAATATCAATGTCAGCACCAATTTTAAGTAAAGAGGATATGGTATTTCTATTAATATGCTTAACTGCTAATAGTATAGGTGTTTGTCCATTCACATTTTGGGCATTTAGTAATGGAGGATGAGTTTCAGCAAGTCGTTGTAATATAGTTTCATCTTCCAAAAATGAAATGATGCAATGAAGCACGGTGCTTTCTTCTTTATCCCTGATGCTTAAATCGGGACAGTGCTTTAAAACCGCCTCAAATGTCTTCACATCTTTTGCTACCATTATAGGAGACTTTCCTTCTTTGTTTTTAATATTTAATACACCTTTCTCTAATTCCATTACTTTGTCAATAATGGTTGGCCATGCCCAACATTTTACACACAGATGCAAAATGTTGTTTCCATCAAAATCTTCCAGTAACATATCATTTTGGTAGTTGAGAAGAAATTCTACATTTTCAAGCATTCCACGATATGCAGCTTTTAGCAGGGGTGTGTGGCCTTGATTGTTTACTTCTGTCAAAAGCTGTGGCTCTCGTTCTATCATTTCTTCAATCACGTCTTTCCACCAACGTCGTACACAGTAATGAAGGGGATTATTCTTCTTTTCATCATAAACCTTCAAATCTACTCCATTATTTAACATTACGTTCACACACTTCTTTTGTGTAATAGATCCTATTGCATATGAAATCATTGGAATCAAACACTTAACACCTCCATTAACTGTAATGTGTGAGGTTCTAGTCTCATTCGAGTCAATCTTCAAATTAAGAAGGTTGGGATCATATTCAATTAGTCTTTGTAGTATCAGATCATTGTCTGTAAAAGTTATTATATTTTTCAGACACAATCTGATATTAATTTGTCCTAATGTAAAACCAGAACTGTTGTTTTCCGGTCCATAAATCTTCAATATTTCTTCCAAAAGTGGTAAATGGCCTTGCACACAAATGTCCATAAAAAATTGCTCTAATCTACATTGACTATTAATGATGTTCCTCTCTAGTACCCGTTTTAGCAACAAATATGACATCCTTTGGTCCTGAAATGTCTTATGTTTTACAATATTCATCTCTGGAGGGGCATTGTCATTAAAATAATAAGTAAAAATTTTATCTTCAGGACATATCTCTATTAGTTTGTCTAAAAGTTTTTCATCAAGGCTTTTATCAAGTTGAATACAGACTTCCCCATTTTTTGGTTTGTATCCTGATGATCTTATAAATTCAAGAACTATGTTGTCTACGGCAAGTTTCAGTAGTAATTCCTGTCTCTCAGACTCGTCACAGAATGATATTAAGATGCTCTCAAGTATTGTTTCATGAGAAAAACAATAATTATCATTGTTTGAATCTTTTAGCCTGAAATATTTATCTTCATGTTTCAATATGTTTTTCACATCTGTCTTGTCGAATCTGATGCTTAACTGAGTTTTTAATTCCTCATGTATCTCTGAATTATTACTGATTGTTTCAAGTTCCATTTGTCCCCCTCTGAATAACATCCAAACAAGAGTTGCATAAACCTTCTTTGTATACTCAGAACGTGAATAAAGGAAGCTGATCTCATTCTTTAAGCCTTGTCTTGCATTTTTGAAGAAAGACAAACCAGTCTTGAAAATGTGAGCATTAGAGAAGAACAAGAAGCAAGACTGTGGAAAACCTATGGAAGGATTTGTTTTCCTGATCTTACCAATTAAATTATTACTTATCAAACTAGGGACTTCTCCACTTTCTGTCTCTTTAACGTTCAACTCATCCAATGTATCGTACTGCATGTAGATATTTAATCTGTCACAGAAAGCTCGAAGCATATGCCACTTTTCAGTGCTATCTGGGACCCATTCTTCAGAAGACATATTAAGTAAGCTAGTTTCCAGCCAATCATATTTATGGAAAACATGGTTGCACTCCAAGAATATATCATATCTTGTTGTAATTATCAAATGTAAAGCACCTTCGTCTATCTTCTTTTTCAATCTTTGGAAGTATTTTTCCCAATCATCAAGTTTGTTGCTTCCAAAATTAGATTTTCCAAATGGATCATCCATCAAAATGACATAGCTATTTGAAGTACAGGCTTTATCAAGAAGTGTTCTTAGGTCTGTTGGTTCAATCACTTCTACAGGAATGAAACAATTATCAATACCACAGTTGGAATCAACAAGTCTCTTCATCAGATGAAAAGCAAGCGTTGTTTTGCCACTTCCTTCAATTCCGGATAAAACAACTATCCTTTGATTGGAGAGAAGCTGGAAGGCCTTGTCCTCAACTCTAGCAAGTGGTGAGTATAATTCCATATTCTTTCCATCCATCATATCTTTTGTTGCAGCTTAAATTAAAATAATAACAATGAACTTAAAGAAGGCCAAATAAAAAAATATGTGTGGTTCTGGTCACCTCAAAGAAACAAATAGGGTCAATAGGTTGTGATTCTTTTTTTTAACTACATAAGTTGTGGTTGTCATTTTCATTAATTCATGCCACCTTTAAGGTCAATATAAATATGTGTTTCCAAACCTTCCTTGTTACTCCTGCTACCATGATGAAAGAACTAAGCAATGGTATATATGACTCAGAGAGTTTAATAAGCCAGACATGAGTAGAAAGTTAAAGCCGGTCAGTGTTTTATTTTGGCAACAAAACAAAAAACAAAGTCTAGGGTTGGCAGTAAAAACTAGGGTCACTTAGGTGATCTGAACCGCACATATTTTTCTTTGGCCTAATAGAAAACAATAACTAATGTTGTACTCTATATCATGATAAGAATATCCCCACTTAACCATTTCAGTCAAATCTGGAACAGAAGGACACTGTACAAGTCACCACACATAAGCAATATACTAAATATCTAATGAGTCCCTCCAATAGATGCTAAGAAATCTTTTATGTAAATTTCCATTAAGCATCATATAAATAAAAAATGCTTCACAGGGGGCAGCTTGATACAGCCACAGATGTTAAACCCTAAACTATTGAGGGTGCACTATACAGTTATATTAAGGCACACTGTTTTGCACACCAAGTTACCCTGTCAAATTTTGTAAAACTTAGACTTTAAAGTTGAAATTTGGTGGATATGTTGTTTAAATGTAGTTGAGCATTTATACATAGACAGATGTAATATATGTAATGGTAAACAGGTGTCATTTAAATGAAGAATGGTACTCGGAACGTTTCAGTACCCTGCCGAAGTAGGGTCTCTCCTCAGCATCAGAGAGCTGATTTTCAAAATACTTTATTTCGCATGAACTTTTGGAACAAAAATTGTGAGAGAATGAATAGAAAAGGGTCTTATTATTTTTACCCTTTTTCCACCAAGTTCATGCATGCTTTCATCCTGTGGTAGTGTCTAAGTGCCTGATATTTTATAAAACATAGTATTTGGCTGTTAGTTTTGGAAAAGCACCCCTGATTTGTTCTAAAACTCAGTAATATTTTTTTCAGTATATTACCATGGCTACTGGAATTTATAACAATAATCAATAAATTAATTATAAATGACTTAAACCTCCACACACCAAGGATTTAAAAAATATGCACTTTTTTATGACAAAACACTAGAAATTTCTGTGTGGACTGCCTCAAAACAGCTTTATTTCAACAAAATGAGACCAAATTTTCAGAAATGACCTAACTGCATTGTACTACCTGAGGCAAATGTGAACACACCATTCAAACTTGATACAGCTCTGAATTTCTAATACAATTAGAAGTTAGACACAGGATAAGAATTTGACAAGAATTGAAGTGGTCACTTTTTGGTCTTTATTCCTAATTGGTTCCAGTCAAAAGTGATATCAATCACAACCTTCCCTAGAGGTATATATAGCACCTAGTAATTTCAGGTCTCTTTGTAGCCTCTTACTCCTATATTTACTTGGTTCTACTTACAACCCCAAATATTATGGTAATCCCAGTCTTCCTTTTGTCGTATGGTACCTTGAAGTAAACTTATATGAGAAGCATTATTCTTTATTCTAGTTATTGTCCAGACATTTGGAAATGCTTGTTTCAGGCCCCTTTTCGGCTCCTAATTCCAAAGAAGTTTTAGTCATAACCTCTAAAATCAATCCCTGTCTTCCTTGCAGTGATGAAATTTAAGGAGAAATACTTGCTAAATGCAAGTTGAAATTAAATTTTGCGAGTAGAAATTATTTCCACTTGCAAAAATTTGCTAGTGGAATCCTGTGTGTCATATAAGTAAGTCAAGATATCACCCAAAAAACTTAACTTTTGCGAGTATAAATTTTCAGTACTTGCTAAATTTAGCTAGTGGAAAAAATTCAGAAATTCAATCCCTTCCTTTGGTGGAATAGCACCTTATATTACAATTTCAAAAGAGATTCCCTGTTGATCTTCATTAAATGTAAAGTTATTGTCTGGACATCATGAAAATGCATGTTTATGAAATCCTTTTTGGCCCTAATTTCTAAAATGTTCAAATCTTAGACCCCAAAATCCATCCCAGTCTTTCTTTGGTGGTATAGCACCTTGTAACACAATTCCAAAGAGATCACTTCATTGATAGTCAAGTTACTGTCTAGACATCTGGAAAATGCATGTTTCTGAAACCCCTCTTAGGCCCCTAATTTCTAAAATGTCTAAATCTTAACCGCAAAATCAATTGCAGTTTGACTATTGTGGTGTAGAATATTGTGGAACAATATCACAGATGTTCTTATTCTTTTACTTATATATTGGTTGTTAAATTCTATGAAGTGCATGTTATTTGCCCCTTTTTGGCCCTAATTTATAAAAAGTTGGAGCCATAACCCCAAAAATCAATACCAACCTTCTTTTTTGTGGTTTAAAACCTTCTTATAGAATTACGTAAAGATAAACCAACTAATATTTAAGTTATTGCCAGAAAACAAAGTGTCCACTGACAGCATTAATGACAGTGCCATACCATTATACTACCATAAAACGTAGCATGAAAAATGATTCAGTTTCATTGTTGTTGTCGACAAAATTGATCAGTAAATGAGGTATAAGGGAACTTGAAAATCCTATTGGAGCTGAGGAGTGAGAGGAATGCATGGATGGTTATCTCAGCCCACATTCTATACCGTACATATCAGTATGAGAAAATTAATAGAATTACAAAACAATGTGTATAAATTTAAATATCATTCTAAATGTAAAGATATGTTTAACACTCACCAATCAATGATCTTACAGGTCCTTCCTTTAAGTCTGAAAGTAAAGGAAATAAATCGAATAACAACGTATTACTGTGAAAGTACTTATATTTGTGAATTCTTGAATTTGTGGTTTTCAGGATGCTGTCATACAATTCAAGGAAAATAATCCTTTTTATTTGGAATCAAATTTCGTGGTTTACCTTACCCACAAAATCCAGGAAAAATAGTACCCCATGAACAATAGCACTTTCACAGTATGTCTTATCCAATGATTTTTTATACAAATAGAAAGTGGTTGGGCAATAGTATAATGTTCTGTTTGTGAACTGATTGATATGGAAAACATAAAGTTGCACATGTCCTGCAAGGTAAGTGTAGCCCTACTTGTACAGGAAGTTGGTATCTGACAGCATCAGAAATAACTTACAACATACGCTCAATCTATATAAAGCCAAACACCCAATTTGAAATCAATTCATGCAATGAGAGCTGCGAAAATTGCCACAAAATTTGGGAAGGTGGAATGACGGAGGGACAAGATGATTCCAATATACCACCCACTCATTGAGTTGGGGTATAACTATCAGAGTGAGAGATAAAATATTAAGTACCAATCCATATAAATTTCAAACACTTTCAATGTTAGAGGTGATCCATGGTGCAGAAAAAACCAAATCAAAAAATGATGTCTTTTAGATCTTCATACACCGAAGTTTGCCTAACTATAGTACTTTCAGCATACAGGCATACAGACAGGCTGTATTTTGAAAGAAACTATGCATTTATCTCAAAAAACAACCAAAGCAAGAACTACAACTCTTGCAATTTTTATCTAGGTCTCACTAACCACTTCTAACGTTTCCATTACTTTACATGTTAAAAAAGTAATTTTCAAAGTTTCACTGTGAATTTCCAGGAAAAATGACATCTTAAAGTTGCATACCGTTGCAAAGCTTGGAAAATAAGGCTTCCAAAATCATTATGCTAATGATACGATGATTGTAGAAATTCTTCACAAAATTTACTTGAATAAATAATACTGAAAATCCACATTTTTACCTGTTCTGCTAACTGACAGCATGGAGGCAAATTACTCACACATGTAAAAAATATTTATACACTTTTGCAGTAATTACATATATGATTTTAAAGTACACACCCGCCGAGTTGCTCAAAGAATGTTATTGAGGGCTACACAGTTAGTTTACAAAGTAATCTTCCATAAGGCCCTAACACAGAAAAAAAATTATACAAGTAACTACTAATAAAAAGCTTCACCAAGCATGATACGACTGAAGCAAGTTAAACTCTGTTCACTTGGAACAAGTGTAAACACAATATTACTTAATTCTGACACACTTCAACATATGGACTTGTGGATGAAACAATTGGTTTGGATACAATACTACATAATATTTTGAAATTCAATTTAAGTAAAAAGTTCTGCTTTAAGTCATTTAAAACAGATTAAGAAAATAACAAAAAGTCTTCCAAATTATGACAGTTTAATTCCCATTGACTCTTTGTTACTCAAAAACAGTGGGAAATATACAAAAGCAAATTGAAAAATGCAAGTATGGATTTTCAGAAGAAAAAAAAAATTCTAAATTGGACCAGAAATTTAAAAAAAAAAGATTTTTTGGAGTGTAGCCCGATTCATTTGTTAAAATATTTTTTTTTGTATTTGTTGGAAATCACCTATTTGTAACCCTTTCATTTTAAAAAAACTAGTTGATAAAATTTCTTAAAGATTTGTGTAAAGAAAACTTATTCAACATTATTTTGTATTTCAAAAAGAAAAATTGGGGGTCACCGAACTCTTTCTCCTGTAATATTTCAAATCTAAAATTCCCATTACATATCTATGAAACATTTTTATGCCAATTATCTTCCCCTTGAAAGATTGTTTGTGATGTACATGTTTGTAATTTTACCATATATAAGTTATATATAAAAATAAAATATAAAATATTTTTGAATAATTTAAAAACAATTATTTTGCACCTTTTTCAAACACCATTTGCTCACTGAAAAAACTTCTCTATGATTTTGCAAGATGAGAGAAAATAATGCTCCATGTAATAGATTTGATCTACCTTAAGAATTCTCAACACAGTACTTTGTAAGGAAACAAATTAAACAAGACGCTCCCAGGAGTCTGAATTGCTCATCTTGTAAATTTTTGCCTTTTAAGGGCAATAACTCTAACAACGAATTTAACTCAAATGAGGACTTTGGTAGAACTTACGGATCATTTCATTAATTGAAAGTTTCCTTCTATCTATTAATATTGTCAAGATATTGGCTGAAAACTGCTAGAAACATAATTTTTCACCTTTCAAAGGCAATAACAACTTTAACTTAATGCAGACTTTTGTAGGCCATATAATAAGGATCATATCGGCAATTAAAAAAAATTGGCTATACCTAACAGATTAAAACGAAAACTTGACCAGAGATAGATCTCATCATGCTGAACACTTTTACCCCATGTCAGAACTTGGCTAAACCTTACAATCATGGAGATTCATTGTATATGAGAAAAACTTCTGTCTGACCCCTATGCTCTATTTCTGGTAATGGTGACCATGTTATTTTGATGGATCAAAAATCCCCACATCAGTTATATGCAGAATGATCTAAGGAACATTCATAGCAAGTTTGGTTATGATTGGTCAAGTAGTTTTACAGGAGAAGAGTTTTGAAAAATTGTTAAAGACAACAATGACAATGACGGGCAACAATAGATGCCATTTGGGCCAGGTGAATTAATTAAAAGAGAATTAACAAAATTAAATGCGAAATAAACTTCCTACATCAATTTTTAATACCTGGTAAAAATCTATTTTATCCCATTTGGCCCTTTTTGTAGAACAGTTGGGGCCAGTGACCCCATTTTGAATAGCAAGCTTCCTCTATTCGCAAGTAAAGTTACAACAAAATTTCATGACATTTCGTTCACTACTACACTCCTGGAAACATTCACGTTTCCCATTTTAGCATTCCTGCATCGTTTATTGTGCATTTACACATCGTATTGTGTTCCTTTAAACGCACGATAGAAGTGTTCGTTTAAACGCATGATAAAAGCATTCGTCTATTTTTGTACTTTATTTCACTGATTCAACTGTTATTTTTATATTTTTTGCTATTATTAATTTATATATTTTCATTAATTCCATTTTCTATTTTTACTTTCATTATTTTTTGTTAATATTATTATTTACACTCCAAGAGTATTTGTTCATTATGCGTTTAAACGCATGGTGGGAGAATTTGTCAATCATGGGTTTAAACACACGCTAGGAGCATTCATTTATCGTGCGTTTAAAAGCACGATAGGAGCGTTCGTTTAAACGCATGATAACAACAATGAATACCCAGACGACAGCATAATATTGTGGTTGTATAAAACTACAGAAATACAATTAACAAAACTTGTTTAACAATGTAAAAGCACTATCTTCATGAACTTTACAACTAAAACGAGCAGTTCATAACATGGAGCAAGGGATTGGCCTCTTTCAGCTGCCTTTTGTTGTGGAGTTTTTAATATTTTTAGTCCCTGATTTTGTGAATATTCTTTATTACCTATTTTAGTTCTTTTTTCTTTATTAGATTAAAAATAAATCTTTTACATCAAGCCATTGGTGCATCCTTATGAAGTTGTACTTGTCACATGGTTTTTTGTATGTCCTTGTGAGGTCACATGATTTAATTGGTTCAGGTTTACAGGATATAACTGAATAATGATATACAAATTGGAAGTAGGATAAAGGTCATATATGGCCCTTATATAAAACCTTCATATAACTGCACTGAATATCTGTGCATTTAACTTAAGTAGCAATCATGCAAATTCTGTAGTATGTGATACACCCCAAAAATTAGGCTACACATTTTTACTTTTGTTATTAAGTTGCTTTATAGGTCTACACGATGAAATGTATAATTATTCATTCCAATCTGTCTACTCTAAGGAGATAATCCAGTATGAAAATTCAACAGGTTCTACTGTATTTTTTAATTTTTATCTCCTATGAACAAAGGTAATATGAAAAGCCTAAATTTCAAAAGATAAAGATATGTAGACTTCCAAACCATAAATCACATTTTGTATGATTCTTATGTGGAGTGCTACTGAATTTTGATTTTACTATTGATATATACATGATGAAACTGTAATTCTCTATGATTTGGTTGTTATCTACTTCTTGGGATATACTGTTAACTTTATTGTTTTTCCCACAGGCACTTGGGACCAGGATTTTTGGTTTTTAATTTTTCTCAAAAATATCATTACATCATTTTGTTTCCATATTTGAGTTATTATGCATGTTCTCTGACATGTCCGCTTGCTATTTATTGCTGTTTATACTATGCCTAGTTTTCATCAAGTATAAAGATGAAAACTAGGCGTAGTATAACAGCAATAAATAAAACTCAAAAATGGAGACAAAATGATTTAATGATATTTTTGAGGAAAATTAAAAAAAAAAAAAAAAAATCCTGGTCCAAAGTGCCTGTGGTTTTTCCACTATTTTTATGTCTCAACCTCAAAACTGCCATTTTCAGTACATCACATCATGGATGTACTCCTACAATGTAAGAGTTAGTTGAAACTAAAACTTTAGTTGATATTTTGCAAAATTCTACTTTCACTCATTATGAAACCTACAAAATTGTTTATTGTAATTAAAATAAATGTTTGACCAGAATGGCAGAGCCCAATTTTTTTTTAAATTAAAAATTAAAATTTACATATTAATGTCTTACGTCTAAAAATATAATTACACAAGATTCTGCAAATAACACTTCACCAATATAATTCAATTTTTAACAAAATCAATCAAAGCTTAGTTTTATGTCCTGATGAGGTCAAACAATTTTAGCTGAAATTTAAAGTGCTATAACTCATGCATAATGAAAAATGGTCAATTCAATTCTTGTTAAACATAAAAATAATGTCAAGAATTACCTGAGACTGTTTTTTTCAATTCCTTTATTTCAGGGAAAATATTTATTACTTCTGTGAGAATACTGAGATTTGATTGGTCAAGAGTCTTGGTTTTAAGGTCATTGCACTCATGCAACAGTAATCCATTGGAAAGCCTGTCCACCGCCTAAAATCAAGAAATTAAAAGCTCAAGTCAATAGAATAACATTTATACTGTCATTGTTTTTATTTGTTTTGACATTTTTGATACACTTGACAAGTTGTTTCTCCAGAAAAGGAACACAAGATGTCCTGATCTAGTAGTGAAACAGTTCTTTTTAAATGTTAACATGATATACATTTTGTATGCAATTTTTACTACAACAAACTTTAAATTATTTTATTATTCAGGAAGTGCATAACTATGAATTAAAACTACATGTAAAACCATTCATATGTATATTAAGGGCAAGTTTTTGTAAGGATCAGGTAAATAGGAAAAATTAGAAACATTAATGTCAAAAACCCACTGATAACTGACAAGATAATTTCACTGAATGATGTTTACTCTATTTGAAAAGACCATTATTTTGCTCAAGAAGTTTTTGATAACTCTGCCTTTGAAATGTTCATTTTCAGTGCATTTTAAAGAAATTATAACACAATTTACCAAAGTGATATAGCAACTTTTGTCTTTTTATTCATGATTCTGATGGTGCAAATAGTGAAATTACACTTCAAAATTTGGCAAGGTTTTGCCCATGGTCTGATTCTTACTGAGACTGACACTTAAAATTTAAAATATCATGTTTTTAACATACTATACATAAATATACATGTGATACATGAATATGACATTGTAATCCAGGTCATTGTTCATTCTGACACCAAAAAAATGTTTTAACTAAAATACATCATGCATTACATCAAGAGATGCACATTATCAAAATCATTTTGCAATAAATATAAGAGGCAGGATCTATTTCATCAGTTCTATAATTGGATGAAACATCATTTTGTATCACCTAGGTTGTATCAAACAGCAAATTAAAAGATTCACATTTTAAAGATTTTGGTTAAATTTTAAATATTTATTTTCATAATCTTCAAAAAAGTATTGCAGTTGCACAAAAAATATCCTACATGTAAAAAGTTTTACTTACATTTGTAACTTCACACCATGCTGACTGAAAGACATTACTATCAATTTCATCTTTGCCATGATGAGCAATAAAATTTCTGTAATATTTAATTCTGGCTAGGTCAGATGCAGGTGTTATCTCCCCTGGTAATGGCAGCTTGTCAAACCCATTCACAGGTGACTTTATGTTAGTCAAGTTCCGAATCAAACATACCATTAAGGTAATGTCAAAGGATGAAGAATCAGGGTTACCTGAAACAATTAAATTGCATTATACAGAGTACTAAATAGTATTAGAGACTCCACCCAGAAAGATATTAAAACAGATTGAGAAAAACAAGAACAGCATTTCATAAGCTAAGACATATTAGAAATCAAAGCAGTATATCAGGAAAACCAAAGTAACACTAAATAACAGCAACGCCAAATCAGTTCTACTACTGTAAAAGTACTATAATTCGTGGATACCAATGTTCGTGGATGAGGAAAGAAACACAAGTTTGTGGATTATTGAATTCATGGTTTTGAAGTTTTCAGTACACACAGCAATGAAGATCTTTTTTCTTGGGAACCAAATTTGTGGTTTGGCCTACCTACAAAAACCATGAAAATTGGTACCCCTGGACACAAACAATGGAACTTTCACATTATATGGTAGTGAATGACAGAATATTGAAGAGTAACAAAAGGAAGCTTATTCGTGTGGATATATACATTTCCCCAGTTTCATTTCAATTAGTGTAAGCATTTTTGAGTTGTTGTGCAAAAACTTGGAGGAAATACAGACCAAGGGACAGGGGTAAAAATATATGCCCCCCAATCTTTAAGTTGCTGGGCATAAGAAATGCTTCAAATGGTGCAGCTTGATAAAACCAGATGTCAAAGCAGTATTGCATGATACAGCTCTTCATTTTTAAAAAAAATATTTGACACAGGGTTAGATTTTGACCAGAATCAAAATGTTCCTTCTTTGGTCCCTAATTCCTAAGGATTCCAGTCACAAACAACAAAATCAATCTCAGCCTTTCTTTCTTGGGAACATACCTCATGGTACAATTTCAAAAAGATCCTTACAATTGTTTCTGGCCTCTCATTCTTTTTTAAACAGTTGAAAGCATAATCCCCCAAAATAATTCCCAGCTTTCTTTTTGTGGTATGGTACCTAGTGGTATATTTTCACAGAGATCCATAGGGAATATAGTCAAGTTGTTGTCCAGACATCAGAAAAAGACTATTTTCTGGTTCCTTTAAATATTTGAACCTTCACTCCTGAACAGTTTTAAGTCACAACTCCTAAAAGTAATCCCAGCCTTCATTTTATGTACTGCACTGTGTTGTACAATTTAAATGAGACCCACATGTAACTACATGATCTATTCAATAAAAAAGTCAAGTTACTTTCTAAACACCAGGAAAACAATTGCTTCAGGCCTGTTCTTGGTCTTCATTTCCTTAATGATTCCAGCCCAACCTTCAAAAGCAATCCCAGACTTTCTTTCATAATAAAGCATCTTGTGGCACAATTTCAAATAGATCCATTCACTTTTTTATCTACTAATGTTTTTGCCCAGGCATCAGGAAAATATTTGTTTTGGTCCCTTTAGAGCTTATTATTCCTTGCCTGTTTAAATTACAATTCCCAAAGTCAATTTCAGGTTTCAATTCCTAGCTGGTACAATTTCATGGAGATCAAAACACTAAAACTCAAGTTATTGACTGAATATTGATTAACTACTACTGACCACATTGGTATGACAACATAAACAACCACAAATTTTGCTTCATACTGAGAAAAAATGCCTATCAAAACACAGGAATATGAAAATAAAACAATAAAAACTGTCAACACACTTCATTTTTCAAGCAGAGGATATAACAATCACCATTCCTACTTACCACTATTTACAAACAGCAATTTTTTTTGTTCATTATTTATCCTCTTCTGAGTAATCAACTTATCAATATTTGCTTTGTTTTGTCGAATATTATTGCCCAAATTGTATGGTGCAAACTCAGATAAACTGTCAAAGTAGGTCCGCACAGCTCTAGGACAGATTCCAAAGGTAAGATGGGCAAATCTGGCAAAATTTTCTTTCCCTTGTGAACTGGACATTTTTCATTCTTTTGGTTGTCTAAACGAAATCTGAAATTACAATAGAGAGAAAACATGATTAAACTCATGAAAGTTTATTCCCAAGTCCATAATTGTATGATTAAATGTATTTTAAGTTCTGGGTAAGAATCAGGCAATGAGTGGCACATCATTTTTCTAAATTTGGTCTTTTTTGCCTTAAATATATTCAAATACGTCTAGAAAACAACTGAAAAGCTAATACAATTCATCCTGAAGTATTGGTCATGTAGATATTTTTTTAACTCCTTATAAAAGGAAAAAGTTTGGGAAAATTTTCCTGCCATTTTTCCCTAGTGCATTTCAACAAACTTGAACTATCAATATCTTTTAAAGGCAAACTTTTCAAACACTTTGACAGTAATTTCATTCAGGTTATGAGGTATAAATACTTGGATAATGCAATAAAAATCTGTATTTTTACTTCATGTGCCACACCTTATTTACATTTTGCCTGATTCTTGGACGGAACAGTACCTAATTTATTACTTGCAATATACTAGTAAGCAGTCCCTGAACCGACTATTTGACAGATTGATGACTGAATAATCAGTGATTAATGGATAACCAATGATTTCTGACCAATCTGATCACATTTTTGTTATGTGGAAGGATGGATGATCAGTTCATGTAAATTTAAGAATTTCCATTGGAACAAAATAATATACTACCATTCTGAACTTACCTTAAATTTAAGATATCAAATCCACATATTGTATTTTGTTAAAAACAAAACAAAAGTAAAATAAAAGTATCTAACTGAGTTTAAATCTATTGCATTATGTAAATATGTGTAAAAATTTACAAACGAAACAATGGAATCTGTAAAACATATTGACTGCTCTGTGTTCATGTGATGCAATCACCGATTTTATGGATTGGTTTGACAGATCGGTGACTGATGGGAAACTGGTGATCCATGATCGATCGCAATTTTAGTTGGATGGATCAGTTCAGGTACTATACATATACATGTATTACCAGTAATGTTCATGTAAAATTTGTCCTGTCTTGGAAAAAGATGATACCATTTTTAACAAAAGCCTCACTGAAAAAATTATTTTAAAAATGTATTTCTTAACTGTGCACATGACCTTATCATTCTGACCTCAAGATCAAGAAAACTTTCAGAAATTATCCCAAATGGCCAAATTCTATAGCCCTGAATTTGCAAATAGTTGTGCAGTTGTATTTTCAAGTATGTTCTTTTTCTGCTTCAAAGCGAGCACTGCTCAAGCTGCAGCAAAGCTGCAGCAAGAGGGGAAAGCTCTACAGCAACATGCACATGCATGTTAGTAGGATGAAGAATGATGAGAACAAGAATTCCTCAACCGAAAGTGATGTCATGAAGAGAATGTAAAATATCAATAAAAGCCCCCAGTAATTATTTCAAAATGTAAAAAAAATAATTCTTGAGCATCTAAAAATCTAACTATAATGTAGGAAAAGAGGATTGGAAGTACAAACAATGTTTACATTATGAGAACGTCACATTGCGATCAATGTTGTCCCCTTTATTTTCGTCCCAAACTCAGTTCTGAAGACAAAACAATATTAAAATGCCAGAATTTTAGGTAAACAGACAAATGCATGATATGTGTGCGGTTCAAAACTCACAAATAGTTTAATAATAATTCATTAATTTTAATCATAATTTTATTCATCATCTTAGTAATCAACTTATCAATATATATCTGTCTTGTAAAGGCTTGGTTTTTTTTTTAATAGTATATGCCATATTGTATGGTGCACACTCATAAACCTGTCAAAATAGGCCGATACCCCCAAGGGAGCAACACATCATTTAAAAATTCATAGGCCAATCCAAGGAGGTAGGAGGATGAAACCCTAGTTCTATAACATAAAACCACGCATTTTATGTTTATCTTTCATGTTTTCATCGGATATTTTCATTTTTTGTTTATAGTCAAAATGCATGAACTAGATGAAACCCCTATTTTTTGCTTGAAAATTTTGTCAAAATCTTCCTAATAAATATGAATAGTCAATGTTCTCTTCTAGAACTATTTGTCATTTACAGGGAAACCTAATACTGGAAAAAAAGAACCGTTGTGCTTCTTTATAGGCAATGCCTATTCCATATTATATGTTCAAGCTAAGAGTCCTATAAATCACAACCACAGGGATGTTAATTTAGATACATTTTAAAATAATCCATGAAAATACCTTAAGTTGGCTTAGTAACATTGCTTCTATAACACGTAATATATCGTGATCAGGAACTATAAACAATAGGAGAGTTCTTCCTGATGTCATCACTTACCTGTGATTTGGTTTTGGTTGGCAAACAATCCATTGAGTGGCATGGGGCATCAACTTTAAATCATCATAACTTTTTCGTTTTTTAAGATCATTGAAAAATTCTTTTGGTTCCCTAAACTGCCAATAAAACTCTTTTTATCCATGGAATTTTTAAAGAAATATTCAGTAATTAGACTAAATGAGCATAAAATTTTAAAGACAATTTTATATGAAAATAGAGGTTTACATATAAATATGCAAATTAGTGAATATGACATCACTATTGTGACTACTCTCCTAGTAATTTAAGGTCAACGTTGAGGCCAATAAAACTCACTTGACTTGATATGACCAGCCATGTATTTTCACTTTCGGTTTAATTTGTACATCACTTGATAACACTGTGTCATACAGTATGTCGACTGGGCACAGCATCTTCTATAAATGATTTTAATATTTGAGATTGATGTGTTAATATTAAAAATAGAATTGTTTTATTTCAGAAAATTAATTTCTTATATTAAGAAATTATTTTTTAATATCAAGAAATTCTTTTCTAATATTAGAATCTCGTGGAATATTGGCAATATATGGACCGATTGGTCACTTATATAAAAAATTGAATTTTTAATATTGAAAAATTGTTTTTTTTTAATATTAAACACGATAGTAGAACTTTTTATATTAAGAAAATCTTAGAAATTGTTTTTTTTTTAATATTATAAATTATTTTTTTAATATTAGAAAATCATTTTTAAATATAAAAAAAGTAGGGCTTTTTGTCCAGTTTGGCTTGTGAAGTACTGAAGACAAACAAGAGAATTGAATATCTTCTTTAACTTGAGTGTTGACCTTGTACACAATTTTCCATGACACATGATTGACTCTTTGTCATCTTTGGGCATTTTTTTAATATTATTTGTGTTCACTTGCATGCTTATAAGTATGAATACTATGACTTGTGGATGTACTGAACTGTACTTGTCAAAAATTTGGGTTTTTGAAACACATGAAGAAGCCACAAAATTTATGGTATATGTACAAAGAGAAAAGGGAAGTCTTTGAACCATTTTTTTTATACCTCAATTCTCTTTACAACGTTTTTAAGTCTATAATTTGGCATGGTTAACTTTTTTTTTTAGCTTTGTTTATGTTCAGAATATTGTCGTCTGCTATTTCTCTATATTTACCTTGTATGTTTGAAGAAAACATCCGAAATTCCCAGTGAAACGTCACAACTCAAACTCCAAGGCAGCTCCAGTTCCGTACCGTTGACGTTCCTCCACTAATTAGTAGTTACAAATGTAGTTTACTGAAATGAAGTTATAAAGGGTTAACTATGTATTGACATAGAAAATCAATTCTTACAAACAGTATTATACAGTATTATCTCAATATTATGTGTTCAGTAATATATTACAGCACATTCCCGTCTATATGCATTATAGGGGAAATAGAAATGGTATTATATATATAATCTTTTGACATTTGTCGTTTAAAGTATATAAAGATAAGCTTAAAAGCCTTTAAGCATAATGCATGGTGCTAGTCCTAATTCTGTGTGAATTACTACATTCATTTGGTGGTCTTGCTGTGCACACCTAAGCTAGAATATGTCACATTATCAATTTTGTGTTTTTTTCCAACGTAGTCGGTATAGTTTCACTTTTTACCCTTTGACCTTAAAGACGCTCTTCCATGGAAACGCAAATCGCCTGATCGCAATTCTGTTTCCCGATTGGCCAAAGACTGATAACTTAGCGGCGTTCGAAAAAAAAAAAACTGCATCGAAAATTAAAGTTGCGTGTCATGTGTTATTTCCCGAATGGAATGTAGAAAATTATACGTAAAAGGAATAATTTTACTGCGTCGGTTATCTTTATCTTTAAAGATAATACTTGTTTTTAATATAAAATTACGTTAATTTTCCCAGTTGGCTTTGTGGTCGGCTACCCAAATCCCAGAACCATAGGTTAGATTGGTGCTATCATATATTCATAAAGTTTTAACTATTTCTGTACGGATAAATTATCTGAAGATGGAATATTAGCTTAAAGGCCAAAGAAGGCTCTCCTGGCCTTTTGGGCTAGGATTTCGGCATCATATTTTAATTGTATATTATTGGTTACAGTTATTCCAAGATATTTATACTTAACAACTTCCATTTTTTTTGGTCGTTAAATCCAAATGGAAGATACCTGATTTCAATATTTACTCTTCTTACTGTTTTAGAAAAAAATCATAACTTCAATTAAGTTTTATTTACATTTATGTTGAGCTTCCATCTATATTACAGTATTCACCAAGCGATTTAGTACAGTTTTGTAATCCTGTTGGTGATTCTGATATAGTTACTAAGTCATTTGCATAAAGTAGACTATTTATAGATGGTTATCTCAACTCACAGGTCTAGTATGACCATTGTCAGCAGATGTTGATTCCAGGAAGTCAACGAATAAATTTAATAAAAAGGTGGGACTGAGGCTATCCCCGTGTTTTACTTCATGGGTTGCTAAAAAGGGTTCATCATACAAGTTACAGTACCAAGTTTACATGAATATAGTGTGTTAGAATACATGTCTTTTATAACTTTCAGAAAGTTGCCCCCCCCCAATACTCTACTTCTTTATTTTTTTATCTACACTGTTGAAAGCTTTTTAAAAATCAAAACATACTTATTTAGTAGTGCTCAAAGAATGAAAATATGCTCGGTGATTTTAGCCACTCCTAAAACCTCATTGATTAAAGCTCATAAGGTTATTTGTTTCAAGGTGATGATGATTGGGGGTTATTAACGACCTCGAATACCAATACAGGCCTCTCACGGTCGATGTTAGTAGGTTACTAGAGCCAACTGGTGTTGGTGGCGGAGCCCAGCCGTCGGGATACCTGACCGAAGAACTCGGTCAGAGTATGTCATACTAGTGGCTGGGCGGCTGTGTTGACGCTCTGGCCTACTCCCAGACCCCACGTGGGCCCGAGAGCGTTTTCCCGCTCTAACTGTTTGGGAGTACGTCAACGTGCAGAGTATGCGTTTCAAGGTTAAAGTCTGTCAACCTTATAGTAATAACGAGGTAAACAATTTACCAAGGCAACCACGTTAAAGTCTGTCAGCATTATAGTAATAACGAAGTAAACAATTTACCAAGGCAACCATACACTGATACCTCTGTTATTCCTACAAACAACTGGCTCCCCTGATTTACGGATAAATTTTAATTGTTTTATTAAATTTATTATATCCTCGTACACAGTTACAATAAGTGCGACGTGTCCAAATGTTTCTAGGATCTGTGTTTTTTTTTGAATAATTGCTTTCCTAAAGATCCTACCTCCCTTCACACCATAAGGCAAGCATTTGACATCCAATGTTATTTTTTAGGTTTAGTCTTTTTATTTAGATTTATTAATAGGTCGATCTTCTTGGACGTTTGGAAATTATTTTTAGAGGCTGCTTTAAGGTTAATCCCTTTTGAGATTAAGTCTCCGGAGCTGTTTTCTGTGCGGCCAAATCAGAAAAAAGCTCCGGACACTGAATCCAAAAAGGATTACTTTAAGGTATATGTCATTCAATTTTGATACGAGAATATCAATTTCATCAAATTTGTCATATCAATTATGAGTAAAAATAATTTCATTGGAGTCCTTTTTTTCTAGCAAAGCATCCCTATATGCGTTTCTTTGATAAATAATCTGTAAAGGTTACATTTGTGGTTTGGAGTTACCGTATATCCCTTTGTATCTTAGATTTCACAAAAAGCTGAAATCTGTTCAATGTCATAAATAGACTATGTATGCCATGCCCTGGCGTTTTCAGGAAGTGACACAAGGCATATGTGGATTTGAAAAAAAAATAAGTTTAACCACTTTTTTGGGAAATTTTGTTAATTTTTTACAAAAAAGTAAGAGGTCAAGGGAAAAAAAATACCAATCTTTGAAGAGGGTATAGTTTTTCTGATTTGAAAATGTCGGATAGTAAATCAGTTTTTTTTCTGTCCATGATTATTGACTTTTTTGCTAAAATATGTGTAATTTATTACTTTAAAAAATCCAGTCACCATTCCGCTTAAAAAGAATTTGAAGCCTCAAATTCAGCTTGCACTTTAAAAGTGCGTACTCCAGATTTTGGTTTGTCCTTAATTCCTTAATAATGTATTTCACAAAGTGTTTCCGTACGACGAACATTTTTTCAAGTACTGGTTTACCCTCCTTGTACATAATTAACTTGGGTCGATATTGATTCTTCTTCAATTTGTTTACAAATCCGTCTATGTACGCAGCAATAAAAAAATCTGCTTTGTGGTCCGGATATTGAAAGCGGTTCACGCCCGAAATTGTACTTGTGATTTTTGATACTTTCACTTTCACTTTGATTGTGGCCAGGTCGGTGTGTTTTAAAGCTGTTTTCTTTACCTTACAAAATACTCTTGATGCGATGAACAATCAATTAACTAGAAAAGATGTAAGTATCGAGTTTTGGGGTTTTATGAAGTTAAAACTAGTCAAAGACATTCCTCGCCTTTAAGTTTATAATGTCGCAGAGAGATAGATACATATGACACAAGTTTTTAAATCGATAAATGGAGGTTGATGATATTGCTTGTATAACATATTATCACCAGCTGATTTGATAATCCTAAAAGGGATTAGCTGATTGGAATTCTTCTAGAGGTAATTCTTTGATAATCCCTTTTGGGATTCATTGTCTGGAGCTATTAATCCCCAAAAGGCCAGGGATTAATTCTTTGAAACTTTCTAAGATTAAGAATATTGCTGAAGGACACAATGTTGATAATCCTTCTCTGTAACATTTGTGGATCAATGAAACAGTTTATCTAATTCTACAGTAGCTGCAAAATAAGTGTTTAACGATGAGGATTGAAATCTGTACAAAATTATTTATTTGATATCATCTGACAGTGCACATCCAAATATATTTTCCTTGTTGTAAAGTAATTATATTAATTAAATACGAGTGGAGAAGAATCACCAGTATACCATAACATATGATGGTTGTATAGAAGCCTAACTTAGGCTTATCCAATGACAGGGAGATGCAGGTAATCCAGGTATTCATGTGCCAGGAGCTTTTTTTTTAATTTGACTCTCCAATGAGGAAACAAAGTAGAAATAAGCCCCAGTCACTGATTTCTGGAAGGGCTATTGACTAATGACAATGTGTCTTCTCAAAAAGAACAAATTCACAGACTGTGATTGTTGGCTGGTTTGTTATCAACATTATATATTCACTGGCAGAAAAAAAAAAAATTAAATTTAAAATTTATTAACCTTGACATGACAGGCAATTAAAATCACAATTTACATGATCATTGAAACAACATCAAAAGTATACATAGGTATAAATAGTAGGGTTAATGAATGTAACTCTATGAAATTGTAGCACAAGGTTTCATACTCTTTAAGTCAGGCATGGGTTGTTTTTAGGGGTTTCAACTGTACTTGCTGTTGAGAAATTAGTGATCAGAAAAAAATATACAGCGCATTTGATGGTTTCTTAAAAAAAAAAAAAAAGTGAAAGTGTATTGATCTCCATGAAACCGTACAACAAGGTTCCATAGCACAAAGGAAGTTTTGGATTAATTTTAGATCATAATCTTTATAATTTGTGAATCAGTGGCTAAAAACAAGAATTTTTTCCAAGGTACTCCAACTATGTAACCAAAGCATGGGTATATAGATTTTCTTGTGTGACTTGTACTTATATGGTCCAATACCATTAAGGTCAAACTGGGACTGACTTAACAATTCACAAATTAGGGGTCAAAAAGGACCAAATAAATACTTTTCTTTTTCCAGGATAATATTACATGAATTACTTCTAAGATCTCTTTTTTATGTACCTGTACATGTAAGGTTCCATCAAACAATATAAATATTGAGATTTATTTTGCTATAAGAAAAGGCATCAGCTAAAATGGATAGGGTTTCTGGACAATTTGTAGCCAAAGAACATTTCATTCAATTATGTTTTGCAGCAACAAAAAGAGGCATTAAAGGCAGATGATAAATCTGGGGCTAATGCTCTTTTCCTTAACCCTGCAGATTTATATGAAGGATGTCTTGAGATTGGGGTCAACTATTTCACGGGTGTACCTGATTCACTTTTAAAGGATTTCTGTGGTTACGTGACAGACAATGTTTCTAAGGAAAACCATATAATAGCTGCAAATGAAGGAAATGCTGTTGCCATGGCTACTGGCTATCACCTAGCAACAGGGAAGCATGCTATGGTTTATTTACAGGTATTGATAAATGTCAATGTTTTACATTTGTACTACTAAAGATGACTTTCATAGTCCTCAAGGTTAACCTTTTAGAGCACAAGTCACTCAGGCTTGTATAGATAAAAAAAACTTGCTAGTCCCAATAACTGGTATATTTCAGTGCCCCTCCCCCCCAAAAAAAAATGGGAAAAGAGTTGCTGTTATATAATTCTTGATTACGGTCCACATGTACTATGGGAATTATAATCACAGAAAGAATTTGGCTGTTAAGCAACAGCATGTGCATTTCTGTATTTGAATGGAAACCAGATTTCATCTGTGTGCTGAAGCATTTTTAAGAGTATGATAGTGCATCCCCAAATTTCTGGTACTTAGAACATGAAGACAGTCTATTTTATGCATGTCTAGTATTTACCTATAACAAAGAAGTGCACCATCATTAACTCTACAAGCTCTTTGGACTTCTTGATAACAAAATTTAAAGTACACAGCTTATTTTATTTGCTAGGATTGTCGGATTGTGGCTTAATTTAAAAACTGCTGTCACGTCCTCTTCCATTCAAAAATTGTTTTTCATTAACACTTGCCATAAGATCCAAGAAATTGCTTTGGGAGCAAAAGGAGTGGTTGTGAGGGGGGGGTTGCATTGATTATTTCTAAAAAAAAAATGAGACATTGAATCTACTTAAAGTTTACTAAAACGGTAAAAGCTATCATAGAACACTGATGTGTGTCAACACTCAATGTATGCACTCATTCAAAAGTATGTTGAGATTATTATTATATTTATTTGACTGTGGTTGCTCAAATTTTCATTTAAAACATTTACTACCACATTTATAATATCACTGTGTTCAATTAATGTATGTATAGGAAATAGTACATAACTATAATATATATATATATTTATATTCCCTTAAAAAATACTATGGCAGCTATTAGCTAAATATGTACATAAAATGGTTAAGTTCTTAGCTCTGGCAGCTATTAGCTACACTAAATATATACATAAAATGGTTAAGTTCTTAGCTCTGGCAGCTATTAGCTATACTAAATATGTACATAAAATGGTTAAGTTCTTAGCTGATATTGAGTTAATGGAAGGATTATATCATTGTTTTACTTATATTTTCAAACTTCCACAGATGAATTAATAATCAACACAATTTAAGAAACATTTTGCATGTTTAAGCATTGGTTCTGAACCAGGATTGTAATCAAATCTTAAATTGTGACCAATAAAAACGTTTCAAATTGGAGAATTCTTTTGAAACTCAGGCTCTTAAATAATGAATGTGCATTCTCAAACATATCACAGGTTTGTAATTTTAATTTCTGACATTACTTTTTTGGAAATTGTTAGCTTTTTTACCAAATTAGCTCTATTTCTGTTTGTCTACCCCCCTGTCCATCCATCCAAATACTGTGCAATCATTCATGTCATGCTGCCCCTCTGTCCATCCATCCTAATACTGTGCAATCATTCATGTCATGGTTATCAATACAAGGAATCTTCCTTAGTTTTCACTTTTTAAACTTTTTTTTTCATCATGAGTAATTGGATGTTTGGTAAGAGAAAAAATGGGGACATGCATATTAATTAGCATAATACTGGAAGTTAGCAAAGCTCTATATCTTGAATTTGTGTAGTCTCTGGTGATTGGGATTCAAAAAAATCCCAGAATGGGCTATTTCAGCTCAAATGTGGTAAGTGGCACGTGGCTTCCAAATCACTGGCGTACACATAACATTTTGTTTCAGAACTCTGATTTAGGGTAAACATGCAGTGTATGTGGTAATCCTGTGCCATCACTTCACATCTCTTTCAGAACTCTGGTTTAGGTAACATTGTAAATCCTCTGACGTCACTGACATCACAACATGTTTATAGCATACCAATGTTGCTTCTGATTGGCTGGAGAGGAGAACCAGGTACTTATGACGAACCCCAGCATTTTGTTCAAGGTGCTGCAACTACTGGACTATTAGGTAATTATCACTGTTGAAGAAATATAGGATTACTATACATGTAACATCACTGATATAGATAATAATGCCAGTTTTAGACTTCTCTACAGAACACTGCAACTCATTGGGTTCATTGTGATATTTTAGTTCAACTTCAAAACTGCCTTTATACTGAATATCTGCAATACAATATATAATGGATATTTCTTAGGCAGCAACCATGAGATTTTCTGCGGGGGATTTATTTAAAAAAAAAGTTTGAGAAAATAATAATTTGTTGCCACAATTGTGAAAAAAAATTCTGTGTTTTCCTCTCATCTTTTAATAGCTTCAGCCAGATATCTAAGGGAAAGAATATGTCAATGAAAAAAAGAGGTTTTCACCAAGGCAAATTCAAAAACTCTTGTCCCAGAAAAGTTCTATAGCCCTCCCCACGCCATAAAATGAAATATTTGCTGCTTTACCTGTAGATGTCCTTGTAGGAATATAGTTACTAACCGAGGATTCCAAAGGGAGATAATCCAAATTAAGGGTTTTACATGTTGAAACCTTATTAGCTCAACTCCTCCTTAACTGCTCCAGGGAATTTTTGTAGGAATTGGTATTTACATTTTGAAAATATAAGGAGATAATTGAACTTGTGGGTTCTACCGGTATATTTCATATTTGAAGTGGGTGATATTTTCTTTGTGAGCTTGCTCACAGTATTTCTAGTTATATCTGTTTCATACATATACACCTGTTGTCAGTCACATTCAAATATTCAAAACATCAACCTTGTGCAACATGTGAGAAATACCTTTGTGATAACAATTTAATTATTAGTATTACTGTTAACGATCTTTGTAAATGTGATTCATGAATATCTCTATTTTTAGAGACTTTGGGCATTCCGTTTCAAATATTACCAAGAAATCAACTTGATGCTAAGGAGGTATGCTAAGGCACTGTTTGCACTATTTCTTCTTCTTTAAATGAGCACAAGCATGTTTTTGATGATAATGAATTTTTGTTTGTTCATACCCAACAACAAAAGAAACAAACAAATAAATCATTTTTTGAAAGTAATACAAAATATGAAATATAATTATTTGTAAATTTTCTGTAAATTCAAATATTTTTGTGGTATTCAATACATCTTATTGTTTAAACTATTGATGGAAGAAAACACTGATCTTTAGTGCATTTTTCGAGAAAAAAAAATGTGATTCATTTTTTATGTTTCCTGTCCTTTAATTGTGTACAGTACCTGAACCGATCCATGCAACAAAAACTGCGATCAGTCATCGATCATCGATCAGTTTTCGGTCATTCATCGATCCATCAAACTGATCCATTTAACTGGTGATTGCATCATGTGACTACAGAGTGCTCAATGTATTTTACAGTTTGTGTTGTTTTCTTTATTGATTTTACATATATTTACATAATGTAATAGATTTAAACGTCAATTTATACTTTTATTTTGCATTTCTTTAATTTAAAACAGATCTTACGTCGTTTTACCTAACAAAACTGCGATCAGATCCGTCAGCAATCAATCAGTCAATGGTCATAGATCCATCAAATTGTTGTGCGGATCGGTTCAAGGACTGTAAATCAAAGTGACCTCAGTTCATAGACTTGTTCGCACATTCATATTGTCATTTGCAATTAAAAATGTAAGAGAAATCAAGGGCACCAGATTTGAGTGGTAATCAAAAGAATGTAATCCAAGGATAACTAGACAGAGAACATAGACACACAACAAAGAACATGAAATACCAAAATAACAAGTAACAACAAAAGATGAGCAACCCAGCCTCAACTTAAAAATGGGAGCATTGACCAAATTAGCAATCCACTGGTGAATCCAGTTGTTGCACTTAAACCACTGAGATTGCATTACTGCATTATTATTGTCAGAGGGGTATGTAGGAATCACTCTGTCTGTCTGTCTGTCTGTCTGTCTGTCTGTCTGTGCAGATTTATTTCCAGGCCATAACTTCTTTGTTCTGCAATGTAGGCATACCATATATATCCTTTGTGAGTTTTACTTGAAAGTCATGCTCTTATTTTCATTATACACATGTTGAAAGTGCAGTATGTTAGTACCAGTAAACATATTAACTCCTCCAACTGAACATCATCAAATTAGTAAAAATTAATATATTTACAGTATTTCAGCTTCTTACAAAATAGTAATTATCATTTTTTCAGCTACTAATTCCCTACATTTTACAAAAAATGGGACCATCATACAGAACTCATGAAATATTTAAATTCAGTAATTTACAGTGCAATGTTTATGTACAAATAAAGGAAATATGATTCTCTGCTGAAACAGGTTCACTTTTGCAGATTTAGTGTACAGTTTTCCATGTTCCCACAGTGTGACATAACACATGTACTAAATCTTATGTAAGACTATATTTGCATATGTTCTAAAAACTCATTGGTGAAACTATTGATGTGTGAATCGAGCAATGTAAAAAGCACCCTCATGAAAAAGACATTATAAATATGAGTAATTCATCACTCTTTGGTTTTAATGTAAAATAGCCTCAGAACCAAGAAATTAATTTTGAATGGCCTACTTACAGTTTGATTTTACAATTTTTCAGAGTTATGTCCCTTCCATTCTATCTTTAATTCAGCTGGAAGGGGACATCATGTATTGTTATATAAACTTCTATGTGAATCTTGTTAATTTCATTTATCTTAATAATTTCATTTTATTTCTAGGCTTTATGCTGTGCGAATCAGTATATGATGAATATGAATGCACCATATGCACTTCTTGTCAAGAAAAAGACATTTTCTTCATACCAACGCCTTGACACAGATGAACCTAGGCATGTCCTGGTATTATGAGGTTCTTTTGAACATGGTTATAATTTTATCATATTCATGGTTCCCAATGGAGGGTGTCACTAGCTGTGATCTGTGGCTAGAGGTTTTGATACCTATGTCTTTTCATATTCAGTTAATTTGAGAAAAAAACCTTCCCACTCATAAACTGTAATCATTTGAATCCTAACACAAGGCCATACTAAAACAATGTTTGTTTCCCCTAACCCGACCCAACCTCCTGGTTTTGGGTAGGCAAAATGTACAAAGAACTGATTTTGTGTGGTGGAGTTATTTTCAGGTCTAGAAAAGGAAAAAAGATATTATTCTTAATAACATGTAAATTTTTTTTTAGGGTTTTAATTTCCATGATCATATTATTTCACAGAAGAAATAAATTTAATCAGCAACAAATTGTTTCTGTTTTTACATAAGGTTCACCACACAATATATATAGTTAAAGTTCCCCAAATCCAACACCATGTAGACTTTATGACCTGAAAAAGTAGACCTTTTCCAGCTGCGCATACCTGTATGCATTCCCCTCTCCAGATATTATTTAGGGTTGTAAGTTAATTTTCTTCTTTTTTTTATTTCAAATTAGACTCCTATTCCAGTAGTCATACTAACCTGAGTAGGTATTCAGTGAAAAAACTAGTTTAGGTCATTTTCAAAAGTCGTAATTACTGTCAAATGATTAATTTGCAGTTGGTAACAGTCATGGATTCTGTCAAATAACATATTGGCAGGTGTCAATCATTCTTGTTATTGTAGTATAAAAAGTCAGTTTTGATGGTACTGTTTTCTGTGCTTATCTGTCCACCGTCAAATTATCAAAAATTAATACATTAATACTGTATGTTTACAGTAGTTCAATTTTTAAAAAATATTAAATATCAATTTGTTCAGTTATTAATTTGCTCTGATTAACCAAGTTACAAATTGTTGAATATTTTTATTATGAATGAAGCTCTTACATCATTCGATTTATAGGTTCCCTTTGCGAAGAGAAGATGCTTTAAAAGTGATCGTTGATTCTCTTTGTTCAACAGATGTGGTAGTCAGTTCAACTGGAATGGCTTCAAGAGAGCTTTTTGAATACAGGTGATTTTCAACTGTTATAGAATGAAGGCTATTTTGAAAAATAGCATTTACACTTTATCTTAGTGCTAAGTAAAATATTAGTGTTTTTTTTTTTACTTTGAATACATGTAGTGGTGTTACAATTGGTCACAATCTTGAATAATCTACCAGAGAAAATGTAATATTGACTGAGGTGCTTGTCAATGGGATTTATGCCGTTTCAAGGGTTTACTAAATTTTGAATGTTGAGATACAGGACCTATTTCTTATGTTACATGGTGGTAAATATCATATTGTTCAAATTTTCATTTCTGTGTAATTTGTGTTAATAATCGATAGATATAGATCAACATAATTTGTTTCTTTAATTTTCTTCCCTTAATTACAGGGAAGGACTAGGAATTGGACACGAGAAAGATTTCTTGACAGTTGGTTCTATGGGCCATGCCTCTACTATTGCTCTTGGTATTGCAGCACAGAAACCTAAAAGACAGGTAAGATTTGTACCATCTAGTCCTTAGAGTGGAGAAGGACAGGGGACATGAGATTTACTGAAATTTGGTTCTATGGGTCATGCCTCTACTATAGCTCTTGGTATAGCAGTTCAGAAACCTAAAGACAGGTAAGACTGAAAAAACAGCAACAAAATCAAACCAAGTAGAGCAAAGCTCACTAGGGTATACCCCCTGCTTTCCTTGCCAGAAACCTTATAGGAAACCCTAGAAGTTGTTTAGATAGAAAAACAAAATAGGAGGTGCACAATGGCATCATGTAAAGAGTGTATGAAAGTTTCATCAACTGAAAGACAAAACTATGCTAAAAAATCCCAATGCATGAAAATGCTAATGTTTCCACAATCACAAAACTGTCTATATACAATACTTAACAGAATAAAAAAACCTTAAAACAAATTTAAAAACTTTTAGTTAATAAACCTCCTCTTTATTTATTCAGGTATTTTGCTTGGATGGAGATGGGGCAGCTATAATGCATATGGGAGCCATGGCAACAGTTGGACAGAATGCTCCTCCCAACTTTAGACATGTGCTAATCAACAATGGGTCACATGACTCAGTGGGTGGACAGCCAACGGATGCTAGAAACCATGATAGATTTTCATTTGTTAAAATTGCTGAAGGATGTGGTTATAAGAGGGTAAGGAGATCGTTGGTAAAATACAGTGTGCTTTTTGGATATGCTATACATTTCTTTTTGAAACATTATCATCTATAACTGCTTTGGGACCAACAACCTTTACTCTTTATTTGACATTTTTTGCTAAAATTGTTGAAAAAAAAGCTCTGCTTTAACATATGATAGACCTGCTCCTATCTCTTTCTGTGGTATTTTCAAAGTCCCATAGTTAAAAAATTGGAAAAAATAAAAAAAATGAAAGGGAACTTCTTAAAGGAGGATAAACATTGTCACAAAAAATCACTAAAATCCCTTAAGTTGTCTCTGAGTTATTGTACATTAGTTGACAGAATGACCAGTATAACACATATTTACCAGAAGATGCTTGTAAAATAAATATCTACTAAATCACTCAATATCTTTTATTTCTAGTAAAAGAAACCTTCCATTTTCAAGAGATAATTCTGTTCAATCACAATGTTTATATTTCCATATGTTGATATATTTTTGTTTAAGGCATTAGCTGTGGAGACGGAAAATGACATTTCTACCACAATATCATCTATGAGGACAATAGAAGGTCCTGTTTTACTTGAGGTCAAAGTTAACAAAGGTCATAGGTCAGATGTAGGACGACCAACAAGGACACCTATTCAAAATAAGGAAGATTTTATGTCATTTATTGCTACAGCTGAATAGTTAGCTGAAGTTTGGATTAGAAATCAAAGGTCTGGTCAAACTTATCAGAACTACAGCCTGAATTATGTGAAATTGTCTTAAAGAGGTAGACCTAGGGTAAGGGACATAACTCTTGAAATCAGTGATATGCTTGTATCATATTCAAATCACCAAAGCCTATCAAGCTTTCATTTGAAACAGAATGAAATTAGTACAAGTTACTTTGATACTTATATGAGATTGATGTAAAATGCTGAATACAAATGTTCCAATGATTTGAAAGAGTTGTGTCCCTTACCCTAGGTCTACCTTCTTAGTAAGTGGAAGTTTTTTTAACTACTTTCATACTCTGCATGTATATGCCTTAATAAGAAATTATGGTGCTGATCAATTAAGCAATTATTGTGATTTGTCATTTGTCAATGCCTTTTTAGGAAAATTCTATATCAGAAGTGATTTATATAAAAGTTTATGTACATGTATTTATCAATGAAATTTTTAGTTCCATGATACATGTTTTTATTATTGTGGTGTTTTTAAAATAATTTCAGAACTATGTGTTTTTTTTTATTGTTAAACTGAACATAATCATATTTATCTTTTGTTTTTATAGTGGAAACAACATGTGTAATTTGCAATGTGTTCTGTGAAATTAAAAGTTTCTCATGGGGTTCTACAGATGCACTAAAGTTTATATGTAATTGCCAATATCACTTTCGGATGGTTTTGCATGGTTTTCTCATGGACAACCTGTTAAAGTGTTTCTGTAGTAGAATTGTCATTTGTGGGGTACAAATTTTGAGAATTTTTTTAGGTATGAAATTTTATTTAATTGCTTTATTCACAATCAAAGCTGTTGTTTTCCCCTATATTACTTTATAAAAATCTTTAACAACCTTTGGTCCAGTTTATTTAGTACCCACACAATATTAGTAATATTTTGATTTTTTATTGTTTTAATAAAATGTGGGCACATTAGGTTTTGACATGTTTAAACTAAGCTACAACTATTTATTTGCAGGCTAACATTCTTCATCTATAATAGGCATGTCAAGTGGGAATTGATTTTGAGATAAGGTGACAACTTCCTGTTGAACAACTCAGGTTATATCAATAAATCAAGTTGGGGAACCAGGGTATCACAGTGGGCATTAAATCACAGATGTCTTGTTGTATAATACTGTAAACTATGAAATTTTCACAGCAGTTTTATATTTCCTTCCCTGTGTTAAGAACTTTAACTCGGAATAAAACTGTGATGAATATTTTTTTTCAAAAAACATTATACATTGTCCTATAATTTGGAGAAATATCAGGAATTAAAAGCTGTGCAAAATAGATTGATCAAAGAAACCGTCAAATAAAGACGGTGCAAAATGTTCCCTGATTACTGTATTGGTGTATCTGTAGGTCAACATTATAATAATGTCTTGCCATCCTCACTAGGGTACTTGAATTATCATTGATCTTTCTATTTTTATTTATTTTTTTGCGATCTTCATATCCATGGTAACACCATTATGATGTAACATTGTTTTTTATTTGTATTTGTTGACATTTTAAAAAATGTCAATTGATAAAGAGGGTTGAACCCTGCAATTTATGTTTACCTTGAATTTTCACTAAGGTATATAGATGTTTTTATTGTATGAACGTTCCTGAAGACATCATCCTTGATGGTGAAACATGTCTGTGCAAAATAAAAATATTTAGCAGTTTACCGAAGTGTTGTCTTTAAAGTAGCATCTTATACAAATGGTATCACTCTATTGTTAACAAACCCAGAAATTTTGCATCATTTATTTCTTAATTCTTACCACAATTTTTCCACAATTCAAAACAGACAGACATCAACAATTAATGAGAGGATAATGTAATGTAAATGTTTAACATCACTATTTCAGTGAATTTACCCTAAGTTGGTATTACCTTGCACTGGTAAATTATAAACCATTACTGGTATCATCTTCATAAAAAAGAAACATCACAATGTCAGTGAATTACCCCTCGAAAAACAAACCTTGACAATGGCAAAATTAAAAATAAAGTGTTGTTCATCTTTGCAAAATTAAATTCCTAATTTGAGCTGGTTAGGCAAAGCAAGAACGTAATTTTGAATGATAACAACCAATGGGAAAGGCTATGCTGGGTATGAGATAACAGTATGTGTATCACTAGTGTTTAGCAATAACTGCATTTTGTACGCTATTGTACTGCGGAAGAATAACCACGTAGTAAGATCCAAAAATTCCAAAACAAAAAAAAATTACAAAATAAGAGTCAAATTTAGCTCATTCCATTTAAATATCTCTGCAATAGTTATGAGAAAAAATACTAGTAGAGAACTATTTAATGTAGGTTACCAGTTTTTGGGTTTTCATGATCCAGTCAACCATGAATTTCCAATGTAGAAATTTCAATTAAATACTGTGATGACATTGTGAAACCCATGCATATAAAACTTGAGAACAAATACACTTATCAAAAACCACAAAAACTAATACAGACGAATAAAAGTACCTTCAAAGCACATGTGAAAAATGTTTTAAAAATTTTGCTAAAGAAAACTGAAAGCAAACAAAAATAAGACGAATGTGAAAAAAAAAATCATAATGCAAAAGTACAAAAGACTTAGAAAACTACATGTATATGTATAATTATTCAAAACAAAAATATGAAAATAATTATCTATTAATACAATAAACTGAAAATACTATGAGTAAGTAACAAACCAACAAACTAAATACTGTAAATTCACAAATTATTGCAATGTATTTATTTTTGAAAGAATGTGACTGACTCAAAATCACAATAGTTCACTACAATTATCAAAATTGCAAATACATGTAATAAAATTTGCACTAAACTGCAATGACAAGTTTGCAATAATTAATGCGTGCAATAATTTATAGATTTACAGTATACAATAATTAACCTCTAGAAAAACAACCACATTTAAAACTAACTACATGTATCCTTCATTAACAGGCATTCTAACATACAATTCCCACTGCATTGGTGACATTGTTATTTTGAGGGGTGACAACAGGATCAATGTCATAGACAACAGTTTTAAAGAAAGTTACAAAACAAATTGTACAAAGCTCAACCATCAATTACTACAAACAACCCATTCATTATGTATAGATACTTTTAGAAAAGAAAATTGTCAAAATTGGTTTCATAATTTACTTGATGTAATTTGATTTACTATAGAATAACATAATATTTCCAAGTTACATGCAGTAGCCATAAATAATTTTATCACTGGCCTCAATAATATTTAACTAATATCTAAAAGCATTAACTTGACCTAACTTTAAAGGGAAACACAAATTCAAGTAAGCAGGCCTCGGTTTCATAAAAAAACATCTTAAATTGAGATTTTCCTCTATTCTTTGAGTTTTCCTCAAATCTTCACTTTCAAATGATTTGATTGGCTACAGTTTGAGTTTATTTGAGTTTTCCTCAAATCTTCACTTTCAAATGATTTGATTGGCTACAGTTTGAGTTGATGAAGAATTCGAGAAAAATCTTATTTTGAGACGGCTTATGAAACCAGACCCAGCTAAGCATATTCTAAAAGCATCATCAATGATTGTAAAGATATAAGAATAGAAAAAGACCAGATCTATACCTTCATTGTATGGGAAATAAAATCACCAAAAAGTGTAAAAAAGTTTTTCTTTAACTACAAAACAACAGAAATTCATTTAGAGTAAATTATAATTAATTACAATTTTTTTTTTTAAACACAAGTATAAAAAGCTTTAAAAAGTATACCGGTATATTTAATTAATACAAACTGAAAACAAAAAACAAAAAAATACAATAAACTCTATACTAATACAAACTATTTTTTATGTGAAATTTATGTTAATTGAGCTTCACATGAAATTCACATAAACTGCATATGAAATTAATGTGATTTTCATGTGAATTTTATGAATTGCATGTGAACAATTCATGTAGAAGCTCGATTCACCTGAATTTCACATGAACTCTGTCATAAAGTTTATTAATTCAATTCTGGTGAAAACCATGTGAAATAATTTTGCCTGTGTATTGATACTTTATAGAAAAACAAATACTCAAAAACTTAATTTAAAATTATAGATATTCACAAAATATTGAATTGAGAAGTTGTGGGAGTATCTTTACACATAAATCCAATTCCATAATATGTGACCATCCCTTAAAACATGAATCCCCAATACAGGACTAAGAACAGATACAAATTTGTTATTAAAATCCTACAACTTACATTCCATTCAACTGAAAAAAAAAAACTTTAATGAGAGACAGGTAACAAATGATATAGCTTCAAATGGGAAAATGTGAATAATGACCAGTATGTAAGTAAAAACATGCTTATAATTAACACTTACACTTCTGCTAAGGTTTATGTCTCTTCCACTAGCCCACAGTTGATATGGAATTTGAAAATACATTTAAAGTTCCCTTTTGTCTTGCTCAATTTTGCTTCATCTATCTTTCAATAACTGTCCAAGTACTTCAATAAATACAGTGTAATATCAAATGTTGTACAGTAAAAATGGTTAAGCTGAAACCTGTCATGGAATAGGCAGGTTCAAAATGAATGGAAAATTATAGGAAGGGATTTCAGAATAAACATTGTTTACTCATGTTTATGGTTTACTTGGGGTTAAGGTGGGACAGGTTTTGGGTTTATTCAGGGTTTAGTTTAGACAGGTATATTGTTCTGACAGGGTTTAGTTTAGACAGATATATTGTTCAGACAGGGTTTAGTTTAGACAGGTTTTACTGTACAATTAAATGCTTTGTGAACTATTAAAGGTGGAAATGTCAAACTCAACATGAATTGTAGTGTACTACAAAAGTAATACTTCTCATGGTGAACTAATTTTTGTTATTTTGCAGTGGAAAAATAAATGCAGAATTAGAACACCCACAAAACTAATACTTAACAAAATGAACAATGATCAGTTTCCAAACCAGAACAAAAACACACCCATGAATTTGTTCATGAACTTCAATGAGCAAAAATTAGAACAAAAGAAAAATCATAATTTTACAATATTTATAGGAAATTATAAAATCTTGGAATAAGAAGCAATTCTTCCAAATTATCTCCCCTGAGAAATATGGATAGTCAACATAATAAGTAACACATAAAAAAAATAATACAAAAACAAGTTGAGATTCTTGCAATAATGTGCAATGAACCAATTTAATCAGATTTCTTCAAATGAGAATAAAAAGTGCAATAAGTTAAAAATAAAAAAAGTCAATGATTTTGGATAAAACAAGAAGTTTCTATTTTAGTTCTATTCAATTTATTCTTTCATATTTTTATCTTGACATGGCTTCTATAAAATTAAAGTAATCTAATAAATAAATACAGTTGAAGTATTATTGTATGTGGTATACCAGTTTTTGTAGTTTTTTGGTCCCTAACAGAATGGGTATTTCCCATTTGAATGATGGAACTGTCAAATCAACTAATTCAAGTATCTATGAACTGACATTTTTTCCCTAAAACTCGAAAATAGGCATCCACGAATAAAAGTACTTTCACAGTAATCACTATGTGTTTATTCCATCAAATTAAATGCAATTATTTAAATGCCTTGATTGCTTCATGTAATTTTCAATTTTTGTTTCAAAAAAAATATATGTATTAACAGAAGATTCCATTTGAAATTTGACAAACATGAACTGATGAAATTTTACGTCCCCAATTGCAATTAAATAACTTAAGTTCATTCTATTTTAACCAATAGCTAGAAAATGCATAAAATCCTCCTTATTTTGAAGTGGGGTCCTTGTGGGTCTTCCAATCTGTTTCCTGTGTCCTTTCTCACATTTTATTTCTAGAAGAACAGGGCCTTCCATGCCTCTCATGGCCTGTATGGATGTTGCTATCTCATCCTCTGTTGTTGCTGAAAAGGCCTGAAAAAAATCATAAAATAATCATGAAGGATTAAGTCTAAAATAAAATCTGTCAAGCAAAGAACAAGATCCTTTAAAATGTAAAAAATTTGACATATTTTCAAGATTATGAAAAGCGAAAAAAAAGGTGACTACCGGTACTAGATCATGGAAGTACTCTAGAGATGTATTGAGCCGCATTATTATATATATAAACTGATCAGTGTCCTGTTTCATAAACAATCTCAAGTTAGATTATTGCCAAAACCACACTCTATTTGAATTTGACCTATAAAATTACTTAAAACAGAAGATTAGAGGAAAATCGAATAAGATTTTTTTATGAAGCCTGATCTAAATAATTAAAAAAGATGACACTAAAAAGAAGTTATAACTGTAGGTAGTTGAGATTTGTACAGATAAGATACTTATAGATAGATGCAATACATGAAAGTATAATTGTTAAATGCATTTTTAAAGCTATCTAGATAAAATAAGGTCTTCATTGGACTGGGTTCTCTTGTCTATATAAGCATAAACATTATTAATTAGATCATTAACACATAAGCAAAAAAGGCATTTTTTATGTTTATCTACATATCTATTAACCTTTATTTCTAAAGAACATGTGGGAGATTCTTTCCATTGATACACCTGTTAATTTTTTGAAGATTCTCAACTCTGACATTGTCTCATGCAAAGATTGTAATGTATAACTTTTTACGTAAAAATTCAATTATTTAGTATTTTTCACATAAATATTGTAATTTTAGCCGAATACCTCCCATAAATTATGTGATAGATTAAAAGATATTTATTGATTTTGTGGGAGTCTCCCCCCTAATGTGGGAGGGTTAATAGGAATGTTTATCTACAATAAAACCATGTCCGCTTACTTTTCCTGGCTGTTTTAAATTGCTTGACAGTTTAGAAAATCTGTTTTTGGCAGTTTGTTTTGGAAATGTTTTTTTTATTATGTCACCAATCACAACTCCTATTTTAGGACAACATTTAGGAAAGTATCTACCTTTTTTTATTATATATATATAAATAAAATACCTGTTTGTAACCACAACCTTCAGCAATTTTGACAAATGAAAATCCATCATGGTTTTTAGCATCTGTAGGTTGACCACCCACTGAGTCATGTGACCCATTGTTGATTAGCACATGTTTAAAGTTGGGAGGCGCATTCTGTCCTACTGTTGCCATGGCTCCCATATGCATAATGGCTGCTCCATCTCCATCCAAACAAAATACCTGTTATAGAAATCAGTTGACCATTAGATTAAAGTAAGTATCCTAATATTTTATTATATAAACTTGTTCTCAGTTTTTACTGACCAGAAAGTGCAGTAATTGGTTTTAAAAGTTTGATAATTTAGGTAAAGTCTTTCTGTCAATGGGTTATCAATGTTCTTGGTTCTACTGATTTGGTAAAATGAGTCCCTTTACAGTACTGAAGCTGCTGCATCCTTGTTTATATTTGCATTCTTAAAAAGTTCTAATACCATAATTAGACTGACATTGAAAGAGCTAAATCTGGTCATTAAAGAATAGAATCAAAGACTGAAGTCTTCACAGTCGCTAATTGTCAAATATTCTCGGTCACTGATTTTGGCTTACTTTCAACATCTGAAATGGCACGAATGCGATATGATCAAAAATTGGGTGACTTCCGATAAAATCTTGGTTCCCTTGATATGACTACTCTTTCGTAACCGTGATGATCCAAATGTTTACTTGGAACCAGATTAAACCACTGGCAATGGCTATATAAAGATATCGCGGTCCTGAAAATATATATGGCCTATATATAGTCAATTATAACGAGCCCCTGTGTTTGAATCAGAAACTGAGTAATATTACATAAATTCAGTGCCAACTGATCATTTTATCTTTTAATGTAAACTTCCCGTTCTCATACAGGCAAAAAAAAAAAAAAACAGATGCAGACATGTGTATTATTTTTTTTTAAGAGGTATGTTGTGGTGATATCTTTGGGTTCCTTATGATGTTGACTAGGGAACCAGATTGGGAACCAGATTAAACAGCTGGCAATAAATATTCATAGATATTGGGGCCGTGCTATTGTATGTGGCCTTTAAAGTCTTGAAATGAGCCCCTGTGCATGAATCAGAAACAGGGTAATGTTCAATGCTAACCGATCATTTCGTGCTAACTTCCCATTCTCACTCAAGCAAGAAATACATGTAGAACACATGGTGCATGATATTTAAGAGGTACATTTTTATCTCATATGAAACTAAAACTATGACACTGTGGTGTTGAACACTGCGAAGATCTGAAGATGTATAAAAACGTTATTTGAAATTTCCATCAAAATTGAGAATTTGACCATTCAGATCAGGATTGGTCAAATTGGATATCTGGAAACTCAAATTAAGATCTTAATGAAACAGAACATGGTTGTTTTTCAGTCTTACTTGTCTTTTAGGTTTCTAAACTGCTATACCGAGAGCAATAGTAGAGGCATGGCCCATAGAACCAACTGTCAAGAAATCTCATGTCCCCTGTCCTTCTCCACTCTAAGGACTAGATGGTACAAATCTTACCTGTCTTTTAGGTTTCTCTGCTGCAATACCAAGAGCAATAGTAGAGGCATGGCCCATAGAACCAACTGTCAAGAAATCTTTCTCATGTCCCATGTCCTTCTCCACTCTAAAAAACAATGAAGAAATTAATGACAATATTTGTAAATATAACTACAATGTCACAACCACTGTAAGTTTGGTTCAGTAAATGTGTTAAGTATTGCACATGATAATACTATTGGCTATCATTTCAATACATTTGTATCAATATATAAATACACTACATAGGGCAATGTTAATTAACAAGAGAAAAGATACCCCTGCATTCCAAATTGTTGAAGTAAAGAAGGGCCATATGTTCCACTGTACAGAGGTAGAAGACATACACAACAAAATGTGCCATATATGATAATCATATGATAATTCACATATAATAGTCACATGATTATCATATGATAATTTAAATATGATAATCATATGATTCTTATATGTTAATTTTTGCTCGGAAACATATGATTATCATCATGATCATATGATAATCATGTGATAATCATATGATGCAAACCCTATCATTCTCATGTGTGGCACATTGGGCTGTGTACAGAAACCTGCAAAGGTAAAAACATTCATAATATGTTGGCAAAGGTGTCTCATACAGTAACTCTATGTTACTTGAATCAAATGATAATCATATGGTAATCATTTCATTATCATATGTAAATCATGTGTTGCTATATATACATTTTAAACATGTGGCATTATTAATGCTATTGGCTGTGAATAATTTAACCTTAAGTCTCATTGACCAAATTTTGTAATATGACTGTGATGTCATAAACCTTTTTAATGATTTACTCTTTGAATTTTGATATTAAAACTGAATTATAAGGAATGGCTGTTATATTTTTTCAGTCCATTTGAAATAACCGCAATGTCTATGGTGTACACTTGAAAATAACCTGCTATGCAGGTTCATAATGGTGCACCATGTGACTGAGGTTATTTCTTCATAGACTGAAAAAATATAACAGTCATTCCTTAAAGAATCTGCAAAAATACTCAAATTTCTTAGTAACTATGGTTAAAGTGTATACTTTAGAGTATAAACTACCTGTATTCAAACAATTCCCTAGAGGTCATTCCTGTTGTACTGATAACAACATCTTTGTGTCCTAGACAGTCAATAATAACCTTCAAAGCTCCTTCCCTTTTCAAGGGAAATCTACAAAGGAAATAGGACTACATTTAAGGCACGGATCCCCAAATAAGTTTTTTTTTTGTTAATTTGTTTTTTGTAGTTGTGTCTTTTAAAATGGACCTTTTTCTTTGCGTAAACCTTTCATTTCAAAAGTAGATCATTTTTCTCTGCAATTTAGTAGCAATCTTCCTTTTTGTTTGATGTTGTTATGTTTCAAAATTAACACCCCCTTTTTTACAATTTTCATTTCAACAATTAATTACTTAGGTCCACCACTGGATGGTAGCTTGTATGGAGAGAAGATTTGTCTCTTGACCAATAAGGCATATGGTGCATTGGCTCTCTTCATATGGTGCTTTGCTGTCAACAAGGCCTGAAAAATTTAAATAAATGTATTGCTGGTAAAATGTTTCATATAAAACATTTAGTCAGGCGGGGCTGTTTCAGAGAGGGACCACTGTAATATACATACTTAGCAATAGTCACTTTCATTTTCAAGTTCTTCATTTACATTTAGGTCAAGTGGTGTAAGATCAGAGAAATTACAATGGAAGCAAAGAAGTGTTGATAACAAAATTATCCAATTAACTCTAAGCAATAATCAAAAGTATAGTTAAAAAAATGAAGTATTTATAACAAATGGCAATATCAAGGCAAACACAAGAAAGTTGGAAAAAACTTCAATGGTCCCAACTTGGTATAGACATTTCCAATGGAAATGATGGGTTAATTCTGATTAATTAGTATGCTTAACCTCCCGCTCCCATTATGGCTCATATTCCAAAAACGAATAGAAATTTGAAAATTCAAATTATTTATCAAAATTTAAGAATTAGACATTAAAATGCAAGCTATGACTTATTTCAAACCCAATAGTCATGAATTATAAAAATCAGATAACTGAACTTCCGTTTCAACAAAAATTGTCCACTCCTTCTACGGAACATCCTTTTTTAAAGAATTTAACTCACTGTTCACATGCATCACCTTTGACCTTTAACCTACCTGTTCAGCTCCTTCCTGGTAATCAGGTAAAGGCTGGAATGGTATACCTAAGGCAGCTGGAAGTAGAAGTTAGTACAAACATGCATTACTGTTGAACAATTCAGCACCATGTATTAACAATAAATAAATAAATATTTTTTTCCATTATTTTGCTGTTTACTTTAATTATTGTAGAATTCATTGAGTCTTGTTTTTGCTGCCTCATGGTTTTGAACTAACTCTGTCTTCTTGTCTGCTTCTACACATAGCTTTGATTTGGTATTACTCAAACTCTAGCAGTTATTCCAGGAATCACTTTCAAACATGAAATCAGGATGCCATGCACATCCAAGAGTCCAATTTGTGTACCTTATTTAGTAACCCAGGGGTGGGTAAATCTTGTGCTAAATGTAGAGGTACCTTACCTAGAAACTAAGGAGAGGATGCATCTTGTACTTAATGTTGAGATGCCTTACCTAGTAACCCAGGAGTGGATGCACCTTGTACTAAATGTTGAGGTTCATCTCGTTTTCCAGGTTCTCCTCTCCAACCAATAAACAACAGCATTGGAATACTATAAACAGACTGTGATGTCAGGGACATGATTGGGTTCACTATATTACCTAGTCCTGAGTTCTGAAAAAAAAAAAAAAAACTATACTATACACACTAGGTATAAATATAAATACTAGTTTTCCATCCTGAATTCTGGAAAATTCAGACAAAAAAAGAGGAAGACAGGTTGAAGTGCAGATAACCAAATACCAAATGTTTAAAACAAGCATGATAATTGATAATAAAAATACCAAAAAACTACCTGTAAATACACCATGGGATGTTTTCCTGTTGCTAGGTGATAACCTGTTGCTAAGGCTACAGCATTCCCTTCATTTGCTGCTATCATGTGCTTTCCTCTGGGAGCATTAGCTGTCACATATGCACAGAAATCTGAAAAAGACGAAGCATTCATTAGGATTAAGTCTATACTGTTCTTTTTATACTTAGAAATGATGATATTGATATTCTTACAAATAGTATCATTCAACTTCCATATTTTATTTCCAATTCATCTTTTACTGCATTTCTTGGAATGTGTAAATTCAAAGAATTGAAAATGCACATGCTTTAATAACACTGATTTCAGGATACCTGATTACCAGTGAAGACATGAACATACACAAGTAGAATTATCCCCCTTTTTACTAGAATTTTTTTCCCCGAAGTACTCATTTCTACGAACAATGAATTTTGCATCTATCACACTTTCTAAAACATAAGCCCATTCAAACACCATAATTATATAAAAAAATCTCTTCAATTTGGTTTCTAACTTATTAGAAAGTGCACAGAAAATATGCCTACCCTTAACAAACTCATCACAAAGTTCTACAGTAAAAAATAATTGCTTACATTACCACTAGATATTATCAATTTACCAGCTAGATAATAGGACAGAGGTCCACAGCTACAGAATAGAAGGTATCTGAGCACACTGTACCATAACCGAAAGAGTATACTAATAATTAATTTTCGGTTAATTGATAATGATGCTTTTTTCTATATTTTTACTATTAGGGTTACCTGGATTAGGAAAGTGTTTTAAGTATTTAATATTGATCTGAAAGGAAAAGAGAAATATCAACATTTAGGCTTAGCTGGGGAAATAGTAACCACTTAGGTAAGTGATCATTATAGGCTTGCAAATGGTTTATTCCTTTTCCATATTCCCGACTTTTACTTAGTTTTTTTTTTTTTTAAATTTTAAGTAAAGGGAATTAACTCTCTTATCCAACAGACTGGTTTACTGTTCAAATGAAGCAATGGACAGCAGTAGACTTCAACTTTAAATACTTGATTTATTGGGCTGTGTTGAGTACTTGGATCCTTTTAAAAATACTGATTTCAAACTGTACTGTTTAGGTACTTACACAAGTGAAAATAGTTTTAGTTTCAAAGGAAAGTGTTTACTGTTCTTTCTTTCCTCAATGAGACTGCCAACCAGGTTGTCGTGTGTTGGTGAGTTATGTCCCTTTGAAAAACTTGCTAAAATGGCTTGCAAAATATGAAAAAGGACTATTCTAATACCAGGGTATTCGATGTCTCTGATGTGGTCAATCAACTTCTTGGTTCTTTCTAGTACAGTAGTCCCCCTCTTGAAAGACCACCCCATTTGCAACATAAAAGTGGCCTTACAAAAGGGGTGGTCTCTCAAAAGGAATTGATCCGAAAATCAAAATGGCTGAAAATATGTACCTTGTGTAATAAGTTTGCTTTTCTGTTTTAGGATCTTTATGTATAATGAATAAAATGTCTGTTACATGTATGTTTTATAAATAAATAATATTTGTTAATAAAATGCCTTTTATTATTTGTTTAAAATGCAAGTATGACACATTTAAATATAACAAAGTATTTAAACATAAGATGAATTCATTAACAGTACATGAACATGTAAATTGTATCACAGATTTACTTTAAAAAATGAACTTACGCCAGATTGTTTTTTGTTGACCATTTGTTAGACTTGTTCCTTTTGAAGAATAGCCTTGGCCTTATTCATGATTTCAAGAAGTTCAGTATTATTAGTTTGCAAAGCATAATTAAAAACACCAGTGCCATCGTATAATATTTGTAAGAATAGTATTCATTTAATTATATGTTTTTTCTTAAAGTAGAGGTGTGAATTTATGAGTGCACCTCAGACTTTCTTCTTTACTTAGAGTAACTACGTAATATATGGGCGTTTTCTCATAAAATATTCTGTAAGAATTAATATTCAAAGCTATCAATAACGGATTTCAAAATGTAAAATCAATGAATAGTAACTAAACTACTTAAATGTTTCATCAACTTGGAAAAATATAAATAAAAACTGTTTTTTAAAAATATTCAGTTACAGCATCATCATGCAGCTAGTGAGACATTAAGAAACAATAAAATCATAAATTCACTCTGTGTGTACAATGTTGATTTCATTACAAGTCTATGTAATAATCTGGTAAATCAAATAGTAAAAATGATACATCAAATTAATTTTAACTTTTTTCAGGCTTAAATGCTTTCAATTCATCTTAAAACAATAGCTATACATGTTGTTTCATATATCTAGGATGGTGAAAAAAGTTTAATCATTGAAAAAAAAAAAACTTTTGTAATATAGTCAAATATTCCCCTACATTTTCCCTTCTATACAATCATTCAAAATTGATAACTCTTCACCAAACTAAGCATTGATACATGTATTTATTGCAAGACTGATTTCTAGGAGTCTTGAATGTAATTTTGCAATAATGGGCATTTTTCAGGTATTTAGAAAAACCTGCCTGACTCTTACATGGAAGATACTTGTATTTACTCCTCTAATTAGATATTTACTTTGGCTATATTTGTTGAATATGTTATCAAATACATGTAAAACGACAGGCTGGCGTTATCATTATTGAGCTTAGTAACAGTAATCAATAGTAATGAGGTATCATAAGTAAAATAAATCTCCTATGTAAAATCAATGCAGGAAAGACTTTAACATTCACAATCTCAACAAATTCTGTGCAAATCTTTTTTAAATATATGTAGCTTTGAAAGAGAATCCCAAGTTCAATTAGGAGGATAAAATGGTAGAAACTAAAAACTGAAGAAACACCAACTGACAAAGATGTACAGAAGGAACTGTAAATGAAACTGAAGAAAGCCTCAGGCTGAAACATTTTTTTTTCAAGAGGTTGAAAAAGAAAATTATATACCTTAAACATTTCCTGTGGAATTTAAACACCACAAAAAGGAAGAAAAGTACTGATACAGTCTATCAAGCTTGGGTACAAGAGAACCAAGTATACTCATATCTTACTAGACAAATTAAACCATGCGTTGAACCATGAAGACATTAAATGGGTAAAATCCACAAGCATTGGTTCTTCCACAGAACAGTAACATGATCTCAACATCACACTGATTCAAGTATTTTCAGAAGATCACTTTAACACAATTCATATGACAGATAAATTTGATGGTAACTTGAGCCAATGTAAATTTTTTGAAAATTGTTGAAAATAAAAAAATTATAGGCATTTATAAAGATGTTTATTTCTGGCTTGTGTCACATTTTAGAAGTCCTGCTTCTAGCAATAAAATATGTAATGTACACTGTACACTTTTTAAATTAATGCAGAGAATTGCCCTCATCCCAAAAAAAAGAGAAAAAAAATCCAATGTACTAATGTTATCATAAGGCAGGTTCAATAGTAACAGTGGTACAAATTCTGGGTTCATGCTACTGGGAGATTTGGGCAAAACAGTCGCCCTGGTTATTGCTCACTTCGCCCCATACAGTACAAAAAATAAAGTGAAGCATCATCTCATTCACAGACATCACCCTGCAGATTATTTTACAGAACCACATTGGGTGACCATAGACACAATCCCTATACACTTTGTAGTAGAGATCGAAAATGGTGAAGAAAGATTCAGCCTTTTAATAAAATGCTTAGCGGAACACAGTTTGATTGGACAGCTCAGGATGAACAGTTGAGGCAAGTATGGACATACCATTCAAACTTGACACAGCTTTCATTTTTTATTGTGATTTAACATTTGACACAGGATAAGAATTTGACTCTTTCCTAAATCCTAAATGGTTCAAGTCACAATCTCTAAATCAGTCTGAACCTTCCTCTATGTGCATGGTAATTAGTGGCAAAAAATTCTAGCAGATTAATTCCCTTGTAAACAAGCTATCATCAAGAAATCAGAAAAAAATATTGGTTCTGGACCCTTTCAGACTCCTAATTCTAAATTGGTTAAAGTCCAACCCCAAAATCAATCCAAGTCTCTATTTTAGGTATGGCACCTTGTGCCGGTAGTACTATATTAAACAGATCCATTCACTTCTACTGTTATTGTCAGGACATCACGAAAATGATGCTTTATGGTCCCTTTTTGGCCCCTACAATTAAATTCTAAATGGTTTAAGTCATTGCCAAAATCATTCAAAGCCTAACTTTGGTAACATAGTCTTAGAGGTACAATTTCAAAAAGCCCAATTATTCATAGTCAAGTTATTGTCAGGACATCATTAAAATGCTTGTTTATGAACCCATTTTAGTCTCTTATTCCTAAACAGTTCAAGTCTTAATCCCCAAAAAATCCATCCCAGCCTGACCTTTGTGGTATAATATATTGTGAAGCAATAATACATACACAACATACCTATTCTTGTTATGTTTTGTAATTTCAAACCTTGTTATAAAATTTTATAAAGATCAAACAACAAATATTCCTGCTATTGCTTGAAAGAGTAATCAAGGGAACCAAGGTTATAGCGGTATTCAAAAGAACGTAATCCAGGGAGAAAGACCAGACATGGAAAACAGACACACACAACAAAGAACACAAAGCAAACCAAGTGTCTGCAGATGAAATTAACACAGACAATGAGAACAACACCATACCATTATACCACCGCAAATGTTTGTAGATGGATAGATCTTGGCAAAATTTCCTAACAATATTTCTAAAATAATCAATTAAAAATAATGCTTCACCATGTTATTTTTGAGGTATTATTTTCAAGGTGTGTTAATGTTTTTCCTCAATTACAAGTAAGGCAAAAAACTTAAAGCACTTCATCTCCTGCCTGATTCTTATACAGATGAGTACTACAATCTCAAAACCAACACCACTTCTTTCAATCTTCTCAAAGGCTGGTGCAACACAATGGTCTTATATAGAAATTCAATAGAAAAATATTATGACGACTGAAAAATTTGAACATGTGTTGAACATCAATATCCTTTTCATTAGAAAAAAAGAAAAATAAAGAGTACTTCTGCATTGGATTCATAGAAATTTTATTGAAATAGGGATATTAAGCTTTTACATGTACTTAACTAGATTTCAAGATCAGCCCCTAAGGGATGTGAATTTGGAGTCATCTAGGGCCATACAAAAAATTTCAGAGCTCACTCCCAGATTATTACCCAGAATTTACAAATACAGACTGTTTCCCATTGCAAATTATTTTAACATCATATGAAGTTATCAGTATATACATCTGCTATTTGTTGGGAACCAAATTTCGTGGTTTGACCTACCCACGAAAACTAGTACCCCACGAATAATAGTACTTTCACAATACTATGTTAAATTATTCTTTCAAAAATGCTAGATCTTAAAGATTTCATGCTGCTTATTCTTATCTTTGACCCTACTTTAGTTTGACCCTATTTTATTTGTATATACTGGTTGAGTTAATATAGTATTTTAGTTAGTGTAACCAAGTAAAACCCCATTGATAATAAATAGAGAATACATTTACTTCAAAAGAAACCTAATATTCATAATTCATAAGTTTAAATCCCTGTCATACCTTGCCTTTTTTGTAATTTAGAAAACCAGTTCAATATGCCATAACTTGAACAAATGAAGAAATTTGTAAACTCATTGTTAATATTTAAAAATAATCGTCATTTAGTACTTAAAATATAATAAGCTGGAAAATTTATGCTGTTAGTGTTTTGCAGTTCCCCCGATACTAACTTTCAGGCAGTTTCCCCGATACTAACTTTCAGGCAGTTTCCCGATACTAACTTTCAGGCAGTTTCCCGATACTAACTTTCAGGTAGTTTTAAATTCTTCACCCTAAGGCAAACAATTATAGCAATCATTCAGTTACACTGATCATACATTTAGCATTTGATACATGGACCTATGAGGTACCTCTGGTACTCAAATACTGGTTAACAACCTAGAGTATCCCTAATGTCTTTTTTTATATCAGTTTTCCCTGCACTTATTGTCACGGCTATCTGATATTTTGACACAAGACTTAATTTCAAACAAAACGGACATCAACTTCTAATTGACAATTAGGTTAATATTTTGACCATATACAAAAGTATGGGAGCAGGAGTAAGCAATGGCTCAGACTTCTTTCTTATAACTTAGTACAGAGAAGATGATACCAAACCTTTTAGGAGAGAGTCAGGTACACCAGTAAAATAGTCAATTCCTACTCCATTACAGGCATTGTAGAACTCTTCAGGGTTAAGGAAATCTCTGACCAACTCAGTGAATTCTGCTTCTTGGTTTCTCTTCTGTTGTTCTTCATATTGCTGCAAAAACAAATTCATTAAATATCTAACAAAAGTACAGGGGCCTACATTTAGTTTCAAGAGTGGAAGGTCCTGAACTTCTTCAAGTTTCAAATCAATGGTCCTTTTGAGTAAAATCAAGAGTTCTCTTAAAGTGTCAATGAACAGAGTTGAAGGTCCTGGAAGGTAAATGAAATTTTTAAGGTCTATGTAAGAAATCAAATGTGTCTGATCTCAAACCACAAACAGAACTGCTCATGTGAACCACTGAAGCAAAATGGAATCTATCTCTGTAGGCCCTGCTGTAATAAAAATATTGTACATCTGCTACACACAAAATTATCAATTGAAGTCAAAATTTTAGGTCACCAACCATGGCATGTGACACATTGTCCTGAGCTGCTCTATCCTCATGCCAAATATCAAAAGCTTACACCAAAAGAAAAAAACTTAACATCATGGAACTTTTTGTGGCAGGGCCCCAATAAAAGGGTGAGCAGGTGGGTCTCGAAGATAACAATTAAAGCTCCAGACTTATCACACGGGCAGTAAATATCAGAACTACACCATCACCTATCTATTGTGCTAGTTCAACTGGTTACAGGTACACTACCGTTCCACTAGTTAAGCAAAAAGTTAAAAGAAAATTAATTCCAGGAGTACAACTACAGTATCTGAAAAGATTTGCTAAAGGTCTGAAATATACCACACATCTAAGCAAGGCACACACATTATAAATTGGCATATAACCCAAAGATTTAACTATTTTTTTATTTTTGGTGAAATCTGTTTTATACATATACAGTGAAACCTGTCTAATTCCTGAATAAACAAATAAAAATAATTGTCTAAACAAACATTTTCAAAAGTCCATTTTGTATCAGTTTAAATTATTTTAAACCTTCAATGGTATGCTGGTATTCCAAAATGAATATGGTTTGGCAAGTTTCATTGTGTATATATCATTGAAATTGTAAACATCAATGAGTATGCGTACATGTACACCTTTAACATAATGACCTACATGTATCTTGAATCACTGTTACAGTTTCAATATAAACTTTCAAGATACATGCAACCAGAGGTTTGGAAGGCAAAGGGCCATGGGCCATTTGCCCCTTCTAATAGAAAATGGCCCTTTCACATAAAAGAAATTTATATGGTTTGTTCTCAAATGGCCCCTTCAAAACTAGAATACTATTTCAAAAATGTGAAAAAGGCCCCTTCTTATATAATTGAAATGTTTTTCCCAACCACTTTGAATAAAAAAATTGACAATAAACACATAAACCTGCCAATGTAATCAAGCATAACAAACCAAAAACTCTAGGGGGTACAAAATTAAAGCCCAATTGGGCAGGTAAAAGCAGTCTACCATACTGACCGGACCATCAACCTATATTTTTAGAACAAATTTAACATAATTATACAATTATATATGTACAAAACAAATCTTACCCTAACCAGAGAAAGTTGATCTGATGATCACCGATACATGCATCCACATATTTTCAAATTTCAATGTAGAGCAGGGGCAATAACACCTGAAAGGTGAATCCAATATACACAATAATTAACCATGACCTGTGATTTTAAGTCCAATCCATTGTTTCAGGAATCCATTCTATCATTGATTTACCATGGGTTGGCCAATTTTGTCACCTGATTTAATTCAAAGCGATTGTGAAGGGTAAAATAAAGATCCAATTTAAACATAAGTTTATTTAAATATTTGTATAAATCAACTTGCACTGCTTCTCAAAATTTTTTATAAGAATACTTTGTGGCTGGCAAATTTTGTTCTGTAAAATCATCTATCATTGTGATCAAACAATATGGGAACATGGGTCATTTTTGGTATTTTCTTTAAATTGCAATGTAGATCCATCTTTCTTTCACAAACTTATTTTGAGGCTTTTCCCTACTTTTAAGTCAGAGTCTACATACAAGAAAACAAGAAGTGGGTAAAAAATAAAGGAAATAATTGGAAGTTAAAAATACATGTGTATCATTAATATATGTTTTTCGAACTACTTGAGTGAATTAAACAAACATTAATGTCCATTCATTCAACTTTTTGTTCAATTATGTTTAAATTTTGATAAAATATATTTTAAAGGTAATTTTGTCAAGAATTAAATGAGGAATTTTTTTTAACTAAGAAATAACCAATTTGAATAAATGAACAATTCAACAATGATCATGCCTGCCTTGATCATCCAAATTCCTTCTTTTGTCCAACATTTTATGGGAAATTTTGATAAAAAAACTTTTGCCACCCGTAAATACCTCCATGAAAAACAAGTATAAATGCTACATTAAATTTTGTTATGCCGAGATGCATTGTTCATTAATTACGTAAACGTTGATAGATTAAATATCTGTAAAACCATAACATTTAGATTTTTAAATTTGGAAAGAGCTTTCAAAAAAGATATTTTTTCTGTTTTCATATGAGAACTGAAATATCTGAAATTTCAATCCAATTAATTAAATTTTTGAAGTAACATGTTTTTTGTTAGGCTGTCTATAATCTGAATTGGCATTATAATTCATATGACACAGTTATTGACCTATCAATATCCTTTTCATTATGTATTGATTATAAAAATGAACTGAAATATTTTGCCCATGGTGTACATTTGAAAACAACCTAAAAACAATGGTAATTGTCAATGGGTATTTAGTACATTAAGACTAAACTAGCTTTTAAGCTCTAACTTATGTAAATGTTATGTAAAAAGAAATTTAATTTTGTAGTTACATGTGTAGGATTGACTAATTTTTTTCCACATATGGATGATCAAGACTTTTGGTAAAATCCTGAGTTATGTGCCCTTACCTTCTCATATTGGGACTTTGCGATAAATCAGCAAGATTAAATTTCACCCGCAACCAAGATGGTCACATATGGAAAATAAGAAGATTTTTTTAAACACAAATAGCTATGTTTTAAGTAAAGAGAGGCATTAGCTACTGACAAGCATGTGAAACTATCATTTAGAAAAGACCACACGAATTCACCTTAAACTTGGCAATTGTTTAAGCTTGTGCTCTAAGGCAAAAGCAGCAACAACAGATGAGTATGGTAAATAAAGACATTAGAAAATGATTGGCTATGAGCTCATGAAGTTAGTTTGAACCTTTTAAAAAAAATTAAAACAAAATCTTCCGAATTGATAGTGCATTCTATAGGGCCATTGCTTAATATGACAGATGGCACACAGAGTTTGAAATTATCGATAGTTTTAAGTACCAGTCTTCATGCAAAAATTTCTGTAAAATGTGACACACTTAAAAAAAAGGCACATATTTTTATTTTTGTTATTAAATTGCTTTATAGGCTATATGATGAAACGTATGATTATTCATTCAAATCTGTATGCTCTTAGGAGATAATCCACATTGAAAATCCAACGGTTTCTATTGTATTTAAGTGTCATTTACAGAGTTATGTCACCTAATTTTGAATTCCACAGTACATTCAATATAATTTATATCTTGTATGAACATGGGTTACTTGCAAAACCACATGGCAGTCCGTTTACTTAAGTTTTTTAAACAAAATATCAATTATAAAAATATGTAGGCTTTCCAACCATGAATCACATTTTGCATAATTCTTAGATGGAGTGCTACTTAAGTGGTTGAACTTACACTGTCTACTGGCATATTTTAGTGGTTGGTGTACCTTTTTGCCTCAAAATCACCAAATTTTACACCCGCTATACTGTACCTCCTTGAACTAATAATTCAGCAAAGTTACAAATAAACTAAACTTTTCAAAAAGGGACATAACTCCTTAAATGTAAATGAATTATTGTCTATATTACTACTTATGAAAGTATTAAATTAGTCTGCCTGAAAGACACCCAGAAAAATGACACAATTAAATTGCTAGTGACAGTTTGGTTGGGTGAAAAATATGGTTATAATAAAATAAGTTATAAAGCACACTATTTCTCCAACTTACATATGAAAACTTATCAACACAAGCAGGTATTATTCTGCATCAGTTCTGTTTACTTCTTTTTTAAAAAATGGGTTTGTATGGTTATTCAAGGTTAATGGGCAACGTGCATCAAATAAATCATTCAGTTTTAGAAGTTTATGATCTGTGACTATATGCCAGAAATATCTGCTTATCTTTATGTATATATAAGGAGTTGTTTTTAATTTCAGATTTCTGTATGTTTATTAGTAATTCAGCCAAAAAAATCTATCAGAGTTACAAATAGTAGCCTGCTTGCCAGCCCGAGACTGGCTGTTGTTTGGCAGGACTGGCTAATTTTAGCAAAAATCTATATAGCCATATAGTGAAGATATTGCAAAATTGTATTCAGGACTGGCTAGAATTCAAGTGAGTTTCCTACCCTGATTCTATTAACTTAGAAAATATGGTACTTAAGGTACATCCCTTTAAAAATTTTATACACACTGGTTGCAATTATTATTTAATATGATTATTTTGGTTCAAGTAAAGTTACGATGTACAAGGAACAAAAAAAAACTAAGGTCTGTAAACATTGTGAATGAAAAAATAGTTATGACTGAAATGATTAGCCATATTGTTCTAAATTGGTAATAAGCACAATAAGGTGAATGATATCTTTTTTTAAAATTAAAACTGCAATACTGGTATATATAGTGAAAAATTCAAACTAAATTGATAACAGGTTAATTAATTCTTAACAAACAAAGAAACCATAAATGAAGCAAGATTCAAAGCATTGATTAGTATATAAAGCAGTCCAAGGTGAAGAAATTTCCTTCATTAAAGGAGAGAGATGCTTCCTTTTTCAAGAAGTAATCAAGGGAACAAAGTTTATAGCGGTAATCAAAAGAATGTAATCCAGGGACAAAGATCAGACATGGAAAAGAGACAAACACAACAAAGAAAATACAGTAACTAAAATCATACATACAAAGTAACAAAAGCAAATGAGCAACTCGGACTCCACTAAAAACTGGGAGCATGGACCAGGTGCACCAGTAGGGTAAGTGTCCTCTGCTTTTCTAGTAGGAATGTAAGAAAACAAACCACAACTTAACAGTGAAAAGACACCTAGTACAAGGGTATCTACCCTCTTTAAAACTACAAATTAACCAAAACTAAAGAAAATTTTAAGAGATTAGAAGTATCAACTAGTAAAATACTATCACGCTAATAGTTCAATATCTAACTACTCCCTATAACATGTATGATAAATACTAATCCTACACAATTTATAATTCAACCTTAAAATTCGGATCTATTGACACAAGTTAAGTACAGATCAATATACAAATTAGGCATGTCTAATACAGATCCATATACAAATAAGGCATGTCTTATAATAACGGTAATAAACATTTTTTTTCTGAATAAGTTTTGCAAAAGTTCTAATTTCTAAAAATAATTTCAATACACTTCAAAAACATTCTTATAAACAAATCTAAATTAAAATCATTTGAAAATTGGTTGAAATGTCCTCAAAAATGTTTCTGCTACATCCCTCTTCGTAATCAGGCTGCATACATGTACTATCCCTGAACTATTATGTGTTTTCTATAGGAGCATTTCAGTAACACAAATCTGAGCAAAATTTTGTAAGTGTATCCCTGTCTGCCTGTTTCTAATAAGGATATGTACTAAATTATTTCATTGATTAAAGTTGAAGTTTTCATGTTTGAAGAACTGCTATGTCTACATATCAGAGACAATTTTAAGAGGAACAACAGGAACTGAAAATTGGCAAATCTGAAGTAAACATGAAGTTGTATGCATTGTTGTGCTAGGTATACCCCATGGCATTCAATCTATATATTGGAAAATAAAAAAAACTTCCATGAACAGAGAGTTAAAACAAGACAGCAACCAAAATCTTTACGACAACATATCTATATAAATCCACATACTACAATTAATATCAATCTGGGTATGGCCAGATAAGGCGACTCCAATGTACCAACCACTCGATGGGGGCATAATGTACAGTAAAAAAAAAAGAATTCTTAAGTTGAAATATGAATTTGTAAACCTGAAATACACTAAATGTTCAAATCATCCCTGAAACATGTGATATAAATTTCCTCACTGTGAAAAATAAAATAAGTACAGGAACACAATAAGAAGGGATTCATTTTTCCCAGTAAACAAATATTCTTCCATAAAATTCCATGTTAAATCTATGAATAGAAAGCCTGATGGAAGAACATAGATATACAATGTGCTGTGCTAGCTGGATAAGTTTTACTTTAGCAAGTACATGTAGCTAATAAAGTTCATTAATTTGATAACGTAAAAATATGTTAATACAGTAAATATGTATAACAAGAATGGATATAGTGAATATGTCAAAGAGACAATAACCCCACTAGGATGAAAAATGTAAGCTGTATACAGCATAACAAAATGCTTACCGATGTTGTGAAAGTACATGTGGATATACTGTTTATGTTATATCATTGTACATATAAATATAAATGAAGCAAGTGTAAAAAAAAATATGTCAAAAATTTCATGAGAAAGCAATGAAAAAATATGACAAACAAACACAGGTGTTCAAATTTACATCCTCGACTTTTTTGCATCAAGAATGAAAGGTCCACCAGAAGAAAGTGAAAGGTCCTCAATAATAGAAAATGTAAAGTATGCCTGGGCCAGGACCTAGGAAATTTATGAAATTTCAAGTCCTGAACAAAAACTGAGGTTGCTCAACCTTGTAATAAACAAGTCAAAGGAAATTATTTATACCCGTAGGCCAAATGAATTTCAAGAAATATTTGTGAATGAGCAATGGAATGGATCAATCGTGCCACAATGCGGGTAAACTGAACACTCACATGTATACTGATACTGTTTTACATAATAGAATAATATAGATATGAAAATGTTATGTTTTTCTGTGATCCTTGCTTAGACCCTTGCTTTTAACATCTTAATAAAAGTTTCAAATGACTTTGTTCTTCTGATGAAACATATTCATCCCAGATACTAGTACAAAATTTAAGAATAGGTACATGTATACTGTAATGACTACATATAATGCTGCATGATTTCCCAGCAGATTAACAAAAGCAAATAATGGACATTTTAGATACACTGTACCACACATGTACATGTACATGCATGTGTACTTGGTTTTCACTTTTTAATATTCCTTAGGTTTTTTAAAGTACTAGACACACTCAACACCCTCAAAAGGAGATAAAATTTTGACAAAATGTCACTGATTGTAGGTTTGGGGCCAATATTAAACCTTTATTGCTTCTCTTAATTGTTCTGAATTTCAATGAGTAAAAAGTTAGAGAAAACATTAAATTTTCTGCCAAGAACATAATATACCCTCAGAAATGTGTGAATGGTTTAATGTTCAAACTGCATAAACTGGGACACCTTCCCAAAACATTATTGTACTTGACACTATTATTTTGGTTATTAGCCAATCACAGGAGGGGAAACAAACAACAATACTTTACTTTTTGACAGATGTAAATTTTATCATTACTGTATTAAGTATAATAAAGTCTTTGAATGAATGCAAAGAGATTGTAGAAAAGGTGATTTTTTTTTTTACAAAATATGCCATTTCTTTTTACATTTTGGGTTCCTTTGGGCCAGTCTTTAACATTCTCGGTATACATTTATGATCTACATGTGACATTTTTCTTTATAAAAAATGATGAACGCTGCATGACCCATCTAATAAATTATACCACAATCAATAAAGTATGAGTTCAGTAGCAGCTGGAGCATCATACGCTATAAAGATAGCTAAGTGATGTCATGGTACCCACATACATGTACATGCAGCATGCCTATCCTGTTTTAGCAGATTGCAGGGATGGATCTAAGGTCATAAAAAAGAAGGAGAGTTGGCAAATCCTTCGAGTAGGACTCCTAAATTTTTCTTCCAGAAATGCAATACTGCTCTCTTGTGTTAAATACTACATAATGAACTTGTGCTTTGTGAGTATATTTTCAATGTTTCAACAGATATATATCATAAATTTAACATTTAAAAATAAGATGTTTCACAGGGCACAGCTTGATGTAACTGCATAGGTCAAACCCTGAACATTTTGGGGAAGTATGGACACACCAATCAATCATGATGGGAAGTATGGACTCACCAATCAATCATGATGGGAAGTATGGACACACCAATCAATCATGATATAGCATTGTATTTTGATTGTGAATAAATATTTGTCACATGGTAAGAATTTGGACCAGAATTAAAGTAGTCCCTTTTTGGCCCCTAATTTTTAGATGGTTTCAGTCACAACCTCCAAAATCGATCCAAACATTTCTTAGGAGGTAAGGCACCTAAAAAAAATTACAGTGTAGTACAATATCAAAGAGATTCATACACTTTCAGTCGTCTAGTTTCCTTCCAGTTAACAAAATGGTTGTTTTGACCCTTTCCTGGCATTTACTACTTACTTGTAGTCATATCCCTAAATGTCAATCACTGTCTTTCTTTTGTGGTGGGGCACCTTGTAGTACAATTCAAAAGAGATCCATTCAATTTTACTCATTATATATTTTCTCATGGACATCAAGTGCTTTGTTATAAAATTTTATAAAAATCAATCAACCAATATTCTAGTAATCCCATGAAAACCACGTGTCTATGGTCAACTATGACAAACGGAATGCTGTCCCTGACGACAATGCGGATGCTGACAACACCATAACATTATAGGACTGCAAATAATTTATTGCTGTTAGATAAAACTTTATATCATAAAGCCAACCTCCTTGAAAACACCTGAACATAATTGCTGATCATGTGAGTCCTAGCTCATTCAGACGATATATAAATACAGTATTTTATTAAACCTTTGAAGGGAATAATTTTGGGAAAGGACCAATTTCTATACACTCATGTGTTATGACAAAATTCTAAACATTTGTCAAATAATCTTAGCTGCATTACAAATGCAATAAAATGTATTTTAAGTTCTTTGTCAACACCCTCTGTTATATTAATACAGTGTATGTGATAACAAACTTACAGCCTGTGAAACTCTACCCTGCTTAAAAAATAAAGAAAAAAGAAAAAAAAAAGATCAAATTTATTTAATCGATTTAGAAATATATCATACATGTACATAAATAAACAGAAAATAAAGAAGCTTCCTTTTTTATGTAAAATGCAATAATTCAATAACAATAACATTACAACACATAAATCTTATGAAGATTACAGAAAATAATTTATGTTTACTTAAAATACATTTCTTCCATTTTAAGTCAGCAATTAAAAATGCATATGACTTCTTAACGACTGGGCGGTGATTAAATTTCAGCAAAAAATTTTCCACTACTTTACATTCCTCAAGTTTTCTACTAACTAATTCTTCTTCAGCCTATTACTGATTTAAAGTATTTCTCCACTATCTATGGTAAAATTTTGATTAAAATATGATTTCTAAAGCTCCTGTGTTGAAAATTTAAATTTTATCATTTTAAGTGGAGAAATAATTAAAACTACTCATTACTAATGGATAATCTAATCGTAATTTTTTTAGAGAAATTTGAGAATTACTGATCGGTTTGACAGACCAATGACTGTTCTGAAACTGATTAGTGATTTATGAAGGCTTACAAATATACAGTTCAGGCACTGTACCATGATGGACAACAAGTAATTATAAGAAATGGCTATAGGCACTGTAAACTCTTTTAAGTACCATTCTGTATAAGCATAAGGCAATGGGTGGCACATCATTGTTCTCAATTTGGTCTTTTTTTGCCAAAAAATTATTCTACACATCAAGATAACAACTGAAAAGTTACTTAAACTCATCCTGAAGTATCTGTGATGTACATGTAGATATTTTTAACTGCTTATATAGGGAAAAAGTGTGGGATATTTTCCCTACCATTATTCCATCATGCATTTCAACTAAATTTGACTTATCAATATCTGAATATGGTCAACTTTACAAACATTTAAATGTTTTTTTCTGGAGATTATGAGGTATAAATACTTGGATAATGCAATAAAAATCTCTGTTTTTTCTTCATGTGCCACACATTACATACATTTTGCCTGATTATTAGACAGAGAAGTACATGGTATTTAATAATCAGCAAGTCTTATATGCCTTGAATGGTGACCTACATGTACATGTACATCTATACATGTTCATATATCATGATTGCATTATACAAATGAATGAAAAAAATGTTTTTGTTTGTTAATACAATTTCATCCTTCAGAAGCAATGACATGGAAAATGATTGATATTAGTAATTTTTTAATAATTCTTAAACAATAAGCAACAAGTACATACATGTACATGTAAATAGTAATCAAGAAAAACACATGACTTAAGTGTATTGTTTTTTTCTCCAGTGAAATACTAAGAACTTAATAAAATTTTGCAAATGACATGTACATGTACATTTGTTTTGTGTAAACTGCATCTTATATTCTACTACTCTGTATAAAATAAGCAACATACAAAAAAGCATTAACATTTGAATCAAAGCTGGCCATTGCACATACAAAAAAATATAGATTGCATGCAAGCTCAATGTACAATGTACCAGAATTTATTTAAATAGGAAAAAATAAAAACATTTGAAATTACTTTTCAATCTTTAAAAGATCTAAATAATAATACTAATGAAATCAATCACCTGTTCAACTGTGCCTAGTTCCTGAGAAGCTGTGTTACTACTTCTACAGAATCTCCTCAATACTGACTGCGTTGCTGCCTTGTTGATCGTACCAGACTTGGCATGTTGTAGCTGCAGAATAAAAAAAAAACAATTATAGGGATAAAAATTTGAACTCAGATACACTGATCAAAAACTAATAAAAATGCCTGGTAAAAAAAATGTTTCTAGCTACTGGGACTGCTGTGCTACAATTATTTAGTAGAACATTTTTAATAATACTCAGGAGTTCACATTAGCGACTGTCTTAAGTCAAGGATTCTTTAAAAAAATTTCTGACCCATGAACTCTGAAATTTCATTTACCTGCAATGTACACCAATGCAGGTCTACATGGAATCTTCAATCCTATTTGACACCTTATTGGGAACTTTTAGTTTTCCTCAAATGGATCAATGATTTAATTTGAAAACGATCAATGATTTAATTTGCAACTTGGAAAAGTCAAGGTCATCCCATTCATAAATAAGGTTTGTATTACGGAATGGAGACAGAAGCTAGAATTAGACTTACAGACTTTGTAAGTCCCGTTCCAGTTTCTGCCTCCATTCCATAATTTATGATGTAGATCTCATTGAATTTCGAAGACTGATTTGAATTTTATTGTGTACTTCCGGGAAATCAAAACACTGCATCATAATGCAAAATCTTTCATTTTATGCTTTTAATAATTTTTTTTTATCTTGGAGAACTAGATATTTGTCATTTCTTATCAGTATGTTTACACAATAAGATACTTTACTTTTAATATTGAAATCAATGCTATGTTACTGACGAATCAGTGCGTGGAATCACCATGCATTTGAATTCATATGGTAGATGAGGACCCATTCTCATGAAACCACAGTCACGTGACAAGACTTACAAACCCTATTAAATGGACACTAGACACATGTACTATACCAAAAGCAGTAAAGGAAATATACCAAAGGTAATGGATTGATGATAACCTTGTCATTGACTTCATCAACTATAAAAATTTATGTCCACAGCTGTTATGTACCTAATTCATTTCAGATAACATAATGTACTAAGTCTTACCATTAATTTTCTCCATGATGAAAACATCTTTTAGGTTTTTTTTACACTGTTACAAAGCCATTATTTCTTCTGATTTTAACAAAAATTGCAAAATCAGTAGATAAAAATTGATATCTATTCATAATCATGTAGGTAACAGATGCTTTCATATTGACATGATCATGATGATAGTTTAATTAAATTATGTATTGCATACATTGCATGTAGATACGTTTAAATTCTTTTGATATAAAGATATGCAATTTATTATTGTACATTTGTACACTGACCACCCTCATGAAATAGTTAACACAGTAAAAATGTATGTGGAACAATCATTTTCCAAAAATACTATGTGACTTTGATCTGAATAGAGACAATGAATTTCATAACATTTGTTAGTAGTGATTTTATCTTTTAGTAAATCAAATGTGTCTGTAAGACACTAATGATGCCCCCGCTCGCTAGATTTGCCAAATTAGGAACATGTTTATTTTTGTATGAAGACATGGTTTGCAGATTCAGACATCCTTCCAAGACTTGTGATACTTATGGTTTGGGGCACACAAATTCCTAAATATATGCATATCTACATACTGTATCTTGGCCACATAGTGTCATGAATTTCTATTTGGTAGTGTCAGACTAGTTGCAATGAGAAAAAGGGCCGATGGACGAAATGACAGCCATATAAAAAATGTTAATACCCCCAATAACAAATCCCTAACTTTGTTGCTTGGGGTATATTTCTGTCAAAAATTACAAAGTCTAACTATCACCCAGTTCCGTAATTTTTCATGAAAATCAAGATCCCATGACCTTGCATACCATCATTATGTGTAGAAACATCCTGCAAAAAATATGTTAGATATAGTTCAAAAACTCCAGGAGAAAATAACCATACAAGCCATATAGCCCTATTTCTGATGAAAATGACTAGGTGTAACTATCACCAATTTCCGTAATATTTCATGAAAATCAAGATTCTATGACTTTGCACACCATCATTATGTGTAGAAACATCCTGCAAAAAATATTTTAGATATAGTTCAAATACTACAGAAGGAGATAGCCATACAAGCCATATAGCCCTATTTTTGAGTAATATGACTAAGTGTAACTATCACCAATTTCCGTAATATTTCACGAAAATCAAAATCCTTTGGCCCTGCACACCTTCATCATGTGAAGAAATATCCTGTAAAATATTTTAGATGTAGTTAAAAAAATAGCCGGACAAGCAATGATCATGTGTAATCCAGACAGATGGACAGGAGTAAATTAATATGCTCCCGACAGTTTCGTTGCGAGGGCATAAAAACATGACATTGTTTACATACAATTTATTCAAATTTATAACAGCATAAAAAGTCATAAAATAAAAAATGACGGAAACTAAGACAATCAGAGTCTGTAAAAAATATTAAAAGGAAAATATTGCAATGATTTATTTAAATGAATTTCCCCTTCTCAAAACATACATAGAAAATGAACAGGGACAAATATAAATATAAGACCTATTTTTGAAATTGTAATGAACTTCCTTATTGACCTATTTATTTTTATCGATCCAGTTCCGTGTTCTTGATAATACTTACAAAAAACAATTGGGCAGGAGTATAAATCTTTATTATCATAAAACATGAAATCTTAATAACAAGAATTGTCATTATTCCTGAAGAAAGAATTTATAGACTGGTTGGTCTCGGCGACTTTCTTCTCCTCATTTTAAAGTTGAGTAGTTTGCGCTTCTGTGTAGGCATTGTGAACAATACATTGAATCAGATCATACAACTGGTGGACATTATTTTATACAATTTTCTTGGCTTTGACATCTTTCACCAGCAGTTTCAGTCCTCCAGTTGGCTTGGTACATCATCTTAATCATCAAGGGTGATAAACCGCTAATCTGACCGATAATTACATGAGAATTACCTCGGGGTTAATTACTACTGGATATCAAAAAGGCGACACTTCTTAATTGGCTTGGGCTAATTAGCAAGTGTGTAATCTTAATGGGACATTCAAATATGCTGAAAGGGCACTGAGGGATGCAGGCTTGATAGGGGCGGGGTGCGGCACCCCTAAGTTTTGATCTAGTGAGGACACTGTTTAGTGACCAACATATCATGATAGACTGAATGAATTTCACATGATATACATGGTAATATTACATAGCAGCTGGTTAACATCCAAATGCCGTCTACCAAGTTATAATTATTAGGTATCTGAAATTACAAGCTACATTTAGTACTGTACATAATACTGCCATTTGTGATGTTAAAGCATGATAACCCCATTAAGTAAGATATTACAATGTACACGAACATTTTGTAATTAAAATTGCAGTAATTTGGATTTTAGACAATTGTTTAAAAAAAAACCTACAGCATAGCATTAACTGGGTCTTCCAGCCCAACAGACATTGTTACTTTATACATGTATGTCCCCTACACAAATTTTTTCTACAGTGGTTTACAAAAATAATAAATTTTACAATTTCAAAAGAATCTTTAGGGACTGGGCCCAATTTCATAAAAAAAAAAAATTTTGAGACTGATAAAGAAATGAAAATCACTCAGTATAAATCTCGGATCTTTGTTCAAAATCATAACTTAAAACACTATAAATTTTAAATTCAAATTCCGCTCAGGTCATGTCATGCTCTGACCACCCTGATCTATATTTAAATAAACCTTTCCACGCGAATTTTCATTTTTTTGTCAAATTATAGCACTTACCAACGCGCTGCCGATTTTATTAACGATGGAAGAAGTCATGATAGTATTATTTACACTCCAGTTTACACAAAATAAAGCTGTAAGAAGGAGAAAAATCTAAGACATTCCTAAGTCGCTCAGCAAGTCAAGCTAACCACAACCCAAAATGTGACCCGGAAGTGTAATATAAAACTGGTTCCCGATACGTTTACAGTTTCCCACGACTCACGTAGATGTAATATAAGGTCCAATAACGTCGTATTTTTGTGGAAATGCTGTTAATTATTTGACAGGCATAGAGATTTATCATTCGATTCTTAGTGATATTGTATGATGCTATTTACTGCATCTCAATTTCTCTGTAAACTCAACTTGAATTGTAAACTTAATGTTTCTACTGGTACCTTGTAGAATGAACCCTTTGCTCACCATTGCAAATAATAATGATTTTGTGTTATCAAGTAGGCATTCTATGTACCTTTACCTTTGTCTTGTGTTTTGGAATGAATTATGCTGAGCTTCTAAGCAAATGAAGTCTGCATGTATCTTGCTTCAGAAGGAAAGTGTTCAAATTAATTATCACTGCGGTTAAAATATATATATAAATGTTACAAAATAAAAAAAAAAAATGATTATAAAGAGAAAGGATGTAGTGAGTATGTAAAAAAGACAACAACCCAACCGTAATGAATATTGTCATCTCAAGGCCACCCATTGGTCTTCAATGAACAATGAGGAAACCCTCATACCACCAGACAGCATCCCCATAACAGGTTACAGCAAAATAGTTGCTCCTATGGACTCAAAAAAACATAAAAGTAAATTGAAAAAGCAATTGATACAAGACATATATGCACTGAGGTCAAGAATTCTTGACTTGGGATGGGTGCAAAAAATGTGGCAGGGTAAAAGTACTTCGGTGATCACTTTATCCTCTCCCTTTAAAATCTTATTTGCCACTGTGGAAAAAATATTGCACTGCAATTAAATATATCAAAATCAGTCCAAAAAGATCTGAGCCCCATGTTCAAACAGAAATAAAGAAACTGATTTTTTGTTACACAAATGTACAAAAAGGACTGTTAGGAGTTAACTGACATGCCAGCTCCAGTCTAGTTTTTCCTTACAAAAAGTTGTCTTCATCGTATGTAATATCAATCCCAATTCTTCCCATGAGGGGTTGAGAACAAGGGGCGGATTCAGGTGGGGGCGTGGCGGGCGTGCCCCCAAAAAATTTGCAAAGCATGGGTTGTCAGGGGTAGATATAGGCTGTTTTAGGTTGAAACTTTAATTTCTTGCTAATTTTACCCCAAAAGATATCTACATTACACCCACTCCAGAAGAAAACTTCAAGAATTTAACCTAAAACAATTTTTTGCCTCTCTGCTCGGCAAAATTTTAAATGTGCGCCCCCCTAATCTAGATTCCTGGAGAACCATGGTACATCGTAAGTCATAAAATAAGGATGTAACCAATGTCATACCAAAATCTACTTTTAAATATGGTGTTTTAATTTCTATGTAAAATCCTTATGAGTCCGTATCAATGTTAATACCAAAAAATGCTATCCTTAACGATTTAACAACAATATCATAACTATATCCTTTATGAATGAGCCTATTCATTGGTTAAGTTAACTGAGTGACATTTGGTGATTATCGAGCTTTCTGTGCTTTGTGTAGAATATTACCGTAAAACAAAGGGTGAGAGATACCTGCACATATTATTCCTTTACAAGTACATCTGCATTTGAGAATCAGTTCTGTGATTTTTTTTTAACTTTGTGAATGTTTTATAAGTTTCTGATATCAAAAACTTTGATGTAGTAATTTCTTGGTTATATGAAGATTTCTCTTTTTAAATCCAAAACATTGTTACAAATAAGAGCAAATTGAACCAATTGTGATATGTAGACACCATATGATTGTGATAGTAGGGGACATCACCATCCGAAAACGGATAGTAGACAATTATGGAATAAAAATCATCCTTTTTTATCATAAATTTTACTATTAAATTCACCATTATTGATATGAATGTTAAGATCAAGAATTGGACATTCTTTATTACCAGTGCCATGGCGGCCGAGTATGTGCAAAGCTCTTGCCTGTTTTGTTTTAACCGCAGAAGCCAAGTTACTCACAATTCCAGGCAGGTCACAAAATAAAAAGAATTGTCACTAATCTACAGTTTATTATGATTATACATAAAATACATGTAACAGGATGAAAAGTTATTTTGACATCAGAAAATTATGAAAACTCATATGTACCGTGCACTCAATCATATTATTATCTAAGAGTTCTCTTATTCCTTAATACGGATGGGATCCATATGTCACAGGGGAACAATGCAACAGACATCAACAAACGAGGAATTCTCCATATAGCGATAACTTCTTGTTAAGGCAAGTTACACTATCGTCAACACATACAATCTACGACCTCAGACCACCGTCTGGCACCTCGGACCATTGTCTTGAACATGATAACTTCCTGTTAAGGCAAGTTATACTAACTTCAATAATTCAAAAATAACCTCGGACAATTGTCTGGAATACAAATACTTCTTGTCAAGGCAAGTATATGTCAAAACGACTAACATCATCAACGATAACTTCCAGTTACGGCAAGTTGCAACTCTCAAAAACAATATTCCTCTTGCATCACTTGTCTCCAAAAACACATCCCTTAACCACATAAAATAAATTCCAATCTTACATTTAGTCTGCAACCGTATATTCCTAAACATCAAATCTCCAATCTTCCCTGTTTTTTTTAAACTGAATATCAAAGCCCTTATATACTGTTCAACACCAATTTTACACCAACTATGCACCAATTATTTTAATTATAATAACTTACATAACTGACCTAAATTAAGCACCAATTCAACACCAACTTAGCACCAATTTCCAATAAATCCAAAACTTTGACAACTACTTAAAACAACATCATCAATGGGTAACATGATACTGTACTTCATCACCTTTCCTATAACAAATCACTTAAATCATAACAAAGATAAACTTCTGGATATAAGACTAACAATGACTAAATCAAAATATGCTTATCTAGACATGCAACTAATTATCATGAAAATATACACCTCTACACCAGTATTTGCTTTATTCAAAGAAAATTCTGCTGGATATTTATCTTTATAATAATATTGAAGTTGTCATTGTTTAGAGCCGAAATATCTTCTAAATATTAAATGTTTTTACCAACTTTTGTTCAGAAGCTTTTTATTTATTCAAGCCATGAATTGTGATTTGTAACAATACAGAAAGAGGTTCACAATAAGTGGTGCACAATTGGTTCCCATGGGAATTCTAATAACTTGATGTTAAACAGTATCACCAAAGCAAAGGAAAATGTTGTCTAACAGAAATCTGAGTGTTGTAAGCATATCAAAAGAAGTCCAATTAACGTAGTTTATGTTTTTCATTACTGAAAAAATGATCCTAAAAGAATATGAACAAATATATTCACATCCTGATCTGTCACATGCAAATTTTGTTTTATGAATTAAATTATGTGAAAGTATAGTGTAAAGAGTAGAAAAATCCAAACTATGAACAGATTTGAAAGATCCCACATGGGTGTGTAATTTATCATTTAATGTATCAAGTACTTCAAATGAGTTTTTAAGTAGCAGTCTTTATCAAAATCAGAGAGGAGGTGATTCATGCATGTCAAAAAGCCACTAATTTAACTTTTATTTCCTAATCAGATACAGTCCATATAATCAGTCTTGGTTTTTCATTTGGGTGTTGTGCTTTTGAGGTAAAATTTATATAGATTGTACATGAAATTAGCACTTTGAAAGAGTTATCATTTTTTATTTTCTTTGAATTGGTTGATTTTAGAGTGATATGAATGCAGAAAAGACTAATGTTACCTAAAAAATAGCATTTTAAGACTGAAAAAAACATTGTTTGTTCGATGGGTTTTTCTACACCATAAATCACCTTACCATAAGCAGTGTCTGAATTTTATATGAACTGGTACTTAAAACTCCAAAAATGGCTACAAAAAATTCCATTATTTTCATAAGCTTTCTAGGTGTAGGGCGATGACATGAAGAGAAATAAATCATTATTTATAAAGTGATTTGTGAAGTTTGGGAACCAGGACATAGAAAGAACTTTCATGCTACTAGCATGACAAGGCTCAGCTTGTAAAGAGGTAGCAACAAGTTTGTGTTTCACAATTTCAATTTCTGAAAATTTAGTCAGATGGAATGTAGGTGAATACATAATTAAAATGTATTGTGGTGTGCAAAGTATTATAATGCATTTGCTGCATACAACATTAAATCTGAATTATGTAAGGCATCCAATAAATACCTGTTCAGAACTTGTAATGTAATATGAATGGGTGACTGAAATCATGCATATTTTTAAATGTTTATTTTCTTGTAATTTTTTTTTAAAGATAATGCTTTTCTTTTCTTTTACTTCAGTCTATGTACATAATGAATTCCCAGTTTTCATTACTGAATTGAAAAGAAATATGGAAGTGAAGGGGCGGCAACTATTGATATATACTGGTCTGTATATAAGTTATATGGTGTATATTTATGTCAGAAGATCAGTAGCCTTCTCTATCCCAGCTTTAGTATCAGAGGGTTTTGATAAGAGTCAGATAGGTGAGTTAAGCAAAAATGGTGATCCTGTTTATGGAGGTAGACTTACATGTATGATAAGGGACATAACTCTTAGAAATCAGTGGTACGTTGTATTCAGCATTTTACATCAATCTCATGTAAACATCAAAGTAACTTGGATTGATTTCATTCTGTTTCAAATGAAGGCTTTATTGGCTTTGGCGAAATTGAATATCATACAAACATATCACTGATTCCAAGAGTAATGTCCCTTACCCTATGTCTACCTTAAGCAGCAGTCTGTATATAGAATAAGACTGGAGTTGATCTGTACATGCATGTCAAAAACCTGTAAAATTAATTTTAAATTTTAATTCATAAACAGGTACAGCCTGCAAAACCATTCTGAATGATTGTTGCACACAGGTTTTGAGACAAAAATGCCAATTAATTATTATAAGTATTTAAGTTATTTGACCACTCCTATTCTGGTCAAAATCTTATTCTATATCAAACACAAATACAAATCAAGCTTGAATGTTAATCATATTAATTATGTCCATATTTCCCTCTACGGGCATATAAAGCTGCATCTTGTGAAGTGTTTTGTAAGGGTCAGTCATTTATTTTCATTATGCATGGCAAGCTTAAGAATGATGCTTTTGTCTGAACATTACTAATAGTAAAAAAGAAGATGCAGAATGTGAGGTATGCATAAATGTTTTATTTCAGGTTTAATAACAAGTAGTCAGTCTTTTGCTTATGCAATCAGTAAATTTCTGTGTGGTATTTTGGTGGATATTGTCAGCCCAACAGCTCTTTTAAGTGGAGGTTTGATTATTTCTGGTATAACTGCTGTTGGATTTACAGGTAGGAGTGTATATAAATCGATATATATATATATAGATATTGTTTGTTTGCAAAATGTGCAACTTGAAAAAAAAAATCATGATAATTACTGTTAAACAAGCATATGTATCATTCTGGAGAGAGAAAAATAAACTAAGTTGGATTTTATTAACTTACATGTGAAAACTTGATTATATAGGAAGTAAAATTGGAGTTCAGATGAAAGATCAAATACTAAAAATATACATACATTTAAGAATATGCAATTTTACATTAATAAGATTCCTCTGAAAAATTTTAGTTGTCCTTGCAAGTTCAACTTTCTTTTAAATAGTACATGTATATGTATCTAGCACACACCCATGGCAAAAACAAATTTATGTACTTAATTATGTAGTACTTTTTGTTTAAATATCTTTTTGTCATTTTGCATCTGAGAATTTGTGAAAAAGATTTTAAACTGGCAAAAAATGTTTTGTTTGTTTCCAGCCAAAACATGGTGTTTGAACTTACATGTATAGATGTTTTTCAGTGAACCTATTTTAGTTGTTTTGTAAGCATGCCCATTATGCTACCCACTTTGAGTGGTGTCCTTACTTCATGTGCCTCCCTTTTTCCTTCCTTTATTGAGAGGAATACTCATCTCTTGTATGTTACTAAGTCTCCTACATCACTGAATGGATTTTGATGAAACTTTCACAGAATCTTTATAACACATTTGTATTGTGCACCTCCTACCTTAGATTTTGATCCAAAACAATTGTGAGGTCAAAGAGTGCATGTTATCAAGTGGGGAGTGGGGGTATTAAGTAAGTGAATATTGTCCACATTTTAGTTTTTCAGTTTATTCATGGCCTTTGTTGAAGTCGACAATATCAGAATACAGTATTTTTATGTTAAGGGTGATTTTTTTCTACAATGTTATTATTTAAATTAGCAAAATTAAAGCATCACTTAGGTATGAACATTTGATTAGACTGCACCTTTTTAATTAAGAGGGTGTCCATGCAGAAACCAGACAGTGGATTGCACATGACAAATTTTGTTTAAAAAGAAAATCATCCATTTCATATCATAAATGCATCATTTTTCAATGTTTAATATTGACTTGATAAACTTGCAATGGTAAAAGTGAAAAAAAAATACATAGAAAGCATTGAAAGTCACGGAAAAAAGGGAGATAATCCTTATCTTTATGCAAAATGTGATTGCTTTGTTAGGGAACTTCAAAATCATTTTCTGAGCCAACCATTGTTGCATTGAAAAAATCTTTTTACTGTTTGAAGTACATATGATATAAACATTATTTCTGAACAAAATATTCAGTTGGATAAAATTTACCCTGTGCCACTCTTATCATAGAATCTGTCTGATTTTTTGCGTGGACAGCCTCTTAAAAGTTGACCCTTGTTTACCAGTTATCATAGTAATAGCATTGTTGTTCTGTGACAATTTACAGGTTTTAGTTCTGGGCTAGTATTATGTATGTGGTGGTTTATGAATGGAATATCTCAAGGACCAGGATGGCCTGCAGCTGCTATTATACTTAAACAGGTATTGTATTATAATCTATTCTCTGTTTTTTTTTCTCCTAAAACGTAAAATTGACCTTCTGCCTATTCCTAATGAACACACTGATTATAATCTGTTTTTCTATTTTTTTTCCTAAATGGAAGAATATTCCCATTCCAGAGTTATGGGACTTTGTGCAAAGGGATATACCAAATGCTTTAGTCCTACATAACATTACAATTGATGAAGTTATTTTTTTCTCCCTATAAATCTATTGACTCTTCCTCTACTTATTTTTGAATACTTTTACTAACCAGTCTGTCTAAATTTTATTATGTGTCGATCTTAAATGATGGAAAATATTATGACACACATTGATCTGTCAGTCCACACAAGAGAAAAAGGATATATAAAAGAAAAAAAAACATTTGTAAGTATTCTTAATAAATGCAATTCATTAAGTATGTTTTATCAGAGTTATGGATCATCAAACCCTAAAAATAGAGAGGATGAGAATTGAGAAGTGTTATTCCTGGGACATAATTGTGATGTGCTTTGCTGTTCTAATATTATTTTAGGCTTTGTCAATATGGGACAGAGCTGTTTGTACTTAAATAACTTTATTCATAATGCACTTCTATGTTTTTATTTTGTTGATGTCTTGACTAACTGACTAACTCGTTTTGTAACTGGATTAAAATCCCTTCCTAGCTGCTTACAGCATTTCCAAAATATATCATTTATGAATGAGTCATTCATGTTTCATAGCTTTTACATACATGTATGTACAAATGTAGAATATCTCTATTACTCTGACCCTTTAATTTTAATACTGTGCTGTCTGAAAGTAACTGAATACACTATGAGCACTCTACTACAATTTTAGGGAAGAGCCATTCCTATATTAGGAAAAAGCCATTCCACACAGGCTGTTTTAGGGAAAAGCCATTCCATGGGCTATTTAGGGAAAAGTTAGTATGCACAGGCTATTTTAGTGAAAAGCCATTCCACACAGGCTATTTTAGGGATAAGCTAGTCTGCTCAGGCTACTTATGATTTATGGAGAGAACACTGATTGGCTTATCATCGTTTTTAGTATATCTGTTTATTTTTCAGTGGTGTCCCCCTGCTATGTTTGGAACAGTATGGAGTATTTTGTCCACCTCTATGAATGTTGCAGGGACAGTAGGTCCACTGGTAACAGCATTTCTTATCTCCAGAATTGGATGGAGAGAAAGTATGGGGCTGGCTGGTAAGGTCTTAGCAACAGGGTATATAGCAAATGATTTTGCTTTGACTTATATACCTTGGCATCCAATAATAATGTTGAATTTATACAGCTTTGGTTTTTTTTAACATATCTCCAATTTCATTCTGGAAATTGTGTCACTATTTTAAAACTAGTTAGGTATTGAAAAGCATGCAATTTAAAAAAAAAAGTACTGTCAGAGCTTTTGAATTGAAATCCTTTTGAGCTGAAGAATTTGTTTGATTTAAGTAGGTAGATCTAAGGGAAATAATTTTTGAAATCAGTGATTTTTTTGTGTATCAAATTTGATTTCACCAAAGTCTATCAAGCTTTCAATGAAACAGAATGAAAATCAATCCAAGTTACTTTGATGCTTACATGAGATGGATGTAAAATACTGAATACAAACGTTCCAATGATTTGTAAGAGTTGTGCCTCTTACCCTATGTCTAACTTCTTAAACAGGTGTTTGGTTTTACACAATATAAAAATGTGTGAAATTGATATTATTTAAGTTTGAAAGATTCCTACTCTATTTAGAGAACTGGTTTGTTCTGGGTTCAATTTATACCAGTTCAATTGTATATGGGAAAAAATAGTTTACAGTAGAAAAAATATGGGTACATGTATTTATTTGACAAAGGTTTAAATCTCAAATCTGTCAAGATCTTTTTTTTGTCTTAATTTCATAAACAATTTATACATGTAATAATGGAGGCTACAGAAATATATTTCATTACAAGTACATAGGTTGAAAAAATTATGTACATGTATGTGCTCTTTACAGGGACCCAAACTAAACATTTTTTTTAAAATAAAAATTTAAATTGTATGTTGCTATGTGGAAAAATGATTTAAACCATTTCTACCTGAGAGAGAATGTTATGATTCATGGGTTTGACACAGACACTAGCTAGTCAAATGGGTGCATACGTAGTTTTTCCATGGAATATCTAGATACACTTTGGTGTTTATTTTACCCCCTTAAACAAAAATCACCCTATCTTTCTGCCCACATTTGATGTAAGTGCAACTTCTAAACTGTGTAAGGGATTTTAATGAAATTTTGTTGGAAAGTTCAGCATTATATTTGGATTTGTTTGAAGGGATATAATTACTTTCAGAGGACTCAAAAGGGATATAATTAAACCAAAGTGTTAAGAATTAAACATTGATTTCCATTTATAGTATTAAACTGAAGGATTTTAAATTTAACATTTAGCATAATGTGAATAGGTATGGTTTATGTGTCAAAAGAGACAACAACCTCATCATGAAAGTCCATTTCAAGTGGGTAAGTTCTCCTAGTGAGCTTGCTCACAGTATTTCTAATTTAGATGCTATACTCATTAACTTAAAGTTTCCGACAACTTTTTCAGGCACAGTATCCATACTTGTTGGTTGTTTAACCTTTGTACTGGTAAAGAATAAACCAGAGCAAAGTTCTGAAACAGTGAAAGATAGTAAGGAAGGTAAGCATTCATATTAGGTAGATGTTACATGTACCTGTAAGAGGATAAAGTTTAACTTAGAGAGGCCTCATCTTTCAGACCTGGAACAACTTTTGTGAATGACCAGTTGTTCCATATTTTAATCTTCTGTATATATATATATATATATATGTATGCATAGCAGGTCACTTCATGTCAGACTGAAATCAGACCCAGGTCAGATTTGTATAGCTTTCCATTGTGAGGACTTTGTTTTTGATGATTTGGCATGGTGATGATGAACATTGTGAGGACTTTGTTCTGTATGATTTGGCATGGTGATGATAAACATTGTGAGGACTTTGTTCTCTATGATTTGGCATGGTGATGATGAACATTCTGAGGGCTGTTCTTTATGAGTTGGTATTGTGATGATTGAAAGTAGTCTATGTGTTGATGTCAGTTGTTGCTAAATTTGTCAGATTCTGTCAAATCATCATTCCCACTCGACATTATTGTGCTACCAATGGCGACATAAGATGGCAAAGAAGAAAAAATCATACACGCCTTATACAATGCTATATATATACTTCTTGTACTCACATGTATATATCTAAAATTGGCCAAGTGTTTACACAGCACACATGTATCTTATCTTTCAGTAAATGACCAAAGTGTAAGATTTAGTGTAGCATAATTTTAAGGGGGTGATATTAATAAAGATACAACCTTTTTATTTTTAGGAAACACATTTAGCATTAAAAAACATTTACTAAGTTTGAAATCAAAACCATTCAGGTACAACTTTGTTTTGCTGTCCACAAATTAAAAGGCATCAGAGAGAACTTTGAGGTCACAATCCCAGATTGCAAGAGAGCCTTAAAGAGAACAGTATGGCAACCTGGTCAATGGATAATCCAGATATGGTATTTTTTGTGACCCACCTGCAAATGATTAGTACATATATGAGCACATTTTTAATGGTGTCTAGTCATCATGTTGGTCTCTTTTCTATAGATAAATCAGAGAGTTACTCTCGTTGGAAGATACTGATGTTACCAGGATTTCTAGGAGTTTGTCTTTGTTATATGATGTTATCTGTGGTACAACATGGAGTTCTACAGTGGGCACAGTTGTATCTTGTAGATGACCATAAACACAGCTTACTTATAGGTATAGTATCACAAATTCCATGTGATTGAGTACTTCCATAAGAATATTTTGGATACTTTTGTCATGTCAGTTTTTATTCTGGTTGGACAAAATTTATCGAGTATTAGATATTGTTTTACACAGAATAAACCCAAAGTCTATTTCGCCTTGGAAAAGTAAGCTGAAAACCTGTGTAAACCAGAAAATGGCTTTGATTTACAAAGATTTCACTGTTATAGAGAGTTTTTGTTAGATTTTTTTGTAACCAAAAATAATGTTTTCGTTCAAACTCATTTTTCAATGGTATTAGTTCTTTTGCTCCTTTATAATCAAAATAAATTTCAATATATGAAATAGTCCACATATGATGACTTTGATATTATACTGTTGTAAATGATTCAGCTTCAGATGCATGATTTGATGGGTATAGTTATTTGAATGTTACCATCAGATGAGAGTAGTATGATTCAGTAAGTGGTTGTGAGAATTAGTCATATTTTTTGTTAGTAAAGTGTGGTAGGGAGCAGAATGTGATCAGTAGAGAGGATGATGTGTGTTGTATAATGCATTATCGATGAGATATATGAATGAATGTACATTCACTGTAAAGGTAGGTTATATGTATATCAGGTTTTTTGTTGAACTATGTTGCATGAGCTGTGTGCTTGTGAGTAATTGTGCATTGATTATATATATCTTGTCCGTTCTTTTTCTTGCATACTTGTACTATATGTTATATTTCTACTCTCCTTATGGAGGTGAATAAAGTATATATCAGTGTGATATACAACAACAGATGTGAAATTGTCAACAATATGACATCTTCATATCGTCAAACAGTATATGTCGGTACAACCCCACTTTTAGCACCTGCGCACTGTCTGTTTTTTTCGCTGTCGCTTGAAGACAAAACACTCATTTAAAAATGTTTATGCGATGATTAACGGCTGAGAGGTTATCTGATTGAAATCAGTTATATAATTATATAAATACACACATTTAACATTTTTTACATTTTATATAGATTCTGTAGGGAATTTTGAATTTCACTATTGAGAAAATAGTACATAAAATTTCTCAAAAATTTGTATAAAGAACACTTATCTGACATTATTTTATATTTCAAAAAGAAAATTAGGTGTCACTTAATTTTTTCTCTTTTAATATTAAAGAAACCAAAAATTCTCATTATTTTTCTATAGAACATTTTCCCGCTAATTATCTTCTCCTTGAAAGAAGGTTCTTAAAATTAATGTTTGTAATTTTTCCATTTAAACATGTAGTTTCATGCAAAAAATTCTTTCTGAATAATTTAGAGACATTTCATTTACTTCTGTATGATTTTGCAAGATGACAGAAAAGAATGCTCCATATAATAGGTTTGTTCTACTTTAAGCATTATGTACATTTTAGCTTTTGACAAGTAAAACCCATCTTTCATTTCCTTCTAACCAAAACTCCTGTAGTATTTTGCACTAGTTGTCTGAGATAGATGATTAATAATTAAAAATTTCAATAGTTTTTAGGTTTAAGGTAAAGGTCAATGAATGCTATGTGTTTTCATTAACATTTCCCTTGTTATTTCAGGAAGTGGCTTTGTCAGTAGTGTGGAAGTTGGTGGCATTGTGGGAAGTTTCATAGCAGGATATTGTTCTGATCACATGATCTCCAAAGTGAGGCTGAAGACATCTAAGTATAATTTCTCTTTAATGTATTACAGAACCTTGAAAAATCATAAAATGTCAAAAAAAACTTACAACTTAAAAAACTTCGTCTAAGCTTGTCAGTAAATGCAGAATATATTTTGTGATTTGTTATAGCATTTCAACGTTTTATGACTCTTGGAATAGGTTTCACTTTCTTCAATTTCTGTTCATATAGGCTGTTCTTATTGATATATGGCTCAACTTTGGTGGGATGACATATTGTTTTTGCCCTGTCTGTCTGTCACACTTTTGTAAGTGTAACAACATCTTGGAAAATATACCACCAAATTTTATGAAACTTTGTTGGTGGTTTGCACATGATGTGTTGGTATGCATAATACCAAGATTTTATGATTGACTGAAATTTTGTGTGAATTTTACCCTTTTGATTGAGGAAAGGGGAGACATAGACTTTTGTCGGCAAAAAACAAACTTGGGCCTTGAGCTGACATATTTCATCCAGGTGGGATTGTTGTCTCTTTGACATATTCACCATATCCATTCTCGTTAAATTTAATTTCTGATTGTACTTTTGACTTGGTAGTGCCAAATAGTTATGATGAAGGAGCAGAGGAATGGCATCACAATGTCATAATTTCCTTTGATATGTCAATTGCCTCTTTTATTGCATTAAATTTCCTATTATAGTTTAAACTTGGTCACTTCCTTTATGAAATTTCTTTAAAATTTTGTAAAATTAAATATAGTTCTTCATGGGACATAGAAATAAAACAATATTACTATTGCAGCACACAAGTATATGGCACATAATACAATGAATGAGATTTTCTATTTTTACCTGCGACACCAAAGGTGAAAGTAGTCTAGTAGCTTCTAGACTCTGTCCATCAGGCTAAGGAGTACCTACTTTTTGTGATCAGTCACTCAAAAAGGATTAAACCACTATTGTTCAAACTTTGCACAATGTTTCTGTATATATTGAAGATGTGAACATTTTATTATGGAGAATTTGGATTATTTTTTGTTCAACATTTGAAGCATGCTGAAATTTAGCCATTTTTTAGCAGTAAATGCAATCAAACAAGGTATTACTTGAATGTGGAATTATTTTGGATTAAAGAAAGTAAGTAAAACAAATATTTATAGAACTTATATCTACTATGGGGATTAGTCATGCCATCATGACTAAGGGGGTCAAGTAAGTTTTTCTTGCCTTTTTCTGCCAAACTAACCTTACCCCCTTAGCCATTCTGGTATGACTAACCCTCTTAGTTTTACAAATTATTATTTTTTTTTAATTTTCCAAATTACAAAATAATTCCAAATTCAAATAAAATCTTGTTTACCATAAGTATATTACTTTAAGAATTTTGTAACATACACTGTAGATTTTTTAACTTGTGCAGTATGTATGTATTTGAAGATAATTTTGTGCTGACAAGTATATGATATATATTTTTACATTTATATGGTTATTTATTTTTCAGAATAGCTCAGTACCCCAGCATCTAGTAAGGAAAACATTATGGATCCATTTCATCATAATACTAGCAGCAGCTTTGTACTGTTTTTCCTTGCTCATTGATACACATTCTTCTAAGGTAGAGGCAAATTTTTTTAATTGATGGAAAACATTCTTCAAAGGTAGAGGTAAAATTTTTTTAATTGATGGAAAACCTTGTAATCATTTTTTAATTGAGGATTCTCATTTTCTGTCATCTTGGTAAAGTAAAAATTTTGATGCGAGAAATCATAGGATAATGTTATGTTCCACTTTCCATTAAGCAAAAGAAAAAAAATCTTTGAAAACTGATATTGGAATGGAAAAAGTTAGTTATGCATGGAAAACTAAAAAAAAATCCTACAACAGAATTAAAGTGTTGAACAAGAATCAGTTGTTCATCATGTACCAATCTGCAAGAAAGCATAATTAACTGTGTGAACAGAACCAATAATAAAGCTTATTATGAAGTGCTGTATCTTTTCAGTATCATCTAGTTTATCAAATAAGATGACATCTTCAGGACCATGAGAAAACCTTAAAGAAATTGCCAAGTTTTTTAAACACAAAATAAGTGTGACCAGTTTTTATATGCAATGAACTATAGGATTGACGAGACAAGAAAAAAAAAATTTAAAGATTTTTTCAAAATTTTGCCAATATGTGGAATGTATGAAGTTGAGATAAATGTATGATAAGATAAGGAGTATTATCTTAGATCTTTCTTGTTATCAAGCCCTATATTAAAATATACATAACCAAATGAGCCACATATGGGAATCATATGGTTTGCAACATATGACGAATCAAGCATGATTTGATGATCTTATGTTTTAGTTTACACACATATGATTATCATATGCATTCAAGCAAAAATTAACATATGAGAATTATAGATTTTTACCTGGCATAAATCCTATCAGCCCCGGTATCATTCAGAGACGCCCATATTTCACTGAGGGCTTTTAGCCCGAGGTCTGATATGGGTCAAGGGATGATACCAGGGCCAATATGGTTATGCCATGTAAAGATTTATTTATCACATATTTAGAAAATATGTATAGTGGATTTAGTTTTGTTCCATTAACAATGTTGAAATTGTTCTAATTCTAGTAGATAATTTGTTTTTATATCAGCCATGGATGATTTTGTTGTCACTTGTGGTTTTCCTTCTTGGGTTTTTCATGTCATTGATAAATGTATAAGTGTCATTTTCATTGAATTATCTGATGGGCCTGACATCCTTTGACTCAGCCATATTTTGGATTGCTGACTACTGGAAGTGTGTCATAACTGAGGTCCAATACTGGGAGGGAAATAGCATGCAAGGACATGATACCAGTGTCGTATGGATTTTCTATAGTAAGTCCATATCAGGCACTCATAAAATCCATATCAGTCTGGAGGGCATTATATGGCATGAATGATAATGAATTTCCCAATGCAATACCCGGTATATGCATTTGCTTGATATTCTGTCAGTTCGAAGATATTGTATATTTTATCAGGTTGTTATAACTTTGATTGGTTTTATGGTGGGCTTGGCTACTTATGGACCAATATCGATAGCTGGGGTCATTGCCATAGAAGCAGCACCTCAAAGTATATCAGGGACTACTTACGCAGTTGCAGCATTGTTTTCTAATAGTAAGTGGCTTATAGTGCGTGTATAGGTTTAGGAAATATTTTGTTTTGGGACAGATCTAATAAATTATAAAATGTGGGGAATGTTCCAATCCAGAAAGCTATCATTTGCTCATTTTTGGAAAAATTTTGCACAAAATTGACAACAATTTCTAATATAAGGGCAATTTCAATACCCAAAGCCCTCACTCTGGATCCAACACTGTGGTTATACTGTTGTAAAAATATTCTTGATAGATGACTTTCACATTTGACATTTACATCAAATCTTGTGGAAACTGGTTTACAGTTTCATACTTTACATGAAAGGATAAAACAGTACCAGTTACGTGGAAATATGCCTCCGAACATAAACATATCTTAAACGCTTCTATTATAAATGTGTCAATTAAAAAACCTTTGTAGTGATTGATTCAAGTGTCTCTACCTTTGGCTTCCTTTGTGAAGTTCCTGATCTTATGCCTTTTGACCCCAGTTGAACTCTACATAAATAAAGACCTTTTCAGTAATGGAAGTAACTGTGAAAGTGCTTTATTTAAATTGATATTTTATTTATTACATGTAATACCTTATTCTGTTGCCTATATAAACCTATGTTTTCTGCTTTTGGCAATGGTTTTTGACCCTGATGTAAGGTTTTTGTTCATAGATTATGAGCAACCTAAATGTAAAGATAAAAAGTTCTGCAGAAATAGGAAACATTTAGTAAGATTTGGAGAAATCAGCTTTTTGTAAAAAAATAACCTTTTCGTAAAAAAGTGTTCTATTTAATAAGGGATTGAAAATGAAATTTGTGGTTTATTTTACATTTTTAAGTTGAGGAACTGTGAAACCAAGTATGACTTTATTGACTTAAATATTACTAATGTATAAATAGAATCTTTACTTTCATTTTCAGTTGGAGTTTTCATGGCAGGATTACCATTGAGTTCTATAGCAAAAGCCTACAATTTACAGACTACATTTTTATTACTGGCGATTTCTTCAGTTGTTATGTTTACTTATTTAATTTTTAAGTTAAAATCGGAACTAGCATCACATAAAGGAGGTTTTCTTAAAGTGTTTTTGATGAGATAATGTTTGATATATTTTCCATTAGAACTCATGCTGCTATTTGCAAGGTACATTTTTTTCAATGCATGTAACTCTTGATTTTAATCAGAAACAAATCAGATAACTCTGTATGCTTTTGATTATTAAATTGAGGCAAATTTTACATTAAGACATAATACCAGTCTCAGTAAAAATCTGGCAGTTGGCAAAACATTGACTAAAATACTTAGATGTGTTTTTTAAAAAAATATATTGTTTGATTTCTTACATTCCACGTTCATTTTGCAACTGTTGTTACTGGCAAAGATTTCATAAGAAAAGCATTCCTGAAACTGTTCAATTTTGGATGTTTCTTCTGAGTATTTTCACAGGTTAAAAAAATAACTGTCAATCTATTTGAAGTATATAGACTGATGATTTATTTTATTATGAAAAAAATTCTTCATATCAGTGTTAGAAAAAAACCCAAAAAAACTCTTATTTATAATAGAAACAGAATCTAACACAGTAACTTGTGAGTCACCCAGTTTCTTCCCACACTGCATTGTAATTCATACAATATTTAAAAAAATTATTATCAAACATTTACAATGATTTTATTGTAATCTGTTCAACAGTATTTTCCTGTGCATTTGTAGGTAGTAAAATATATGTTGCTATATGTTGTATCTAGTCACATTGTGGCCAAAATTATCTTCTAGTGCCATATAATGATTGTAATTGTTAAATGAAGGTACACATGTATCATTTACTTCAATTTCATTGGTAAATATGTTGTCATGTAGTATTCTTTTAGTTTTGATATTAAGTTTTGTATGGTTATCGAATATCTCCAAATATCTCCACTTATGTCAAAAGCACAATTAATATTTGGCAATTTTTTTCCCAAGTTTTGAAGTTATTTGATATGCATTTTCCAGTTTTGGAGCCAATATTTTTGTTTTTTATTCCACTCAACTTATTTCACAGCCAGTATACTTATTATACACTCAGCAAACAAGGTTTGGGGGTATATGTGTATGTAGGAATCACTTGTCTGTCTGTATGTTTGTCCTGTCCACATTTCTTGCAAGTGCAATACCTCCTTAACTGCTCAAGGAATTTTGATGAAATTTTATAGAAATGTTGGGCATCATATGTAGATGAAAGAAAATAGTTGCTGTTTGAGGGACTCCAAAGGGAGATAATCCAACTAAAGGGTTTTACATACACACAACTCCTAAAGTAGTCAATGGATTTTGATAAAATTTTATACGAAGGTTGAACATCATTTGTAAATGTGCATGAAGGTATTACTTACAGATGGGGACTCCAAGGGGAGATAATCCAACTAAAGAATTTTACATGCCAAAACCTAGCAAGTGCAATGCCTCCTAAACCATTCAAGGGATTTTGATGAATTTAATTTGAATGTTGGGCATCATATGTTAATGTGCATGAAGGATTATTATTACTGATGGGGGACTCCGAAAGGAGAAAGTTGAATGTTCTGGTCATACATCCATTTGAAGCAGAAAAGGGGAAGTATTCTCTTTGTGAGCTTACTCAGTATTTCTAGTTTTATATGGTGTCTATTGCTAAACTGATACTTTTTATGATGTAGTATATGAATATAGTACAATAAAAACTACAGCACCGCAACATTGTGTTATTTAGACTATTTTCTTTCTTTTTGTAGTTAATATGATTGCTTTCAATTTTTAGTGGAGACCATGTTGCATACTTTATCAATTTCTGCTTAAATTTAGTTGCTGGTCTTTTTTCCCTGATATTTTGTTTTTACACATACATACATATGTTATTGTGTTCTTCTATTATATTGTCAATGTGCAATACAGCATCGAGAGAGCTACATTACACACATCCTGCCTATTTTTCTGCTTTTCTTTTAAGTCCTGTAACAGAAACCTAAAACTTGATTTTTGTTACCATGGTTACAGTGTTTTTTGTTTTTGTTTTTTGCTTTTTTATAGAAGAAAGTGTTTCTTAGTATTTTAGTCTTCCATATTTTATTTAAAAATAATTGGGCTTTAAAAACGAAAGAAAATGACACATGTACATTTATCAGGTGCTTTAATTCATACAGCTATTGATCCGGTCTTCTCCTTTGATATTTAGTGTTTGGGCATGAGGCCACACTAGATCATTAAAGTCTAAGTGGCATCAGGGTACTACGCTAGTCTCGATTGCAGAGTTTATTGGTTTGATCTCGGCTGAGTCACACTAAAGGCTTTAAATTTGGTAGTCACTGCTTCTTCACCAAGCAACCAGTATTTAAGGGGATAGAGTGACATCTAGTTGGTTCCTAGTCAGAAAAATGTGTCGGAATGGGGTGGCATGCCTACCTGTGAGTTCTTGCTTCTATGAGCTAGCACAAGAAAAATTTGGTACAGCATGTCCCACTAGTGCAAAGCAGGGTCTGTTTGAGTGATAAATGAAATGCATAAAACATCTGCCATAGGACATTAAAACATAATCAATCAATCAATCAATAAACCATTATACTGTTGCCAACAAGCAGCCAAAAATATTACTATACTTTACCAAAGAATTCACATCATGCAGAGTTTCATTACTGAGTGCCATGTAGAAAGTTAAATGGTTACAAAAAATGGGTATAAAAGTATGCTGAAACCATTCACTCTTATTTTCCTGATTCAAGAATGATTTTTTTATTTTCACAGTATACACTCAAGATACACAATATCTAAGTTAAATATTTTATTGAATAACAATTAACAAATCATAAGAAAAAAAAACAATAACAAATGACTGAACTTATTTAAAATTGTTAAAAAGTATATTGCACATTTTGATATCACAGCAATTTGTTACACTTTATCACAGGTCTTGGTAGAGTGGGTTCTCAATGGAGGTTACATCAGATGTCATTTTCTGAAAAAAAAAAAAAAATTATCAAATTGCATACCATTTAAAAAGACATGTTGTTTCCTTAAAATTGCTTTTTCATTCTGTTTTGTTCATAATTAAGTGTGATACTTAGCTAAGCATATAAGTAATCATAACCATTAATCTATATGTCCTCTGTATTGTGACAATCAACACATTGGCATGTAAACCATGTTGGGACACAAAAAAACTTGAATTGGAAAAATATAACAGTTTACAGTTGAAATTGTAATTACAGAAACCACTGCACTGAATAAATTTCCATATAAAAGGGACCATATCTCTTAGTGGTGAATGAATATACAACGTCAAAGGGCCATAACTCCTAAGCAATGAATAATACAGTATACAACATCAAAGGGCCATAACTCCTCAGCAATGAACAATACAGTATACAACATCAAAGGGCCATAACTCCTCAGCAATGAATAATACAGTATACAATATCAAAGGGCCATAACTCCTTAGTGGTGAATTGACCTATGACTTTGTGTTCATGTTTGAAAAGATTAGATTGAGATGTTCCTTCAATGTACAAAAACCATAAAATTAACAACATGAATAACTCAACAATTGAATGGTGAACAGACATGATGATCACTACCATTATGTTCCCACTCTTTATGCAAGGAAATAAAACATACAAACAAAAACACTTACATCTGCAAACGGTGCATCCATTTCATTCATTGTAAACTGAAAACAAAAAAAGGAATAAAAAATAATCAGATCAGGACAGTGTGCTTTAGTTACAATTTTACATAAAAATATTCCGTAATAATGCTTTTTTTTTTAAGTCAATCTTTAAAGAACATGACATGATTAACAGTTTATTTCTTAGTCTAATTTACTTTGGTTTCTTTGTATATGTTATGTTGACTATTTTAAACTTTTTTTTATATGGCATTAAACATGTGTAATGAGGCATTCTAAACAGAGAGGTACTGAGAACCAAAAAAAAAAGTTTTAGATGGCCTAAAATGAAATATTTTACAAACAGAAACTGTACAAATCAGGATAAAGCAATTACGGTCCAGTTTAAAAATAAATCTAAAATTGAGATTTTCCTCAAATCTTCAATTTCAAGCAATTTGAATAGTCGAAATTTGAGAAAAATAACAATTTTAGATTTATTTATGTAACCAGATCTGCTAACTGATACATGAATGCAATATGAGGAAGAACAGGGAAATGATAGTAAATGTATAATAAAAAATATAGAATCATAATGATAAAATCTCAATTTGAAAAAGCAGCAGAAATCCATGAATCCACAGAAAAATCCCATCCCAGCTGAAGATGGCTTTTGTTTCAATGTTGGTATTCTTTGAATACTGAAATGTACAACTTACATCTTTACCATCTCCGCCATCATAGCTTGGGTTAGATAGTCCAAATCCAAGTCTTTCACTGAACTGTCTTTCTTTACGTTTCTTCATGAAGACGTATCCACCAGCTAATGCCCCAATAATGGCAAGGACACCGACTGTTACCCCGGCAGCTATTTTGCCACCATCTGTAAGAGAGTTTTTTTTATATGAAAAGCAATTCAATAATATTTTAATTTTTTAATGTTGAAATTTTAAAATAAAGGGAACTACCCATGAAATATGTACAACAAAGTAGTCTTCAGTTCTTTCCACAAAAAATGGCTAGTGTAAAATTAGTCTGAATTATGATGTCACAATAGTTTGATCTAGTATTGTGACATCATACCATACAACTAATTATACACTAACAATTTTTGTGAAATAATCCATTGGTGATTAGAGCCTTCCTGTTCCATAAAAATATATTGATCCCTAAACTCATCAAATTCTTGATTTCCAAACCAATTTTTCGAAATCATGCTTAAATATTGAATAGCCTTTTGCTTCCTCACAAGTAAGAAAGAAACAATAAAATCATCATTCTGTTTTAAAAGATTAAATAATTTCACTCACTACTTTTCTTCTTAGGTGCACTACGGACAGCAGAAAAACTGTACTGACATCGATCTCCATAGTTATTGGTAGAACAACTGTAAATAGTATAATACATACATGATACATGTTATCTATGTTTAATCATTTATATTGATTTACCAGTACATGTATACCGTTTTACTGAACAGCCAAGATTGTGATATAAGCATTATATTTTGAACATAATTTTTAAAACCTAGCATATTTAAATGGTGATGTATATGTTACAGAAGGGGCAAATCCAAACTTCAATATAGGTCACTGATGAAACATTAAGTGATACCCCATCACATAATGGTGAAAAAAGGGGGAGGGTAAAATGTTCAAAATGGTCTTACTTGAAAACTACATTTAGAATTTTGAAAATTGAGCTTAACCTCTATTTTATTGTGCCTAGCAACTGACAAAGTTTAAAAAAAAATATCATAGATCCAGTTTTCATCTGGAAAACATCAGGGGATACACATATGGACATGCAACCTTTTGGAGGGTATCACAGAATACAACTTCACTTTGTGTGGGTGTGGGAAGGAGGGTATAAAAAAGGGGTTCTAGCTACCATTTGCTGATTGCACAAATTAACTAAATTTTCCAATAAAAAGAGTGAGGGGGTTCCAAACCCTTAAATCCTCTCTTTGCATCTGCGAAATAAACAATAATAGATAGAATTCAATTGATCTTAGATCTTCCTATTACAATTGGAATTCAATTTGTCCAAATAGAAATTAGAATTCCAATTTTATCTATTGCACAAGCCCCCCTTTCAAAGGATAAATTTCACTTACTTGCAAGAAGCTCCATTGGTGTTGCTGGCAGTACAGATTCCATTGTTTAAACAGAAACCTGAAGGGCATACTCCTGTAATAAGAAAAGAATAACCTGATAATAATCAACATTATCTGCCAGAATTCTTATTTTTTATCAGGTTTCTATAGGAAATAGTTTCATAGAAAGACATACGCTTAAAAAATCAGGTTTTAAGGTTCAGATGTAATAAGTATTGAAAATAATAGAATATTGCAGACTGTCAGTACTTACAACAAACTGGTAGAGATATTATTGATTATAACTTTCAAAGTTCATTTATAAGTAAGTTTTATAGGCACTATAAATGTATTAAATTGCAAGACCACCAATCATGAAGAAAAATATGTGCCTTTACTACACAAACTATACTCTTATTTGTTTTGCCACCATACTACTAAATCGGAACTACCAGTAGTTCGCAAAGTTCTACTTCACTGAAAATTAACCCGGATGCAGACAAAAAAAAAACTATCCTTACATAATATGTCAGAAAAGTAGCAATTTGTTTACGTATGTAGCTCCATCCCCCAATATGGTACTAAAAATCTATTGTAAGGCAACACCATAAATCAAGATCAGTAACTCCTCAATTAACATTTGTGCAAACAAAGAAGCTGAGAAAAAAATGATGCCAAGAAATTGAATCAGCTACAACTAAAAGAATCAGACTTGACAAAAATCCAAACAGGTTCTTCAGTGTGATGAATATATCTTTTTTATGTGCAAGCATGCAAGGTTGTGTAGTTCCCATTTCACAATTCCTCCAAGATGAAATTTCCGTTCTTTCACATTAACATTTGCATTTTTGTTAAAAAAAAAAAAAACTTTCAAATATGATAATCATTTTCAATACTTTGATAACTTTTGTACATTTATACACACACCACTTGCCTGTTAAGATTTCTCACAGACTGACTATCCATCATCATTTAAAGTTTTTCTGAAACATTCCTTATTTACAGTATTTGCTAATTTCTCATTCATTTCATATTTTGTACATACCATTACACAAACTTTCATCAGTAAAGTCTCCACATTGGTTGACTGTGTCACATCTAGGAGCGTTTATACATTTTCTTTGAGCATTACACCAGTAATATCCTGCCTTACATTTTACTGAAAAGAAATAAGGTTTATAATAAAATAAGATGGCTAATGGAAGTTGACATACATTAACATCCTTGACCTTTAGTCACTTTAATTGCTAATTTGTTCCTTATATAGTCCCCAAACCAAGCCATGCAACAATTTGACAGATCAATGACTGGTCACTGACTGACTGCTGAACAATTGATAATTAATGACTGCTTACTAATTTGATCACAGTTTTGTATAAAGACAAATTATTGGTTCTTCTAAATTTCAACTTTTTACTCAGAATTAATCAAATATACTTTAATTTTAACCTGACTCTGATAAAAAATACTAAAGATAAGTTTTGCATTTTATTCAGAAAAGATATGTGGACTGCGGAGTTTGTATGATTAAGATAGGTGTTCATGTTACAACAGTTTTGGACATATTGAAACTGTTTTGAAAGGACTTGAAGATATCTGGTTTATACAGGTTCATACCTGTTATGGGAGGGAGAATCCCACAAAATTTTGTTAAAATTATTATTTTTCTGTGATAAAAAATTAAGTAATTAAATTTTAACATAAAAAATTGCTTTTATGTCAAAATATCACAAATCAAACAGTGTCAATGGGGGAGAATCTCCCACATGATTCTGTTAAAAAGATCAACAGGTATACAGGTTTCACAGCACTTGGTTCATTAGGCCAAATAAAAAAAATTGTGTGGTTCTGGTCACCTCTTTGAATAAAATAGGGTTGGTAGTTGGGAAAACTAGTTGCATTATTAATTTTTTTGAACAACTCATAACGTCTGCTTGAAATATTGCTGAATTTTGAAAGATGAAAGGCTTTTAGTTGTCTCATGGCTGCAGCTGTAAAGTGCACAGATATTGTAACTATCAAGTTCTGTCCAGAGAAGTTGTTCAAACCACATTTATTCTTTTATTTGGTCTTAATGCTATTTTGTCAACAAGAGATGTTAAGAAGTCAAAAAAATGAACTAATGCTTACTACAATTAGTTGGTTCATCACTTCCGTCACGACAATCATTATGGCCATCACACATATATAACCTGGCAATGCACTCTCCTGATCCACAAGCCATCTCTGTTTTCTTGCATTGTTTGCTAGGAGGTGCTATAGTAGTTGGTTGTGTTGTTCCTGGAGCTAATGTTTTGGTTGGTCGTGTTACAGGTGAGACATTTGTTTTACCAGTTGGTGCTGGTGTTGATGGACACCCAAATTCATCACTTGCATCTGGACAGTCAGCAACGAAGTCACATTTCCACGAGTTTGGAAAACACTGGTTCAATGGTTTACATAAGAATTTGTCTCGCCCACAGTATAGCCCTGTTGATGACTGGTTGTATGGTTCTAAAATGATAAATAAAATGAATACAGAAGTGCCAAAAAAGAGGAGATATCAAAAAGGGGAAATCCATGATCACATACAGACATATGGACAATCACTAAAAAATACATAATCATAAAATACACACAAATACGAGCAGCACAATCCTAATCAAAATACATATAATAATATATTGTGTATTAATCAGAAATTATTATGAATTTACTATTTACTTCCTAAAGCAATTTAATTACTGGTATCTGTAAGAATCAGGCAAAAGTGAAAAATAATGAATCATGCTCAGAAAAAAACAAACAAATTTGACAATGTGGGTACAGTACCTGAAACGATCTGTGCAATAAAAATTGTGATCGGTCATCAATCACCGATCAGTTTCTAGTCAGTTATTGATCCGTCAAACCGATTCATTTAACTGGTGATTGCATCACGTGACCACAGAGCGGTCAATGTATTTTACGGTTTTTGTTGTTTTCTTTGTCAATTTAACACAAATATTTACATAGAGTAATAGATTTAAACATCAATTTATACTTTTATCTTACATTTCTTTTATCTAAAACAGATCTTACATCATTTTACATAACAAAACTGCAATCAGATCAGTCACCGGTCATCGATCCATCAGTGATCAATCAGTCAACGGTCATGGATCCGTAAAATCATTGCATGGATCAGTTCAGATACTGTACCTATTTTCTATTGAAGACAAATTTGTCTTAGGAGTGTCAGAGGATACTGGAAGTTCAAAGTTACAATAGAATAATTAGGGGAAAAGTGAGTTAGCTCCCTTTGATAATTTCTTATAATTAATACTTTGAATTATTGACACTTTTATTAGAAATGAATGCCATTTCTGCATTTCAGATACCATTTTGAATAAGATCATGTGGAAAAGCATGCGTGCTCTTTCCCACCATGATTCACCTACTGCACGATTCTTAAAGAGAACAGTACTTATATTCTATTTACCATACCCCAGTAAAAATGAAAATTATTCTTCTTGTCTTCTTATAATTGTAAAGTTGAGACAATAAAAATCAATTTTCAGCATGGCCTTTTTGGCAATAAAAAACAAATAAACATGAAGTTACATGTGTCGCTGGCAAATAGCACCAAAAATCACAATGTAATTGCCATACCTATATAAAGTCACACACCAAACAAATCAAATCATTGAGGGGCAAGATTTCGGTGATGAAAATTTTCTCTATCATTCCACAGATTTAGAGTGAAAAATGACTAAGTCGCTTGAAACAGTAAATTGGTATTGGATAGCACCCAAAATTGTTTATAATGTATGCCTAATCTATATATAGCTGTTCACCAAGGCAAGATAACCATAATGGAATTTGGACTGACAGAATGCAGATGGACAAGGTGAATCCAATTATACTGCCCACTCATTGAGTCTGGGTACAAAACACTGCTTAAATTTATACTTACTTCCTGTTTGGCATTCTGGTGTAAAAGTGACATCATCAATAGCTACATCAGATTTTGGCTCATCTCCTCTCACTCCCTCGATGACAACACGGAATGGCTGTATACTTCCCACCAATAGGTTGATGTATTTCCATTGTGCTCCCTGGTTACCTGATGTAGTCCACCATAACTGTCGGTTGGCTTCATTAACGTTTTGGACATAGACCTATAACAAACAACATGATTATTTTAAAAAAAATTCCTTTTTTTTTATTTTGTAAATGTGTAACTTTGACTGAATATCAAGTTCAAACAAAATAAAAACACTACCAATAAAAGAATCGGACCACATAACTATTTTAAAAAATTCATTTAACTTTACAATTTTTTGTCATTCAAAAATGTAATAAACCCAGAAGATCCTGCTTGTTTTCCCCCTTTATTTATCATACATGTACTAAATATATTATGTTTTTCACAGAGTTGGAGTTGATCAAATTTTATTTTGTAGATGTGTAACTTTGACTAAAAATCAAATTCAAACAAGAACAAAAATACTACCAATAAGATAACTGAACCAGAACAAATTCAAACTTGTAAAAATATATAGAAAAACAAAATATCACTTTAACATGACAAGCATGGTAAAAAAGTATGGAAAACTAATTTTGCTAGATTTATAGAAGAGTGTCAAACCTGGCCTCAGCACCACAAAACTTAAAAAAATACTCAAGTCTGAGAAAATTCTCAACTGTTTGTGATGTCATCGATTTCAGAGACTTTGATTGGAGTTACCATGGAAGTTAAGAATATTCTCAAGCATAAATATTTTTAAATATTTGTGGCTCCAAGGCCTGAAGTCTCCTCAGCTATGCTGACAAAAAAAAATAAAAATTCAGGATTATAGTCTTCTGAAGGCCAAGCATTTTCTTTTCATCTTTGCTTCATAAGTTGTTTTGAGATTAAATACTGGACAATTTGTTATCTTTAGTATAGATTTTTTTTTTTTTTTTTCAAACAATGTTTAAATTTGAACGACAAAAATTGTTCCTATTGCAATATCAATGAACTTGAAAACTGCATTATGTAAGTAACAACATGTATAAGAGTACATTTTTTAAAAAATTTTCTATATGTAAAAACACATTGTAAGCCAACATTAAATCATACACAGACTTACATTCAAGGGTCCCATGGTGGAAGCACCATACATGTAATACCAGAGTCTGACATAGCACACACCACGACTTGCTGGGAATTGTGGGGAAAGAACTTGAGCAGAATCCCCAGGTCTCATTGAGGCACTGTTTATGTAAAGGAACTCTCCTGCAAAAAAGGGATAATGATAATAGATCAAACATATTACCAGTAGCCTGTGCAAAAAATTATATATCAATATAAACCAGTTAGTAAATTCTGAGATATTGCATTGGTACCTCTTTTTAGAGAATGAGCACCTGAATGTATTTACATAACTATGTGCGTATACGTCTATTCAAAAGGTCAATTTTTTGGTAAAAAAAAAGAAAACGTACTATAAGGCCTATCCTTTGGACCCTGTATGCAGGACTAGAATTAAGATGTTCAATATGAAGAAGCCTTCCTCTTCAGTTTAGAAGATTAAATGAATTGATAAGCTTGATCATCCATATTTTATAAGCATTCTAATTAATGAAAATAAAATGTCTGTAATCGGTCAAATCTGCAAATTTTCTCTCAAGTATATTGAAATTGGGCAATACTTGGAATATTTTTTTTTAATTTTCTAGTGCCTCCTCCAACTTCAAAGAGCTTTGGATGCTTAATCTCCTAATGCAGATTTTAAAGGAGTCTTCATTTTCTAGCCTACCATTGGCAGATCCTAAATGATCAACAGATGGTCCTGTATTGGCATTGGGTGTTGACTGTCCTTGTATCCAATCAGCATCGTCGTCTGTACTTTGGCTCCACCCACAAACTGATGAGAATGGCTCCAAATCAAACTTACAGTCACCTAGTGCTGGAGCTGTAAGAGGAAACATAAGCTCTAAGCATATTTCATAATTGATTTGAATGTAAACTGATTCTACATAAGCTAGAGTATGCCATTACACCATTACACCATCTTGATAAGACCATGACAAATCATTTGATTACCACCACTCTGATTTGTTGTCTATTTCTCTCATGGATAGTTTGTGGGACTTGGTGTCTACTGTCTCCTGACATTGACACCTAACTCCCAATTTCTAGCTGCAGACCTGTCCTAAGTTGTTGTTGCTACTATAATCCAATGATAAAAATTCCAAAATTGCAACCTTTGAATGATTAATTTTAACTAAAACTGCACACAAAAAAACCCCAAAAAACAAAACAAAAATAACAAAATAAAAACAAAAACAAAATTGTTCCATAATAAAAAGAAAAAAAAAAAAAATTCAAAATAAAATGCAAGCTTTCAAATTAGCATAAATACATCTGGTCTAAATTCTGTTCAAATGGTCACATGACTTGCCTCCAAATAACACCAAAGCAGGTACAAAATTATAAGTGAAATTTGGCGAGTAGTTTACATGATAACAATTCTTAATCATGTAACAGAAGAGTGTAGTTTCAGTTACAAGACCACAATACATCTAACCAGAAACAAGAATTTTAAAAGAAAACAAATAGTTAAAATTTCGTAAAAGGAGGAGTATCAATAGAGAAATAAACCAAAGGGAGATAACTCACTTGTGCATCCATCCTCATCAGTTGAATCACTACAGTCAGTCTGCCCATCACATCGGTAACGACGATCAATACATTGTGTCTTACTGGCACATTGGAATTGTGTTCCTGGACAACTCTTAACTTCTACAGCTGCAAAAGAAATGAAAACTTAATGTGATAACACAATACAATTTTACTATAAATTCAGAATACTGCAAGCAATGATTATTGAAATATGTCATTTTAAATTAGAATGCAATTTTAATTTTGGAGTCATTAAGAATAATTCTATATTAGGAAAGGAAAAAACATTAATAATAAATAATACATAATAATTCACATTTTTCAAATCAAACCGCTGCAATTAAGTACAACTACTTATATTTCTTTAAATTCAAATTCAATTTCAAATATTTTAAATTCTCTTACTTGGAGCACAGTTGCTAAACTTAATGTCATCAATTGCGACATCACCAAGGTAACCATTTCCTTGGACAGCCTCAAACAAGATGGAGAATTGATGGTAGCTAGGCAATGATACATTCATCTGCCTCCATGCTGGTCCCTGGTCTCCAGTCAATGTTTTCAAGATTAGATTTTGTCCAGAACTTGTTTTTACAATAACCTTTAGTGCTCCAACATTTTTTCCATACATGTCATACCAGAAGGACATTTGACAAGATGGACCTGACTGGTAGTATATATCACTCATCAAAATAGCTTTGTATCCAAGATGGCTCCCACTGGCTTCCACATAAAGGTAATGTCCTAAAGGAAAATGATATATCAGTAAATTTATTGTAAAATAATTTAAAGACAACCTTCATGTACAAGATTGCTAGACAAAGGAACAGAAAGATGAGTAAGGTAATCCCCATAACCACTAATTTCAAACAGATCTATGATAAGTACAAAAGACCTTGTAAGGAAATATCATGCACCTTAATTGGTAGATGGACTTATCCATCTGTCTCAATCTCACTGATATAGAGCAGATAATTACTAATGCACCTTATTTGGTAGATTGACTTATTCATCTGTCTCAATCTCACTGATATAGAGCAGATAATTACTAATGCACCTTATTTGGTAGATTGACTTATTCATCTGTCTCAATCTCACTGATATAGAGCAGATAATTACTAATGCACCTTATTCGGTAGATTCATCTGTCTAAATCTCACCAATACAGAGCAGATAATCACTAATCAATGGCTTCAATTGGTTGTTTTTTTTTACTGGTAGAAGTAGCATTTCAGGAAAACACCAAACTTTTTTTTCTCCAAAACATTGAAAATACGTCTATCATTTGAATGGCAGGCTTTTCTGATTCAAAATATAGTTTTTCTTCAGTGGAACAGTAGATCACTACACTAACATACATCTGTTACTGTTTAAACAGATGTTATTCATACTGCGACTTTAGACAGGGTAATTTCTACTTTTAAATATGCCTTGATTTATCCCTTTACAGCAGAAGCGTTGCATAGTAAACCAGGGAGCAACATTTGTCATGAAGTCTACTTTGAATGATTAAAACAATTATCAACAATTGGGTTAGTTCTACCATTCTACAATGCTATTTTAAATGGGTTTGGATGAAACACATTTCAGCATATCAGTATCATGTACCTTGAGCAGTTCCAACAGAAACATCTTTAGTTGGGCCAGTTCTAAATGTTGGTGTCTTCCCATTCTGTCTAGTCCAGTTAAGGTTATCCCTGACAGAGTTTCTCCATCCACACAGGCTATTTGTACTATCTTCAAAGTTACATGTTGTTCCTGAAATAAGATATGTTTGACAGTGATTTTGTAAGACAAGCTTAGATAAGAAAGTTCTATTTTTATTAGGCATATTTCTTAACCACAAACCTTAGACTAAAGATTTTTATATGGATATGCATAAAATATCATTGACTTAAATAGAATACAAAACCCTTTATCATGCACACCTTCCAACAAATCCATCATTTTAAGCCCTTATCATTCCTACCAAGTACCCAATTTAATCCCTCCACAATTCCAAAACTCACCATTTGCATTCACAATTAATTCCTCAACTGACCAAGTCCAACTAACACATACAACCCAAAACAAACCTTTTTCGCCCCTTACACCACTCACCATTTTTAATTTATCATTCAGTCCTATGTTATATCTAACACACATATAGTGTTCATGACAGCCATCCACTGAGTCATTAATTAAGTTGTTTTACTGTACCATAAAGCAAAACAAACCCATCAAATACCACCAAATCGTTCACATATTAACCCTATATTACCATTAACAAAACCTACCAAATGTTATACCTACTACCAAGTGCAACACCCATTTACTATGAGACACATAAATCTAAAAAACAATCCCTAGCTACACCTTTCAACCATATAACCATACCAACCACCCCTAAACCAAAATTATTAAGTTTTAATTACGCTTACCATCCCTAAACCACACCTACTTAACTTTAATCACACCTACTAAACATTAATCATACTTACCAAAGTTAAATCACACCAACCATATTACCATACCAACCACCTCTAAACCACAATCATTAAATTTTAATAATGCTTACCATCCCTAAACTGCACCTACTAAGACTTTAATCACACCTACCATCCCTAAACCACACCTACCACCTCTAAACCACACCTACCATTTATATAATCTATATTCTATACATACCACACATATATTCATCTGAGCCATCTCCACAGTCATCAATAAAGTTACATTTCTGTTCCTTGCTGTAGCATCTAGAATTGTCACACATTAGTTGGTTTGGACCACATGGCCCTACTGTAGTTGGTGGTTTAGTTGGCTGGCCAGGCAATGGTACTGTAAACAACAATGCTTCAATCTATAACCCAGATTTTTTGTATACAGCACTTTAAATAGAGGTTTGGCCCATAGTCAAAATGTAGCATATATCCACACTGTATATGACAGATGGCAAAAACATACAGCCATACAGGTTACAAAAAATAACTTGGCTTATGAACCTAAATGGCCTGAATGGATAACACTTCCTTATTTTAGAAGATTTGTTCACAAGGGAAGTCACTGAGATGAGAAACTGGTTTACAGTGAAAGTTTTTTTAAAACCGAATTTATCTGATAATTTTAGGCACTTAAAGCTTTTTCTCCTTCGACAGATTTTATTTATTTTTTTTATTTTTTCCAGAATCTCAATACCAAACTTAATGTGGGAACAAACTTATGAACAGAGTAATAATACTGATTTCAAATTTGTCAAATTTAAAATATGTTTTCAGTTTTGACTAACCTTCCATTGGAGCTTGTTCACAACTAGGTGTAAGAGATATGTCATCAATGGCAATATCACCATGGAAACCAGATCCTACTTGTCCAATCAGAGTCACCTGAAAAATAGACATCCTTTTCATTAAAAAAACATCAGGCCACAGAAATAAATGACAATCATTCCATAATTTTCCAAAAATAATTTAAAAGGCTCTTCATTTCATATCATTTTATAGGTATTATTATTCAAATTTGATAGAAAGTTGAATCAAGGAAAAACCAACTCACTGTAAAACTGACAACTTTTCCAAGCAAATGCTTGATTCCAATTGCCTGGGTTAAGAGTCAGCATTATGACTAACTTTATTGCCTGGTCTAACAGTCAGCCTTGTGACTACCTTTATAGCCTGGGCTAATAGTTCGGCCTTATGACTACCTTTATAGCCTGGGCTAACAGTCGGCCTCGTGACTACCTTTATTGCCTGGGCTAACAGATGGCCTCATGACTACCTTTATTACCTGGGCTAACAGTCAGCCTTGTGACTAACTTGACTGACTGGGTTCAACATACCTCAAAGTTATTTGTGTTTGTTCCATCAGTAAGTGGGTATTGTCCCTTGAGCCAGCCATCAGCCTGACTTCCTGTTAGGTTGTAAATGACAACAATACCACCAGGGTTATAGCTGTACCTTTTAGCTATGGCCAGAGATCCAACATCATTACCCCACATATGATACCATAATCTTAGCTAAAAAAAAGAAGGTTTTTTTTTTCAAAATACTGAAAAATACAAAAAGAATGACTCATACAAATAGCCATCCTCTCTGAAATCTCATCTGCACTAAAGTGTCTGAAAAAAAAACCCAGTAAAAATAGTGAAATAAACAAACAAATACACAATTATAGCTTTTAATTACCATCAAAATCCTACTGAAATCTCACTGAAGGTCAAGGAGAGCTGCATCCAAATTAACAATTGGTCCCTATTGCATCCATCACTTGTATTTGTGCATGCAGGTTGACGTAGACTATACATTTTTTGGTGAGTTTGGGCTGCTTGTTTCTGTGTACATTGTATTTTAATACTTTGTCTTCCTTGTTGTTTGTCTACATCAGTTTGTGTGCTCTGAAATACGTTTTTGCCCACAGATATCCCCTTTCTGATATCCTTCCTTTCAGACAAGAGGAGTTAATCATAAAACACATCTAAATTTATTACTTACCTGGCAGTTGTTTGAAGTTCCTTTAATGATGTATGAAGACAGTCTGGCTACTTGTCCTGGTTTATTTGGAGCAGAGCTTTCAACATAAAGGTAGGTACCTGAAATAGTTATGGTGTGTCATTAAGAGTATTTGACATTTGGCTGTGACAGTACATACCTGTACTGCAAATATCACAACCTCTGAGTTATGTACAATGAGATTTCTCACACAAAATTAAATCTAATTGAAAAGAACTATAGTTCCTTTATCACAGAAGTCAGCTGTAGTATTATTAATCCTGTTAGGGCCATGTTTCATAAAAAAAAACATCCCAATTCAAGAATTTCTTCAGATACATCTTTAAAATATTGAAAAATAAGACTGCTAACATGAAGCCTGTAAAATGAAAGCAGAACGGATTTGCCTGCATGACTTCGTCAAGTGCTTTTCCAGATTTTTTGACATACAATATCATGTTAAGAACCAATTTTTCTCTAAAAAATCTGCTGAAAAATTGAACATTAAATTTGTGATGTTTCATAAAACATAAGCCAATTTACCCCATCAAACAATGATTTTAGGAGGAAATGAGATGAACCATACATTCAACTGTACAAGATTTAAAACATACTTATGAGTGAGACTAAAACCAACCTTGTCTTGACCTTAGGGTGTGGTCTGTTACAGGGCCGGTTCCTCTGGTTGTTGTGGGACCAGTTGATAACTTCCAATTAAAGTCATCTGTAATGTCATTGAACCATGATTGACAGATGCCATGTTCAAAGTCACACCTTGCCTTATAGTTTTGGTCACAGGTCTCAGGCTAAAAGAGGAAGAAAACAAACAAATTAGTCTATATGGTAAACTAAAATGGGATTAGGATTTTTATCAGCTTTAATGAGCTACTGTAATTACTTAAAATATTAGTATGCAAAATACCCAATATGTATCTGTAATTTAATTGACATTGTACAGTGAAGCATGTCAGAACTTAAACCCTTTTGGGTTGTAGAATTTTTCCCGTAAGACAGGTATAACTGAGGTGCTTCTCTTAAGAAAGGTGTATGTAACTAATAATTATTCATGTAAGACAGGTGTAACTGAAGTTTTTCTCTTAAGACAGATGTAATTGATGTTTATCTCTTAAGACAGGTGTAACTGAGGTGTTTGGTTAACTAAGGTTCAAAATGCATTCAAAATGTCATAAAAGTATCAACAAGTGTCTGGTGTAGACAGTTTTTTTATTCAGGGTTCAGTAGGTTGTACCTAATAATTGTACCATTCACCCAGTACTTAAATAAAGTTACAAAATGGAACAATCAGTAGGTATAATTTTCATTAAATTGAAAGTCAATGGTATGTGTTAAAACAGGGCCAAACGTTTTTACCTGTTCATCAGTAGAATCTCCACAATCATCAGAATAATCACAACGTTTGTCCTCACTGATACAGAAACCATTGCCACATTTAAATTGGTTTTGTCCACACCCTCCGACAACTGGTTCTGGTGTTGCACAGTTGACAAACTGCAAGGTGTCAATAGCAATATCTCCAGCAAAAGAGTTGCCTCTTCTTGCCTGTATATAAAGTTGGAAGTTTGTCCTAGCACCTATAAATACCATTGCTCGATTCCATTTTCCTCCATGGTTACCTTCTACTGCCCATAAATGATCAGTTTGCTTGTTAAACAATGTGAAAACTTCCAATTTTCCAACAGCTGTTCCTTTCATGTAGTAGTACAATACTAGAGTGCACTGGGGCCCTGTTTGGCCAATGACAGGTGTGTAGAGTTCTGTGTGGCTGTCAAAGGATCCAGGAGAGCTGTCTGCCCATAGATAATATCCTTGAGGGGACCCACTCTGATCATTTTTGGGTCTGTAATCGCTCACTTTTTGTACAGTTATGCCTTGGTCAGCTTTCCATTTGTATGTTTGATCAGCTGGTGCTGTCTGTGATGCATTTATCATCCAGTTACATAACTCATCCAAACCAAATCCACATGATTTTTTCACTGAAGGAAAGTAAAGGTGCATGATAAACCTCATCTTCAAAAATGTTTGGATGGGGTCTTTTCTATGGTGACTATTTTCCCTAGATGTAATTTTTGTAATGAGGGATTATGCCATGTATCTCATAAGAAGATAAGCCCTATATATTTTTTTTTATTATTTGCATGCTTTCATTTCTGCATTCCGAAGTCTAGCAAGAATATAGCCAAAAAGTAAATCATGTGAAAATAACCATTTTTAAAATTTTTCGTTTTTAAAATATCAAATGCAATGTTCGTCCTTTATTTTGATTTGCACAGTTTCATTAGACCTAATCACAACAGAAAAATTAACAACTGTAAAACAAATGTACAAAATGTACATATGTTCTTCATACTTGTGCTTAAAAATCTATCCCCCATACTACAGTTTTTGATCAGATTCAAATATATAAGTTTCTAGCATGGAATACATTGGTGGGAGTGGTTGAAAATCAAGGCTTTTTGATCTTGTTTTCAATATTAACACTTACCACACTGTAATTCGTCAGATCCATCAGCACAATCATTGACAAAGTTGCATACTTGGTTACTATTTATGCATTTATTATCATCAGAGCACTGGAACTGTGATACTGTGTTACATCTATTGGCTGGTGTAACTGGTGGTGCATGTGTTGTGACACCAGCAGGTGGGTTTGGTAAGGAGGATGTGTCATACTGGCAACCAGGTGTAAAAGTTAGATCATCAATGGCGATGTCTCCAAGATAGCTGTCGCCAACTTTAGCTTCAATAATAATCTGGAAGCTTTGGCTAACATTCAACTGTACTTCATGACGTGCCCAGTATGCTCCTTGCTCATTGGCTCGTGCCAGAACTAACTTTGTGGGTGGTCCAGCATTATATATTCTGTAGTACACACTTAGTGTATTAACATATTGTCCATACATATAAGAGTAAAACCTCATACGACAATCTTTACCCGTTGTTCTGTAAAATGATTTGGTTAGAAGCCAGGTCTTTTGGTTATATTTCTTTCCAGATGCTTCCATATATAGATAATGTCCACTTGATGTTCCCATAGTGTGATCCCATTGTGGACCAGTGTAACTTGATGGAGTTTTTCCACTATAAAGTGTCCAATCAAAATCATCTTCTGTCTTGCTCTGGATAAGATCACCAATTCCATTTTCAAAGTTGTACTCTTTATAGCTACCACAATTTGCTTCGTCTGAGCCATCACCGCAGTTATCTGTTAGATCACATTGTAATGACAGTGGTATACATGCTTTGTTGCCACAGAGCAAATGTGTATTTGTGTTGCAAACCTGCACTGGTGGACTCATGCTACAGTCTGTAAACTGAATATTGTCAATAGCAGTGGCTCCATTATAGGTGCTTGAAACTTCAGTAAAAATGAGGTTGAATGGAGAACTACGATGACCGATACCAACAGTGACTTTATGCCACTGGTCATCAGATTTTCTGCCAGAGTATCCAGATAGTCTCCACAGCTGAGTCTTAACAGACTGCTCAAGAATGTACATATAGAGTGTTCCAAGTGTTTGTCCATTGAAATAGTATGCAAAGGTAACTTTGCAGTTACCATTAGCCACTGTGTATGTTGGACTTGATACTTGAGCTTTCTTACTAACTCCTGGGTGTCCACCTGTGTTATCATTAATATACAGAAAATGGCCGTTTTGATCTTGGGTTGTAGCATCAACTGATGGAGCAACAAGGCTTGATGTATCACCACCACTTCCAACTCTCCAATCAAATCCATCAATAGCAGTTTCATTATATCCACAATTTCCTTGTGACCCTTCAAATGTACAGTCTGTTGGACACTGTTTCTCATCTGATCCATCTTTACAGTCTTGTTTAAAATTGCAAACTTTGATCTTGGCAATACAGCTGTTGTCTCCACACTGGAACTGCCAACCTTGACAAAGGTTTGGTCTAGGAGTTGTCATAGGATGAGGGGAAGGAGTAACAACTGTTGGAGCTCCACATCCTGGTGTGAAACTAACATCATCAATGGCTATGTCTCCAGTAATTCCTGCTCCAACAACACCTTCAATGATCACCTGATATGGTGACGAGCTTGTTAAATTCACTTCTCTACGGAGCCATTTGTTACCCTGTTGTGATGTCACACTGTCAAGTTTAATCTTTCCTCTAGCTAATGAATTGATATAAACATTCATACCACCAATAGCACTACCATACATATGGTACCAAAATCTCATTGAACATGAACCTTTGTTTCTTGGTAGATATAGCCCAATACTGGCAGTATCATTTGGTTTTCTAGGGCTTGATGATTCAATGTATAAGTAATATCCAGATCTTGACCCTGTGGTATGATCTTGTGTTGGTCCAGTTCTACTTGATGATGTTGGACCTCGATGTTTTGTCCAGTTGAAGTTATCAGTGGTCAGTTGTTGCCATCCACACAATGAGTACTCAAAAGTGCACTGACTGTAACCCATACAAAGGGACTTAACTTCATCACTGCCATCACAACAGTCATTTTGCAGGTCACAACGTAAGTTCATAGGAACACAGTTTCCACTTAAACATGTGTATTGGTCTTTTGTGCAAGATCCTGTAGATGGTGGAGTCATACAATTGCTGAACTGTAGATCATCTATTGCTATGTATCCTGCCTGTCTGCCATAGCTTATTCCCTCAATAATGATGTAAAACTGGTGTGCACAGCCTGGTAGTCTGACTTGGGCTTGTTGCCAAGTGTCCTGTTGTTTGTTCAGCTGAAGATAATAGAGACTAAACAGTGTACTTTCTACTCCACCAGAATGGATGTAAATCTTAAATTGTCTGAAGGCTTTTCCATGGATGTTATACCATAAAGAGAAGTTACAAGTCTTTCCTGCTTGGTGGTACATTGGACTATTGAGACGGAAAATCTTTCCTGTATCATTGGCTGCTTTGGAAATGACTGCAAATCCACCAGAGCTTGAAGATGAGGTGTGGTCTGTGCTTGGGCCTGTGTTTGTTGCTGGGTTACCATTGCTGGCTACATTCCAGTTACCTTGGGCCATTTTCTGGTCATTGGTCCAATAGCACATTCCACTGCTGAATGGACAGGAAGCTGGGCATTTGGCTTCATCACTGTTATCACTGCAGTCATTCTTAAAATCACAAACTTTGCTGTAATCAATACATTGTTTGTTGGCACACTGCCACTTGCCAGGTCCACATGGTCCAGGGGTTGTTAATACAGCAGGTAATGTGGCAGCAGGAACCACTTGACATCCTGGTGTAAATGAAACATCATCAACAGCGATATCACCCTTATAACCATTGCCTCGTACAGCTTCAATTACAACTCTGAAAGGTGATGACCCTGATATTGACACAACTGCTCTTATCCAGGCATTTGCTTGGGATCCATTTTTGGTCCATAACAGAGACATGGGACCACTTTCATAGTTCTCTTTGTACAAATTCAGAGTATTTACATCTGGTCCATACATATGGTAGTAGAATCTGATCCTACAATTACTAGAGCTTGGTGAAAATACTGGACTCTTTAGTCTTGCAGCATCCCCTAACTTCCTAGGTGATGATGTCTCAATATACATATAATGCCCTATTTTTGACCCATATGTATGGTCAGAGCTTGGTCCAGTTCCAACAGTACTTGTTACACCTGAACCATATGACCAATCAAAATTGTCCTGGTCATCTTGGATCCAATTACAGAGGTCAAGTTCAAAGTTACAACGTTCAACATAATTTGAACAATTTTTTTCATCTGATTGGTCACCACAGTCATCTGAGAAATCACACACATAAGCAAGGTCAACACAGGACTTTCTTGCACATGTGAACTGGTTGGAAGCACAGTATGTTGAAGATGGACTAATAGCACAGTTTGTGAAATGGAAATCATCTACAGCCATGTCAACAGTTTTCCCTGAGTGCAAGGCTTCAAGAACCAGATAGTATCCTGGTGTTCTTCTTCCAATTCCGACTGTAGCATTGTTCCATGTGTTACCATGATTACCAAAAGCAGACCAAATTCTTATTCTGCCAACAAGGGAGTTGTATTTAATATTAGGTGGCACAAGGTACATGCGTAGTGTTCCAGCAGCATTACTGTTCTTATAGTAGAAGAAATTCAATGAGCACAATGAGTTAAGGTTACCAAAAGGAGGGGAAACCAGTACAGCTTTCCCATAATTCTGTCCACTTCCTGCATCAACATACATGTAATTTCCAACTTGCGAAGTGCCATAAGTGTGATCATTTCTTGGGCCAGTTGATGTTGATCCATTATGTCTATCCCACTGATACCTGCCAGCACTGCTATCCATCCAACCACACTGTGAAGACTGGAAGTCACATTCTTGACATTTGATTTCATCTGAGTTATCACCACAATTGTTTATAAAGTCACAGACTAAGGTTGAGTTAATACATTTTCCATTATTGCACTTGTACTGTCCAGTAGGGCAATTACCAGTGGGAGAAATGGTTGTAACAGAACCTGGAGGTAGGGTAGATATTGGTCCTGTATATGGCTTGCAGGCTTTGGAGAAGGAGATATCATCAATAGCAATATCACTATAGGCAGATTTTCCAACAGTAGCCTCTATGATGAATTGGAAAGGTTTGCTAGAATACACACCCACTTCTCTTCTTTCCCAGTATTCACCAAGGTTTCCAGATCTGCGATATCTTAACAGTGTTCCTCCATTCACACTTGACCTGGTGTAAACAGCAAGCTGGTTAACATCTTTGCCAAACATGAAGTAGTAAAATCTCATTGTACAATATGGGTGTGAAGTTGTTGGTTGAAAGAACTGACTAGCAAGTCTTGCTTTCTGTCCCGGTGTTCTTGGACGGGAAGTTTCAATGTACAAGTATAGTCCTGCTTTTGTGTTTAGAGTATGGTCCCTAGCTGGTCCAGTCAGCTGAGATGGAGTACTTCCTGCACGTCTAGTCCAATCAAAGTCATCATCTGTAAGTTGTGAAAAGGTACAAAGTCCAGATTCAAAGTTACATCCTATATAGGAACTACATGTGTTTATTTGTTCATCAGTGTTGTCACCACAGTCATCAGTAAAGTCACATACACGGTTCAAAGAGATGCAGGCTCCTCTTCCACATGTGAAGTTGTGAGTGGCATCACATGATGTACTAACAGTTGGTAGGCCACAACCTTGGAATTTAATATCATCAATAGCAATGTCTCCTTTGGTACTGTACGATCTTTTAGCATCAAAAAGAATCTGGAAGTTGGTGTCTATCCGTCCAATGTTGACAACTCCTCTGTTCCATCTGTTTCCTTGATTGCCTTGCAAGTTCCATACTCTAGTGTTTGTTGTACTTCCTACAGTCTTCATATAAATATACAGTGTGCCTATTCCTGTTCCATACATGTGATACCAGAAAGTCATTTGACACGTGCTTGCTGACTGTTTCAGTGTTGGACTTGTGAAGTAGGCATGGCTGTAGAGTCCACCTCCACTTGCATCTACATACATGTAGTATCCATTAGGTCCAAGAGTTGTGTGGTCAATTGAAGGGCCTGTGTTAGAATCAGGTGTGGCACCTCTGTTCTTTAACCACTTAAATGATGTTGTAGAGCTATTCGTCCATCTGCAAACCTGTCCATTTTCAAAAGTACAATCATAACCACACTGCTTTTCATCTCCACCATCAGAACAGTCAGGTATAAAATCACAAACTTTGTCACTACTAATACATTGGTTGTTTCCAGTACATGTGTATGCACAAGTTGATGATGTGGTTGCAGGTGGCAGGCTCCCACAGCCAAAGTTATTTATAACAATGTCATCAATGGAAATGTCACTTTTGTAATTAGTTCCCACAATGCCTCTAATATAAACATTGTACCCTCTTGAAGGAGAAGATTGTATATTAACTTGGGCCTGTTTCCATCCATTCCCTTGGTCACCTAACAAGGTGAAAAGCTGGTTTAATGGTTGAGGATATACTCGCTGATAAACATTGAGAGATCCAATTCCTGTTCCATACATATTATACCAGAATGTCATGCAGCGACTTGAATTTGTAGGTCGTAACCATGGTGAAGCCAGCAATGCATTGTCTCCTTGTTTCCTTGATGATGCTTCAATATACAAATATGTACCATATGGTGTGTTAAGAGTGTGGTCTGCAGCAGGTCCAGTCCCTGCAGATGCAGTTCTACCCCTTGCTCTTTCCCAGTCCATCGTATCATTAAAATTCATATTTCTCCATGCACATGTGTCTTTTTCGAAGTCACAACTTCCTCTTGGTGGACAAGCTCCTGATACAAGCTGAATATCATCAAGAGCTATGTCACCCTGATAACCATTTCCAACTATTCCCTCAAAAGTGATTCTAAATGGAGTTGGACTCTGAACTGTTACATGGAATGGTTTCCATGCTGTTCCATGGTTTTGTCCAATTTTTGTGATCATTCTCCCATTACTGGCTCCAGAGGGTTTGACATAGACTTGTAAAAATCCAACTGACCTGCCATACATATTAAACCAGAATTTCAAGCAGGATCCTGTTGTGGCTGGATAAAGTGGTGAGTCAATTCTGGCCTTATCATTTCTTCTCCTTGGAGCAGATGACTCAATGTAAATGTATTTTCCTTCATTTGTCTGGAAAGTATGATCTGCTTTAGGTCCAGTGCGAGTACTATTGGTTCTCCCTGAGTTGAGGGTCCAGTCAAATTGATCACTACTGTCCTGTGTGTAGCCACATATGCCATCTTCAAAGTCACAGACTGAGGCCTGTGGGCAATCTCCTATGTTGAATGTCACATCGTCAAGGGCTATATCCCCAGCATAACGTGTTCCAGCAACACCTTCAAAGACAAGTTGTTGATTAAGGCCTTGGTTTGTAATATGAACCTGGGCATATTTCCAGTCAAGTCCCTGGTTTCCAAACCGTGTCCAAACTTGGCTCATTACTCCTGCATTCTTTGAGTAAACACTCAATCTGTTGACATTGACTCCATACATGTTGTACCAGAACTTCAAACATACTCCAGCTGACCTTATGTTGACATTGGGACTAACAATTCTAGCTGTACTGTTTGGACTTTTACCAGAGACCTCAATGTAGATATAGTGTCCAGCTGCATTCTGTAATGTGTGGTCAGCAACAGGACCAGTTTTCACTGATGTAGTAGTACCAGTTTTCATTGTCCAATCAAATGTATCATTTTTGTCTTGTGACCATAGGCATATTCCATTTTCAAAGTTGCAGTCTACTGCAGTGGGTGGATAAGGACTTCTTGTTGTTGATGGTGGAAACACTGTTGGTGTCGTAGGTGGTGTCTGTGAGCACCCTACCCTTTGGAAGACAACATCATCAATGGCAATGTCACCAGTGTAATTACCACCATAGACACCTTCAAAAGTTAAAGTAAATTCTTGCGATGATCTAACAGCCACCTGTGCACTCAACCATACATTGCCATGGTTACTACTTGAGGACCACAACAAAGCCAGTCTTTGTGAGCCAAACAGTTGTTGATATACATTCAACTTGCCAATACCAGCTCCATACATGTGATACCAGAACTTCAAACAGCCAGAAGTTAGAGGTTTCAAGATATCACTCACAAACCATGCCTTTTCTCCAATTCGTCTTCCTGTTCCAGAAGTTTCAATGTACATGTAATGACCTTGGGATGTACCTAAAGTGTGATCAACTTTGGGTCCAGTTCTTGCACTGTTTGTTCCACCAAAGTCTCGTGTCCAATCAAAATCATCACCTGTTATAGCATTGGTCCAGCCACATGTTCCTTGCTCAAAATTACAAGTTCCAACAGGGGCACATGCACCATTTGTGATCACAACATCATCAATAGCAATATCTCCTTGGTAACCAAGTCCTCTGACTGCCTCTATCATAATGGAATACACTCCATACTGATATATTGTCACTTGCCCATGTCTCCACATATTTTGCTGGTTTCCAGTTCTAGACCATATCTGTTTGGCTTGAGAATTATTTCTCTGGATATAAATATTCAATGATCCAATAGTCTTTCCATACATGTGATACCAAAACTGCATACATTTAGTAGTTGTAACAGCAGATGTTACCATTGGACTAAGAAGTACTGCCCTATTATTAGGTTGTCTTCCAGATGTTTCAATGTAAGCATAATGTCCAGTGCTAGATTGGTAAGTGTGATCAAAAGGAGGGCCTGTTCCAACAGAGGTTGTTCCATTATTGCCAATTGTCCAGTCAAAATCATCTGCACTGCTCTGTTTCCAGTCACAGAAACCAGATTCAAAATCACAACCAGGCTGAAGGGGGCAAGGACCTGGAGAAACAGTTACATCATCAATTGCTATATCTCCCTGTGGACCTTTCCCAACTATACCAGTTAGAGAAATTTTGTAGTCAATTGAGGAGTTAATTGTTCTATAGGCTTGTGTCCATTTATCACCTTGAGTGCCATTTTTTGACCAGAAAAGAACTCTGTTATTAGATGTAGTCAGATAGACTCTAAGACTTCCAATGGTTGGTCCAAACATGTAGTACCAGAAGGACAAACAGTTGCCTTGTAATGGAGTGGGAGGCATGGTAGGACTATCCAGTGTAGCTTGGTTTCCTCGTTTCCTGGGGTAAGAAGTTTCAATATAAATATACTGGCCTGAACCTGAAGTATGGTCTCGTGATGGTCCAGTTCCAGATGTTCTTGTAGTGCCTTTGTTAACAGTCCATTGGAAATCATCATTCACCGCCTGGACCCAATTACAGAGTCCACTGTCAAAATTGCAGCTGATGTTAGGAGCTGTTCCTGCACAGTTTACAAATGAGATATCATCTATGGCAATATCATTTGTGTTTGATGGGGCAAAAGATCTTCCAGGTCTTACATAGAACTTCACTTGCCATTTGGTGGCAATAGCCCCAATTCTTTGTCCAATATAGGCTTTCCTTAGATGCCAGCCTTGTCCCTGATTGCCATTTATAATATCGATTGGGAATCTTGTTCCGTTTATAAAGAGCATGGTGGTTAAAGTACCTACATTTGCTCCATACATGTTGTAGTAGAAATAAAGCTCACAAGTACTAGCAGAGGGGGGCATCATAGGACTTTGCAGAATAGCAGTACTGTAGAATACGCCTTGTGATCCCTCAACAAAAACATAGTAGCCCTGAGCTGAATTCTTTGTATGGTCTAGTGATGGTCCAACAATGTTGCCTTTGTTCTGCGTTGCTGAATGCCTGCTGAAGTTAAATCTTCCATTACTTCTATCAACCCATCCACACATTCCAGATTCAAAATCACATGGTCCACAAGTTTTGAAATCTCCAGCTGTGTTTTGGCACTGTCCACTTGGAACATTAGGTGGAATATTAACTGAGCCAGGGAACTGAACATTTTGAGCTTTCACACATCCTTTACTGAAAACAGTATCGTCTATTGCAATATCTCCACTAATCAGTCCACCAACAGTGGCCTGGATTACAATCTGGAAAGGGTACTGAGATTGAATGTTTATGAAGGCCCTATCCCATATATCACCACGGTTTCCAGTTGTGCTGAAGATTTGTTTCAATGGAGTACTACCACCATTTTGTCTCAGGTACACATTCAAATTTCCAACAAGCCTTCCATTCAACATGTAATAGAATACAAAATAACAACCTGAGTTAACTGCATTGTACGCTGAGCTGAGTAATATGGCTGTGTCACCAACTTTTCTTGGTCTTGATGTTTCAATATAGGCAAATCCACCAGATCTGAGGCCCGTTGTATGATCATGTGTTGGTCCTGTTCCAGCAGTTGGTGTTGGGCTATTTCTCCTGGACCAGTCAAAACTATCACCAGCTCCTTGAGTCCAGTCACAAAATGAAAGATCAAAAGCACACCTTGATGGGTAACCAGAGCATGATGACTCATCACTATTATCTCCACAATCATTTGTAAAGTCACAAAGTCGATTGTTATCAACACAAGATCCTCTGGTACACTGGAATTGGTTAGCACCACAGGTTGCCTGAATGGGTGGAAGTCCACAGTTCTGGAAAGAAATGTCATCAATAGAAATATCTCCAACAAGAGACAAAGTTTTAGATCCTCTGAACTGTATATAGAAGTCTTGATTCACTTGTCCAATATTTACTGTTCTCTGTTGCCATTGGTTACTATTTGTTCTACCCAGATATGTCAAGGAAGTAGGCTGACCTTGAACAACCTTGCTTACAAACAAAGTTCCAGTTCTTCCATACATGTGGTACCAGAATGTCATTTGACAAGTTGAAGCAGAGTTTCTCAAAGTTGGACTTCGTAGGGATGCAAATCTAGAAGAACCTTGTCCAAAATTAGAATCTACATACATGTAAAATCCAAGTGGATTATTCCTTGTATGGTCATTTCGTGGTCCAGTATTTCCAATTTCTGTTCCATTGTTGTGTCTTGTCCATCTAAAAGATCCTGCACTTGAATCTATCCATCCACACTGTGAGTTATCAAAAGTGCAATTTCCACAGTTCTTTTCATCACTTCCATCTGGACAATCATTTTGGAAATTGCACACCTTGAGAGCAGATATGGAATTACCAGTTGTACACTGGAAGAGCTGACTGGATGGAGGGGTAGCAGGACATAATCCAGATTTTAATGTAATGTCATCTATTGCAATGTCACTTAAATAACCACTTCCGATAACTGCCTCGAATGCAAGAGTATATTCCTGTCTGCTGGTGACATTTACAAAGGCCTTTATCCATTTTTGGCCCTGATTTACTGAGTTCTGGAACAAGCTTGAATGCTGATTGGGTGTGCTTGAAGATCCAATGGTGTCAAGATAGAGATTCAAAGTTCCCATTGTCCTTCCATACATCAAATAAAAGAAAGAGAAGCAACTACCAGCAGTTGGAGGGAAAACTTCGGATCGAATACGAGCCTTTTGACCAGGTTTCTGGGGTGATGATGCTTCAATATACAGATAATATCCTGAAATGAGTAAGGAAAATTAGTCATATCACATGATAATATAACTTAAATGAAGTTTCTTGTTTTGTCTTATTTACATTGATTATAATACAATTTGCCTGAATACTTTACTAAAATTAAAATTTAAATGAACCATAATAACTGAAATCAATGATTTAATTTCTTTCATAGTTTATGGTGATTTGGCAATAAGATTCTTGCTTTAGTAACTATGCTTCCTTTACTACTGTGAAGTCTTTGAAAAGAAATTCTTGATCAATGTGAACAGACCATTGAAACAATACACAAAAGTAGACAAGAGCTGAATTGAGCTTAGAACTATTTAAATACAAAAAAACAGCCTCAAAACTTTTCAAGTCAAAGTTAGTGACAATAAGACATCTTTAAAAGAACTAGAAAAACTATGAACTATGCTCACTGACCTGATACCCCTCATTTGATAACATTGTACCTATTAACCTTTCAATTGAAGTCTAACACAAAAGGAGCACAAGGGGAATATGTAATAAAGATTATGTGAAAGTTTCATCCATATCCATTCAGTGGTGTAAGAGGAGTAATGAATAAGAGATGGGTCCCTCCATATAACAGAAGGAAGAATGGACGCCCTTATCATTTGCAAAGTCAGGGGTATAACTAGAAAGACCGAGAGCAAGCTCACAAAAACAGATAGACAGACAAGGTAATTTTAAAGCCAGAGCTTGCCGAAACTACACAGACTTTTTGTATCATGCTAGAACTCTAACAAATAGGCTTCTGGAACAGGGTAATGTTGCTACAAGATTGAAGTCATCACTACAGAAGTTTTATGGTTGTCAACATGAACTCGTGGATGGTTATGGTGTATCCATCTGCACCATGAAAACTGATTTATTCAACGGGTCATAGTTTTCATTTCCTCATTTGTCTACCACAGACTGGACTTTTTATGAGCAGCTTGGCGGGTGTTTCTAGAAAAACAGAGGACGCTTACCATACCGGTGCACCTGGTCCATGTTCCCAGTTTTTAGTGGAGTCTGAGTTGCTCATTTGCTTTTGTAACTTTGTATGTATGATTTTAGTTACTTTATGTTCTTTGTTGTGTATGTTCGTTTACCATGTCTGGTCTTTGTCCCCGGATTACATTCTTTTGATTACTGCTATAACCTTGGTTCCCTTGATTACTCTTTCATTATGCCCCAGGTATAAAAATATTCCAAACAATCATAACCATCACTACTGTCATTAAATACATCAAGATTCTCCTTTTGTTGTCATGTCAAGCTTTAATTTGACTGATCAATCCAAAGAATTAAATTAACCAAAAGCCATTCCGAAACGTGAGGTTCAATTTACTGAATTGGAAACAACCTTATTTTTCAAATAAATATAACTTAAATATACAAATGAATATGTAAAAAACACCAAGATTTGATGCTTCAAAACATTGTACAGGTTTTGGTTTAACTTTTTGGATTTAACTGAAGTTAACTGGCAATGTGTCAGCCAGACTGTCACCGGTACCCTTCTTACATTTTGAACTTTTCAAATGATTGGAAAAGAAAATAGGAAATAATAGTCACCATTTTGATTATTAACAGTATGATCAGCATTTGGTCCTGTTCCTGAACTTGTTGTTCTTCCATGGTTTCTTATCCAATCAAAATCATCTCCTATCTGATCATTAGTCCATGTACAAAGTCCAGATTCAAAGTTACAGTTTCCAGGGGGTGGACATTTTCCATCATTGAGAGAGACATCATCTATGGCAATGTCACTGGTATATGATGGACCACGCACTGCTTCAAATGCAACCTGCAATTATGACATTTTTGTAAGTACTTTAAAAATATAGTGAAAGTAATTTCAAAAGTAATGACAATCAATCTTAAAGTCTTGAATTGAAGGAAGAAGCAAATACATTCACTAACCTGATATGGTGAAGGTGTGACATTGTTGACTTGTGTAACTAACCTGATATGGTGAAGGTGTGACAATGCCAACTTGTGTAACGAACCTGGCATGGTGAAGGTGTCACAATGCCGACTTGTGTAACCAACCTGGTATGGCAAAGGCGTAACATATGTAACTAACCTGGTATGGTGAAGTAGTGACAATATTGACTTGGGTAATTTTCTTTATGTAACTAACCTGATATGGCGAAGGTGTGACAATGTTGACTTGAGCAATTCTCCATTTGTTGTCCTGGTTTCCTTTCCTTGTCCAGATTGGTGGAGTTAATTGTCCTTGCTGTTTCATTTTGACATTAAGAGTTCCAGTTCCTGCCCCATACATGTGATAGTAGAATGTCAAACATTTTCCATTAGTTGTTGGATAAATTGGTGTAAGAAGACGGGCAACATCGCCAGGCACCCTTGGTCTAGATGACTCAATGAACATGTAGTTCCCTTGAGAAAAAAATAAAAGGAATTTATATATGTACATATATCAATAGTGCTGAAATTGGAGATATGGGCCAAAAAATACCAAACAATGGAACAATCAAAATATGTCAAAATCGTAGGAACTATCTTCAATTGAAATGAAATCCAAAATGATAGAACTTTTCCCACTGTTGGGCTTTAAGTGGCTTTTGGGTTAAATCAAGCACATTTCATGGGGCTAAGATTTTTTTTTAAAAATAAAAATGGTTTTATTTCTAAAATAAGGGAATAATAGGAATATTTGTCTCAATATTAACATTACTTACTAATAATCTAAACATGAAGTTCCAGTGTACTATTATATGTACATTGATCATATTAGCACTTAGTACTTCTGAAATTATTCCAGTATTTTACCCTATGTTCAGATAAGACGGCTTCAAGTGATTAAAGCTGGAAAAAATCTCACATTTAAATTTTCTACTCATCTACAGCAATTTATATAGGCCTGATTTATAAGGAAATTCCAAATAATGAACAAATAACAGCCTGAAATCCCCCTTTTCAAAATCTCTTGATTGGTCACTGTATGTACTAGAATCATTTAACCTACCAGCATTAGTTCCATAGGTATGATCAAATTGGGGACCAGTTCCTCCAGATGTAGTTCTTCCTGATGCTCGTGACCAATCAAAATTATCAAATGAATCCTGGCTAAATCCACAGATTGTCTGTGTTTCAAAACTACAGGTTGCTGTTTGAAGAATGAAATAAAAGATAAGTATTTCATTTTTTTTATTCATGTGAGAACCACCAATGAACTATGAACTTACAGGTATTTAAAAACAAATGTTTAAAATTTGATCATAAGAAAGCATTTAGTACTGTCAAAAAGCACTACTCATATTTCAGATAAAACTTGATCAATATATTTTAATTTCTACATTTTCTTTTATCATGCAATCATTTTCTTCCCTCCTTACAGCTCCTACTGAAATGAAAACAATTTTCCCAATAATGCTATACATGCTCTGACATTCAATGAAAATTTGATTTGATTTATATTTTTCCTTTCATCTACCCCGCACTTGCCTTTTTATGAGCAATTCGGCGGGTGTTTCTAGAAAAGCAGAGGGTGCTTACCCTACCAGTGCACCTGGTCCATACTCCCAGTTTTTAGTGGAGTTGCTCATTTGCTTTTGTTACTTTGTATGTATGATTTTAGTTACTATATGTTCTTTGTTGTGTATATCTGTTTTCCATGTCTGGTCTATGTCCCTGGATTAGATTCTTTTGATTACTGCTAAAACCTTGGTTCCCTTAATTACTCTTTCAATTTGAACAATAAAAAAACCCAATTTTTATCTAAATTTGATTGAGTGATTCTTCTAACCCCAAAATGATACTGAAAATGGATTCCCATTCTATATAAAAAAAAAACCATTTCTCTGGTACTAACTTGAAGGTGGGCATGCTCCATCATTTACAGAGATGTCATCTAGGGCCATATCTCCTTTATATCCTGTTCCTCTAACTCCTTCAAATACAAGCTACAAAATAAAAGAAGCAACTTAATAATCACACTGTTGTCAATTTTAAAAGATAAATAAAAAAATTAGATTAGCAATTCCTAAATGTTGACACCTCCATATCTTTAAATACAATACATCTATCCAACTTAACTATTTTTTCAACAAAATGAAGAGTTATATATAAAAACCACTGAACTTTTCTTGGCTTCTTAATGAGCTCTTTACCATTCTCTACCTTTAAGAGAAGGAACAGCTGACAATGTTGTAGGAATCATATAGTCCAGGGCACATAAATTTCCCTACACCTAAAATTACCTCCCACTGTGTCAATAATTCTACACAATACAAACCTGGACTGTTGCTGATGTTTGTCCTTTGGGAACAGCTGACATTGCAGCAGGAATCATATAGACTTGGGCATATTTCCATCTGTCTCCTTGATCTCCTTGCTTGGTCCACATTGGGTTTCCAAGAGAGTTCCCTTTAAAGAATATGGTACACTGTATGTATCATTTTTTTTTGTAAAACTGCTACTGGAAGATATGATTTAACAAGGCCAACAAAAAAATATATGTTGGTTAATTAAAAGTAAAAGCATTCAAAAAGTAGACCAGTAATGGTAAAATGTGGCAACTAGGGCAGATTTTGTTTTTGAAGTAGAGGAATTCCATGTTTTAATCAAATATATATGACTGTATTAAGTTTTCAAAAACTGGACTTTCTTAAGAGACTGTAATATTCTTCTCAATTTCTAACATTTACGAGATAACTGTATTTTCTATAGAAATCTGGAGAAATCAATCATGGATTTGACAGATGACAGTCACAAATTTAGATCACATATGATGTGTCAGAAAAGCCAGTAAACATTAATCCTTTTTATAGATTGAGAAGATAAAACCTTAAAATCCATGTACAACCAAACCAAGTCAATCATAATGCAGCAGTCAAACTAAACTGTAAAAATAGCAATTAAAAATCTAAAAAAACAATCCCTGCATGCTTAAAATACTGCAGGACTGATACCTGGAAATTTACAAAGCTATCCAATGACTCTTCATATATTACCAGAAAATTTGCATTAGAATTAAAAATTTCAAATTCTATGTCAAATTTAATGTACACCTTACCATTTTTAGCATAAAGGTTTAGCTTGTAGATACTTTCTCCATACATGTGGTACCAGAACTTGACACACTTTCCATTATCCATTACATTAAGGTTAGGGCTTATAATTCTGGCTGTGTCATTAGGCCTCCTACCAGAGGCTTCAGTGAAGATGTAGTAACCTGGAAAAATAAATCAACAGGTTGATAATCATAATCATAATTGGAGTATTTTCATTGGACTACAAATAGTCAGATGACACCCAATATTTTTTAGTATTATTTCTATCAATCAAGATGATATGTGTATTTACTGATCATAAATACCTGTATTTTTTGTGGTTTTCTTTATTAGATCAAATCAATTAAAAAATAAATTTTGGACAGTGCAATCTTACACAAAGGTGTCCGAGATTTCAAAGTCATTCCCTGGCATTTTTTTTATTCTTTTTCTCAAATCTAAAACACAATTTGGTGATGATTATGCTAACAAATAAGGTCCTGATAGTCAAAAATTCCCTTAATTTAACAAATATCCTACTTACACCTGTACATGAGATGAAAAAAAACCTCACACTGCTGAAAATAAAAATATCTTTGTCTCTAAAGTGTAAAATCTCTGACTTCAACTTTATTGGCCTCACCTGATGAACCTTTAGTACTATGATCGTAAGGAGGACCAGTAGAAATTGATGCAGTTGTTCCTTTCTGTAATGACCAATTAAATTGATCTGACTGGTCTTGTGAGTACTGACAAATATTGTTGTTGTCAAAGTTACAATCTTGGTTTGTTGGAGCTAGTAGAAAAGTAAGAAAGAAGAAAAAAAATATTTTTGATCACTTCAACCTAAAAGAAATACAATTTATACCTCAACCATAAAGACATTAAATGATATCCCACCATGTTACAAACAATTTTGGGGTGCAAACATTTCTTCAAATCACCATTACATTTTGTGTAAATAATCTCATCGAACTGAAATTCAAACTTAATTAATCTCATCAAACTAAAATTCAAACTTGATCTGTATAATATTATACTCAATAAATATACAAAATTTGAAAAAAAAGGATCCTTTAATATCTTCTAAAGTTGTCATCTGGAAACTGTCAGGTGATTAATAAATAGATGGATACACTGAGTGTAACACATAATACTTTGCCACTTCATATGGCAGGGTGTTAAAATTGACTCCCAAGTTTCTACATAAACAATATTTTTTCTTCTTAACAACAGAAAATAAAAAAATCAGTCACAAGAAGAAAAGGCAGGGTATAATCTAAGTAGCCTTATTAAATACAAATTCTTAATTGTAAAATTTTTCATTTTTGTATATTTTATTTCTGAGATTTATTTTTGTTTCTGTAAATATATGTACATATTTTTTTATGATTGGTAGAACATTTTTTCTACCAAATGTGTGGGATATCTAAATATATTTCATGGTAAATTGTATTAAAAAAATATTCTTGTAAAGTAAAGCACTTAAATTAATATTGTTTTAGATTTAGTGCTAAAGAAAACCAAATAAGGATAATGCAGTAATATTCCTGACTTACGATAGTTTTTAGTGGTAGGTGGCATCATTGTTGTCGTGGTAATAGTCTGGTTACAGAACCCAGGGTAGACAACAATGTCATCAATGGCAATATCTCCTGCATAGCCTCCACCAACTTCTCCATCAAAGGTCACCTTGAAAAATTATGGAGCACATATATCATTAAATAAGAGAACGAATAAGCAAGATATAATAAGGTCTCATACGCTACATCAAAAGGCAGATATAAGAGTGTGTGCTGATATAGCCACTCCCCAATGCAAAGAGAAATAATTGATTAGGTTAAGTCTTACGGCAAATACAATGATGATGATTAAGGAAAGAGTTGGAGTTCCCTTGATTAAATGACAATCATCTGATAAAATGTCTTAGGTAGTTAACTGGACTTGGAAAAAAATAATAAAACAAAGCATATGATTTGAAAATATTTGGCAAAGCATGGTTAATTTTTTACAATAGTAGAATGAGGATAAATTTCATGAAAATCAAATTCATTATTAATCCATCATTTTTATATAATTCATAATTTGTTTTGTGGTACAGTGAAACCTGTCAACATTTTTTGGAGTTAAAAATGAGTTCAGTTTAGACAGGTGTTTTGTTTACCAGTCATAATAGTTATTTTTCATATTTATGGAATGCAAGCCAATTTAGCAAGTTTTTCAAAGGGACATAACCTAGCAACACCCAACAACCTGGTTAGCAGTCTCAATGGGAAAAGGAAGAACAATTAACATTTTTCTTTGAAATTTAAGCTATTTACACTTGGTAAGAAGTTAAATGGTTTGAAATTATCTATTCAAAAGGTACCAAGTACTTATCACTGCTACAATAATCAAAATATTTGATTTGAAGTATACAGCTGTCCACTGCTCCAATCAGATAGTAATCCAGTCTTCATGGTTGGAAGGTTACTTCCCTTTGCTCAAAAAATGAAGTCAAAGTCAGGAATATGAAAAAGGTCAATTGCTATAAAAGGATTTTAAAAGATGTTTGGTACAGATAGGATTCACTGTATAAATGTTACTGACCTGCCATATCTGTCCAGCTGTACTATTGATGTAAACCTTAGCTTGGTGCCATACGTTGCCTTGGTTACCAGTCATATTCCATACTAACAAGGTATTCTTTGGCATTTGTCTGTACAGCCTTAAAGCTCCAATGTCTAAAAATAGCAAAACAATTTTTTAAAGTACAAAATAATAAATATCATACAAGTAATTATAGAATTAGTTCAAGTTCTTCTAATTACAGACCTGAAAATCACTCAAGTTCTGACAGAAAATAGGTTAGCAGTTATCAGCTAGTCTGAAAATATGATGGAACAGAAAAATGCAATAATCAACATTTCATCAACCCATCATCATCTTGTCTGAATTGAACTCCTTTCCAAATTAATTTCAGATCATGGATGTATTCATTTGGTTGGACACCCTTTGATTGGGAAATTTCTAAATTCAGTTATTTTTTTGTGCAATAAACCCCTCTCCCTTTTTAAAATCTCTAAATCTATGCCAAGTTGAGCTTAGAAATGATCCACTGTATTTTTACTCACAACATACCTGAACCATACATGTGGTACCAGAATGAGTAACAGGATCCTGTGGTTGCTGGGTAGTACTGACTGTAGAAATAGGCACGATCTCCTTTGTTTCGTCCTGATGACTCGATAAACATGTAAAATCCTTGGTCAGTGCCAGTGGTATGGTCAGTAGCTGGTCCAGTGTTGGGTGTTAAAGTTCCTCCAGCAGATCTTAGCCAATCAAATGCATCACCTACACGTGAATTCAAGTAACCACATGTGTCAGATTCGAAATCACAATTTCCTGGTGGTGGACAGGCTCCTTTGGTGACGGCTACATCATCAATAGCAATGTCTCCTTGGTAACCATTTCCAACAACTCCTTCTAGAATCAACTGTTTAAAAAAAAACTTACATACATACATATTCACGTTTTGTCAAGGTGGTAGACCTAGGGTAAGGGACATATCTCTAGAAATCATTGATATGTTTGTATCATATTCAATTTCACCAAAGCCTCTCAAGCTTTTGTTTGAAGCAGAATAAATCAATCCAAGTTAATTAGATGCTTACTTAAGATGGATGTAAAATGCTGCATACAAACGTTCCAATGGTTTTCAGGAGTTGTGTCCATTACCCTAGGTCTACTTCCTTAAATAGCAAACCAAGTCTGGAGTCCTTTATTTCAAATAACACAATTTCCTTTCACCATTTTTATTGAGCTGAACATTTGAAGGTTTTATGATTAGTTATCCATACATTATCATTATAATTTACATTGTTGCATGTTATGGTATTTTCCGTACAATAAAATTGTTGCTAATTAGGCCAAAGTTAATTTATCAGTTTTCAGGTTGTTTTTTTTTTCATGAAAGCTTGTGAGAGAGGAAGGCATTTTTCAATTTTATTACCTTAATTAAATTATTGATTAGCATGCCTTAAAAATTGTTCATAGCCGGAAATAAAAAATGAGAAAGTAGCTATTTTGTGGGAAATTGATTGATATGGTAATATAAAGGGTAATAAGGCAATTCCACAAGAGATGAGGAATGTCCTGGGAACCAAGGAATTAACTTAGAATGGCCTAAATATTCCTTATCACATTAATGTTCATCAAAACAAAAAAAAAAGCTTGTGAATGTGTTGATAAGCTGCAGTTGTAAAATCATTTAGGTATGGATATATGGATATATCCATTTCATAGACTAAATATTATTTCTGTAATATCAGAAATTAATGACAGTGTTCAAGGATTTTTTCAGAAATTGAGATTTCCTCGGAAAAAATCCATATAAAATCATCTTTCCCACAGTCAATGACTGCTTTCCTAACTTAACTTATCCTTACAGCATATGAAGTTTTCAACTTGCCACGGGAAAGTGTAACTAAGTACCTAACTTTCCCTGACCCAAATTTCACTTGCCCCGGGTAACGGGAAATAGGAATCATAGAACACTGTAATGTGATGCTTTATTGATGTAAAAAATGCAAATAATATACACAATAATCAAAACTTTTAACATCATTTTTTCTAAGAAAAAAAAAATAAAAAAAATAAAATGTCGAGAATTAAATTTGCATTTCCACCTTACATTCGTAATAAATAATACATGCAGTATTTCTGAATAATACACTGATAGTGTTCAAATTTTCACCTGAAACTGTTGTTGGGTATTAAGATTCACACTGTTGTAGTACCAAAGGTTTGGCTGGTTTCCAATCATACTCCATACTAATATGTCTGCATTTCCCTGCTGACGTAGGTAAACATTAAGACGTCCAACATTGTCCCCATGCATGTGATACCAGAATGTGAAACAGGACTTTCCCGTTCTGTCATTACCAAACATTGGACTTACAAGTTTGGCATTGTCACCTTGTTTTCGTGGTGCTGAGGATTCCGTGTAAATGTAATACCCTGTAACACAACATTCAATGGAACTTTTATGGGTATGCAATGTAATGTTCATGGAGATTACCCCAATTTGTTTTTTAAGATATCAGGCAGGAGTTTAGCAAAACAGAAAATATGAAGGCCAAAAAAAAACTCATCTTATTAAAGTTGCATACCAAATATGAAACAATTCTAATCAATTAACAAAAGAAAATGTAAACACAATTCTATATTCAACAATATTTCTATCAAAGAAGGAAGGACAACAGCCAATAACGTTAAATACAGACCAAATATATACAGGATATACCTTAAGTTGGTTTGTTTTTCAAAAAATAAAGTCAAAATTTCTATCTGTATGCACTGGTTTTTAGACATTGCCTTAAAAATATTGAAAACACAATGTTCTTCATACTTATCTGAGACACTTTTAGAGTGAAGATAGATTGCAGACTTATTCCTGAACATCAGGTTCAAGCACTTAGTCTAGAAATTTTACATTTAGGCATGTTGATTTTGTTTTATCCATTTATAACATACTAACCTGATGTTTCTTTATAAAACTCTATCTAAACTCTTGTAGAAAAAATCATCAATATATACCTCCTTTCAAAGCAGAGGGCATAAAAATATTAGTATTAACTTAGTAATTTTACTAATTTCTGTCTAAAAGATAATAATAAAATCTACCGCTCTCGCTTTCTGTGCTGTGATCATACTGGGGACCAGTTCCAGTTGAGGAGGTACCATTTTTATCTCTTGACCAATCAAATTTGTCTGTATTAGTCTCCTGAGTCCAGTCACAGAAATCAGCTTCAAAGTCACATACTCCTGAAATAGGCAAAACCAAACAATATTACAAGATTTGCATGATGTATCCTACGAGTATTACTCATAGAAGATAAATGTATTGAAATGGTTTTCACTTTAACGGAACAAAAACTTATTTACAGAGTTTTAATCAAATCAATGTCCCTAGAGCCTTTGGGTGAGCATAAATACCTATTGCAATGGGAACCTGGTTTTGGTCTCATAAAAAAATCATATTAAAAATTTCCTAAAATCTTTCCTCAACTAAAATTTTAACCAATCAGCTTTCTTGAAATTTTATGTTTGATGAAAAACTCAAGGAAAAGAGAAAATCTCCATTTGAGATTTTTCAATACAACTATTACCTCAAATCTTTTCTAAATTGAAACATGCTTGAAATTTTAAATTTGAGGAAATTCAAGGTTTCCAGAAAAATCTCATTTTTAGTTCAACTTCCTTGAGTCCTGTTGAGCTAATAATGAAAAATGAGGGGTGTTATTCATTGAAAGACGTACTTGTAGGTGGACAGTGTCCTTGTACCAATGATATATCATCCAGGGCTATATCTCCTTGCCAGCTTGTTCCTACTACACCTTCAAATGAAATCTACAATGATAAAATGATGATCAAGAACAGGACTAGAATTTCCTTGTTATGTGACACTTTTTAAGGAGGTAGACCTAGGGTAAGGGACATAACTCTTGAAATCAGTGATATGTTTGTATCAATTTCACCAAAGCCTATCAAGCTTTCATTTGAAACAGAATGAAACAAGTCCAAGTTACTTTGATGCTTACATGAGATTGACGTAAAATGCTGAATACAATCATTCCAATGACTCATAAGAGTTGTGTCCCTTACCCTAGGTCTACTTCCTTAAAGTAAAATTTAGACCATAGATAGTTGTATTTGACAGTTGCTTATGTCTTTATTAATGAACTGAGTGCTTTTCTCTGCCAAATGATAGGCCAGAGCCTGAGATATGAGCCCGAGATATAAGTCTCTTATAAAAAAAAAAAAAAACCAGGCTATGTTTCAAACTATCATTGGTCAATTCTTGCCAGGAAAAAGGAATGGATTAGCATAATTTTCAAACACTAGGGCAATGGGATGCATTCCAATGGAAAATGCAATAAGGCCTTTTTTTAATAAATTGGTTTCCAGATCCACCGATCTGATTTTTGTCAGAAGTGGAATAAAAATAAAATTTCAAAATTGCATTATTTTTTTTGCCCCCAACCATATTTTTCCTTGTATAAATAAAAAAAGTCCAATGTGTTCTGAAAATCCCTTGTCAGTCAATAAAATGCTTGTGTTAAACAGATTTTGATGGAAGTAGGAGGACTTCATTTATCATTTATCTTCACACACACGCACACACACATATATATATTATATGTTATTCCAGCCTTAGACAGGGTATATAATGTCACACTCATGGCTTATGATTTATATTCCATGAGCCTAAGGAACATCATAAGCAGTGAATGTGACAATATATACCCTGTCCAAGTCCAGAATAACTATTATGTTGTAGTAAACATCTTCATGTTTGATAAAGAATCTGGAAATAAAATTAAGTTTTTATTCATACATTGAACTAAGTCTCCCTGACACCTTCCTTATTTATCTTTTTTTTCATTACATTTTTTGTTGTATTTTTTATGTGAATTTCTTCCAAAATGAAAAGAAAAAAGTTTTTTTTTTCCTAAAGTAATTGACACAGAAGTACATGTTTCATTGATTCTCCCTAATGATATCCCATGTGAGGCCTCTACATTCCAGAACACAATCCAATGAACCTGACATTTACATTCTGCATACTTATGTTTTATAAGTGACATACAGAGGGGAATCTGTGGACAAAGAACAAAACCAGGAATATAGAAATGAAGGGTCAAAGGACAATCATTATATTTTAACAATATAAGTACACACAGAAATGAGTGGCATCAACCCCTTTTACATAATAAAATGTGTATTAATACATTTGATGTTAAATATTCTAACAAAATAATGTAGATGTGTCACATTATTTTTTTTCTTTCTGTCATGAAACATTTTGGACATATATAGCACTCTGTAAACCAACTATTAAAAAAGTGAATGGGTTTTTTTACCTCCCCCTACTTAAAATTTGCAGAGCTGCTGTCCATGAAGCAACTCATCAAAAATTAAAAATGACTTACTTTGTATGGATACAATGAAGTTATTGTTCTGGTTGCCTGTTTCCACACATTGCCTTGTGTCTTAGAATTGGACCAGATCATTGTCCTATTTCCTCCAGTTGTTTCAGAATAAACGTTCAATGTTTCAACGTGAGCCCCAAACATGTGGTACCAGAAGGTTAAACACACACCATTGGCTGCTGGTTGGAGGATGCCAGTTGATAAAACAGCTTTGTCACCAGCATGCCTAGGAGCTGAAGTCTCAATGTATACATAGTAACCTAAAATGTCAAGCAAATCAAGTTCATTGTACATTTAGCACTATTAGAACAGATTTGTTCAAATGCTGTAGTTTACCTCTTTTGTTTCAACCAAAAATTATGCATGAAATAAGCACCTTGGGATGTTTCTCAAAAAGCAGAGGGTGCTTACCCTACCAGAGCACTCAGTCCATACTAAAGTTTATAATATGATCTGGGTTGCTCATTTTTCTATTGTTTCTGTGCAAGTTATTTAGTCAATTTGTGTTAAATTGTTTTGTCTCCTTTCTTGATGTAGTCTTTAATACAAACGTTTCAATGATTTGCAAGAGTTGTGTCCCTTACCCTAGGTCTAACTCCTTAAAGCAGACAAGAAATCAACAAAACCTTCAGACAATCCACTATATACTAGAAATACTGTCAGCAAGCTCACAAGGAGAATATCTCCTGCTTCCAATGCAGTTGAATGTATAACACATAAGTACAACTTTTTCCCTTTGCAGCCCCCTGATAGTAACATGTACATTTACATATGATGCCAAACCTACCTATAATGTTTCATCAAAGTCCCTTCAATGGTTGAGGAGGAGTTGGGCTTATGATGATTTAACATGAAAAGCTTTCAAGTTTGATTATCTCCCTTTGGAGTCACCCAACAGAGAATATATTCCTTCATGGAAATCAATATAGGATGCTCAACCTTCCTATTATGTATCATCAAAATACCTTGACTAGTTTAGGAGGAGTTGTACTTAAAAGGTTTTAACGTGTTAAACCCTTAATTTTGATTATATCCCTTTTGTGTCCCTGACAGTAACTACATTCCTTCACGAACATGGACATATGATGCCCAACATTTCTATACAGATTAATCAAAATCCAAAGAGAGGAATTGCACATAACATGTCTGTAAGATAAGTAAGATATTCTGGTCTTCATTAAAATTACCGTGTCCAGTAGTGTGATCCCTATCTGGTCCTGTTCCACGTGTTGGTGAAGCCATGTTTGTCCTTGTCCAATCAAAGGTGTCTCTTGTGCTTTGGACATATCCACAGAAATCGTTTTCAAAGGTACAGTTCAGAACTTAAAGGAAAAAAATTGTATTTAATAACAGAAAACATATCATTTATCAATTAAAAAATAAAGTCTGAGCTGATAGCCCTTTTAAAATATATACGATCAAGACTCTGTAATTATCGTACTGTTCTGTGAAAGTAATTTCGTTATATGAGAACTGAGAACTTCTTTTCAGGAAAATAATTTTTTACCTACATAATGATAAAACAGCTTGATGTGTTCAACTGTGAAAGTACTACTATTCATGGGGTAAAAATTTTCATGGTTTTCATGGATAGGCTCACCCATGAAATTTGGTTCCCATCGAAAAGGAGATTCCCATTGAAGTGTATACAGAAAACCTCAAAACCATGAATTCAAGAATACATGAACTTGTGTTCCTTTCCTAATCCCCGAAAAATGGTATCCATGAATTAAAGTACTTTCACAGTAATGTATTAACTCAAATGTTGAACATATTAATCAGAAACAAATTTCCACTGTTATTTAAAAGCACTCTCTTTCAATTGACAGTAACAGGTTAAAGGATCTTGTTATTCCTTCTACTGGTTACAGGTAGAATAATCTTACTACTTTCAGTATCACTTTCTTTTAATTTGCTAAAACCGATTAAATGATCTCACTACTTTCAGTATCACTTTCTTTTAATTTGCTAAAACCGATTAAATGATCTCACTACTTTCAGTATCACTTTCTTTTAATTTGCTAAAACCGATTAAATGATCTCACTACTTTCAGTATCACTTTCTTTTAATTTGCTAAAACCGATTAATGATCAAACTTAATAGTATTGACATCAATTTATTTCAACTTGCTATAACAGACTAAATGATCTTACTGTTATTCTGGTAAATTTGTGTTGGGTCACAGTTCACAAAGTTTACATCATCAATGGCTATGTCAGAGTTCGGGATCTTTGAGAATGAGAATCCTTTGTTCGGGAATGCACGGAATCTCAGCTACAATTCAAGAAAAATTCTTGGTTCATTGTCAAATTTAGGCTAGTGGTAAATTTCTGGGTTTTCAGACCATTTTTTATTCATACAAACAAGCAGCTAAAAGTACCCCACTTAATCATTTCATCAAACTTGGAAAGGACAGACACAGTGTAAGTCATCATAAAAAAAACAATAAGTATTCCCTCCAATAGAAACTGAGAAATTTGTTCATAAATTTCTATAATATGTCACCTAAAAAATTACCTGAGTCATATAGTAAACATGTACTAGATCAATGTGCCTGAGAGGTAGACTGTTTCTCTATGCATCATTAATTTAATGGTAAAAAGCACTCATGGGTTATGAAATTTTCATATTCATATTTTTCTAAAAGAAGACAATCTTTTCACAGCTTTTCAAGAGCTCTGGCAATAGGATATAAGTCATGAAGACAAATTCAGCCAAGTTGTCTGTCAATGACCTCAGAGAATCAACATATTTTGAACTTTGAAGAAGCAGGTATGAGGTACAAGGAATTAAAGGGAAGCAGAAATGGCCAAATCAAAAGTAAGTATAGAACAAAATAAAGAATCTTTAAGGTAAAATATGGATTTGTACATGCAGGATTCTGCCAATTTGCAGAAGAATCAAATCCCAGAATAAAAAGTTCAGTATTAAAACAACAGGCAGGCAAATGCATTATCTTTTACAATGGTTGACACAAGTGTAACTAACTCTACCTTATAGCCTGGCTTAAGTTGACCAATGTCTGCAGATGCATTATGCCAGCCGTAACCTTGACTACCAGTCATGTACCAGATAAGTGATGTGTCAGAGCTTTTCTGTGAGTTGACAACTTCTAGTTGCAAGTTTCCTGGATGAAGAAAACACAAAATATAAAGATCAGTAATCGTAAAATTGCTTTAAGACAATATTTCAGAGAAAATTATAATTAAAGCACTCTACTGATTCTAGAACGAAATCTCTTTATCATTTAGTAACAAAATAATTTACCAGGCATTATATTTAGTTCATTGCTATACATTTCCACAGCATTTCCTGTTGTACCAGGTCAAGCTAGAAAATACTGTGAAGTCCATCTAAGCCAAAACCTTTTAGGGACTGAAGGTTTTGTTTATTTTTTACTGGTTCAAAATGTATTGAAATTGATATCAAGGGATTTCAGAGAGAATCAGGTTTAAAGAAGGAATCAAACTGATTCAGGGTTCTGTTTAGACTGATTTCAGTGTAATATTTGAAATAAAAATTACCTGCATAAGTTCCATTCATGTGGTACCAGAATGTTACACGACAGCTGGCAGCCGTTGCTTGGAAAACTGGAGAGTCAAGGATTGCACGACTAAAGAAATTTCCACTTGCACCTTCTACCAACATGTAATGACCTTCAAGAAAAGATTCAGAGAGGTCATAATATTGCTTAAAAATGTACACACATAGCCTAATGAGAATGATTTATCAACACATACATGTATAATGTACATGTATACCAATTAACCTGACAAAAGCAAAACACTAAAATATGTAAATATTTGACTTGTTCAAGATAGAAAATGTTCTGAAATTTTCAAAACAACAATATATCAATATAAACTGAATTAAAGTGTGGAGTTTTTGATATATTGCTATTTTATAGCTTTGTAAATATATAATAAAAACAGAATTATTACCCTGTCCAGAATTGATAGTATGATCTGTTCTAGGTCCGCCCGTTCCTGGAGAGGATCCTTGGAAACTGTGCCAGTTATATCGTCCAGTACTGCCATCTTTCCAACCACACTGGCCTTTCTCAAAGTTACAAGCTCCTACAAACATAAAATAATCCTTTAATAACTTTTCTTGACACCATGCATTGTACTATGGAACAAACATTGAATATATTTGGCTACAGTGAGTATGTCTCAAAAGGTAGATGTAAAACTATCCGAGTCTCACTGTGAGACTTCCAGAAGGGAAGTGAATCTACTGCCTGCTGGGTTATGGCATAAATCTCCAGGTGTCAGTTTCACAAAAAGTCATAAGTGTAAAATTGATCGTAAGAAATGACGTCATAAAATAAAATAGCATTGTGACGTCATGATTTACGATTAATTTCACACTTACTACTTTTTGTGAAACCGACGCCTGGAGAAAAAATTCCAATACATGTACACGAACAATTTGTCATTTATGTTTTAGTTTTGCTTCTTTTGTTCGTTGTTCCATTTTTTTTTGCCAGACATAATTCAAAACATGAAGCAATTAGACCTACAAATTCTTGTTACTAAAAAGACAAAACTTTTTAAAATTCTGATAATGGAAATTACATGGCCAGCATTCCCACTGATACTTGAAGTAAATCAAATAAGCTAATTTGACCTTTTCCAGAGAGATCTGATTACATCAAAGATGGTTAAATATAAATAACTAATTTAAGATGCAAGTTTCAATTTTTGGCAGTAATAAAACAATGCCATAATTATGAGAACATCCCTTTGCATGTGCTAAATTTTGACCTCACCACAGTTGGCTTCATCTGATCTATCAGCACACTGGTACAGGAAGTCACACACTTGGAAGCTGGGTATACATTTCCCATCACTTACACACACAGTATTGTTGGCTCCACATGGGTTTGGAGTGGTTACTGGTCCTGGGGTACCAGTTGGCAAGGTACTTGCTGAAATTATATTCAGAATATGATTACATCATACTGATTTTCATGGTTATAATGGTTCTATCGAGCTAAGAATTAAAATTCAACAATACGTAAAATTTCCACTAAACACACAGAGGGTAAACTCCAAATCCCCAAAATGCAGCCCTTAACAAACTAATGACAACCATTACAAATTAATTGAATATTGATTCCTAGCTAATATTGAAAGATTCTTAGCAGATTAATATTTAACAAAAACTTACATGTAACAGAAACACATCCATCAGAGAATGAAACATCATCGATAGCAATGTCACCAGTGTACGTTCTGCCTACAACCCCCTCTATAACAACCTAAAAAGAAAGTATACACATCAATAACAGTTTTCTTGTGTTGAGTCCATATGTGCCACTTTTATTGATATGGGATAGCCCCAAAACCACGTCAAAAAAGTATCTGAATTTGATCTACCTATCAAGGCATTGTAATGATTCCAGTAAAAGAAGTAACATATGTGATATCTGAGCAAAATATAAGTTGTCACACTTTCTTTTCCCCCTTCTGCAAACTAAGTCTGTCTACCTGTTCATTTACATATCTCCTCATAGTTTCTTGATGAAATAGAGACTATACTATAGAGAATATCTTCTACAGTGAATCCTACTCTTTCCTGTACATTTGAGGGTAAAATTTGGAAAAATTCAATTTTTTGCTAGAGTCTATAGGTGTCCTCTTGATGTAAATAGGTCTTTGCTTGAGGTTAAAGGGTGCCTCCTTGTTGAATCTAATATTTACTAGAGGCCAGAGGCTTTGATATTTACTAGAGGCTAGAGGGTACCATTTATAGAGGCTAGAGGGTACCATTTAGATGACTCCCATCCCTAGCAGAAGGTTAAAGGGACCTTTCTAATGAATTTAACTACTGGGTGGTTTTATTTCATTGACAATTTCGAATAACTTTGCTTCACCAAACAGAAAAAATTGCAACCTATGTTTTTAATATGTTTAGGACTAACAAATTAATACATGAAAAACAAGAAAATAACAATCAAATGGTAATTATAAAGGATTTAATGTATGTAAAAGTATCTTTCCCAAATAATTTTAGAAAATATTAGTTTCTAAGGGCTTTATAAACACAAAAACATATTTGCAGATCAGTCTAAAACATGTCTTCCCATATCTTGTAAATCATATGAAGTTACTTGTTGCACTTTTTCCTGCAATGTTACAGTCGAACCTCGATATGTTGAACTCGGATTAGTCGAAATCTCAGATAACTCGAACTTCTTACAAAGTCTCAACAAAACTCCCCTTACTCCAACACAATTTTACCTCGGATGAATCGAAACCTCGCATAACTCGAGGCAATCAATCAGTCCCATCGATAGGACTTCGAGGTTAATTAACCCTGATGTCTCGAAGTCAACTAATTAGTCAGAAAAAGGATTGTTTTATTAAAAACCATGATCGAAGTGTGTTTTAACAACAATTAGTGTGGGTATTAGAATTAATTTGTTGACACTCTTTATGGTTTGATTTGTTTATTTAATTAATTTAAAATTGCGTGTGTTGTTAAAAGAAACGAATTTTATTAATAACACATCGGAATTTACACTAACAGGGATATCAGATATTTTGAATTTTTTTTAAAAATACAGATGAGTTGTAAGGGTATCTGACTATTTAATGAAACATCAAATAGACGATAGTAAAAGTATTTCAATGACTACATTCGTTTCACTAGTGAATCTGAATTTTTATAGTAATATTGTAGAGCACATGGTTTGAAGATACTCCTGATTGTGAATCAAACAAAGCAGATGTTATGAACTATGACGCTTTTGATATAGAAAAAAGTAAAAAGGAAATTTCATGCTCACTGCCATTCAGTATTTTAAACATGATATACATACAAAAAAATATCTTCCGATATGAAATGTATGACATTACAGATACTGTGTAAAGTGAAGCACATGTACATGTACAAGCATAACAAATGATGTAAATACAGAAACAATCATGGACCAAGCTACTAGTATTTCCGGTTCATTCTCGACCTCGGATTACTCAAACCTCGGATAACTCGAACATTTTTGCATGGTCCTTACGACTTCAACTTAACGAGGTTCGACAGTATATCTTTATATCTTTTTTTTTTTTCACCAACATGTGTCCATAAATCATTACAGTTATACAAATTTTAAGGCATAATGCGATTATTTGACTTACTTGGAAAGAATTGGCTTGCAAAATTTGGATGTCTGCTCTCTCAAAGAAGTCACCGATATTTCCTGACTTTGACCATACCAATTTGAGAGGACCACCAATAGAGGTACGTGTGTACACATTCAAGCTTCCGATTCCGTTACCAAACATGTGATAGTACATTCGGAACTAAAAGAAATTGAATCATGTCATAAGTTGAATAGAAACAATGAAATTACGTGAAAATCTGAGAACAGCACTTAAAAACAGTTCCTCAATCCAAATAATGATAAACAGCTGTGCTAAATCACACGAAATGTTAAATGTTTAAAGACTTGGAAATGAAATTCAATAATTAAAAAAAAAAAAAAAACTTTTCTCTAGGTTGACAAACAAGTATATAAAAATTCTATTTAAATAAGTCAAAGCATCATCAAGTTATTATGACAGATAGACAATAGTATGCCACAATGTCAAAAGAATGGCTTATTAAAACTCCACTGAAGTACTCTGGTTACATTGCTTTCTACATTTATTTCCACTTTAATCATACTAAGAAGCAAAGAGTTGAAATCACTTCATACTTTTTAGCTTTCACAATGCATTTGATTCCATTGTGTAACTTCACAAAAAATTCCATTACATCATTATTTCTTAGTGTAATTCTGGTACTCCATAATGTATTGGAGGTCTGGCCTTACAATGTAGTACAAAGGTCTGGATCATACCTTAAGTTCACGTGCAATTCAATTTTATTTTTTAGTGAGATCTTCCTAACAGAATAAACCTAATATAACAAATGTTCTTAAAGGATTTTTCATTATAAAATAATTTTTAAGAAATGTTCCATTGGAACTTCTGTTATAAGAAACAAATATAGATTGACGCATAGTTCCATTTCCAGTTGACCTTTAACCTTATAAGATGCTATCACTTACAGTACAAACACTACTTCCTCCTTTTCTAGCCATTGTAGAACTGACCAATCTGGCCTTGTCTCCTTGTTTTCTTGGTCTTGATGACTCAATATACATGTAGTAACCTTTAAAAACAAAAAAAAATTATTAAACCTCAATTAAGTAAAATTTTAGTTTGTAATGTCATCAATAAAACAGTTTTTTGCAACTGGTAATTACATTTAAGGTTCTTTCAAGTTCAGAGTACATAAAAAGTTGCATACAAGGAAATGCTAAATATACTTCCACTACCATGGTACAAAAAGTTTATGTTAGACAGCAACAAAAATCTTTGACAATGTATGCCCCATGATCAGATGGCCCAATTATACAAATCTGAAATAGATCTGTCCAATGGCAGCTATGATTTTTGTGATGAAAGTTTTCTTTATCTTTCAATTAAGTGATAAAAAACAAAATCCCATAGAATAGGAATCAAGGTCAACATGGAGTTTATCATACAAGTCTACTACATACCATTAGAAGTTCCTCTGGTGTGGTCTCTAGATGGACCTGTTCCAGCACTGGCTGTATGATCAGTTGCTCTTATCCAATCAAAAGTGTCAGAATTATCTTGGCTCCATCCACAAATACTGGTTTCAAAGGAGCATCGTCCAGGGAAATTATCTGAAATTGGCAAAGAGCTAAATGTATAGAAATCATTCAGTTTTAATATGAATCCATTCTATTTAATATAAAATATATATAATTTTCAATGAGATTACACTCCTTACTTACTTGCAAGATAAATCTTTTTCTTGAAGTTTTTAAAAATTTAAATTTACCCAGACCCAAACCCTTTTATTTCCCCACAATACTTGACAAATTGCTAAACTCTTTCTTGTGATATGTGAGATACACTTCCAGACAGTAGGGTTTGGGGGAGAACAAATTAATTTTCCTTCCAGAAGTGTATATTGAGCATGCTCATGGACTATCCCACAGTTCTCACAAAAAGGTCTATAACATACTGCAGTTGACTTCATCACTATTGTCCCCACAGTCATCAGTAAAGTCACACACAGTATTCTTAGCCACACATGCTCCACGTGTACATCTGAACTGACTCGTTGGGCGGCAGGACTGCTGTACAGCAGGGAAGTTACAATTCACCATCTGAATGTCATCAAGGGCAATGTCTCCCTGTACACTGTAAGTTCTGGTAGCACGGAAAGCCATCTATGAAAAAGTTAATGTCACTTATAAATGTTATAAATTACCAGGTAGCCAAAGTTGTGAATTTGAAAAAAAAATTAAAATTTTCAAATTAGGAGAACAGTTTCAGTTTTGGAGTATTAAATCAGGCCTTTGCAGGGTTTATTTCAACATTTTACATTTGTTAAATTTTTTTTTCACATTATTCAAACCAATTGAACACACACATCCAAGTCAACAATAAATGACATGACCTCTACTAGCTTCCACAAAAAAGTATCTTCAGTTACATGATGTCTCATTTTACACCCACAACATGGGGGGTTATTTGGGAATGCACAATATAATATAACGAGAACAGGTATGCTGCATATGTTAAAGAAACAATAACCCCACCGGCATAAAAATATCATTCTCAAGGCCACTCATTGGTCTTCAATGAAACAATGAGGAAACTCTCATACCACAGGGCAGGCTGCAGACAGCCCAAAAAAACACAAAAATGCAGCGGGGTTAAAACACTTTGTCATGATCTCAACCTCCCTTTAAAATTTAGCCACTGTGGAAAAAATGTTACACAATTAAGCACCCCTAAAAATCAGTTCAAAAAAGGTCCAGTCCCTTGTTACAAGGGAAATAAAGAAACTGAATGTAAATACAAATATACATGAACTAAGGACTACTAACAGTTAACTGACATGCCAGCTCCAAACCAGTATAAACCTACAAAAAAGTTATGTCCTCATCGTATGAAAAATCCATCCCTGTTGTTTCCATGCAGGGCTGAGAATCACAGTACATCATAACTCATACTTACAATGAGTTGTTGTCACTACCCTACACAGAAGTTGATTTTAGACAAAGACAAAATTTCCATACAATTCACAACCTATCATATGCCCTACATGTTGGACTTTGGTTTAAGAAAATGGAAATCCTTTAAATGAGGCTCCACAGGCAGGTGAATAACAAATAGTGATAGTCACTTACACTGAATGGCTCCGCAACTCTGCCGATGTCAACTGTTGCTTTGATCCATTTGTTTCCTTGGTTACCAGATTTTCTCCAGATTTCTGTGTTTCTGTTTCCAACATTGATTAATACTCTTAATGTTCCAATTCCTGACAGAAAAATCAAAATAATATATTATCTAGAACCTGAACCAATACATGCAACTATGATTGTTATCAGTCATCGATCAAGGATCAGTTTCAAACCTGTTGTTGATTTGTCAAATAGTTGCCAGGATTGGTTCAGGGGCTGCACTTACTATAAGACAATGAAGGGTGATTAAGATGAAGCAGGTTTTTTCCCAAAGGATTGCTTGAAATGTAAATTTTAAAAGGAATAGTCCTAAACTGCTTTATTCATAAGTACAAGTTAAATGGAAAAAAATATTACCTGATCTAAATATGTAACAAAATATCACTAACATGGTCTAGTATTACATAATGTTACTGCTCTAAACCTGATACAACCATAAATACACATTAAATTAAACAGCTTTTACCTCATAGCTCTTATCTGATCTACCCAAAAATAATTTTTAAATGGAAAAACCCATACATGATCTGCCTCTGAATACATTTTAAAGAGATTGTCCATATCTGATCTATCCCTAAATAACTTTTTAATGGAATATCCCTTACCTGATCCATACATATGATACCAGAACGAGATTTGACAGGTAGAGCTGCATTGCTGAAGTAAAGGTCCATCAATTTCAGCTTGGCTATTTAGTGTTCCCTGACTAGCATCAACATAGATGTAATGACCTAGTGGAATAATCAAAATTTTTACAAGTCATTTATCTTATTAGAACACTAGTGGTCAACAGTGTTCATCAGACCAAAATCAGACACCACAAAACAGAACCCCTTTAGTGTTATTTTCTTTATGTAAATTTTGGTGTAAACAGGTTTAAAATGCATTTTATCAATGACAAAAATAAAACATTTTCAGTAGTTTAGTTTGGATCAGTTTTCATTTTTTCAATTTTTTTCAGGGTTAGGTTTAGACAGATTTCACAGCATTGAATTTATAATACTGTACTCATTAACATTAAATAAAATATTTTATTATACAGATAACAATGATTTATTGCATCTTCCCTAAAATATTTCGATAATTCACTGTGAAACAAATTCAATAATTTCCCTCTCAGATGTTCTCCAGCCAAAACATCATAATCATTATGTCAGATGGACAGACAGACAGATGAAAAGTGTGTAAAGACTTACCCCCAGAGTTTCCAACAGTGTGGTCAAATCTTGGGCCAGTATTAGCAGTAGCAGTTTGGTTACCTCCCCTTGACCATGTAAAGGCTCCTCCTCCAACAGAGGTCCAGGAGCAGAAATCAGTTTCAAAAGAACAAGCTCCTACAATGCAAAGCACTTGACTTGTACATACAGTTCCTGAACTTATAAATGTTTGTATGAGACATGATTTTCACCAGAAACAACACGAAAATGTAAACAGACAAAAATTTAAAAAAAAATATTATGTATCAATATATAGGGGAAGAAAAGCATCCCTGATGCACTTATCGGATTGTCGACCTATATACTGCTGACTGATATTTAGCAGACGAATAACAATTGCTGATGTTGTAATTAGTCATGCGACTATAAAAAACCACTAGTCATTGGTCTGTATATTGACAACCAAAGTCATAAGACTGTAAAAAGCCACTAGTCACTGGTTTGTATATTGACAACCAAAGTTATGTGACTGTAAAAAGCCTCTAGTCACTGGTCTGTATATTGATAACCAATTGGTAAATGATCAATGTCCAAATATGGAAACTGAAAGCATCTATACAGCTGAATTTAAGTAATACAACATACAGTTTTTATTCTAAACTATTTAAAACAAACTTTATATCATTTGCAATCAGGCTAAAATTAAAGTTTCTGTTTATTTATAAAGTATGTATGCCCTTGAAAGAGGGGAACATATTTTGTAAATAGCATAAAATCACATGATCCCAACCTTCATATTATAAAGGAAATTCTGCTTTACAAAAAAAATATCATAGAACCTTACCACATCTGCTTTCATCCTGGACATTTGGACAGTCATGTTTGAAGTCACAGACTTTGTTCATAGGAATTGTAGTTCCTCGTCCATCTTGGCAATTAAATGTGTTGCTCGAAGTGTTTACTACAGAAAAAAGTAAACAAAAATTTTCTCTAGCTACCAGCAGCAGTGATTTAAACCATCTCTCAACTCATTGTGTAAATACTGGAAATCTCAGGTGAGGTTTTCGTTCTCAGCATATGATTGGTTTGCTTCTAATGTAATGTCATCAAAACATGACATTTTGCTTCATGAACTTATGTCCAGAGGTTGGGAGATTTTTAACTTCAATTTCAAATCTTTCTGCATTTAGAAATTAGAGAAAGAGCATCTCACATTAAATTTCTCCAGTATGGATAGTTACAGTATTTTAAAAACTTGTTAACCTCTTGCTGAAAATACCATGATTTAACTACATTCACACCTGTCTGAACCAAACCAGTTTTTCACATTTGGATTGGTTTAGTTTAGACAATTGTTCAGTTTACAGAGGTTCAGAATATGTTTTAACTGGTATACAAGGACATAAAAAAGTATCTGATTTAGAAAGATTTTCAGATTATTCCGAGTTAAGTATACACAGATTATACTGTTTATTGTACTTTGATAGTAGAAATCAGATAATCCATTCCTAATTACAATGTAAAAACCTATTGATTAAAAAAAATAATGGTAATATTCATAATTGCAATTTTGATACTGTAAAAGTATAAATTTTTGGGATTTTTTAAAAATTGCTACATCAGGAATAATTTCCGAGTTTACAGCAGAGTGAACTTTTATTACCTGTACTACACGCAAATGGACTCAACTGGAAGTCATCAACTGCAATATCACCTGTGTAACTACTTCCTGTCCTTCCCTCAACCAAAATCTGTAGAGAAATACAAATTATAATAAAGAGCTTTGGCAAGTGTAGCATAATACGACAGCGGTAGTCAAATCCTGAACAGTTGGATAAGTGTGGACACAATATTAGTTTTTGACACACTTAAGTACAAGGACTTACAATCTATTATGGATATATCAAATGGTTTGGACCTTATATTGCACAAAATTTTAAATTAAATTATAAATTTCAAAATCAGACCAAATATACAAAAAGTAGATTTCTTCAGGTGTGACCCCTTCGACCCCATATAACTAGTAATTAGTAAGAGATATCTGAAATCAGATAGAAAAACGCAGGCTGGGTATTTTTAAAAGGAATCCAATTAAAAGAAAATTTGAAATCGCAACAAAAACAAAAAAGTCAATTTTTTTGGGTGTGGCCCCTTTGACCCCTCATAACTCAAAAACCCTGAGAAATATCTGAAATCTGATTGAAAAATGCAGACACCATAAACAAGGTAAACCATTACATTTTTAATAACTCACAGTGAAGTCAGAATAAGCCCCATTGATGGGGACAATAGCCTGTTTCCAACCGGTTCCTTGTGAACCGTTAATTGACTTGAGGGCCTGTATACTATTGTTTACTGACATCTTCATGGAAACTGTGAGTGAACCAACAGTAGCACCATTCATATTGTACCAGTATTTGAAACAGTAAGTGTTGGCATTTGCTATATTTTGAGACTGAAGAACAGCATTGTCACCTGGTCGTCTGGGTGCACTTGATTCAATGTACATGTAATAACCTGAAGATATAAGATGAAATCTTAAGTTAAGAAATTTACTTTAATTATCTATCTTTATGTTGTTCCAAAAATACATAGAAGGAAATGGGGGGAGACACTTTTTTGCAAGGGACTCAAATGATAGAAGAAAATTTAATCTTAATCTCCTGTTAAGAGTTTGGACAACTGTCAATGTATAAATCCTGGATTAAGGCCATAAATGTGAATATAGTCAGATTTGAAACATTTTACTGACCAGATCCTGTTGAATGGTCACTTGTAGGTCCTGTTCTAGCAGATGGAGTTCTCCCTCTTGCTCTAATCCAATCAAATTTATCATCTTGTCTTTGTGTCCAGCCACAGGTATCTTTCTCAAAGTCACAGGTGCCAGCACCAGCACACTGCCCATCTGTCAATTTTATATCATCAATAGCAATGTCTCCTTGGTAACCATTTCCTCTAATTCCTTCAAACACAATCTTAATGAAAAATGAAATAAATTTTCTTAACATAATGTTGAAGAAAACAAAATCTGAAGTTTCACAACTTATTTTCATAAAATATTTGAAAAAAAAAGAAAAAAGAAAAGAAAAAACTGAAAAAAGCATATGTATGCAATCCTCAATACAACTGTAATGAGTTATTGAGAAATTCTATGAAAAATGACAGTACATTCCCATTTTGATTTGTTAACTGACCATGCTTCATATCCATGATATCTTATCACATTCTTTTATTCAAAGAAAATTGTGAAAACATGAAAACTTTATGGGAAAAAAGATTGATTAATAAATGAACACACATTGTAGGTTGAGTTAACTGTCTATAACTTGAGTCTCTCATTTGTTTATTCTAGCCTATCACATTCAACTCAGAATCTGAAACATTTTTTCTAACCAAAATTCTAAGACATACTTGATATGGTGTCTGTGAGGTAATAGACATCTGAGCAATCTGCCATCTATTGCCTTTGTTGCCCTGAAGGATGATGATCGCCTGACCGAGTCGGTTGTATGTGCTTTGGTAAACATTGAGAATTCCAATACTTGGTCCATACATATGGAACCAGAAGGTCAAGCACTTGCCAGTGGTTGCTGGAAACTTAGGTGAAACCAGCCGTGCCTTGTCTCCTTGACGACGAGGTGCAGATGATTCTATATACATGTAGTGACCTACAAAGCAACAAAATTAGATTAATGAGACATTTTTCTTAATTGTTAAATTAACTCATTTCAGGTAAAATTCTAGGATCTCAGGCAGTTTTTTCTTGAAAATCAATAACGGAATTAAGCATTTCCCTTCACTCTTGATTGCTCTCATAAAAGTGATGAGTGTATTTCTTTGATATATTCATATCATACATATGTTGAACTAAGTGGGTATTAATGCATTCTCAGAAAAGACAAAGAAAGTCACAAGAAGAAAGAAATTAATTCTAGTTAGCCTTGAGAAAATGTTTGAACTGGTAATTTGTTATTTAATTTATTTGTTACATTGTTTTTTTTTTTTTTTTCTCGTTTTATTCAGCTTATTTTAAGACTCAGTAACAAGAAAAGCCACTGACATAAAAAAAAATGCAGCCCATCAATGTCAATACAGAGCCAGAACAAAAATTATAGAAAGTTTACAAGTTAACTTTAATTAGTAAAACACCAAAAACCATAAACTGATCAGTCTTTTTAGAAAAAAAAGCTTCAAACTTAGGCATAAACACACAGACCAACTGGTGCTCACAGAAAAAAAAATTCATGCTTCTAACCTTATTAATCAGGCAGAAAATAGACAAACCTCTTAGTGTGCCATAGGTATGATCAGCTTTGGGTCCAGTTCCACGTGAAGATGTTCCATTGCTTCCTCTCGACCAATCAAAAGTGTCATCTATAGCTTGTTGGTATCCACAGATAGACGTTGTTTCAAAATCGCAGGAACCTAAAAAGATTTTTTTTTTTTAAATCAGATTGTACTGTTTTTCTAGTCATTGGTAAAAAGAAAGATTTTAGGATAAAGCCAATAAAAGAAAAATTTTTAACATCAATGTTTGTTATTTTAGTATATTTCAAATGCATTCAATGAAAAAAAAAAAAAAAAAAAAAACCTAACAAAATTTGTATTACTTATTCAATTTGAAATAGCTGACAAATTTAAATAATTTAGAGGGAAATTCATGTTTCATCAATCAATGTTTTAACCGCCCACAAAAATCATGTATAACATTTGGATTGCTAGGTCATCTGAGAAAATATTTTATGTTCCATGTCTCGAAGTTTTTGACGCTAGGGTTTTGATAACATACTTGATGTGGATTGACATGGTCCATTAAAGATATAAATATCGTCCAGAGCAATGTCTCCCATGTAGCTGGTTCCTGTTGCTCCTTCAAATACAATCTGATTATTATTGTATACAGTAGCGTCTACTTTGCCGTTGATCCATTTGTTGCCTTGGTTACCAACCTTCTGCCATATTTGACTCCTAACACCATTCATTTGTACATACATAGTCAGCTTGTTGACATGAATACCATACATATGGTACCAGAAGGAAACACAAACTTGGCCACCTACCACTGTTGGTACTATAGCAGGGGAGATAATTCTTGCTGTCTTGTTGCTATTATTGCTGGCTTCCACATAGATGTAGTACCCTATAAAGAAAACAAATTACCATGTAACTGCTTTTTTATACTTTATTGCCAATGTGGACCTAAAATAATTAGAACTTTGAACCACAAATCCTTTAAGTAATACAAATTCTTCAACATTATTTCAGTACTGTAAAAAATAACTGTAAAAGTTTAATGAAATATATGATTGTCTAACTTCTATTAAGCTTTTATACATGTAGAGAATTGATGTATTTAAAAAAAAATCATTTATCCATGGGCCCGCAGCAAGAGCTTTTCTTTTTATTGTACACATTTTATAAGATCTTTATGCTGTGAAGCTACCTTTATTCTGAGGTTTAAATTTTCATGGATTGTCAAAATTTTATTACTTCATGGATTCCTGAATTTTCCTTGTTCAGACCATCAAATCTTCTAATTTAACTTTTCGTGGTTAATTTTAGTTCTTGTTTGGCCAAACAACAAAACCATTAAAAATGGTACTTTACTAACAACAGTTCTTGTAGAGTGAGGTTTTATTTTTTTTCCCATTTGAATAGATTATACCTGCATAGTTATTCCTTGTGTGGTCAAACCTTGGTCCAGTTCCTACACTGGCTGTTCCTCGATTCTTCCTTGTCCAGTCAAGGGTATCACTCTTATCCTGTGTATACCCACAATATCCACTCTCAAAAGTACAGAATTGTAGTGGTACTGAAAAGAAAAGAGGTTTTTTTATTAGTAGAATTGTTGTGAGACTATGGAAGTGTTCAATAAAAGTATTTAAAAAAACAAATAAATAGCATAATAGACTCTTTCAGATTCTATGATTGGAAAGAAAAGGAAGTGTAATGGCTAAGGAACAAGGTTTCAAAGTATAATATTTGGCATAAACATTAGCAAAAATACTCAAATTTAAATAGATAGCATTGGACTGAGACCAAAATTAAAAAGTGGAAAGTAATGACCAAAATACAATATCATAAAACCCATAGTTTTGTATTATATAGTTGTCTTAAATAGATCTGTTAAATAGATACAAATTATTTCAATACATTTGTCTTCTGACAGAAAGCTATAAGTTTTTTTCCTGAAAAAAAAAAACACAAAAAGCAGCTCTATAGTTTAACATGGCATCTTTGGGACAATAACCATTCATAAAAGGTGAGTCATAAATCTCATTTTAAAAGAAGAAGTTATACCTTGGGTTGGGGCTACTGTAGGTTGAGTGACTCCAGGAGTGGTTTGGAGTGAACAGATTCCTTGAGCAACACTGATGTCATCCAGTGCTATATCACCATTGTAATTTGCCCCTCGGATAGCCTCGAACACTATTGTATATGGAGTATTAGAATTAATGGTGCCAGTTCCTCTGAGCCACAATCTTCCTTTGTTTCCAGTGGCCGTGAAGAGACTTGTGTTTGTTGAGCCAGTTTTGGTATACACATTTAGAGTTCCAATGCCTAAAAGTATATTTAATTTGGCATTGATTAAAATAATACTGAACTAATCAATGAATGAAAAGTTTAAGTTTTAAAAAACCATGCCAGAAATTAGTTTAAGACATTATTCCATCTACAACAACACATTATTTTATTCAGAAAATATCTGAATCTTAAAAAGAAAGAACTAGATAACAATCATGTCATTGTTCAGTATCAATTATTTTGGTTCAGCCAAACCACAGGTTCAAATTTCTGTCAGTTTTTAACATTTCAAACCAAAATTGGCATGCTTTAAAAAAACATCAAAGAACTTGCGTCTATGAATGTTTATATTAACAATCATGAAAACTGATGTAAAAAAAAAATAGAAGCACTGTTGGAGGAGTTTACAACATAACCTTGTTTCCTTAAAACTATTTTTTTGTTCTTTGAATATTTCCACACAAAAAAAAAGATGTGAGCAAACTGGCAATTTATAAAAGTTATTGAAAACAAATTTACATCGTAGTATTTCTATGGAATTATTTTGCAACATGAAGACAAATGACAGAATACTAAAAAAAAAAATGGCCCAGAAAAAGAAAAGAAAAACAGGTATATGAAAAAAAATTCTTATGACAGCAATCACTATTTAAATCTTAAGAATACTGACCATTTCCATACATGTTGTACCAGAAAGTGACACATGCTCCAGTAGTGGGCTGAAGTTGTTCACTGACAAGCCAGGCTGTATCTCCTGCCTTTTGGGGGTTGCTGCTCTCGATGAACACATAGTGACCTAAATAAAATAATCAAGAAGTAGTCTTTATAAAAATCAGACAGGAGGTGATTCTTGCATGTGAAAAACCCACTAAAATCACTTTTATTACTTATTCGAGAATGGTTATAGATCACATGACCAGTCTCAGTTTGTCGGTTATAATCACATAACCAGTCTCATTTGTTATTTGGTTGTGGCACTTTCAAGATAAGAATTATACAGATTATACCAGTATATGAAATTAGCACTTGGCAAGAGTTATTGTTCATGATTTGGTTTAACCAAATTATTTTGTAGATACTTAAATTCCAGATTTAGAATGGCAATGTAATTTGATGGCTATTGTTACATCTAACACACCTTAAAATGTAACCTATCAAGAGACTTATTTTGCATCAATTTTTTTTTCTCGTTCTCAAAATTTGCAAACATCCTGAAAATAAATCTTTTCATACTAAGTTACACCAGCTCATGGTGTTGGACAATTTCTTGCCTGAAAAGCCAAGCTCTAATGCGAAATTCATGAAAATGAACAATCCTTGTTGAAGGCGACATAGCATATATTTCTCGCTTGTTTGATACGACTTCATGTGTGGCTGTCTGACAAATTATTTTACTTAAGTTTCAGCTTGAAAAGATTTTTACACAATATTCCCCACTTTACCATTCTCAGAGATGGGGAAATGAACATCTTATAATTAGAAATCTTGCCTTGTGTGGAAGTTGTTGTGTGGTCAGTTTTAGGTCCAGTATAAAATGAAGGAGTTCCACCAGTACCCATATCCCAATCAAACTGGTCCCCTTGTTGAACATTTGAGTATCCACAGAATCCAGTTTCAAAGTCACATGACCCAGGCTGTGGGCAGGCACCTGGTTTGATAGACACATCATCAACAGCAATGTCAGACTGGTAGTTTTGACCTCTGACACCTTCAAGGACAACCTGTGAAAAAAGCAAAAATAGTTTCATCGTTTGGATTTTAATTTTTTTTTTTTTTTTGAAAAAGAATTTTAAAATAATATGACCAGATTCTATGAGGCTAACACACAAAATAAAACATCAGGAAAATCTGAAGTAAAGACATCAAGGACATCGGGGAATTCAGAGGTAAATATACAGTAAATTAAGAATTATAAGATATACTGCAGTACACTGAAGTTATGACAATCTTAGGTTCAAGGTTTTCATTATAAATGTAAATTCATACAGCTCCCTCACAAGACATAGTTATAAAACATTGGTCCCTGAATAAATTTGCACATCTTTTTGAGGAATCATGAACTGATTGCTGATAGATTTGTAAACAATGACAAGTAAATTAAATAAATGATCACCTGGAAGCTACTTGGGGTCTGTAGAGTCACCTGATCAAATTTCCAACTGGATCCCTGATTACCATTAATGGACCAGATAGGGCTTCCAAGATTTCCATTAGTATCGGCAGTGTAGATGTTGAATGTCCCCATAGATTTTCCATTCATGTTGTAGTAAAAACTAAAACATTCCCCACTAGTTTGAGGATAGACAGGGCTAAATAGTCGGGCTTTGTCATTGGGGCGACGAGGCGAAGAGGCTTCTATGTAAATGTAATATCCTAAAAATAGAATTCATTTCTCAAAGTTTTAAAAATATATGAGACATGTTTATATATACCTTCGTGATCTATACATTTTAAATAATGAATCTAAATGTCCCCTCCCCTGTGTTTTTGATCTAAAGATCTAAAGATAAACTTATCTACCTTGACTAGTGTGACTAATAACTACAAATTGGCATATTTGATAAAATTATGGCAATTCTCATGTCAAAAATGGACATCAAATATTGAAGAATGAATCTTGAAAAGTAATGCTTCAATTGTACTAAGAAAATTGTTAAAAAACAAAACATTTGCTGCAATCAATTATAAGCAATGCTCACTAAATTGATAGTCCATTCCCCCAATTGATAACATGCAATTTTAATTGAAAAATTGATTGGGATCAAAATCTAAAAAAGGAGGTACACAATGGGAATATGTAATAAAATTTCTGAGAAAGTTTCAGCAAACTCCATTCAGTAAAGGGAGCAATAGGTGCAAAACAGAAGGAAGGGAGGATCACTATATATATATACACCCCCCCACTTTGTATCATGTGTATAATAACCCCACTTACTTTTAGGCAAACTGCCTATCCATATTAAATCTTGAGATTTTATATCAATCTGTGGCCTATCATTGCCTTACCTGCTCCAGTTCCCATTGTATGGTCAGCATATGGTCCAGTTCCACTACTACCTGTTGTGTTAGCATGTCTCAACCAATCAAATTGGTCAGTCTTATCTTGTGTCCATCCACAGAAACCATTTTCAAAAGTACAAGTAGCTTTAAAATAGTAATTGTATTAATCAAACCTAATTTCATGAGGCTAACCAAAGGGAAAAAACAAAATCAGAAAAAAAACATTCAGTTCAGAAAGAATCATCAGAATAAAACAGCAACATGAAAATATGGTATTTTGCTTCAAAGTTGTAGAAATTTGGTCTAATATATATATAATTGTAAATCCAGTTTTAGGAAACAAAATTAAACTGATGAAGGATAAGAACATGTTTTAAATAAAAGCCTTCCATTATATGTAGTCCCCACAAGGATTTAAAAAGTTTTAACTTACATCCAGCAGTAGGATTAACATAGGAAGAGTTTGAACAAGGAACATTATCCATATTGATATCATCTATAGCAATATCTCCAGCCCATCCAGTTCCAACTACACCTTCAATCATGATCTATAAATAGATTGATAAATCGCAGGGTCAGATTTAGGATTTTTGGTTGGTGGTGGTACAAGACACAGAGTAGAGTGATGGGATGTTGGTGGTGGTACAAGACAGTGTAGAGCGATGGGACATTGATGGTGGTATAAGACATAGTTGAGAGCAATGAGACCATTTATTGTGTATATCTTGATTTTTTTCCCTACTTTAAGAAAAAATCGATGTTTATACATGCTTTCTTGTTTATGTAATGCACGTGTGCTACTGAAATTGATACTCAATTTTCACATTCTTCCCCCCCTCCTTTTTCTCCTCCTAGCTAGTTAGAAACCTATGTGATACACTTTTCAAACAAAAATGATAAAAAAATAACTGCAAAGTACAAGGCTAAAATGTAATAATCCTTTTCAAAAGGAAGTCTCTGATAACCCTGGTGATCGAGACATTGGCCATATCATCAAGCCAGTTTGTCAACAACACAGTTGTTTATGAGTGTTACAACTGGTAATTGAAAAGTTTTGATAAAATGAATCATTGAAATTGCTTTTATTTTTCACGAGCAGAAAAGTATTTAAAAATCTATATACTAGCACAAGTATATTGACTGAGTACAGCCATTATGGAGCATGCGTTTCTTACTTGCTTTATTAGCATGAGGTTCAATACGGTAGCTCTATAGGCAAAGACTAAAATCATATGACAGTAAAACCTGTCTAAACCAAACACCTTTTCCAATACAGGTTTTGTTTGGTTTACACAGGTTCAAAATATATTAAAACTGATTTGAATGGACTTCATAAAATCATTACAATATAAATAGTTTATACAGATTTCATTTTTTCCTTGTTTGGTTTAGACAGGCTTCATTTTTTCCTTGTTTGATTTAGACAGGCTTCATTTTTTCCTTGTTTGGTTTAGACAGGTTTCACTTTACAAGTGTAAAGTCTGGGTCTGAGATGATCATAGATCTTACCTGGTAGTCAGTATTACTGGTAAAGGTAAAACTAGCTTGCTGCCATTTATTGCCTTGAGTTCCCGTCTTTGTCCATTGTCGAATCTGTCGTCCCTGAGACTTGGTATATACATTGAGTGTTCCTATCTGTGGGCCATACATGTGGTACCAGAGAACAAAACAGTTGCCTGCTGAAGATGTTGGTGCATTAACCTGTGAAACAAGGACTGCTTTGCTGCCTCGCCTTTGACCAGAGGCTTCTAAGTACAAATAGTATCCTACAATGAGAAAGCTAAACATTTATATTGCAGTCAAAGCAGAGAGTACCATACAAATAGTCCAGATAATGCTAGTTTTGAAATCCATTGAAAATATTTTGCTGAAATGTGAATAAGAGTTAAATATTAATTGATTTGTCAATATATTGGAAAAGTTTCTGGCACTGAGTATTTGTTAACTTTGATCCATCAGCAATATATATATTTTGATATAAAAACCCAAATGATTTTTTTTTTACATTTTTCCTTCACCTATTAAACTGGCTTGTATTTTGTAACTTTTGCCCAGGGAACATTTCACAAGTCCTGTTATATACCTTGTGGCTATGGTTTCATTTCATAAACAACTGTAATTGAGAAATTTCCTTTTTCGTTTTTTTTTTTTTTTTTTCCATTAAATCTTTAATTTTTAGCAATCTGATAGGTGAAAAATTTAGCTGTAAAAACTTAATTTCAGGTTGTTCTTTTTTAAACTGGACTCATACTTGTAAGATTTTTTGACAGCATTAAAAAACATGATGTTGTAAACCAACTTTTTTGCAAATGATTCATCTTTCCCATTTTTGCAAGGGTGAAAATTTCATGAAAATTAATTAAATCCACACCAATCAGCATCCTAGCAATGGTCCTAAAATCAAAACTGTTTGTTAAATGCAAAACGTTATTTGCTGGAAAACCTTTCCTTTCCCTTAAAACATCAAAAATGTATCTGCAAAAACAATTTGGTAAACTGCATACCAGCTTTTTTAAACAGTCTAAAATACTTAGAAGGATAAAAACTGATATACTCAAACTTTTGAATTTAAGCTTATCACAACATTTTAAAATTGAATAGGTTCAATATCTGGCCAAGGTTTAATAAAAAAAAAAAATCTCATATTGTGAATTTGTTAAAAGCTTTGAATTTTTCCTCAATTATTCAATTTCAAGCAATCTGGTTGGTCCAGTTTTGAGTTGAAGGATATGAGGAAAATCTCTATTTTCTTTTTAAAACTGGGTCATGCATCCCTAAAGCTCATCTAATTTAAATTAACTGTTTTATATGTTACCTGTTCCAGTGTGATCACCAAGTGGTCCAGTCCCAGAGCTAGGGGTTCCACCTGAACTTCTGGTCCAATTAAATTGGTCCGTTACACTCTGGGTCCATGTGCATAAATTAGTGTCAAAGTCACATTGAGGATTACCACTTCCTAAAAAACATTAATGGAAAAATCTTAAGACTGCTTTTCTCAATAAATCAGGGATGGCTCTCTAAGGAACGACAGGAAAGTAAATATCTCAAGTTTATATACAGCACAATAAAAAAATGTCATGAAGAAAATCTGTAATAGACTGTATTTGTAAAACGGGAATGGAATTAAGAATTATCATTGATAAATACAGGTATAGAGTATATATTTGTGAGACAATGAGTCTGTGGGTTATAAGTCTTAAGAGTTGAAGGTCTTAAGTTCTAAAAAAGAGTATTTTTAGTAAAACTTATAAAACTGACCTAATACAAACCATATCTTTCTTGTCACTATTGTTTTAATCTGTGTTTAAGTTTCATCACAATCCATTATATGAACAATACAGCAGAAAACAATATAAATAAAAGATGAGAAAATCATATTCTATATCCACCACCATCAGGAAGTACAGGGACAAAAGGCCTGTAAATTGTACTCTACACAGCAGAAGACATTCATTTCCTCCCTTACTTACCACTGCAGACACCCCTTCCAAAATTCTCAAAACAGTTTTCAAATTAAATGTGATTTGATAATCTGCAACATCATGTAAAACTATTCACTTTTACCAATTACTGTAAGATTCATGCATTTTCTCAGACTGTCTGCACATCAGGAGTGAATTTTGAAAATTGGACACTCTTTGGAGTTTGGTAAACTTATGCTTACCATATTGAGACACACTTGCAGAAGGAGGATATGTAGAACATGATCCATCATTTACAGCAACATCATCTATAGCAACATCACCATGGTAACTCTTTCCTCTGACACCTTCAATGATAATCTGAAAAATATTGAGTTGCAGCATAATGACTAAACTCATAAATTTTATTGTCTCATTTTATAAAAAAACAATGCATAGAATCAACTTTTTCTATAATTCACAGCTCTCTGGTAATTTTTTTAGTATACTACCTGACATCCAAATTGGCAAATAAGCAAGTGTTCAAAGAGTATCTGACCAGACAAACAAGACAGAAATAAACAAAATCAAAGTTAAATACAGTAAAAACTATTAATACTGTGTGCAAGCTCACAAAGAGAATAAGGAGTTCAATGTCAGATTCATACACATCTACATATGACAGTCAACCTTCCTAAAAATTTCATCAAAATCCCTTGAGCAGTTTAGGAGGAATTACACTTACAAAAGATGTTGACAGAAAAATAGAGAAGGGACAGGGCACTTCAAAATACAGTTTAAGGGAGGTAGATCTGAGGTAAGGGACAATACTCTTGAAATTAATGATATGTTTGTATCATTTTCAATTTCACAAAAGCCTCTCAAGCTTTCGTTTGAAGCAGAAAAAAAATGAATCAAAGTTAATTAGATGCTTACATGAGACTGATGTAAAATGCTGAATACAAACGTTCCAATGATTTTTAAGAGTTGAGTCCCTTACCCTAGGTCTACCCCCATAAGGGAGGTGTAAAAATCTATTAGTAAAATCTGAATTTAAAAAAAAGGTGGATGAAAGTTTGGATTATATATAAATGCATATAAATGCAAGTGGATTCACGAAGTAATTATTTTTCCTTTTTTCAAAAATCAAAAAAATTTCTGAACCTTCTAACCCCTTAACATATTTTTCAAAGAACAATATCTAAGACAGACAAAAAAAATCAGAACAAATATTAAACACACAAAACAATACAAAATCTAGAAATAAAATACTCCATATCCCTTTGAAATAACTGCACATACATTCATCCAAAATTTAAATATATTAAACTCAAATTCAAAGTTTTCAATAACTGGAGGCACCATGCAAATTTCTCCACTTCATTTCAATGAATCACCTGTCAAAATTTGAATTTTGTTAAAGAATTTAAATAGAAAAAAATCTGACTTCACCAATTCAAATCTTAATTTCTCCTGTTGAAATAAAAATACCATATTTTTCGACCTATAAGTCCAAGTGGAGTATAAGTTGTATCCCATATTTTGACTAAAATCAACAAAAACAAAAAAAGTCAAGGGTCAGACGTGCATCTTAGGTCTTCAACGTAAACCATAGGTGTAAGCAGAAGTTTTTTAAATCACATTATTCAAGTAACTTTAAATGATATCTTTAAGTTTGTTAGTACTTTTAATAAAGCGTATTTTGTAAACGAGTTTTGTCAGTTTTATTTAATTCCATGTCAATTGCTCTGATACTGAAACACAAAGATCGTAATGATGTCAAGTGTGGGCACCCAGGTGTGAAATTAGTCTGGACAACTGGTCATAATTAATCAACCATCATTACACCGGTAATTAATAAAAATGTAATCTGGTATTTTAAAGTACAATAACAAATTGCTATATTTAAATCTGGTTGCAACTAGCCAATTAGATAACACTTCAATTTATTATAACTTGTGCCACATGCTAATGTGTAATGACATACTGTAAATGGGAATAAATATGCATATAAAAGGACAAATAACTCAGAAATACATGATCTGATTAAAGATTTTGTAAAGGTATCCTCAAGAGTTTGTTTATATTTTTTTAATGAAGAATACCACTTAGGGATGACCTAATATAACATCGTTGTATTCATTTATAAATGGATAGTGGCATTGATCAATTATCTTTTGAGTTCGATCGCTGGTTCGATTTGTATTGACGGCTTTTGTTTTCCTAAGACATGTGATTGCAGTTTACCCCATTTATGGATGAAACAATAAATATAATGTTATCAATTCTAATGAAATCACTTGAAGATAAACTTTTTTCTAAAAAAAATCCTTATATAAGTAAAAGTGTACAATATTTTGCGGCTGACATTTTGCTGAAAAAAAAAAATATCGACTTATCGTCCAAAAAATATGGTACTAACAATCCCTGCAAATTAGGAAAAAGGGCAAATATTCAGCTAAGTTAAGTATGTTTATAAGACTAAGGATCTACCTGATAAGGTTTAGATGTGTACTTGGTAGGTATGTTCATCTGTCCACTGTTCCATTGGTTCCCTACATTACCTGTCTGTTGCCATAGCAATGCCTCACTTGTCATTATAGTATATGACACATTCAATCTGACATAAATGTTTAAAGTGTCAACATCAGCTCCATACATATGGTACCAGAAGACAAAACATGAACCAGTTTGTTTAGGTGGGAAAACTTCACTTGCGAAACGAGCCTTGTTTCCTGCAACTCTTGGAGCACTGGTTTCAATGTACATATAATATCCTTTACTATTTCCCAGAGTGTGATCGGCAGTAGGGCCAGTAGAAGAAGAAGCACTTCGACCTCTGTGTCTTAACCAATCAAAATCATCTGTCTTCAGATTTTTCCAACTGCAAGTGTTCTTCTCAAAGTTACAGACACCTGTGGATAAAAAAATTACCAATCAAATTATAAACACCATATTGTGAAAGAACATTTTTTTATGGGCATCAACTTTCATAATTAGTCAAAAAGTTGTTAATTTTTAAATTCCTCTAAACCATGTTTAGAACACAACATATAATAAATAAAAAAACTATCCAAACCACTCTTCAGTGGGTAAACCTCTGAGAGTGAGGAAAATGTAAGACAATTGAAACACCTGTAGTTATGCAGGAAGTTGGTTAATCAGGTATTTATAAACACAACAAGTAACTAACAATGTCTCAGAACAGAATCTCTGTAGATCACTAAATACTTGATCAGGACACTGAATTAGAGAACTAACTTTGTAAACAATAAACTGACCAGAAAGGGCAACTAAGGGAATCAGGATTCGAATAATAATAATAATATAATATAAGGATAATGATTAGACAAGGAAAATAGACACACACAATTATAAAAGTTAAATAACAAAAATGACACATAGACACAAAAATAAATGAGTAACCTGGGCACCAATTAAACTTGGAGCATGAACAAGGTGCACCGGTAGGGTGAGCAACCTCTGCTTTTCTAGAAACATTTGCCAAGTTCCTTATAAAATTTCACATCTATGGTTGAATAAGATGAAAAGAAAGTTGAAAATATGGACAAGACGTCATACAAGTTTGTTGAATGAAATTTCTTGTTCTGTGGATCTCTGAAGGTGGCTGACTTCATACAGGTACCTGTTAACCTTTAGAACAGTCCATGTGGGAGATTTTCTTCAATCGGTACAGTATCATGTGGCAAATTTCAACCAAAAACCTCCCACAAATCTTTCATTTTTTATATGGGAGATTTTAAATTTCTAGATTTTGTGGAAGTCTCCCCCTAATGTGCGAGGGTTAACAGGTATGCAGTTCATGTTGTCTGTAGTGTCCTTAATCTCAGAGTACTGTATTGTAAACTGTTCATTAATCTACATCCACCATCACCAAGAAGAAATATTTTTATTCAGGCAACATTATAATATTGTTTGTTTCTTTTTAATCTCCCTACCTAAAAGTTTTTGTCTCTTAGGTTGAAAAAGGCAATATATTACCACAGAAACATTAAAACAATAATTTCAAAGTTTCATTAATACATTTTTTCACTGACCACTCTCAGCAAATCTATTTGATGAATCACAGAGTATTAAGATACTTAGCAATTTATTTACTGAATAAAAAAGCAACAAAGGAAGAAATGATCATATTTTAAGCTTTGCCTAACCTGGTGCATTACAAGATCCTGATGAAATTGAAATGTCATCAATAGCAATATCTCCTAGGTAACCATTCCCACGTACTCCCTCAAAAACAATCTGAAAACAAACATTAATAGTGGATAAATACTAAGATAGTAATTGTTTAGATCCACTGGAAAGTTCAAAGTTCGTTCACAGGAGCATCAACAATGTCCTATAAAATATTGTAACATGAATGGCTCAAAGTTTTTCTATTGTAAGTGAAGTATAATGCAAATGGCCAATGCAGTTAGGATGTTATTGTTCAAACTTTGAAGGCAGACACACAGCTTGTACATATTATATGAAAACTTCTATATTCACGCTGGTCGAGACATCATATAACATCACAGCAGTGCATTTTGAACAAATTCAAATGTTTTAAGAGAACAAATAGCTCCATAACAAAGCCTGAAATTATATTAAAACTTTAACATGTGTAATGGCAATACTGACAAATCAAACAATGGCTTTGAATGTTAAATGAAACCCATATTCCTTTGTCAAGAAAGAATTGATGAAAGATTTATTAGGGCAACAAACTATAAAGTGGAAAGTGGCAAATTTAAAATGAGTACACAGTAAAAAAGAAATATGACTTTGATGAAATTTGAAAAAAAAAAGAAACAAGACTAACTATGAAGTTCGAAAAATTATACAAAAAGCTAACATACCTGGAAAGCAGAACTTGGGTTCAGACTGACAGACCCAACACGCCACAGATTGCCCTGATTAAAGTTTCTTTTCCAGATGGCTGTGCCTTCTTGGGTTGATCCAGCGCTAATCATGTATACATTTAAAGCACCAACATTTATACCAAACATGTGGTAGTAAAATTTGAGACACTGGGCACCAGTTAATGAGTATGGGGGTGAAATAAGATGTGTTGTTTGGTTTGGCATCATGGGAACTGATGATTCCATGTACATATAATGACCCTGCCTTGTTGCCAAGGTGTGGTCTGTTGAGGGGCCAGTTCCTTTGCTTGGTGTACCTCCCGCTTGTCTTTTCCATGGATATGTATCAGATCTATTGCCCTTATAACCACAAGTATCACTTTCAAAAGTACAGAGGTTTTGACTTTGTGAAGGAACTGAAAAATATTTTAAAAAAGTATTAGAGGTACATGTATTGCTCATATAACCACAAGTATCATTTCCATAAGTACAGATGTTCTAAGTTAGTGATCGAAAATTAATGAGATTTGAATTTATCAAACTTAATTCACAATAATGATACATATTTAAAAATATATAAATCTTTCTCAACAGTCTACATCATAAATTGTCCATTAATAAAAAAAAAAAAACATTGGTTATCTGTTCATGGTCATTTCGCCTACAATATACTAAGTTCATTCTATACTCGGCGTCACATAAATAACATACTGTTAAAATTTGAATAAAAATATTTTCTACGACTTTATTGACACCTACCGTTGTTTAAATTGTCTTAAATAATTTGCTCAATCGTTTAGCCAAACGGCTTCTCCCTAAACATTGAATCGTTAAATTCCGGTCAGATTTTAATTCTCTGTGCCAATATTTACATTGTAAAAAGTCGGCCATGTTTACAGTGATCGGGTTGCTAGGAGATGTTGTTTACATTTAAATGGTTTGTCCAAAAACCGAAGTACCAATAATGCATTTCGGTGTTATTTCGGATATCTCGGATTTATTTTACGCGAACAACGTACAATACCGAGTTGATCAAGCAGACGATTGTCACCGGAGTTCGACGGGAACTTACGAACTTCGTTTATAAACAAATCGTCCCGTTGAAACCAAAATGGCGGACATTAGTATGGGATTTTCCCGTAAGGATTTGTTACGCATGATTTAAGCTAATAAGCGACTTGTTTAGGGAGAAGCCTTTGGGCTAAACGAATGAGCAAATCATTTAAGACAATTTAAACGACGGTAGATGTCAATAAAGTCGTAGAAAATACTTTTATTCAAATTTTAACAGTATGTTATTTATGTGACGCCGAGTATAGTTTAATTTGCCAAAAAACACTTCATCTGTAAAGCATTTGATTAGGATTTCTTGTCTTTGCAAGCATAAAGAGAAGAAAGCTGGGTTTTCTTACACATTCTACATAGTTGTACAAGCCCCAAACTTAATATGAAGCTTCATCAAAATCCATCTAACAGTAAAAGTGAAGTAGCAATTATAAGATATAGGTGATTCTTTTACAACAACTAAATTTGTTTAGCAGGAATCCTTTTTCTTCAATTCCTGTCCGAGTTCAGTCACACTACTTACCAGAATTGCAGGCTCCCACAGAGAGTCTTACATCATCGATGGCAATATCCCCACGGTAACTTAGTCCACGAAGCGCTTCAATTATTACCTACAAGGTATATATTGGGAGTTAATACTCTTAAATGTAGCAACAACTATTGTTACCACTTATCTTAAAGGGTTGTAGTTGTGACGTTCTAATACTACATCAGTTTGCAAGTTATTGAAAAGCTTTGATAACTTGCTCAACATAAGTTTTAATAAATATCATACTCATATGTCATAGTATCTCTGGTCTGGTAATCACGTCATCTAACCCGTACCAGCTAACACTCTGTTACTTACACCATTTAAATTATCTTGTTTTTTTCCCCAAGAAATTCTGATAGCACTTTAATCCAAAAAAATAATAAACTCACCTGATATGGTCCATTTTGTTGAATCTGAAGTTTGGCTTGTTTCCACATATTTCCCTGAGTTCCGGAACGCTTCCACTTAGGTGTGGTAAGGGTTGGAAGCTGTCCAGGCTGTTGTACATAGACATTAAGAGCATTAATGTGGACACCATACATGTTGTACCAAAAGTTCAAACAGCGTATGGTAGTGTCACTAATGGTAGGGGAGATAATTCTAGCAGAGTCATTGACACGACGACTCCCGGAAGTTTCAATGTACACATACCATCCATTAGCTGAAAAATATTTGTATTACTCTAGAATACAGACAATTTTAATTGTAATGTGACAATCTAGTTCTAAATATAGGATGCATGTGTTTATGTAAGCACGTTAAATCCTTAGTAAGCTACATGCATTCTAAAAAAATATGGACTCAAGTCTTTATTCATTTTTTTCATGTGTAGATTCCCAAAACCTGGAAATAAAGTATGAAATTGGTATCTTGTTAATGAAAACTAATATTCGACTTGAAAGTAATTAAAACATGTAGATACCTCCCATTCTTCTTTGACACTTTGGCAGACATAATTATATCAAAATACATTAGTTAAACTTCAAAAGGACAGGCATATGCTATTCTTTTGATTTAAGCTCCATTTACAAAACTAGAAATACTGCGAGCAAGCTCACAAAGAGAATACCCCTGCTTCCAATGGACTTCAGTGTAAAAGGCTTGCTGGATTATCTCCTTTTGGCATCATCCAAAAGTAATAATATTCCTTCATACACATCTACACATGATACCAAACATTCCTAAAAATTTTCATCAAAATCCATTTGTGGTTTTTGGAGTAGTTGTGCTTACAAGGTTTTACCAAGTTATACCCTTAATTTGGATTGTTTCTCTTTGAAGTCCTCTGACAGTAAATATATTTCTTCATGCACTTCTACATATGATAACCAACCTTCCTATTAAATCACATCAAACCCAATACGTCTCTTAAACATCAAAAGGACAAGCATATGACATCCTTTTAATTTGAGCTCCACTAATTAAACGAAAATATTCCACAGTACAAAACCCATCATGTACCTGTTCCAGTAGTGTGATCAGTAGTGGGACCAGTAGCTGAGGTTCCAGTTGGTCCCTGGGCTCTTGTCCAATCAAATTGGTCAGTTTTGTCCTGTGACCATTGACATAATGGCTGGGCAGTGTTGTCAAAGTTACAATCATACTGTGTAGGTGCTGCAATAAGAAAATAATACAAACATTTCATCAGTTATATTTATATGAAGCAGTATATAACACTGCATATTTTTTAATATCAGGAATATTTTGTTTTCGAGTAAGGACTGACATCTCTCAGTATAAAGTGGATTAAAATATTTCTATATCAATGTACTGCCATATAGATGTTTAATTGGTGCTGTTAACAGTGAATATGGTACTTTTATATTCAGTATTTTGGCACTAAGGTCTATAATGCTAAATTCAGTGAACATTTCCTTTAAAAACATTTTAACATAATTGGTGAAATGTCCACATCAGAGTAGACTGATTGCAGAACCCCCCCCCCCCAAAAAAAAAAAAAAAGACAGGGCACTATATCCCTATTTACATTATTAAGGGTATACCAATTAAGTCTGAAGAAAAATATTAATGACAGTATGTTAACTTACCTGGAGTTGGTCCTTGGGTAGGTGATGGTGTGGTCATAGATGTTGTTTTTGTTTGGGTCAGGGGGTTAGCTTGGCTTGGTTGCACTAGAATAGACAGGCAAAGCAATTCATGACACATTAATTTTAAGAGACACTTAAAAATTGTGAAATTGAAACTGTTCAGTGGGTCTTGCTAAATAGCTCTTTTATTATTTCATGACACTTTCAGCTTATATTAACAATGATACCAGTTTTTTTCAAAACAACTATTTAATCTGTCATAATTGTTTGGCTGTAAGAAATATCTCATTAGACTGGTCAGTCTGTACAAATACATGTATAAGACAATACATGCCTGACCCCTTTTTTCTGTTTCTTTCAAGCCAAAACTTAAAGATTCTGTACAACCAAGGCTGTGGCCGACATTATTGTCATTTCCATGGCTAAGACCAAATGATAGATGTCACATGATTGACACTGATATATATCTAGGAGTTGAAACATATGATAAATAGAAAATAATATGGGTTATAGTGGGGAGTTGCCAAAAAAAAATATAATTTTCTTTATTCATTCTTTATAACTAAATTATTTATATCAATATTATATAAATATTTATAACATTTTTTTTTAATGTTTTAGTATGTATAAAGACGTACATGAGCATACATCAGCAGTAAATGAAACATCATCAATGGCAATGTCTCCCTGGTAGTTACTTCCCCTGATTCCTTCAATAATCACCTACAAAATGACGAGTTATTTCCCTTTGTAAAATACTACAAACATCAAAGTATCAAAAGCTGTTTATACACTGTAATACTTAAACCAATCTCATTTTATTCTATTATGTAATTCATAATATGTCATACATTACATATTATTATACCTTACATAATAAAGGATTAATTCTATCCAAAATTGTCAACCTCACTGAGGGTATTCCCCTCATGCTAAAGCTCTCAGGGAAATAACCCTAATTCGGGTTGACAATTTTGGACATTCACCTCCTAAGAGGGCCCTAATTGTATAATATGATTTTTAGATATTCTAAGAATAAAACTCTAATATACTTTACTCATTATCACCTCTAACTACAGACATGACCTAGCAGATATACACTTCATTCATATTAAGGTATGCATAGATATCAATCTGTGCTAAATATGGTATAAATGAACAGAAAATATGGAAAAAATGCTTTAAAAAATCACAATCCATGAATGAGTACATCACAAGCCATGTATCCAAGCTCCAAACAGTGTCTGACATTTGAAACTCACTTAATACACAGCACCCAGCCTTTCAAAATATGCAAGACTCTTCACAAGTCAGGAAAAAGTTTATATGTCATTTTCTGATTGGCAAAAAATACTTGATTTGAACAATGCCCAATTAGGCATTAGAAAGAAAGAAAACAACTCCCTACCTCTCTGGGGATCTTGCCATGTATTGTAAATGTATCATACATTGTTAACGAAGGGAATATAAACTATGACTGAGAACTACATGAACACTACTTACATTGTAAGGGGTTTTGGATGGAACATTGACCTGTGCAGAGTACCATGTGTTACTCTGGTTACCACTTAATGACCAAACAGTCTGGTTAGTAGTAGCAGTCTTCACAATGACATTAAGAGAGCCAATTCCTCTTCCGAGCATGTGATACCAGAAGTGAAGACATCGTCTGGTAGTTGGATTGAACCTTGGACTTTGGAGCCATGCATTGTCTCCTTGATTCCTAGGTGCACTTGATTCAATGAATGCATAATGACCTTAATAAAGAAAACAAATATTTATCAGAACTTTACCAGGGCCAAATCTAAGAAGACCTTAATAAAGAAAACAAACGTTTATCAGAACTTTACCAGGGCCAAGTCTAAAAAGACTTTAAATATTTTGACTTTACCAGGGCCAAATCCAAATAGACCTTAAATATTTTGACTTTACCAGGGCCAAATCCAAAAAGACCTTAATAAAGAAAACAATCGTTTATCAGAACTTTACCACGGCCAAATTTAAAAAGACCTTAATAAAGAAAACAATTGTTTATCAGAACTTTACCACGGCCAAATCTAAAAAGACCTTAATAAAGAAAACAATCGTTTATCAGAACTTTACCACGGCCAAATTTAAAAAGACCTTAATAAAGAAAACAATCGTTTATCAGAACTTTACCACGGCCAAATCTAAAAAGACCTTAAATATTTTGATTTTTTCATTGTCCCATTTAAAAGTGATAAATGACAAAGTAAAACAGTAACACTAATGTTTCTGTTGTTTTAAATAGATAAATAAGACTTAAAGAGTTTCTGAAAGGCCAAGTGTGAATCTTTATAAGCATAAGAGGTTTGCACACTGAGGTATGTTGTTCTATCAGCAATTAAAAAGATCTCCATATTTTTGGAGTAAAACCACCTTCAATTTTTTTTCATGGACAAGTATATATACTTGAAAAAAAAATCAAATCCAGCCAACTTATGGTATCCTGTTAATGGCTATCAACATACCATTTCCTGATCCATCGCTGAGGGTGTGGTCACTAGTGGGACCAGTGTATTGAGATGATGTTCTTCCTCTTCCAACTAGCCAATCAAATGTATCCCCTTGTATGTTTGTCCAATCACAGAAGGTGTTCTTTTCAAAATCACAGTTTCCTGATGTAAGAAATAAATCATGCATATTCACCTAATTAAATGTTATATTGTGTTATTTGATACTATAAACAAATAAAATAAATTTTCAGATAACAAGACTTTTTAGAAGCAAAACAAGTGTTTTGTAATGAGCAGGAACAGTTTACCCTTCCCAAGCACCTGAGTTCTCACAGAATTTTAGTGAGTATATACCCATGTGCTTTTCTCTGCTTATCTTTTTAGTTTCATTGGGTAATGACACTTAATTGATCTTTACTTTCCTTTTGGTGTTCCAACACCTGGAAGACATTTGAAGAGACTCTCCCATAAAATCAATGAAAAATTTAGAATCTCCCACATAAATATGTCAGATTTGTGGGAGGTTTTTTTTTTAAAATTACTATTTTTTCCTGTGAAAAATACTAAATATTGATTTTTTTACTGAAAAATTTGCTTCTTCGTAAAAGAGATTAACAGCACGGTTTAGGCTACAGATTTTTCCTTGTTTGTACCTTTTGTTTTGCTACTCTTAAAGTTATTTAAAAAAACACTAATGTTCTCCTAATCAAATGTACATGTAAATAGAGTGAAAATATCAAAACCATAATGAGTCAAATTATACCTGGCAGATTACAGCCGCCACTTGAAATTGTAACATCATCAATAGCAATGTCACTGTCGTACCCTGATCCCACAATGCCTTCAAACATCAGAGTGTAATTAGATTGGGCCTGTACTGTGGCAGATCCCAGAATCCATTTGTTTCCTTGGTTACCAGACTTTGTAAAGATTCTCTGAGTAGCAGTGCTCTGTTTTAGGTAGATATTAAAAGTGCCCATTCTGTTACCAAACATGTGATAGTAAAATGACAGACATGAGCCAGCTGTACTTGGATAGGAAGGACTAAGTAATACAGCTTTTTGTCCTGGGCGTCTAGGGGCACTGGCCTCTATGTACATGTAATGCCCTGAAAATAAACATAGAAAGAACTCAATGTTAAGTCATAGGATAAAAGAACAGTGTTCCAATGTCCCCCACAGGGAAAAAAAAGTGTGGAAAAATTTAAATTCATTGAAATTTTCTAAGTCCAAGGCCCATAACTTTCATAAAAATCAATCAATGGTAACCAAGGTCGAACTTACTCTGTAACTTCTCATAGTAAGACTACAAACAAAATAAAAATTATTTAGTAAAAGCATTACAAAAAAAAGTGTGGAAAACTGTAAATTCACAGAAATTTTTTAAGTCAAGAGCCATAACTTCCGTAAAGATCATTCAATCATTCATTTATTGCTTTCTTTTACCTCTGTATGTTCCGTAGGTGTGATCAGCGGTGGGACCAGTTCCTCTACTTCCTGTTCGTCCAACTGACCTTGTCCAATCAAACTGATCTGTCTTACTCTGTGAATAACCACATATCTTGTTGTTCTCAAAGTTACATTTACTGGCCACTGAAAAGATAAGATAATGAATTCAAAGCAATTTGCCAAACACAATTTTACAAAAAGAGAACTAACCAAAGTTACAAAAAACAAATATTTAAAATGATCGATTAAAACAGAAATATGTTCATATACAAATTAATTTTCAATCTTCAATCAGCATAAAATTAATTCAACTATCTATCATAACTTACCAGATGATCCCGTACAAGGTGAAAATGAGTATGAGATGTCGTCTAATCCAATATCACCTTGATAACTGGTACCCCTAACTCCTTCAAATACCATCTGGAAAGGAGTTGTACTGGCTACATTGACTTGTGCTCTGTTCCACTGATTCCCAAGAGTTCCAGTATGAGTCCAAATAGGGGAACCTTTTAACAAAAACAGAATTATTAATAAGTTAAAAAAAAAAAGGGGTATTACACTTTTTTAATATTCAAGAAAAGAAATAAAGTTTTAATTATGTGTAATGGCAGAGCACGATTAAACCCACAAAATTACACCAAGGATCAAACCATACACCACACAGTGAGGAGTGAGCAACAAACAGATTCAGATTTTGAGACGCATTTCCCCATACCCCTGAATTGGGAGTCTATTATCTGACTTAGCTTACCAAGTGAGCCTTTATTTCTGAAAAAGCTTACCAAGTCAGCATTTATTTCTGACAAAGATTACCAAATGAGCTTACCAAGTGAGCCTTTGTATCTGATATAGAGGTTAAGAGTCTGGATGTGAGCTCCATACATATGGTACCAGAAAGTGACACATCCTCCACCAGTTTGGGAGTAGATGGTGGGAGAGACTATTCTGGCTGTGTCATTTGGACGCCTTGGTGAGGAACTTTCTATGTAGATGTAATGACCAGTAGCTAAAAAGAAAAGACAAATTCGATGAGGAAAAATTTAAAGTAAAATACAAAAGGGAAAAAAACAACGACAAAATCTGAAATCTGGCAAAACATAAGCTGTAAATGTAAAACATAATACTATCAGAAAGAAATCTTATCCTGCGGATATTATTTCATATTATTATATAGATAGCAGTGCTTTATCGAATGTTCCCAATGAAATAAATTTCGATAATTCACACTGTGAAATAAATATCGGTAATTTCACTCTTGGACTCTCTGCCGACAAAACGTCACAACTTTCAAATCAGTCTGCCATTCACAAAATTTGAAATTTATGTTGAAAATAGCAACGAATAATGGAGGAAATCTATATAATAAATATGATAATCAATTGGTTATCATGAATAACTGAAATATGATCACTCGTGCCAAGAACACAGTAATATTTAACTCCTGCACAGAACAAGTTCTGCATACTCTTTAAATCTTGGCATTCTTCAGCACTCGCAATCATATTTTGGTTATTCACTCGTTCCAATTAATTATCCTATTATTAATTGTTTTTCCAGAGAATATTATTTGACTAACCTAACTTGTTTCCACTGCTTGATTTGTAATATTACTATCAGTTATCAGCTGATTATATTCAGTACATGATTTCATACTTTTAAAATATTATCCAGAACATGGTTCACATACGGTGAACATAGTTCATACTCCTCATAAAAACCCATGTCTCAGTTCTTTTACGCAATTAACACCCAAAGGGAAATGAATGTAAGTATCAGTCTATATAAAAAACAGACAGGAGGTGATTCATGCATGTCAAAAACCCACCAAATTCAGTTTAATTTCTTAATCAGAAACAGTTCCTGATCACATAACCAGTCTCAGTTTTTCATTTTGTGGTTGCACTTTTGAGATAAAAATTATATAGATTGTACATAAAATTGGAACTTTGCAAGAGTTATCATTCTTGATTTTGTTTGATTTGGTTGATTTTAGTGGGAGATAAATGTAAAATTTTTTCATAAGTGCAGATCTAAATACAGAAATAAATATTGCTATGTAAATACAAAGCATATGTAGATTGAAAAAGCATCATTTGTTTGATTGGTTTTTCTACACCATGAATCACTTTACTATTTGAATTGTCTGAATTTTATGTGGACTGGTACTTAAAAATTAAATATAACTATCTCTATGAGTACTACATGTATTAATAAATTTGGTTGGATTTGAAATAGAACTAATTCTACAGTTCACTCAGACATAAATTTTGTGCTTAAGCTTCACAGTCTCAGATAAGAAGTAAAGATTCTTCAGGATTTTACTGCAACTGAGTTGGATTAAATCTTTGTTAAAAAAAAACCATCCCTTTGATTCTGGGTAATTGCACTTACATGATACTATGGAAAGAAAATAAAAGAGGGAAATGTAATTCAAACCTGTATTTTTCAGGGGGCAGAAGGGAAGATTATGGTCTTATTTCAATTTTCTTTAAGGGAGTGGAGTTCAGTCAGTCAACACATTAGATAATTACCATTATTGTATGTATGGTCATTAGTTGGACCAGTTTTCCCTGATCCTGTAGGGCCACTAGCTAGTGTCCAATCAAAAATATCTGATTTATCCTGGGTCCATCGACAGATTCCACCAGTCTCAAACTTACAGTCATAAGGAGTGGCAATTCCAGGGGTTGTTATTGGGGTGGTGCCTGTAGGAGGGGGTGTTGGATTGTAAACTGATGCCCCAGGTGGAATGGCTGAAAAACAAAAAAGAATCTTACTTATTTATTCAATTAAGCCTCCAACCTACCTACGTAAAGCTTATACAATTTTAATACAGTAAAATTCAAGGTCAGCTCTTGTCTAAACAGGCAAATTCGACACTGAAGGAGAACATAATAATATGACAAATTCCCTAACCACAATTTCTGAATAAAATTTAGAATTTAGAAAAATCTTCAAGAAAAGAGCTATTTTCAGTGAACTTATCTCTATTCATTAAATATTTCAGGAAAAAGGTGTTTAGAGGAAAAAAATGAAGCATTGCGTCAGCAGATCAATATTAAAAGAAAATCATCAAAAAAGGAGTTTCTGTTTATCTTATTCTTTTTCTCATAGTTTTGTAGAGTTTTAAAATTACAATACACTACCATGTTCCCCTTAAACTGATATTGAAAAAGGCCTACATACTTGTGCATGAACTAGGTGTCAGTGTGATGTCATCAACAGCTATATCTCCACGGTAACCATTTCCTCTTACAGCTTCAATTATCAGCTGAAAAAAAAAATGTAGGTTTTCATTTATCTTTCTTTCTAATTTATTTGAGTTATTTGAAGATAAATCAAATCAGAAGCAATTTAGTTTGTTAAAACAGAAGCTATGGAAGAATCCAGCCTAATAGGGTGAGATTTACTTTAAAACTTTGAATTTTGCAGGAAAGCTTCTCATGTATATCATACTTTATCTTAAAGTCTGTTCATTGTTTTCAACCAATAGTTCACATTGACATTACAATATAAAAATTATCTACTCACAGTGAAAGGACTGTTGCTTGAGTAAGTGGCACGGGCTTGATGCCATGATTGACCTTTGTCCCCTGTATAACTCCAGACCTTGACATTTGACCCATTTTGAGGTTGTACAAATACATTCAGTGTGCCAGTATCAGCCCCATACATGTTAAACCAGAAGTTAATACATCTTGCTGTTGTTGGGTTGAAGAGCTGACTTGAAAGTTGTGCTCGGTCATTTGGACGTCGTGGACTTGATGACTCAATGAATATATATTGTCCTAGTAAAACATGAATAAAAAAGTTGAAAAGGACTCAACTATGAGTCAGTTGTATTAAATCATTGAGATTTAACACATTGTATTTGAATAATATTCATTCATTCGCTAATATGTAACATCAATGACAAATGATTCACTAATATTCAAGTCATGTTACATTGATGACAAATGATTCAATATTATTCAAGTCATGTCACATTGCTGACAAATGTTTCACTATTATTCAAGTCATGTCACATCGATGACAAATGATTCACTATTATTCAAGTCATGTCACAATGATGAGAAGTGATTCACTATTATTTAAGTCATATAACGTCAATGATGAGTGAACTCTGGGAAATGAAAGCGAAAAAACATTCCAAGAGAGAGGAAAATGATAAGGCAGACGGCTACTAGAAATGAACTGAAGTGTTAAAAGGGACAAAAATGGAATATTAGAATTTATTTTGCCCATTGCACATGAATTGTCTTACTTATTCATTATCTTGTCCACTGCTCTTGATAGGTCTTTAAAATCCTTACCTTGCCCATTGCCCTTAGTATGGTCAGCACTTGGTCCTGTCAGACCACTGGATGTTGTGCCTTTACCCAGAATCCAATCAAAATTGTCTCCAGCATGAACATTTCTCCATGAACACAATCCACTCTCAAAGTCACAGTTTCCTATAACAGCAAAAAATATAAGTTTGTAAAGATTTTAAACCCAAACTTTTTTGATAATATTTATTGTTATAACTTAATGGTATTAGTTAGTATTTTTATTTATTTTCTTTATCAATTTCAGCTGTCTCTGAATTTATTGACTGTTTTAAATCAAGATTTCTTTTAATACTTTAATTGTATGGGTTTTACATGAAGTATGAACCTTACCTATAACAATACTTAACTTCCAGTTGATTGATATCCAGTTGGAAGAAAATTGTAGGTGAAAAACGGCTCTACACCTCTCCCCCCCCCTCCAAAATGATGTTGCTGCCTTGCTGCCATATTTATTTCATACTCAAAATGATAATATAGATTCAAAACAATAATATAGCATTTTTTTTTATCCACGGCAAACAATTATAAACTAAACCCTGAATAAGCCAGCAACCAGTCCCTACTAAATTAATAAATCTATAAGTCCCAAATGTGCTGACAACGTATGAAGATTTCTCTAACACAATGACCTTCAAGGCCATTTTGCTTACCTGTGCCACCACAAGGTCCTGGTATTGTACTAATATCATCAAGACCAATGTCACCATGGTAACCATTTCCACGGATTCCTTCAAACACAACCTAGAAAGACAAATGGAACAATATGGTAAAAAATATGGGCTTAGCATTAAAAAACAATATTATGGAGGAGTTTTGGGGACAAACAAACAGAAATCTGAAGAGGAAATGTTTAATTTGCAGGGCATAAAAGTTCTTACATTGAAAGGTTGTGAGCCTTGTATAGTTGTCTGCCCTTTTATCCATCTGTTGCCCTGGTTCAAGGACTTGGTCCATATTGCCACCTGTGGCAGGACACCGCCTGTCATCTGGTAGACATTTAAGGTATTGACCTCTGCCCCGTACATGTGGTAGTAGAACTGTAGACAAGTTGGTTGAGTGAAGGTCACCTGAGGACTAATTAACCTGGCCTTGTCACCTCTGACCCTTGGAGAACTGGTCTCAATGTAAACATATTTTCCTGCAATGAACGAGATCATAGTTATGGGGCTAATTCAATTACTAATGATTAAATTTTGATCTATTGTTAACAAATTTATTTATTTTAGTGGATAGTAACTTTAACATTTCAGGATTCAACTTTGCTGTTACCAAATTACACAACTGTCCAACATGTATCTACTATGAAGGGACTTGTTTGTTTCCAATCATTTTTAAACCACAATTTCTGCTTGATCACAGAATTAGTAAAAATAAATGGCTAACAAGATATGTTAGTTTTATAAATGCATGAATAAATTCCATTGTTTTCTGTATAAAAATGTTTAAATTAAAATAACAAACAAAGAAATAAATTTGAACTTTAATCTAAAGTGCTAAACACAAAGAGTAAAAAATGTTATGGTGCATACCAGCTGATGTTCCTAAAGTGTGATCAAACTGTGGACCAGTATTTGAGGAACCAGTATTTCCACTTTTCTGTGTCCAATCAAATGTGTCATTCTTATCTTGGGTCCAGCCCACACAGAGAGAAGCTCCTTCAAAGTTACAGGCCAAAGAACCAGCTGTTCCTAGAAAAAAAATGATTAAAATAAAATTTAATTTGACCCTAAAAGGCAAATAAATACTGAACTTAAACATTATATCTCAATTACCTTTAAAAATTAGTGAAATTTAATGAAAATGCAAGCATAAAATCATCATTCCCATCCTCTTCATGATAAAAATACTATGAAAGTACTTTAATTTGTGGATTACGGAAGAAGCACAAATTCATGGAATCTTGAATTCGTGGTTTTGACGTGTTTTCAGTATACACATCAATGGAAATCTCCTTTTTTAAAAAATTTCGTGGTTTGACCTACCCATGAAAACCATGAAAATTAGTGCCCCAAGAACAATAGGACTTTCACAGTATTGATATCAAACATTTCAAATGCTAAAATAAAGTATGATATATCGGAAAATCAAGCAAAAGAAAATAATCCAAATGTCTGGATGCCCCCTCAATTACCTGATGGACAAGTTCCAGTTATCAACTTAATATCATCAATGGCAACATCACCATGGTAACTTCTTCCCACCAATCCTTCAAACACAATCTGGTACTGAATGGATTGACCTTGAATCTGAATTTGACCCTGTTTCCATTTGTTACCCTGTGTTCCTTGTCTGCTCCATAGAGCATTACCATAACTGCTGCCAGACTTCTAAAAATATCACAACATTTCATCAAAACCTTGTAAAATCAGTAAGGTACTCACAGTATATTTTTAGGGTGTATGTTACAAAATCAAAATTTGTAAAGCTAACGACCACTAATTGTCATGTTGATCTGATAAGCTAGGATTACAAGTAATTTTTTATTTGGAAAAAACAAGAAAAACAAAAAAAACACGTATCTTTTTTAACATAAATTTATCTATTGATATCTTCAGTTGAATTCATGTTATATTCAGTTACTATAGTTACTCCCTATTGACCATGTTAACACTAGCCTAGCTATTGGTCAATAATTTATAGTATGAGCTACAACATCATAAAAATTCCCATTCCCCTTTTTAGGCGAGCAAAAATTGAAATTTTGCAAAAGAAAGTAACATATAATGGGTACCTCCCATTGGGAGTTCTTTGCAATTAAGACCAAATTATTTCCCATGTATCTAATACATCTCATTGTATGATCAGAATGCTAGATTTTGCATCTGAAGTTTAAAAAAAAAAATTCAGTTAGAGAGAGGGGTGTGCACCCAAATTCATCCCACGAACATGTAGTTGGCATAGTAAAATAAAAACAGTTCAAATTATAATTTTTCCAATAACCCTTTGGAAAGTCTACCACATAAAAATCTTTTGACTCTGACTTATATTGTACTAATCTTGTAGGTAACACTCAGTATGGTGATATTTGGGTCATACATTTGATATCTCAGTTACCTGATATAAAAGGTCAAATATCAAAGGTTACTATGAGCAATATTAGACAAACTCTGAGATAGACATTCGGTAGACTGATATTAAAGTCATACATGTTATATCAGAATTGTTCACTGTTACCTGCTACAAAAGGTCAAATGTCAATGCTTAAAAAGGTCAAATGTCAATGCTTAATATGTGCAATATTGTACTAACCTTGAGATAGACATTCAGCATATTGATATTGGGACCATACATGTGATACCAGAATTGTAGACAATATTGTTGGTTAGCTGGTACCATTGAAGATCCTAGATGGGCACTGTCATTATATTTTCTGGGTGCTGAAGACTCTATGTACATGTAGTATCCCTGATCTAAAACAAAGACAAGGTATAAGTTTTATATTAGAAACATGATGTTTTAGGCATGTTGTGATAGGAATACCCGTCTTAATGGAAAATGGGGAAGTCCCACAAAACAGAAACTGAAAATTGCTAATGATGCATGCCCCATCAATATAAAGTCACATACCTATTAAAATCAGTCAATCCTATGGGAACAAAGGTAATTGCAATGAGATTTAGCCAGATGAAATGATGTACAAGACGATTTCTTTAAGTGGGGGTATAATATTACAAATGAATTTCAAATTTCACATTAATACATTAAATGCTAGTGTTAAGGAAAGGCAGAGATCATTGACCAAAGGCACACCTAATCAATCACTGGAAGGGTTAATAAGTTTTACCATCAAAACTTTATTTAACAGAATTACAGATATACATGTATATCATTTACGACCTGAAAAAATACTAATCAATTTAAAATAATTTATCTTAGAATCTCCTTTATGTATAGACCTATTATATAATTAAAATTTCCATAAAAAAAATTTAAAGCCTAATTTATGTTTTCTGTGAAAATTGTATCAATTAACAATCATTTAAGACATACTTGTCCCCTTGGTGTGGTCTAGTGTTGGACCAGTGTTTGATGATCCAGTAGGTCCTTGGGCTCTAGTCCAATCAAATATGTCATCTTTTAGGTTAGTCCATTGACAGAGACCGGTCTCAAAACTACAGTCATATTGGGACTGTGACACTGCAACAAATACAATTAGATGAACAGAAATGTCATAGGCTGAAATGCTTGATTTATTTATTTAGCCAAAAGTTCACATAAAATAATCTCCCCCAACCATATTTTCCCTGTAACTAAAATAAAACATGATTCTTAAGAGCAATATTAAAGATAAAACCTGCTACACCAAGTAAAAGGTTATCGTCATTCTAGAGTTACTCTTTGACAACAATTTGTCATTTTTGGAAGGACATTAAATTGTTGGAATTCCAATGGGCACTGAAATGTTGCCCTTCTCCTTGCTAATCTTTTTCTGTAGTCATATAATTTGGAAAATTTTCAAAAAAGAAAAGAAATTTAAAGATAATGTTCTTGCTAGTAATATGCCTGTTTGAAGTCAGTACATTTGTGATTGTTTCCAACTTTCCACTTGTTGCTTTGATATTGCCAGTTGTTTTATATCCTTCATTTTACTATTCCTTTCTACTTTTGCCTGGAGTTTTGGCCTGTCATTTCAGTAGTTTTGTTATTAAGTAGTAGTTTTTGTAATAATCATGCAAAATATGAAAAATGTGATATAACCCAAAAAAGGCTACATATTTTTATTTTTGTACTTAAGTTGTTTTATGGGTCTATGTTATGAAATGTGTAATTATTCAGGCCAATCTGTCTGCTCTTAGAAGATCATCAATACTGAAAATCCAATAGATTCTTCTGTATTTGAGTGTCATTTACAGAGTTATCTCCCTTAATTCTGAAATCTACAATGCATTATATATAATTTTTTATCTCCGAAGAACATGGGTTATATGAAAACAGAATGTTAATTTCTGTTTACTATTCAAACAAAATATCAAAAATAAAAATATGTAGGCTTTTCATCCATAAATCACATTTTGCATGACTATAAGCTGGAGTAATACTTAACCTTTATTTTAGTAGTCATAAACCATCTCTATCATTTTCATATCAACAGTGAATGACTTAATTAGACTATGTAACAAAGTAAAACCAAGCAAATGAATATCTATTGGTGGCAGATTAGACAAAATGTAGGCTTAGTAGCTTATCAAATGGAACCCTGGTTGTGAGGTAACTGATCAAAGGAAAACTTGGTCACCTATGTAATTTACCAATGGTGGCTTGCCTGCTAGGTTTTTTAACAAATAAAAAGATGTCACAAAGAAACTTACCAAACGATGGCTTGGTTTCTAGGTCAGTAACCAAATGAAGACTTGGTCACTATATAAATTACTATGTAATGGCTTGGCAGCTAGGTTACTTTTGTTGCTAGGTTACTTACCAAATGAAGACTTGGTCACTATATAAATTACTATGTAATGGCTTGGCAGCTAGGTTACTTTTGTTGCTAGGTTACTTACCAAATGGCGACTTGGTCACTAAATAAATTACCATGTAATGGCTTGGCAGCTAGGTTACTTTTGTTGCTAGGTTACTTACCAAATGGCGACTTGGTCACTAAATAAATTACCATGTAATGGCTTGGCAGCTAGGTTACTTTTGTTGCTTGGTTACTTACCAAATGGAGGCTTAGTTGTTACGGGCAATGGTGTGGTTGATGATGTTACATTTGAAGGTTTTGCATTGGAAGGATTATCTATAAAAAGAGACACCAAAATAACATTATCTAGGCTTCCATCCCAAGTAATGGATAAGATGTAGTTTAATTTTAGTCATACATATCAAACAGATTTGCAGTATTTAAAGTATTTTTTTCAAAAATGCGGCTTCTTAATTCAAATAGTGTCGTAAATTTTAAAATTCAAAATTTCTTAATTTGGGCTTTAGATGTTATACTTCTGGAAAACTGCAGAGTAATATTGTCATTATACAATAACTAGGTCAGTGATGACTCAGTTTAACAAAAACAACATAGATCTAATTACGAATGAACAGACAGACAGACAAAAACAAAAGTCAATGCTCCTGTAAACCTACAAGAGCATACTTACAACCACATGAAGACTGTGTTACAGTGATGTCGTCAATAGCAATGTCACCCTGGTAGTTACTTCCTGTTACACCTTCAAACGTTAACTACAATAGAATAGAATTGTTGTCATGGAAACATTATCCAGTATGACAAGAAACAATCATAGATTTAAATTTTCAATATCCTTTATTCAATCAAAATGCAGACTTATAAAAAAAGAAATTTCTAATAGACTTTTAGGTAGCTAATATATGATCATATAAAAATTAGTTCTAATAATTGATCCATTCAGTTACTGCTTGTACCTTCTAACCACACCCTATTCCACTTGTCAGATTATCTTTCTCAGCCAATTAGATTGCAGCTTTCATGTTTGGGAAAGCACTGCTTAAGGGAATAACTTTTGGATTCAGAAAATATTTGATTTGATAGGCTAACATGCAAATATAAACAAATTACCTTGTAGGCTGAAGTTTGTTGAGGAACAGGCACTTGTCCCTGCAGCCATTGTTGTCCCTTGTTGCCAGATTGAGTCCATAACAGAGTTTGGGAGGCACTGTCATTGACATATATATTAAGTGATCCTAGAAAAAAGGTAACAAAACTTGAGAAAGTTGGTATGGTGATGTCATATAGAAAGTGATTTTTCTTATTTTCTCAGTGTAAAACAAGCCATATAGCCCTATTTCTGATTTCTGATGAAAATGACTAAGTGTAACTATCACCAATTTCCGTACTATTTCACAAAAATCAAAATCCTTTGGCCCTGCATACCTTCATCACGTCTAGACCTATCCTGTGAAATATTTTAGATGTAGTTCAAAAACTGTACGAAGAGATAACTGGACAAGCCATAATCATGTGTAATCAAGATGGATAAACGGACGAACAGACAAACGAACAAACGGAAGAATGCACAGACAGGGTTAAATTAATATGACCCTATGGTATAAAAACCATTGCATCTATCAAATATTTTGTTATTAATCTTTCTTTTATACAAAATATGATACATACCAATACCAACACCATACATATGATACCAGAACTGCATACAGGCTGTATTCTGTGAAAATGGGAAGCTAGTACTGATAAACCAGGCTTTGTCACCTCTTCGTCGGGGTGTTGAGGTTTCTATATACATGTAGTGCCCTGTAATTCAATAAGATATGAACTGGTTAAGTTCCAAGGCAAAAAAAGCATTCTATTTCAAATACAATAAAAAAGGTAAGATAATTAGATACAAATTGAGTGCATTTGTTTCCCTACCGGTGCACCTGGTCCATGCTCCCAGTTTTTAGTGGAGTGCAAGTTGCTCATTTGCTTTTGTTGCTTTGTGTGTATGATTTTGGTTGCTTTGTGTTCTTTGTTGTGTATGTCTGTTTTCCATGTCTGGTTTTTGTCCCTAGTTGCATTCTTTTGATTACCGCTGAAACCTTTGTTCCCTTGATTATTCTTTCAATCATCTAGCAAAAATTACTATATATAGTTCGCTCAAAGTATTCTTGCCTACCCCACATGAGAATATTTTTTGTGTGAGTTTATATTGCTTACATTTTTTATGTGAGCTTTTCTTGTTTTCTTTATCATCAGTTTTATATATGTACTTGTATTATATTTTGTTATCTACATTGTGTACACAGATCTCCGTGTGTACTGTTCCCATATTCGGTCTTATTCCATGTTATATATCTGAATTATCCATCTTATTTTGATGTTTTTGGTATTTTCCCTAATATTGAGTTTTTGTACCATGTTTTGACAGACATACTTAATACAACCATGAAACAAAAACAGAGAAACCTGTATAAACCAAACCTCAGTTAACCAAAAAAAACCTGCCTAAAACAGACACTGAGTAAACCCAAAAACCTGTCTAAACCAGACAATGAGTAAACAAAAAACCTGTCTAAACCAGACAATTAGTAAACAAAAAACCTGCATAAACCAGACACTTGAGTACACAAAAAAACTGTCTAAACCAGACAGTAATAAAAAATCCTGTCTAAACCAGACACTGAGTAAGCAAAAAACCTGCATAATCCAAACACCAAGTAAGCCAAAAACCTGCCTAAACCAGACACCTTTTTTAAGTCCCACCATACTACATTTAACTTATTTGAACCTGGATAAACTAAACACCTATCTAAGCGAAACATATTCTACCATCTAAAATTCATTTTAGACAGATTTCACTGTACTTTGATTAATAGATAGATGAATAATATACTTTGCCGTAATTTATCATAACTCACCTGACTGAGAGCCAACAGTGTGGTCATAAATTGGCCCAGTCCTAGTGCTGGATGTTTTACCCTGTTGTCTCAGCCAATCAAATTGGTCACCTCCAGCTTGTGTATTAACCCAACCACATGTGTCTTTCTCAAAATTACAATCACCAGGGTTACCACAGGCACCCTGGGTAATTTTTACATCATCTAAACCAATGTCGCTATAGATTCGGTTTCCAATGACACCCTCAAATACAACCTAAAAATAAGATTTTTTGAAGAAATGTGTTAAAAAACACAAGAATTACAATTTTATGATTTTTTTTTATTAAATGAATAAAAAGTATAATAAAATACTCCCTGCACTTAAAGCATATTTACCTGCCAGGAAGACTGTGATGTGACAGTAACCTGTCCCTGTATCCATTTATTGCCTTGACTTCCAATTTTCTGCCATATTGGGGACCCTAGGGCTCCTCCTTGCATTGAGTATACATTTAAAGTTCCCATTGTCCTTCCAAACATGTGATACCAAAATGTCAAACAGACCCCTGAAGTTGGAGGATTTGTACCACCAATCAAGCGGGCCTTTTGTCCAGGAGCCCTTGGTGCTGAGGTTTCGATGTACACATAGTATCCTATAAAATATCAGCAATGAATATTTTAAGTGTCAGTCCCTGTAAGAACCAGGAAGTGGGTGAAACATAGTATAAAAAAAACCATCATTTTGAAAGTGTAATTTGACTATTTGCACCATCAGAATCACGGAAAACAGACAAGACTTTCCACATCATGCTGGACCATTGAGTTATAGTTTCATTCAAATAGAAGATTCCAGCTTAGAAAGATTTAACTAAATAGAAAATTCTAATATGACTTGCTTCAAAGCTCTTTAGACCATAGCTATGGTAAAAAAGTGATAAATATCTGACCAATATTTCCTGTAAAACATAGGCTGTAACTATTCAAAAATATGAAGACACTAGTCGTATTAGAATCAAAATTAATCATTAAAAACTCCATTTTATCATTGTTTTACCATGGGCTGGTCATTTATGACTCCATTTTATCATTGTTTTACCACGGGCTGGTCATTTATAACTCCATTTTATCATTGTTTTACCATGGGCTGGTCATTAAAAACTCCATGTTATCATTGTTTTACCATGGGCTGGTCATTAAAAACTCCATGTTATCATTGTTTTACCATGGGCTGGTCATTTATTACCCCATGTTATCATTGTTTTACCACGGGCTGGTCATTTATAACTCCATGTTATCATTGTTTTACCATGGGCTGGTCATTTATAACTCCATGTTATCATTGTTTTACCACGGGCTGGTCATTTATAACTCCATTTTATCATTGTTTTACCATGGGCTGGTCATTATGTCCTTATTTAAGAGGATAAAACAATGCAACATAAATGGCCCGTGGTAGAACAATGATATAATATAGTTTCCATGATTTATTTCTTAAATATATATGCATATTGACAAGAGTTAAACTAATGCATCTAACACCATAGCACCATAATAAAAATACAAACCAGCCGATGTTCCATAAGTGTGATCATTAGTTGGTCCTGTACTGGAAGAAGCAGTCCTTCCTCTTTTTCTTGTCCAATCAAAATCATCATTCCTTGCTTGCGAGTAGCCACATAATTTTGGATCCTCAAAAGTACATACACCATTCAAAGTACCTAAATATATAATTTGATAACTATCAAAATTTATCAAGATTTACTCCTTTATATAAGTTTCCCAGTAGAAAATAACTACATGTTAAATACATGAAGTTTTTTAGATTTTTTTCTCTTATTTCCATTCTATAACATGTATTTGTCTTTTCATGATAATAATTATAATTTTTGTACATAAATAAATGTTTAAGCAGCAGTCTTTATAAAAATCAGACAGGAGGTGATTCATGTATGTCAAAAACCCACCAAATTTACTTTCATTTTTTGTTCAAAAACAGCCATAGACCTCATAACAAGTCTTAGTTTTCCATTTGGGTGTTGTGCTTTTGACATAAAATTTATGTAGTTTGTAAATGAAATTAGCACTTTGCAAGAGTTATCGTCCTTGGTTTGGTTTGATTTGGTTGATTTTAGTGGGAGATTGAAGTGTAGTATTTTCAGAAGTACAGATCTAAATACAGAAAGGAATATTGCCGAATTAAAGTATAAGTAGAGTAAAAAAGCATCGTTTGTTTTTCTACACCATGAATCACTTTACCATAGGCAGTATCTGAATTTTATATATTCCGGTACTTAAGTAGAATTACCCAGGCATTATCTACTGTAATAAACACTGTAAGTCCACTAAAGAACATTAGGACATAGCAAAGTTACTGAACTTTGATAGTGCTTGTCTTAGTCAGTAGAGGACAGCACTTTAACTACAGTGAAACCTATCCAGGAATAAAATTAGAAGTCATCCAGTAACCAATGGTTACTAGATTTTGAGCTGGGCTATCAAACTTTTGGATAAAATTTAGTTGAACATATAGAAAATTTTACACAAAAATATGGTCTGAGCTACCAGCTTGTATTTCCCAGTTTCTACCCTTGCTATTCCAACCAAAACCATTCATGACTACAGGTTTTGTTCAGTTGAGATAGGTGTTAGGAATAAACTGGTTCTAAAGGCATTTAAACATAGGTGTCTGTTTTGACAGATTTCCAGTTAATGGGATTTGGTCAAGACATGTTTCTGGCAGACTAAGGTCTCACTTCAAAACAGGGTTTCAGTTTACTGAGGGGGAGGGGTGGGGGTTGGGGGTTGGATGTTGATACAGGTTTTGTTAAATTCGGGTTTGGTTTAGACAAAATTTGATTTAACTCAGGTTTGGTTTCATTACGTTTTTGGGTGAATTAGGGCTACGTACAGACAGACTCCACTATATGAATGTTTACCCAATGATCAATAATATGTGCCTATTACCATATTGTTTACATTGGACCATAAATTATCAACAGACTGAAAAATTATATCATATAACTGGTCCTCTGACTGACAGTGCAATAAAAATATTGTCAAACTCTGGTATGAACTTTAACCTACCTGCACATGGTCCCTCAGGAACAGAAATATCGTCCAATGCAATGTCTCCTTTGTAGCTTACTCCACGGACACCTTCAAACATGATCTGGTAAGTCGTATTGCCCTGGATATCAACTCTTGCCTGGTACCATTTGTTAGACCGGGTACCATTATGTGTCCACACTGGTTTCCCAAGTGTTGATCCAGTTTTCAAGTAAACATTTAAAGCTTTCACATTTGAACCATACATGTGGTACCAGAAGGTCAGACATTTTGTTGTCTTGGTAACAATGTTTGCACTGACTATTTGAGCTTTGTCATTTGGCCTTCTTGGGTTAGAAGTTTCAATGTAAATATAATATCCTTGAGCTGTGGAAATTGACAAAACAGTACATACAACAGAAATATATATAAACTATGTTGAAGTTCTACAATTTTATTTTTAAGGATTTGTATTGGTATAGCACAAACTAAAGGATATGAATTTCTTTGCTACCCATTTCTTCAAAATGAAGATGTTTACTGAACAGGAAGTTGATGCACAATTGGGATGAATGGAAGTTAAACACTGTACAACCTGTCATGCTAAAGCTAAATACTAAACCTCTAACTATCCCCATGTTGTATTGAAAATTTAAGTTTATGGAACATTGTGCAGCTAGCAGTCTAGCACAAACATTTAGACATTACGATGCAGAACTAAGATAAAAAAAATGTATTTTAAAATAGGACTCCATGGTAAATTGAACACAAATAATTTGGACTTCAATACTGACTTTCTCTCTGTCCTTTCACAAGGTTTCCCCTGCTTCAAATAAAAACTAATTATATAAAAAGTAACTTTTAAGCAATTTGATTTCATTTCCAAAAATAGCCTTCTTATACACCTACATGTTCCTGTTGTATGGTCAGTTGTTGGACCTGTCCCAGCTGTTCCGGTACTTCCCCTAAATCTGGTCCAATCAAATTGGTCCCCACCATTAGTCACCTGGGACCAGGTACAAAGTCCACTTTCAAAGTTACAGTCATATGCTGATGGAGCTGAAATTTAAAATTTCACATCATTTTAAATTTAGTCAATTTATCAGCAGTGGTATTGTCTTTACTTTATACACAAAATATAAAATTACTTTAATAATGTATTTACGATGTACATATTTACCTTACTTGGTAGCAGTACTCACACTAAAATTTATTTAAGGAAAATAGAGGATTATACAGTTAACTGGTAAATTTTTGTATCCCTTTTTTAACATGACGGCAGAGAGGTTTTGGCCTTCAATTCACTTTAAATTTCAGCAGCTCTATGATGGTTTTTTCTGAAGGTTATCAGGTATAAATACTTGGACAGCTTTTTTTTCTTTTGTGTACAACACTTTATACATATTTTGCCTGATTCTTAAACAGAGAAGTACTTAATACAAACATTAATCTTGCCAAAAAGGGTTACAGTTACTAAATACATTACTAACCAGCAGATGGACCCACTGTAGTTGTTGAAGCAGGGACAGTAGGTAATGTACTTCCTGTCATAGCATCCACTGGTAAAACTATAATAGAAATGATCATGTTATCAATGAATCAGTGTTCATAAACAAAAATCAAAAAGCAAACATGTTAAACCCAAAAATTAGGGAGGAGTCTCCCATATAAAACTGTAAGATTTGTGGGCAATTTTGGTTCAAATTACTACATTTCATGTTAAAAATACCAAATATTTAAATTTTTAACATTAATTTTCCAACCTGGAGTATCAGCCTTTCCTCACCAACAAGTCTGCCGACCATGCAAGAATTGGTTGTAAATTGCATTGTTGGTTAAAAAGTTCTTCTGAGCTAATGTTAATTGTAGACATGTTAACCCATGTGTATTTACCAATGTTAAACAGAATTTACCTCCACCATTACCTTTTCTTATAAATAGAAGATGTTTACAAACCTTGACAACCACCAACAGTAAAAGCAATGTCATCCATAGCAACAAAACTGTTGGAAGCCCCAATTGATGTTAACGTGAAAGTGACTTGATATGATCCACTTTGGCTTGTCACAGGGAACTGTCCTTGCTGCCACTGGCCTGCGTTATCAGAATAGGATCTGGTCCATAAAGGTACTGAAGTTGATCCCTAAAAATAAAGCTAAAACTCAAACAATAGTTAAAACAGCTTTTTCTTTTTATGGTATATATATATGAAAAGACAAATTTGTAATAAACATACACATTACTCAATACCATACTATAAGAACAGATTGAGAATCATTTTGCTAGGTTTCACTAATTACCTATCCCTATCCAATCAACACCCCCCTCCCCCAAATAAAATAATTTCAAGTCAAGCCATCCCCCCCATCATGTTGATGCTAGAAATGTTGATGTGGCAAGAAAAACCTCACAGTTGTACATATACAAATTGAAGTTATATATCCTCCTTGGTTTAATAAGGAGTTGAAAAAAAAAATTAAGGTGAAAAGTAAAAATCCTAAATTACACATTCTCATAAGACATTTCACATTTGGAGACTTACACTTGTATACATTGCAGTTAAAGTACCAGCCTGGTTCCCAGAGATAACAAACCAGAACTGTACACACTGTCCTGTAACACCAGTTGCTGGCATGTTAGGTGACAGGAACTTAGCCGTATTACCTCTTGCTTGCCCATTTAAACTGCTATATAAATACATTCCTACAAAGAGATTAAAGTGAAAAGTGGAAATCCAAAATTGTCCATTTTTGATATTGTCAATATGAAATAAACTTATTTTACATTGTCCGCATCAGAATTGAAACAAAATATGTAAATCTGTACATGTTATTAATAAGAACAAACCTGACAGCACACACCAGCCAGTTGGTCCAGACAAGAGCACCCAATCACTTTGGTTAAAAAAAAAACAAACTTGCACTTATCAATCCACCCAGAAGTTGTTTTAAATAGCATGCTTTGATAATTTTTTAAATATTTTTTGCAAACATTAATCATTTACCAAAGCTGCAAAGAACCTATTGGTGAAAAATGCTTTAAGTACTCACCCTTTTAAGAAGAAAAAAAAAGAGTGTAACCATTTTTATTTAAAAAAGCAGTATTTACCAATTTGTTAAAAAGCTTTCTCCACTCACTCTTTCAGAGGTAGAATAAGTATGGTCATTATTTCGTGATTTATAAAAGGGAATTCCCCAATTAGTAGAAGATTTCTGTACTCACCCATTTTAGAGGTACCGTAAGTGTGGTCGCCATTTCTTGGATGTTGTCCTGTATATTGTCTGGAGATGATCCAATCAAAGTTGTCTGTTCTGGAATTAGACCAGCCACACCTACCGCTTTCAAAGTTACAGTCACCTAATTAAAGATAAAAAAGTGTTATTGCTAAAAAAAACAAACAGGCTGACATTGACAAAATGTGAATACATAGTAAAAAATCATGTTGGTTGCACACAAAAAAGTGGATGTTTGAAAATCAATTGTAATTCACGTGATTAAAGTTATGGGCTGCTACATAACAGTGGATGGCTTCACATGACAAGACTTAACACAATTGATTTGGGGATTACAAATACCTATCAATTCAATTTGTTTAATGTGAAAAAATTGTTATAACTATAGATAGCAAATGAAATATACACCAATGTTAACTTTGATCTAAATTTTTGGTGGAAAATAACATAAATGAGTTACAAGTCGGTAGAAGAAGCAGCATAACTGAAAGTACAAACGGGGAAAAATTCCTGGAAATAACAATGTTCAAAACACCAAAACGGGAAAGCCCTTTTCAAAACACAAAAACGGAGGAAATTCCTGGACAAAACAATGTTCAGAATCCCAAAACAGGAGAAATCCCTTTTCAGAACACCAAAACAGCAAAAATCCCTTTTCAGGACACCAAAACACGGGAAGTCCATTTTCAAAACACCAAAATAGGGGAAATTCCTAAATAACACAATGTTCAACAAACCAAAACAGAAGAATTTCCTTGATAAAACAATGTTCAGAACACCAAATCTGGGGAAATCCTGTACAAAACACCAAAACATCAAAAATCACTGTACAAAACAATGGTGAAAATAATAAAAGATAGTATAATACATAAGAACTAAAAGATATACACAAAGGTACAGAACAACCGCTACTCAAAAGAATTTGTAAAAACACCTTTCAACAAGTAGATGAAAAGTAACCAAATATTCCAGCTGTCACAACACTTTCTTAATTCACAACACAAAAAGGCATCATGACAGCTGAAATACTCAGAGACAAACCACTTAAACAAGAGCATGACTGAACTAAATCCCAAATGATATCTAGTTGATATTGTACAGGAGACAGAAAGAAAGAGGGAGAGAGAGGAGGGAGAGAGAGAGAAGAGGGAGAGAGAGAGGAGGGAGTTGAAATCAAAACAATTCTGAGTTAATAAAGTTTAAGGTTTCAGGTTCAAAATGATTTTATTCAAATAATGTGCATGAATCAGTTATTGTTAGCTTATGGATGATTTTTAGAAAGAGCTGTATTTCAATAGCACCAGTTATAGGGTGTATCATTACCTTTGGAAGGACAGTTGGTTGTTAGTTGTATGTCATCAATAGCCATATCTCCAGCATATCCATTTCCTATGATTCCTTCAAAAACAACCTGAAACATACAGAAATTTGAATAACAATTCTGTGTTCTTTAAACTTTGAATGCTTACCAGTATATGTCTGACACTGATGATTTCATTAGTAATGAAAGGGAGGTGGTAATTGGCAAGATATAAGTTAATATATTCTCACTTAAAATAACATAATACATGTTGTAAAATTTTTGTTTGAAAAAATGCAGAAGCAAATCATCCAAGGTATAATAATTTGAGCCAACTGATTATATTTTTTAAGTGAAATTTTCTTTAAGTAAGAAAATATAAAACAAGTCAATACTAAATGGTAATAATTAATCTGTAAGCCATCACTTATTTTTTTTATATATATATTTTTTTTTCTAACTTTCAAGAAGAAAATAACTTTAAGATGTAAATTTTTCTATAAATTTTCCATACATTTATCGGTTTTCCTTGAGGCAAAGTGGCAAACACTTGGTACCATTTGTTGCCATGGTTACCAGCCATTGTAAATAATAGTTTGCCACGCTGTGGGCTTCCTGTAGCATTATTATTTGTGTAAACATTAAATGTTCCCATGTTTCGTCCATTCATGTTATACCAGAATGAGAGACATTGGCCACTCTGTGGTAGGAAAGGTGGTGACCATAACCTAAAAAAAAAAAAATTATATCTGTTTTCCAATTTCTACCTTTCAACACACATTTATGAAAATTTATTTTACAATCTGATAATTCAAAATCTTACAAGAATAATTTGATATGAGATTGCACAAATTGTCTTGTCATTTTTTAGTTATTCTATAACGTGTTGACAGGCAACTAAGACAAATAGAAAGAACGTTGTTTACATTAAACCAAGCCTATAAATATAACATAAAAAACTACCTTGCAGCATCACCACGCTTCCTAGGAGCAGATGCCTCTGTGTACATATAATGTCCTCTATTAGTTCCATATGTATGATCAGCAGATGGCCCTGTCGAGCCAGAATTAGTCCCCCTGCTATTTCTTGTCCAGTCAAATCTATCTGTTGTATCTTGGAAATAGGCACATGGTTTCTCAAAATTACAGTTGACAGGAGAATTGACTATGGGAGTACCTGTGGGTTGTGTCCCTTCAAAGATAAATTTATGGATAAATAATAACAAAATCATTCAAATTTTACTTCTCTACACAGAAAAGTCAGAAAGATAAGGTTTTGAAATTTATGTAAATGTGTGTGTTCAGTCAGGAATAAGAACTACCCAATCTAATGATAATTCAAAAATGCATAACAACTACTTGAACTGTATAAGTTATCATAATACAGATCAACCTACTACAAGATAATATGTGTAATGCACTGTAGAAAATTGTGTGTATCTTATGGGTTAAATCCCATGACCCCAAATTCTTGTTAGAAAATTTTGTCAATTTTTTGCAAGATTTTGGCCAAAAAAAGCAAATGATAGTCTGAGACCCATTTTTTGAATCTAAGGTTCCCTCCTGTTTTTGTTTTTTGTTTTTTTTTGTTTTTTTTTAATTTCTTGATTCATTCCTGATAAAAAATATACTAATTTTCAAATACAGCAAATACAACTAAATTTACATTTCTTAATAATCAAAATTTGATTGATTAATTGGTAGCTATTATCTTTAGACATATATTGCCTGTATTTTAGGACAACAAATGCATCCTACTAGACTGAGGAGGGGAAAACCCCGCCTTGTTCTAGTCCAAAAAATGGACAAACCCTGCTTTGTGCCAGGTTGATATACTACACAACAGAAGTAATGACCTACCAGAAATCATATAGTCTTACATAAACACATAGTGATAAATTGAAATATACAATATATATCATAAAGTGTTTTTGTAGGGATTTAATTTTCACAGCAAAGATTGGAACATGAACATTTAGTTGTTGTCTCTGAATCTAGGGTTATTCCTTATGTGTATATATAATATATTCCGAAATAGCCAAATATACACTAAAAAAATCCAGAATTTTTAACTTGCAAAAGAAACTTATATGGTAAGTTAGATACAGTGAAACTGGTCTAACCCATTCTCCTTTTGGACTTAAGGAGGTAGACCTAGGGTAAGGGACATAACTCTTGAAATCAGTAATATATTTGCAACATATTGAATTTCTACAAAGCATATCAAGCTTTCATCTGAAACAGAATGAAATCAGTCCAAGTTACTTTGATGCTTATTTTCCATGATTTGTATGAGTTGTGTCCCTCACCCTAGTTCTATCTCATTAAAAAAGCTGTGTTTGATTCAAGCCAGCGTTAAATTTACACAGGTTCCAAATACATTCAGACCAATTCAAACAGAATTCACAAGAAGTTTTGACATGTCTCTGGTTTCAATGTAATAGTTTTTTGGACTTTTTATGAATATTGCTTACCATTGCACATTCCAGGAGTCAGTGAAACATCATCAATGGCAATGTCACCCTTGTAACTCACTCCTCTGATACCTTCTACAACAACCTAAAAATATCACAATGTCAGGTTAAAAAAATAGCCCTTTAAAATGAAAAAAATTGTATCTTATGCATCTACCTACTGTACTATTGTACAGCATAATTGAAAGTTTCATTCAAAGCTGACAAATAACATTGAAGAGTAAAGAATGAAAACAAAAACAAAATGAAATGAAAAGAAACACTACCATCTCCAATTTAATGGCATAGTAAATGTAAAACCACTCATTAACCATATCAATTAACTAATCATAAAAAAGATTTGTTTAAGCTACCTTAAGATAACCCAAGTACATGAAAATGATCTGCAAAATCCTGAATTTTGCATCATATAAACATAAGTACTAAGACTCATAATCCTTAAGAGCGTAATTTGCAGTAAAAATTTGTAGAAACTACTGAACATCCTTAAGTTAAAAACCTCTGTAAAAATTATGTGGGTATCACAACTTCAAACTGTAAGAATTTAAAATTTTGTTTTAGAATTCATGGTTAATATACAGCATCAACACTGATACTTACATTGGTTACCGATTGTGTGGAAGAATCTCCTGCAATCTGGAACTGTCCCATTCTCCACTGGTTCCCTTGTGTTCCTTGTCGAGACCATATTGGTGAAGTTAGATTAGTATTGACACCATTGGAAAGGTAAACATTGAGAGCATTGACGTGTATACCATACATGTGATAGTAAAATGTTACACACTGTGGGAAATTTCCAGAAATGGAGGGACTAATTAAACGAGCCTTATCTCCTGGTCGACGAGGAGCTGATGTTTCAATGAAGGCATAAAATCCTTTAGCTGAAATCATACAAAGTCAAAGCTGTAAAGTTCAGTAAATTTTAAAGTAGTAAAAGAGCAAATTATCCTTAAGATGCAGACATATCTTGAAATATGAGCATGGTCACAAAAATTATGCCACCATTTTCACTTTTTCTGAAGCAGGATGATTTTACCTTTATGCCTTTTGCTATCTTCATTCATTCTCATCTAAATAGAGTGCATTATCTGGGAGACCCCATTTGTTTAAAAAAGATGCAGACAAGCAGGTAAATGGACATGGCCAGTATAACCCTACCCCAAATTTGTTTATAGGGGTATATACTATTAACCTTGAAAAAGTTATAATGAACCAAAGTTAATTAACCTAATTCGAAACCTATTTCTTTCATATCAATTATTAGTTATAGAAATCAAAAGGATAAGAAAATGTAAGTTGTTTGAATTATTAATGGTAAATAATAAAAAAGGTTCCAGAAATGGATAATGTACAAGCCTTCAGAGTTCTTATGTACATGATAATTATGCAGACGAAACTCGTATCATTTTTTTGTTTTTTTGTTTGTTTTTTTTTGGGGGGGGGGGGGGGCAAATGGGCGTAATTGTTCAACCAAAACCTTAAGGAAATAGAAATCCTGCAAATTTCTACATCAATAACATTTTGCAAGATAAGAACATACCCAAGTGTCCCTTTTTTAAGGACCTTGTTATTTTACTTACTGCCTCCTGTGTGGTCTTTAGAAGGACCTGTTCCAGACGTCGTTGTACCACCACTGTATCTCAGCCAATCAAAATTGTCTGTACTCTTGTCTTGAGACCATCCACAAAAATCGGTGTCAAAGTTACAATTGAAGCTTGCTGTAACAGAACAGAATTATTTTACAGTTAAATGAGTTGTTAATGACAACAAATCTAAGATCTGCTTATCATTACAAGTAGAGAACCAAGATATCATTTATCATGATATGCATGATGAACAAAATCTCACAAAGATTAGACTGATCTGCTAAGTAAAACATAAGCTAACAATTTATGTTATAAAAACCAAATTGCATAACCTTTATTTGAGGGAAAGGATAACTACTTGCTTATCAAGTTCATTTTCATCCAATCCAAATTTATAGTTTTCAAATTTGTAATCATACTAGCTTGGTTTTGATCAAAATTCTTTGTATGGTCATCATATCTAATTTCATTGTGTCTAAATCATTTGTTTTAGATTAGCATAGTTTTGACCATAAGGTAGAAGGATTCATATAGAAGATTTGAGAGGAAACTTTGACACATATTTCAATATCTCAATATCAGCTTCAATCTCACACATTTTAAGTTAAATGAATTTTTAGACAAACAATTACAAGATGTAGCATGCTACTATAGTGATAAGAATACCCCTACTCAACTAATCAATGGTAAACAGGAAGTAGAAAAGTGACAAATCTGGAACAGGAAATGCACAGTTAAAGTCATCATGCAAAAGCAATATACCAAATACCAAAGCATTTGCTCGAGTAGAAGCTGAGAAATCTATTACATCAAAGTGTAACAGACAGACTAATCGACGGACAAGGTGATCGCAATATAGTCCACACTCTATTGAGTGGGAGTATAACAATAGAATGGTTTTTACCTATAGGTAGACCTATTCATTTGTCTGAGGTTATCACAATCTCATATTATTTAATTTCATTCTGTCCTAATCTTGTATTAGATTTAAAACCATACTAACGTGGTGTTGCTCCAAATGTAGCTGCATTGGTTGTAACAGGGGCTGGTGTTGTTGGTACAGCCTGGTTTGGTTTTATAGTACATGGTGTCGGAGTAAATGACAAGTCGTCAATTGCTATGTCACCTTGGTAACCATTTCCACGGATTCCATCAATCAAAATCTAAAAGCATAAAATAAGGCCAAAGATAAAATACTATCTGTTTTGACTTCTTTGTCTACCCAACAACATTTGCCACATCCACATCTCCAAACAGTTGAAGATAAGTATTTTTTAATAAGCATACCGCAGCATTTGAAGTTACAAATTTTATACATGTTTTTGTTCGTGAAAATCAAGTAAATTATAATTAGTTATATACAAACAATAGTACTTCCATCTTATAATCTGATTTGCTCCAATATCCCCCTTTTTAAAACAGTAAAATCTGTCAAAAACAAGATTGTTGGAAATATGCTCCACATTGAAAGGTGTTTCCTCATAAAAATAAGATATAATGGATAGTATAAAGTTTGATTGAGAAGAGTTCTCAGTTATTCAGCATTATGTTTGGGCAGGTTTTACTGTTAATTAAAATTAAAACTTTATAAATCACTTATGCAGCAGTTACATGTGAGGAACAACAGGGAACCAGAAAACTGGCAAATTTGAAATTAAATCTACAGCAGAATAAAGAATAATATAACAGTAAAATTATTTAAAAAATATCAGCAAACTCTGTGATCCTGAAATCAGATCCCTGCTTGCATCAAAACTTTAACATAAGCCAGATTCAAGAGTAAGCTAGAAATGTCTATCATTCTCAATACAGTAACATCATAAATAATATTAAATAATGGCAAAAATAACGATGTGGACTGTTGTGGATTGAAACGTTTTCAACATTTCTCCCATACATTTTCCATTTAATTTGACTGAGATTACCTGGTACTGAGAATCAGCACTGGATACTGGAACCTGCCCCTGGGCCCATGTTGAAGCCTGATTTCCTGTCAATTCCCAGATACTTGTGGCATTTCTGCCAGATTTCTGTAGAAGCACACGCAGTGTACCAATAGTATTACCAAACATGTGATACCAGAATGAAAAACACATGGTTGATTGTGTTGGTGGGAACATACCACTTTGCAATACAGCTAAATCTCCAGGTCTTCTTGGAGATGAACTTTCAATGTACATATATTTTCCTGAATAAAAAAATCCACTTTAAAACAATATCTTCACATATTATAATTCAAACTATTCAATGAATTAAGGCTCATTTAATCACAATCATCCTATTGTTATTTCAATTTCTTGATCAGTTCGCATTTTAAAAAATCAAAACTTCAGAACATGATCAGAGAAAAAAAATTCAACTCAAGGTTATGCCATGATGGTAAGAATTTGGTGAGCTATTGCTTAACACTAAAAGACTGTTAATAAAGTGAAAAAAAAAACAAGGCAAACATTTGGTCTAGGTGAGCTAATAAAGACTGATAATCAAAATTTTTACCTTTTTTCCTGTTAACTGAGAGCAAAATTACTCATTTGTAATAAATGAATGATGTGTTTTAAAAGTACTTTCTTGGCTTAAGGTTGACCACTTCTGCATTATACTTACAGTTTATGTACTTAAATTCGAAAGATTTTGGTTCAGTGTGTTTCAGTGCTATGTAGAGGGCTGGTCATTTAACCTTGGTGTGGTAATAGGAATACTGTCAAAGGTCCAATTCATTCCAGTTATCTCCCTTACCACTTATCAAGCACTAATTTACCCCTAGTGACCTTTATTTTAACCTTTACTGCTCACCTGTGCCATTACTGTATGTATGATCTCCAGGGGGTCCAGTTCCTGTTGAAGTAGTTGTTCCAGAGGCTCTGACCCAGTCAAAATTGTCTCCCCCATGCAAGTTACTCCAAGAGCATAAGTCAAGCTCAAAGTTGCAGCTACCAGCAGCTGAAAATATAGAAACATTTAAAACAAAGCCAGAAGAAAAATTTTCTGGACCTAACTCTAAATTAACTATGATCAAGTCAAACTCAGTTCGTTACTCCAATTAGAAGAGTTTGTATACATTAAAAACCTGTTAAAACACTAAACATAAAACCTGGTTCCAGTACTTGACCTAGTATGACTTTCAATAAGGCGTAACTGAAACAAAAATGAAATCACAATCACACTTAAATCTCAGTTGGAAAGAATCAATCAAAGTTAACTTCTACTGAAATTTGAGCAAAAATAAATTTTAAAGTCATTCTGGGTGTACTTTACCTTGCCCTACAGTACCACACTGTCCTGTTTTGACCTTGACATCATCAATAGCAATATCACCACGGTAACCAATACCACGAATACCTTCGAATACAAGTTGGAAACTTCCACTGTTAGGTATAATGTCATACTCTCCTCTGATCCAACGGTTACCCTGGTTACCTGGTTAAAGATAAGGAAAACTTGTCGACAAAAATATAAGTACAATGAAAACAGTCAATACCAAAACCCTTCTGAAATTTAAAATTGGTCCAGTTAAGGTAGATCATACCTTATATTTCTAGTAGATATATTTTCCTTGTTTTTCTAGAAGATGACCTTAACTAAACAAACTTCAGGGTTTTCATGTAAAAACACAAGTCACCGAACTTGATTTTGAGATAAAAGAACCTTAATAAAGGCAATTTTTATATGGGTTCTGTGGAAAATATCACTTTTTAGCCAACTATTAAAAAAGTGGTAGATAAAATTTCTTCTAAATTTACATAAACAACACTTAAATGACATTCTTTCATATTTCATACTGAAAATTGGGGGTCACTACTCTTTTTCTTGTAGTATAAAAAAAACAACTAAAATTCCCATTACATTTCTATTGAACATTTTCTTGCCAATTATCTCCCCTTAAAAAAGCTTTATACAATTTAATGTTTGTGATTTTACCATTCCATTTTTTAGGTATAAAATTCTTTGAAAATAATTTAAACATGTTTATACATCAATTTAAACATTATAGGTTCATTGTAAATACATATGTCTGTATGATTTTGTATGATGACAGAAGAGAATGCAATGCTCAGTGCCATAGGTATGATCTACATTAAGACCAATATCAAAAATATTTTTAAAATTGACTGGTAAAGATAGGTTTTTTTGTAATTTGAAATTGTAACAAAATTGTACTTAAGTGTAACTGAACCTGAATATGAGGAATTAAAAATTTGAGTTGTGTTTTACTCAAAATTGAATAACATATCTGATAAATGATTACAAAAACTGTAAAATTACAGTACAAATGAAAAACTGTAAAATTACAGTACAAATGAAATACTTTAAACAATTTAAGAACCACTGAATAAAAAGGAAACAAACAAAATTTTCAAAACTAAAGAAAAACCTATGTACTTTAAAAAAAGATTACAATATTAAGTCCTTATTGAGAAGTATCTTTTCCGAAATACTTCAACTGACCTACTTCAAATATTGAAACAAATACCTTGTTTTGTCCAAACAGGGGATGACCCTTTGACATTATTTCTCTGTAAATATAGATTTAGTGTCCCTGTCTGGGTGCCATACATGTTGTACCAGAATTCTGCACATAAATGACCTGTTGAAGATGCCGCAGATGGTGGAGAAATGAGCCAAGCTTTATCACCTGCCCTTCTACCTGATGCTTCAATGTACATATAATGTCCTGAAAATTTAAGATGTAAAGGTAAGTATAGCAATAAAGAAAAGGTCTATTTAACATATCAAAAATACTAAAACAGGATCATTATCTTCTCAAAAGGAAATATTTTACAGTCTTATATGATGCAAAATCATTTTTTAATAGAAATCAATGGGAACAAATACTTTTTCTAAAAGAGGGGTTGGGCATTATCATCTAAATCAAACTTGACTATAGATCTATCAGGCAAATTAAATAGTTTCAAAATTCTAGTGCCACCCTTATCCTTTATAGGTAAAACCATAAACCATTTAAATCATGTTGATAAAGTAAACAGAAAAGCATATCCCTCGTCATTTTTTTTTTGGGGGGGGGTGGCAATATACAATGTAAAATAACACCCTAATCATATTTTGAGGCAATTAAAAGGTGGAAAAAATGCTTCCTTTCCTTCATTGAAAGTTGCATGAGAACCTAAAAATAAGTTTTAAATGGCCTAACTACTTGATTTATTTAACATACCAACTGGTGTTCCATATGTATGGTCATTAGTTGGGCCAGTTCCAGTAGAACCAGTTTGGCCAGTAGCTCTAGTCCAATCAAAATTATCCTGAGTTTTCTCCTGTGTATATCCGCAGTAATTTGAACTTTCAAAATTACATGATGCTGGCTGGCCAACAGCTGAAATAAAAATATGAAATTAGATTAAATACATGTATTTTGAACACTTTTTAGAAAAATGAAATGTTGTCATTTATAATTTAAACTAGAGTAAATCTTTATTTCACTGAGAAAAATGTCTTTGAAAATCATATTAGATATAACATTAATTTCAACTAATATCCATGATAAAAGCAACCATTAAGATCTTTAACTGACATATCAATATTTGTCAACTGGTATAAATTACTGAAACATTAAATTATGGTTAATTAAAACTAAAGGGATCCATTGAAGGGTGGGGTCATTTTATTAATGAAGAGGTTTAACAATGGAAACAAATTCTTACATTGACATGGTCCTTGGTTGAGAGTGACATCATCAATACAAATATCACCACGGTAACTGATTCCGGTCAATCCTTCAAATACAATCTAAAAATAAATCAATACAAATATCACCATGGTGACTGATTCTGGTCAATCCTTCAAAATACATTATAAAAAATATAACAATACAAATGTCACCATGGCGACTGATTCTGGTCAATCCTTCAAAAACAATTCAAAAATAAAACAACACAAGTATCAATAACAATATTCTTTATGATTTTAAGCAGACTATTTTCTGTTGATAGTCTTGTTTTCAACAGTTACCACATCAGTTCTTTGATATCTTATTTACAAAGTTACTTTAATCTACTAACATTATATGGAGCTCTTGGTTGTATTGTCACTTGTCCTTGTTTCCATGGCTGTCCTTGTGAACCCTGTTTAGTGAAGATGGGTGAGCCTAAATTACTGCCATATTTCAGATAGACATTCAGCATGTTGACATGAGAGCCGTACATCTGGTACCAGAATGTAACACAGTAAGGAGTACTGCTTGCAGAAGCAATCTGAATTGGACTGATAAATCGTGCAGTGTCGTTTATTCTCCTTGGACTGGATGATTCTATGTAGTAGTAGGCTCCAGCTGAAAATGAGTAAATAAAGATACACAAATATATGCCACCCTTTTTTTCTTGCAGTAAAGTAAATGAAAACTAAGTTCTGAAGAAAATATTTTGCATTACAGCATCTAAAGCAATATAGTAAGACAAGGTCATAAAATATTGTCTTTTCCAAAATCTTTCAGTCTTTACTAAAATGATGATTATGACTCATTATCAGTCGATTATCTGTAAAGTGAGTTCATAAGTGAGATCTGAAAGAGTTATATGAGTAATACTTACATCCAGAAGTATGGTCGCCTTTTGGTCCAGTCCCAGTGGTGTCAGTTCCACCTGAACGCTTGGTCCAATCAAAGACGTCAGATTTATCCTGAGTCCATCCACAAGGTCCATAGTCAAATTGACAGTTGAATGACCCTGGGGCTAAAATAAAATGTAAAGATTCGAACACAATAATAATGGGTATACCAAGGAAAATGGTTCTTAAGTAGATGCTGTATTTATTGTGGGCATATGTATGCAATGGATTGGACCAAAGTCTATGTAGTTTTGGTACAATGTGGTTCAACTTTCTGTAATATTCCAATAAACACATAGCCATTTTTACATGAAATAAGAACAATAAAACCTTTTATCATTCACTTCTATTACAAATAAGAAGAATTTTCCAATGGCCAAAAGACTGTGTAAAAACAAAAATCCTTGTATGCATTCATCATTTAAACTAGTACCTTAGGCCAAAGTCTGATTCTGTTACTATACTCTAAACAAAGTCAATTCTAATATAAACATCCTAAAATTTCTTGACTTACAGTGCCCAATCAGACTAAATGTGTACCTGAAGTTGATCCCCCTGTTGTAGGAGGAGGAGGAACTGTTCCTGTTTGGTTGACTGGTTGAGCATTAGATGGTTGGACTGAAAATAAAAAGTACAAAGGTCAATTCAAGGTTAGAGATAACTAAGGACAAATTCTATCATATTTTACTCATTGTAGACAACATATTTTGATTTAATGCATGGTTTCTGTTCCTACAAACAAAACAAATTTCTTCACTTGTTTATGGAGAACTAACAAAGGAAAGGAGAAGATAAGACCTCAAACAGGCCCTAGAATAAAAATAATTTTTTAAATGTTGATTGAACTGTATTTATAGTATAAAAATTGTATTCCTAAAACAAAATAATACTTTATACCATGACATTTTTTACCAATATATTCACAATCTTAATATCTAAGGTTTGATGTTACCCTAAGTGTCTCCACTCTTTTCTAAACCTACCTCCACAAGGTGAGTTAGATACACTGAGATCATCAATAGCAATGTCTCCTGCATATCCATTCCCTCTCAGACCTTCTATAACGATCTGTAATGAAAAGGAAAAATGTAGACAACACACAAAACCATAGAACTATAGTGACTTACCAAAGATGTTGTTAGTTGATTGATTGATTGATTGATTGTGGCTAAACAACAATTGGCAGATATTTCAAGCATTTTAGGATGAGAATAATCAATGAGTAAAAAGTTGCATTGAATCAATGATGCTGTCCATGTCTGTACTAATCTTACTTTATGACACCTACATATAATTGACTATCAGAGAAATTGGACATAAATATAAAACATACAATTTAAGATACAGAAAGTATGGCCATTGTATTATACAGACTTTTAAAGATAGTTAGCTGCAGACCTCTACGATGGACTAAAACTTACAGAATATGCTACATTAGACATTAGTGGTGCTTGTCCATTCTTCCAGGTGGCGCCTTGATCACTGCTTAAAGTCCAAACAGTTGAGTTTCCGCCAGTAGAATACGCCACATAAACATTCAAGGTTCCAATGTTAGCGCCATTCATATTATACCAGAAACTAATACAGGATCCTTTTGTAGCCCCAAATCTCTGGCTCTGAAGCCAGCACTTGTCACCTTGAACTCTTGGAGCTGAGGCTTCCAAGTAGATGTATTTACCTGAAACAAAGTAAATAGTTGATTGATTGAGATTGAATACTATTAACCCACTTATTTTCATCTTTCAGGAAATCACTTCAATTTCACTACTTCTATGACAGTACTCTTATTTGTGGATACCAACTTCAGTAATTTAAATAAAAAAGTTAGTTCATAGATTCTTGAATTGATGCAACAACTCCATCACATAAATGAATGTGGAAATTTAGGCACTTAATCAGAACAATTTTTTTTTCATGATTTTTTTCTTGCCACTTCCAAAATTAGCGAAAATGAATTGCTTGAAAAAAATAATTTGTTTCAAAGTAACAGATAGAGATTGCTTAACTGATTGTTTAACTCCGATAGATTTAGCTGAAGTGTCAACAGCTTTTAGTAAGTACATGTATGTCACCATATTTCATATCCGTCAACCACTGTATCTCCTTTAGGCAATATGGAGGAGTGTTGTGACTACGAATTTTTAAGATTTTTTGTAAAGACTCAGCAAGGTAACGAACTCAAAACCTTTGACGTGATCCTACTACATATTGCTTGACAAATAAGACCATTTTCAAATTTGAAATATTTCCTAAATATTATATGCATTTTAAAATTGAGTATTCAGAATCAAAGGCATGACTAGAGCATACCTATGGCATTTCCTAAAGTATGATCACTAGCTGGTCCAGTTCTTCCAGAAATTGTGCCACCACTCCTTGATATCCAATCAAAATCATCCCCACTTTGGACATTCTGCCAAGTGCATAGTCCTTTCTCAAAACTGCAAGTTCCTGTATATCAAAAACAGATATTTTAAAGTAAGATGTATTATAGTACCAGTATGATTATAAATTCCACTACACCTATAAATGTCAAACTAATAACTTGGATGTTAATCTACAATTAATATGCAAAAATGTTATAGCAAAAACAATATGACACATCTAGGCTTACCACAATTCAAAATGATAGAGTGAATTGACTTTTCCAATCCAGCAAAGTAAGGAGAAATGATACCATGGTAGGGTGATGTTTTTATAGTCTTACATGTTTAAGGGCATTAAAATGATGTAATTGCTTAGTTGATCCAAAACATAAAAATGGTTTTAAAAAATTTAGAAAAAACAAGTTTCTAAAATCAACAATTGGAATATTAATATTAATACGAAATTAAATATTAACAGATCTTGTCTTATACAAAGTAAACTACAACAATATATGCAGAAATAAACATAAATGTAGTTAACTTCTGGGAATAGAGTTATCTTCCCTTGATTATATGACAATCACCTGATGAACTTCGTGAGGCAGTTAATTGAACAGTTAACAATGAGATTTAAACTTTCTATCAAACTTTTAAAATGAAATAAGAGAAATTTAAAATCTCTTTGTTAATTGTCCAGTAATATACTATCAACGACATTTCGTCAGGTAAAAGCTATTCAGTCTGTAGAAGACCAGCCCTTTTTCCTGAAGTTAACTATTTTACTCGCTGTAATACAAACCTGGAGATGAGCAGGCACCAGTTGTTATTTTCACATCATCAATAGCAATATCACTTAGGTAACCATTTCCTCTAACTCCTTCAAAGGCCACCTGATAAATACAAGCAAGATTAGATTTGTGTTACTGTGAAGTTATTATCAACACATATGTAAACTTTATCGTGATGAAAATAAAAACAAAAATGACTCTAGGAATATGAAGACTTATATATTTAGATATTTATAGCTTACCTGATACTGTTGTCTCACAGACTGTAGTGAAAGTGTGACCTGAGCCATGTTCCATTTGTTCCCTTGATCTCCAGCCTTTGACCAGATGTTACTTCCAAATGCATTGTTTACTTTCATCTAAAGAGAAGAGAGACACTTCCTTAATAATTTATTTCATTAAATATACTGTGAAGAACCTTTCTTTGTTTTCTGATAAAGTTTGTTGATTTTATTAGCGTGGTTTGGAATAAATTTTTGGGGAAAGAGGGTGGAGTATTGACTACCTAAATAAGATAAAAGACTGAAGTCTTCGAAGTCGCCAATCATTAAATATTACATGCCATTGATTTTGCCTTTCATCCGGGCGAATTCAATATTCTATTAAACTTAACACCCAATCAATCAGTGATTTTTTTCATTTTCACCATATACCCTGGCATAGATATATGTATGGACTTGGTTCAGAATTTTTAAAAGAACAGTTCGTCAATCGGCTAAGATTGGCAAACTTCGGGTCGGAGTCCATAATGGTACAATCTCAACAGAAGTTTCAATATGCTCTAAAAACTGGTGACTTTGTAACTGTGATAACCTGAGTGTAACTGCCAACCTGTGAATTGGAGACTAGGCATTTCTCAGCTATATTACAGAAAGTTCAATATTATCCGATCATTTCCCGCTCTCATACAAGTAAAAAACACACGTAGAACACAGGTGTATGAATTTAAGAGGTATATTTTGATCTACAAAGCTACAAATGATGGTTCTATGGCACTCATCTGCAACATACGGTGGCATAGTAATATATGATTATGCAAATCATATGCAAATAAACAGTACTAAAATTACGAGTGCAAGAAGTTGGTAATAGTATTAGCAACTTAAAAAGTAGCAAATGAGCTGGTAAACAGCCTTAACAATTAATGTGAAGAATAGAATTAATTTCGGTATTGTTGCACATTGTACGTACATACATAACAGGTTTAAAACTGTTTTAAAAAAATGAGGTTGACAAAAAAATACAAAATATTAGGTACTCAAACAAAACACTCAAGTTGTCCAGACAGACTAAGATTGTTTCTGATGACAGGAAAATATGTAAATATTTAAGCTTTATCCTGAAGAAATAAAGAGCTCGCAAAATTGTCAGTGAGACAATGACATCAAAGTAATAATAATCCTAGATAACCTGACAATGACCCAGATTTTGAGTAATTCTTGTATAAAACAACATTTGGATTTAGATCTTCTTGTATACTGTAAACTTATAAATTTTCGTTTTTTTTTTCGAGATGGACAGAAAACCGGAAAAAATAATGTCAACAAAATTGATTTTTTACACTTTATAACTTATCACTTTTGAAATTGAGAAAATTGATACCCACAAATATGTTCACTTGACAGAATCTGTGAAAAATTAGAAACCGCAAAAATTAATATATTTACAGTATTTGAATACAACACTGATGATGAGATGTTACTCCTTGAAACATGAGTACAGCATATGTAAATTTGTAACATTTACATTTCTGTATTTTTGTATTTACATACCCTGACATTGAGAGATCCTATATTTTTGCCATACATGTGATAGTAGAATGTCATACACTGTGGTGACTGTGTAGCTGGGTACTGAGGAGTAAGAAGTCTTGCCTTCTGACCTGGGTTCCTAGGCACTGATGCCTCAATATACATGTAATGTCCTGGGAAATATTGTAGTATATGCATGTTTAACTATATAGAAATTTTATACAAGAAATGAGCAGAACTAGTGAAACTAAATTATTTTGTGTTTACCTTCCGTTGTGTCTTTTTTTTTAAGCTGTCAGTGACATATATGTATTTAGGTGATTAATACAAAATATTTTCACTGAAACAGTCATTTTATTTGTGGGTACAGATTTTCATGGTTTAGGAAAAAAAATGTTAATTGATAGACTCTTGAATTTGAGGATTTGACAACCCCATCTAACAAATGAATGAGACATTTCCTTTTTGTATGATATCAAATTTTGTGGTTTACCAGATCAAGGAAAACCATGAAAATAGATACCCCGTGAACAAAAATACTTTCATAGTAGAAAGTGATGGTGATCACAATAATGTTATATTATCCTGCACTGATAAAATTGATCTTTTTTCTGTTTACAAAGAGGCAAAAGTTTATAAAATTAAATTGTAGAATTGTTAAGTTACCTGCTCCTGTTCCATACGTATGATCAGCAGAAGGACCAGTTCCTTGGCTTGACGTACGACCTGACTTTCTTGTCCAATCAAATTGGTCTGTTTTATCCTGAGTGTATTGACACTTTGTTAGTGGGTCTTCAAAGTTACATGATGTTGGTGCACCTGTAGGGTTTCCTAAAATAACATTTTGATTCCAAATATATTAGAATATTTTCTAATGAAACACAGAAAAGGGTGTGTCTGATTTTATAGTGGTGCACTAGATTGGTTTACTTAAACAAGGGATACTACAAGATCAGAAAAAATGGATTTTCTAAAATGGGGTCAAAAAAGGCCCAACAAATTGACCATTCAGCCTTCACTGAGTTCAGTTATGACCCCAGGAATATTCTTACTTGTCTTATAGGACATATGAACCATTTCATTCTCTATCCAAGGAGCTCACTCAGATGTACAACATATTATGAAAATATCTCTGTGATAAAGAGACTATTAATAGTACCTGAACAATCATCATTATTTGCCAATGAAACATCATCCAGACTTATGTCTCCTTGGTAGCTTCGTCCTCGTACACCCTCAAATACAACCTAAAATTAAATTAATTTCAAAGAATTGAAACAATATATTGGAAATTAATTTCATTCAAATGATGTAGGTAATTTTAAGTATTTAATACACTTGCAAATTTTCTTCATATTAAATTCACATGAAGTAAGCATTCCCTGAAATTCATGTTAATCCCATGCAAAGTAAAATTCAGCTGAAATAATTTCAGAAAATTGATTAGTATCTTAAAAAGGAATGCAAGCTGTTAGTGTGGTTGATTATTAATAAAACAGAAGACACACATGTTAAAGTGCCATGCATTTCCTATTGGTGCAAATATTTCTGTATTTGTGTCACAATTGCTATTTCTAAACTATATTCTTATATGACGTGATTCTAGACATCAGTTGTGGTAAAATTTTGATGATCATATGACCAACGTCATATATGACAGTCTTATTTCTGATGTTAGAGATAAGTTTTATCCAATAAACCAATTACAGAACAGAATTTTGCTCGAATATATTTGCTGTTTTATGCAACACATTAGCTGTGTTTTCTAAAAGATATGAAAAAAAATTAGCCTATTAGAATAGAAATAAATCACAGACACTCCCACTGATCACTGTTTAATCACAGGATGGCCATTTATGTTGCATCATTTTACCCATTGAGGAACAACCACAAAAATGTCATATTTATCAGTATTTTAAAACAATTTCTAAATGCTCCATACTTACTGTAAAATCAGATGTCTTGTTGATAACAACTTGTCCCTGTATCCATTTGTTCCCTTGTGTTCCTTGTCGTGTCCAGATTGCAGGACCTAAACTAGCACCAGCTCTTGTATAAACATTCAGCTGACCAATTGTGGCCCCATACATATGATACCAGAATCTGAGACATTTGGTTGAGGGGTCGGCTGTAACTTTTGGACTTTCTAAATGTGCCTTATCTCCAAGTTTTCTACTTCCAGAAGCCTCAATGTACATGTAATATCCATCTAAACAGATATATAAAACATGTTCAAACTGTTTATAGTGTAAGAAAATCACAAAAAAATGCCAGTTGTTATTTACCATTACTTAGAAAAAAACAAAAATGCACCAAAATTTTAAAAACTATCATTTACCAACTAAATTTCTCTTTTTTTACATTTTTTTTCAGAATTAAGGGGGGCAACTACTTACGTCCAGTGGTGTGGTCTGCAGAAGCCCCTGTGCCAGATGATGATGTTCTCCCTTGGTGTCTTATCCAATCAAATCCCCTTGTATCTCCAGCAGCTTGTAACCATCCACAAGTGTTACTTTCAAAGTTACAGTTAAATGCTCCTCCAACTGTGAAAAGAAGTAAATTGACAGTTGACAATTTGAAAACTAAATGAAGCTTTTGAGATTTTGACGAAGACTCTTTTCGTAGTATTGATCATCCTAACAAGGGCATAAATTCAAGCTTATACATGTAGTAAACAGTTTTAGCTTGAAAAAAAAATGTCATTCAACATGATACATCCTACTATTCAATCTACCTTACAGAAAACTAAAGCAACTCTTTAACCCCTGACCTCTGACCCATGATTCATTGAACTGCCTACCAAAGCAAAATATCTTATCATGATTTCATAACATCAAGTTGGACACATTCTCCTAGTAAGTATACCGACAGGAAGTTGATATCTAACTGTTACCACAATTGCTTACATCATATTTCCATCTACATGTTCATAAAGCTATTTACCAAATTTGCAGTCAATCCATCCATTGTGACTAAATCTGACAAACAGAATGCAGTAAAAATAATGGACGGACAGAATGGTAGGCTAGGTGATCCCATTATACCACCCACTCACTGAGTGGATCAAAATTACCTACCTGATGTTGCAGTTACAGGGGTGGTAGCAGCTGTAGTTGGTGGGACTGTGGTTGACAGATTAGGGGGTCTTGCTTTGGAGGGAGTAGTACCACATCTGCCATTAACAAATTTAAGGTCGTCAAGAGCAATATCTCCATAAACAGTTCCTCCTACAATACCTTCAAACACAATCTACAACAAAAAAATGCCTATTTATTTTCTGCAATGAATGGTGAAACAGATAAAACTGATATCAAGCTTGTTGTAAAACTATATACTTAGTGTAAATTTGAGGGTTTGGATTTTTTTTTATTTATTTGTGGAGATGGGGGTGGGGTAGAGATATCAAACAAAAGATATTCAACAGTGGAGTTAAATCTGTTTTAATTGACTTTTAAAGGACAGCATAAGACAGGAAATATTTACATACAGTTTAATTGAACAAGGAATGTCCTTCATAGGGATATTTTTAGACAGGTTATTGCTGAATACAGGTGGTCACTAAGACGGGTTATTGATGAATACAGGTGGTCACTTAAGACAGGTTTAACTGTACAGTCATTCCCTATATGCCACTCCAAAGGACTGAATAAATCATACTGTAGACTTATTTCTGAAATGTTGGCAAGATGTAAATAAACAACTGTTCTTAGACATATGATACACGTTATAGGGACTTCCTTTAAAAACACAGTAACAAGTATCCAAAAATACTGTTATTCTCGGTACGTTTAACACTGGGACTTTTACCTGGTAACCAGTAGAACTTTGAACAGCAAACTGAGCAGATAACCAGCGGTTTCCTTGAGTTCCTTTCAGAGTCCATAGTTTTGTTGTTGAAGCTGATGAAGCTGTCATATTAGTTACTAAGTAAACATTAAGTGTCCCTACAGTACGACCATACATATGGTACCAGAATTTGAAACACATTGGACTGTTCGTGTTTGGTGGGAAAGATACACTCTGAAGGGAGGCCTTTTGTCCTACACGCCTTGGAGCACTGGTTTCAATGTACACATAGTAACCTTTGCTATTCCCTAATGTGTGATCTCTTGATGGTCCTGTGCTACTACTTGGAGTGCCATTGTGTTGAACTATCCAATCAAAATCATCGTCCCTTCTATTTGTCCATGTGCATAGGTTTCTCTTATCAAAGTTACAGGCACCTGCAGAATTTGGTTGTTACATAATAGGCAAGTTCCAAAATATGACACAAACTGCCAAAAAGCAAAACAAAAGTAACTAAAAACAGAACTATAACTGACAAATTTAGAATACAGAAGTTCATATCTGTACAAGAAAGCAATTTTTAGCCTCTAACAATGTCTCTTCCTGTTATCCTCTGAAAGGACATGGGGCTTTTACAGCATTTCTCCTGCCTCTAACTAGCTTGGCATGGCCTCAGCTTAACCTTTTAAAATAAATCTTTTCCAGATTGTTTTAGAACCCCACCTCATTCCAGGTAATACAAGTCCAGTGCTTGTTTTATGTTTCAATGGTACAGGATTAAATTTATAGGGTTTGACTAGTGCAGTCTCAAATTTCAAGATTTGTAATTTTTTTTTATAATCTGCTATAGGGGTAAAATGAAAATGAAGTTGAACAAGATGTCATGCTAGATACTAGTACACTCCAACTCATACATCAGGTGGATATCTGACAGTAACCAAAATCATAAGCCTAACCAACATAAAGCCACATACCTAATTTGGTATCAGTGGATCTTTCGGAGTCAAAATTAGGACAAGGGAATTGTGGAGTGTGAGCAAGATCAATACCCTACAAAATTGTCAGGCATCTCTTACCTGCTGAACCACAAGCTCCAGGGGTTACAGAAATGTCATCAATAGCAATATCTCCTTGTATTCCATTTCCACGTACACCTTCAAATACAACCTGTAAAATAATTGATTTTCCTAATTCAAGTATAAGTCTTTGTAAGGATCGGGCAAAGTAGAAAAAATCTAAAACATGCATGTGAAAAACCCACAAACTAAGAACAACAGGTACCTGACAATCAAGATTGTAAAACTAAATCTCTAAATTAAAACCCTGGCATCTATCAAAATATCACAGAAAAGTAAATGCAGCTGAACTGTAAGAATTGATCTGGTTATCCCCTTGAATTCGCAATTGCACTATCACAGGTACTTACACTGTATGAAGCAGATGGGTTTAATGAGACTTGAGCAATGTTCCATGAGTTGCCCTGGTTGGCCTTTCTTGACCAAATTGGTGCTCCGAAGTTTCCTGTGGATCCTTGCTGTAAATAAACATTCAATGTTCCAACCTGAGACCCATACATGTGGTACCAGAATTTCAAACAGGCTGGCTTTGTGTAGGAAACCTGTGATGAAATTAGACGTGCTTTTTCTCCCGGGCGACGTGGCGCTGATGCCTCCGTGTAAACATAATAACCTAAAATAATACATTTAACACTGAAATATTTCAAATTTAAATATAGTGCATTTAGTCAAAATATTCTAAAGTATGTGTCAAAGCTTCAGGAAACTTATGAAATTGGAAGTTTAATCTTTCCTCTGACCCAAATCCTGTGTGAGGCATACATATAAGGCTGAAACACTAACCATTACAATGAAGACTACAATTAGCTGTTACATTCATTCAAATGATTATGACATACTGTAACCTTGGAAATTTTTGTGTCAGGTAAATTTGGCTACATTCAATGTCAGACATCTGAGAAAATATCTCCTATGAAAAAAAGTTTTCTTTATTTTAATTTTGTTTAGATGTTACAATGACAGGCCATGATATTTACAGTTACAGAAAGTGTCCCGGCAAATCACATAAACAAAGCCTGTGAAAATGTTTACAGTACCTGCTGATGTTCCTAATGTATGATCGGTTGATGGACCAGTATTGGAGCTGCTTGTCCTTCCAGCTTTTCTTGTCCAATCAAACTGTTCAGTTTTGTCCTGGTTGTATGAACAAAAACCTGACTGGAAATTACAAGCCAGAGCAGACAGTGATCCAGAGCCCGTAGGACCAGTAGGAGACACAGTTGGTCCACCTAGAAAAGAATAATGTATAAGATTAAAGAAGTTTAATTATTTTTGCAAATGCTGTTTTCAAATTTTTGCCATATATATTTTTTAAGCACCCAAAGACTTATTTTCGTATTATAATTTTAAATTAAAAAATCATTGCATTCATTCATTTCAATTTTGTTTTTCTAGACCAAAATGCCATTTTATTATAATTTTTTGGTAAAAGAACTTAAAAATGTAATCCAGGGACAAAGACCAGACATGGAAAACAGAAAAACACAACAAAGAACATAAAATAACCAAAATAATACATACAAAGTAACAAAAGTAAATGAGCAACTTGGACTCCACTAAAAACTGGGAGCATGGACCAGGTGCAACTGTCTCCTAGTCTGTGCTATTCTTTTTTTTCTATGCATACCCTTTTATTTTTTTGTAATGTGCGTCTTGTTCTACATGTATTTGTGTTTGTTTTTGTGATTCCAGTGCTGTCTATTTAAAGGCCTTCTCCTTCTTAGTACCTTTGGTACAGTGGATTCCGCTTAATTGCATAGCCTATTTGCCAGTAAAAATTATGCAAATAATCGGGCTATTCTTATAACCAAAATTACGATTTTACCGGAAGTGTGAGTTCAGGTAAGATGACGATACTGTGGATCAACCGGGGATATCACTATTCAACATTTCTGATCTGGTATTTAATTGTTATAGACCTTCTCATTGTATTGTTCTTTTATCAATAAATAATAATATATATTGGGTTTGTCTTGTTTATTGACCTTCTTTACGTTGTGTGTATTTATAAGTAAAACCACGTGTTTCTCATCTATAAATAGTCAAGTAATTTCCTGACCTTTCTATGAAAGAAAATCCCATCTTTCATATTTCAGCCAGGATTCAGTGTAATATTCATCAATGTTTGCAGTTTGTGGGCTTTTGAAATGGTCTGTGTGAATAGTATGGGGCACCTTAGGGTAGTTCAATTTCATTAGACATTGTACTGAATGAATAATGACTTAATTTTCAGTTGATATTTATGCCTAGTAACCCAAGCTCACTAAAAACTGTTCAGCTCATTAAAGAAAATTAAATTTACATTGATAATCATTTGTAGTCGGAAGAATTTAAATAGGGACAAAAAATACCCCAAGCCAAACCCCAAGCCGCATCATAAGGTGATGTTTGGCATGTCGTCAGAAGTCATTGTTCACCTAGGTGCTTGTTTATTTTAATGTAATTAGAAATCATTTAAATTGTCTTTTATGTCCATTATGTTTTTAATCCATTATTAACACCTCCTGATTGATGATTATCTAGTTTTTACAACAATAAATATGATTGACATATTTATGACCCGAAGGCTTAAAATAGAATTTGGGAAAACCTGTCTTTACCTGGATGACGCAAAATTCTCTACGCAATAAACCGAAATGCACCTGCAAGGCCTATGCAAATAAGTGATTTTTTCCCTAATAGAATAATAGGAAATGGTTTTGTGCGGGAAAAAATTATGCTAATAACCGAAATATGCAATAAAGCGATATGCGACTAAGTGGAGTCGACTGTATTATGTCTTCTTATGAAAATATATTAATATACTGTGATCAAGACAGCAATAAAGTACTTGAGTTTTTTTTCTAAAATCAATGCTATGTTTACAAGATCTTTATTCATGATTCTAAATAATATAAAAATTAAAAGTTAAAACCACAAACTCAATTTCAAAATTCTAAAATATCAGAATCAAAATGTGCTTTGCATGTAACATTTTCACAAATATTTTTTTCTCAAGTATTTTAAGAAAATACATTAAAACCTGTCTTAACAGAATCCTGATTAACCTGAAATCTGTCTCAACCCAATCATGGTAGGAAACTCACTCAAATTCTAACCAGTCTTGAATACAATGTTTCAATATATTTACTATATAGCTACATAGATTTTTGCTAAAATTAGCCAGCCCTGCCAAAAAATAGCCAGTCTCGGGCTGGTGGGCAGGCTACTATTTCCAACTCTGACCCAATTCTTTCTGAAGTCCCTACATTTCAATACATTTTAAACCTCCCTAAACAAAACAAATCTTTCTCTTTCTGTCCAAAAAGGATTCAATCCAGAGAGGTTTCACTGACTTGTATATCTATCTTACCACATGGTCCAGAAGTTAACTTCACATCATCAATGGCAATGTCACCTTGGTAACCAGTTCCACGAGTGCCTTCAATCACCACCTAAAATTAAAAGAAGAATTCATTAAATAAATTTTTATACAAATGTATTCCATTTGATCTGACTTTGTAAAGTTCCATAACTCTAAAAATTAAAAATCAGAAAATAATGAAAACCAAAGGGAGCTCCTTCAATTGAGAAAAACACTAAATAATCATAAAATTGTAGGACTATTGGAATGACATCAATATACCATAATATATATATTTAAGTGTCAGTCTCTGTAAGAATCAAGCAGTGAGTGAAACATGGTTTGAAAAAAAAACATCATTTTGATAGTGTAATTTGACTATTTGCACTACCAAAATCAAGGAAAACAGACAAGATTTTCCATACCATTTTGGCAAAGTGAATTATAATTTCACTGAAATGCACTGAAAAAATTTCAAGGGCAGATAACTCAAAAATCTCATAGTCTAACATTCTACTGAAAAATCTCTGAGCAAAGCAAATGATGCAGATCAAATAATGGTCTTTTCAAACAGAGAAAGTATCCTTGAGTGAAAATTTATTGTCAGATCGGCGGGGTTTTGACATGCATGTTTCCGATTTTTCCCATTTTGCCTGATTCTTACAAGCACAAAGAACTGTAATCCTGCTATTTTTTCTGATCCATTTATTTTCTCTAATTTCTTGAGCAATGAAAAAAACTGCCAAAATAAATCGCCATCATATGTTTTTTTCATAACAGAACTCATCTTTGAGAGAGTGTGAGTCACAATAGTAAATAGCCATGAAATTAGATTGGTATAAAAACTAAAAAACTAAGTATTCTTGAAAATGAATTGTTTTACATTATTTGATATGAAGATTTTAAAAAGTGATTTCTTGCTCTAAAACTTACAACTAATGGCCCAGGTCCTTGGATGTTAAATTTCCCTTGTATCCATCTGTTTCCTTGTGTCCTACGTCGTGACCAGACTGGGGAGCCGAGTGCCTGGGTTGTAGTCTTCCTGACGTAAACATTGAGTTTATCAACATTGGCTCCATACATGTCATACCAGAATGACACACAGGACTGTTGTCCTGGGTTAACCTGGGGACTGATTAGACGAGCTTTCTGTCCAGATGAGTGCCCAGATGTCTCTATATACAGGTAGTAACCTTCTGCAAATGGAAAAAAGAACATGTTGTAATTCAGTCAATCTTTAATTTTTGTCATTCAAAGATAGAATCTGATACATCATACTAAATTTATATTTAAAATTACATTGATAAAAAATTAGATTTTTAACAATGTTCATATTTTTACGATTTCACTAAGTAACATTAACAAATAGTGATTATAAAATAAATTATACCTATATATATATATATCCACAATCAAGAAATAGACTGCCTTCGGTTGCTTTTTTCGCACACTTTAATAAGGTTGTTGTCTCATTGACAAAAAAAACCCCTTTCATTTTCTTCTCTATTATCAAGTGCTTTCGTTTGGAAAATGTAAAACAATCCTTACATTCAATTATGATACTGAAAATATCACGTGGAATATCTTGTCGAGAACCTGAGATAAGTCGAGACATTCCATATAATATTATAAGTATCAAATAGAAAGTAACTAATATTCTAATTTTCGGTAATCAAATAATGGCATTTCTGATCATTTTAAAGTACTTTTAGAAAAGAAAAAAAAGAGAGTGATGCAACTACACTACTGGTGTAATTTTCATTCAGAACTATAGTGTGATGACATAACAATCATTCCCAATGCGTTGACAGATATTTTTGAATATCTTGTTATGTAGGAGAGATAGAAAAATATTTGTCATCAAGATCAAAGAAAAAAAGTTAAAATTACAGATAAATGTAAATTGTATGAACTATAAGATGCACAATTAAATGGTCTCTCATTGAAAGGGAAAGGAAGATTTATTCCTAAGCAAGAAAAGTACATATTGACTTACTTCCATTGGTATGATCAGCAGTTGGTCCTGTCGATGTTGAGGGAGTTCTGCCTTGAAATCTTGTCCAATCAAAGTTGTCTGTTTTGTCTTGTGACCAACCACAATAATCGTAACTGAAGTCACATGAAAATTTGTTGCCACCTGAATAAAGAGCAAGAAGTTCACAGTGTTGTCTAACAAGACATTTTGAAAAGATCTTGAAAGGACTACTTTATCTTATTAATATACATTTTAAACATTACTGCATTGCTTTTGTCACTGCAAAATATGAAACCAAGATTCTAATTGCAAAAAATAAGACTAATTTTTTAAAATATAAAAAAATTAATGAAGATAGCATTTTCCAGAAATATAAAAAAATATATTTGAGTAGAATTTTTAAAATTAAAAAAATTAAATAAACACATTAATAGTATTCAAAATGAGATAGACAATAGGATCTAAATACTCCCTTACTCACCTGTAGGTTTGGTAGTCGATAAGGTCTAAATACTCCCTTACTCACCTGTAGGTTTGGTAGATAATAGGATTTAAATACTCCCTTACTCACCTGTAGGTTTGGTAGTCAATACAGTGCTTGGTGTTGTTCTCCTCTGTGTTGTTGCTTTAGTTGTAGGAATGGTTGTTGTTGGAGCCTGGGTCACAGTTGGGTTGGCGTTCGATGGAAATCCTGTAACAGGTTGCATTCACAATTCTAATATGAAACTGTATTTTTTGGGAAACTAGATTAGCTATGTACAATTTGAGTTCCAGGTTAAATTTTTTCAGTGAATTTTCAATTGTCACTTTCATTTTTCCCTATTTTCAAAAGGCTATTTAACAAGAATTCTCGTTACACACATATAAATTATTTAACCTGCAGGTGATAACACGAAAGCTTAATACAAGAGTATATTCTCTAATAAGTGTCAACAGTTGGCAAGTGTGAAAAAAGCAAAATCCTTTAATTTGTACTGTATTTATAAAATTATATGGGTTTAGATATTTTCTATAAAAGTCTTCAATAGGAAGATTTGACTATACTTACTTTGACAGGCTGGGGAACTAGAGTATGAAAGATCATCCAGGGCAATGTCACCTTGAATACTACTTCCTCGTACACCTTCAAATATTATCTGTAAGAGACATAAGCAAGTTATCAAATAGTTAATTAAATGAGGTAGACCTAGGGTAAGGGACATAACTCTTGAAATCAGTGATATATTTGTATCATATTCAATTTCATCAAAGCCTAACAAGCTTTCATTTTAAGCAGAATGAAATCAATCCAAGTTACATTGATGCTTACATGAGATTGATGTCAAATGCTGAATACAAACATTCCTATGATTTGTAAGAGTTGTGTCCCTTACCCTAGTTCTATAAGGGGATAGAATTAGTCTTCTTTTGATTAAATGACTATTACCAAGTGAACTAACTTGAAAAGACTTTTACCTTTGAACTTTGACTTAGAAAGTCAATAAACTTCAATATTTTTTTCTAAGGTTTAAGTATGCACCAAGCTTTGGAAAAAAACAACAAATGAATATTGATTCTGAAGAATTCTCAAAAATTTTACAAATGAATGGAAGGACAGACAGACTGACACACTGAGCATCAGTATATCTTTAAATGTTTCTCAGTGTTCCAATTTGGCGTAAAAAAAAATGTATACTGATAAAATGCATAAATTTTCAGTACAAACAAAGCATTTTTTAAATGTTATTATGTATGTTTCTTACCTTGAAATCTGAATTTTTGTCAGGAATCATTATCTGACCTTTCATCCAATTGTTGCCTTGGTTACCAGAGAGTTCCCAGATAGGGAGTGGGTTAGGATTGTTTTCATAAAGTGCCCAGATTCTAAATGTTCCTATAGAATTGCCATACATATGGTACCAGAAATTCATACAACTATGAGAATCGTATGAGAGACTTTCACTTAACAGCCGAGCTGTATAACCTGGTCTCTGTGGAGCTGATGTTTCTATGTATACATAATAACCTGAAATAAACAATAGTTAATTTAAGGATTTGTTGATATTATATTTTAGGAGGTGGTTGCATTTAGAAAAATCTACAATCAATGCTAATACATCTTCTCATTATAGGGTTTCAATAAAATTGTGAGACACAATATTCACTAAACAAATAATACATCTTAATGTAAAGAGAGGAAATATACAGGCTACATATTATTATTTTGAATCAAATTGAATGCTAATTTACTTGGAGTTTCATTTTTATCATAAATTATTCCATCTGCAAGTAGTTTAAATTGACGAAAATTTAATATGTGAATTTTTCATCCTCTTAAAGAGGTTTCTTAAACCACAAATTTCAGAAATGCAATGAAGATACTTTAATGGATAAATATTAAATTGTAAAAATTAATTGGCTCATGAATTCAGAATCCATGACTACATTAGAGCAACAACCAACTTAATTTTCATTAAGAATTTAAATTTGTGATTTAATCAAATCACAAAAACAATCACTCTTTGAAAGTGTTGTTAAAGTAAGCTGTGAGATTATAGCTGTTTTCTTTATGACACAAAAATTAAATTACGAAATATTTTCATTGAGGAACAATAAAATACAATCTGAGGAATGATCGTGAACTTAAAATAGCAGAAAAGGACAGTGATTACAGAAATTATGAAATAAGAAGACTGCACCAAAATTTCTAGGTTTACAATATAAAGAACATAAGATACCTACCCTGGGCATTTCCTTTGGTATGATCAACAGATGGTCCTGTTCCAGAACTACTGGTCCGACCTCTGTGTCTCTGCCAATCAAAGTTGTCAGATCCACTGTGGTCATTTGTATAAGTACACAAGCTTTTCTCAAAATCACAACTCCCTGTAATGTGATAATATAACTCATTAAAGTTAACAGCAGTAATAATGGTAATCAAGTGGGTTTTTTTTTTTAACAAATTCTTTACGCTAATATTCCTGTTTTACACTGCCATAACATCAAATGTATACCATGCTTTTGCATAATTCAATAACCTACATTCATTGTACCACTTTTTGTGTTAAAAAAAAAATCAATTATTTAGAGTTTTGAGGAAATGGATTTAATGTAACCATTAATCATTGACTTTTAATAAATTACTAGTTTCAAACACAAAAATTTACCTTCAGAAGCACAAGCCCCTTGTGTCATTGAGTAGTCATCAATAGCAATGTCTCCTCGGAAACCATTTCCTGTGATTCCCTCAAAAACTATCTGATAGGCAGTTTTACCTGGTTGAACATTCACTGAGGCTATATTCCATTGGTTTCCTTGGTTACCTGAAAAAATTTTTACACAAACGTTTTATGTACGTATGCATCCATGTAAACGAAAATCAAGCAGGCTAATAGCAACAACCAATCAAAAATTGCTGTTGATCAATTAATTGCATTTTATAAAACCTGATAACAATACTTCATGCTTCTCAGTGCTGATCAAGGATACTGTAGATATTTCTGAATCCTTTTTAATTGATTGATAATTTTGGCAAACATTTCCAGTCAATGTTTAACAACTGTAAACTGTGAAATTTTTGTGGCAATTTCATTTGAACTATTTTCTTGTGAATACAAGTAACACGAAAACTAAGACATTAGTGCAAAGTGATCGCAAAACCACACACAAAAATTTCCCGGTTCAATACAAAATCATTTCCTATTACTGCATAACTTTTTCATGTCAAAAGCTTTTTTAAAAAGAATACACAAGAATACAAGTCCACATAGGGTATAAAAAAATTCCATATTTTAGTTAATACAGGGAAACATGTCTAAACCAAACCCTTTTGGGACTGAAAAAATTGTTGGGTTTATGAAGATTTATGAAAATTAAAATGTCCCCACTTCAGAAGGAATCTACTTTATGACAGGCATCTGGTTTATTCAGGTTATGTTGAGACAGGTTTAAATGAAGTAAAAACTACCCGCAAAAATACCAACCTTTTTTAGTCCACACAGGTGTTCCTCTCGCTCCATTTCTTAAGACATAAACATTGAGAGTATTGATATTAAGGCCATACATGTGATACCAGAATTTCATACACATTGGTTGGGTAGGTCCATTATAAATTGGCGACAGCAGACGGGCTTTATCATTTGGTCGTCTGCCAGATGCTTCTATGTACATGTAGTGTCCTGAAATTCAGATGGCATCATGAACATATTTTTATCATAGCTTAAGCAACAATTGGTTTTCTGCTTAAGTTCTGTGTCCAGAAAATACCTATACCAGACACACAAATGTCATTAAATAGTCCTTTTGTGAAACTGCTGTGGGGATAACTAAAATTGACCATAATCAAATGTGTAGTCTCAAAAAACTTATCTAACCTTAGTACATAGCTTAATTCATCGATGTTATTTTATGTCAAAAGTTTAAATGAAGGGCAAAAAAAAAGGGGGGGAATTCTAAATTCAAACAAAATATCAAATGTAACTTCAGATTTGTATAAAATGTAATTTGCAGCTCCAAACAGAACTTAAGATTTTCTATAAAATTCAACTTTTGAAACATGTTTACACTTTTGCTTCAATGATAATATGATTCCAATTTTGTTTCTATGGTTACATATTACATACCAGCAGCAGTTTTATATGTGTGATCACCAGAAGGTCCTGTTCCTGTAGAAGATGTTGAACGTGAGCTACGCCTCCAATCAAATTGATCAGTATTCCTTTCTTGTTTAAATCCACACAGATTTGCAGGCTCAAAGTTGCAGGTGACATTTCCATTGGTTTGGGTTGATCCTGTTAAAATAAAATAATGTAATGGTACTTATATTAGTGGATAACAGGCTGTTAGATTTTAAATTGTTTCTTTAAAGTATAATGACTCAAATTCAGGGATGTTTTTTTTAGGAACAGGGAATTGTAAATTGGCAAAATACACTGTACAGTAACAAGAATAATAACAGTAAATCCAGAGTTGAAAAGGAGGAAGTACAAACCCTTGCTTTAAAGTGTAAATTTGTTACAATTCTTGTTCTTTAATTGGAAACATGATGTTTTATTTTAAAAAATTCAAATAATGTTTTGAATTACCAAAACAAACTACTAAGGCCAAATGTTAATTTCTTGGTTCTCCATCCTCTGTAAAGGCTTTATTACCCATAGTTTTTTTGTATACTTGGTTAAACAAGGAACAAAAAACGAATCAGATTTTAACAAAAGTGTAAAGTAATATACAGTGAAAAAATGAATACAAAAGGTAAAATTCAGATTTTAAAAAAGTTTTTTTTCCAATTCAAAGTAGAAGATAAAAGAACCTTTTGTTTATGGTACTTCTATTCATAGGTATCAATTTTTGTGGTTTTGAAAATGCATTATTTTGTGGATATAGTAAGGTCATGACAATTTTTTTTATCAATATTTTAAGTAAAGAAGGAAATATTCATTCATGGCATGGAAAAAAATAAAAATCATGAAAATTGGGACCCTCAATGAAAAAGTTTTTTCACAAAAGTAAAGTTTATCATACCTTGGCCACATGGTCCATCTGTCATTGTAATATCATCTACGGCTATATCTCCTAAGTAACCAGCTCCTCGAGTAGCCTCAAATATCACCTGAAAACAGAAGGTCAAAGGTTAAGAATTCTAAAATGCTAACAATTAGAGTTAATAAATATTTCTGTTGGGATACAAAAATTTATTTTCAACTACAATAAGCTTTACTTTTGACCTACTGACCTCAAAATTGATAGCTGTATTTTTTTTTTTTTTTTTTTTTTTGGATTACGTCTTTGCAGCAAGGTTGCAATAAAACCTGTATTAGCAAACTAAATAATAGGACTGGAACCAGTTATGGAAAGAACTACAGATAAGAGAACAGAAAAATTCTTAACACACTATTTTTGTGGGGACAATAGTAACACATATTGGAAGTGGAAGGAATAGAATACACCCTTCTATCATGGACACTAATTTTTTTATCCCATCTAGAAACTCTGTGGATAGTTAAAATTTTCGTAGATTATCTTTATCAGTACCTTCTTACTGTTAACAAATTAATTTTCGTGAGCAAAACATAAAACCCCAAATTGATTTTTTACATTACATAGTGCAAATTATTTATCTAAGACTACGAAAATTGATACCTGCTAATATGTTAGAATATTTTTGACAGAATCTGCAAAAATAAGCAACCAAGAAAATTATTTGTTTACAGTACAACTTCAACTTACATTAAATATAGAAGTAGCTGATATATCAATGTTTCCTTTAATCCATTGGCGTCCCTTAGTACCCTGCCGTGTCCAAACCTTGTTGCCAGGGAAAGACAACCCAGTCTGCACATAAACATTGAGGTTGTCAACATTTCGGCCATACATGTAGTAGTAGAATGTCATACATTTATGTCCAGTGGAGCTAGGGGAAACTTGTGGACTAACAAGTCGTACTTTGTGCCCAGGTAAGGCTGGGGCACTAGCTTCCATGTAAATATAAGAACCACCTACAAAATAAGAAAAGTTTAATAAATATTAAACTGAATATTGAGCAAAGTAAGGTTGCGATTTTTCATATAGATCAGTTGTGGATTTGTATGACCTATAATGAAGTGCATTATGGTACAACATGGTTACATTTTTTTATTTGAAAGTAAATTAAAACAATTTTTTTCCATTCCTTTCATTTTTTCTTGTGGGGAAGCCGTAAATTAAGATATGGCTGACCAATTTAATAGAAACACAGAAAATGATTTTGGTCTATGCTTTTCAAGACAACACTTTCTAGTACATCTAATTTTTTCTGTATTTTTTTAAACAAAGACTGATTTCCTGAGAATTAAATTTCATGGTATTAAAATTGAGAAAATATTATTTAAATGACAATTAAATTATTATCATTAGAATTTTCCTTTCATGGATAATTCCTAAATTATCAAAATTTAATCTTCAACAAAAATTGTGCTTTAACAGAATCTATACATGGGCTATCTTACTTCCTGAATGATCAGTGGTAGGTCCTGTATTCTGGGTGGTCGTTGAACCTGTTTTTCTTTTCCAGTCAAAGTCATCCGTCCTATCTTGTGTCCAGCTACAGAAGTTTTGGTCAAAGTTACAATTGAAAGGACCTGTGTTTGGTGTGGTTGCTGGTATGGTGGTAATTCTTGGTGTGGTAAATATTCCTGCAGGCTGGGGATTCACTGAAATTATATAAAAGTAAATATCATTGTAGGCTTGTAATTCAATGAACAATACAAATTATTCCTGCATGCTAAGAATTTACTAAAGTTATATTTAAAGCAAAAAATCTCAGCCGTATGCTGAAAGCAAATCAATGTAAATATTTGCAGACTTGAAATTTCATAACGTAAAAAGTTACACAGTATACCCCCCTCTCAAAGCAATAAGCTCATGACCAACAGAATCTCTGGGCATCTAATTTTCCATTTGGACGTCCATTTCAAGCAAAATTGACATAAATTTAAATTTAATTTTTCATTGGAAGCCATTTCTTGTAATTTTGTATTTAACAACACTTTATTAATTAAAATTTTTACTTTTGGAAACCACCTATTATTAAAAAAACATTCAAATATTAGGCAACAGCAATTCTTATACAATCAACTAATTTAATACTGTATAATATTGTACCTAATAAAAACATATAATTTCAATGTCACTGCAATTTAGTTCATACATAATGACAAAAGCCAGTGATAAATCTGTTATCTACGTTATTACCCATCGAGTAACATATGTAACTGATTTTATACAAAAAGATTAGATATGGTGAAATATAACAAATACACCAACATATAACATAAATATAAAATAGTAAAATACTTTCAGAGATCACCAAAAGGACTCCAAAAATTGTAAACACACCTGTAAGTAAACTCTGGAAGGACCTGACAACAAAGTACTAATAAAATGAATTGCAACCTATTAACAAGAAGTTATGCTAATTTTCAATAACTCCTACAAAATATTGAAGTGAGCAAACATATGATGTAAATACAAAATAAAAAGCGAATCATGAAAATTCAGACTGCAAGCAGAATAAAATACCTCCACAAGTTGATTGTGAGAAAGTAATGTCATCTATTGCAATGTCTCCTGTAAGTCCATTACCACGTCTTCCTTCAAAAACTATTTTGTAACTCTTGGTCTGAGCTCCTATTGGTGCCTGTCCATTCTTCCATTGTTGTCCTTGGTTACCAGAAAGTTGCCATATTGGAATGTTGGGTTGACCTAAAATTGATATAGACCCCTTGCATTGACCATTGATCACAAGAAAAAAATGATGTTTAAATCCAATAATGACTGTATATAAACTGTTTTAGATTTAATTATATTCTTTCACAAAAAAAGAGGAAGCTTTTCCCTCATGTCACCACACAAATAGTACATTGTACATGCATTTTAAATTCTTCCCTACTGCTTCCTCTAAGCAAAATTTGAAAGCATTGATGTACTTTCCTAAGTGATATACTATCAGAATTATGGTTAGAATATACAATGAAAGATTACTGTAATTTTATTTTTGGTAATTTTTTTGGTAAATCAAAAATGCAAAATAATTTTTATCTGATGAATTCAAAATGGGATCATCTGCAGTTATTATTAAAACATGAAATAAGAAATGTAAAATAATATCTTTTTCTTTAGGCCTAAAAAAGTTATTGTGTTTCCAGTAACACGACCAACCCTATTTGCAACCATCCCCACCCACCCCCCATCCAAACCCAAACTTTTGTTATGGCATCAGCAAAAATTAAATTTTAAAAAGTCAGGAAATTCTCGTCTTTTTTTGTTATCCAATCTGTCTTTTATTTTGTTTAAAATGTATACATTGGCATAGAAACTGTTAAACTGAAGGTGCGAAAGCTAGCATTGCAATTTACTGACAATAAAAATTGTATTTATATCTGAAAATACATATATATCTTGACAATATAATGACTATATCATGTATATGTGCAAGAAATTCCAGCCTTAGTGACTGGTACACATTTATAAATTTTCAAAAAAAACCTACCCACCAACCCTACTCCTGGAAGGGACCAGAAACACATAATTTTTAGGCCTTATTTCAACAGTGGTGTACAAGTAGATTGACTTCATTACACTACAAGATGTGCTTTGTTTTCCTTTATCATGTTCTATAATCAAAGAATTTTATAAAAACCTGTTACAATTTCCATCAGTGAAACTAAAAGGTTAACTGAGAAGTTTGACCTTTTACTTGTTGAGTTCAAGTAGCATTTTTTTACACATTATAATTAGTATGAAAATTTCTGCTAACCAGAAATTCACAAAGAGAATACCACTTCAATGGAGTTGGTTAAATGTAAAACATTAAGTTCAATTATCTCTATTCGGATGTATCTTCCAACAGTACTTATATTCCTTCATGCACATATACATATGATGCCCAACCTTCCTATAAAATTTCATCAAAATCCCTTGAACCCTTTAAGGGGAGGTAAGTTCTGAGGTTTTAACATGCAAAATCCTACAGTTGTTTCCCTTTGGAGTAATTTTATTCCCTTATGCACATATAGAAATGATATCCAACTTTCGTAAAAAAGAATTCATTAAAATCCCTTTAGCCATTCAGGTGGCATTATGCTTACAAGGATTTAACATGTAAAACTTGTAAAGTGGATTATTTCCCTTTAAGAGTCTTGAGACAAGAACAATATTCCTTCATGCACATCTACATATGATGCCCAATCATCTTATAAAATTTGATAAAAATCCTTTGAGCTGTTTAAGTGAAGTTATGGTTCTGAGATTTTGGGCGGAGTTGTGACACATACAGACGGACACACAGACAGTCAGACAATAAGATTTCCACATACCCCCAAATTGTGTTCGCAGGGGGGTATAATTATAGTTTATATCTTCAGTTCATACAATCATCGTATTTATGATATTTGTTAATATGAATTGTAATTATTACAAAATCAGCAAAAAATACATCTCATAAAACTTGTACAAAATTAAGTGTTTGGTTTTTAACATGTTAATCAGGGTTAGCTATCAATTAGTCAGCCTATATCTAAGTAGAAGACCATTTAACATATTATGCTTTAGGTAATATTTATTTGGTGAGTTTCATTTGTGTGATTAATCTGAGTCATTCATTTTGAGGGTGAGCAGTTCTTATAAAATTGCCATATAAACATAAGAAGTTTAGTTCAGTGTTTGTTGAGAGGATTTAACTACAGGAATGGTTGACCTGCAGAATAAACTTAAATAAGAAAAGTTGGAACTATCTACAAATAATACTTTTAAGCACAATGTTCTCTTCAACAAAGACAAAATTAATGAACTTATAGACAAGGTCATGACAGGCATTCATATATTGAAGAAATTTGATGTCATGCAAGTCTCTGGAATGCAAAAGATATGAAGATAACTAATCAAAGGTAAATTTTAAATGTAATTTCTTTTGCAGCTTTGAGTAGCATTCCAGCTAAGAATCAGGTAATCATATGATTCTTACAGAGACTGCTACTTAAAAGGTTTTTGTTACTCATAATGTAGGAACCCTCAAATGTCCAATCAAAATCAGCCCAAACATTTTTGTTCATTAACGTACTTATTTCTAATTTACATATTCCTCTAAATGTGGACTTACTTGATACATGTAACTTAATAAAATCAAAGTACTATTATTCAGAATAAAAGGATGATATTGATAAAAACAGTATAAATTGAAACAACAGGCATAATTTAAAAGAAAACCATGTTACAAAATACTAATACATCAAAACTTTGATTGAGTATTTCAACTTATAGAATATAGATTAAATCTACTGGTAATTTTCCTATGTTTCGTCTATGTAGTTTTGGAGTTATTCAACTGCTTGTCCTCAATGTTAAAATCTATTTAGTGTTAAGATAATCTTTAAATAACAACTTGACCAAATGATAAACTACGTAAATATAATTATATTAAGCAAAAAAATAATCTTGTTTCCTGCTACCAACAAAAAAATTGGGTAAGCAGGTATGAAAATTCTTTCATTCTTCGAAAAACATTTTACATTTAGCAAATGAGGAAGCAATCTAGACTTAAATGGTGCTTGAACCAAATGGCCATAAAATGTTTAGTGTAGGCACAAAAAACTAGGGTGGGTAGGGTAGCAGGAAACAGATATGTTTTCTTGGCCTTAGGATTAAGCATGCAAACCTACATCCGTTTTTTTTTATATAAAAAACCCTCAGCCCTTCATTGTGAATGACTCAACTTCCTTATTCAAAATATGTATTATCTGTATGTGCAGATCCTAGATACATGTATATATATTTTGTGTAATTGAAGAGATCATTGACTATAGCTATTGTCTTGCCATCTCTGTTGGGACATTTGTAGGGTATCTTAGCATGAAACGAGTTAAGGCTGTAAACGGTATTAATATGGCCATATTTCCATCTTTATAGATATTTTCTGCAAACTTTCAAAAAGCTTGTGGGCAGGGATACTTATCTTGCAAATGTAAAGGTAGTTGTAGACCTTCAAAAGTGCAAAAAATGTCACATGTAATTATTGTCATGGCTCTTTGACATGCTCTAATAAGTAATTTTTAAAAATTGGAAATGCACTAATAGCCTAAGTTGAAATTTTTGTTGTTGTTGTTTGAAACTGTTTAAATATGTTCCCTTCAATACCAAAATAAGTGTGTTCATACTGACATTTTGTGAATTTCTTTATTTTAAACAATTGTAAATACAATGGCTGAAGATTTGTACAAGTTTTAAGTGATACAAACCGAAAATACATATTATAAGGTCATATAACACTAATTTTTATGTTCTCAGGCCATCTCTTTTTCAAAAACAGATGAAAGAGGGTTTTTTTAAATCTTTTCATTGGCTGAAAATCAAATGAGGGAGGCATTTTTGAATCTCAAACTTTAACTGACATGTAAATAATAGAACAAGTTTAGAACAAGTTTAAATTCAAACACAAATCAATATTCATTAAATGAATGGAAAAAAGAACTATTTGCTGAACTCACTTTCTTAATTTCTTTTGTTTTTTTTCCTCGGTTAGCCCTTGTGTTTGTGATTTATGGGAATGCTGTAACCAATCAATTGTTCAAATAAACCTAGCACAGTAAAGCATCTGTCATGCAACATTTCCATGTAGGAGTCAATTGTCCAGAGGCAGTCTGTTAATGCATTTATAAAATCTTGCCTTCATTTATATTCATCGGTGTGAATCCCAAACCAGCACTGCCAAATGTGTAGATAATTTTGTTGTATACTGCTGGTTTGTTGTTTGTGATTTTATTGTCTTCAGCATATGGTGCGGGCAAAGATAACTTTCGTGCATTCATGAGATGGATGTCATAAGTTTCTCTTCAATGTGTCATTATTTTTTTGTGTACTATTTTCGGCAGAACTTGATGCCAGGTCATTTAAACATGAAGCCATTGACGGAGGGCAAGATTTATTTTCGACACTACTTTTATTGTCAGTCAAAAAATACCTGATGTAATGCCCAAACACTGGGATTGTTGATGCAACTTTATTTGTTATACTAGCTGGGTCACATTCGTTTGTTTTGTTTTTGTTTTTACAAATTGCCATGGACACCTTTGCATTGTGCAGTTTTTTCTTGACACCTTCAAATAATTAAAGAAACATAGAACCTTACAAGTATCCATCAATGTTTGTCAATGGCAGTATAACAGTGGGTCTGTGCCAAATGATTATGACACTACAGACATTTCTATTTATCTATTTTTTCAATTTTGTTACTATCAATGCCAAAAATAGCTTTTTAGAACACAGGTGAGAATCGTTAATACAAGAATTTGTCTGAATGAAAGAGAATTCTGAATGCGGAAGTGACACGAAAATGAAGAGCAGATCATAACCAGGATTTTTTTTCCAGAATTGCACTGCATTTCCGGTATTTCATTTTAAAGAAAATACAATAAAATTGGTAATGCAGTGACCTGAAAACGAATGTGTGCGGGCCTGAGAACCTAAACTATAATTTTGTTTGTTGCTTGCTCTTTTTCGTACAAAATTTTCTACTAATAATGCCTACAAAATTCAGTTTGTACACAGCTGTTTCTCATTATCAATACATGTATTGTATAATCATGGTCTCCTCACTTTACTTACCTGGTATACTGACATATACCGTTAGTGTATCTATAGCTTGACCATACATATTATACCAAAACTTGATACACTTTCCAGAGGTTGGTGTAAATGGTTGGCTGACAAGCCATGCCTTGTTTCCACTTCTACCAGCTGAAGTCTCTATGTACATGTAATGTCCTGAAACACAAAGGGATGTAATTATTTTATCATATAAAGAGTTTCTTTAACACAGAAATGTACAACAAAATCTTCCTTGTACTAATTAATCTCCTTTGTCGTATGATGTATTTAGAAAAAGAAAAATGGTTCCCTAAGTATGGAAGAAAGAATAGATATGGCAACAATTGCACCAGTGTATAATTTAAATCCAAAAAACATTAAATACCATCAGAGGACACCAGAAGGTTTCAAAAGTACACAAGGATCACTTAATACCACCTTGCTCCACTGGGGAAAATATCTACTCTGAATAAAGTAAAAAGATAGCCACATAAAAAAATTGAAACATCCTCCATTACAAAAATTCTGTACTTTGGCCAACTAGGAAAAAAATACAACTATGAGACAGAATTTTTAATCACTTGTAAGAGAGAAAAAAAATTTCCCTACCTTGAGGTGTTCCAAGTGAATGATCTGCTTGTGGTCCTGTTCCTCTTGATGAAGTTCCTCCCTGGTTTATTGTCCAATCAAACTGGTCTCCTGTTCCAACAACATTTGTCCAGGTACACACTCCAGATTCAAAGTCACATGAACCTGTACAATCAATCAATATTTTCAATGTCCTAGTATTAAGGCATTCAAAAATACAGGATTACCTTTTTGTTCTAAGGACATTTACAACAAAAATGGTGCTGGAGGTTTTTTAAATTTTTTGTCACTTTTTCTACAAAATGCCCAAATTTGATGAAGAAATATTAAAAAGCTTTGCATGATGCAGGTTGGTACAATCCATAGATGCCAAACCCTGAATAGTTGGAGCAAGTATGGACACACCATTCATGCTTGATACAGCTCTGAATTTTGATTGTGATCAAATATTTTAGACAGGATAAGAATTTGACCAGAATCAAAGCGGCCCCCTTCTAAGGCCTTCATTACTAAACGGCTTGTGGTACAATGTCAAAGAAATCCAACCACCTATATTCAAGTTATCATCAGAACATAATGCAAATGACTGTTTCTGGCTCCTTTTTGGTCCCTTATTCCTAACACTATAAGTTATAACCCCTAAAATCAATCCCAGCCTTTTCTTTAAAGGTATGACACCTCGTCTTATAACTTCATAAAGACCTATACACTTATACTCCACTTATTGTCTAGAAACCAGATGTCTTCTGACAACAATAATACCAAAGCTAACAGCGTCATACAATAATATGATTGAAAATTATTTGAAATGGTATAAAAACAAAATATATGGTATGTAGCAGAAAGCTTTTAATAACTTTTTAAATATTTAAATATTTACTATTTTTAAAAAATCAGAGAGGTGAAGTCAGAGCATGAAAAAAATGGTGAAAAAAAATTATTAAAAATTTTCTACCAGTTTATTGGCTACAAATAATTATTTTCCTAGATTTTTAATTCTTCTGGAAATGAAAATAACAGCTTCACCCATAAATCATTTTCAAAATTTAATTGCTTTCAAATATATTTGTCAAAAATAGCAATAGCCAAATACATGTTTGTTTGTTTTGGTTTAACGCCCGAGCAGCAATATTTCAGCTATATTCAGGCGATGAACATGAAGTGGATGATAAAATGAACATGAAATGATGATGAAATGAAAAATTGGATGGGACACAAGGGTAATGGGGTCGACAAATTTTGATTGCCACTGGAAATAGAGGTGGGTAAGGTCGGGCAATTTAGCCTCCTGTGGTGGAGCCCTATGGTTCCTACTCCGGGAGAATACCACAGTAGGGTTCTTTAACATGCAACCTGGGGCACACAACCCAGTTGCTCTGTGGGCAAGCGGCCTAGCCCCCAGCTAGGGTTCTGAGCACTATTTAGTCGCCTTTTACAACAAACTTAGCGCTGCTGCAGGCTTATTCTTTTGCCACCCTGACCTGCACTGGGTGCAAAATACATGTTTCTTACAGAACATTTCCAATCATTTCATAATCTTAAATTCAATAGTTATAGATGAGTCCCAAAATTGACATTTTTCTAAATGAAAGATCAAACGCGACAAGAAAAGTGAATTTTGAAATTAAAATAGAAAATTCACTTTATTTTGTAATCCCAGACTTGACATGTCATATTGAAAAAAAAATCAATAGCAGGATTTGGGAATTTTAGTGGGTAATTTGGGGAAATAATCATAGTTTTGGTATTGGGAAACAGCCTTATTTTAGCTATAATTCAAAAATTGGAAAATCACTGTATGTATTTAAACCAACCATCATTTCCTGAGCATTGTCCAGCTATAAATTTGACATCATCAATGGCAATATCACCTCTGACATTAGTACCCACTATTCCTTCAAACACAACCTAAATAACAAATCAAAACAAAAAATCATTGATTACTCTTAAAAACAACAGATCATATATTTCCTGAATTATCTTCATTTTTTACATTTTAATGATGAGTTTGAAAAGATTGTAAAGAAGAAACTAGCATTACAGTAGCCCATAACAAAGAGCTGGTATAAAAATATATTTGTTGAGATCTGATCGAAGTTGTAGATATGGTTTCAAAACAAAAAAAGTTTAAAGCAATCTAGCCTACGTTTCATAAAATATCATATAGAATTTCCTCCAACCCTTGAGTACTCTTTTTTTTAATAAAACTTTTAACATCAATTAGACTGGTCAAAATTTGACCTAAGACAAGATTCATGAAAAACATGGCAAATCCAGGCCAAGATAAATAAAAGTATGAGCTTAGGAAGATTTATAGAAAATTCTTGAAAAATTGCAAATATTTTTAAATGAAACCAGGTCTATGATCTACCTTTTCTTGAAGGCTAGCAATGCATTTACCTCCTTTCAAGAAACTTACATTATAATTTTTAGAAGCTGTCACACTTGGTATATTAAAACTTCCTTGTTGCCAACGGTTGCCTTGGTTACCTCTCATGGAGAATACAGCTCTTCCAAGTTGCGATCCAGTCTAAAATCATAATAAAATGTGAGGAAATACAATAAAAAATCATAATAACGTTAACATAATGTTAAACAATCGGAACTACTTGGCCATTACCGCTATTCTAAAAATAACTTGGGATGCAGAAAGGAGAATTTCTTCTTGAGAACTACTTGGCCATTACCGCTATTCTAAAAATAACTTGGGATGCAGAAAGGAGAATTTCTTCTTGAGAACTACTTGGCCATTACCGCTATTCTAAAAATAAATTGGGATGCAAAGGAGAATTTCTTCTTGAGAACTACTTGGCCATTACCGCTATTCTAAAAATAACTTGGGATGCAGAAAGGAGAATTTCTTCTTGAGAACTATTTGGCCATTACCGCTATTCTAAAAATAAATTGGGATGCAAAGGAGAATTTCTTCTTGAGAACTACTTGGCCATTACCGCTATTCTAAAAATAACTTGGGATGCAGAAAGGAGAATTTCTTCTTGAGAACTACTTGGCCATTACCGCTATTCTAAAAATAACTTGGGATGCAGAAAGGAGAATTTCTTCTTGAGAACTACTTGGCCATTACCGCTATTCTAAAAATAAATTGGGATGCAAAGGAGAATTTCTTCTTGAGAACTACTTGGCCATTACCGCTATTCTAAAAATAACTTGGGATGCAGAAAGGATAACTTCTTCTTGTAGTCATATGTGAATCAAAGTAGTTCTATCCATTAAGTGGTGTTAAAAAATTTAGTTGGATAGCACTAGAAATAAAAAACAACTCTTCCAAGAATTTGGGCGTGAAGCAAGTAGCTAAGAAAAAAAGAAATGGTAAAAAAATCAACCAGTTTAACTATAATTTTAGAATTGGATTAGTCGAATTCCGGACAGATCTATCTGCCTAGTGCCTCCGAGGTTTTCCTTTCTTATAACTAGAAAGACTGAGGTGTTCCAATTGAATATTTAATTGTCACATTGACATAAGTGGCATTTTCAGGCCATTTGTAGTTAACTTCTTGGTTCTCCTACAATTTATCATGAATATCAATGACAGTGTGGAAAATCTCTTTTCAGTTTTAAGTGATGATGGTGTTTCTACATTTTTTATTGGCAGAAAAAAATATGAGGGAGGTACCTATACTGTTTTGATTATCTTTTATTGATAAGGTGATAAAAATGGGCAATTAGGCACCCTAAATATTGATGAGAAACAGCCATGAACATTTTTTTTTGTAAATATTACTAACTGTAGCATTATCACTTCAAAAATTTGTCTTAATATTCACAAAATCTTTAATGAATTCATGTGTAATTAACGTAAACATATTAAATTACTATTGTTGCTCACATTTACAGATTCTACCATATAAACTCATTTTTGCATGTTATTAATTTTTGTGGAATTTGAAATGTAAAGATGACCACTATTTTTTGCTGTCACAATGAAATTTTTTGTCTAATGAGAAAGCAGAAAATTTTATTCACTACAAAAATATCACATTTAAGTATTTGATAAGTTACCCTGGTGTAAACATTCAAAGTTCCAATGCCACTTCCATACATGTGATAGTAAAACTGTACACACATATCTTGATTGTCTCTATACCTGGGGGAAATAAATCGGGCCATGTCTCCAGGTTTACGGGGTGCTGATGCCTCTATGTACATGTAGTGTCCTAAATATATTTTGAAACAGATTAATATGACTTTATAACAATAACTGAATACATGAATTAAAATTATGTTGTTCCCATTCAGCTTATCATATATGTAATAATACTAAAAACTTGAAACAAGTCATTACATTTTTTTAACTCAATATACCAGAAGAAAACAAAAATAGACAGATACGAAAGGCAAGATTTTTTCATTTTTGAATAAAAGTCATGACTGCTGGTCATGTTTGAGGGGTGGCCATTTATAAGGAGTCGTTTTACATAACAGGTTGTTAATGCAATTGAAATGTGGTCACATAAGACTGGTGGCCGTTGGTCAGGGGGCTATTCCAGAGATGGACTACTGTATCTAATAGGTGAAAAAACATCAATAATGTTGAAATAAAAAGAAAATCATAAATGTAACTGATGTAAAAATTCCTTGCAATAATATCTGAATTACATGACTTTGATATTTCCAGCTACAGTACAATAACTGAGAACAAAATTTTTCAAAATTTGAAATCTATTACAAAATGCACGGCATTTGGATAAGGAACAATTGACTACCTCGTCTTGTTCCATAAGTATGATCATTTGAAGGACCAGTTCCTGAGGAACCAGTAGATCCAGTTTTCCAACTCCAATTGAATTTATCTGTTGTGTCTTGAGTGTACCGACATAAATTTCTGTTCTCAAAGTCACATGACCTGACACTTCCTCCAGAAGGTGGTACAGTAGTTGAAGCTCCTGGAGCATTCGTCTGACCTGTTGTTAGAATGTGTTACCTTAGTATCTTGTGGAGAAGTTTAAAGGCAAATATAAATTTTTTTTCAACTATTTCCTATCTTTTTAACCAAGAAAATATGGAATCTTTACAAAAATCAGTAAATATATTCATACGATCACTACTAACAAAGCGGTCAACTGTAAATACTCTGAATTTTTAAAACTTAAACAAAATATAATATTGATACATTTTTTACCTGAAAAAGTATCTGACCTCTGACTCACATTTACTTAAATGAAAAAAAAAGCACTTTGTCTTCACTAGGTAAAAAAAATCATGACATAGGATATAGCTTAAATAATCAAACCAACTCCAATTCACAGAATATTGCATTTGATTCATGAAAATTTTTCATAAAATAAGCATAGTTTTGCGTTTCTAGAGTAAAGCTCTCTAGAATACCCTTTTTGAATAATACAGAGTTGTAGTACCTGTGCATGCTCCGTTGGATAAATTAACATCGTCAACGGCAATATCACCTCGGAAACCATTACCTATGACTCCTTCCAAAATAATCTGAAAAAGATTTTTGTAAGTCTTGCCAGAGATGAAGTATAAAGTTTGTATAAAATAAAGTCACCATTTTTTGTAAGTCTTACCAGAGGTACAATATCAAATCTATACAATGCTATATGTAAGTTACCATTTTATGCAAGTCTTACCCAAAGGTAAAACATAAAAGTAACCACTGTTTGACAGTTTTGATTCATTTGGCATAATTCAACCAACTAAATACCATCACCTTAAAATATTTAGCATAAAACAACATTTAGATGAGCATTTTATTTTCTTGACCACCTTTTCTTTCTGAGTAGATGGCAAAATTTACAGCTTTGGGGGATATTGTGGTTTTTCTTGTTTCCCATTCTCGTTTTTATTTCATGACATACAAGAAATATGTAAAACTGGGCGTTAAATGGACAACAATCAATCAATCAATCATTCTCTACCACTAGGTTGGAAGAATAAAATTTATGCTAAAAAAATGGGGAACCTCCATCTTTATACAAAAAAAACCTAAATATTTACCGAAATTAACAGCACAAATTCTACATTAATATTGTTTATACAATAACAGAAGGACTCATACAGGTGTTTTATTGAAAAGTTTGACTAAAATGATATCAGTTTTTCTCCTGTTTAACATAGCTTTTCCTTTAAAATACAAAATCAAAAATTTACTTGGAACTTTAACACATCATTATAATCACCAATATAACAATTACATTAGAAATGATTAAGTACACTGACTTGCATTGCAGCGTAAAGTTTATTGACCTGAATCCAGCTGCAGGGACAGATCTAAGACTTAAAGTTAGGGTATGGTAAGAAAAGGTGTAAGTGAAACAAGGCAAGGACATATATTGGGGGTAGAATTTGTAAAAAAAAATCAGCATTTCAGGTATAAGTTCAAATTAAAGTGGGAGTACACCCAACCTGCCATTCCATGGATCTGCACCAGAGCTGCTTACCTAAACATGCTTATACTACAAAGACTTACATTATACTGGGAAGTTTGAGTGATGGTGATTTTGGCATTTTTCCAGCGGTTTCCCTGGGATCCCTTTCTACTCCATAGAGGAGACCCCATGGAAGCTCCAGTCTGAATATAAACATTAAAGCCCCCAATGTTGGTCCCATACATGTGGTACCAAAATGAGAAACAGGAAGTTGTTGATTGTCTGGTTGGTTTGACAAGCATACTCTGTAAGCGGGCAGTCTGGTTAATTGTTCTTGCTGATGCCTCAGTATAGATGTATGAACCTCCTGAAATTTTCACAAAGTGTATCCATGACAACACATTTTTGCTCAAATTTATTATTGTTTAGTTTTCAAAAGAAAAGGAATAAACAAGAAATTAGCTCATAAATAGTTATCCTTTCTCAATTTTGATAAAAAAATTCACTTAATTCAAATTACCAAAATATCTGTTGTTATGGAGCATACTTTCATATAAAACCCAACCTTTATATATAGTTAAACACACTGAATTCCATAGGACAGAGATTTTGAGGTAAAAAAAGTATTTGAACAAAATATAAATTACTTGCTTTTTAACCATGACAGTTATACATTTGATGAGATACATGTATATATAAGTCACAGTCATTTGTTGTCAATATAATCTAATACAATAATCAACTGGATAACAATTAAAATTGTATTGAAATGATTTACTTACTTCCACTTGTATGATCCCTGGTTGGTCCAGTTCCACCTGAAGAGGTCCTCCCATTTTTTCTTGTCCAATCAAAATTGTCGTTTCTCATTTGGCTCCACCCACAAAAACCAGCATCAAAACTACATGTCACAGTCCTGCCATCTAAATAAAAATTAAAGCATTTGGATAATAATTCAAGGCAGATATTACACAAAAAATAAGATGCCTGTTGATGTAAACTGCACTGTTGTGCTAAGTATACTCACATGTTCGATGTAGTGAAAAATGGTATAGTCCCACATATCAGACAGCAAACTAAATTGCTTACAATGTATGCTCCATCTTAATTAAGCTTCACACCAAACTAATCCATTTACTGTGAAGGTAATTGAATTTACGGATAACAAATTTCGTGGATTAAGTAAAAAACACAAGTTTGTGAATTTGTGGTTTGCAAGATACACAATAATTGAAATATTCTTTTTGTTGGGAATCAAATTTTGTGCTTTGGTCCACCCATTAAAACCATGAAAATTGGTACCCCATGAATAATAATACTTTCACAGTATTGGGAGTTGAGATAATTTGTGCCAAATTCTGACAGACAAAGTGATTCCAACTCTCCACTTGTTGTGTGGGGAATAATACATACAACAAGAAAAAATAATTGCTTAAAAAACAACAACTCACATTTTTCAAGTTTCTCTTAAAAACAAATCATTCACCAGTAGAATTTAATAACCTGAAACTACTGGTCTAAACAGAAACAGTTGCAAAATATGACTCAGTAAGAGAAGGGGTATAGTCTCAGCAGTTCCTGATTTTTATGAGAAATTCAAGTGTTTCTGGAAAAGCAGAGGACACTTACCTCACCTGTGCACCTGGTCCATGTTCCCAGTTTTTAGTGGAGTCCAGGTTGCTCCTTCACTTTTGTTTGTACATGTTATTTTAGTTATTTCATGCTCTTTGTTGTGTGTGTCTGTTTTCCCTGCCTTGTGTGTGTCAGTTTTCCCTGCCTTGTGTGTGTCTGTTTTCCCTGCCGTGTGTGTGTGTCTGTTTTCCCTTTGTTGTGTGTGTCTGTTTTCCTTGTCTAGTTTTTATCCTTGGAATATATTCCTCTGATTACAGCTCGAATCTAGGTTCCCTTGACTACTCTTTCCTGAAGCTTAGTCAGATTAACTCTGGTATTTTTCCCAACTTTAAAAAAAATTTTTAGGAAAAATATTTCTCATTCTTTTTTATTCACCATATAAAAACCTACTTGTGGGTGTCTGTGTTGTTTTAAGAGTTGTGCCAGCAGTAGGTGTGGTGGATCCTTGGTTGACAACAGCTGAACTTGGAGTCACTAAAAAAAAAATTTCATAGCCTTACATTCTTAATAAAAGTTTTTGATTGAATCATGTAACTAATTGATCCTTTCCTATGCAGAACACTATAAAAAAATTGAGCAAGCTGGTCTTAGAATATTGATTTCATAGAACCTTTCAGATGTACTCTGGATTGAAAAAATATTTTCTCAGATTTTAGCTTAATTTCACTTTATCAAATGCAAGGAGAAAGATTAGATTAGAGTGCATTTCATTCTTTGACTTGAAGATTTTGACATAAATTTTTCAGTTTTTACAAATTTACATAACTTGCACAAATTTCTTACTAAAGTAACCAAGTTACTAACTTGAAATTATTTTCAAATAAGATACAAGTTCACTACTTGTAGTATACAGTCCACTCTGTGTTAATAATGGAGGGTAGCCGTGTAACCAAATGCTAGTTCAGCTTGAATGAGGCTAATTTAATTTTAAGGATGGCTTATTACAACATAGTGGGCATTAGCCACAATATTTCTCTACACCTATGTTACTATATCAGTGTGGCTAATGCAAATTTTCTTCTACGGCTAACACAGCCATTTCATCTAAATTGCTATGCTTGCTTATCTCCCATAGTTTATAATTTAACATATACCGTAGAAGGCTGCCATACCTGAACATCTAGTATTAGATATTGTTATATCATCTATAGCTATGTCTCCTGCAGCTCCATTTCCTCGTACTCCTTCAACAAGGAACTGTAAATTAAAATCATACACTTTTAAAATAATGCCATAATGGCTTAACAGGAATTCTTAATCTTTTCAAGCACAGAAAAGAGAGAAAACAGTCTTTCTGTGTTCTGGTCTATTCTTAAAAGCTTTTGTTTTCAAACCATGTTGACTGTTTTAGGATTGCATCATTATTCATCAGACATAAGACTTTCTCTAAGCATTGAAATTGGTGATGAATACCACTATATTTATCATGAATTGTCCTCCAGTAACAGAACAACAAACGGAAATTTATTGATAATACTTTTATCCTGTAATTTGTTTTTCATAAAAATTAGGAACAAGTCTACAACAGCAATAATTGACCTAATTTATTTATACCATTACTTATGGTTCTACCAGAATAAAATCATATACACAGTTGTCTTTTTGGGAACATTTTCCCAAAGTAACCAAGTGTTTCAAAAGGTCATGGACATTTGGCCCAGTTAAGTAACTGCCTTTATATTTTACTGGACATTATGTTCTGATTATCTTCTGACTTTTACTGGTCATTTCATCCTTTTAGCAAACAAAAAAATTGTTTCACTTGACCTTGCCTAATGTGACAAACACACTCCACTTCACTGCAATGTATCAAATACTTACACTAAAACTTTTTCTTGTGATAGGAACCGGTAGTCTTCCTTGGTTCCACTGGTTAGCCTGCTGTCCACTTATCGTCCATTTCAATGTTTTAATATTATTCTGTACGATGTAAACATTTAAAGTGCCAACATTCCGCCCCATCATATTGTACCAGAACTGTAAACATTTGTTGCCTCTGTTGTTCCTAAATGTCTCACTCCTCAATTGAGCTTTGTCATTCAGAGCTCTAGGGGCACTTGTTTCAATGTAAGCATATGTACCTGTCCAAAATCCCCAAAAATGTAATAGACAATTTTTCACAGGCTAAAAAGTAAACAAGAAATTTAAGTATAAGTGTTTGTAAGAATCAGGCAAAATGAGAAAAAATTAGAAACATGCATGTCCTACTGATCTGACATAGTAATATCTCTCAAGGATACTTTCTCTATTAGAAAAGACCATTATTTGATCTCAGCATCACTGGCTTTGCTCAAAACTTTTTCAAAAGAATGTTAGAAAAATGAGATTTTTCACAAAGTATCTGCCCTTGAAATGTTCATTTTTCAGTGCATTTCAATGAAACTATTACTCAATGCACCTACATATATGGAAAATATTGTCTTTTCCTTTGATTCTGATGGTGCAAATAGTCAAATTACACAATCAAAATGATGGTTTTTTTTTTAAATACTATGTTTCACCCACTGCCTGATTCTTACAGAGACAGACACTTAAGTAGTGTTAATCTCTATACTATTATCACAACTATATACTGTAGGTTTATTTACAGTTGCATGTACCTGTCTGTTGTATTGAGGCTCTTGTGGCAATATCCCTACACAGGCGAAAATTATTTCACATGATTTTCACCTGAACTGAACAAATAAACTAAGTGACAGAGTTCACGTGAATTTCGGGTGAATGGAGCCTTCACGTGAAATTCACACGAAATGTTAACATGAAATTCATGTTTAGTGAATTTCACATGAAAATCATGTTTAGTGAATTTCACATGAAAATCATGTTAATTTCATGTGAATTTCATATGAATTTCATGTGAAGCTCGATTAACATAAATTTCATGTGAAAAATATTTGCCTGTGTATATTCATAAATAATTGCTTTGTGAAATCCCCAACTTGATTTGGATAAAAATCTAAATTAAAAGATCCACAATGGGAATATGTAATAAAGATTGTGTGGAAGTTTCAATAAATTCCATTCAGTGGTGTCGGAGAAGTAATGGATAAGAGGTTGGACCCCTCTGCTTAACGAAAGGAAGGACAGACACCCCTATCCCTATATTGCAAGTAAGGAGTATAAAAAGTGGAATCTGCTTTAACAAGCAGGATCATCAGTTCAGTGTAACCAAACAAGACTTACAAGTGTTATCAATTAACCCTGATGAACTGTTTTAGGACAAAATAATACTCACCATTGTTATTCCCAAGTGTGTGGTCAGCTGTAGGACCAGTACCCCTACTTGATGTGGACCCTTTGTGTCTGGTCCAATCAAAATCATCTGATGCAACATTAGTCCATCCACAGAAATCCTTCTCAAAATTACATGAACCTAAAATTGTCAGACATAATTTTATGAGGTCAATGCTCCATAAGGGACACTGTTGTCTGGGATATTTTCCATCATGTTAAATTATGAATAACCTTTCATATATTGAAAGATTGGTAATAACTTACTTGTTGAACCAATTAAATAATTGAAATATGAAACATAGCAGTGATCACACAGTTCACCAAACAAAATCTAAATCGGTTTCAGAATGAACAAAGCGAGAAAATGCATCAGCTATCTTTTTTTAAAAATAGTATTTGTTAGTTTTGGCCTAATTTTCATTTAAAGGAGTATCTATACACCAACCGGTGGCAGGGCATCTTCCAGAAACCATGGATACATCATCTAGGGCAATATCTCCTGTGTTAGAATTTCCTCTCGCCCCTTCAAATACAATCTGTAGAAAAAATACAATTGTTATAATGTCAATCAAGTGACAGTTTCCATAATTAAAAAAACCAAAATATTCCCCTTTAAATATATTTCTTTTCAAACAATATTTCATATCTTTCATATTTCAGCGAAGAATAGATATGAAGCACTGTACTGTAAATGTCTTTAATTTTCAGGAATTCCTTCAAATGAACATATTGATGGTAATCGTTATTTGCAGTTTACAAAATAGTAAATTAGCAAAAATCAATTTGTCTAGTAAAATGGAAAAACAACAAAATTAGTACACTGAAAAAAAACTAACAAACACTGACAGTATAATCTTTAACTACATGTACAAATGTGCAAGTGGACATACATTATAAGGTCTGTTCCCTCTGTTTCTGAGTGTAACTTGAGCTAATCTCCAGTCCTGGCCTTGTTCAGCATTCATTCTCCAAATGGGAGAACCAAGAACATTATTTACTTGCATGTAAACATTCAGATAACCAATATTGGCTCCATGCATGTTATAGTAGAAGCGGAGACAGTTGTCTGTTTTGGGGGTCACCTGAGGAGACATGAGACGGGCTCTCTGATTTCTTCTCTTTCCAGAAGCTTCTATGTACATGTAATGACCTGAAAAAAAAGCAAATATCAGGATTATTTATTTTTCAATTTCAAATAAATGTCAAGTACAAGGACTTTTCACATTTGAAAATTTTACTATTCAAATGAATGTACAAAACATGAGATAAAAATAAGAATGTACAAAACATGAGATAAAAATAATTATGAGAAATTAACAGATCTTTTCATTCAGTAGTTTTTTTTAATATTTTCACAGTTGATCAGAAAAAAATAATCATCAACTGCCTATCAGCAGAAGCTTAAATTTTATTTCACAGCATCACAAAATGTACCTTTTGGTGTGCCATAAGTATGGTCATTAGTTGGACCAGTTCCTGCAGTTGATGTTGTACCAGTCGTTCTTGACCAATCAAAATTGTCATTTTTAAGCTGTGTGTATCCACAAATTGTGGTGCTTTCAAAACCACAGTTAACTACTGGAGTTGTTTGTGTGGTGCTCCCAGTTGTACCAGAAACTGAAATAAACATTAACTGAATTTAATTCCTCAAATGTGTGTGTGTGTATATATATATATATATAATCCTTTATACCCAATGTAAGGTATTTTTCAATGTACAGTGAAATCTGTCTTAACAGAATCCTGAATAAACCTGAAACCTGTCAAAACCAGACATTTTCTGAAGTCCTTTGAAAACCATAAACATAGATTGGGGTTTGATGGTTTACTTTTCACATTCCAGCTGAAAATGTGTAATTAAAACAGAAACTTAAACAGAGAATATTAAAGATGAGCCCCTTTAAATTCTAAATATCATTAGTAAATGGCCCATTCTCAAGAATTTTATTTCCAATCACTTCCTAAACTTAAAAAATCCTCTAGTTCTGAAGGGGGTTCAGATTCCAAAAATTAGTTTAGTAGCTCTAAAGCAATTAGAACTACTTGGCCATTTCCTCTACTTTGAAAAATAACCTAGGATGCAGAAAGGAGAATTTCTTCTTGAATTATTTGATGGAACGGTAGTGATGAGGGGATCAAAGAAGTTTCATCTACCAGGTTGCACTAAAATCTAATCTAAATTCCACAAGTTAATACGAGGAATTTCTCCAGAGTAACAAGAAAGACTGAGTAGCTTCATTTGGCTCCAAAGGACCCTTATGAAATATTGCAAGTGTCTGAGAACCAAAAATCATTTTAAAAGCTAATTGTATTATTTCACTAACCAGAACGACAGTTTTTGTTGGACGTATACATTACATCATCTATGGCAATATCACCAGTAAAGCCACGTCCTCGAACTGCTTCTATTACAACCTATGACAGATAGCAATAACTATTAGTTTTACATGGAAATACAATATCTGTGAAAGGTAATTTCTGAAGCTTTGTAAATCTTGTTGATTTTTGTGTTTTTTTCTAGATTTAATAAGACTGCATTTAAAAGTATGTTATATGAAATCATATTTAAATATAATGCATTTTATACCTGAAACCTAAAAAAAATATGAAATCTGGCAATGTTCAAGCAACAAAATTCATGAGCTACTCTCACCTTCACATTATTTTTGTTCCTGATGTTAATTTTTGCCAGACTCCACCTGTTGCCTTGGTTACCATGTTTTGTAAACACTGGTCTACCAAGATTGTTCCCCGACTTGAGATAAACATTGAGGTTGTTGACACTGGTTCCATACATATGGTACCAGAAAGTCAAGCAGTTAGGCTGGTTTCTGGTTGTAGAAAAGGTAGGACTGATCAGCTGGGCCTTGTAGCCATTGCCTCCAGTAGAAGTTTCAAAGTAGGCATACTGTCCATCTGAAAAAAGAGTTCATGTCATCTGAATATTCACATAACAGCAGAAAAGTTTTCATTGAATTTGTGCAATAATGTAACAGAGATTTCTAAAATTAAATCTTAACATGCCAAATAAAATCCCTTTCAAAAAAATTTGATTTTCATTGATTAGTAGGAAGAGCACCTTATAAGAAAAAAAATACAGCATACAGTATTACAAAAACAGAACTCATTTATTCTGAACCACTAGTTTACATATTTTTTATTGTAAAGTACTAGTTTTGAAGCCTCAAACTTAGCATATGCAATGAACAATTTTAATATTAAAATTGATAAGGTGTGTACTGGTTGGTCTTAGTTACTATTGTACATTTACACATATACAAAGATGTGATTGAGTATGCATATATTTGTATTTTTTTAAAAAGGGAAAAAGGTATAATCATGTACAAGAACATGTTTTCCACAGATCTTTGGAAACTTGCACTTTAATGTGGGATTATCCACGGTTCCAGTACTTACTCCCAGTGTGGTCCGCAGAAGGACCAGTATTCCTAGTACTGGTTGGTCCCCTTTGTAATTTCCAGTCAGTATTATCATTTTTCACTTGCGTCCATGAACATAATCCATTATCAAAGTTGCAGTTGAGATTCTGTCCGATGGTAGCTGAAAATAGTACAAGGCATACAATTAGTTATTAGACATGACGATAACAGAGACATCATCATGTAGTAAAAACCATTCAGGAAAGCCTGTCTGGTAGAATTTCAATTGAACTAACATTAAATCATACTCATTTCAAATGGTCGACCCACAGTCATATGTACAGCATCTTTAGATTATCATTCTGTGAGTCTGACTGATATATAATGCACAATTTGTAAGAAAGTTGGGCTGTATTGTTTCTATTGACACTGCGTAAGGTATAATCCATATAATTGTTGAACCTGTAAAATTGGAGCACAATTCACTTGACAAAATTCACAACTTCAGCAAGAAATTATATCTGGGACAACTCTATCATGTGAATAAAAAGTTTTCTATTAACAGAGGGTGGTACACATGTAATTAACTCTACATGCCAGAGAAAGCCAACATGAATCATTTGAGACTGACTGAAAGGTTTTTCAACATCCCTGACTACCTAATCCCAAAAGGCATAATTGACTACCCAGTCGGGTCTCGCACAGAGTATCATTTGAGGATTTCATTATCCTACATATTTCATAGAAATCTAATATTAGGTCAACATGAGCTTAAAATCTTCACACTTGAATGCGGATTTTTCAAAACCAATGAAGTGAACATCGACGTTTGATGATTGAGTAAAATTCAAGAAACCACAATTTATGGAAGGAACGTCAGGAGTTTGTAAGAAAAATCTATATTGGTTAAGAAGAATGATGTTATTTTAAGCAATATAATTGAATTAAAATCGCGCAGAACGACAAGATTCAATAGTAGTCAACCAATATTTGTCTTGTTTGTTTTTCCCGCACAAATGTCAAAGGCGTTTAAAAAAATAAACGATGACGACTACAACTCCGAAATATATTCCGGAAAACGATTTCTTGGTCGGTTACACGGGCATTTGTTTCAAAAAAATAAATTGGTGGTCACCTCCTCTTCCTGCAACCTTTGTTAATCTCTCAATCTATTGGGAAATGTAGGTGTGAGAGAATTTACAATGTGTGATGGATGCCTTTTAATTTTTTTTATTTAAACATAGGAGGTGACCACCAATTTTTTTAAATATGAAACACATCCTGTGGTCGGTTACCACTTCAATATTCATATTCAAGAACTATAAAATAACAAGCTTTTTATATAATTAGTATACATGAAATTGAACTACTAGTATATGCATTACAAGTGATTGTTTAAACCCTATATCGTCTACCCTATATCACACCCCTAGACCTATATCGCATACCTTCACAGACCATACTTGAAATATAGTGAAATAATGAACACGACATGTTAAAATCTGTATCACATGCAGTATCAACCCTCGACCTATATGACCCCCGCGGACCGGTGGCCCTTGGGGTAATATAGGAGTCTCTGGTTGTTACGACAAGTGATACTGGTTTTGACATGTACATGTAATATTCAGTATATATTACTTGTCTATGGTTTAAAAACTGTCTTCAAATGAAATATTCTATATTTTCCCCCAAACACATTAGAACCCACTATGGCCGACGTCTTCATACTAATAAGAACGGTTCCGAATTTCATCAGTTTGCAATAATCAAAAGCAGAAGAAACCTCGAGTTTTTATTTATTTTGTGTCCTTCCAACAACATTCACCTTTCAGTTTAGCTAATGATAATGACCTAGTTATACACGTTGCACGATTTCAACGAAAAGTTCAAATGCACGTATTGACAAATTGCAACATATAAGTTAGCTACGGTAGTATATACCCTTGGCATATACACTAACTGTTCTGGCTGAGCTACAAAGACGTCCCATAAGTCATAACAGAGCGATCATATATTCCCCGTTGCAGCTTTTTATCACACAATTATCGTATTAGAGTGTTTTCGCAAGACAAAAATACATTTCGTTTACTTTTAACTTTGAAAAGAATATTATAAATATATAATAACCAAGTTCAAGATCAAATTTTTACCCAATCCAAACTTAGATTTAAAAGCTGTGCATTTAATTTGTTTTCAAGGTGATTTAGGATCTTCGACATTGAATTAATTTTTTTCCATTTCAAACGATATTTAAGCATTTCAAAATCATTTACATCATTGCAAATGCATGAAATTTCTGAACTCACCAAGATGTGAATCATAATGGAGATTGCGCCTTTGCTTTATTGAGTGGACCTATTTGTAGCAGGCCACCAGAACAGAGTACATGTATGTCAAATGAGCTACAATATCGTAGCGAGTATGTTGAAAGTTAGAGGAATGTATTTTGCCACATACACTTTCAACATTTCCAGATTCGAACCTTGCAAAAAGTTTGCAAAGTTTTCAGAAGCGTCCTATATCCAAAATCCAGTGTAGTATTATAACGGTTCGACTTACCCGGAATACCGGCTACCAAAACGGACACTAAAATACAAAAATGCAAATTCATCTATTATCCTGTTGCAAAGTACATCAATTTTTTTCCCAAAGTATTGCAAACTACAAAACAACTAACTCTAAGCAGCGAGTGCTTGAGTAAAAGTCGAGTTTGAGATAACAATCCGGTAGTTTTATTAATTAATCGTTTCTAATCTAACCGGTACATCTTCGTACGGCCAAAGGTCCTAAGATAGGGGTCGATCGCAAGGCGAACTTAAATCCGGGTATATCTTCGTTGTACTTACTGATATGCATTTGTGTAAACAAATTGAATTTCGACTTATGTAAAAGATTACATAAATATTTTGATTTTCTCAAAAAAGCTATTCGGTATATTACCCAAGCATAAATAGAGAAATAGCATGGGGGAATCATGAAATTTGTAAAAGAAAAGGGGATTCTGATCCAGAAATTCATAAAAAAAGAGGGTTCAGGCTAGTATTTTCCCTTTTTTATTATTTTGCCAAAAAAATAATAAGAGATGACTCCTGAATCATCCCCACCCGAATATGGTGAAGAACAAGCTATGACGAAAATTTATGCTACGATTTTTTAAAACTTGTTCATGTCCTAACCTGCGAGATAAAAAGTACATGTTCCTAACGCCTTTTCGCTAACGCAGTGAAAGCTTACAACTAAACCATGAAATAAACGGGAATCTGACATGCCCAAACCATGCAACCAATTTCTGAAGTCTATGTGAAAAAAAAACATGCATTTTGAACCCGTTTAAACCAAACACCTGTCTTTACTCACATTTTTTTTTTCAGTTCAGTGACTCAGTTTCTACAGGTTTTACATAATATTAATACATACATGTAGGTTGAGACCAAAACAATAAGACCAAAACAATTAAATAAACCATGGCAGTCAAGAGAACGAAACGCACAGAAAACTGAATTTAACGAACACGGATAAATGACTCATGTTTCTATGGTAACATCATTATATGTAAAGAAACTAGTAGGAGAGTTACTACAGATTTAGACTGACAAATTCATGATGGTACAGTGATCTTTGATATTTTTTTAAAGTATGTGAAGGGTAATGACAAAATTAACAACTGATTACAATAGGAAATAGTCATGGTAACTCCGTATAACAAATGGCAATATCAAGGCAAACCGGATAGAAAGTTGGACATGATTGGGTTCAGGCATTTCCCATGGAAATGGTGGATTAAAAACTAGGTTTTATAGCACTTCCATTACGGTTAATTATTTCTGGCATATTACAATATAAACAGACAGCAGGGCAAAGTTTGTAAAATTAGATATTTTTAAGTAACTAAAAGAACTAGGAAAGGGTGAATATCCTGGATTTTTCATACGTAACTGTACCAAGTCAAAAATTTGCCCTGTGGATTTGCTTGTGCCTTTTTTCATGATATCTGAACTTTCAAAGCTTTCATTTTTTGGCCAATATGAGGATTAGATTCTATCTCTTATAGGACAGGGCGTGCTTGCATTGTTTTTGTTTTTATTGATACCCTATTACCTAAACTCAGGGCAATTCTCGCTTGATACGCGCTTAATTTTGCAAAACCTTTGACCAAAGAAATCGAGACTGTCATGTAGGTTGTGTGGCCCATGTGACTCTCATCAAAATTGAAATCTTGTCAACATTCTTTAATTTTGCTTCTCATTAAAAAAAAGTTGCAAATAAATTTGGCTATAAATGCAGAATCCTTATGCGATAAACTTTATACATGTACATATGATTTGATGAACATTGTCGTGTATTGAGACTGGAACACTAAATGATATATTTTCACTAAATCCTGCAGTTGGACGTGTTTTTATTGATATTTTTGTTTGAGTAAACTAAGTGTGCTTATCAGTTGCTTTTGGATTTTGAACTTGCTTACAGAAACAAATAAGTTATTTTTCGAGGTAGATAAAACTTGTCTTATTTGTTAAAGTGTTTGTATTCTATATCGATCTCCAGAGTTAATTCCGAATTCAACAGATTTTTATACTTCGTTTTATTGTATTTCCCGTGCACCACTGTCCCAGGTTAGGGCTGAGCGCTCAAAAACATGTTTAACACCGCCACATACGTTATGTGCTTGTTCCAAGCCAGGAACCGCGGTATAATCCAGCAGTTGCCGTTGTTTTTGTTTTTGTTTTTTTTTTTTTTGTTCATGGTTATTCGTTTTACGTTTTATTCTATAAATTAGGTTCATATTCGTCTTTTATGAATAATTTCGCTTCATTGATATTTTTCAAGGGCCTTTTACAGATTGCTTTATTGTTTGGATTTTGCCCATCATTGAAGACCGTGTGGTGACCTGTAAAAGTTTAACAGCTCGTTGCTTGTCTTTTGGTGGATGACTGTCTCATTGGCAATCATACCACATCTTCTATTTAATAAAACACGATTGTTGAAGTAGCCACAGGAACGACAGAACAATGTCAAACCACAGGGACTTGAACCCATTATTATATATGCAGTCCCACTAGTATGTAACAGAGGCTTGCTCCCACTATCATATATGCAATCCCACTAGTATGGTTATACACTGGTGGGCTGCATATATGATAGTGGGAGCAAGCCCCTGTGGTCAAACATTAAAATAACACAGGGTATCTTACTCGGTTATTCAAGACATATCAACAAGCGCAGGTCCAGGGGGTTGGGAGTCGGACTCTTTTGTTGAAACGTTGTTAATTCTAAACAAAATTTGACCAAAATCAGCCAATATTAGCTTGGACCCCCTTTTTAAAAAATAAATTTCTAAATAAGCCGACTTATTTCACAACAACGGTCAAATTTACAAACAAAATAAAAGGTAGTACAGTTTATCAGAGCTTTATTAACAAATGTCTGCATGAGTTATGATTATTTAGAATTTTATCTTACTTTGTTTGATCTTCGTTATAAAATAGGTTATGTATTCATTGATAGTACTTCGCACAGATCGTATTTCACTGTTAATTACCAGGTACTGCATATTTATTGTTGAAGTGTGTTATCAAGATCGCAAAAGTTTATAAATTGTGACTTAAAATTTTCGGAAACTGCGATTGAAGTTTCGTTTCTCATTTCTTTATGTTAAACTGAGATTATTTTTACCTAGAAATTTACAGTGAAACCCGCATGCCAGTCCGACACACCAAAGGTGTTATAAATGTTGTATAAATTATAGATTAACAAATTGTGTTTCATTCAACATATACATACCGACAAGCCTGTCTAATGCAGCCCCAGAAACGTCTTATCTCGATAGATTTTAATGTACAAATAACAAGGCGACCAATTTATAAAGATTTTACTAGATTAGTGCATAGGACTGACTGTGTTGCACATTAAAAAATAAAATGTAAATAAAAAAAAATAAATTAAAATCACGCGTAACTCGAGTAGAAACTCAATTTAGTTGAAATCGACGTGACCTCCGTCACTATTTGGTGAGTTACGGAAAAATAACATGTAAGAAATAATTTTTTCTTGTGTATGAAGATAAAATATTATATAGAATAGAAGAAACAAAGTTAGTCGTGATTCCATTGGTACTTGTCTAAAAGAATCATCACTGTATAGGAACAACCAAAACCTTCTAAACCATCAGTAAATGAAACATCTTTTCTCCTGAAAACTATTATATTGTATTGATTAAGTAGCAAAAAGGATGAGGTATGTTGTTCAGGCTTTGCTCCTAATCGTGTTGCAGTGATGGTGTTTTCAGTATCAATGAGGTCAAATCATGACGAAACTGCAATTTGTGCAACTTCGTAGGATGATTCAATTGTTGGGGCTTTGGAACCGGTTCCCTTATCAAACTGATTTTTTTTTTCTTAAATGCTTTGCCAAAGCATTGGAAAAATGCTCGGAAAGCAATAAAGTTCGATAAAAAATCAAACGAGGTTCGTTATTTCGTGTACTATTAACGCACATGTACATTTTTTCTCAAGGAAATTTTGGGACAACGAGTCTGTCTCCTTTTTTGTACATCTCTTGATCCGGATTAAAATGCGACTTTGTTCCAAACCTACATTTTGTAATCGTGTATTTATGTCAATAATTTGGCCTATTTCAAAAATGGAAATTTAATATGCATCCGGAGATATCTCCTACACGAAAAAGTGTCAATTATTTATTATTTGAATTATCGAATCTTTTCGCTGCTTACATATATACAATGCGATATTTCACGACCATTTATTTCTTACAATCAGGGGTCTCAATTAGGTAGCGTTCATTCTTTTGAGAAATAAGATTAAATCACTGTTCTTTATTTAATTCAAAATCCGAGCGTGGTTAAGTTTGTCAAGGAACAGTGATTAACTTACAATTTAAAAAAAACAGTAGATTGCTATGGGTAGATACGTAGGAGAGGAATGGGGCATGGGCTTGGCACCCTTTTGTTGGTTGGAAAATGTTAATTTTGTGCAAAATTTGGACAAAAATGCGCAAATGGTAGCCAAGAAACCCCTTGTTGTCTAATTTTCTTGATCCATGCCTGTTTTGTAACTAAGCTCAATGGTCCCAGATCACAGATTTGTCACCAAAGTTTACTTCCACAAATATTTGGACGAACTTTGGACTTTTCCTGATAACTCGCACGAAGGAAATAGATCATAGCTTAAACTTAAGTTGGAGACATTCCAAATGAATTTATCATAAGACTGGCAAAATGCAGAAAGCGGAAACCAGAGTCATATCGTGTTTGCATTATATTTTTATATTTTTGGGCAAAAAAACAAAATAAAAAACAACAAAAAACGCAAAACGACTGGAGAATTCCATCGAAATTCTCTTTACTAGTGTTATCCTTAAATTAAGTTGCTGAACAAATGTTCGTGGTAAATAAACAGTCAGAATTCCGTTCTTCCATAGTCCAGGAAGTCATGTAAGAAAATAGCTCTCAAGCCAATCTCTAGCTGTTATTTCATATCATAAATCGAATTTCTGCTAGTCCCGTCGACAAAGTGTTCAGCGACATCAATTTAAACGGGTTTCAGTTGCAAAAGTTGCATGGAATTTTTTTCAGACCTGAGCTGAAATAATGACCGCGATGGTTATTTCCAAGTTGATATCAATGCCTCCGAAAACCAACAAACAGCGCTGCACTCTGAACCAATCGTTCTTACACGGACTTCATGGTACATTGTGCATACACTTTTGAACTACTCGGCATGTGGTGGAATATGTATGATAGCTGAAAGCCCACCTCTTGATTAATGTGTAGATTAAGTGAGCTAGATTTAACAGTTGTTTTGCATGACAATTGGAAAAGAACCCATAACTACACTAACTGAAAGTGAAAAAGAGCAGATAACGCTTACCTTACCGGTGCACCTGGTTCATGCTCCCAGTTTTAGTTGAGTCCGAGTTGCTTATTTTCTTTTGTTACTTGTATGTATTATTTTGGTCATTTTATGTTCTTTGATGTGTGTGTCTATTTTCCATGTCTGGTCTTTGTCCCTGGATTACATTCTTGTGATTTCCGCTAGAATCTTGGTCCACTGAATACTCTTTCAACGTTTAAGGCTTTATTTATTTGGTTAAACCAGCAACTGTGTAATAAATCGATCTCCAAAAGATCGATATGATATCGTCAGCCAGTGCCGATGTACATTTTTGAACATTTTGCCTATTAAGTTTTTGTAGCATGTGTCTACATTGATATTTCATATATTGTATTCCTTATTTTAATTATGTTTTCCCTGTTTATATTTATTACATTCATTGTTATCTCTGATTATAGGAAATAATGGTATGAATGAGTGTTTTATCTTTTTTTTTTGCTAACGAAGCTAAAAATCTTCTTTTCAAAAAAAAAAATTGTATTTATAAAATTGGACCATTGTCCCTCCCCAACTGAATACCTTTTATTAACCGAATGTTTGAACCGTTTAGATTCCCTCAGAATGCACACATAATATTGATTACTGTACTATAAATCTATATACTTATGTAGTTATTATTTTCCAGATTTTATGGACTGCGAAGTTTTCTTAAACGAATTCACTTTTTAAAAGAATAGATCTCAAATAACCAATAAATTAATCAGCTTTTCACAATGACAGGCGAGGTATAAAATGGTTCCAGCTAATTTCAGGTTAGGACGAGCGGTATTAGCTACCAAGGTAGGCACTTCATAGTTACATGGCCGAACTATTTGTTGATAATTGGCTCTAAGGCGTCTGCAATTGATTTCTTTTTGTTTCTGTCTTTGTTTAACGACTTGTTTCTTTTAGTGGTTCTTTATTTGGATCAGAAGCTAATGTATGCCTCATTTATTATGACAATGGAGATTCCATGCTTAGAAACCGATCATTTGATTTTGAGGTGGGGGCTTGGAAGATTTCTTCGGATGAACAATTTATTTTTATCTCAAATTATGCAAAAGAGTTCAGATTTTTAACAAGTACTATTTTAAAAAAAAAGATAGCCGGCGCATTAAATTTGTTCTTTTTACTTGAATTTTTTTATATTTCATTCAGTAAATAATACATGGCAGCAATTTCATATTTGGATAGTTTTTCGAACGCCATAAGTTATCAGTATCTGGCCAATCGGGGAACAGAATTGCGATCAGGTGACTTGCGTTTCCTTGGAAGAGCGTCTTTAAGGTCAAAGGGTAAAAAGCAAAACTGCGTCGGAAAAAGGTCCAAGTCTGAATATTTATTTTAAAATAGCCCTTCAGAATCTAATGGTCATCCCCAAACGACGGCGTGTTTACAATAAATTGATTTTTGGTGGTGGTAGAACACCAGTGAAACCCCTAAACTCCTGTACAGATGGTTATTATCTATTATTACAATGCTTAAGCGAAATGATATGCAGTAAACCCGGAATCGGCTATCGGGAGACAGGAGACATTGATGTTACCTGCAACAGACCCATGGAGAACATAGGCTTCTATGCCCACGTGACTGCTTTAGGGACACCCCAGCATATTAAGCAATGGAATTCATTAAACTCTTTGAATCATACATAGGTTTACTTTCGAAAAAAAAACTTTACAATTGAGTTAGATCTTTTTTTAATTGGTGCACTTTCTGACGGTTTTATGCACTTATGAGAACTTCTATGAACTTCTACTGAATGATTAATTAGTCACAACTCATTTTTATACACAGGTGTACAAAGCTTACTAGCTCGACCATTAGAGTTGGAGCAAAATGACTAGAACGGTTTTAGTTGTCGTGTTCATGGCCTGGTTTGTATGTGTGTTAAGTTCACCACATGAGAGATTGATGAAATTGCTGAAAAATCATAAAGGTATTACTAATATCATTAGTCCGTCCACAGGTTTTTGCTCCCACCCACAAATAGGCAACCCGGCTATCGTTTTTAAACACGAAAGCCCCTAGGGTGCGTCTTGACAGATGCGCAGTATTACGGTACTCACGTCTATCAACCAGCTAAGAATTTTTTTTATTTTGTTTCGTAAATAAATATAAGTTCAATGGAGATGAATATTTGGGTGCTTTGAGCTCTGAAATTAATACACATTTCAAAGACAAAACATTTTGCATCATTAATGTACGTTAGATACAACGGAAAATGCGCGATAAAGGTTCATCACTGGTCTAAAATACGACTGATTAATTGTGAATTTGGAGACTAAAATCAATTGCCAATGAAAATACATAACGCCTTTTGATAATTCATGCATGAAAAGGACAAAATAATTGCTTGAAAATAACCAAAATTAAGATATTATGTCAATTTTTACTTTTTGGTCAATTTCTGGTCATATTTAAGGTAAGGAAAGGTGTCCACACCCTAGAAGAAACAACTTCATATTTAATTAATACATTCACTATTACATAGTTTATCATAAGTGAAAATATAATGTTGTTTCTTGGGTGTGGTCATAGTTTTCTGGGTGTAAATAAGTCCAAAAACAAATAGTAACAAAACTTACAATTCTTGTGCATTATGATATAATTGCAGTGAAGTGGTAACACATAGGAATTTGTGTTCTCATATTTTAATAAATATTTTACTATGCTGCAAACAATTTTATGTAATTACAAAAATGCTGATATTTTTTTCATAGCATAACCTTATGCATCTACATCTTTCCTAAATACAAGATGGGGGACACTTTAAAAAGTCCTGCTGCATTCCATTTCAGAACAAGAGACAGGCAAACGCTCCAACTACTATTATAGTGGATCTGGTTCCGGGTCTGGTTATGGATCTGGATACGACCCATACGACTGGTACTCATGGTATGACTATGATAGCGGATCTGGTTCCGGCTCTGGATACGACCCGTACTACGACTGGTCCTCTTGGTATGACGGGTTTGACTATGGTAGCGGATCTGGTTCCGGGTCTGCGTACTATCCAGATTATTGGTACGACTATGATTGGGGAACGTGCGGTAAGAAAACATCATTTATTTTAAAAATTATATAATTATTTGATAATTTTCAGTTACGCCAGAACCAATAACTAAAGCGATATTAAATTTAAAGTAAAGATGTCGTTCGTTAAATAGTTTAAAGAGTGCTTAAAATAAATGAAATTCTTACTTTCATTATTGCTTTTAAGAAAGAAAACACATTTTAAACCAATGCAAAATTTCGATTCGTAGGGATCTAATATTAACCTAACCATAGACCTAAAATAAATACAGTGAAACAAATGCCCAAACCTACTCCAGCAGTGCTAGAGGTTGTCTGGTTCTGACTTGGTGCCACCAAGTATGGAGGAACGGAATTTCAACCTCTTACATTGTAGGAGTAGTCCAAATCGATCAATTAACTTTTGGACTGTTAAGTTCTTAGGTTTAGACTGGTGTTCAGTTCCTTCTGGTTAAACGTACAAGTTTTATAAAGTGACTTAAATTCTAAAAGTGTCTGGCTTAGACAGCTTTTCGGTTTTTCAGGGGTCGGTTTCACTGTATTCCAGGTCAATGTTATGTCTATGATAATTAAACTCGTTGTTTCTGGAGAAATAATAGTGCCACTATTGGTCGAGCAATGTTAAGAAAATGTAACTACTTGAATTCCAACGCCATTTTTTCGCAGCTGACGGGGAGGTGGAAGATATGAGTGGGAATTGTGTTAACGTAGATGACGTTTGCTCCGACAGTACTTGTTCAGAGGATGATTATCTTTGTTTGAGTAAGGCATATCATATATAAGCCGTTGAATAACACGTCTCTTATTGTGCTATCTTCAGAAGAAATGTATTTATTTTTAAGGTGTGGTTTCGGATAATACTTTCATAGATTTTATGTCATTGCATTTTTTTTTGTTCTGACCACCACACGGCAGCACCAAACTTAAAAAAAAACTTTTATCAAGCTTTCATGAAATCCCAGAACTTTGATTTCAATTGAAGTCAAGGAAACTGCAGACTTGATACATGTAGTTTATATGAACTTCTTATAATTTTTTTTTCACCCTAAGCCTTTGTAATTGGACAACTGTCTGACCCGGATATTTCTTTTTGTCATAACTCCACATAGAATTCAAATGGTCGAATACGTTTTAATTATTTCTAAAGATGCAAAAATGGAAGCGAGAATGTTGATGCGAATAATGTGTTAAAATAAAACTGAAATTTAATTGATATTTTTTTAAAGTAAGTACAGCCAGGGAGTGGTTAAATCTGAGGGTTAAGTCCTAAAACAGTGTATTTTTACGCGTAAAATATTCAAACAAATTTATTATCATTCACTTAAGGCTACATGTACTACTACAGAAGCATGAAAAGGGGACTTGCAAAGAAAAATATAAACGAAAATTTCGACGACAAGAAAATCAAAGCAAGGGCTTTCCACATGGCAAAAAAGAGGGAACAACCCTATGATCTACTAAAAGGTATGCCGAAGGGCCGAGAAGAGAACAAGCGCCGCATTAAACTGGAAAGAAACCTACAAGGACTAAGAAAGAAGACGTCAGTGAAGGAAAATATTGCCGATATCATGCGATCACTGACACATAAAACACCGAACGGAAACCGTCTGCACAAACGTCAGAAGGTGGCCCCTGACAACAGACAGTAAAAGATGAAAGACCGGAACTAATTGCATGTCAAACGAACTCAAAGCTCTCCTCCACCACCAACGAAAAAAAGAAAATCTTGATCTGACATTTTCCCTCCAGCTCTTTTATTTGTCAACACTCTTGACCATTGATTTTTGTAAATTTTGATGGTATACCTTATTAATGTTTTTCAGGCGTCTTTTCTTGATCCAAATTAAAGTATTATGCAGTAAAATGTGTTGTACGCGGAAAATCAAAACAATACTATACTGTCACAAACTCAACAACATTTATTATGTAGCTAAGTTGGTTCCGAGAATAGAGACGGACTCGCTTGTCAACTCACAACAATGAATTCCATTACCGATAAGCATTCTTTCGGTGTGGGGGTGCAAGATTGACTAGTGCACACTTCTCCTTCCGTTGATTTTTTTTTATTTTTGTGCCATTTATAGGGGAAAAAAATTCTTTATCATTTCATATAGTGAACACGGTAAAGTCTCACAACAAGAAATTGATATAGAACCACAATGATATAAATCCACATATCAAATATGAAATTCATCCATCGAGAGTCGTGAATTACCTCGACGAAATATGGACAGACGGAAAGGTGGATTCCAATATACCACCCACTCGTGGAGTAGCGAGGTTTTATTTGATACCCTCCAAACAAATTACGTGTCCGCCCGTCTGTCCGTCCTCCTGATGAGTTTCCTTTTAATGACTTGAAAACGGATTAAACACTTACAAAAAAACTTTGTACAAAATGTTACGTAACATAAAATACAGGTTGTTCAATTTTCAGCAAAATCCAAAATGTAGTTGTCGAGTAAGGGCATTTCGATTTTTTTCCCACCCTCTTTCACCATTACCTGTCACCGGTATCATATACTGTTCCATTAATACCGTGTTTTTGTTTCTATTGTACATGCGGTGAGTTAAACACATTTTCCACCAGCCAAAATTTCTTATCCAATGAATTCGATGTAAAGTTTTAAACACAGACGATAATGCCATCATCAACATGTTTATTTTTTTCTCCATGAAAATAAACATGGGCAAAAACTAATAAAAGCACACACAAGTAGTACAATTTAGTTACACGTGGTATGTTTCGTGACTTATCTTTTTAAGAATCTTTTTTTTCAATACTGGAAACTAACACAAAAGTTGAATTTTTACTTTATTTACAGCATATATACAAATAAACATATTTCAATGGTATCATACAAATTGGTGATCAAGTAAATCATGGAGTTAACTCAATTAAAAATAAATACTGAAGTGAACATTCTCTTTTCCACTGTATTTTTGATTTGCACATTTCTGATTTTAAAAAAGATACAATAAAGAAAATTTGGAGCAGTTTGCACGCAGCTAGTTGTATGCACATTACTTATAAGATTTTGTTGCCTCTAGTAAACATTAGCAACAATTCATGTTAAAATCTTTTTAAAAATCATTCCCCCTCACGAAGCTTATCAAGTTTTTGGCACCAAATGTTGCAATGAAACTCTAAAAAACTTAATAGTACACATAAAAACTGACACTCCTCCACATATGAATCAGGCAGAACCAATTTACACATGGCATCACCCATCTTCCTGTGTTCTTGACCCTGTGACCTTTGACCTTGAAAAATCACACTACCATGAATATGCATCAAGATTAGTCATTCACAGTAAAGAATGATGATTAAGATAATGATCCTACAATGAGAAATGGGTGGGGGAGCAAAGGAGTAAAGAGGGGGGCAGAAAGTGGTTATTGGATACTGGATCAAGAGTAAAGTTGATGGATTTTCAGGGGTTTTGTTTTGCTTTTCCAATATATATGTAACAGGAAGTGAAGGGAGAGGAAACTACTACCCCAACGTCCTTTCGGACAAGTGAAGGGAGAAGGGAGGGAACTACTACTCCAGTGTCCTTCACCCTCAAGTAAAGGGAGGAGGGGTGTGGGAACTACTACCCCTGTGTCATTCACAATAAGTGAATGAAAATGATATCAAAATAAAAGTATATATTAACATATTTGTGTCTTTAAACTTTGAATAGCTTCATATTAATTTATGTGATAAATCTAGGAAATTTTTACCAATCAATATCTGTCACAGTATGAGCAACTGAATCATATATCATCATACATGTATGATGAAAACAAATCACTACATTCTCGATTCATTTGTGGAGTACAAACTATCATTATCATAAAAACAATTTTTAATGAATTAGTACAATGGAATATTGAATGAATACTACCATTACATTTTGCTGATTCTGAGCAACCTTTTATCACTTTTGAAAACAAGACAACCTCTTTATAAAAGTTTAGTTAAAATTATATGAATCGAATGATTACTAGTAACTGTTTCTGGACTAATAGCAGCTCAACAATGTCAAAATTTTAAAGACTTCCATTGCAAAGATGGACCCAGGAGGTGTTCTGGGGATTGGAACTACCCTCTTTGTGAGTTATTTGAGAAAAAAAAAACAATAATAGGCTGAAACCCCCCTTCTTTAAATCTCTGGATCTGCTACCCTGCCCACTGTAAATTTTTAACATCTATTTATCTGTAGTTTGATCTTTGATACGTATGTTTCTTCAGTAGAGAGGTTACTGACATAGAACACAAAATGCAGTGGTGTATCCAGGAAAAGGGGGAGGGGGTCAAGGGTTACTGTCAAGTATCACCCATCAAAAACAATATTGGCAATACGATATTTTCCTGAAGTGCTGCTCAAGGAAACAATATCTATTTTTATATAAAAGGGTGCATAGATATACTGGTAGTAAATTGAAAAGGCCTGTCTTACTTATGCCGTCAATATATATATATATATATATATATATATATATATATATATATATATATATATATATATATATATATATATATATATATATATATATATATATATGTGGAAGTAAGATATTGTAGTACTCTACAAAGGAAGAGCCACAATGTTCAATAATAAAACAAAGGTGAATATACACAAAAACAACACAAAAAAAAAAAAAAAATCGCTTAAAACAGACAATATACTGGTACTAGTATGTAAAATATTAACAAAATATGATACCTTTAACACTAACTGGCATCAATAAAAAGCTATATGCAACATTGTAAATCAAAAAATGTTCATGGTAATTTATTTTTGAAATTGTCACAGGTAGGTTTGAAAAGTGCAAAATGAAAGTGAAAGTAGAGAAAATAGCCTTTTATAGTTCATGACTACATTTTCTTCCCAATCTTACTGGACTCCCCCCTTTTTTAGCGAAAAATTAAATTTCTCTATGTCAGTAGTATAACTACATGACAAATATTTTTTTGAATTAATTTCTATGTATTTTTTTAAAATTAAAAAAATATGCACTTCAAGACATTATTATACCTGTAACACGGAAAATAACTATCTTGAATTCTTTCCTGGAAGAAAATTATATAACAATTTGGAGAACCATCATGAATTGAAAACTGTGTACAAGTAGATTAGTACATTCAGCAATGACCATAAAAAAGATGTCATGAAAATTACTGTACGAAAAGATAACTACAAAAAATGCGGAAAATGTCTAAACCCTGTCTACCCTAAATGAGAACAAAGTATTAAATGTAAATGAACCAAAAGTACCAACTGTTGTCACTAATAATTAGTAATATGGCAAAATTTCCTACCAAATTAGTTTCTATGGCAACAGATGTTTGTTTTGATTTTTTTTGACTAGATATGTACAGTACGTTTTACAACTGTATACAATGGGTATTCATTTTCTCAACATTAATGTATTTTTGAAAAATAATGTCTCCTTTAATTCACAATTGTAAGTAAAGCATAAAAATGGCATGAGCAATTTATTTAGAAAATATGCCAAGAATTAATTTGTTTATTTCTTCTGTGTTAGAAAATACACTGGTATGTGTTTCTGTCTAATAAAAGCTTAAATGCAATAAAAACTTAAATTGTTTAAACTTTCTTTTCATAAAATTTGAAAAAAATACTGTACTTTCAAAGCACCAATCAATCACACTACACCTATACAAAAAAATATTAATCTCCCTATTTGATGCAAAATCAAATTCAATAATTAATCATTATAACAGATATTGAGAGCACCAACTTAAAGACAGACTAGTGGATAAAACAATAACTTCTCCCTAAATAAGGGGAAGGGAGACATCATTTTACAGAACCACTTTAGAAATATTCACATGCTATATGCTTTTTTGTATTGATTAACTTCAAAATCATGTAAAATTGAAAAGACCTACTACATTGTATATTACAGTATTTTGAATATACATATTTTGTATATATTGCACATTCAATTTGATATAAGTAATTGAAACCATCAAATTTACAAAAAACATGACCTGTTTATAAGGTAAAAATGTTATCTTTATCAAAATGAACGTTATGCAAAAACTATTCATAACAACCAACCATGTAAAAGCTTTAACATACTTCACAAGTATTTTTAAAAATGGCAACATTGCAGCAGTATACATGGGTATCATGATGATGGAGATTATTTGCAAAAAACTGCTGACAGGAATGGAGCCTGAGTCACATCTAGTGGGCCTGAAACATGAATGAATCAAAATCGTCAAAATGTCTTATTGTAGGTACAGAGCAGATGTTCTAGGAAACCTTGTATTTCACTATAGGTTGAGAAATAAACATTGTCATCATTTGAGTACAAAAAGCTCCATCCCTGTTAGGCAAAACCTTATCATATTACCAGTAATTAGTTTTTTAAAGATACCTTGAGTATCTGAATCACATGACCTGAATAACACTTGTACAAGTACATAACATAGCATCCAAGCTAGCCTAGATAAGGAGAACAGAAACTCTCATAACTTTTAATTTGCCAGTCTTCCCTTTAAATGGAGAGAAAAAAATTATTTCCATTATAACTCATTTTTATCTAAATACCTGTTTTTATATCTATTTAAATTAAAATGCTTATTTGAACCTAAAAATAATAAAATCAAAATAGCATATATATCTATTATTTTATCAAAACTGTATAGAGCATAGCTATTTTTCCTTTAAGATTTTGATTCAAAGTGTTAAAGTCCTCTCTTTTTCAAGATTGTGCCCCCTCACATCTAATTTTCTAGCTGGATTATCGAAACATAATACAAATTTTCCAATTACACCATTATCTGCAGATATATATCATCACTAACAACAGGAATCTTCTGTATAACATGGTATGCTATAAAATGAACAAAATAAGAAGAAACATTTTCCCAAAATGAAGTGATATACAGCCAACCATCATTCAAATTTATCATATCAAGTCAGGTAAAAAATAACACAAGGTCAATCCTATGATCCAAAAGTTTCCTGAGAAGCATATACAATATACAGGAAACCATCAGAATCTTTTTCTTTTTCATACACTTCAGAAATGGGTGTGGTATTGCTGACCAGAGTTCTGTTGTTAACTAACAAATAGAAGGCTTGGGAAGGGCTCAACTGTAATCTCCGCCTAAAAAAAAACATGAAAAATAGGGCATAAATGGAACATTAAATGATACCCTGCCACGTAAAGGTGAAAAAAAAGGAGGATGAAATTAACTGCTATTTCTTGGTTGGTTCTTAACAACTGTGCAAAGATTGATCTGTTCTCAAGTTATCATGTGGAATTGTTGGGGGACAGACAGCTGGATGAAGGCAACTTTTCATAGGGTATCACATAATACCTTTCCACTTCATGTAAAAACAAAACATTAATTAACTGTAAATCAGGAAATTTTTCTTGCTGTCTTTTTTTTCACTGTTTCTTTGATAAATCTAAATTTGCACAGTTTAAAATTTGCGATCTCTCTCTATACATGCTATATTGTATAATAATGTTCTTTGAAGAAAATAATACTGCCACAAGAATTTCAGGATTTACAAATGTATAGTAAAACAAAGGTATGTAGTCCTGGCAACTTACATTTATCATTTTTAAGTGTCAGTCTCTGTAAGAAACAGGCAGTGGGTGAAACATGGTATGAAAAAATTCATCATTTTGATAGTGTAATTTGACTATTTACACCATCATAATCAAGGAAAAAAGACAAGATTATCCATATCATGTTGGTGCATCAAATTATAATTTCATTGAAATGAACAGAAAATGAAATTTTAAGGCCAGATAACTCTGTTAATGACCTCATTTTTCTAACATTCTATTGAAAAATTTCATAGCAAAGCCAGTGATGCAGATATCAAATAGTGATCTTTTCAAATAGAGAAAGTATCCTTGAGTGATATTACAATGTCAGATCGGTGGGTTTTTGACACGCATGTTTCTGATTTTTCCCATTTTGCCTGCTACTTACAAACACTTACATTAAAATGGTAAGCTAGAAAAAACTGAGCAATGCTCACTAACTTGATAACCCCACTCCCCCATTTGATAACATACACCTTTTAACCTTCATTTTGATTTGGATCAAAATCTCAAATAAGAGGTGTATGGTGGGAACATGTATTAAAGATTCTTTGAAAGTTTCCTTCAATTCCATTCATTGGTATTGGAGGAGTAACGAATAAAAGATGGGTCCCCCTTGTCCCCATATTCACAAATGACAAAGTCTTGTTTTGCTATGTGAAACCCCCATATTGATTTGGATCCAATTGTAAAATAGGAGGTGTACAATGGGAACATGCAATAAAAGATTCTGTGAATGTTTCATTCATTTCTATTCAGTGGTGTAGGAGGAGTAATAGATAAGAGATGGACCCCTTGAGTATAAGAAGAATTGTGTATTTGCAAGTGAATGTATAAACAAATTGTAAAACCAACTCTACATTTGTTATAAAAAAAAAATGTACAAAAGTTTTAATAATTATAATCACAAGTCAACTTATTCGCATTTTTACAACACTAATTTACAGTACTGTAAATGAGAATTTTTTTATGGGATAATGTGTATAATTTAATGAAATCCTACAGTTCATGTACAATTCAAATTTTCATATCTATGAAATTGGCCTGACTCCACAGTAACTCCTCTCATATGAAATAACTCCAAAGTAACTCTACTCATGTCTAAGAAATTGGCCTGATTCCAAAGTAACTCTACTCATGTCTATGAAATTGGCCTGACTCCAAAGTAACTCTACTCATATCTATGAAATTGGCCTGATTCCAAAGTAATTCTACTCATATCTACGAAATGGGCCTGATTCCAAAGTAATTCTACTCATATCTACGAAATTGGCCTGACTCCAAAGTTACTCCACTAGCATGTACATGCATACCTGATGATTTTGACAAGCTCGCTCATATTAACATTATCTGGCACCAAAAATTTTGTCTTGTCCAAGAGTGGTAGATTCTTCTCTTTCTCATATCTTTCTATTATGACCTGCAAAAAAATTAACTGCGTGTATTTCAATTGCTGAAATATACATGTACATGTTTACCAAACAATGAACTCAGACATCTAACTTCTAAAATTGAAAATTTCAAATAAAATAAAATAAAATGTAAAATGGAGCATGGCCTGCTCTTATCTCAATAAATGAACATTCTGCATTGTAAAGGTATAAAAAATGACAAAATGACAAAACCAAGTGATGTAGTAAATAATGCATACTTTGCAAAATTCACTAAATCAAAGAAATTCAATACATCTTATGTACATGTATGTGTACTATTATAAAAGTACAAGAATATGCACAAATCTACCTAATGTCATCACTAGAAAGAAATGAAGATACACAGAGCGCAGCCCTCAAAGACCTGGCCCCTTTAATGTCCTCCTTTTTTTATTTTCAAAAAGCCTTTTAACAGTATCACAAAAGCCATTTCTATGGAAAAAAAAACTGCAAATGACTTATTTTTTTTATTTTTTTCTTCAAGACAGAAAAAGGAACAGATATAGCGAAAATGTAACAAATACACAAACGTACATGTATAAACCTTAAAAAGCCATATATACAGTACACGCATACAGCCAAATACTTGTACATGTATACATCTTTTGCTAGGTGTATTAAAAAACTTGACAAATCTGAGGGTCTGACTATTACATCTAACACAATACTAATACACATTAAAGTGCCCTCATCTTGTGCCCTTCTATTTTCAGATTCCAGCTGGAAAACTCAAATGAACAAAAATATAACTACAATAAAACTACATGTAAAATTTACTTGTGGTTAGTACTTGAAGTACCCCCCATTCATATAACAATGTTTATCATTCAGGTAAGTTGATATGTAAATACTGGGTATCATATCAAGATAACGTCAGCCTTGAAGCAATACAGTGACAGGATAAAACTCAAAATGCACTACTGATATCAAATATTCACACTCTAAATTGGTGGATAGTATACAATGTACATGTAGTTGACTAAACTGGTTTAAATTAGAATTAACCTTACATTTTTAGGGTCTTAAAAGGGAAAAGGATTTAAAAAGTATCAAAAAAAAGTTTCAAGTCATTGACTGGACATCAGGATAATGCTCGTTTCTAGCCCCTAATTCATAAATAGTTTAAGTAATAAAAAAAGAACTCTTGAAGGTCATGTACAAGTATGCATTTATATGTATCAGGCACCTGGAAGTACAATTTCAAAGAGATTTTTTTCAATTTTACAAAGGTTTTTGTCTATATACAACCAAGATGTTGCCAAAGATGACAACAGCATGATACCATCATACTTATATAACCCTAAATTTTTCGTATAAAAACATAACACCGGATGATGCCTTGAAACAAATTTCTCTATCAAGTGATTTTTATGGATATTATTTTTACTTCATTTTTTTATGGTGAAGTTAATTATTAACAAAATAATACCAATGAGGAAGTTTTATAATTGCCATAGAAACTGCTTAACAAATACTTGATTTTCAAAGAAAAATGGCCTCGATTCTTTAAGTGCTTTTATAACTAGTTGTAATGTTATTAAAAAAAAATTATAAAACCAAAAAATACCCCTTTTCGAACAAAAACAATTGTCAGACATTGGGCCAACTAAAACTTCCCTTGTCTCTTTTTTAAGATCCCTAAATAATAGTCAACCAAGTAAAGACAAAATTGGAACTCACTCATATTTTCTGACAATGCACAATGTACAGGTAACAGGAGGCTCAAAAGACCCTGACTTGCTCACCTGGTTTAATTTGTCACATTCTATTTTTTGTAAAAGCTGCTATGGTTTATCTTGGACAAAAATTTTAAAAAATATATAATCATAAAAACTTTCATTGAAATCTATCCAGTAGTTTCACAGGAGAAGCTTTTTGAAAGTAATTAAATCAAAAATAGCTAAGAAACCTTCAACCAAAGACTTTTCATTCCAACATCAGTAAACAGCTTTTCACAAAAATTTGACCACTGATAGATTTCATCATGCTGTATACTTTCACCCAGTCAAAATTTGGCTAAACCTTACAGTTATAAAGATATATACAAAAAACTGTAGTCTGACCCCTATCTTTTATATTCAATAAAGACAGACATATTTTTTTCATTGATAAAAATTCAAGCGGTCATCTCTTGCAGAATATCCTAAGGAACAATCATACCAATTTTCATTGATATCTGGCCTGCAGTTTCTATCAAGAAGAATTAAGAAGGTACTATAATCAAAATTAGCAATAAAAACCACTTTAACCCCACATCAGAATTTGGCAAAGCCTATTGGTTTTTGAAAAGTATGCAAAAAAAAAACTGCTGTCTGACCCCTAAGTTCTACTTAAAGTAATGAAGGGCATGATTTTGACAGATCAAAAATCAACTAAATCAACTAAAACCAAGAAAACGTTAAATGTCCTTTCAAAGTCAAGTGTGTTTTTATTTTATCTACATTAAACAAGAGTAGATCATTTATGGAACAAAAGAACCACAATTTGAACAAGGATATGCTTGCTTGGTTTTTCTATTCTTATTTCATGTTAGAGCTTTTTGTGGAAGTATAAGACAACATATTATCTGTTCTGGCCTTTAATGCAAATCTGATCCAATGCATCCTTCCTCTGATTAATGGCTCCAAAAGAATACATAGGCAACATAATTTCACATAATTTTCACTTGAATTAACATATTTTTTGTAACCAGGTTCACATGAAATTTTACATAAAAAAAAAACACGGAAGCCAATTGAAATTAAAATCACATGGATAGCATGTTAGGTCAATTACATGTTGTGTATCCAATTCACATGAATTTCATATGAAGTTTTATTCACATGAAATCACATGAACAATATTTGCTGGTGTAGATGTACCTACATTTGTTCACCTGTTCACAAGTTCATGAACTAACAACAAACTTGTTCACAAGTTCATGAACTAACAACAAACTGACAGAATTTCTAGAGAGGATTATGTTGAGAGCTGCTATTATTGAGTACTTTTAAAAAAATAAAGAATTAGACTTTATATTGTAAGTTTTGATAAATTCTACCACTGTACTGGGTAAGGGTGCACTATACAGTTATATTTAGGTACACTGTTACGCACACAAAAATTTGTAAAACTTCAAATTAAAAGTTGAAGTTTGGTGGACATACTGATTAAATGTACATGTAGTTATACATTAATAAATAAATGGATGTAATGTATGTAATGGTAAACAAGTGTAATTTAAATGAAGAAAGGTATCAGGAATGTTTCAGTCCCCTGCCATATTAGATTCTCTCCTCAGCATCAGCTGGTTGATTTCCAAAATACTCTATTTCTCACCAACTATAGGAACTAAAAAGTTAGAGAAAATGAATATAAAAAGGTGTTACTATTATTTCCCTTTTTTCACCTCCTCAATGCAAGCTTCCATCATGTGTTAGTTTCTAAGTGCCAGATATTTTATGGTATATGTTAGAATTAAAAAACTTCCAACAGGAGAAACTAAAAAGCAAAATTTACAACAGAAGCTTTTGTTGATGTTCACTTGATGGGTGATGGGGAATCAGTAACTTTTCTTGATGTTCACTCGATGGGTGATGAGGAATCAGTAACTTTCCTTGATGTTCACTTGATGGGTGATGGGGAATCAGTGACTTTCCTTAATGTTCACTCGATGGGTGATGAGGAATCAGTGACTTTCCTTGATGTTCACTTGATGGGTGATGGGGAATCGGTAACTTTCCTTGATGTTCACTCAATGGGTGATGGAAAATCAGCAACTTTTCTTGATGTTTACTTGATGGGTGATGGGAAATCAAGACTCCTGCTGCTCCATGATGTTCATTTGATGGGTGATTGGGAATCAGTAATTTTCCCTGATGTTCACTTGATGGGATGATGGGAAATCAAGACCCCTGCTGCTCCTTGATGTTCACTTGAAGGGTGATAGGAAATCAGTAACTTTCCTAGATGTTCACTTGATGGGTGATGGGAAATCAGTAACTTTCCTTGATGTTCACTTGATGGGTGATGGGAAATCAAGACCCCTGCTGCTCCATGATGTTCACTTGAAGGGTGATAGGAAATCAGTAACTTTCCTAGATGTTCACTTGACGGGTGATGGGGAATCAGTAACTTTCCTTGATGTTCACTTGATGGGTGATGGGGAATCAGTAACTTTCCTTGATGTTCACTTGATGGGATGATGGGAAATCAAGACCCCTGCTGCTCCATGATGTTCACTTGAAGGGTGATAGGAAATCAGTAACTTTCATTGATGTTCACTTGATAGGTGATGGGAAATCAGTAACTTTCCTTGATGTTCACTTGATAGGTGATGGGGAATCAGTAACTTTTCTTGATGTTCACTTGATGGGTGATGGGAAATCAAGACCCTGCTGTTTCCCAGGAATTTCAAGGAAATCCTTAACAGGTCTGTGCAAGAGAGAAAGTTAGCAAAAAAAAATTGCATCAAAACACTCAACTACTATCTTAGTAGGTAATGATTCAAACAGTCAGTTGATTTAAATAGTGTTTTCATTCCCTATCATACATATATGATGCATCACTATGACACAACCCTCAAATTTGACACAGCTCTGAATTTGGATGGTGAATAAATGTTTGACACAATATAAGATTTTAAAATTGATAAAAAAAAAACCTTTAAATTTGCAATAAGATTTACTGAAGGAAGACAGAAGAAACAACAATTTTATACAAAGATGAAGACAAGTATTTAATTCCTACTAATTTTTAGACTGTAATTCTTAAATCATTACTGCCATAACCCTTTAAAGTAGACAAACCTTCCTTTTGCGGTAAAAAAATCTTGTACTATAATTTCAAAGAGATCCATACACCTTTAGTCAAATTTGTTCAACAAGGAAAATGTCTGTTTTTGGCCATTTATTGGTCCCTAAATCCTAAATAGTTCAGTCAATCAAAGTGCTATCAGCACTGGAGGTTTTTGATTCTTGTGAAAATTATAGCATGAAAAAAATTGTGAAGATTACATGATGTGAAATAAAATTACAGTAACAGATTATTTATTATACAATGTACTATATTAAAACCAATTTCAGCTTAAGAAAAAAAATTCCTTGATGAACATAAGATTTCCAAAAACTTAACAATTATATCCATTTGAATTTTCCTGCCTATTTTATTTGGTTGAAATCACTGCTCTTCACTTCCTGTTTATTAATGATAAACTATTAATGAAAGACTGGAGAATTTGACTGATAAGTGAGTTAAATGGAACATGCTTAACACATTTTCTGCTTCTTGACACATTACTGCAAGAACTAAATTTCCTAAATACAAATTCATTACTAAATATGATCTTTCAAGGCCAAAAAGGAGTCCCTCAAATCTTCAGTTGATATGAAGACTAGATCTCAATTCCATTTGCAGAAATAATAGAATACTATTGAGCTGAATAATTGCAAGAAACATATTTACTGGTTATAAAAGATGTATTGAATGATATAAAAGGAATCACATTTGGACTATATTTTTGTGTAGTGTTCAGAAATAGTAGGGAAGTTCCAGTAATAGACCGACGACATAAGGTATTTTGATAAATCAAAAACCTAAAAATCACAAAATCAATCTCAGCCTGAACTTTTTAGCATGGATACTTGCGCACAATTTTAAATTGATCCTTAGACTTTTACTCAAGCTATTTTTCGGACACTAAATCTCTAGAGATGAAGAGGCTAACCAGGTCATCAACAACAAGAACAACAGTTGATACCATTATAAAACCAGGACCCAAGACCACAAATAATTACTTAAGTCTGAGAAAATTCTTAACTGTTAGTGATATCATCAATTTCAAAGACATTGATTGGAGTTACATGTACCATAGATGTTAAAAATATTCTCAGACTCAGGCCATATAAAAATAAAGTATACTTACAGGAATTTTATCTATGTGCTGAGTTCTGATGGCTTCTACATCTCTGCTTCTCTGTTCTGAAACAGAAATGGTTAATTTAAGAAATAAATCACAGAAACTCCATTTCATCATACAGCCTGCTGGGACTACTTTTCTGACATCACAATGCAAATTAAGGGAAAGAAATATTCTGTTTCATCTTTTATATCTTCGTGACACATATCATTATTACACATACATTTACTATTAAAAAGAATAAGAAAATCATAAGCTTTTTACTGGTATATAATTATATGTACTTGTGTCTGCTCACATATCCTGATTTTCAGGTATCTATCGGTACATGTAACTGGGATCTTGGGTATTTTTTTAACTCAAGGTTAGGTGGAAAGTATTTTATCTAGCTTCAGCAGAGTAATGTAGAACATGCATGCAAATTCCTTGCCTTTATGCAAAGTTATGTCCTCTTAAAGATCTGAGAAATGATCAGTGGCAGAAACATTTACAAGGGGGTCTGGGTGTGGAAACCCTTTCAATGGAAAATTTTGTTTATTTAATGAAAAATTTGGACAAAAACGTGCAAACAGCCTAGAGTACCTCACTTTTTTTTTCTGGAACCTCACCAAATCTCTAGATCTATGCCTGAGAATTACCATTTCACTGAATTTAAAACTCTTGATAAGGGGAATAACTCTTTAACAGAATATGAAGTTCAAGGCCTTTCAGCTGTATTTACTTGCTCAAACTAACATGTTACATGCGGATATTTTCCTGTATCAATTAATCCAAATCCTGATTACATCAACTTATCACTCTTCTGCGCTGATCAAAGGCAAATATTAAAAAAAAAATATATCAATTTTAAAAGTGTTCTTTTTATGCTGTTAAAGTATCATTGACATTCATGTGTATCTACTTATAGTTTTGTTCCTGTACATTAATATTAATTGAAAATCTCATGATAGGGTTTGTTTCTCTTAGAAAATCTTGGTCCTATACTAGTAATACATGTACATACATATAAATGTTGTAGTTTAAAAGATTTTAGTTTTAAAACGTTGCAGATGATTAGCTTAAAATTAAGCACTCCTAAGATCTTTATTTGTATACTAAGCTTAACCTATCATACAAATGTACTACATGTACAACATCTATGTTAATCTGATGATTTGTCCTCTCCTTTTTTGACACAGTATTCTGTGAAGGCCAATTTATTTGTAAGTATAAATCAGTGTTCTAGCTAGGATTTTAAATTAGAAGGGAACAGAGAAAAGGGCATTTCAGCATGTACACAATGTAGTGTGCATTTTCAACCAATAAACTGTTATCACAGAGATATGGTCTTGCCATTATAATAATATAAATTCAACCATTTGATACTTCCAAAGTAGACAGATATCTTAGGTATAGTTTATCAATTGCATATATGGAACTGTGACTAAGTGATAAAATCAAAGTTAATGGACATCTCTAAAACACCCAACTCCAAGTACTATTTTGTTTTGACAACACAATAACAGAATATGACTGCAAATTTACTTTAAACATAAATTCCTGACAGTAGGCAAATCCAAATATACTTATTTAACACCTCAAGTTTCATACCAATCCTGCAAGTCTTTGAGGAATTGGACAAAGTTTTGCTGAAACCCTTCAACTTTTGCCAAAACATAAATTCTGATACAATGCACATCCCAATATGGTACTCTAACACTCCATTGAGTTTCATTACAATCCTGCAAGCCATTAAGGAGGAGCTGCAGACAATGCCTATGTCAAACAGCCGTCACTTCTACTATTTTGCCCAAACGTAATTTCCTGACAATATGCACATCCCAATACGGTAATCTAGCACTCCATTGAGCTGTCATTCATAACGTCCGAGCAGCAATATTTCAGCTATATTCAGACGATGAACATGAAGTGGATGATAAAATGAACATGAAATGATGATGAAATGAAAAAGGGATGGGACACAAGGACAATGGGGTCGACAAATTTTGATTGCCACTGGAAATAGGGAGAGGTGGGTACGGTTGGGCAATTTAGCCTCCTGTGGCAGAGCCCTATGGTTCCTACTCCGGGAGAATACCACAGTAGGGTTCTTTCACGTGCGAGGAACTTGGCATCTTTCCCAACACAGTACACCACTATGGTTTGCGGTCAGGTTTTCCGTATTATAGCCTGACAACCCCAGCATGTAACACGCAAGGAGTACCTCATTCCACCACCTGGGGCAAACATCCCAGTTGCTCTGTGGGCAAAGTGCCCTATCCCCCGGCTAGAGTTCTGAGCACTATTTAGTTGCCTTTTACGACAAGCTTAGTGCTGCTGCAGGCCTATTCTTTTAACACCCGGACCTGCATGGGGCCATCTAATAAGTGAAATAAGCACCGTTGTTATGATAATTATAAATGTTAAGTAAATAGTTTGTACATGTACAAATAGTGTACAGAGCCGTATTGTAAGTATGCACACCTACCGATTCTGAGCACCATAGCTGGAAGATATATTTGGACTGACTAAGGGGTTTTTAACCTCCTTGACTACCCTTTCTCTCACATGGACGGCTTATATAATATATATCTGACAAGGTTTCACACTAACTTCATTTGTTCGGTGGTCAACAGGACTACTTAGAGGTAAAATAGGTAGTCTGCAGACAGTAATGACGGTTCTGTTCTTAAATTTTATGAAAATGAAGGCAAAATTTAGATAGCCCATAGGGCCACAATGAAAAGTAGTCCTCTAAAAAATTAGGGTGGTACAGGACTACCAGACTACTGCTAGTGTCGATCCCTGTCTGAGTATTTGCTTAAATAATATATTAGTAGATAAATTAATTTGATTTGTGACAAGCTTTCTGATTGGTTGGTTCTTTATATGAAATAACTTGGTTTGGGAATGTATGCACTTTTTATTAAAATAAAAAAAACTCTTTGGCTAATACTTGTATATTGTACATGCAAGTGTAAACTGCCACAAACCATGTTATTCCATTAGAATTAGAAACATTTCTCAAATACCAGTCCACATAAAATTCAGATACAGCCAATAGTAAATTGATTCATGGTCACGAAAAACCCACCAAACAAACCATGCATGTTTAATCTACATATGTTATACTTTCACAAACAACAATCTTTTCTGCATTCAGATCTGCACTTTTTAGAAAATCATACATACATCTTCCACTAAAATCAACCAAATGAAGCCAAACCAAGAACAATGAATCTTGCAAAGTGCTAATTCCATGTACAATCTATATAATTTCTATCTCAAAAGTGTAACACCCAAATGATAAATCAAGACTGGTTATGTGGTCTGTATCTGATTCTGAATAAGAATTTGTAAAGAATAAGTAAATTTGCAAGGTTTTTAACATACATGAATCACCCCCTGTCTGATCTTTAGAAAGACTGCTACTTAAATAGACAAATCTTTCCTCTAACAGATGATATAATGAAAATTAATCCAAAAAATTAGATTATTTAATATTTTTTTCAACGAGAGGGAGTTTCTCACGCCTATCTCGTCAAGTGGCTTTGCGGCAAGACGACATGAGCATGAGAAACTCCCGCTAGTTGAAAAAAATATTTAATGATCTGTTTATCGCTGTTTTGCTGAATTGTAAGGCATTAGTTTTCTTTTATTTTCAGTTTTCTTGACCTAAAAATGTCAGTTTGATAAGCACTGCAAAATTTCCTTTCGGGACTATTTTTCAGCAACATGCTACTTGATGTCACGTATGTTGTGCAGCTGTAATACACATTTAAAAAAAAAAAATCAGTTAACTATGACGATCACGTTTAAAATTTGTTAAATAATTTTGGGATTTATTCATTCTAATCGGGTAAGTTACTGTTACAGTATTTAATCAGTTTCCATTGTAGACTAGAAAATATTGCCACAAATTAGCCATTATCTCATACGCAGTAAACAAACAGATGGTTATTTGAGTCGTCAAATATTCCTACGCTGTTGCTTGTATGTCACGCGAGGACATAGAAATTAGCGATAATTTTCATTCTCACTTGACTGGCGTCAAGATTGAAAATTATTTTTTGAAAGGGATTTTAAACAAAATAGCAATTACAACAATTACCAGCAAAACAAGGAGAATTTGTGTTCCTACCATCTCTTTATTGTGACCAGCTGTCTGTATTATAAATCTGTGCTTGTTATCAAAGTAAGTTTAGAGCAGGATTTTTATCATTGTACTTATTTTGCATGTGACAAGCATATATTTCAATGTTTAAATAACTGCAAACTATGAACAAAAATATAAAAAAAAAATTAAAAAGGAGTGAACACTAAAATGACTATAAAAATCAAGTTTATCAAGTATCACTTACTCCCTCATGAAAACATGAACTTTGTAAAAATACTTTATCATCCTCCAAAGATGGTTAAAATAAAGTAGACTGGTTTAACCTTTTCCAGATGCACACATGTACCTTAATCTGGCGCAATCACAAATTCTGTTTTTTTTGTAATGAAGAACAGGGGCCTGTGGGTGTGGATAATACCTCATTAAGGTCAGGTCAAGAGGTGCTGATTGACATATCCAAATCAGCTCAATATTGCATATACAATACAATACATACACATGTATGATATAATGTTCTTTTTATAATGTCATCATTGTGATTTCCTGTACACCTTTAAAATCCTTACATGTATATGCATTCAAAATTAAATTCATATTTTAACACTGATTTTCAACCTACACATACATGTACAAATGTGCATTGTTTAATAAAATAAACAGAGATAATTAATTAACTGAGGCATTCCTAACTAAAGTCAGATGATAATTATAACCTTTTTCCAATGTAATACAGTAACCTCAATCTGATGCAATGACAACTTTAGATTTTTTTTTTGTAACAAAGAATAGAGGCCTGCGGGTGTGAATCATACATCATCGAGGTTACGTCAATAGGTGTTTACTATAAACAAACGTGTTTAAATCAGCTCAACATTCCATATACAGTATCACCATTGTGATTTACTGTACACCCTAAAAATCCTTGAATGCATTCAAAATTAAAATATGAATTTAATTTTGAATTTGTATTCTTATTTTGATTTTCAACCTACAATTAAATAAACAGAACTGATTAATAATGGTCTGACATATACATGTACAAGGATACAAAGATACAGATACATGTACTATTTATGTACATATACATTTGTATATGTAGAAGGCATTCCTCACTAAAATTAGATAATTAAAATGCACGCATGACCAAGAATTTCACTTTTGCACCGGAACCAAGTTAAACAGAAACAATAATGGTGTTGGATGACCCTTGTCATTCATTCATTCTTAAGTACGTGTAGGTCAGCATCACATTCACAATCACGATTATTTTCTTTGATATTTAACAGATGAATATCCAGGCTATGTGTATAAAAACAGAGCATGTACAGTACACACAGGGACAATTGTTTCTCTAACACTCAAGTCAGAGTTTTAAATCCCTGTTTGTCAGTGAAACACTGTGTCAATCAGATTTCATATATTTTCTGGTTGTTAATTGTAAATGGAGAATCACTGACCTGGGTGTAAAATTCCCCCAGCATGGTGAAGTTAATCTCATTGATCTCCGCCTACAATATGGACATTGGTATTGTTTTTGAAGACCTGAGCTTCCGGGTCCCTGACCTCCAAAGTTCACTGGGGACCCCCGAAAAATCAAAATGGAGAGTCCAGAGGACTTGTGAAAATTCTCAATCCAATTGCCGAAATCTACATGAGTAATGTGAGTCAACTGTTGAATCCAAGCCGTCAGCACAATAAAACAGTGGTAGAGATGATAAGCATGTGGTATTAACAATTGACAAACCTAATGTGAAAAGACAGTAAGAAAATTATAAAATAGATATTTATCATTGATTAATACTTCACAAATGTACTGTAGAGAGTTATATTATATAATTAATTGAAGTCCATTTGATGACCAGACACACATCCGAGATTTCTAAAAATAGATAACTAAGTGGGAGGTTTATCAGGGGATTGTTTTTATACAGGAGTAAACATTAGTCCGCATCATTTGAAGTTCGAAATCATTTAACTAAACTTATCAATGTAAAATAAGAATATATATAGGTTGTTTTTGAAACGCATTTTAAATAAGAAATGTCTCAAGAGTAAACTGGAGGCATTTATAGTGGTTGAACAGGACTGAACAAGGTTGCCACATCATCCTTGTTTGGACGTTTTAAAAATTATTAATGACATGTACAGTTTTTAATGACATGACTAAATTTCTATTTTTAACCTAACTGTAGTGCTCTGAATTAACTGAGGATATACATGTACATATACATCTAGCTGAGAAATAGGAACAGATTATACAATATCCCCATTGAGCCTCATTTAATTTTACGACCGTTACTATATACAATCGGTTGGTGTTGGCTAGGTGAAACCTGGGTGTTAAACACTGACTATGTCAGTGTGACACCGAATTTCACTCAGGTCGAACTTAAGTGCTAAAGAACCATTCCACTCTGAGTGTAGTGTACATGTAGGTCAGCATTTACATTTACATGTATGACAATTTTTTTTGACATTTCAAAAATAGATGAATATCCAGGCTATGTGTATAGAAATAAATATGTCCATCAATTGTTCTCGAATTTTCATCGAAGGCTTAATATTTTGACCACCAGAGTGGGGTTAACCCAGTATACATGTGTAAATGAACACATAATCAAGAATTTGACCTATACAAATAAACCATGTTAAACAAAAACAAAAATAATGGTGACTGATGACACTTGTCCTCCAATCATTCCTTAAGTAGACCAGCATTTACAATCATGATCATGTTCTTCTACACACCATAGATGGATGTCCAGGCTATACCATAAAAAATATGTCAAGCAATTGTTTAATTTTTAAAATTTTTTATCGAAGGCTTAACACTCTGAACAGTGGAAACTGCCCATCTTATGCAGAAACTGCACTGAAACCAACCTAAAACTTATAAGAATAGCTACATATCCAAGTAAATTGATGCGCAGACTTATAACACAATATTGTACAACACAGTCAATACTTTTTTTTTTTTTATCGTAAACGAAAATAACCCAAATAACCTCCTGATTTTTCAGTCAACCATTATCTGTACAATTGTCATGCTCGAAATAAAACATTATTCATCTTTATAAGCAGGCAATAGTATTACCAAAACTTCGTTTATCCTTAAATCCAATAACTTTGCTCATTTTCTTTGATAGTGAGGAATTACGACGGAAAATCTAAACCGGATGTTGTTACTTTCTATTTTGGATATTCCATTTATTTGTCAATTGGTGGCATTGTATGATTTGTTTTCACATTCTATTTCAAGTCTCATTTATTATCAATTATTATGAATATCAGATTTTTTTAAATAAAAATTTGGAAAATTTCAATTTATTTTTTTCGGCAAATTTAAAAGTATGACCCAATAAAATATTCTAGAAAACCGCATTTCGTATGTACATTCATATAAATAAAACAGCCATTATGAGATAATTACAAATTGAGAAACGAAATTATTAGACATTTCAAATGGGAAACGAACATTACAACGCGTAATAAATTTAGACCAAGACATATCAAACACCGTGTCATAGCTTATGGAAGAAAAAGAAGACAATCTTATTGTTGGATGGATTGAATTCAGTTCAACTTGACTTTATAAAATTTTAATTTGTATACAAGAGTAATCAAGCGGAAATCAAAAGAAAGTAATCCAGGGACAAAAACCAGACATGGAAAACAGACAAACATGACAAAGAACATAAAGTAACTAAAATAATATACACGAAGTAACAAAAGTAAATGTGCAATTCGGACTCCACTAACAACTGGGAGCATGGACCTCTACTTTTCTAGATATCAGTGTTAGTAAGTATACTATTTATTATAGTACCATGTGCTTCATAGCATAATAAATTTACAAATCATATATATTTAAAGATATACACTAGTCAACAACCGGCCTTAATGGAGCAACATGTTTAAGTCGCCTTGGGAAATTCAACATGTTTACGTTTGGCATGGACAAAACGTAAAATGAACTTCAGAAAAATTAAATTTAAAAAAAAGACTATCGACTCCTAATAGTAACAGTATGATATAATTGTTTAAAAGAAATGATGTGCATTCAATCGGTACATGAACCACTGTTACCGCCATCCCCCTAAACAGTTACACAGTGGGCCAAAGAATGGATTTGGAAGGGAGTAATGGTAAGTTCTCGATTATCATATCAGTAGTAATAAGGTTGAGTTGTCCTCGGATTTATCTTTTAGCGATGTCTTATATAAGAGCCTAGTTCGTGAACAAGTTAATCGTACAAGTTGTTGCTTATGAGCTATTTTTTTCATCAATATATAAATTTGTATATGGTTTATAAATTAATGTACAACCATGTGACCAAATGCAGTACAATGTAATATAGTGACCAAGAAATAAATAAATAAATGCTAATTAGTAGAAAAAAAAAATAAACAATCGTTCGAAGACAGGAGGAAAATTGGTGATGTCAATTGTCATCAATATATAAATAGCAGTATAACCCACATGACACTGAACACACAGATTGGAACTCCCAGCATACTTCCTGTTAACATCATATGCAAGTGTCAAGATAAATATGTAATTCATCCTTATTTTATATATATAAATAATACCATTTTATTATCTGTTTATGTAGTTATAGGTTTGGTTTTATTGTTGATTGTATTGTGCATCTGTTTAATGAAATCTTTATTGACTCGCTGTTAGACTGAAATGTTCTATCAGTTATCCACCAATTAAACCAGTGGACGTGTAATATGGTGAACATTCAGAAGTTGGAAGTTGAATACTCTGAATTTTCTGAATTTCATCTCTGTTAAGGGGAAGATGTATTTAGTATATAGAGGTCAGTAGTGTGTTTATCGATTTTTTTTTGTTTGGCAAAATTTTTCCAATTTTGGTCAACTGGTACTTCAATATAGCATAAGAATTCTAGTTCCTTTTTAACGGTTAAATTTTGTGCAAAATTTGCTTCCCCGTTTAAATTTAATTTTCTTAGAGACTGACTGATTTGAATTGCAATTAACACCGACATCAGACTTTTTTTTCAAATAAAATATCAGTTGTGTTTGGAATTGAATTTCGGTACAGAAATTCGTGTCATATCCGTCATTGTATCTATGTTTTACAACTTAGGGAGATCAAAGCAGAAGCCAATTTTAGGATATTTATGATTAATTTGCCCGGAATATCTATTTAACTGCCGTTTCAATAGTATTTCAAGACATTTACATGTTAATTTGAGTGTATTTTAGTAAAAAGACGGACCCCGTTCCAGCAGACTAATTGTAAAAAGTCAAGTGCGGTACAAAAAAGTCTGTGCAGTTACGGTTACAGACCACCAATTCAAAAATAGTCCTACGCAGAAATTACCCCTGTTCCTCATAGTGCTGTGAAAAAAGTTCTCATCTTATTTAAAAAATTTAAACAGTTTCTGAAAGGAAAACATTTCTGTACATTTTATAGGTGCATTTTGCTTCTTGTGATGTGAAGCCTAATCTCCATAATGATTTTTAAATATACCCCTATCTTGTGAAAACACTGGGATTTCCCTTGCTATTTATAGACCCTTCACTTCCGGTGACCAGTACTGCACTGCAAGTCTGCTAACCCCACATGCCATTCTGAGGATTGTGAGCTGACATATGTAGAATCATGCTGATATATAGTCCTCTGCAGGTTAAAGTTAAGGTAAAGTCCAGAGAAGCCATTGAATATTGTGAAATTAGCATAGAAGCCTATGGGAAGTGGAATTAGTGGTTTTTAGCCTTACGACAAGCTCCGACATAACGTTTGAGTTGTAGTATGAAAAAAAATGCAAGCTGGCATGCCTAGATCGAACCGTTCAGTTTCCGTAATATTCTTGTTCTGTCTTGTATTATTTTGTTTTCATTATATTGTTTTGTTTTTGTTTTTTTTCTATTTTTGGAAACTCGACAACAGGAAAGTTAATCACCAGCGGTGACAGCGGTTGCCGACACCAGGGTATTTAATAAGTTCTTACACGATTCTGTTGAAGATCTGGGATTTCCTCTACGATCGAGTGTCTTTCGACGATTGGGGCGCAGCGGAAAGTGTGAAAAGACGTCGAATTTCTCACATGCACGAGCGGAAGAAATCCGAGATCTTTAATAGATGACGACTTTAAGAACGTATTTCTTCCGGTTTACTGCCAAAAGCTTGGGAATTACAATAAAGGCCAATGAGTTATTTGCATAAATGTTTCGTATTACTGGACGATTTACCACGTGCCATTTTAATTTCAAATATTTTATAGATCTAAACTAAATAGATTGGACCATGTGAATGGCACGTGTGAAAAGGCGACGAATTTCTCACATGCACGAGTGGAAGAAATCCGAGATCTTTAATAGATGACGACGTATCAGCACACCGACAGTATGAAATAAATATCTACGAAAAGGTGTCATACCACTATTTCTGGTCTCCATTACTTTCTATGTTAAATTCAGCTTTTTAAAAGGCTCAAACATTTTTTTACATTAGTACTGATGGTGCTAGAGGGGTATCATTATGATGGTCACCCTTTACCTTAACTCTCATAAAAATATCAACATACTTTATGTGCCTTCTATGAAAGAACGGTAAAGTGAAAGTAGACAGGTGCAGAAATCACTACTTTCGTTTTGAAATTTAGCCATATCAAGGGGCCTAGAGTTTTTGTTCAGAATTGTTTTACCCTACCCTTAATAAAGAAAATGAATTTTTTAGAGTATTGCTGATTCATTCAGCTTTCAGATGACACCAAGTTGGTATACCTCTACTAAACAAGGAGAATGATATGGTGCAATATTGGGACAATTCGTGTCATTACGAACTACTTTCTTGTATGTTCAGGCGGCTGGTTTCCGAAATAGTGGTATTACATCAAAACGGGTGAATAGCTACTTCTAAAGTTAAAGTGTCTAAAAAAGGGGAAAAAAGACAACAAAAAATTAACAAAAAAACAAAAACAATATTTGAAAAAATCAGTACATGTATAGAGATATTTTCTCTCATAAAACAACCCACTGAATAGTAAAAAGAATGATGTTCTCTTCAGGTCTGGATTCCCTGTATAAAAATACAAATGAAATCATTGGTTAATATTGGAGTTGCGGCCACGTTTTTTTTTAAATTCAGCTGAGACTCCAATGAAGAACAGAAGGGCGTGCTGACTGACCAAAACACAGAAGGCGCGTATCGTAACGCTTTGAAAAAATCAACCGTACAGTTGGGCGCACAACCGGTGCACCGGCCAGGCCTGGATCCGCCTCTGGTGCAGGGGCTTAGCTAGGCCTGTTTTAGTTGTACGCAAATTTACGGCGAGGGGTCGGGGGGGGGGGGGCGCGCTCAAGGCCCCCAGTGAGTCCGACAAGGCAAAGCCCTGAGAAAACTCCTGAATTTTAACGATTTTGGAGCCAGTTTTTCAGAGCCTATACTACGTTCATGGTATGCATGTGTGATAAATTATTATAAATAATCTTTAAATTGTGTGTTTTTATTTTTGTTACTTTTTCCGAAAGTACGCAACTGCGTATTTGCGTATAGGCAGCTACGCCCCTGCTGGTGTGTGTGAACTTTTGCATGTATTGTTGTGTTTTTTTTTTTTTTTTTTTTTTTTTTTTTTTTTTGTTTTTGTTTGCGTGTTTTGTTGACAGAGTTCGAATTTCAAATAAATATTTAAACTATACATTATATAAACCAGGAAGCGAAAGTAATAAACAGCGTCAGCTGTTCGCCCATCAATTGAAATCGACTCGTGAAATAAAAATTCAATTATTCAGCGTAATGCATCCAGGGTAAATAAATATTCGTCAGTTGATGGACTTCGGCGGTCACAGCTTACTCTTTAATACAGATTAATCTATATATTTTGATTTATGTATCAAAAGACAACATGGTTAAGAGAAAAAAAGTATTGTACAGATTTTATTCAGGGACAGATCCAGAATTCCAGGCTATGTGCTCATTTTCCTCAAATATCGCGTAAAAATATGGAGTGTGTTAATGTTATTTGAAGTCCCTGATAAAAAACTATGAAAATTTGAATTTAAAAAAAAAATGAAAAATGAGCGGGGCAATTCCCAGAACTAAACAGGATCCGCCATTGTATTTTTTTTCGTACAACGTGCGTGAAAGTGACAAAAAATAGTAAACCATATCCTAGCACCCCTTTTGATGAGGAAACCCAGCTGGTACCCCTCCTTTTCAAAGTGTCTGGATCCGTCCTTATAGTGGCTTTATATCAAATGTTTATTCTGCATGCTATGTCACCAAAGACTTGTTATTCTAAAGTAATTTGGCTTCCTTCATGCATATGTCAAATTTGAAATCTTCTAGAAAGACAGAGAAAACAAATGAAGTTATTGAAAATGCAGATAACAATTTGAGCCACAACTTAATGTACTACTGTTACTTTCGCGCAAATTAATGTGACTCATTTGCATAAACAAATGAAATATTTTAGAGAAGCAATTCGATTTACGGAGCCCTGTTGGTCTCGCAGAGATAAGAGATTGTAATTAAAAAGTCCAGCAAAGATTTAAACTCCAGCGCTGGACTTTTAATCTACAGCGCTGGATTTTGAATCTACAGCGCTGGAGTTTAAATCTATAGCGCTGGACTTTGAATCTACAGCGCTGGACTCTGAATCTACAGCGCTGGACTTTTTAAATTACAATCTCTTATCTCTGTGAGACTAACAGGGCTCCATATCGATTAAATAGAATGAAGTTGTGAGCATGAAATGAAATATGGTAAAGTTTTGAACAACCAAGAATTGCAATCTCATTCTTCGTCCCGATTTCGAACAAGTCAGAACATATGTTCTTTGATGGGATGGTCTCACATACATACATGATCATTTCTGTTGCATTTTACATGCTACACTTAAAGTATTTGGTGCTCTTATTTCCTTACGTTGTTCTCATATGTTCCTTAGATCCTCTAGGTACAGCAGTATACGCTATAGCAGGATATTTTTGTATATCATATTTTTAGTACTAAATACAGGAACATGTATATACCCCGTATCTCACCCCTTTCAGAACTCCTCGTTCATTATAATCCCATTTCACATCGGGTACAGTGTTAAGTATTCTGCTTATTCAGTATAAAAAAAACCGTGAAATAGCTTATATCTCATTTCATGTGATGAACATACAAGTAATTGTAAAATATATAGCGAAGTCATTAAACTTACCAAACTTGACAAAAAAGCTGAAATACAACCAAAACCGTTCAAGAGCATATATATATGTAATATACCCTATTCTAATTTGCACTCCGTCGATCTTGCCGACAGGAATATTTGATTTGACAAAATGCCTTATCTCTGGACCTTTTATAATATTTGATATGAAGAACAATGCATAGCAAAATCTGTGTCCTATGCCGTATCAACCACGAGCTGTCAGGACCTCGAGCCACTCTATTTATTTGTTGTACATCTACATTTAATATTCGGGATCTGCAGACCAATACTTAACATACATGCTTTAGATATATATGCCCAAATGCGTGTACAAGTGGACTGACGCAAGTGCGTTTCCTATTTTGGCACAATCAAAACAATTTTAGAAATCTGTATATTGCAAATAATTCTTCTAAAAATATGTAATTTTTCCATTGAAAATAGAAGTTGACTCATATGCATATTATCGATGTCATTTTAGTGTTAAACTTTGTCACACGACCTTCAGAGTTTCATGCTGGAAACATGACCATTGATGACATGAATGTTGGACAGACTTTAAAAAATTAGTGTTTTTGAAAAAAAAGATGTACTGTTCACAGAAGTTTTTTATGCGTTTGTCTTGGCTTGTTTTTTGTATGTATTGTCCGTTTTAAGGAACCACAAATGGAAGTTGACGGAAAAAATAATAATATATATAAACCAGTCAAATGAAATTGAAGTTATTGAACACGAATGAGGCGATAATGAATAGGATGCAGCAGCTGTTAACAACCCATTCCAAACTCCTTCGGTTAATTGAACTACCGTGTAGTTAATATAACATTTTCTTTAAAATATGACCACAGCGAAGGTCAATCGAATTCAAAAATAAATAGTAATTATTGATGGCATAGTACCGGTTATTTATTCGTCAATGTGACCTTTTGCTCGTCACACAGCTGTGTCATTTGTATAATATATTTTTTTTATTCTCACCGAAGCACGGATCTTAAGAAAATATATCACATCTAAGAATTTTACTGTATACAATATTCTTGTACCTGCGAACTATGGACCAGTGTTTGAACAGATTTTCTGGAAAATGCATTTTCTCTGCATTGACATCAAAATATAGGAAGTGAGTACTCATAGTTATAATTAATACCACAGTCGTTTGAATTTTAATGATAATGCTAAAAATTGAAGATAAATATCTTCATTTTTATAAAAAAAATTCATCATTAAAATTCAAACGATCTACGTCACATTGTTTTACCCCCGAGCAATAGGCGGGGTTAAATAACGACATAAATGACCAGCCCGTGGTAAAACAATGATAAAATGGAGTTATAAATGACCAGCCCGTGGTAAAACAATGATAAAATGGAGTTATAAATGACCAGCCCATGGTAAAACAATGATAAAATGGAGTTATAAATGACCAGTCCGTGGTAAAACAATGATAAAATGGAATTTCCTTGAATTATTTCGATTCTAATATGACTAGTTTCTTCATGTTTTTTATAAGACGCAGCCTATGTGTTGCACGAAATGTTGGTCATGTGTTAATCACTTTTTTACCATGGCTGTGGTCTAAATAGCTTCGAAGCACGTCATATTAGAATGTGCAATTTAAAACTCAAGGGTAACTATGGTAGTGGTTAAACTAAAAACGAAAAAAAAATCTTTTCTCAAGACTGTACCATGTCAGAACCGCTGCAGTTTTTTTTTCAACTTTCCGGTTTTGCCTTGATGTTGCCATTAATTGTTAAATCGACTTTAATTTCTTATTTTGACTGTCTGGTGTAACCATTTTCTGACAAAGACAAACTATACGGGTCAGTTCCACAAAACAATATAAGGTAGTACAATATGGTAAGGTCATTTCTGAAAATTTGGTCTCATTTTGTTGAAATAAAGCTGTTTTGAGGCAGTCTGCACAGAAATTTCAAGTGTTTTGTCATAAAAAGTGCATACTTTTGAAATCCTTGGTGAGTGGAGGTTCAAGTTATTTATAAGTAATTAATGATTATTGTTATAAAATCCAGTTGCCATTGTAACATACTGAAAAAAAAAAATTATTGAGCTTTAGTACAACTCTGGAGTGCCTTTCCAAAACAAACAGACAAATACTATGTTTTATAAAATATCAGGCATTAAGACACTACCACAGGATTAAAGCATGCATGGAGTAGGTGGGAAAAGGGTAAATATAATAAGATCCTTTTCCATTCATTCTCTCGAAATTTTAGTTCAAAAGTTCGTGCAAAATACGGTATTTTGAAAATCAGCCATCTGATGCTGAGGAGAGAACCTAATACGGCAGGGGACTGAAACGTTCCGGATACCATTCTTCATTTAAATTACACCTGTTTACCTTTACATAAATTACATCTGTCTATGTATAAATGCTTAACTACGTTTAAACAATATATCCACCAAATTTCAACTTTTAATTTTAAATTTTACAAAATTTAACGGAGGTAACTTGGTGTGCGAAACAGTGCACCTTAATGTTACAGTAACTGCATGTTTTGCATACAAAATAACATTTCAAGCTCAAATTTTATTTCCATTTATGAAAGTTTTAACCGAGCGGACTTATCAAGAAAAATTTATATCGGTAAACTTAAAATAATTGCAAAATACAAGACAGATCGAATACAATGCGAAAATATGAGGCGTCCCTAATTGTAACAAGCTTAACAAATTTTATTCCAGCAGAAACACTCCTAGTGAATGTTCATGGGATTCGTCTTGTGGAGAAAGAAATATGTGTACGAAAGTACGCACACATGCTTCATAAAAGTCGTAGTCTTTAGAAGCTTGAGTTTATATGATATGTCGTTTCGCTTAGTTTCAGGGGTTTATAGGTACCAACAAGAGGGTCCTATATAGAAATTTTTAAAAAGGGTTTCCAGGTCACCATTTGGCCACTTCGTCTTAATTTTGCACTCAATCAGCAAAGTTTTCTAACAAAAGAGAGGGGAAGGGATGGAAGGAAGAGAGTTGCGGGGTAACAGGAAATTCAGGCTAAGGCAGATTATTCAGTCACATACTGTAACATTTCACTTTCACTACAACGTGCAGAATAGACAAACAATTTATGAGTAATGAGAGTGACCCGGCCGGGAAATGGTTTGCAGCACATTATGCCGATTAGAAATATTGATCATATCCTTGTCATGAAACTTCATTTCCTTATGGAAAAAAATATGGAGTTTTGTAGTTTTTGTATAAAATTATTTTGAAACATGGCGTTGAATGTGGATTTGTCTTTGATAAAGTTGCTAAATGAAACGTTTGGTACACCGAACTTACGTTGACACACATTTTAGGTTCAAGAAGGCAAGTACTTTTTATTTTACAAATAAACTTTGAATTCATGCCCCAGGACATGAGTGTTAATATGACAGGTCGATTCGTCGTGAGCTTCAAGTTTACATATACATCCAATCTTGATAACTAGGTAAAACTGCACTTTTACAGGTTAGAGTATTTGATGCAGTCTTAGTTAGGAGTGTTTTTATAAGAAGGGAACGTTACTCTGCACCCATGACCAGGGGCGGATCTAAAATCTTAGGTTATGTGGAAGGTACATTTTTGTACATGTAAACGAACATTTCCCAAGTGGAGCGAGCTTATTCAATTTTGCTTGTGAATTCCGGGGAAAATCACGATTTCAAGCGATGCATACATTTCCTATAGTAACAATTACTGGACTTGAGGATATACATTTATTTCTTTTGGAAACGCCTCATTCGTCTCCTCTCAACTCGCTGCATCCAAATATTTAGTGACTTCGGCAGAAACAATTTAAGCGTTTCTTGTATGAAAAGTCCTAAGTTAAAAACCAACCTGAAATGTAATACATGTACATTTGTATATTAATTACTAGTAACAAGTACTAAAGGAGTTCTCAGTCAAAGTGGATATTGATATACCCTCTTCAATTAAAACTGCTACAGATGCTGCATTTGTAGATAAAAGTGAAATTAAGAGCTTCATCTTTTGATACTGCAAATTTCATTATGTAAGAAACATTATCAAAATCTGGCGTAATATCCAAAGTTCATTAACATTGTCCCAATACATCAAATTATTAAAAAGGTGATTGTATTATAAGATTTAATGGGAACATATAAAATGTATTAAATATGAACTCGGCAGCTGTCTTAACCTGAAAAGGTTATTTCGATACGCCATGTATCATATAAAATCTTAACTCGACAGCTGTAGAATATTACCACGTTTTGTATTTTTTGGAAAAGGTTGACGTATCGAAATAACCTTTTCCAAAAATATATATATTCGACAGCTGTCGAGTTAAGATTTTATATGATACATGGCGTATCGAAATCACCTTTTCCAAAAAATACAAAACGTGGTAATTACACAGAAACAAAAAAGAAAAATCCTCATAACCCCCTTATTTTAGCGGATCCAATGAAAGGTCGAAGGGTGAACTACCCATTTTTGAAAATTTGTTAATTTCTTGCTTTTTTTTGACATAAATTGGCAAATACTTTGACATTCATTTTTCTGGTCTGCCTTTCCAAAATCCATGATCAGTCATTCCAAACTTCTGAAGAAAGTACTACGACTTACTAAATATAAATATTATAGAGAATTGTTGCCTTACAGTATTTTTTTAATACGTCCGAAATAAGAGGTTTTTTTACGGTGTTAATCTTTTGGCTTTCTTTTACCCATTGTAATTTTCTAGTAATGTGATATTTGTCAGTATAGTTGGCCTTTGAACAGTTTTGTTTGTAAAGTGCCGTTTCGTTTGTACATTACAATGGGGGAGAGGGGGGTCTAGAAAGGTTGGCACCCACTCTCAATAGGAAAATCTGGCATTTCTCATTTGTAAAACTGATAAAAATGGCAAATAATGTCCTTGCATCCCCTTTTTCTGAAGAACCTCGGCTGGCACCCCTGCTTTTGAAAGTGTCTGGATCTGCCCCTGCATTATAATTTGGTGTAAATACAGTGCATGTCGACAAGAGTTGACATTTGAATAGACCTTCAGGTCTAGTTCTTGTCTGATAGTGGTGTGCTTGCACATTAAAAATCTGGCTCTGCATGTTTGACTGGTAAAAAACAGGGCATGTTTGACTGGTCAATTGTTCTGGGAACTGAAATGCATGAAATACTTGCCAATGTGCATTAAACACAACCAATCAATTAATTCTTACTACATGTAGGGCTACATGTACATGTAAAAGGAGCAAATTTGCGTTTTTTTTATAGAGCTTTAGGCCTCCACTACATAGACATTAAAAAAAAATTGGCCAGTATATTCTTCTGTACAGTTTAATAAATTAAATAATTTAGCCAAATAGCACTTGAAAATAAATTTCTGATTTGCCAATTTTAAAAAACCAATATGCTGCCCTGACCAAAACTGTCATATCCACTTATAACTATCACACATTTCCTAAACATTTTTCTGACATACAAATACCAGAACAGACATTATCAAGCTAATACTTTTATTAAGAAAATTTAACATTCCTGCAAAAACATTGCAAATAAGGTTTATAAACACAAACAATTGCATATAATACACAAATGGTATGAAAAACATATTACTAGTGAAATACATTAATGCTAAACTGCATCAAAACACAAATGCACAGCATTTAAAACAGAAGTGAATCTTCCCAAGAATACATCTACACTAACATATGATTGTAAAGAGACATATTATCTTTGTATGTTTCAATTTTTATTGACAATTAAATTTTGTATAAAAAGGTTCAGTATAACCAATTCCAACTCTTCAATATTATAGGGGTTAAGCTAAACTAAAATTGTTTATATTTGGTAGAAATTTTGAGTTTCTGAAATTTTTGCCTATTAAAATTAATTCACTGATTAATTGTTTAAAAGATTTAATTTTACACACCACCCCTTTTAATTAGTACTGGTGTTATTTAAAACAACAAAGCATTGAAAAATCTACAAACAAAATTGATTTATCTTATGTAAGCACAATGAAAAATAATATCAGCTGTCTTGTGAAAATAGGATAACTCTTGATGATCAACCCAACTAAACTAATTGGCAAATTTTCCATTATAACCAAAAGGCTGAGTAGTAACAATTATGATAAAACTTGACCTGTACTTTATGGTCCAGAGGTGGAGAGATATTTTGGTGGCAAGAACCCCCTTATAGTCTGCAAAATGTTGGCAAAAATGAGCAAATAAAAGCTTATAATCCTTTTTTCCCAGAACTTTTTTTAAAAATCTCCAGATCCACTCCTGTGGTTGGAAGCATTACATTTATAGGCATGAATTTGAGAAAATAAGTAGTCAGACAATTTCTTAGTTATTATCACCCACAACCAGAAGTTTGACAGTTGTAGATATCTCAGGATGACAAGTCCATATTGCTCAACTACAAGACATGGTAACTACAAATCGAAAGGATAAGACGATTAAATTAGCATTGTCAAATGTGTACGTTTTTGTATTTTCAATTTTGAATGTGTATGGACCCACAAAACACAGGTAAAACAAAAAGAAAATTCAAAACACAAGATAGGATTAGAAGAAAGGTAATCAAATACATTCATTCAGAAAACAATTAAGACTACCAGAGTAACCTCCCTACGAATTTAAAGAAAATGTTATGGTACAGTCAGTCATGACAGTATAACACAGGTGTTCTACCATTAAAAGTGCTGTGACCAAAGGGCCTATATTGGCTTACAAAATAGTAAAAGAATAATACTTTATATATCTATGATTGAGGTTCTTTTGTGGGATAAAGGACATGGAAACCAAGTGCTCTAAAGAAGGAGCTAAAAACAGGCCAAAATGCCCCTACTCCTTAAAAATAATAAAGTAAGAGCCAATAACACTCCCCTTAAATTATAGAAAGATGCTCTTTAAGTGTATACATTGATATTAATATCAGCTAGCAGTATATTTGACACCAACAATTATTGGTAATGAATAACACAGCTCTAATTTAGCCTGGTGAGAACATTTTCAAAACATAATAAGCTAAATCTGTACGTCTAATTAAAATCAGATCTTGCGTAATTTTCTTTAATCTGTTTGCAAGCAAAACATGTACATGTAAATCAGGGAATCTTGCTTTAACAGCCATATACTTAAATGGATATACAAAAAGGACATAAAGGAAAGGTCCATGAGACAACTAAATATGTACATAAAAGTACAAGACAAAGATACATATATATGACATTTAGTTGAAAAAGTACCAAATCTTTTGACTAGAAATTGGAACACTTGGAGTAAAGCCTAACATTACTAACACAATACCATGAAGTGATCATTCTAGAAACTTTATGATATAAAATGAGAACATTTTTAAGATGATTCTTAAATGAGAAAACTATTTTAATTTGAATAGCCCAGGCCTGACAGTAGTACATATAATTCACAGACAAATCAAGAGTTTCAGATCACACAGGGTTATGGATTACTCCATAAATTGTATACATAAATATGTGTGTCAGATAAGACAGGATTTGCTCAGTTGACTTTAGTAATTATACATGTAATTTTCTTTTCCAAGAACTGAATTTCATCACTCTTACATTTACATTATATAAACAAGAGGCTCCCAGGAGCCTGAATCGCTCACCTTGTTGAATTTTGTCTTTCAAAGGCAATAAATTAAATAAGAAGTTATCCAACAATTTTGACCCAAGAAGTCTTTGGTAGGACTATCACAAGATCTTTTCAACAATTGAAAGTTTCTTTTAATCTATCATAGTTTTCAAGGTATTGACTGAAAACTATTAAAAAAAGGTCATTTTTCCCCTTTCAAGGGCAATAACTCTTAAAAGGTGTCTGAAGACTTTTGAAGTCCTAATAATATGGATCATTTTAACTACTGAAAGAACTTGGATAAATCTAACGGTTTTGGAGATATATGTGAAAAACTACTGTCTGACCCCTATGTTCTATTTTTAGTAATGGCGGCCATGTTTTTCGACAAATCAAAAATCCCCACATCAGTTCTATGCAGGATACCCCAAGAAACATTCATACCAAGTTCTCGATTGGTCAAGTATGTCAGAGGAGAAGATTTTTTTAAAGAAATGACATTAAAAATAGCAAAAATCATTGATAAAGGGCAATAACTCCAACATGGCTTAATGGATTAAAACCAAAACTTGACCAGAGATAGATCTCATCATGCTGAACACTTTTATTCAGTCAGAATTCAGCTAAACCTAACAGTTTAGGAGATGTATGTGAAAACCTACTGTCCGACCCCTATGTTCTATTTTTAGTAATGGCGGCCATGTTTTTTGACAAATCAAACATACCCGCATCAGTTCTATGCAGGATACCCCAAGGAACATTCATAACAAGTTTGGTTCTAATTTGTCAAGTAGTTTCAGAGGAGAAGAGTTTTGTATAACTGTTAATGACGACAACTTTATAGTCAAGTTATTTGCCATACTTCAAGAAAATACCTTTTTCTGGTCCTTTTTGGCCCCTTATCCTTAAATTGTTCAAGTCACAATCCATTATATTAACATCAGCCTTGCCATGTATACACTTATACAAATGTAACCATTTTCAAAAAGTTATCACATTTATCAGCAGATGTCAACTTAAGTACCTGTCCAGATAGAATTCAGAAACTGTCCATATTAAAGTGATTCATGATGAAGAAAAACTCACTGAATAAACAATGGTTTTTCAATCTACATATACTTTATCTTTACATAACAGTTGTCCTTTCCAAAATTCCGATCTGTACTTTAAGAAACTCATAAATTTATCTCCTACTACAACCGACCAAATCGAACAAAATCAAGAATGATAACTCTTGCAAAGTGTGAATTTCATTACAATCTAAATGTATATAAATTTCAACACAAAATCTAAACACCCAAATTAAAATCTATGACTAGTTATATGACTAATTCTGAATAAGACATAAAAGTGAATTCAGTGGGTTTTTGACTTGCATGGATCACCTCCTGTCTGATTTTCATGAAATATTTGGCTTAGTTACCAGGTTAACACAACGACTGCAATAATAACAACAAAAAAAAACAAACACGAAACAAAATCAATAAGTTAAATAGTCAAAATCTTGCTGAATACTGCAGTTTAAATGCAGCTTATTTTGTCATTTGTCACACTAGAAAAACAAATTTTCAATAACCCCAAACATGTATAAAATTTGCTTATTCCTATTTCCTGAACATGCCATAAACCTCCTCCATCACATAATAAAGAATATGTTATACATAATACATCATCTAACTACATCTAACCTTTTACTTTCAAAATAACTTTAAAATGATGGAAAACATCATACATAGATATATCATGTAAAATAAAAGCAAAATTTAAACAAAACTTGCCTGTTTGACACTTTGCATCTTGGTGCGGAACATCTCAATACTAAATAACAGAATTAAAAATCAAAACAGATTTAAATTAAACCCCACTGATTTGTCATTATATAAGTTATGTCAACTGCTTGTGTTTGGTCCCTTCTGAGACAGACAAGAATATACTGTAATACATCCCTTAAATTAAGTCAATAAACAGCATATCCCCTCTTTTAGTGTTTCCAACTGAAAGAGACAAAATATGTTATAAAATTGTTTTCATGAAACCATGTGTAAATCATTCTAAAGCTGCAATTTACTCAAAAATACACTGTACATGTAGTTGAGGTACATGTATATGTAAAAGCTATATTTTTTTGTCTCTATGTTTTCTACAAAAAAGTGTGCATCTTGGAATTATCTGGAGGTCCAGTAGGTAATCATAGTGCAGTATGAGGCATGAAATATTAATGTTTATAATTCGTGAAAAAAAAAAATTACAAAATATACTACATGTATATGTAATTTCAAAATTTTACACTTATTGTAGACTTTGATATAAACAAGTTTTTTTAAAACTAAAAAAAAGGGGTTGACAGCAATGCAAGGGATGGAAATACAAGATTTTCTACCAGTAATTAAAGCCTATTTTAAAATCAACTAGCTATAAAGCAATTTGCCTGCACAGCATAACACTGTTTAATGGCTTCTTGACAGTTATTACAATCTTGCCATGGTAGGCAAACAGTTTTGTACAAAAACTGCAGGTACCTCTCCAATTTGGGCAAAGCCTCCAATAATCTTTCACCTCTTAAAACTTGTTGTAAGATTTCTTGGTATTCCGTCTGAGACTGATGCAGCTTGACTATTGCTGAAGTTACATCTTGCTTGTTCCGACATTTTGTGCAGAATGCATTCTCCGTCTTTCTGTCTGGTGGTATAATGACAGGACCATTGCACTTCTTACATCTGAATTTTGGCACGTCAGCTGGTATGTTGAAATACAATGGCCAGTCCTCACAGCAAGGTTTACACTGGCAAGTAAAGTAATACTGTGGCTCAAGTGTGGCATGTCTTTCTGAGCGCACAGTAAGTGGATATAAGGCACCATAGTTGTCAACAATCTCCTCTCCTACTTCAATATTCTTAATAGCTCTGACAACACATATATCACCATAAGAATGTCGAACAACATTTGGATCACATGAATGATTAATCAAACTCAAAACTGGATATATTCCCGAACCGATTTCTATGGTTTCTGATTCTGGTAGATTGCTTGGTTTCATGGCTAGCTCAGAAACTTCATGAGCATTACAAGGAAGCATCATGATATGCCGTAGCACATGACCAGTTACGTAGCATTTTTCATCAAATGTAGTCTCAGTTCTGTCTTTCGCAAAGAAATTAGTTGCTTCCAAGCATTTCAGCAAAAAACAAGCTTGAAGGGTTCGTTTGAATAGATCCTCTGGTGTGCGTTTCTCACTGTGATTTACAAGGTTGTAAACTGTATTGTAATCCTCAGAATCATACTTGCCATTTAGATTTAACCCAACTGACCTTATGCACCCATCCTCTTTTTCCTCTTTTTGATATTCTAGAACTTGTGAAAGCCCAGCTTTAAGCACCATTTTCATGGAAAGATAACCAAGTCCAAAATTGGCACCTTTTACGGTTGCAAGGCATTTGCATTCAAAGTTATGATACTGTTCCCATGATGCCTTGCTACACAAGTCACTACAGTACATGACTTCACTGCACTGTTGGCATGGAAAGGCAGCAATAACTCGGTGGCAACAATGATGGCAATAAATTTGATCAAATTTAGGCAAGACAATAGATGCATATGCTCTTTCAACAATAACAACTTCTCCTACTGGTATATCCTTGTTGGCAATTAGACCAAAGTCAATCTCCTCATTTTTGGTAATACCAATAGAATCTGATGCACTTAGGACCACATCACTTTTTTCCTTAATAAACGGAACAGGACCATGAAACTGTTCGAAAGAATTTCTCAGAGCATTATCAGATGAAGATTTTTTTTCTCTGCATCTCTCTAAATTTTTCATCACCAAAGTTTTGATGGTTTCATGCTTCTTTTCTTCTAGTTCTGCTTCAGTCAATGAATTGAGGGTATTCTGGAAAGATTCATTTGCTTTTTCAAAATCTTTCATTTCCATAAAACACTTGGCTTTCCTTTCATGCAGTTTGTAAATCAGAGATTTGGGATATCTGCTTTCAACTGATAACTCGATGTCCTGTAGACAAGTTTGGTAACGTTTCTGGTGGTAGAATACAGCTGAGCGATTAGCCAGTGCATATGATAACTCCAAATGAGTAACGTCTTTCCCTTCATCAAGATCATTCCAGTTATGAGTTGGACTTGGCGCAAACACAGCACTTTGATTATATTTGTTAAGTGCTGATTGGTATTCCCCTTTTTGGAAGTACTTGTTACCTTCATTTCGGAACTGGACTGAAAGGCCAGCTGACTTCTCATTCCTTGTTGGTGTAATGTTAAGAGATTCTTGAATTGTTGGTATTTGTAACACCAGAAATACCCTGTCTTTGTTTGTGTGGCACTGTTTCATAGACTCTAGAACCTCTCCATAGGAATTACCATCCTTTAATTTGGCTATTATATCGTCCTGCATTTTAGCAAAGTCAGCCATAACTGCACCTTAAATCATAATACAAAAATATTGTAAGCAAAGTACATTTTGTACTTTAATGTTGTAATTCTTGATACATGTAATTACATGTAGAAGTAATAATAGGATAATTAATTGGAAAGAGTGAATAACCAAAATATCATCACGAGTACATGAATTAAACCTCAAATGTTCTTGGCACAAGTGATAATATTTTGGTTATTCACGATAACAGAAAAGGGGCAATTACTCCAACATAGCTGCACAGATTTGCATGAAAATTTGGCCACAGATAGATCTTACAATGCTGACCACTTTACTTTGTCAGAATTTGGCTAAACAAAACAATTCTAGAGATATTTGCGCAAAACTTCTGTCTGATGCTATGTTCTATTTTTAGAAACTACGGCCAGGCTTTACATCCATTCTAAATAGAACACCCTAAGGAATATTCTACTGAGTTTGATTATAATTAGTCGAGAAGATTTTTGAAAGAAATAACATTTTAAATAGCAAAAAACATCGAACAAGGCAATTACTCCAACATGGCTGAACAGATTAACAGAAAAATTTGTCCACAGATATATTTCATCATGCTGAACACATTTATTCTGTCAGAATTTGGCTAACCCAAACAATTTTGATGATACAATGTATCTGCAAAAGACTTTTGTCTGACCCCTATGTTATAAATTTAGTAACTGCGGCTATAATTTTCAACAGATCACAAAACCCCATTTCAGTTATATGCAAAATGCCCTAAAGACATTGAAACCAAGTTTGGTTCAAATTGATCAAGTGAATTCAGAGGAGAAGACTTTAGAAAGAAATAACATTGAAATTAGTGAAAAACATCAAAAAGGGCAATAACTCCAGCACAGCTTAACAGATTAACACGAAAATTTGACCACAGACACATTGTAGATCTTATCATGCTGAACATTTGTACTTTGTCAAAATATGGCTAAACCTAGTAGTTTTGGAGATATTTGCAAAATAAACTTCTGCCAGACCCCTATGCTTATATGCTATTTTTACTAAAGGTAGTCATGTTTTTGAGGGATCCGAAATCCCCATGTGTCTCCTCCGAAGAAAGTCTTAGCTAGTACATTTTGTACATGTACAACATGTAATGATTATTATAAGATAGATATAGCACCAGTGTGAAAAGTATATAAATTACATTGATCTCTAAGACTGTGTGAGGGAAAATAAGTTAAATAAAAAAATTAGGGCTGAGGTGTAAATAGTTTCCTTATACATGTACATTGTACATTTTATTTTGACACTTTAATTATATAATAAAGGAAAATACATACCCACAAGTTATTTTCAAAAGAAATTTACCATATATGCCCCTTTGTCAACTGGAATTCACATACCTGTGGTTCATAACTCAGCCAGGTACATGTATATATGTGTGAAGACAAAGTGATGCCGATGGCAAATTACTTTTTGTTGTAGTCAACGCAGGGACCCACAAGCTACTGTGAATGTTTGCATAATTTACATTAAAATATAAGATAAATCACAAATTGATTATCGTTATTCAAAACTGACCTTTGACTATTACTTGTACCAAATGCAGTCATGTAAGTAATTCGACACCCGAATTATTTGTGTGGGGTTTAGCAAGGCAGTGGAATGAAACACTGCATTACGGCATTTTTAATGTGGATAAATTGTCCCAAAGCAACTCATCCCTTTAAATCATTTTAGAAGGTTCGTTGGACATACCAGGCGCGTAGGTGAGGCCAAATTGAAGTGTAGGCAAAATTACGGCAGGTGGTCTGGGGGCCCTGGATGTATTTTATCAAAAAAAAAGAAAAGAAAAAGGAATTGGCAAAATTAAGTGCAGGCAAATGCTTTTTTGCCTAACGGCAGCTACGCGCCTGCATACTACGTAATATTACCAGAATAATACTTAAATATGATTAAAATGGTTGCTTGGTATTCAGTATTTTATAAAGTTTTGTACAATTTTCCTCAATTTTGCAAATAAAGATTATAAATTTATTTCTTAATGAGAAATAACATTTAAGATGATGTAGGTATTTATTTTTTTTTGGTTAAATTTGTATTTTGATAAAATGTATACAAAATAACCGAATTATAGCTACTGGATGCTGGTTACATGCTGTGGTCGTCAAGTCATAATACGGACCGCAAACAATGCTGGTTCATCGCACGATAAAGAACCTTCTGTGGTATTCTATGGGAGTAGGAACAATTGGTCTCTGCCATAGCAGGCTAACTTGCCCGACCCTACCCACCTCTCCCTATTTCCAGTGGCAATCAAAACTTGTCGACCTTATTATCCTTGTGTCCCACCCCATTTTCCATGCCCCGTGCAGGTCCGGGTGTTAAAAGAATAGGCCTGCAGCAACGCTAAAAGGCGACTAAATAGTGCTCAGAACCCTAGCCGGGGGCTAGGGCGCTCTGCCCACAGAGCAACTGGGATGTGTGCCCCAGGTGGTTGAATAGGGTACCCCTTGCGTGTTACATGCTGGGGTTGTCAGGCTATAATACGGAAAACCTGACCGCAAACCATAGTGGTGCACCGTGTTGGGAAAGATGCCACGTTCCTCGCACGTTAAAGAACCCTACTGTGATATTCTCCCGAAGTAGGAACCATAGGGCTCCGCCACAGGAGGCTAAATTGCCCGACCCTACCCACCTCTCCCTACTTCCAGTGGCAATAAAAATTTGTCGACCCAATTGTCCTTGTGTCCCATCCCTTTTTCATTTCATCATCATTTCATGTTCTTTATGTCATCAATTTCATGTTCATCGTCTGAATATAGCTGAAATATTGCTGCTCGGACGTTCAACCCTAACAAACAAACAAACCATAACATCATCGTTTCATTTTTTCACCCATTTCACGTTCATCGTCTGAATATAGCTGAAATATTGCTGCACGGGCATTAAACCCAAATGAATGAATGAATCAATCAATCTAGATTTAGTGTACAACCGCAAAAGATAAATCGGGTTCTGTTTAATGAGATTTTTATAAAATACTTCCATCATGCATATATAGAGCGAAGAGTTGCCTTTTTCATTTTCTGACAAACGGTTTATCAAAATCAATGAATCATGACTTCATATCCTTTATAAATGGTGATCCTTTTATCAGATACATTTATTTATTTGTAAAAGTTCCAGTTCTGCTGTTATTGTTGAAAAGGTAACAAACATGAACTGAAAATTACTAATTCAGGGCCGGATCCATATACTTTGAAAAGGGAAGGGACACAGGGTCGTAGCCAGGTTTTCTGAATGCGGGGGGATGCGAACTGATCACTGATAAGCAATTTTAATTGGTTATTTGGTATGATTTCTCTTTAAATACAGGTTTTGATGCAAATTAAAGATTGATTTTCAAAAAGAGGGGGTGCGATCGCACCCGTCGCACCCCCAGGCTACGGCCTTGGGACAGTCGATGTTCCTCTGAAAAAAGGGGGTGTTAGAGAGTAAAAGTCAAATCCAGGGTAGACGGAAGAGGAAAGGAAAACTATGACACATCGAACAAATCAGGTTTTTTATGGTGCAGATGGATACACCGTAACGATCCACGAGTTTCCGTTAACGACCGTTAACGGCCATAAAACTTATGAAGTAATGACTTCAATCTTGTAGCAACATAACCCTTTTCCAGAAGCCTAATTGTAAGAAGTCTAGTGCTATACAAACAGTCTGCATAGTTACAGCAAGCTCAGGCATAACGTATGAGTTGTAATATAAAAACTCCATATGCAGGTGCTGAAGGGATTCAACTACAAAGCTGAAAGGTAATCATCTGACTGAAGCCTTTCAGCCCTAAATCTGTAACGAAGATTGCAACTTGGAACTCGCGATAAATGAACATGACTGGCAAAACTCGAACCATTGCTAGGGAAATGAATATACGGTGTCCAAATGTTAGGAATTGCTGAAGCAAGATGGAAAGACATGTTTATTATCTGGAGAGACTTTTCTATACTCAGGAGGAGCAGGCCACTCATTCAGAGGGGGTACAATGTAGCAATTATGTTACCCAGAGAAACATAGAAGACAGAAGAAGGTTGGGAACCTGTGAGTCTAAGAATAATAACATAAAAATTCAAAACCTTCCAGAGGCGCATATCACTCGACATCATTCAATGTTATGCTCCAACCAACGATGTAGATGAGGATACAAAAAAAGTTCTATCAGCTACTTGAAAGAAACAATAAGAAAATGTAGTGCAAGAAACATCACCATCGTCATGGGAGATATGTATGCAAAGGTAGGAACAGATAACACCGGCTTTGAAGAAATGATGGGAACAAAGGGTATAGATACTATGAATGAGAATGGAGAACTTTTTGCACGCTTTTGTGCCACATACAACTTTGCAATTGGATGAACCATCTTTCCACATGAGCACTGTCATCTAGCTACACGGGTATCTCCAGATATGAGAACAGAGAACCAAATAGATCATGTATGTATCTCCAAGAAGTTTAGAAGAAGCTTTCAAGATGTTGGAGTCAAGAGAGGTGCAGGCGCAGCATTAGATCACCATTTACTTGTTGCCAATATAAAACTGAAGTTGAAGAAACATCCAAACGATACGACGTCAAGAAACTGAGAAACAAAGACAATCAGGCAGAATTCCAAACTGATGTTAGAAGCCGATTCACCATGCAATCGTAAAAACACGGATTCCGAACAAGATCTGATATCTACTAAATGTTACTGGAAAGAGATGAAGCAGATACTAACATCATCATGTGAGACATCGGGAGTAGAAACACCAAGAATGGATATCACCTGAGACACTAATTAGCAAATCTAAGAGAAAACTTAATAGCACGACCAGAGAAGCAAAGCAAAATGCACAAAAAGCAATACTCTGAGGCAGATAGGGAGGTAAAAACAAAAGGCAGTTTATCTTAAAATGACATCTGAGGCAGAGGAAGCAGTCATAGAGAACAACATCAAAGCCTTGTATGATAACATCAAATTGCTGACTAATAAGTTCAAAAAGTCTAGTAGACTATTAAATGAAAAAGATATAAAGATGGAAACTACTTAAAACCTAAAGAAGAGCAAATGAGGAGATGGGTTGAGCATTTCAAAGAAGTTTTGAACCAACAACCACCAACACATGACGCAGATATACAGCCAGCTAGACAAGTTACCAATCAGGTGTACCCAACCAACAAAGGCTAAAATCAGCAAAGCCATTTACATCTGGAAAAACAAATCCCCTTGTCCAGATAATATACCGGCCGAAGTACTTAAAGCAGATCTTGAAACATCAACACAAATGTTACACGACTTAATTGTCAAAATCTAGAGATAATGGTGTACTACGAGATTGGAAGGAAGGACACCTTGTTAAACTACTGAAAAAGGTGATATCAGCATCTGTGATAACAATAGCTAAGGGGAATAATGCTTTTGTCAGTATTTGGAAGGGTGTTAAATAGGATACTTTTGGAACGAATGAAGAAGGCTGTTGACCAAAAACTGCAAGACAACAAGGCAGGATTCCGTCAAAATCGATCATGTGCAGACCAAATAGCCACCCTACGCGTAATCATTGAACAATTCCTCGAATTCAATTCATCATTACACACAGTGTTCATAGACTTCCAAAAGGCGTTTGATAGCCTTGACGGGGGAGTTGAATATTGCATGAAGGTCAGCTCATAGATCCTATTGAGGGTAACAACAAGGGTAAGACAGGAATGCCTACTATCACCTTTCCTATTCCTCTTAGCAGTGGACTGGATCATGACTAATACTATAACCAAGAGATGGAAGATAAACTTTCTTACTTAGAAGAAAGAGAAGCCGATAATGGCATTGTCATTAACACAAGAAAGACCAAAGTGCTTAAGGTAAATACAAACCGCTGTACCTGTCTCAAAGTAAAAGGAAGAAAAGGAAAAGCAAGAACATCCTTTAGAATGAACACAACCATATGGAGAGCAGGCAATATCACATTAAATACCAAAATCAGATTGACTCCAAAATCAAAACCATCCTATTATTTGACTGCGATAATCGGAAAACAACAAAATATCTCATAAATAAGTTACAAGTCTTTATCAACAACTGCTTAAGACAAATAATGAAGGTCGGATGGCCCGAGAAAATCTCTATGGAGAGAAGACCAAACAACTCCCTGTATAGGTCACATCAAACAAGCGTTGCAATGGAACCCTCAAAGGAAAACAAAAGTTGGAAGGCAAAATAAAATAAATAAATACATAAATGGAGAAGAAATCAACAAGCTGAAATTAAAGGTCTAGGGATACAAGTGGCAAATATGGTCAGACTGGCACAAAACAGATCTACATGGAGGAGGCTTTTTTGGTGGCTTATGTACCTCATCGGTAACAAAGGCATAAGCAAGCAAGCATGGGGAATAGAAGTATAGAGAGTTGAACAATTATGTAGGTTTTCATGCTATTGTATTTTTATAATAATCTTGAATTAATGGTCACCAGGAGATCTTTAGATTTTTTTCAGGATAGGAAATAATTTGCCTTTTTTTGGGTCAATTTTACACATGAAAATGACAAATTTTCACCTCTGGTTCTGCCACTGTATTAGTCGTTAACGTCCTGCATTTTCTATCAAGCTGTAGTACTTTTCAGTTCACATCTATTTAACAGTGTGTAAAAAGAGGTTTAAACTTAGTCTTGTATCCATTTAATTACCCCGTTCAGGTTAGTCAAACTGGAAGGGTAATCAATGGAACCAAGGTTATAGCGGCAATCAAAAGAATGTAATCCAGGGACAAAGACCAGACATGGAAAACAGACATATACAACAAAGAACATAAAGTAACTAAAATCATACATACATAGTAACAAAAGCAAATGAGCAAGTCGGAACCCATTAAAAACTGGGAGCATGGACCAGGTCCGCCAGTAGGGTAAACGTCCTCTGCTTGGAAAATATGCAACAAGTAGTTGCTGAGGGAGATTTTGCATCAGGCTCTCCACACTGATAGCTTAGAAGCCACGATTTCAATAGGATAATAAAAGGTGATAGACTCATCCTTTTCCTATTCAAATAATGTTTTCTCCAATATTTTCAATACGGTAATGAGACTTGTGTAAAAGTATAACAGTTTCTTTTTCCTTTTTTATAAATTAAATCAAAGACTGAAGTCTTCAAAGTCACTTATCGTTAAATATTCACTGCCACTGATTTTGACATACTTTAAACATCCGAAATGGTACAAATACGATATGTTCTAAAACTTCCGTTAAAATCTTGGTTCCCTTGATATTTGCGTACTCTTTCGTAACCGTTATGACCCGAATGGCTATATATAGATATCAGTGTCCTGGTAATATATATACGACCTTTATATAATCAATTGTAACGAACGCCTGTGTTTGAATCGGAAACTGGGTAATATTACATAAATTCAATGATAACCGGTCAGTTTATACTTTTAATGTAAATTCCCGTTCTAATACAAGCAAAAAACACACATAGACATGTGTACAAAATGTTTTCAAAAAGGTACGTTGTAACAATCTTTCAGTCGCTTATGATATTGACTGGGAACCAGTTTAAATATCAGATTTAGCAGCTGACAATGAATATTCATAGATATCGGGGCCTGCTAATGTATATGACCTATATAGTCTTGTATCTAGCCTCAGTGCCCGAATCGGAAATCGGGTAATGTTCAAAGCTAACTGATCATTTTATGTAAACTTCCCGTTCTCATACAAACAAGAAACACACGTAGAATACGCGTATATGAAATTTAAGAGGTGCATTTTTATCTCGTATAAAGCTAGAACTATGACACTGTGGCGGTGAACACGGCGTAGATCTGCTGGATTATGTGGCGTTTAACTACACATTAATGCAAATCATATGCGAATATTAAATGCAGAAATTACGAGTACAAGAAGTCGCTAACACTATAAGCGACTTAAAAAGTACATATTTTCTTGTAAGATAAACTCCCTAAAGTTGAAAATTATTAAAACATACAAATTAATAAAAGCAATAAATAAAATCGTGAACACACACACACACACACACACACACGCACAGAATCAATAACAGAAAGTAAAAAAAATTGAACTAAATAACTTTCAAAGTAGTAATACTTACAACAGACACACAATTAAAATTCCATAATAAAGTCATTCTTATTTAGAAAGACGTATCGCTCAATTTGAAAAAAAATATGTATTAAAGAGGTTCGTACATGATTTATTTATCACTCCCATACTGTCACTGTTCATTCATCTTTCTTGATAGAATGGTTTCTGAAATGGGTATGAAAATGATCAAATTGAAATAATTGTAATCCTCTTAGCTGTGACATCTTGTTGAAGCGATTTGTAATTGTCAATCTTATGCTAGAAACCATGATGATACTATCTTTCATAATCATCTACTTTGAAATGAATTTCATACATACACCATGCACAACACGTCACCAAGAGGTTTTGTCAATCTAGGATTTCTTAATTTGTGAATATTATTACGTTAGCGGTAAAAAAAGATGAGAAGTCAGATGCTGAGGTAAGTGAAAACCCTTGATTAATTTTTTCAGATAAAAAAAAAACCAACAAGATATTTTTGTAGAAAATAGTTTTTCAACGATAGTGGACTGTGGTGGCTACGGGGGTCGAGGGGTGTAAACATTTCTTTTGTTTGTTTAAAATAGTTTTGTACACATTTTTTGCAAAAAATAAGAAATTATAGCCTGAGCCCTTTCCTTCTGGATCGGACCACACAGAACCCCGCCAATTTGAAACTTCACGTAAAAAAACTTGAAATAATAATGATAGTAGTAGTAGCAATAATAATAATAATAATAAAAATGAAAGGTGTGTCTTCCATTTTTATGTTTTTATATTTGTAACATGTACAATGAACAGTTGTGTCAAAATAAATGCCAGTACGAACCCCACTCCTCTCTGCATTAAACATGATTCACCTATCAAAAGCGTTTCGTTTTTAGTTACATGTATAGTACAGTGTTTGTGACTGAGACCATAATGTCCACAAAGTAATGGATGAGAGTGAAAGATATGTAACAATATAATCAATCATTCAGATACTCAGTCGTATTCAGATACATCTTAATTGTTGTACATCATACAATTTTATTTTATAAGCCAAATAAGTTTTTGCAATTATTGGACGGCAACATTTAATTCTTCGACTTGTGACAAGTACCATTTATTCCACAGAAAGTATACTCTCTGTAAATTCATCAACCTTATTTCCTGTTTTCCTGTTAGCTCGTGTACTTGGATTTTGATGTATCTGATTTCTTCTATTATCAATGCTTCAGTATATACGTTTTCCAACATCTAAAAAGAAATTACATACCATTTCTGTCAACTATTTATTCATTATCCATTTGTGGTACAAAGCCAGACAGCCTATTGATAGTAAATATTTATCAGAACTTTGTAGCAAAACTACTGAGTGTTTTTCCACACCATTCTCGAATGATATATATTTTGGTCTGCCCCGAGATTCGTCTTCGGCCACCCTTGACGACAATCGGAACTACTCGGCAATTTCCGACACACTAAAAAATAACATAAAACTGAAAAGTTTTCTTCTGTGCAACAAGGACGGCAGAGTAGTTCCGATTGCTTTGACGGTTTTGATTATCTCGATATTGAAATAAGACACAATGAAAGTTAGAATTAATCTTTAACTTTTAAAATGACGGAATTAATAATTGATGATAAGGCATGATAATTTTGACTATCAGAGTTATGATATTATAATGAGTTAAGGAAATAATGGTTGATTTCCGACCATTGCTCTGATATTGTGAAAAAAATATCGTAAAAAATTTTCTCGCCAACAAAAAAAACATGATTTTGAGAATCAGATTTATGATATAAAAAGTTGAGGAAATAATGGCTGTATAATTCATCTTTATATTTGTTTTTTTTTCTCTCAACATGTTGCACAATTCAATTTTACACATTTAATAATAGATCTTCCACTGCAATGACCTGTCATTCAGTTTGATGTATTTTTTTCATGGTTTATATTAATCCAGAAAATCAATAATTTCATCTCACACAGAACAAAATCAAAGTACTTAGGCGCTGAATCAATTGATATCAATTGCTTGATTTTTTACGCCTCAAAATAATCGACAAATGGCAAAAAATTGATACGATCACAGAAAACCGGGGTCTGCTTCAAACGTACCTAAATGCTAGCTTGTTGTTGTAAATTGTTAACATTGAACCTTTAGATTTAAATTCACCATTCTGTATGATAATCAATTTATCTTCTAACATATCACCCAAAAATTTACGTACGTGGCATCGTAGCAATGCACAAGTTTGCGTTATATTCAAGTTCAAGGTTTACATGGGACATCTTGATCAACCAACACAAATCTTCCAGACATCCTGCATAATTGAACTACAAACTATTTTAGTTGGCCTTTTCCAGTTCTAAATTTCGAAATTCAATTTAGATTTCCATGTCGACACTGTCTGTCAAATCGTTCAAACTTTAGCCACAATAGTTAAAATCACTCCTGTCATTAGATACGTGTGCCTCTCATATAGCTACAAGTTATCATCAGTTAATACACTATTATAGCTCAAGTGATACAAATTGTCGTAAATGATTATGTAGACACTTGCATAGATCATTACAAATAGCAACAATACCAGACTGACACCATTCCTTGAAAACTGCATCAAAATAATTATGTCACCGTCTAAGCAAAGTTCTTTTTTTATTCGTTATCTGCTTTCGATGTCACGAGGCGATAACTGCACTAAAATCTGTTAAGATTAGAATCAATATATAATTTGTTTTCAACATAGCAGTCAGTTTTTATTCGTTTGATTCGGCGTTTTTATTTTCTTTCATAGTAATATGGGATACGAATACCTAATGTGGCTTTAAATAATAGAGCATGCCCTTTCAGCAATACCATCTACAGCAAAGAAAGGTTTCATTTTTATAATGCTGTTCTGAAATGCACGAAACAGTGACATTTTCGGGGTGTGGTCACTCTTTTGTTTGTAAGTTTGCATAAAATTTGGGCCAATGAGCAAATAACAGCCTTGAAAATCCTTCTTTATCGGAATCACTGCCCCTTTCTTTGTAAATATTTGGATCCATATCCGCATGAAATGTGAAGTTTATTCGGCTAAATGCATAGAAATGAACAACAGGTACTGATAAGAGGCTAGAGATCAACTAGTTGTAATTGGTTCGTTGTTTTATTAAAACCAAATTAATCAGCACATTTTGTTCGGAATAAAAGATGCTTCATGATTTTTGTATTTTGGCTTAAATTTCATGTAATTCAACTGGATATTTTAGAAATAATTGTAAAGAGGACCTTTACACACACACATATATATATATATGTATGAAAAGTAAACAAAACAAACAAAAAACAAAAACAAAAACAAAACAAAAAAATGAAAACAAAACAAAACGAAAGAAACATTAACAAAACAAATTTAATCAAGAAAAACATGCAAAACTGATTGTTCGTTGTTAATTGTTAGGGTTTAAATTGAAAAAAAATGACAATGGAACATTCAGTATATAATGGAATAAATAAAACATAGCTTAGAGGGTGACAGAGAGTTTGTTACCCCTTGCTACGCCTCGGAGTGACAACGATTTTCTCATGGGTAACAAACTGCTTCATCACCCTCTCAGCTCTATATGTTATTTATATAATGTTGAAGAGTCAATACTAATTGAATTAACTTCAGCAAAGGAGATAGTTTTAAGACCACCTAAAGGATCATCGGAGTTTCCGAGAATGCACATATGACTAATACGACTACGCGAGTAAACTGTTTCGCAATATTTTTTTGGTCCTTCTTTTCTTGCAGACAGTTCTTTTCGTTATCAAGTAAATAATCTTGCTATGTACTGAAAGTATCTTTCTTTCTTTGTTTTTTATGTAGTTTTGAACAAAACGGAGGCAGATACATCAACAAATAACACATAAAAAAGGAAAGAAACAAAACAAAACAAAGTTCGTAAAAATGTTAAGAATTATGGACAAGCTGCATCGGAAGGGTAAGCTTTTCCTGATTTGTTTGATAAGACACCTTTACATCATGTTACATTATGGGATTTGAAAACTGAAATGATCGAAAAATGGTCTTTTTTAATACTGATCTTACAAGGTGACTCCAATCACAAATGTAACACTTTGATTGTGTAAAAGTTAACTTCAGATGAACAGATGCACTCTGATGTTATGATAAAAGAAAATGACACGATTCAAACGAGTTTTACTTTGTAACAAAATTTATAAGCTCGTTTCGGTGATTGTCATATGATCATTTTTGCTCTGTATATTTTGTCAAAAATAATTATATTATCTGTATTATTATTTTTTTTCAGAGCTGTATCTTTTAGTATAGGAGTTCTACTTGTCATCGGAGTATATTCAGTATTTAACCAGTGGACATATTTAGATTCTGGAACCCCAAAGAAACGCACTTTTGATGAGTCATTTGATAATGGAGACGAAGCTTTTGCGATGGTGAACGCCGAGCCAGAATTAGTTAAGAATTTTCTGTTAGAAGAGGCTGATGCCAAAAATCAACCTTTAGATTCACCTCTTATGCATTCAGACTCAAATATTCATCAGAAGGATGTTAACTCTTATTACCGTAGAATAGCTTTTCTAAAAGTACACAAGGCCGGAAGTAGCACCGCTCAAAACATTTTCCTAAGATATGGTGAATCACGTAATTTAACATTTCTGCTTTCAAAAGTACGAAAACGCCAATGGGATAATGTTATAAGTGTTGACTCAACGTTAAATCGGGATAACACAATGCCTCCTCCAGAGAATAAAACGTTCGATGTACTATGTTGTCATGTTTTGTACGATAACTTTGCGTGGAAGAAGTATATGCCTGCAGATACGGCGTATATTGGAATAACCAGGGAGCCATTTGAACAATTTTTATCAACATTGAACTATTTTAATCCTCTCCGAAGAATTACATCCTACAATAAAGTTTTGGAGTATCTGAAAAAACCTCAAGCATACGAAAAAGGGGTATCTCCCCGGAAATCTTTGACAAACAATAGAATGGCAGCAGAATTTGGATTTCCATTAAAACTTTTTAACCAGTATTCAAAATCTGAAAGCAATAATTATTTAGACAAGCTTGATAAAGAATTTCAGTTTGTTATAATAATGGATTATTTCATCGAATCGATTGTTATGATGAGAAGAGTTCTTGGATGGGAAATCAAAGACGTTCTTTACCTGAAGAAAAACGCTGCACGGAAGGCCTATCATTTCGTTGACTATACACATAGATATCTATACGAAGATTTTGCAAAGTTAGATTATGATCTGTATAATCACTTTTTTAAACGGTTGTGGGATCAAATAAGAGACGAGGGCCCAGATTTCCACGAAGAACTGCTTTATTTTAGTCGTCTTCGGAAAGAAGTTGAAGATTATTGCTTACATCAAGCAAAACGGAATGATGAATTTAAAGTTAACCAATCAAAATGGGGTGATGAATTTCTTGTAACACTTACAGATTGCAAATACTTAAGAATGCACGAATCAACGTTTGTGAAAAATATTCGCAACAGACAATATGGATAATGTACTGTTAGTTGATCACATACAAGAAAGGCCGTTTTAAAAGGGGCGTTGACTGTATTTCAACATGTGATGCATACAGTGACGGGCTGTTTATAACTTACCGAGGAACACTAACGTTCTAATATTGTGTATTTCGCTTCAGGTAAAATCACATTTGTTCTTCCTGAAAAAAAAACGTATGCTTTATGTAGTATAAAGCAATAGGCAATGCACTGCCTTGACAAAATTTCAGGTGTATAATTAGAACCAGCCAAAAAGCTCTATTTAGGCTTGCATTAATCTGCGGTTCTAAATTCTCATTTGTTGTCGGGGTTTTGTCAAGTCAGTGCAGCATTTTTGTCTACCTATCCTTTTCTCTACGAGAATGTTTTCCCCTGAATATTTTATATGAAACGATTTCTTATCATTTTTGTATACTCATATTGAGTAAGTTCTAACTTTGTTTCTCTTAAAATACAACTAATATGCAGTGATGTTAATAAAATACATTCTATGTACGACAATCAGAATGATAGAGGCAGTTTAATAGTATGTTTTTACTGTAACATGGTCAATGTTGATGGATTTGAAACAAGTTTAGACTGGCCATTGCTACCCCAGACTTACTACACTACGCTTCTGCCCTCAAGGTCTATATCGGTTCCATTGAAAAAAAAAGAACAGATATGGTGAATGGAAACAAATACACCATCGTATAACCTTTAAAAAAGTGAATATTTACAATGATCACCAAAAAAGTAAGAAAATCGATGACGCTTCTTCTAAATAAACTAAAAAGTCAAATAACGACACAAAAACACATTAATAGCCAATACTGATATTAGGGCGAACACATCATTTCTAACCAAATCCCTTTATTGTGCTGCAAACGCAGCAGACAGCTTCGGAAATAGTAGACTAACAACACAAAATTATAGTTAGGCAACGGATAAATTACCATAAATCATGCATCATTCATCAATTATATGTTGAAAATTTGAATTTGATCTTGAACTTGATACCACAAAGCAATAAACACAAAATAAAAAAAAGCACAGGATCAAAAATTTACTTGAAGATTTCAAAAGAATTAAAATGTATATCTGGGTGAGAATACTAACACGATAGCACGACGATTCCAAATCATAGAAAAATAAGTTCAAACGAAAATAATAAACATTTATTGTAGGCGAACCTACGTAAGTATATTCATATACCTCGAATATAGAACATATTTTAAGAGAATTTGATTTAATTAAGTATAGACAAAAACTCAAAATAAAATGTGTTCTGAAAAAGTCAAGCCACGGAATAGATACAAGAGCAAAGTAGTTAAATATTGAAGTGTGCTATGATTAGAAAAAAAAAAAAAACATTATTAACACTCCACTTCCGGTCGAGGATAAAATAAATCTTACTTTTCTAGAAATGGACATCTAAACTTAAAAAATAAAACCTTCGTAATTTAAACGAACTCCCAGGATAGCGATAAAATGAAACATTGTAATAGAGAACTATTTTGACAACTATAACTTAGCCGCTTTGACTAGTGTCACAGGCGTTACTTTATTGTGGCTGGAAAGTGTAATATTTGTTGGGTAGTCAATCCGGTAAGACGTCGAATATAAAAGAAACAGAAACGGCGAAATATTCTAAAAAGTCAAATAACGACACTAATGACCATCACTTTCTGACTGTGAACAGGCGTTTTGGGGTTAAACCAGTTATATAAGGCCTTAACCAATACCTTTAATGTAAGGAAATTCAAGGGAAGGTGTAGGGGTATTGTTTATGTTTGACTTCGTAAACTTGAGTCCTTTTGGGTAGATATCAAGTCTGGTTAGTGTATTTATCCCGTCTAAAATCAATGAAATGAAGCGTTGTAGACATTACAAGAAAATAAACTGAGAGCCACATTTATCAAAAGACTATTTAATTAAATATGACAACTTTTTTTTCTACTGGATCGTACAAATACTGTAGGTTATGAAGCCGATCTAAACCTAAAACGAAATACCACACGGCTGATTTGGTTCTATTTTAAAGGTATTTAAAAGACGCTTCGATCAAAACCTGTAGTAGAAGTTTTCCTTGGTGCATTTTCCGAAAATTCGAGGTCAAAAGTCAACATCAAAGGCTCAATAGGGTAACATTTCATTGCAACCGTTTGACTTTACGCAATTTTGCTGAGGCATTTCTGCGAAGTCTAAAATGGTCAAAATTACATTTTGACTTTTTAATTCTTAAAACATTTATATTTCTATTTCCGATACCCAGTTAACATCCCGACTCAAAAACATTATACATTGTTATTACTCTAAAAAAAGACGTTACATCTAGATACAAATATATAGTTCTTGGTAGAGATTCCTCACACTTTGTAAAATATAATTCTAAATCGTTTTCAAAATATACCGAAAAAGATATTTTCAAAATGCTGGAATTTTTTATCAATATATTTGTCCAGTGTGGTTGACGCGTTTTTCAACAAACCGTCGGCATTCCAATGGGAACACATTATGCTCCTGTACTTGCTGGCCTATTCCTCCACTCTTATGAGCTGACTTTATCGCTGATCTGATCCAAACGATGGAAAATCATCATCATGAACTCGTTATGGTGTATCCATTTGCACCATGAAACCTGATTTGTTCAACGTATTATACTTTTCCTTTAATCTCAGTTTCCGCAGTATATATGACGTTGTATCGTTAAACAATCCTAATTTCTGAGATTTGATACACGGCATCTTCTCCAAAAAGAACTTGAGATAAAGGCTACTACCGACATTGTGAAGTTAGCTTCATATATTTACATACAATTAAAGATCGATTGTAAAAGAAAACTATTCACAAAACTATACGACAAACGCGATGACTTTTCATTATGTATTTTCAACTTTTTTCCATCTGTGGTTACATCCCTTCGGCACCTTGTGTGGAGTTTTCATATCACAACGTTATGCCAGAGCTTACCGTAACTACGCAGATTTGTTTGTATAGCACTAGACTTCCTACAATTAGGCTTCTGGAAAAGGGTTATGTTGCTGCTAGATTGAAGTCATCACTGCAGAAGTTTTATGGTCGTCATCATGAACTCGTGAATCGTTATGGTGTATCCATCTGCACCATGAAATCCGATTTGTTCAACGTGTCATAGTTTTCTTGTCCTATCCTGGACTTAAATTTTTATGAGCAACTCGGCGGGATTTTCTAGAAAAAAAAAACAGAGGACGCTAACCCAGTAGTCCACGCACCTGGTCTATGCTCCCAGTTTTTATTGGAGTCTGAGGCTCATTTACTTTTGTTACTATGTTTGTATTTTTTTTAGTTAATTTATGTTCTTTATTGTTTGTGTGTGTCTGTTTCCCATGTATGATCTTTGTCCCTGGATTTCAATCTTTTGATTTCCGCCAGAATCTTGGTTCCCTTGATAATCCCGTAGAATATGCCTCTGCCTGGCAGACTAAAACAATTAAAAAATTGCCAAAAAAAAAAAGAAAAAAAATGCAAAAAAAAAAAAGCAAAAAAAAATGCAAAAAAAAAAAAACAAAAAAAAAATTTGGATACTTTGTGAATAAGTTTAAGATTTTGCATTAGAAATACAATCAATGATGTATTACGATATTCTGTGGAAAGTTTGAATGAAATCCTCCAAAGAACAAAGCGACAAATGTGATAACAAAGTCTTACCATCAAATTACATGTTTTGTTTTAGTTTGTCAGTTTGGTATAAATTACAAAAAGAGACAGATTAGAATATATATTAGCCTAAGCTTGTACATTCATTTACAGATTCATTAGTTAATACAGTTCCATATTTTATGTCTATCACTATTCTGTGTCCCTGAATTGACCATAGTTTCGTCAATCAAGGACCATATCATGACATTTCCTCTTTTCAATTGTACACACAGTATGGTCATTGCACAGCTTCCGACACAATCCTAATACCTGTTCTTGGAACCTTTGTAATTTTTTCTCGTAACCATGAGATATGTGATAACGGTTTAAGCCATTTAGAGGGACTTGAATTACAATTTAACATATTAAAGGATGAGTGTTCGTACGCACATGGTTTCAATTAAGCAATTATTTAGATGTGTATTTACCTTTATATTATTTTGTTCTGAAACTACATGTACATGTACATCTGATAATTTTTACAAATATTGCTCAGAATTAAGCTAATGCAAAGCTACAGATAAACAAGTGTAAAGTTACCATTTAAGTCTTTTCTCTTGTATTTATATACTTGCTCATCTACCCCTGTCCAGTAAGAACTGCCGTCTCCCCACTCTGTCTATATGCAATGCATGATTTAGTGATAAAACCTGTCTACATGCCTAGGTGTATACTTTCATCAATCCTCCATGATGTGGTCATGCAGGCCTTGTTTATCTATGATGCTTCTTTATGTGCCATGCTTTTTATTAAGAGCTTCTTATTCTACTGATTGTGTCAACATTCTTTGAACTAGCCTTAGATTAAAACCTCGTTGTCTTATCAAGCAAAATAAATCGTTTATATCACTAATTGTAATGCTCCCGAAGACAAAGTTGTTTTCTCGTTTATGTGTAAATGATGTAAAGTAATTATTATTATCTTTTTCCATGTTGTTCTATGTATGCATGTAATATATATGTGTTCTGGAGAGGACTCAACTAAGTTGTGAAACTTGTGTCTTATCGTTTTGTTCTTATTTAAACAATAAAATATGTTTAACTAAGGTTTCTTTCGTCACATGAGTAACAAAAAAATAGTTATGATCTTTTCTTAGCAATGATCTTCAACGCCTATTGTTTAACTATTCAGTTGGTCATCTTTTTTCTTGCAATTTTTTCTCGCATTTTATTGTTGTAGGTAGAAAATTTAACGGTGACATGGAACGGCTTGTGATACTATTTGTTTCATTTTATATTCGAAAGTAATCTCATAAGGGTGTCATAATTGCTTTGAAAATAAAAAAGGATTTCATTATTAAGAGTTTCATTCGAGTGCAATATTTCGCAAAAGGTCAAGTTCCTAACACAGATTACAAAACAAAGTTTAACAATGAAAAATAGGCATGTTCAGTTGTAAGTATCACTCTGTCATCATTCTTAGTTGCATAGAGCATATAATGATCGATTTGACATTGAGCGTCAAGCCAAAACTTGACGGACAGTCATATTATATTAGTCTCTTGTGATAAAAGAATTAATAATATACAGAAGTTTACAAAGAAGATACGGCTGAAAACACCCCTTTACAAAGTTTTATCCTTGTTTTTACCTTTATTCACATGAGTTTTTATTTCATATATAATAAATTTCAATGGAAGATGAGCAGCAAAAATATTTACATGGACTGTGAAGAAACGTATTTATTCCAAACGATGTCACTGTGGAACGATGCTGGCTATTTTTTAATCATAATATTTTAATCATAACTTTCCTTTTACAAGATATATCCTAACATTTCTTTATACTTTGATATTTACCATTGAATTTGTCTGTATAAGTGACAAAAAAAAATAAATAAAAATAAAAAAAAAAAAAAAATAAAAAAAAACAAAAACAAAAAAAAAACAAAAAAAAAACGCCATATCACGTGCCAAAACCTTTTCTAAATGGTGATCCAATGATAGTATAAAATAACTTGATACATACATATTGCCTACCCATGTCAGTATGTTATACATTAAGAAAATTATCATCAATTTTACACATCCACAAAAATATCATTTTTTTGGTTTAAGATTATATAGGTTGATTAACTTTTGAAACACACTTGCCGATTTGTTCACATTAGAAATAAAAAAAAGTAATAAAAAAATAAAAATGAAAACAAAATGTCGACTGCTTTTCATTTTGTTTTTAAAATTTTTGAATTACTTTGGTTTTCCGGAGAACGCAAATTTTGATTAAAATGCCTGTACCAAGTCAGGATCTTTGTAGTAAAAGCTACTCCGGTGATGAAATATCTATTTTGTCAAATTATTTTGGACTTGACTCGATTATGGATTGAATAAGCGTTCGGTAATTTTGTTGTTACCTTATTGACAATGAAAAAGAAAAGATACAATGTTGGACTATTTTATACTTCGCAGAAATTCCTTGGTAAAACTCTTTTCAAAGTTCGCCAAGATAAAGCAATCGATTTAAAAGAAACTGACAACAAATGGACACATTTTGTAACTTTAAGGAGCCTTTAATGTTCAACTTTGACTCGAATTTTTGGAAATTCTACAACAGAAAACTTTAACGATTGACAATAATTGAAGCGCTCTGTAAATACCTTCAAAAAGAAACCAAATTTACCGATCTGTTCTCGTGCTAATAGTTCTTTTTAATATGTTCAATTCTTATATCTATGATGATCATGAATTTATTGATGAAATTGTCCAGGGATCTTTTATCTTTCCCCTCTAATCCATTTTTTTGCAATAAGCATTCAATAAATCCTTGATGGTGTTACGAAAGTCCTTCAAGTCAATTTTGTCTGGAGGACGATATTTGAGTCCTTTAAAAAGAAATTCTAGGTCCCCAACGATGTTAAGGTCTACATTAATAATATGAGCAAATGATGAATATCGAGATGTAGAACTGACACAACATCAGGGTGATCGGCAATTTGTATTGATGACCGTATAAATAGCGACAGAAGTGTAATTAAAATTTATATTTCCGGTAGGTTTGTTATAGGAATGAAATTGAATGGGAGGTTCTAGATTTTCAAAATAACAAGGTATAGATTCAATAGCATTAGAATCCCTGAATGTATCAACCAAATTTAATAAATCAATAACCTTGATAATAAAAGGCAAATGTATTTCAACATTTTTTAGGTTTGCAAATTTTAGGAAACAGTTTATACTAACAATAAGAAATGATTATAAGTGCTACTTCATATCGAGCGCTATAATGTGAAACAGCATTTTATTCATTGAACAATGCATGAAGTTTTATGCTTAGAATACTAGTAGAAGAAAGCTTACATAGAAGATTATGTTGTCCGTTATTTTTAAACATAACAAGAAGATTATGAAACCGATTGACGTTCAAATTTTCTTTTGTTGAGAATAACGCCTTTGCCATACCATAAGATCGTTTTCTCCAAGTGTTTTTGGTAACAAGTTCCGTAAAATTTGTTTCTGAAGATTTCGATGTGTTTCCTGTGCCTATGATATTATCATTTAGACCGAGAAGATAAGCAGCTTGAAGTTTCTTTATCCACGAAAGTTCGCAAATGTCCTGGACTTTTGATGCCCCCACATGTGAGACTGTCGACAGCTTGTTTACAAATTACTTCAAGTGGTTGGATTTTAATAGCTTTTATATTGTGGTTATATTTATGTAAATGTTGTCATTCGAGAGCTATGTATTTCCACGGTCTCCGAAAACAATAAAGATGTTTTGAAAATTGTTTATGGAGAAACTGACAGGTCTTGCCTACGTACTGGATACCTCAATTAGGTTTCGTTCAGGTTATCAAATATACTAGGCGGTATGTCTTTTATGATGTCACCATGGAAAGTAAGTAAAAATGGTCTTCCGTTAATCGTTGATTTAACTTTACTTATAAAAAACAAACGAAGGCACTTAGTCATTTCCGAGCGGTGTTGGCAGTACGCATCGGATTCCTAAGTTATCGAATACCTGAGAACTGTGTGTCAGTCAAAACAAGTAGTGTTACTTGTATCCTTGTGTTACAATGTTTCTTGAATAGATCACTAATCAATCGGAAATAAAATAAAATGTCATTTTGTGTATTTAGACAAAGTATTCATATTATTAATTTGTAACAAATAATAATTCAACCAATACGGGTAACAACAAAATTGCCGAACTCTTATCCGACCCATAATCAAGTAAAGTCCAAAACAAATCTTGCAAAATTACACCACCGGAGCAGCTGGTACCACAATGGCCCTGACTTGGTACAGGCATTTCAAACGAAATGGTGAGTTAAATCTAGGTCTTACAGCTCGCTTAACCCCCATTGAGTCGTGAATATGTTAATGACAAAATAGCATTTCCATGCTTGTATATCATAATTGGTAAATCAGCGGTCACACACACACACACACACACACACACACACACACACACACACACACACACACACACACACACACACACACACACAGAAATAATAATAAAAAAAACAAAACAAAACAAAACAAAACAAAAAAAAAACAAAAAAAAAAAAACAACAAAATCATTATTTTTCAACAAAGGACTGATTGATATCTAAAAACAAATTGGGTAGGAGACATTTGAGACGCATTTCCTCATACCCCCGATTCAGGAGTCTGTGTGTACGCAGATATTTATGGCGTTCAAGGGGAGCGGAGTAGTTAATACTTGTTGTGTCGTACCGAATCAATTGTGAAATATAAAAACCATATACAGAAGATGAAGGTGTATTGTTGCAAAGGTAAGGAAAATTTATGATATGAAAATCAAAGTCGTCCCTTTTATCTTAAATCTTTGTGTTCAGATGACCAGTGTTGTCAAATTCGAGATGTTGGTCCAAAAGTATGCAGAACATGGTGTTTCTGTAGTCGTCTTTATCTCGAGCTCTGTTGGATATATTGAAGGTAACCATTTACAAAAAAGGGATGTTAATCTGTATGTAAAATTAAGCGTCTTTTATATTTTTATTCTTGACAAATTCAGTCTGGTATGAATACAAAACAAATAAGAGAGGAGCACAGTAAATGCCTTTTGGAAAGCCAACTTCTTGTGTTGAAAAAAGCTCCTCCAAATGGGATAAATATGTTATTAGTGTCAATGTCAAAGATGTCCTTATTTACAGAAAAGAAGATATAAGGAAGGATCGAGTCAGTCACATACCATGCCTACAACACTAAATACGATTGAATAAGCTCTATATCTATTTATACAACTTTAATGTTAACCATGGTCATCTGAAAAGTAACATAAACTAATACCAGTATTTAGGTCACATAGTTTAATATATAATATGATACTAAAGACTAATAACTAAAGTCCAATGATAAAATTTAGTCATAACCTCCTATCTTCCTCTAAGTTTGTGAGGAGTCTTCCAGATCTTACTGAAAGTGTATTTACTCTTATTGAAGAGTTTTTGGCGATCCGGAAAAGTATTTACTAATTGACATTTTGGAGCATTTGTTTCGTTTCGATTTATCATATCCGTCATTATTCTATTGTCAGTAGCCTTGAATTTTATTTTTTCCCTCTAAGAACGGACTTTGGTTGAGCCCTTATGTAAAAAACAGCTATGCAGCTATGAGGAGACTTTACCTTAATAATGTACCAAAAAAAAAAAAAAAAAAAAAGGTTTTTTATAATCGTCATGCTTTTATCTATCGTGTACTATTAGTATAATATATAATGATAGAATATTGTAGTGTTGTAGTGTTATTTGATGACTGATATCATTTTGGGGCAAAATTCGATCTTTAACATATAACATAATAAATCACCCATTCATTAATACACCAGCCAAAAAATTTCATGTTGTCGCTAAAACAAATGAAACATCTCTAATGCAACTACTGTTAACGTAATGATAGTCGCTGTTGCTAATTTCTGAAGTTTCTGTCAATTGAACATATCAAATTTCTAGGTTTTAAAAACCGATCGGCGGTTTCCAAAATTGATGTTAACAATCAATATCAAGGGTTCTTTGTTTCGCGCTTTTCTGTTCGTCGAAAAAAAACCAGCGAAATTTGTTACCACGTCAAATATATTATAATTGTTCCTATACCAGAAATAAAATTACCTCAGTAATACAATAACACATACAAACTGAAGATAAGAAAACATGGCACCTCACAAAAACTATGGAAAACACTAGCAATATCAATTACCACAAAACAGGTGTTCTGGAAGGATGAACATGCCTTTCTCTGCCAGCGGCACCTGTCACATTACAATAAAACAATATCCATAAAGAGCAGCTACAAAATGTATTTCATTGAAACACTCCGTCAATAGAAAAATAAACAGATATGGTAAAACTAAACAAATGCAACATCGTGTAACTTTTATAAAAGTAGTATATTCTTACAGAGATCACCAAAAGGTCTTCTTTAAGTGTAAACATACCTTAAAGTAAGCTCTGACAGGCCCTGACAGTAAAAGTATAATAATAAAATAAGGTGGAGTCACAAAGAAAACAAACCAAAAAATAATGGCGCAAGTCAAGGTGCGATAACTCCTGGACGACATCATTTGAGGTGTAGGGGCATGAGATTATGATTATTGCCCAAAAATATCAACTTTGTTGCAATAGTATAACAATTATTCAAAACATAGTAAAATATTATACACCATGAAAATGAATGTTTTTCAGTTTCGCCTCATGACATCACATTGTGACACAATTAAACGTCATTTAAGAAAAAGGCCGTTAACTGTTAATTTTGTTGTTTTTCTGATACATCTGCACCTAGAAAACTATGTCCACACCAAAGAAACAACTTTTTATTTTCACATATGATATGTAATGATAAATGTATTTACTAAATACATTGTATTGAGTTTTTTTATTGGCTGTGGGCTTTATTTTCTGTCTGAAATATTACCGAAATGTGACCACAAAATACAAAATAAACAGAATATATGAAGTAATATTATTATTGATGCAAGAATCTGCTTAAATCCTTACGTTTTCTCAGTCGCTATGGCTTCAAATTTTCAAATTCACACTTAACTCTATCAACACTCCATAATTAATCCTCCCCCCTCCCCCCCAAAAAAAAGCACTTAAAACAGCGGTAGGTTGCTAATACTGTAAGACGTGAAATGTAACTGACGACTTCTAGTATCATCTGTGAGATATCAGTCAATTAAAATGTGATGTCGACCATAAAATTTATGTGGTAATAAAATCAACAAATGCCAAACATACCCTGATTTAGATGATTATATGACAGTATCCTTGCTCTTCAAAGAAAATCGCTGTACATATCTCAGGCCCGACAGTAATGGATGCAAATGTGTGAACAACTGTGAAATATGTTCTCCATAGGCTTAATATGTTAATATATTGTTCTTAAGAAAGGAGAAGTTTACAAGTTGAAAATCCAACTCATTACGTTTTTCATAAAATTACGATTTCAAACGTCTCGTACCTTAATATTTAAGTTAAAGTTTAGCTCAATAATTTGGGGCTATAGATGGGAATTTACCAGCCATTCATCGATCCCAAACTATATGTACAAAACTTTATTATTCAAGAGACATATATTTCTATACAGAATACAATTACGTAATCGGTACAAAAAGTGTCGTATTCAGTCTTGAGTTTTAGGATATCAAAACGATGGCCAATAATTTGAAATGGTGCCCCGAATTCAAGTTTCCATAGACCGGTGTCCTATTAGTGGATAAGATTTCTCCCAACGCTTGATACTGTGATACTGTGCACTCGTTGATAACCTTATGTGTGCGATGAAAAACTAAATCGGTTGATTTCACAGTAAAAGTAGTGTTAAAGTTGAACGTGAATTTGTGATATATCAAACGGTAACATAAATCTATATCTTAGATCTTAACTGTATACTTCTATTCCCTATACTCAGTTGAAATCCCGACTTAAAAACATTATACATCTTTGTTTTTCCTAAAAAGATGGTACACCTAGATACAAATATATAGTTCTTGGTAGAGATTCCTCATACTTTGTAAGAAATAAATTCAAATCATCTTCCAAATATACAGTCGATGGTAAAGGAAAACTATTGACCAAACTTTATGACAAACGTGATGATTTTTCATTCAGAATTATCAAATTTCCTTTCATCTGTGGCAACATCCCTTCGGCTCCTGCCGATGGAGTGTTCATATCACGACTCATACGTTATGCCAGAGCTTGCCGAAACTACGCAGACTTTTTGTATCGCGCTAGAACTCTAACAAATAGACTTCTGGAACAGGGTTATGTTGCTACAAGATTAAAGTCATCACTACAGAAGTTTTATGGTCGTCATCATGAACTCGTGGATCGTTATGGTGTATCCATCAGCACCATGAAAACTGATTTATTCAACGGGTCATAGTTTTCCTTTCCTCGTTTGTCTATCCCGGACTTGCCTTTTTATGAGCAACTCGGATGGTGTTTCTAGAAAAGCAGAGGACGCTTACCCTACCTGTGCACCTGGTCCATGCTCCCAGTTTTCAGTGGAGTCCGAGTTGCTCATTTGCTTTTGTTACTTTGTATGTATGATTTTTAATTACCTTTTGTTCTTTGTTGTGTATGTCTGTTTTCCATGTCTGGTCTTTGTCCCTGGATTACATTCTTTTGATTGCCGCTATAACCTTGGTTCCATTGATTACCCTTAGAACGCGTGCAAAAAATGTATGCCTGTTCCAAATACTTGTTGCTATATGAAGAGTTATATCGTAAAAACAAAAATATAAACCTACTTTATTTAAATCAATTTTATAAATAACTCTATATTTTCTAGGGTTTTTGTTAATAGTAATCGAAAGTTTTAAATGGTATTCACAATCGTATCAATGATGTCACAAATGATAATAGCATTTCTAACATGAATCGCCTTTTATTCGTCCCTTAAACATGCCTAGATAGAATTGGCATTTCCAATGACATAAAACCCTTTAACAAACCGAAAAGAAAATACAAATGCTACATGAACACTTTTTTAATATATAAAAATATGGCTGTTTTAAATATAACAAAAATACACACGCACATAGTTTAAACACACCATTTAGATGCACAATATAGTAAAACAAATTAAACTTGATACCTAAAGTGAGACACCTTGGACATATGAGTATAAGATTTAAAAAAAGATGCTGTGCTCAAACTGTATAATTCAAAGCAATGCTACAATGAGTAGAACACAGAACCGAGGACATAAAGTAGAACTTGAAAAAAGATAAAAGTAAACGTTAATGATAAAATTGATTCAAAGAACACACACACACACACACACACACACACACACACACACACACACACACACACACACACACACACACACTATAAGATCAAAAGTATAAGACACCTCTTTAACAGGAACGAACAAGTAAAAATAAAAATACAAACATGAAAACATAATAGATTGGTTGTACTGTTAATATGAACACGTAAAGAAATAAATCCATCTCTCGAGCATGCGGTTGTAATGCTATCATTTCACTTCATAGTTCTAGTTTTACTGTATTGCGAAACTCACAATAATAGATTAGATATTTCATAACTGCAAAAACATTTAGCTTCCTATACAAGTTTTAATATAAAACGTTCATCAGGTTGAATTATAATGGTTCCTGGTCCTCTTCTGAAACAGACAGTTAAAAATTACTACATGTACATAAATTATTGAAAGAAGACTATCGCCTGACAAATTGATTCAATAGGTACACATGTAATAAGTAAAGAAATTCTCTGAAGGATTTTTTTGATAGTATGCGCTTATGTTCGTTTTATGACTCAGCTTGGTAAATTGTACTTATTATTCTTATATATTACTAAAGGAATGACTGGACTACACTATATTTTGTCAAGTAAAAACATGCTTGAAGTAATTTGTACTCCAAGCACTACACGACGTGTTAGTTTGGAATAGTACATACATCTTTAGAAAAAAAAAGTCTCATGATGGTGTTGAAAGGGACATTCACAATGTATACATGTTTAATGTTACTTTCTAATTTATTTATAAATGTAAATGTTTAATGCGCATCTTCTCGATGCTAGTTAAAGAAGTCACACTCACTTGTAGCATATTTAGCAATACGCCCCCTTCTCTTCCAATTATTGACAAGCCAAGTGTTGAGAACTACCAAAATAATGCACGTTAGTACCCCTACCATTGTCATTCCAATCGCAAATGACACTGAAAGGAAGATTTAACAAGCAACTCTTAACTTTTTAAAAACATTTTATTGTTCTCATATACGTTTCGAAGTAAACTTTTTACTTCTACTTATGTCTCACTATAATAACATGTTTTTATTAGAGCGCACATGTATTGTATATAAGTATGTGAAAAAGTAGACTGAGGTGAAAAAGTGGTTACGCTTATTCCAAGGGTCTTTCGGTCATGTTTTGTTGTTATGTACTGTACTGTTTGTATTTGTTTTTCTCTGTACCGACATGTTTTATCCGAAGAAAATTTAATGAAATTGTAGATATTGGAAGTTAAACATTACATATTAAATGAACAATATTCGTTCAATATAGAAATAAAAAATGAAGTATTACCAGTTTCAAAATGCATAAAACACTAAAGCTTCATTCTTTGTATTGCACATGATAGAACATCTTGGTGATGTATTTGGCTTCCCATTTCGATTAATTTGGTTTTGAATACTTCTTGTATTTAAATATGTTTTAGATATATATTTTATTCCAGTGATGCTCATGAGAGGTTACACCTTGAAACAAGTGTACAACATAAAGAAATATGCACTATGAATAATTGGTAATTTTTTTGTAATTTACCCCAGTTTAAATGTTCATGTGTATATCACTAAACTTTGAAGGAAATCGTTTGCTTTTAACTGTTTATTGCCAATGGCACCACTGTTATTTTGACCAACTTAACGTCATTATAGTAATTCTTCACTTGTATGTATGTATAGTATGTATTTTGATTACAATGATCGCAAATTGGTATAATTGTTTTTACATATGTAATAAAAAAAACAGCAAGATACTATTGATTCTAACTACCTTTGTCATTTGTCAATGATGACATAGTTGTTCTATGCTCCTGCCATAAAACTAGAATATTTGGAAAAGAAACTGTTTAGAAAAAAAAACAATTGAAAGGTCTCAAACATCGTTGGGAATTTTTCAGACCTTTCTATACGTGTATATATCTTTCCTGTATCAATTTGAACAGATGGATCAGTGTAGCGAATCACATTTAAGTCACATTCAATTATAATATTGATTTGATGTGACATGCATCATTAATTTGATTCTCTATCCTACATAATAACATCTAAATGAACTGTCCCGTACTACAATACATCGTGTACTAAGTTACAGCCCTAGATTAATCTTACCAGGAGGAATGACCCGGCCAGCGAAAGCTATATTTTATATAGACTAGCTGGCCGAGTGGTCTAGGACGCTGGACTGTGTGCAGGTGGTGTTGCCATAGATGTCACAGCGGTACGAGTTCGAGTCCTGCGGAGGGAACGACCAAAATTTTGCATCGCAAATTTGACAGTTCTAACATCGTTGGGAATTTTTCAGACCTTTCTATACGTTTACATATCTTTCCTGTATCAATTTGATCGGATGGATCATTGTAGCGAGTCGTCACAATCTGAGAAGTTTATATATATATATATATATATACCAAAATATTTGTTTTAATATCAAGATGAAGAGAAACTCACTGAATGAGTGACAAATTCTCAAGATTTCTACAGGGAAATGTAATTAAACAATTATGTCAGCTCAGTGCATGCAGTATCATGTTTTAAAGAACACAAAATAGATATCGACCTCAGCCATCGGTCTGTATCTCTTTTCATTGTTCCATATAACGACATCGCATGCATTGAGCGGCCATAACTGTATGGTATCACACAAGTGTTTGAAATAACATTGCGCTGTAATAGACTGACGAAATAAGCTACCTGTTGAGATGCTGACATTCATAGCAGTTGTTTCGTCGTCAGGTAGATTGATAATGTTAGTAGTAGTTTTAATTGATTGTATTCCTGTAATATTATAAATGGTACGAAAAATAATTAAACTACCGGCAATAGAAAAAAAAACAGGTTTCGTATAGGCTGTATGTGCATACTTATATACAATACGTATATAATTTTTCTAATAATGCCAAAGCATGAAATGATTATATTGTATTTTTTTTTCAACGTATCTGCAAAGGGAATTAAAAGTAAAAGTCAAATATGTTTTTTTGATGATAATAATGATTATTATTATCATTATTACTATTTCTATTTAAAAAAAAAAAACCATTCACTACTATATTAAAGTACATGTAGTTTGCCATATCTTGTTATTTATACTAGTGTTAGAATTAGTAGTAAGTGTTTGCACCTCTTTGATATTACTTCTAATTCTACGAAAGATAATACGCTTACAGTTACAACAATGAGATTTCATGTACTTATATATTCAATACTTACATGTATATACATGTAGATCAAGATGTTTAAGAATTCAAAAAATAAAAGAACAAATATGATTATGAGCAAACGTTTATGCATACAAACTGAATTATATCGTTTTCGTTTGTTATTACAGTAAAACAAACCTTTTGAGTTCATGTATGCATTTGCAGTCTGTTGAAACTTCATACCCGTGTGTACGTCAAGAAAATACATTTCACAAGAAACCAGTCTTGGTAGAGACAGATCCATTCTAAAGTTCCGTCTAAATTCTCTTTTACTTGAACTGCAACTGCATATTTCTGATTTACATATCATGCCTCTATGGTAGCAAATTTGCGAAGTATTTTCATACGTCAGACTGTCCACTGTGGTGTTATCAATTAGAAACTCTGCATAATTTCCAGTCGGTTTTCTACAGGAATGACAGGTAATAGTAACATTTTTCACCATGTTCACTGAGCTATCATTTTGTTGTACTTTTGCTTGGACTCTTATTCCATCCATTATATCTACAAAATTAGACTAAATGTTAAGATATTGTATAAAAATCACGAGATATTCATCGAAGACATATTTAAGTGTAGCAATTACACTATAAATCACCGCCTAATCTTCAAAACAAAGTACAGTAAGATTCGTACTCAACAATAAACTCATAATTAGTTTTAAAATACTGTACATTACCAACGTTCAAAGAAACAACCTCGGAGCAAATTCGTGACTGACAATACAGTAAATTTATACGATTTCACTCTTCCTATATGCTCAGTGGGAAAAATAATAGTTTTGAGAACACCGAAAACTTAGACAATTAATTTTTTCTTCAACTCTGCTAACATAATTATGTATTTTTTGAATGTGTGCAGTGGCATAGAAATAATAAATGTTATGACCGAAACTGACGCTAAAGTACGGAATTTTTAACATATACTAATCTACATTTTGTTAAATAAAAAAAAGGTATGATCCAAATTATCCATTCATGTGATGAAAGAAATATCTGATCAGAGCAATAAATTGGAGATGTTAAAAAAAAACATATGCATCGTTGAGAATAAGACAAAACACTAGATAAACAAGAAATCATTACCCCCCCCCCAAAAAAAAGGACTAGATCACACACGGGGAGTGTTGAATATGATACGGTAGTAACATTCCCCTGTTTTCTTGACGGAAACACTGCTTTGAGTTTTAAGAAATATCCATTATCGACAGGATCTTCTGTAAGTTTTATAAACTCTTTATGCGATTACACAAAATGACGTTAATAGTAAAAATAGAAAAGAAAACGGTAACGAAGGAATAATATAATGAAAAAAAAGAAAGGAATATTATTGAATAGAAAAGATAAAGGATAAGAAAAGAAACCGTGAAATAATATAAGAGAAAAATCTTGTATTGTTATTGTCTCATTTATTTTACCCTTTGGAATATTTGTAAAAGAAAAAGTCGTGAGTGGATATAATGAATATATCAAACATACAACAACCCCACCGGGGTTTAATGCTCAATGTCACCCACGAGACTTCAATGAAGACTTCACATCAAAACCACCCCGCTTCCTTGTAAAAAATAATTTTAAAAAGGAGAAGGGCAAAATACAATGACTCCTGTATGCAATGTTAATTTCTCTGGGGTTTTCGAAGGCATAAATATTAATTTTGTGTTGGCTGATGTCATTGTCAGCTTATCTATAAAACACATCATCTCATATTCAGTAAAAGATTAAAAATGCAAGGCCAAGTATAATTTAAGTATAAGTATAATAATATGATATCTCTTTCGGCATATTTGTTAAATATTTCATCATGGATGTTATATAAGACGGACAAATAAGACCCTAATGTATATACTCTAAACTTTGCCTACCGCAAAGGAAACATATCTAAGATTTAGTAATAAATACAAAATGCAAAATTTCAGTATGAACTTTTCATGCACGAATTATATGGTACAATTTAATGTTAATTTGAGCTAAATTACCTATCGATGTTGTTATGTTGGATTTGTATTCCGCCTCGTTTTGATGACACTTCCACACACCATTGTAATCACTAATTTTACTTCTCTGCACAATAATGGTTAATTTCAAAATCGAAATTAAAACTCCGACAACTTCTGTCTTTTGAAAAAAACGTACAGTTTTTACCACTTCCTGGTGATGGTAAAGAACACTCAGCAAATCTTTTGTCATTAATGTCGATTATTGTGACTGGATAGGCATTTGACAAAAGTCGACATGTGAATGTTATCTGCCTTTTAAATAAGAACCATGTCAAGCATCCTGAATGAGCCTTTTCTGAAAAAAAAACATGCTTGTAATAATAAACTGGAATTTGTGCAGGCTGTGTTGCCATAGTTGCCACAGCGGTGCGAGTTCGAGTTCCGCGGACAGAACAACCCAAAATCTGCTTCCAAATTTCACAGTTCTAACATCAATTGGAATGTTTCAGACCCTTGTATGCTTATAATATCGTCCCATAAACTTAGGCATAGAGCTTTTTTTGATAGTCGGACACATCACAAAAATATAGCTATGTATCAATTCAATCCAATGGAGCAGTATAGCGAAAAGAGTGGTCAAACATCGAGATACATATATCATATTATATTGTATCGCAAATTTGACAGTTCTAACCTCGTTGGGAATGTTTTTCTTAGAGCCCTTGATCCTACTTTATTAAATTTACACTGTTATTCATTTAAACTTACAGACGTTACTAGTGGTCTGTTATTAAGAACGCTACCAGAATAATGTATAAGTATGATATTTTCTCTACTTTAATTTAATATTTATTACCCACTTGTTACATCTTCTCCTGCAAAGAAAACAAGACGTAAATTAGATTCAAAATAATATCTTAAATAACAACAAAATCATTATTTAAAATAGTTGTTCATGGTACTCGTGATAATAACCCTGCACATTCTATCTTTCTTAACATTTAATTAAATGATTTCAATCTTAATCTAAACAGTCAGCTTGACAAACACTGACAGTCATATTGTATCGAGCACAAAAAGCTGCATATCATAAGCTAAATCCTTTCATCAATATTAAGAATTATTCTAATGATCATCAAATACTTTTGGAAGTTGGGATATTAGGCGCGTAGCTGCCGTTAGGCAAAAAAGCTTTTGCCTGCACTCAATTTTGCAAATGCTCTAGACAACTAGAAAAAAAAATTATGTATATATGTACAAATATAGCTTTCGTTAACCGAGGGATACCTCCTCGTAAGTAAATCTAAAGCACTAACATTAGCACATGATGTAAGTGAATAGGACAACCTCTGATGGTTGAGACAGTAGAGGATCTGCAATGATCAAACACATTCACGCTAAGTATATGATATATATAAAAAGTCTAATGGGATGTGGAAATTATGCAATCTTACTTGCTAGTGCATTACTATGTAGATACATACCATGCACGACCAGAATTAACATAGAATGTTTATTCAAGCATGCACATACATATAAATATATAATCAAGTTTTAGCTACACCTCAACTCTAGAATCGAATCGATTCGAGGTGAAATGTATGAATGAAATATATGAAAAGTTTATCCAGAGCTTTCGGTCGTACACCCGTACTTCTTCGGTTGAACTTTATTTCGGTAGTATTACAATCACGTATGTCATAGCACTAAAATTACGGAAAATTAAATGTTACGTTTTTGTGTTCAATCCATTTGGTGTGTACGTTCGTAATTTGCTTAGCTAATTTTTTTCTATTGTTTCCTGATACGTATAATTGTTGCAAATCTTTTTTAAAGCTAACATTATTTCATAATCAATAATGATGATCGAATAATGAATGTTCAAACAATTATAACATTTTTATGTGTCGTATTTTTAAGTAGAGGTTGTAATGATTTACAGCTTAAAATATAAGGTTATAACATGAATATTGGTAAATATTGGTCCGAGCAGATCAAGTATCACAAAATCAATATGATATTCTGCGAATGCTAAAATTTACCAATATTTTTGCAAAACCCCTTTATCATATTGTAATAATTTTCTAGTGTTCCTAAAGTGTTATTTTCAGCTGAGGTGTTATTTTTACACACTGTTCTATTATAAGCATAACTGCAATATGGCTGTAGGTTATCTATGACAGTGTTTATTTTCAATAAATATGTTTAAAAATTGATTAATCATTTCATTTTATTCTTTTAACTAAAACTTCGAATTCTACTCAGTCCTGTAACCTATCACATGAGTCGACTGGCAAATTGCTCCTATACTTTCTTGGTTGGTTATACCATCTATTTGGCAGGGACATTGATAGAACATTGGAAGGAGAAGGGGCGATAGAGGGTCTTAATGGCCTAATTTTCAACTGAAAAATAATCATTAAGTGCCGAATGATTATATTGTGAATTTGGAGACATAAATGCCTCACAAATGAAGACAAATAAATACTTCTGATAATTCTTACTTTCGCAGCACAGAAAAATTGATTGAAATTTACAAATAGTGTGCTTCTTGGTCAGTTTCTGGTCATATTCTTGGCAAGGAAATGGTGTCCAGACCCAAGAAACAACTTCATATTTAGTGAATACATTCATTATGACATAGTTCCTTATATGTGAAAATATCAAGTTGTTTCTTGGGTGTGGACATAGTTTTCTAGGAGATGTTAACATGTCCGAAAAAAAAAACAACAAAATTTACAATCCTTAGCGGTTTTTTGCGAAATGACGTAAAATTGTGGCCCCATTATGAACTAATGCCAAACAAGATTATTTTTTCATATATTCATATATTTTTGTATGTTATGAAAAACCTTTACGTTATTACAACAAATTTGATATTTGTAGGCAATATTTGTATCTTAATGCCCCTACAAGTTTCAATTAAATAGTTATCCAATACAGATCCTTGACCGAATAAGCCGTTCAAATTCGACAAAGTTTGAAACCCAAAACTTATACACTATATTTAATATCTCCTTCCGTAATATAAAAAGAGAGAAACGTTGTAAAATATTACATTGCAGTAACTGAATTGAATAGCCAAAAGCAAATTATTACTATATAGTTAAATGTAATATAGTTACAGCTACAATGTTTCTCAAAATTTATATGTGTGTGTAAAATATCGAAAGATGGAAGTGCGATGCAGAGTTGGATATTCCTGAACATTCTAGCTGATCGAGAAATACCGGTCTCTGGATCGTAGAACAGTGATATATTTTGGTGATGTAATATGTAAATCAAATGTAGTAAGCATCTTAATACAATTGAAAGAACTCGTACTCACACAGTGAATAAGTATTAGATGTATTTCTCTTTACATATAGCTGACGAAAAAATCTTTTACACGGTAAAATAAAAATGAAGAACAACTTCACGTAAGCTGCTTGAAAGAAGTCTAGTATGACAACACATTTAAAGGACCGGGTCCTAGTTGCTAATCATTAAATGCGCCAATAATGATTTAGATGATAGTCCATGAAATCAACATTAATAGGTTCATTAAAATCTTTCTCTGCAGGAAAAAAAAAGACAATTTGTAATAAAGTAAGAAAAAAAAGAAAGATTACTCGGTTAACAGTGTCTCATAATTCAATTCATATCTGTGCTTACCTCTTGTGCCTATATACAACAAAAGGAACAGCAAGTAGCAGAATGTTATCTTTAATCTACAATCAAATAAAATAACAGAAAATATCAACAGAAGGAAGGAAACACTTCAGTTGTTCGAAAAATAAGTTGCATAGTTGCCCTGATATAAGTTTAACCAAAGTATGTTAATAAGCAACACCATTACAGGCGCAGGCTTGAAAAAAATGAATGACTGAAGCATCGGTGTTATACAACTATATCGCTATATGTTACTAATGTTACAAACACATACAAAGTTTGAAATTCCATTATTCTATAATTACAGGAAATCACGAGAACCAGATTTCGAATTCTAATCCAGAAAATATAATCCAAGGATAATGAATAGACAGGGAATAGACACACGCAATAACGAACATGACTTAACCAAAATAACACATACAAAAAAAAGCAAATGAGCCATCCGGACTCCACGAAATACTGGGATTATGGACTAGGTATATCGTCTTTTGTTTCTCTCGAACCATACACCGAGTTGCTAATAAAATGTCACTTCCGGGGTTGACGAAAAAGGAAAGTAAAACTAAGACACCATGAACAAATCGTTTCTCATGGTGCAGGCGGTTACGTCAGATCGGACCACGAGTTTATGATGACAATCATTTAACTTTTTGAAATGATGATTTCATTTCATATCGTTTGGCTAGATCCTTTAATCTCAGTTTCCGCTATATAGATGACGTATTATCTTTAAATAATCCTAATTTCGGGGATTTAATACATCGCATCTACCCCAAAGAACTTGATAAAGGATACTACAGACACTGAAAGGTGAGCCTCATATCTTGGCCTACACTTAGAAATCGATGGTAAAGGAAAACTATTGACCAAACTTTACGACAAACGTGATGACTTTTCATTCAGAACTGTCAACTTTCCTCTCATCTGTGGCAAATGTCCCTTTAGCACCTGCTTATGGAGTGTTCATATCGCAACGCATACGTTATGCCAGAGCTTGCCGAAACTATGCAGACTTTTTATATTGCTAGAATTCTTACTGAGGCTTCTGGAACAGGGTTTGTTTCAACAAGATTGAAGTCATCACTACAGAAGTTTTATAGTCATTATGAACTCGTGGATCGTTATGGTGTATCCATCTGCACCATGAAAACCGATTTATTCAACGGGTCATAGTTTTCCTTTCCTCGTTTGTCTACCCAGGACTTGACTTTTTATGAGCAACTCGGAGGGTGTTTCTAGAAAAGCAGAGGATGTTTATCCTACGATGCACCTGGTCCATGCTCCCAGTTTTTAGTGGAGTCCGAGTTGCTCATTTGCTTTGTTGCTTTGTATGTATGATTTTAGTTAGTTTACGTTCTTTGTTGTGTATGTCTGTTTTCCATGTCTGGTCTTTGTCCCTGGATTGCATTCTTTTGATTACCACTATAACCTTGGTTCTCTTGATTACTCTGTAACAACATTACCCTGTGCCAGAAGTCTAATTGTAAAAGTCTAGCACAGTACAAAAATTCTGCGTACTTTCGACAAGCTCTGACATAACATATGAATTGTGAACTCCAAACGCATGTGCATAAGGGATGAAAGGAAAGTTGACGATACGGAATGAAAACTCATCTTTTTTATTGTATAATTTGGTTATGAATTCCCTTTTCATAGATTTCTAATTGGAAAGCAACATAAGAGGCTGATTTTACAATGTCTGTAGTGGCCTTTGTCCCAATTTTGTTTTGGGAAGATACCTAAGTTTATGATTATTTTAAGACAAAACGTAATCTGTATAGTGGAAGATGACATTAAAAGACCTGGCTAAACGATGTTCATTCCTCTGATAAGATCAGCTATAAAATCAGCCTCATAAGAGTGAAGTATTAGCTCAATAAGTAGCGGAGGACAATTTGTTCTTACTGGAATACTGGCCGTTGGTTGGACAACAAGTCATTGCTATGTATAAGACAACATTAAATGTAGTAAGCATCTTAATTGTTTAACATTTTGATCTACAGTAAAGGATCTATTTCTATTGCAGTATATTTATATTGCGACAATTAGTGTGGAATCAGTGTCTGATAAAAAAAAACCACCACTGCGCTGTCTGATTATATAAAACAATTTCCGTGCTTAAACCTTAGTCAAAACTATAAATTAAATTGTTCCGCATAACATTCCTCCACTCCTAGTCTGTTTGGTCTAACTTAATAGAAAAAAACTGCAATACAGTATGAATGAATTTTATCATGAATGAACACTTACTGTCTTCTAATTAAGAAATAATAAGAAAAACATGCAGTTACAAACATATTTTTCCCTAATTGTTGTTACTAAACACTTGTATTTTCAAGCGCACTTCAAACACCCTATTATTTGCAAAAGGAGTTTACACTAAGTCACTTCTATCAAATGACTTTCGGTTCCTTAACGGATAACCCTGACTGCTGGGGTTTTGTTTACTTGACTCTGATTTTTGTATCAACAATTGAGAAGCGTCCTAATTTTTTGTCGGTATAACATTGGACTCTTTGTGTTTATTCAGCTTTATTGTCCTGAAATATGTTCTACATGACGTTTCATACTTTAATTTTATAGTGCAGTGTCCTTCTGCGTTTTTGAAGTAAGCACTTGTCTATCTATTGTTTCCGTGATAGTCTCCCTCTGCAACATTTTCTCCTTCGTTTGACTCAACGCAAGGTTCTTTTCAGTTTAATAGAAGTTAACTGTGATACGGTCCATTCATGATTAGCACGTGTGCAGATTGGTGAATCGATGTGGCTGGGTGATAGTAGACATTTTTATATCACAAGAATACTTTGTTGATATCTCTTGTGCATCATTATCAAGGATAATTTAAATTCTTCATTTGTGAGGTACGATATATTTAAGATGTTCTAATTTTTTTTTAAAGTAAGGTCCTTCCTCTTTAGTGTACACTCGAAACGTGTCATGGTGTTCACAGTATAGTCGTATTACTCTTTCATGATTTTTTTTACAGATTTTCAGCTACAAGTCTTTGCCCGAAGTCGAACATTCGATAACATTGTCAGTTGTCTGGTCACTATCCATCTGCTATGTTTACAGACACGATTAAAAGGAGCAGCATGATATCTATGAGAATGCCACTAGCGATTATTGGTTATAATATCACTTTTTCAACATGGCAGCAGGTGATTTGTATTACTACATTTACATATAAGAATGATGCAAATCTTTTTCGTGTGTTTTAAGAGGTATATTATTGATTTATTCTTACCATTATAGGATAAATGTTTAAGAGGTAACCGTTATATGAAATATGCCGAGTGTATTGCATTTTATTTGTATGTGTGTTAATAAAATATTATTTTGAGTAACGGTTACAATGACGACTTTGTCTTTCTTGTTATTGTACTTGACATACACATTTGTAAACCTAAATGGTAACATTCTTTCACCGGAATATGTTTTGATAAAAATAACAGTTGATTCAAGCTTCCTGTTTGAAATGAATTCGTCAAAGTCTTTCTTCGGCATTGTGGAAATTGTGGATCCGGTTTCAATCTCCTTTTTACAAGTTAATTTTTAATTCCGACAAAAACTTTTTCCCCTGTCGAATTTGAAACAGAAGTGTTAATCCCTTTTCAATTATATTTAATTTATCTTTATTCATTACATGAGTTTTTTTTCCTACGGTCAATCTACATGCTGCATATATATAATGTTGACTCCTTGAACCAGCATTTTCTTGTGACCGGGTTGGTTACATCAATAGCAACCTAATTTCTTTATTTAAAGTATTAGCATAATTGGATCTAGACTTAGTGCTCACATAATAAAACACAGATTTTTGTTGCTTTTCCTTGTAAATCTGTCGCATATCTAGACTCGGTTACATAGTAACGGATGCCTGCTTTGATGTTTTTAGTGTAAATCCTTGCATTGATAGCAGTTCTTTCTTAATTTATTCAAATTTCATACCACAGGCAACTCTTTTTCTAGGAGTGTCATTTAAATCCCAAAATTACAATAGATACAATACTCTAATAATGTCCGAAGTTCGGCTACAGTCTGTTATCGTTTTACCTTCCTTTTGATCAATTTTGTGGAAACGGAGTCTTTCTGCAAATTGTAAAGGTGCAATTTCAAAATTTTACCAATTTCATCGTACTTTTTGTCTAGGTTTGTTTGTGGTAATTCAGTTCCTTTTCCCAACCAAACAAACTGAGTAATTTAATCCCTTTCTTCCCCTCCGAATTTTATTAACGAGAAAATATTTTTTAAACGCACCGCATAAGAAGTTAGGTGTGCGACACGTTTATCAAATTTCCTATTGTTGCCTTCCATGAACTATTAATATTGATCTCATGGTGCAGATGGATAGGCAAAACGATCCATGAGTTTATGGTGATGACCAAAACTTTTTTGTAGTGACTACTTCAAACCTTGTAGCAACTTAACCCTGTTCCAGAAGCATAATTGTAAGACGTCTAGCATGGTACCACAAGTCCCAAGGTAAAAACAGTAGATGTGATACCAGTGTCTGGTATGTGTATATCATTACATTTTCTGTTAGCTCTAACAGTTTCGGTTAACCTTAGTCATAACTATTAATCATATAATTCAACATAATATACACCATACTAGAAGTATTATGACAACTTCTTTGGTATTTTGAGATATCTACCAAGTATGACGTACTTGTATGTGGGTGCTACATCTTTTGCAGAGTAACAACAATGAAAAATGTTTTTGAGTCGAATTTTCAACTAAGTATGGGAAATAGAAATATGAAGAGTTATAGGTCTATAGGTTACTCTGATAGTTATCGTGATGATACTGAATATGTAATAGTCTGCAATGTTGTCTTATATGAATATTTTATGTATTGTGTAATAAAATATTTGACTTGTATGAATGTGTATTATGTTTTACTATTTGACTTGGACCGATTGACAGACGAGCTTTCGGAAACTGGTGATTGTATTGCAATCTAGTCGTAATCTTCTATATTCTTTTTCATGCTTGATTAGTACGCACTTCTTTTCTCGTCATCTATTGGTTGGCAATTGTCGCGGGTTAATTCCTTTTTCATTTGAACATTCTTACCTAAGTATCTGAACGGACATGTTGGTTTTTATGTTCATCCGAATCTAGCAACCTATATTCTTATCAACTCAACTTATATACGCATCTGATTTCAACTTAACTATTACTAAGGTTAGTTTCTTTAAAATTCCTAGATTAATTGTGCATGACCATTTACAAATGTGCCTCTTGCACGATATGTGATGTAAGCTAAGTGTTTTGTATTCTTGAGTTTTTGCTTTGCTTATGTATTTGCTTTGCTATATTTTTTTACGCTTATTGTATGCATGAATTGCTTATACTCTAATGCTGTTGTTTTGCTCTTTAATATGTTTGATTAGATAATTTACCATTTTCTTATAATTTGCTACATTTGAATATGGAGTCAAATGGAGTCAAACTACATATTTAGCTAGTTGGTTTATGCTTCACCAGCAAATTGATCAAGCCGTAAATTAAATTTACTCAAATGTTACATTTTTCCTATGATATGTAAATGTACTAAAATATACATTCACACACATGGTTAATTTTTATGTTATCTTTATGTGCAAGATGCTATTATTTATCTTGTGCTGTGTATTGAATATAACTGTATTTTACAGGGCATTAACATTTATTGGCAATAAAGCATAGAAGCCTAGAGATTAGAGTTTACTTCTATCAACCCCCTAGAAATAGAGGTTGTGACAATGACGCCCACCGCTTGGATGTTTTACTACGCCTAGGACTCAGGAATATTCCGATTTTAGTGCTGGCCGTTTGAGATCTCATACTTTATCCGTACGGAGCACCAGGTGTTTCCGGAAACAGATCCGTCATTTAGTTACTTCCGGTCAATATTCAGGACGTTGGACAACTACGAGGAAATTTCGATGGATGTGTGATCGTAACTAGTGAAATTTAGTGTTATTCTATTGTAATATTAAGTTGATTTATGCTTAATTGTATCCATTATACATATTAATAATCTAGAATACCTGGTTACATGGAATATTTTTATAAATTGACATAGAAATCCTTGATTTTCGAGTTTGAAAATTTTGGCTAAAATTTATTTTGGTCAAATTTAGGCTTGAATAAGAAACTTATTATTTTTAAATAATATTTTGATTATTCAGCTTTACTTCCCGGTCATTCGTGTTTAACAATGATAGTTTAGACACTTGTGATTGTTTAAAAAAATATTTTTGGACTTTTTGATCTATTCATCAAATACCTAGAATTTTGTTGATATTGATTTTTTTTTGTCCCGAATAGGTAAACAAGGTCAAGGTCAACCAAAAGTACATATTTTAAAAATAGAATAACATACACGACAGATGTAAACAAACACTACATGTGTTATCGTGTTTAGAATAGAGTGACAACTAGTAAACACTTGTATTTATTTTGAATTTCACAGATTTTATTGTGTTTGAAATAGGTTGTCACTTGGAGGTGTATTTTGTGTAATCGCTTATAAGTGCATACATTTTGGTAGGCCCTATATGGTCTGACTTCTGTTATTTTTCACACATGCATAAATATTTAGGGTCCATAATTATTATTTATATTCACATAGACTTTATTTGTGATATTTATATTTATATATGTATGGTTTGTGTGTATATTTTGTTTGTGTTTTGGGTGATATGTCATTTACATGTGAGTGTATTATATTTTGATTTTTAGTTGTTTGTATGATGTGATGTTACCTTGTGATCTGTGAACATGGTTTTGTGTGTATGTTTTGAATCTTGAATATAAATAGAGTTTAAAACATTTGATTGAACTTAAAAAAAAACTTTTATCATTTACATGTAGGTTAAATTTAAAAGTTAAATCTAATTTAAATTATTTAAAATTTAGATAAAGTTTAAACCATTTAAATAAACTTTAATTAAACTTTGTTTAAACAGTTGTGACGTGATCGAGTGTAGTGTGCATGATACTAATATTCTGATTGAACAAATAATTACGAACTTTTGCTTGTTAATACCATTTTACTTTCGCTTTGAACTTTTTGACTATTCTTTTCATTTGATAGTGTCATTCTTTGAGTTTGTGTTACAAGGTGAGTTTAAACTTTAGACACAGATAGACTTGACTCTTATCCCATAGGTCACTGACTTTAGAATCACAGACACACTAGTTGTAAATCTACCTCGAGTTTTTTTTTGTGTCCTTTATTGAGTTAGTGAACATAAAAGCTTCACACAACTTTTTCCCATCCCATCTTTCAGGGGAGGCTGTAGCTGATTATCCAGATTTGGTAAGTGTAATTGTGAATTTTGTATATTTTGTGTATTGTTTTATTGTTTGTACATTGTAGAAATTTTTTTTCTCCCCTCCTACATTGTTACGTACACTATGGCAGAAGGGAAGGCTGATGGAAAGGTTATTGTGGATCAACCAACCAGCCCATTAACAGAGATACCAAAAGAAGTTAAAGGAATGATGGAAAAATTGGCAGTAACACCAAAAGCTGATACAGCTCATGACTTGACTAAATGGATGCTAGACTACCTCAAGTCAACAGGTGTCTTACCACCCACAATGCCATCTATGACTCAACCACCAGATGTTAAACCAAAGATCAAGGATGATAAACCAACCAAGGTAATAATGAGCCATCCACCCAGAATCACATGGTTTTCAGTTCATGAGAAGCAATCCGGCGACACAACATATGAACTATGGAAGCATGAGGTGAAGCGTCTTATGAAACAGCCATACGACAAAGAAGTCATCTTAAATGCTGTTACCAGATCACTCCGAGGAGAGGCAGGATCTGTCGCCATGCGTCTTGACTTAGACACTCCAGTAGAGGAAATAATACCAAAGCTGGACTCTATATATGGGAATGTTGATGAGAAGGAAGAACTTCTAGCAGAATTCTATGCGGCTACTCAAAGGGAAGACGAATCAGTCACCAGCTGGAGTTGCAGGCTGGAGGAAATAGTTGGAAAAGCAGTAGAAAGAGGACTTGTTAGAAGAGCAGATGTGGATGCCATGTTACATACTAAACTGTGGACTGGATTGAAGCCATCACTTAAAGATGTATCAGGGCACAAATATGACACCATAAAGGATATCGATGGGTTGAGCGTAGCCCTAAGACAGATTGGGAAGGACAGATTACAACGAGCTGCACATGTTACAACCAAACCACACACCAGTAAAGCTGTGACAGAATCATCAGATGTGAAGGAGATCAAAGGAATGATTCAACAGATGACCACTAGAATGGAAGGATATGAGAAGAAGTTGGAGCAACTACCATGGCAACAAGGGCAACAGTGGTAGCAACAGCCATCACCATGGCAACAGCAACAACAACCACCAACATGGCAACAATAGCCTCAACCATGGCAACAACAACCAACTTGGCAACAAAGATATCAGTCTAATTGGAGAGGACAACAGAGAGGTAGGTATAGAGGTAGAGGTAGAGGCAGAGGTAGAGGAGGACCAACACTTAGATCAAACAATACCAATGAGGAACCAAAATGTTGGAGATGTGGTGAAGTTGGTCATTATAAGATTGGATGTGCCAAGAAACTAGAGCCAGGTAAAGAAGATTTAAACTCCAACAAGTCTACACAAGGGGAACATGCTTAGGCTTGTTCAGTGCTACCGTTCCTAAAACCAACAAAACCAAATTACCACCAGAACTGAAATACAGATAGATCATTTAGATGCAACCACACCTGCCTTGCTAGATACAGGATCCACCGTATCAATCATGAGTGAATCATTTTACCAACAGAATATGTCATTGCCTTTACACAGTATTGAAACGTTATTGAACATTGAGTGTGCTGATGGCCAACCATTACCATACTTGGGATATACTGAAGTCAACATACAGATACCAGGACAACCGGACATGCACCCATGCATCATGCTGATTGTGCCAGACAGTTCTTATAATAGCCATGTACCTCTTCTTTTAGGAACGAACATCTTATCCCAGATGATCAGCACATTAAGAGATGACTATGGAGAGAAATTTTTGCAGAACAGCGAATTGACAACACCCTGGTATTTGACCTTTCGCTGCATAGTACTTAGAGAGAAGGAACTCAAGAGCAATGACAACCGCCTTGGTATAATAAAGAATGCAGAGAATAAGAATATTATCATACCTCCAAATTCCACAGCCACTCTGTCAGGGTATGTCGACAAAGAAATCTCATATCAGGCCACACTAGCCATGGTTCACTGCTGTAGATTGGCGAAAGATTTCAGCGACTTCGATGTTGAACCGACCTTGTTGTCATACAAGCACAAACATAATGGACATCTTAAGAACAACATAGCGAATGTCACCACCCTCAGCATTCCACCATGATCAGAGGTTCAACCCATAACCATAGAGACGTTACCTGAACCACCGACTGAGGAAGAAGCTACAAAGATTTTGAATCTGTTGAAGATCACCAAGAGTGACCTCACTGATAGTCAACTAAAAGAAGGATATCAACTTATCCGTTCCTAAATGGACATATTTTCCAAAGCTGACGACGATTATGGAGACACAGTCATCGTGAAGCATCGAATAGATCTCATTGATGAGAAACCTTTCAAGCAGCGATATAGGAGAATACCACCTTCAGCCTATGATGAGGTACGCAGTCACCTTCGACAGCTCTTGGATGCCAAGATCATCAGACTTTCTAAAAGCCCTTTTGCATCCAATGTAGTCTTGGCTAGGAAGAAGGACAATACTTTGCGTCTCTGTGTTGATTACCGTCAGCTGAATAACCAGACAATACGGGACAGCTATGCTTTGCCACGGATAGAAGACTTGTTGGATTGTCTTGCAGGCAGTAGGTTCTTTAGCTGCGTGGATATGAAATCAGGGTACCATCAGGTCGAGATACTGGAAGCACACAAAGAGCGGACAGCTTTCACAGTAGGACCTCTTGGTTTCTATGAGTACAATAGAATGCCGTTTGGACTGACCAACAGCCCGGCCACGTACCAGAGGCTAATGGAGGAATGCCTTGCTGACTACCATCTTAATATATGCTGTGTGTTCATCGACGATATCATCATCTTCGGTAAAACATTTGAAGAGCATTTACACAACTTGAACCTAGTGATGGAACGAATACGCCAAGCCCACTTGAAGCTAGCGCCAAAGAAGTGTTCCTTTTCCAACGTAAGGTGAAATTCCTAGGGCATGTTGTCTCGGAGGATGGAGTTGAGGTGGATCCTGATAAGACAGAGAAAGTCACCAACTGGCCTAAGCCAACATCACCAGAAGAGGTCCGTCGCTTTCTTGGACTCGCCGGATACTATCGTTGCTTCATTCGTAACTTCAGTCAGATTAGTCGACCATTAACAGACTTGATGCCCAGAACAACAGGCAAGAAGGGTAATAGAAAGAAGAAACACCTAGCGACTGGTATTGGGGAGATAGAGAGGAGGCAGCATTCAAAAAGTTGAAGGAGCTCTTAACATCAGCACCAGTACTCAGCTACCAGCAACCTGAATGTCCATTTGAGCTTTGTACAGATGCCAGTAGTATTGGACTTGGGGCAATCTTGCATCAGATTCAGGATGGACAAAAGAAAGTAATATGTTACGCCAGTAGAGGATTGACGAAAGCGGGGAAGAACTACCCAGCCCACAAACTGGAATTCTTGGCTTTGAAGTGGGCGGTCACGGACAAATTCAAGGATTACCTCTATGGACAGCACTTCACCATCATCACTGATAACAACCCACTGACATATGTTCTAACCACCGCCAAACTGGATGCTACCGGTCACCGATGGCCTGCGGACCTTGCAACCTTCGACTTTGACATCAAGTACCGGCCAGGGAAGACCAACACTGCGGCTGATGCTTTTAGCAGATGTCCACAACAAGAGGAAGTCAGCATCAGTTGCGACTCAGTTAAAGCCATATGTAATTCAACTACTACCGCACCCTTTGCTGAATGTTTGGCTGTGGCACCAGGTATACTCAGGGATGATGATGAACGGAATAGAACACTTACATCTGATATCATTGACTGGAAGAAAGCACAAAGACAGGATACAAGGATACAACACTGGATAGAAATCATAAAAAATAACCTAGTATCAGAAAAAGGAGACAGTACACTAAAGCGAGAGTACAATCACCTTAGAATTGACGACGGAATATTATATCGCCAGGTTACAATCAACGATGAAGTTAAGCAGCAGCTCGTACTACCAGCAGTTCACGTTAACACTATTTTGGAAGCGCTACACAATGACATGGGACATCCAGGAAGGGACCGCACCTTGTCGTTGCTTAGAGACAGGTTCTATTGGTCTGGTATGGCCAAGGATGTTGCTGATTGGATAACCAGGTGCGGAAGATGTATCCGCAGAAAGACCCGCACTAACCAGAAGGCGCCATCAGTCAACATCGAGACAACGTCACCGCTACAACTGGTATGCATGGATTATCTGACTTTAGAGCCATCCAAAGGAGGACAGCAACATGTGCTTGTCATTACAGACCATTTTACCAGGTACGCCCAGGCCATTCCCACCAAAACCAGACATCAAGGACAACAACTGAGGCCGTCTACCAACATTTCATTGTTTACTATGGAATTCCTGACCGTATTCACTCCGATCAAGGTGCAAACTTTGAGTCGAAGACTATCAAGGAACTTTGCAGTATGACAGGAATGACCAAGTCTCGCACTACCAGCTACCATCCCCAGGGTAATGGTATGTGTGAAAGATTCAACCAGACTCTCCAGAACATGCTTGGAACCCTTGAACCAGACAAGAAGAAAAACTGGAAGGCGTATGTGGGACCACTTGTTCATGCATACAACTGCACAAGGCATGAGTCCACCGGTTTTTCACCATACTACCTTATGTTTGGACGGGAGCCGAGGCTACCAGTGGATGTTGCTTTTGGTCTTAGGAGGAGCGGCACTGGATCAAACTACGTTGAGGATCTTCGGAACCGACTAAAGTATGCTCATCAACTTGCAGCAGAAGCATCAAAGAAGTCTCAACAACATCAAAAGAAGCAGTACGACACCAAGATCAAGGGAGCATCCGTCACTACTGGAGACCTTGTACTAGTTCTTGCATTCGAGGGAAAACATAAGCTGGCGGATAAATGGGAACAGGACCCTTACATCGTCCTAGATCAGCCAAACACAGACATCCCAGTTTTCATAGTCCAGAAGGAGAATGGAGAAGGTCGAAAGCGAAGACTGCACAGAAATCAGCTGCTACCAGTGGGACACTTGATTGAGCCTACTCGACCGGTACCAAAGCCAAGATATGTCAAGAAGCCAAAACCGAAACCTGCACCAAGGGTGACTAGATCGACAGAGCACCAAGAATCGTCTGATGAAGACTTAGTTGAAGTCGTGGTATTGGAACCAACAGATGAGGATGACAGTGACTCAACAGTTACTGCAGAAACATCTCAGCTGGAGGATACACCAAATCAGGTTGTAAGAGACGGTGCTGATGGAACTGGATCGCGACCTGAAGGAGACGCCCGTTTTCAGGAGGATGAATTAGATCAATCCAATGAGGTTCCTGGGACAGAGTCGGATGCCAGTGATCATAGTAGAGGGAGGCTTTCACAAGAGACAGACAGCGAACAACAGGAGGAGCTTTCTGATGAATCTTCGATTTCCTCTCCGAGAATCCGTCGATCAACACGCACTAGACAACCACCCAGTTGGATGACCTCTGGAAAATACCAACTTTCCAATTCTACAGGAAGTACGGATTGGTACCAGAAAATCCAGTGTTTAACATCTTTGCCTGATACAGATTTGTTCCAAGGTATGCAGACTGAAACAGCACGTACCATCTTGGATATCATAAAGACATCAGCGGGTCAGAAGAAATGACGGGTCGTCATTTCACGGCTGGGGGAGTTTGTAATAGTCTGCAATGTTGTCTTATATGAATATTTTATGTATTGTGTAATAAAATATTTGACTTGTATGAATGTGTATTATGTTTTACTATTTGACTTGGACCGATTGACAGACGAGCTTTCGGAAACTGGTGATTGTATTGCAATCTAGTCGTAATCTTCTATATTCTTTTTCATGCTTGATTAGTACGCACTTCTTTTCTCGTCATCTATTGGTTGGCAATTGTCGCGGGTTAATTCCTTTTTCATTTGAACATTCTTACCTAAGTATCTGAACGGACATGTTGGTTTTTATGTTCATCCGAATCTAGCAACCTATATTCTTATCAACTCAACTTATATACGCATCTGATTTCAACTTAACTATTACTAAGGTTAGTTTCTTTAAAATTCCTAGATTAATTGTGCATGTTAATGGTCTTGAAATTAACATTTTTACCTCGTATGAAAGTCCGGTATGAATGATTGATTGATTGTGTAACTTTCATGATAATTTACCTAAACACACAAATCTGTAATGCTATTTTACTATGCTTAAATAATAGCGATTAATGATTGATTCATTTAACAGTTCGAGTAAACAGCTCGAAAGTAAAAGTGTAAGTCTTTAAATCGATCACACACTGTGGTCATAAAGTAATTGTTTTAAATTATAAATACAATAAGTGATTTTTGATACTTCAGGTACAATACAGTAGTACTGGAGACTTACTATTCCTTTGACCATTTACAAATGTGCCTCTTGCACGATATGTGAGGTAAGCTAAGTGTTTTGTATTCTTGAGTTTTTGCTTTGCTTATGTATTTGCTTTGCTATGTTTTTTACGCTTATTGTATGCACTAAATCGCTTATACTCTAATGCTGTTGTTTTGCTCTTTAATATGTTTGATTAGATAATTTACCATTTTCTTATAATTTGCTACATTTGAATATGGAGTCAAATGGAGTCAAACTACATATTTAGCTAGTTGGTTTATGCTTCACAAGCAGATTGATCAAGCCGTAAATTAAATTTACTCAAATGTTACATTTTTCCTATGATATGTAAATGTACTAAAATATACATTCACACACATGGTTAATTTTTATGTTATCTTTATGTGCAAGATGCTATTATTTATCTTGTGCTGTGTACTGAATATAACTGTATTTTATTGGGCATTAACATTTATTGGCAATAAAGCATAGAACCCTAGAGATTAGAGTTTACTTCTATCAACCCCCTAGAAATAGAAGTTGTGACAAATATAACAAAAATGCTTTAAAAACCAAGTGTTGGATAGATTCCGAGGTATGAGTCAATAGTATAAGTAAAATTCCAAAAGGTAAACAACATACGTTAAGATTCACCTTTCTATGCAAAAATCCATTATTTAATATTGAATAAAAGACTTGAAGGAAATAACAGTTTGATATAATGAAATATAAGTTCAATGAAAAAGTTTTCCGGTTAAATCTGTAAAACATGTTCTAGAAACGAATTATACAAGGACAAACACTTATTAACTGCTTCAAAAATTAGTTAAGCTTAAATTATTTTTTTTTCAAAATATATCACCCAATACCAAAATAAAATATTAAAAGAATGTAACAGTAGGTCATTTCTCGTGTAAATATGAAAATGCAATATCAGTAATTGAATTGCTAGAAAAGTATCCTCCTACTTTATTATGGTTCAGCCATTGTGTGTATGACTCAGCAAAGATATATCTGGTTAAAGGATTCAACTGGGGAGTGTTTATCAGGATAATGAAAATACCTTTTAACTCACCTGGACCAAAGACCCTTGTGAGTTTATGATGTCATCACTTTGCGTCTATCATCGTCATCAAGAATTTCTAATAAAACAACTCATTTGATAGCAATCAAATTATGTAATCAGGGACAGGTTTCATAAAGAATATCAAATTGAGATTTTCCTAAAATCTTTCGTAAATTAATTATTATCCAATCAAATTGTTTTAAATTAAAGATTGTAGGATAAACTCAAGGATTTACAAAATCATTAAAATCAAAATAGCTAAAAAGGAACTTTCCGTTGATGAAATGTTCTTTTTAATAAGGCCTTTCGAAATTCTCCAATAGTAGAAAACATCATGTATCTTATGTTAAGTAGCATTACCATGAAACACTATCCGTCTTAGAGTGTCGATAGCTTGGTAGAGCAATTGCGGATGAAAGGCAATAAATTAACATTTTTAGCCAAGTACTTGAAAATTATAACAGATTGAAACTGATAATTGATTCAATGATCTATATAATAAGGCCTACAATAGTTTTATGGGTCAAAATTATTTTCGGACGAGTTCCTAGAAAGGCGTTAAAATGAAGTATTATCCAATATCATGAAAATATATATAATTGAAGGAAAAATACCTTCAAATAAAGAAATAATTCCCCAAAAATTAACCTTAAAAAAGATTTAATCACGTCGTGATAATCAAGACTCCTATTAGCAGTTAATGTCCTTAGAAGTTTAAAAATTAGGCATTTCTGCAGTCGTTGGCTTTTGTTTAAAGAACCATAACAGATAATCTGTACAAAAGGAAAGGTTTGCTGGAATACTTTTGTTGTTCCTGACATAAAAGAAAATCACCAAACGAAGAAATTAATGAGGCAAGAGCAAGTTGTAATATAAGAACCGCGTTCAAATTTAACAGATGTCGACTATTGTCGCAAAGAACTCCGTAATGATTATCTTGTTTTAATCCTCTAAGTGGTATGTGATAAGTTATTTATTAGAAATTAAGAATTCTAACGACGACGACAATATGTCCATAATATCATTGAGAATTCTAACGACGACGACAATATGTCCATAATATCATTAAGAATTCTAACGACGACGACAATACGTCCATAATATCATTGAGAATTCTAACGACGACTACAATATGTCCATAATATCATTAAGAATTCTAACGACGACGACAATACGTCCATAATATCATTGAGAATTCTAACGACGACGACAATACGTCCATAATATCATTAAGAATTCGAACGACGACGACAATAATATCATTGTTAAAGAAATACTAGATTAAACGAGCAAAACAAAATGAATGAAAATTTGAACTATAAGAGTAAATAACACAATTTTTCCCATCCCTGTCAATTTGATGTAAAACAAATTAAATTAACGAGTTTCAATTAATGATTATGTGGTCAAAATGGTTACATTATGAAAAATCAAGGTTTAAGAACTGGATTGCAAAGCAAAAATAAACGATTGTATTTTGAACATACATCATACTATGCTTCTTAGACTGCAGTTTACATTACAAATTCTAGAACATACCCGAGAACTGCCATCATAAAATTCAAATAATCACTGATTTGAACCAAAATTAAGATATAATAAAATCTTTACCTTAAAGAATATCGATGAAATGACAACACTTTTTGTTTGCCTTTATACGATAAAGATAAAAAAAAAGTTCCTATATATTATTTAGAATTTAAAGTAGTATATTTCCCCCTAAGAATCACACAAGACACATAAGATATATTAAAAAGACATATAGGTTCACACTTATGTTACTTTAAAAGTACACAAAAATCCTACTTTTATTTTTATGAGATGTATTTCACGCTAAATAGCATTCAAATTCAAAGACGAGGAAAAAATCTTTCCAAGCATGATCTTTAAAAGTACTATTACAAGTGTTCAATTTCACAGCAACATAAAAATTCAACATGTTATAAAATATATATTTTAAATATTGATTTTAACATGCCCCCTGTTCAGTTGCACAACAAAACAAAATAGTTAAGATTTAAATGGACTTTTCTTACTTCTTAAGACGGACATATATTGTATTTGTTATTGCAAAAGTGAGAAAAGAATACTACCACGATGTTCATGTAGAAAAAAACTAAAAAATGATCAAGGATAACATACTGTCTACCTTGCTTTGCGTGTGTATCTTCGTGGCACGTAAGTCATATTTAGCAATTATAGTCATAATTCATACTTCATAAATTTTCAAAAAAGTATTTGGCTTAGGCCGAAAAGCACTACTACCCCCTAAAAGAGATGACAAGTCATTCAAACTAAGTAACAGTTTTATACGACGACCTTATTATAAAATTCAACTAAAGTAAAAACTGGTAGTTGAGCAGGATATTCATATTCAGGGGACAAAAGGTAATCAAGGGAACCAAGGTTCTAGCCGTAATCAAAAGAATGAAATCAAGGAACAAAGACCAGACATGGAAAACAGACATACACAAAAAAAAGAACATTAATAACTTAAATTATTAAACTAAACTAAATACCTACAATGTGTTGTAGTAGGTGTGAGAATTACATAGCCAGTTAATTGACTTGGTTAAAGAATCAATTCTTTAGTCGAATCGGTTTGTCGCTGGCTTGTCAGCGAGCGGTCTAGGGTTCGATTCTCGGTGGCGGAGTATAAATTTGGGAGTCAAATCCTGTTCTCCCGTTACATTTGGCGCCCAACTAAAAAATCCATGAGGTTTGGGTAGCTATTGAGCTAGTGTTAAGAGTCATTCGTGGTACAAAAACTCTTAAGGTGGGGGAAATATGGCAGGACGGCCTACCTGTGTTGTAGGAGGTAGTGAGATTTAAATAGCCAGTTAATTGACTTGTTCTAGTGTTAATTCTTTAGACGAATCGGGTTGTCGCTGGCATGTCAGCGAGCGGTCTAGGGTTCAATCTTTGGTGGCGGAGTATAATTTTGTGAGTCAAATCATGCTCTCCCATTACACCTGTAGGATATTTTATCATTTAATTCAATCAATATCTGAAACCTCTGCGATAATAAACAAACTTTGTCCAAACTTCTTAAATGGAATAGGATGAAAGGAACATGCTACTCCGTATAAGAGATATGATATGACTAAAAACTGTACAAAATATTTTACGGTCTAAATTGAAGCAAACAGTTCAAACACTTTTGCCTATGAGTTTCGTATCTTTTTTTACTCCAATCACCATTGACTTTGTTTATAAAGCACTGTTATGTTGTTAAATCGCTTATATCTTGACCGACGGAAATATGCTTGACTTTCTGTAATACATGCTGTTTTTATGTGTAATAAGTAAGAAGAATCACTTTATTCATTGCATTTGGTAGATCCGCTTGGTTTTAAATTTGGCTTCTTATTTAAATTGCTTTGGTTATTCTTGTATACAATTGGTTTTGGTTTTTAAATTATCCTATGATTAGTATTTCCTGACTGCATTTCCGAAATACGCCACTTCTGACAAAAATATTCTGAACCTTTCATGTTTCAGGGCCTCTTTATAAATAGTACTTTTCTGACGCTCCGTCTCTATTACATAATATTCATAAAAAATGTTTATTTTCATATATTTTTTGAATAAACATATATAAAGATTTAAACATGTTTTTATATGTGAACGTAGTGGCAGAGCAATGCTCAGACGGAGTTTGCCTTACATGGAAGGTCTCTGAAGAACAACTTACTCTCATTTGTAAGGTCGGGCAAATACTCCATCGTGTCAAGATTGTTAATCCATCTGGGTGCTTACAAGGTGATTGTTTGCCACCAATACCAGCAACAAAATGTGATTCTTATCACAAAAATGATACAATCACACTAAACACTACGACTAATGAAATAATATATACTTTACGCGGTCACATTGACGACAAAGTAAATGGCAAATGGACCTGTAAACATGGAGAAGGCACAGGCAACGCTGATGTTGATGTTACTGTTTTGACGATTAAAGGTAAAGTTTTCGTTCGTGTCAATAAAAACAAATTCAATCGACTTTTTTTCTATTTGAACAAATGATTGCCTCTTAAAACTATGAGTTAATACAAGCCTACTTGAATTTTTACCCTTTTCAACGACAAAAAGTCAATCTGAGAAAGCAAAAATGACAGAAAGATGTTCATTGTCAGTTAGCAGTACATGTAAATTGTTGTTATATAATTTGTCTTGCAGAAGTGAAGAACGTCACAAAGATACAATATATACCTAGAAAAGAAATAGAAGGTAATATCTGAAGGGATTACTAAATGTTAAGTAGGAATACCTACGGAAAAGTAGCAAACATGCTTTATCAAGCTGATTTGTCTTTAGATTATTTTTGTTTTTGTTTGTTTTTGTTTATGGAAAAATTCAATTACTTTTCCATTTGCGATTTAATAATAACCTTTAAAAATAGGAATTTGAAGTTAGCATAAAATGTGAAAAATCATAAACCGTATGCAATATAAGGAAAGTTTATCATTTTTGAAGCGGTTATATCAAATCAATCTGGTTTATGGAGCATCGAATTACGTTTAAAAAAATATAGGATTCTTTCTTAATATTTAATTCATATCAAAATATCAGAGATCGAATGTCATTCTAAGCGTCATTTAGTAAGGTATTATTTCAGAGTTAATCGCGTCATATTACTAAATCAGTTCATACAACATTATCTGCCTTACTCGACGAAGAGAATCAACCAATCAGAAAGCTTTTTAACAAAAAAAAATGAAATATTCCTTTATCAGGGCATTCTCTTCTTACGCTTTCAGGAAAATATTTATGTCTTAAAGACACACTCTTATTGTCTATAGGAGCTTTTCTGTCAATAACATTGATAAGCCTATTAGTCACGTCAATCTGCAGCTGTAAAGTAACACTTGTTGATGGTAAGTTTTAAACATGATATATATATCAACCAGTGAAAAAAGATTTGTCAGTCTTCTTTATAACACTTCAGTGTATTGTTTTCTTCTCAACCAATGCTAATTTATGTGACATTTCTCATTACCCTTCTCCACCGACACTACTGAACCAATTTAATACAAACTTGATATAAATGTTTGTTAGGGTATTTTGGGTAGAAGTAATACAGGCATTTTTGTATCTTTCGACTAACGTGGCCACCAACACTAAAATAAAATAACATAGGGGCAGACAGAAGTTCCTTGAATATATCTCCAAAACAGTTAGTTTAATGGTTATGCATGAAGCGATCTATCTGGGGTCCAATTATCGTGTAAATCTGTTAAGCAATGAAGGATTTATTGCCGTTTCTTGGCGTTTGTTGCTTATTTAAAAAAGTTTACTTTAAAAATGTTCTCTCCTGACACTAATTGACCAAGACCAATTGGTATGATTGTTCCTTAGGTATCAGTGTTAGCACTTTATATCTAAGAAAATGCTGGATATTGGATGGAAGTTCATCGACGTTAATTACAATCTCTAAAGAATCCTAAAATCATTTCTATTAAAATGTAAGAATTAAAAGTAAACATAACATTGACATTCACGTACACATTTTTTACGGACTTAAATTTCAACCAAGTTTATATTTGATATGAACCAAAACCTTTTTCGATCAGTAATTTCAGGTAAAAGGCAAATAAAAGTATCCTACTTTACTTCATGACAAAGTTTAAGTAAATTATTTAAAAAAATTCAATTTTGACATCATATTTGCATCAATTTAACTTTTAACAAAGCTCAAGGTAACAAATAAAACAATACTCTCACTCCAGTCAAATAAAAACAAAAATTCAATTTATAATGGCATTATTTAAGCAACAATCCCTTCAAGTGATTAGGGATTGTGAGGGTATGAAATGGAACATTCTGGTTGTTATGCACCGCCTGCATTAAAATACAATGATCTACTACATCGAATCAATATACCCTACCATTTTTCGTCGTTATCGGCATAGTCATAATATTTCTTTTCAGGTTTCCATCTGGTGAAATATTAGTCTTTGTTTTACAAAGTTGTCATTCTTAATAAAAGCCACTCGTCACACATACTAATCAGTAATGCCATTATTATTGCAGAACTTTTGATGAATAATAATAGGTGCATACGAGGGAATGAAAAAAGAATTGCATGTAAGTGTCTTATATGTCATCATATGGCATATTTCAAAGTATCAGTACCCATATCTTTTAACAAGTCACAGAGCATAATAAAAATCATGAGAAAATACTTGAAAAGCAAACAAAAGAAACAAACGAACAAACCCTACACAGAGAGGAAACAATACAAAAAACATACATCTATGACACAACAGTTATCAAGCAGACTTAAGGAGAGTTAAAATCAAAGCACAAATCATATTGCCGCGGATATTTTAATCTTATATACTTAAGAAAGGGAAGACTCAAATGGTACTATGATTAGAACTTTGAAAAAAAAAGATTTTGAGGAGGTAGACCTAGGGTAAGAGACACAACTGTTACACATCATTGGAACGTTTGTATTCACCGTTTGAAATAAAATCTCATGTAAGCATCAAAGTAACCTGGACTGATTTCATTCTGTTTCAAAGGAAAGCTTGAAAGGCGTTGGTAAAATTGAATATGATACAAACATATCACTGCCTTCAAGAGTTATGTCCCTTACCCCAGGTCTACCTCCTTAAACACTTCATGAAAAGCAATTACAAAACAAAAACGGTACTAATAGCATAAATTATTCATTTGAATGATTGTTACACAAAAGAGGAGTACAAATGCAAGTGTTCTGGACTATTAAATCAAACCAATACTTTATATTCGTCTGGTAACCAACGTTTCTGCTTACATTGCAAAGCTACTTTTCTGTGTTTTTTTAGACATTAAAAAGGCGCTGTCACTTTGTTTTACAATGGTGTATTTTCTGATTGTTACATTCACATTGATGTTTGATACAGATTGTGACTGTAAGTTATTTTTTTCACATATTTATTGCAGCAATTAAACCTTGTTGTAAAGTACACACAAAACTACTTTGGTACTGTTTATAGTTGTAATACATTTTCCGGATCAAATATGGTTATTTGGCTAGTGATATAGGGTTTTTTATTCATCATTCTTATAATACAAACAGTTTTGGACTCCAGTACAAAAATTATAAAAAGGCAAATCAGAAGTAGAACTAATTACTTGATAATGGTTCAATTCATATTTTTGTAAGCTTCATAAAAATATTAAAACTGAATTAGGTTCAAATTATGTAGATTACATCCAATATGTTTTTCTGAAGTTATATTCGATATTAATTGACGAGACGTTGGGTTACTTTAGCCTATATAGTAATAATTCAATTTGATTTGTAACAAGCTTTCTGATTTGTTAGTTCTCTTTGAGCAAACCATGTTGTTTTGTATAACCTGACATAATACTATGACGTCATTTACGTCGATTGGTCAGCACGCCACAATATAAATTATCCAATATAAAATAACGTTTTGATAACGAATGAATTATCAATATTGAGACTGCCATCCACTAGAAATCAAATAATATGGAATGTTTCTAATTTTTAACAAGTTATATTCAATAATCTGCTTTGGGCCAGTATACACATTGTATACACCGCATTGTGTAAACTGCCGCAAGCCAGGTTATTTTCAAATAACAAAAATGAAAAACATTCCTTCAAAAACTTTCAAAAATGTCTTGAACTCATGAGTAACCTATGATGTTTCTTAATTTTTTTAAAAGTGGTCACCATTTATTTGTTAATTGGAAAAAAATTAAGGCACCATAACATTTGTATTACAACATTTGCTCGTCAATTTTCACGCATTGAAGGCATTTCATTATTATTGTTGGTAATTTATCATAATATATTTTTATTCCAAAAACGTTTCCAGCACCAGTCCATATAAACTTCAGACACTGCCTATGTTAAGGTAATTCATGGTATAAAAAAAACCCCATGGATCAGACAATGCTTTTCTGGTCTACATACTTTAAGTGACAATAATCTTTTCTGTATTTAGATCTGTATTTTTGAGAAAACTGTAATCTCACTCTCAAATCAATCAAATCAAACCAAATTATGAACAACAACTCTTGCAAAGTGCTAATTTCATATGCAATCTATAATTCCAGATGCAAATTTAAGACCGGTTATGTGATCTAAAACGGTTTCTGAACAAGAAATAAAACTAGATCACGTGGGTTTTTGACATGAATCACCTCCTGACTGCTACTTAAAATGTGTTTTTTGTAAATACGGTTTTATTTAATAAAACATTCTCTCTTTTTTTTGCGTTAAAAATGCACATTTCTATGTAGAATTGCAAATTCATTGAAAAAGATACTACTTATGTGAGCTGTGATCTGCCTTACGATTTCAAACGGGCGACATATTTCAAGTGACTATAACAAAACAATGAAACAAATGTATGATTAATACCCAAATTTCGAGAAGAGATCCATTCACCTGACATATGAAAAAAAGAATATCCACAATATATGAAAGGAGTCTTGATGTTGTATTCTGTGAGCCCCATCATTTTATAATGTATCTGGGGCTAAATAAATTGATATGAGTCTAAGCTCAATTATTCTTTATATAGTGTGATCAATAAATAAATAAAAAAAAACAAAACAAAACAAAATAGAACAAGCAACAATGCCTACAAACATTGCTAGATAATGCAATGAAAGAACTGATAATTATACTACTTGTTTTCCGTACATACGCTATAATAAAATGATATACATCAGTGACACTACACAGATCCAATATGTAACTCTTCTTATTTTTTTGAAATTATCTATAAGTCTTAAATATTACTGACTAAACAAGAAAAGGATATTTTAATGATGGTATGCCACCTATTAACAGATTACATATCATTTAATCTCTTGCAAATGAAACATACAATGCAACATTTTAAACAGTCCAAAACGATCCGAATGCTTCCTTATTAAGGACGATTATCATTCTTGGTGATAAATTCTATCAATTTTATCATTTTAAGTATTTACATTATGTAGGTCATCTATTTATGTATCTTTTTTAATCAGGGAAAAATTGCGTAAACAGTTCAAAACAATCAGAATGCTTCCTTAATTACAGAGATTGCCTTTTTTTTAATTTAGTGTTTTTCATGAAATTTAATTGACAACATATTTGTATAGTGTAGGGGGCACGTTTTTAAACAAACGGTCGGCATTCCAATGGGAACAAACTCGCTGATCGATTTCTTCACTCTAATGAGGCTGACTTAATAGCTAATCTGATCCAATAGAAGGAACATCATTTAGCTAGATCCTTTAATCTCAGTTTCCACTATATAGATGACGTTTTATCGTTAAACAAACCTAGTTTCGGGGATTTATACATCTAACCCAACGAACTTGAGATAAAGTATACTACAGATACTGTGAAGTCAGCCTCGTTTCTTGACCTACACTTACAGATCGAAGGAAAAGGAAAACTATTGACCAAACTATACGACAAACGCGATAACTTTTCATTCATTGGCAACTTTCCTTTCATCTGGGGCAAAATCCTTTCAGCACCTGTAAATGGAGTTTTCATATCACAACTCATATGCTATTCAGAGCTTGCCGCAACTACGCAAACTTTTTGTAAGTCGATAGACTTCTTACAATTAGTCTTCTAGAATAGGGTTATGTTGCTACAAGATTAAAGTCGAAACTACAGAAGTTTATTGGTCGTCTTCATGAACTCGTAGATCTTTAGGGTGTATTCATCTGCACCATTAAAACTTGTTCAACGTGTCATAGTATTCCTTTCCTCTTTCGACTATCCTGGACGACGTTTTATGAACAACTCAGTGGGTGTTTCTAGAAAAGCAGAGGACGCTTACCCTACCGATGTACCTGGTCCACGCTCCTAGCTTTAAGTGGAGTCCGAGTTGCTCATTTACTTTTGTATGTATTATTTTGGTTTTAATGTTCTTTGCCGTACGCGTCTGATTTCCCTGTCTGGTTTTTATGTCCCTGGATTACATTATGTTGATTTCCGTTAGAATTTCGGTTCCCTCGACTACACTTAAACAAATGTAATGTGAAGTTGTGTATTTACATTATAAAGTTTATCCTATTTCATCTCATTTTTTTTATTTAGGGGGGTGGTGGTGCAGGATTGTATAAATAAAAAATGTTTTTTATTAGTTTTGTCGGTTTTAATTTTAATACACTGTGTATTAATTCTTTTTCGATGCAATAAAATTTATTAGTTGAATTTCTGTTTGTTTTAGCTAAATGGATATTCTTTGCTTTTTCGTTTTTAATAAGCATATTAAATAGTGCTATCTTTTTGAGTGGAGATTCGAAAACTGGTAAGTAATACACATAAAACACATACAAGACTATGCGAGAATTTGTCCAATATGATTTATTCATTTTATTTCGAAGTTGATTTTGGTCAAGTAAAACATATAACTAGTAATACACGAAAAGCGCAAATAAGAATGTGTATCCCAATTGTTAAGTAAGCTGATTCACTGAATTTAAAAAAAAAGATTTAAAAGGTGGGAAGGATCAATTTCCAGAATCCCACAAATCAAAATTTAATCCAATATTTCTCGAAGAAAATTATCAATATCTTCAAGTCATAAATCCTTTTTCTTTTCTTTGATTCACAAGACGGGGACGTTTATACGGTTTCAATTTTGATGAAGACTACTACTCTATAAAAAAGATGATTATGATCTTCCGCTTTCGTTGTTTTTTTATAACAGAGGACAGCCCATGACAGACAGGTGTACACAGCTTTTGGTACACAGGTTCACATCGCTGTATGACAATAAATAAAAACATATTCAAATTATACAAAAACTAAAGAATTAATTATTACATAACATAATTTTTGGGGGTGATTATTGTTAATGGCACGTGGTAAATTGGAGCCCAGTAACATATTTCATGCATATTACTCTTGACCTTTATTGTAATTTCACACCTTTGGTTGTTAATACTTTTCTATACTCGTCATCTATTGAAGATCTGGGAACGTATGATAGATTTGTCGTCTTTTCACTCGTTCCGCTTCGATCCATCCGTCAAAAAACGGATTTCTCACACTCGTGGAAGAAGTTCCATATCTTCAATATCTCTCGTGTAAGAACCTATTAATCTAATGTTTCACGAAATTGAAATTAAATGTACAGGTTAACGCTCATCATGTACACGTTTCATAACTTCCACTAAGTCTAAATACGTTTCCTTAAATGTATGCTCTTGCCGTGTGATAACACAAAATGTGAAAAAACGAACGAATTCACCAAATCTTATCCGATCAAACAAGTTGGGTGATATTTCATTTTGAAAATTATCAACGAACGCCATCGTTCGGATAAGTCTTGGTTGTTGATGAAATGTACATTTAATGTCAAAACTTTAAAACAAAGGTATTCCAGAACCGGTATTACGCCTCACTAATTCAAAAAATTATTTTGTTTCTATCAAAGTGATGCTTATTGGTTAATATTATAGAATCAAATCATAAGGCAAAATGCTATTCTAGGACTACAGACAACCTGTAATATATTGTTGGCTATTCATTAACAAATGACAACATTTTCTGATGAAGCAGGTTGTATTATCATTAAAGCACATTTAATTGAAAACGTACATATCTGATGTCGCTGTATTTATCGTGTTTAGAAAAAAGAATTGTACACTGGTGTTTTGAGTTGTTTGTAAGCTTATTCATATTTCCGTTTTGTGATGCAGGTCATTCGTTAGCATTGGCGGATGACGATCTACAAGATACACCCGTCTAGTTCAGAAGAATGTCATAGCAGCTAGGCGGGGAAGTTTAACTCTGGTAAACCTTATCGTATACCTTTTAGTGAATGATTCATGTCGCGAAATGTTAGCATTAGTCAACCGAAGCATGTTTTGTAGACATAATTGATTTTTGTTCAAGTTATTGTTATTTAGTCAACAGTGCATTATTAACATTTAGATTGTCCGTGTACGATTAGGATCTAGAAAGTGTATTTGTAATAACGTTTTTAAATCATATCAATCATGTGTATGTTGAGTATTAAAAAAATCTACTCTACTTTTTTGCCGTTTTAATAAGAATTATTTTATATATAACCTATGCAATAAATTGATGACTCATTCAAACAACTTTATTCTTGGTGGAGATAACCGAACACAAACAAAGACTTTATCTTAATTCGAGCTTCATCTACTATACTTCATCTGCTATATTTCGTCACCATTTTCTATGGTTTATTTAGAGTATAATTTAGATTCATTATTGTTTCAAAGTATAAAGAATCTTTTCCAAGTATTTGTATCTAGATGTTCATCTTCCCAAGAGTATCAATATTGTATAATGCCTTCTCAATCGGGAATTATTTGATCACTTCGAGTAGTACATGCAGCAAAAAGAGTTAATCTTAATGCTCTTAGAGCATTGGAAATTTCCAGATCTTACGAAACTTTAAGGGTCCGTACTGATTGATACTATTATGAGAATAATAAGTGTTGAAGTCAGACTTAAGACCCCAATTGACGGTTGTTGTAAGTATTGATGTTAATAGTGTCGGAAGAGTTTTGGGAGAATACTTAACAGATCCTGATATAAAGCTTTGTTTGTATAGATTCTGTCATTGTCTTTTTTTTAGTGCTACCAAAAGAGGATAAAACGGGTTAAGGGTTGTCCACCATCTCTTCTGTATAGATTGAGGTAGCGATATTAGGTGTAATAAATCCATTAAAAGCAATGATATAAAATGCACGTTAAATGCAGAAAAAATCTGAATGTTAGTTAAGCATCTTGATATACACCCCTTGAAACGTTCACGTTTACCATTTCAAATCAACAAAATTGTATGAAAAATATTATCAGCTTCTATAGGAAGAATAATTAAGGAAACCAATGTAATAGCGGTAATCAAAAGAATGTAATACAAGGACAAAGACCAGGCATGGAAAACAAACATACACAACAAAGAACATGAAGTAACTAAAATCATACATACAAAGTGACAAAAGCAAATGCGCAACTTGGACTCCACTAAAAACTTGAAGCATGGACCAGATGCACCGGTAGGGTAAGCGTCCTCTGCTTTTCTAGAAACACCCCCCGTCATAAAAAGTCAAGTCAGGGGTAGACAAACGAGGAAAGGAAAACTATGACCCGTTGAATAAATCAGTTTTCATGGTGCAGATGGATACACCATAGCGATCCACCAGTTCATGATGAGAACCATAAAACGTCTGTAGTGATGACCTCAATCTTCCGCAATAAAGTTACATACTGTAAGCATCGTTTTCGTGATTATTAAAATACAACAAGTTAGCAGTTATAGAGATCATTTATTGTTTTGAATACACATAACGGTTCTTCTTATTACAACATGAATGATTCACTTAAACGTTCAAGTTTGCACAATCAAGCTTTTTAAGCTCGGCGTGTAAGTTTTGATCAATACCAAGAGTGTCAAATATGTTAGAAGTATTTGAATATCAATCTTAGTTTAAAAGAATATTTCAAACCGATTTCAGATTATGACTTCTTTTATTGAGTTGGTCCATGTTACTGCATGTTTCTTCAAGTCAAACTAATAAATTCAATTTCAATACTGAATTATTTTGGTCAACACTCGCTATTTGCCTCTGCATATATCTCCGTGCGAAGAAAATTTTCAAACTGATAACAAACAAAAAAAGCAATCGGTAATCATACAAGATTCAGTCATTATTATTTGACGAATGTTTCAAACCATAGTCTCTTCAATTAACTTCGTTTCCAAAGCCTTCATAAATGCCAAGTGACTACTGTTCATGGACACCTATAAACATCCTGTAACTAATAAGAATTGTCTTAATTGCCTTAAATCGTCGGTTATTCGGTAAGACTCGTATTCAACGGATCAGTACTATCTTCTCCATTTCCTTAAAATATATGAAAATAAAGATAAAGATGTTTTTGTTCCATTAAAAGTTTTACTTGATATAATACACAAATTTTGCAAAACCATTTTAAAGAATTTATAAAGTTAGTTTGTTTTATCATATTTCAATGAACAGACAACAATAGATTAATTCAATCTAATATGTCCTTGTTAAATCATCCAGCATGTATAAAACGCGCTTAAAATTAAAACAAAATCCTTCCGTATCATAGATTTGAATATAGATCATAGTAAAAATATGCAAAGAATAAATAAATAAACCATTTCGTAGAAAGATGAAACAAAAATAAAATCATGTTACCTATTAACATTTGTCCATTTGCCCGATACTGGTCGTAACAGTTTCAAAAATTCATCAGGTTAGTTTGTTTCATCATAACAAATAACAATAGATCGATTCAATCTAATTTGTCGTATACAATTATCCAGCATGTATAAAACGTCTTAAGAATTTAACAAAATCATTAAAAAAACTCTTCTATAATATTTATTTGTATACTGATCAGTACAAATATGCAATGAATGAATGCATAAATCACTTCACAGAAGATAAATGAAACAAAAATATATATGTTTAAGATTATGTTACATGTTGATATTCGTCAATTTACCCGATATTGGGCGTAACATCAAATCAAGGAAAACCAAAATGTCAATAATCCAAAAACATAATAACTTAAATGAACACGCAGAAAAACGAACAACAAATCTCAAATTGAGATTTTCCTCTATCTATACTTAAAGCAAAATGAGTGGGAAAATTTAGGAAAAATCTCAATATTTTATGAAACAGGGCTTAGTTTCATTAAAATCCGGGGTAAAATAATGTACCTCAGAAGAGTACGCATGCAGTGGGCAGTACAAATAATACGAATTTCGTAAAAGAGTAATCAAGGGAACCAAGATTCTTACGCAAATCAAAAGAATGTAATCCGGGGACAAAGACCAGATATGCTGAACAGACATACACAACAATGATATAAAATAACCAAAATGATACATACAAAGTAACAAAAGTAAATAAGCATGAGCAACTCGGACTCCACTTATAGCTTGGAGTGTGGACAAGGTGCAGCAGTAGGGTAAGCGTCCTCTGCTTTCCTAGAAACATCTTCTGAGCAGCTCATAAAAAGTCAAGTCCAGGGTAGACGAAAGTGGAAAGGAATACTATGACACAAATAAGTTTTTATGGCGCAGATGGATACACCGTAACTATCCACGAGTTAATGATAACGACCATAATAATTCTATGGTGATGACTTCAAAATTTTAGCAACATAACCCTGTTCCAGAAGCTTAAATGTAAGAAGTCTTACGCGATACAAAACATCTACGGCAAGCTCTGGCATAACGCACGAGTATCGAAATAAAAACTACATATGCAGGTGCAGAAGGAATGTTGCCACAGATGAAAGGAAAGTTGACAACAGTGAATGAAAATTCATCGCGTTTGTCGTATAATTTGGTCAATAGTTTTCATTTATCATTGATCTATAAGTGTAGGTCAAGATTTGAGGCTGACTTCACAATGTCTGTAGTATCCGTTATCTCAAGTTCTTTGAGGTAGATACGATTTATCAAATCCACGAAACTAGGATGGTTTAATAGTCATCTATATAGCGGAAAATGAGATTAAAGGATCTAGCTAAACACAATTTTTTTTATTAGATCAGCTATAAAGTCAGCCTCATAAGAGTGAAGGAAAAGATAGAGGAGAACAATGTTTACTACTGGAATGCCGACCATTTGTTGAAAAACGCGTCCACCGCACTGGACAAATATGTTGTATATAAAAAAATTCGAGTGTTTTAAAAACATCTTATTCGGCTATAATGAGTCACAGCCAGTTTTTATCTCATTTATATTAGACCTTCGGAAAGGGTACAAAAATGCAAAGAGAGAAACAATAAGCATACTACGTACAGCATTTTTTTTATCATAAAATATATAAAACATGAACATTCCAAAATACCACCAAACTCGGAATAAAGAACGTTACATTAGAATGCGATTGTATTTCTCAACAATTACTATGACAAGTTGCAACTGGCCAGTACTGTAGTGACAGAAAATTTGTGCGTGAGCCGTGTAAGAACGTAATGCCATCGGAAAAAGGGCGCACCAGGTGAGGAATGGCGTAAAACATGCACAAATATGTCAAATAACCTGATGCGAACATCGGGATAAGCTTATTAACTCGTGAACGCAGTTAATTGGGTTGTTTTTGATCTTGCTTACATTTGTTTAATAAAAAATCAATTAACCATGAAAGGTATGAACTGAGACAGACGATTGACACTAAATAAGGACCAGTAAACAATTTAAGCATAAACATAAATGCAATTCACCCTGAGGAGGGTCGAACACCAGTTGATAAAGAAAGAATATGCGACATGCCATAGCCCGTCAAAACAATTGTCCTAAGTAACGACTCTATGCCGGATAGATCCGTAAAATTCCCGGAGTGCCATTACACTCCCCCACTTATTTCATTCTTGAAATCACTAATAACTTAAAAATAATGAGGTTACATGCTAAGACTACGGAAATCAAATGGTGTCTATCATGATACAAAATATCTAATTATTATTCCATATATTTAGAGTATCAACAAATAAAGTTACACATGGTCATCATATTCAAGAAGCATGACAAGTTCTGTAACGGGTCTGACGAAGTTGATTCTTTTTGCATCATGCATAAAACAAATTTGAGCTTTCCTTACTTTCCTATCTGAACTGGGAAAAGAGATTTCGACGATTGCCATTGACCAATAGTTACGTGGAGATTCGCGCTTCGTAATAAGATAATGTAATTCTTTTTAACATTCCTACAAGAGTTAGTCCATTTCTGTCGAGATTGTAGACGATTGAGATACATGTATTCATTACGCGATTGGTTCCAGAATTCATCCGCTAACACCTGAATGTGTTTCCACTGAGATCTGAGTAAGTCCTTGTTTCCGTACGACGGAAAAGTCACAGTTTCATGATTAGTCTTTTGCGTAAGGAGCATTGCAGAATTCAAGACGGATGGAGATTCCGGATCCGTCGAAACCAGAACTTAAGGTCTAGAATTCACAATTGCAGTGACTTCTGCCATTAGTGTAGTACGCACTTCATGTGTAAGTCGTTTAGCACCTTCCCGTAAAAGCATAGAGTTTAAGATTTTTCTTAAAACTCCTATCATTCGTTCCCAAATACCTCCCATATGGGAGGAGTGAGGGGTATTTAACTTCCATAGAATGTCGTTTTTGTCCTTTCACTGTCTTTTTCAACAAAATCCAACATCATACTGAGTTCTTCTGAACCACCTACGAAATTTGTGCCACGCACGGAACGAAACTGTTTTACGGGACCCCTCAAAGCAATAAAACTCCTTAGTGCGTTTATGAATAAAGCACTACTCTATGACCTCGATATTGCTCTACTAACAAGACACGTAAACAAGAGTGCCCATCTTTTCTTATGATACTGAGCTCCACGAGTATGTCTGTGAACTACAGGCCATGGACCAAATGTCTACTCCGACGAAAGTAAATGAAGGGGAAGGTGTTAATCTGTCCTCAGGTAAGTCTGACGTTTGTTGCCACACTATTCGGCCTCGGAGTTTCCTACACACAACACATTTATGCAGTACTGATGACACCAATCGACGACCACCGACTATCCAAAATCCACCTGTGCGTATAGCACGATCTGTGAAACTTCTACCTTGATGAGAAATGTTTTCATGGAAATGACGTACACTGAACGTTGATACTTGATATTTAGGCATAATGATAGGATGTTGTGACATATCAATGTCATTGTAATTGTGCAAACAACCACCTACCTGCAGTACATTCTGATTATCAAGTATTGGTGAAAGTTGAGAAAGTAAACTATTCCTTGGCAATGGTTTGCCATTTCTGATACCCTCTATTTCATCTCCACAACTTTCGGACTGAATCTGACGAACGATTAACAGTTTATCTTGTCTAATAGATTTCGGTGTATTATTACTTTCTGTCTTATCTAATTTGACTCTTTGACGCATGTGTTTTTGCGCCTTGCGCCTGAGCATCGCAATCGCTTTCACTATCATTCTCCATTTAGAAGCTATAGAAACCTGTCGGAACCAAGTTTGTATTCATTATCGCTTACATTCATTTTTGTTTTCGCTACCTGAACATACGGGCGAATTTCTTTAAACATGTCTACCTCTACCAAAGGGGATGATTCGTGTTCGTAATAGTCTTCCAATTCAGATTGTAGAAACGAGGGTCCCTTGATCAACATGATGTTCCTTAAGTCAGAAGTATTGCGATGTCCGCTGGGTTTAATCCGTCCTTACATATTCCAATGTCTTGGAGCACAAGATGTTCGAATTCGACGCACACGATTTCCTACGTACACTTTAAATTAACTTAGTTTCATTTGTCAAATATGCCAAGACCACTTTGCTGTCAGAAGTACATATCATACGAGTTTGTACCTACATGTTCCTTGATCATGTCGGCTAACTCTGCTGCAAGAACTGCAGTGTACATTTCTAGCAACGGGATTGTGTTCCCATGCACGGGGCTACCTTTGCTTTTCCTAAAAGGAAACTCACTGTGACATTGTTCGTGTCGAATAGTCTCAAGTAAGCTACTGAGCCAATAGCTTCTTTCTAAGATATGAACTTCATTATTCAAAGTCTTTGCAAATGAAATATCACTATACATCCGAGGAATAGAGCATTGTTCAAATTTTGGTAGGGATTCAACCCATTTGGTCCAAGGCTGAAGGTAAGTATCTGCCAATGGGTCATCCCATTCGGTGTGTCCAAGAGATGTCATCATTTCACGCAACAGAAGTTTGCAACGTACAGATACAGGAGCAGTAAGCCGATAGGATCGAAGAGTCCATTGATCATCGATAGTACCCTCGCATACCAAAGAAATCAACTACCTTAAAATTGTAAAACATTTGTTCAACGTAGGCAGTCAGTGCGATAGTCTCTCGGCGGAAACGAAGAAGTATTCCTAAAAAAACTGTTCGTAAGGTCTGGCCTTTAAGAAGAACTTGATTTAACGAATTACCATTGCATGACGCTGATGCATCGAATACCACCCGAACACAGTCAGGCTTCTTTGCACGTTACTCTGAAAACATAGGTAAATGCCAACATTCTAAAAATGCTCTGAAAGGTGGCGCTGATTCCGCTTGACCATTGTAGTCAAAAGATTTCGCTCGTTTCAAAGCCAAGGGTATGTTGTTCTCCAAAGCCTGGCAATTTTTCCGGAACGGTAACGGAGCTACCCAACGACCATTAGAATCATTCACAACGCCAGAGTCCATAATTGTTTTAAAAAAAGATATCATCCTCAACAGATCTGCCAATACTTTCATCTTCTGTTGTACGAAAAAATGCTTGTATCAATTAGCAATTCACTTTGACGTGGCTCAGAAGTGAGGTCCGACCATTGCTCAAAATCGAAGTCTTGTAGACGTTTACACATTCTGGTGGATGCATTTTTCCGAGACATACTTCACCGATAATTACCGTCCAAAGTTAATTTCTGGGCGTATAGGAGATCCTTTCCAACGCGGTGGTCTAAAAAGTGGTGTGCTGCCATTAAATCCCTTACTATTAATAAATCAATTTGGGCGTTTTGGTCGATTTCCGGATTCATATGAGCTATATCGGCTAGATGGTCATACTGTTTAGCGACATTCGGTGAAGCTATCGCGTTCCTGTTATTAGGAATAGCATTACACTCTATCAGAGTTGGTAAATTCAACAACATAGTCCCATCCATCGACTCAATGACGTAGTTGCTGCCCAAACGCCCTGAAGTTGTGCATTTACCGGCACAAGAAGATAACAAGTACTCAGTCTCTAGGCCATAATCTTCAAAAGTGTGAAAGAAACTCGAGGTAGCTAATGTACAATTGCTCTGATCCTCAATCAGTGAATACTTAGTCATTTGCAGATGAGGTTTGCCTTTAGGGTAAGTTTTACTAATACCATTGTCGCACACGACTTGCTTGTGCCTGTCGATTGACCATATATCTGTGTACATTTTTTCTCTACGTACTTTATTCAATTCCCCTCGTCAGATCGCAGGGGATTCGTGCTCTTAGCAGTGTCCTTGTCGTAATGCAGAGCTGTCGGATGATCTCGTCATTTACATACGTAACATTTCACATCTTCTTTACAGTTTTTTTTTCAAGTGTTTATCTGTGCCACAACAACCGAAGTAAAGTCTTCTTCTTTTTGGGAATTCGATTTGCTCAGCAATATGTTTCATTCTAATCGGCACTTATAAAGTGTGTGTCCAAATCCATGGATCGGGCAATTGGTTTAAGTCCCTTCGTGTTCTGACACTGCTTTTACTTCCTTTGTGTCTGTACGTGCGACAGATAGTTTAACCGTTCTGATGTGTCTGGCGATTAGGTGTTTTTCTATGTCCCTTACTAACCTCATGTGGTTCTCGATGATCTTCATAAAAGAAGTTTGGGTCGTTCCTCATCTTTGCAATACGTTGTAGGAAATTTGTAAATACAAAGAAAGGTGGGTATGTCATATTGTGATTAGTCTTATATTTATTTGCCTCAGCCGTCCATTTTTCCTGAAGATTGTATGGCAGCGTTGCAATAATTGGATTCACATCGGCTGATGAATCGTAAATACTGAATAAACATTGGTATATATCATTTTCCTTGACAGTTTCAATGTCGGAAACCACGTCGACAAGTTCGAATAAACGTTTATTTTCATTTTTTGCTATTTTAGGAAAAGCTTAAAGTTTCTTTCTGAATGAGCTTTCTACTATTTCGGGGCTGCCGAATCTGTCTTCAAGTCGTTTCCATATTTTGAACGCTCCTTGGGCTGGATTGGTTGCATTTGCGACACAAATACTTAATGCCTGTTTTGAACTTTCATGGCCTAGCCATTTCACCAAAATGTTTATTTCCTCCGACGGAGATGCATTCAATTTCTGCATGACATTCTATGCTAAGAAATAGCCTGGTGTGTCATCGTAGTTCGTTGGTCTAAACATCAAGAGGTCTTTTTTTTTACAATGAATTGAATAAGTTGTTGACAAGCATCAGTCTGATTTTTGTCCATTTGTGATCGGGTATGTACGGTGGCGTGTTTGGATCCAACTTTCTGTTGCATATTTGTTTTCAGAGACCTGTATTGTGGAAGTACATTGTGATTTATGTCTGTAAGAGGGGTTATATCTTATGAGTCGAAGTTTTCAAGTTCTCAAGTTGTCTTTCTGAGTCTGAGGAATAATTGCTTTGACATTCGTTTGTTGTGCTTCTTTCAAATGTTGTTCTTGGTCCAGTTGGACATCTCTTGATGGTTGTGTACATCACTTCCATCATTAGAGAGTATGAAATCAGCTATTTGTTGTCCGATTTCTGTTGGATGCACATTGGAAATAGGCCTATCATCGTCAAGTACTTCACTCATAGCTTTGAGTTTAAAGTCAGCCTCAGTTGACGGTGTTTTCTTGATCAGTTCAACTTCCTGGCCTTCGTTTTTACTGCTTCTAGTTTCATTTTCTGTCTCATTAGTATTGAGCTAGAACGTGAAGATGATTTAGGGCGAGTTTCTGACGGTTGTCTAAATTCAGGTGGTGGTATTAGTTCTACTTACTGTTTCAAATAGGCGGGACCTACTGTCTCAGAACATTGTGATAGTTGCTTATCCTGTTATTCACTATACTCATCTCTGAACTTGTCAGGAGGTTCTACATTTTGTTCCTGTGTTTTCTAGTTGTCTTAACATATTGTCCATATTTTCTGTTGCAATTGCAACGTTCTCTTGCAAAGATTTCGTGATCAACTCCTGTGATGCTCTTTCTAGATGGCTCTCTTCAGATCTAACTGCTTTCAAATAGTTATCAAAAATAGATGCGAAGTGTGTGTATGCATTCATATGTCCAAAGAGTTCATTTTTGTAAGTAATCATAGCTGCTGGATCCATAACTGGAAATTGTCCAACATCAATGAAAATAAGTTCTATGTATTTGTATTCGACCCTAAGTTTTGTCATGTAATCGTTGACGTTTGCCTCGTAAATAAGTTTACCGTCTGGTGAGAGTCGTCTTGCTTCACGTAGTTGTCTGCTTGGTAAGCCTTCCATTCCGTCTGATCCACTGGACATTCTTGCCAATACCCAGTTTTTGTACTATAATGAGTTATAGATAGTTCTTAACTCATTTATTATAGACCTTCGGAAAGGGTACAAAACTGAAAAGACAGAAACAATAAGCATATTAGTACAACATTTATATGAAACAAGTAGATGCAAACCAAGTGTGTTAATGTTAATAACACGTTCCGTACATCAAGTACACATCAAACACAGTCATTTATATCATAAAAACATATAAAACATGAACATTCCAAAATACCACCAAGCTCGGAGTAACGAACGCGATTGTATTTCTCAACAGTTACTATGACAAGTTGCAACTGGTCAGTACTGTAGTGAAAGTAAATTTTTGGGTGAGCCGTGTAAGAACGTAATGCCATGAAAAATAAAAGGCTAAAACAGGTGAGAAACGGTGTAAAACATGTACAAATATGTCAAATAACCTAAAGGGAACATCGGGATAAGCTTATCAACTCGTAAACGCAGTTAAATGATTTGTCCTTAAATTGCCTATATTTTTTTATGAAAACTCAATTAAACATAAAAGGTATGAACTGAGACGATTGACACTAAATAAGGACTAGTAAACAATATAAGCATAAACATAAATGCAACTCACCTTGTGGATCGTCGAACACCATTTAATAAAGAAAATATATGCGACGTTGCATAGCCCGTCAAAACAAGTAACGACTCTATGCCAGACAGATCCGTAAAAAATCCGGAGTGACATTACATCGGTATAATCGGAAGTTGATTTGGAATTATTTTTTACAAAGTGTGAGAAATCTCTACATAGAGCTACATATTTGTATCTAGGTGTATCGTCTTTTTGGAGTAACAACGATGTATAATGTTTTTGAGTCGGGATTTTAATTGAGGAGTAGAAGTATAACGAGTTGAAAGATCATAGGTTTTAATGCAATTGTATTCTGGTAATAAACTTGAATTGAGGGGTTCATAAAGTAAAATTGATCAATATGTACTCCTGATTCGAACTAACGAATGGGTCTACTTACCATTATTTGCTGATGGTCGTCCGCAAACGCCATTTTGCTCTGAATAACGAATAAATAAATTTTAATTTGAAAATTAATAATATTATTGACCCTCTTACACTGGACAGTCACCAGTGAATTTCCCATATTGTTTTTGTAGTGTTTAATTAATCTCCAGTTCGTAACGCAGCAGAAGTATGCTTTGTATTGTCATAGACATTCAAAACTTGTATGTACTAATATCTATTCTATTCGCATGATACCTTGAATTTATCTTTATATAGATATTAAATATTTAAACTCTGTAACAAAATTCTACGCACTGACTTGTTTCTTTAATGTTAAAGTAACATACTTTTGGATTAACATGAGTGCGATTTTTATTACTAGTATCCGAAATAATAAATAATAATTAATAATTAATCAATTGAAGATAGCATTATTATAAGTTGATTATCGATTAATGTAGTTTTCGTGGTTTAATTTAAACTCGAATTCGAATATCCCAACGTAGTGTAAATTTCCATCGATTAATTAAAGGCAACCATATAACCAGATAGTTTATAATTCGTCAAACATACACGTATTCAACAAATCCTAAAAACTGAAAGCCATGAATAAGTTTCTTAATTTCAAAATTCATTTGATAAATACAAATAATGAAGACTGTACATGTTCAACTTAAATTTAAAAAAAAATGCGTTGAGCATTATTTTACGTTTTTGTACAAATTAACGTTATGCAAGAAGTTACGCTTAAGAAAAATAAATATTTGTTGTTTGAAGGAAAAAAACAAGACATTAAAAAAAGAAACAATAGTATAATTTTATTATCATAATTTTTGTTGGATACTTTTAACTATTTCTAATCATACCTGCAGTTTTAGGTTCGTTCAGAATAAAGAAACTGCTTAAGAAACTAAAAATAGCTGCTAAGGGACAGAATATCCATCTTGCTGGAAGAAAATTGATCGAATATTATATTACCTCATACTTTGCTTAACTTATGCTGAATACGCAGAAAAAGTACAACAATACCTCATGGGTGCATTGACAACATCAAAAGTAAAGGAAACCTTTCAAACCAATATACCAATAAACAGCATAAACATGGTGAATTTATTTGACAAAAATCCAAGATGGAAAAGGAGTCATGGCCATCACCACTATACGTCACCTTAAATGCATGATGTCTTCATAGATAATCTTCTTCCTTTCTCACAAAAACCTCTTGGACTTCATCACATCCGCACTAAACTATATTCTATACCTCTCATTCTAATACACTCCCTTTACAAAACAAGTCTTGACACTCCTGTTTCTGAACTTACCTCATAAAACAAACTTAATGACATGATTTTGGATATGGTTTCCACAGACTCTTTAAACCAGTCTGTGTAAGAGGTCAAGATGAAGAAAAACGATCTTTTCTCCCACTACCGTTTGTCAACAAAAGTATAGATGCAATTAATTTGGCTAACATTCTCCATCACAAAAACGTAACAAAAAATTCCCCCATATTTTAAGGACAAATCAATACTGTATATTTCATATTCCTATACTTCACCGTTGGATCCAAAATTTTGAACTTCAAAAGATTATTGCAGAACCTCGAAATTTAGGACTTCAAGGCTAAACCACCTGACTGTTCTTTCAAAAACTCACCATTCAAATATTATCCGTCCGGTCACGTTGTTACGGAAAATTTAAGCATCATCGAAAACGAATCTCTACGTAAGGTCCTTTTTTAAGTTGCCCAAGTACCGTGAACCACACTCCATAAATTGGAATTATGACTTTAAAGTTCTTATGGATGTCGTGGAGGAGTACGTAAGAAAATGGATAAAACGAGAACAAGAAAACATTTGCCAGAGTGGTTAAAACCCGCGAGGTCTTTAATTTTGAAACGGATGAGTGTCAATGCTCTATCAGTTTTGAAAGACCCTGATGTAGCAAAAATACATTGTCTACTATTCATGACAAATATGTTGTCGTACCAGCAGACACAGAGTAAAAAACAGGTTTTGTCTGCAAAACGTATTACATCCAATGCTTATTATCAGAGGTAGACATAAAAAATAATAGCAGTGATAAGACCTTTACTGCCACTACATTCTGCAAAGAAGAGATAGTTGATAACCATAAATCTATGCTATCCTTTTTTGGTCTCCCTACCGAAGACGATGATTGTGATTTACCGTCTATGTACTGGATTACGCCCACAAGAATCCATACAATCAAGGTTACATAGCCGGATCTGCAAAATGAACCACCAAACCTCTTTCAAAACGTTTGACTTCTATACTCTGCCAAAAAGGGCCTCCAGTCTTACCACAACACGTGTTACACCCGTAGTGGTATTAATTCAATGTGGATCCTGAAAAATTAGGAAGATATTTTGAAGACCCTCAATTCAAGACTATTGTCAGAATATAATAGCATTAAAACCTATGATTTTTCAACAATGTATGCTTCTATTCCCCGTTCTAATTTAAAATCCCGACTCGAAAATAAAATACATCGTTGCTTCTCCAAAAAAGATGGTACACCTAGATGCAAATATATAGTTCTTGGTAGAGTTTCTTCATTCTTTGTTAAAATTATTTCCAAATCATCTTCCAAATATACAGAAGAAGGTGTTTTCAAAATGCTCGAGTTTTTGACCGACAACATATTTGTCCAGTGTAGTGGACGCGTTTTTCAACAAACGGTCGGCATTCAAATATTTGCTGACTTTTTCTTTCATTCTTATGAGGCTGACTTTATAGGTGATCTGATCCGAAAGAAAACACATCGTTTAGCAAGATCCTTTAATCTCAGTTTCTGCTATATAGATGACGTGTTATCGTCAACAATTCTAGTTTCAGGGATTTGATACATCTACCCCCAAAAAATTGAGATAAAGAATAATACAGACACTGTGAAGACAGTCCCATATCTTGATCTACATTTAAAGATCGATGGTAAAGGAATGCTATTGACCAAACTTTACGACAAATGTGCATTCAGAATTTTCAACTTTCCTTTCATCTGTGGCAACATCTCTTCAAAACCTGCCTGTGGAGTTTCATATCACAACTTATACGTTATGCCAGAGCTTGCCGAAACTTCGCAGACTTTTTGTATCGCGCTAGACTTCTTATAATTAAATCTTCTGGAACAAAGTCATGTTGCTACAAGATTGAAGTCATCACGACAGAAGTTTCATGGTCGTCGTCATGAACTCATGGATCGTTACGTTGTATCCATCTGCACCATGGAATTGTTCAAAGTGTCATAGTTTTTCTTTTCTATTTCGACTACCTAGACTTGAATTTTAATGAGTAATTCGTCTGGTGTTTCTAAAAAAGCAGAGGACGCTTACCCTACTAGTGCACCTGGTCAATGCTCCTAGTGTTTGGTGGAGTCCGAGTTGCTCATTTACTTTTGTTTCTTTGTATGTATTATTTTAGTTACTTTATGTTCTTTGTTGTTTTTGTCTGTTTACCATGTCTGGTCTTTGTCCCTTAATTACATTCTTTTGATTTCCGCTAGATTCTTGGTTCCCTTTTATTTCTCTCCCAAAACACAGTTATTGATCTTTAAAATTTTTATTGAAATATTTTCTGTCTATAAAGATAATTTTTTAAACAAGAGTTTGTGGCACCCCGGCATTATAATAGCAGTGTGATTAATAATTGTAACATGAATCTTAGTGAATACAATGACCTTGCTACTTCGTCTTGTGTCAGAGGTGCTACATACTTTACTGCCGCTAGTAGGGGGTTAGCCAATCCGGTAAGAGGTCGAATCTAATGAATGATTTTTTGTCTCGTCTGGGAGATCGAAACTTCTTGTCAATCGATCAGATTATGATGTCGACCGTAAAACTTCTGAAGAGATGATATAAGGAAAAGGCTGAACATACCCCTGATTGAGTAATTTATTTGTCAATACCTGCGTTTTGCAGGGAAGTCCTCGTATAGGTCACAGGACCGACAGATCAATTGTGAAATGTATACTCCATAGGCTGGAAATTTTGGTATATTACCTTTTAGAAAAGAGAAGTTTACTTTTGGGAAGTCATCACGCTGGTCATAAAGTTTCGATTTCAAACGTCCTGTGTTATCTATGTACTTATTAAGGTCTAGGTATGAGACAGACGTAACGGAGGGTTATCAGTTGTATCTTTAATGTCCAGCTCATTTGGGTAGATAAGAGCTACTTAAGTAATCGTTGATTGAATTTCAAAAATTATTCATAATAGTGTCATTGGTTCTTTGTTTTTGATTTGTTGAAGTTGTTTTTTGTCTTGTTTGATTTCTTTTTGATTACAGTTTTATGTAAATGTAGATATGCACAATGCCCTTCAAAAAAGTTGTACGCATACTCACAATAACAATTTTCCTCATCAAATAGTGACACAACTACAACTACCGTGAAGAAAATAGTCGTCAATACCAGGAAAAATATTGCCTTTGATGCTAAAATTAGTAAATACATGTATTAACAAAGTTAAATAACTAAGTTAAGATGAATACTTAACATTGCCCCTTAACAATTTTATGTTACAACTAACATACAATACTACAAGATCTACAAGATGAGTAAAAAGCATTTGAATATCGGCAAAAAAAAAACCGAAGCGTCAACGAAAGGAAAATTGAAATGCTAATACATGGCTCAAATGAGAAACTAGGAAACACAGACGATCTACGTACAATTCAGTCCTATGTTCTGCAACCGTAAGCAATAAACTGTAATTGTATGATCATAACTCTTTATTGTTTTGCATTTAAAAAAGCAGTTAAATATTCCAAGAAGTCACTTTCATTGAATCAAAATTTTCTTGCTCATAGGATTATAATTAAACATCGCTGTTGCAGTTTAAAGCCAAAAAACAATAATAATGAAAACATATACATTAAACGATTGTTCGCTGAATCAGTGAAAATGCTGTACATATTTCAACTATCGCGTTTCTGTTTTATCATATAATCATAAATATTTTTTTATTCCTGTACAAATTCAGATTAGTTTAAAAAAAGTTCAACATTAGCATATAAAATCGATTATAAAGGGCAAGACGTTTATAATTAGTTCGTTTATTTTGGTGTTTATTGCTCCATCACTTTATATTAAAAAGTTTAACATTAACATATCAAATGGGTCATAAAAGGCAAAACATTAATATCCACTTCGTTTATTTTGGTGTTTATTGCTATATCACTTTTTAATAGCTTATTCCCTAATACTAAGTAATTAACAATGACAAAATCACACACACACACACACACACACACACACACACACACACACACACACACACACACACACACACACACACACACACACACACACACACACACACACACACACACACACACACACACACACACACACACAGAGAGAGCAATTAAATTTTAAATTACCTGATAATTGAAATAATGTTGAATTATTTCTCCTCCACTCTGAAAAAAAAAACAAAGCCCATTTTGATATGAATTAAGTCAATAAAGGTTCCCATTATCATGCAGATAACCCAACGATGTATTACCACATTTTGACGTTAATTTAGCTGTATTTGCATATCTGCTGATATTAATTGACATTGATTCTGAAAAACAAGTTACACTATAATTGGATTAATTGATTTTATTTGTATAAATAACTATTATCGGAAGAAGTGTGACTATGATGTGAATAGTTTGACAATTATAATTTTTATAATGTTGATTGATATGAAAATAATTATGTTTAATTATTAGATTGATTACAAAATCCGTCCTTTTCAATGAAACAGTTTGTGTGATTTATATTTAGTTTCTTTTTTTCTGTTGTAACAAGGGAGTCAGAGCTTTTTGAACTGATTTAGTAGTGTTAAATTGTATACTATTTTTTTCCACAGTGGCCAGATTTTAAAAGTGGAGGGTTGTGATCACGCCAAAGTATTTCATCCACGCCGCATTTTTGCTACTGTCCGAATTTCTGACCTCATTATGTCTTTTCCGTTTTTACTTAAAGTTTATGCATGGCCTTGGACTGGCATTTTCATCCCGGTGGGTGTATTGTCTCTTTGATATAAACACCATACCTATTCTCGTTATATTTATATATGATTGTAAGACTCTTACCGTTTATTTTACTAACTTTCGGTCCAAAAAATGAAACAGTTCGAATTATCAAAACTATTGAAATGAAAGGCGTCATTGTCCACAGTAAAGCATCTTTAAGGCAAGAACATTTTCCTAAAATATAAAATAATTGTACTAGTACTTAATTATGCTATTTATGTCAAAGCATTAAGCAAAGATGAATAATCGAAGAATACTTTAGGAAATCATAAAAAGATGGAGATAATACTCAAAAGAAAATGAAAATTAAAATTTACGTTTCAACGAAACGTGTAGAAGTCACCTCCCGTTTCCTGATCTATCTTTTGAGAAACATATCGACAATTGAACTGCATATTGTCAATCGAGGCAGCGTAAAGAATCTGGATTTTCATCAGAATCGGACAACTTTAAATTTTTTGCCGCGGTGGCAGCCATTTTTTCAATGTCGGTCGATAAGTAGTTCATACTGCCAATTGATCCGCAGATTAATAATTGGGACCGCTTAAAAAAAATATCCAGATATAAATTTTCGTCAAAATAGGACCTTTGAATTTTTTACCGCGTTGAGGACCATTTTGAAAATGGCGACCGAGACGCACGTGATTATTTTTCGGGATTTTGTTTGAATTATTTTAAAATGGCAGCCAATACATAGCTCCGATTACCAATTGAGCCGTAGATAATCAATCGGTACGACGTAAAAAACCTAGATATCAATTTTCATAAAACTCGGACAAATTAAAATTTTTGACCGCAGTGGTGGCCATTTTGGAAATGGCGACCGAGACGAACGCTATTTTTTATGTGATTTTGTTTGGAGCATTAAGCTTAATATATATAAGTTCATGAGATATTTGACATTCCATTTTCCGGTGTAAAAAGATGGGTACTTTAATCCGGCGGCCATTTTGACAAAATCGGATGCAGCTGAAAATGTTTATTGATGTTCTGCATCTTTCAAAGAGTAGTTCTAACTTCTTGAAAATTTTCATAACAATCAGACAAGCCACTTCTGAGAAAAAGGGCGGAAACTTTCAACAAATTTGATGACAGGAGAAATAAAATAATAACAAGTTTTAAGTTGTGCATGCAAGCAAGTCACAGAGGTTCCTTCACGTTCCCCAAATAGTCTCAGAGCCCAACATTTTGAAATCTGCATATAATATTAAGCTAAAATGACATAAAATTTCGATGAATTCAATACTTTTCTTAATTGGGGCACTTTATTTTGAATGGCAGCCATCTTGGATATTTCAAAGTATGCACTTAACCAAGCTTTGATCAGTCTATTAAAAAGTTCGACTGGATTTTGTGATATATATATATATAAATGCAAATTTTCTTAATTAACGAAAGACATCTGAAAAATCACCTTTTGTTTATTCGTTATCCTATATTATGATATATCCCCCTTTTCCGCCAAAACATCCCTCTTTTCAATTTTTTTTGTGGCGTGCACATCTGTAAACTCATCACTCCACAAGTAATACAATAGTTGCTATCCCCTCTTAAGAAAATAATACCAGAAGCTCAGAGGCGTTTCACTATTGCTGCTAAATTTGGTCTTATGGGCCAAGTGGTTTTCCGAGAAGAAGATAATATACATATATTAACAACATTGTTACAACATAGATTTTGTATTTTTAATCAATCATATAAGACCAGTGAAAAACAGGTGCCGATTTAACAAGGTCCCGAAGTGATTCTATCTTGTGCCGATGTAACCAGGTGCCGAAGTGACTAGAATTCACACAAACAGCATGGCTGACAGCAAAGAGAAAGTAGGAAAGTTGCGATTGAAAAGTACACATTTCGCAACAGTAAGAGAGTATGACAAACAATTTATGTGATATATGTAGATTATCAAGATATTTAAATGTAATGATTTCATTTTATAGACAATGGCAAATATCGTACATATGAGAACTCACCCCTAACAAATCAATAGATAATTTTGAACCTAATATTCACTTTCTTTTCAACAGGTTTTTCTATAATACATATTTATAAAATTAGTTGTTGTTATTTCCTCTGTTGTCAGTTCAACGGTATATTACAGTATGAATTCAATTATACTTAAAGAAAAACATCTGGAAAATCACTAAAACTGACCAATTTTTTGTTTTTTTCGTTACTATGGCAAAACATGAAATACCAAGTCACCTTTTTGGGATGATAAATTTACGTTTCCACGAAACGTGTAGAAGTCGTCTCCCAATTCCTGATCTGTCTTTTGAGGAAAATATTGTCAATTGAACTGCTTATTATTAATCGAGGCAGCGTAAAAAACGTGGAAACCGAAAAAGGTTGACCGCGGTAGCCGCCATTTTGAACATATAGGTCGATACGTAGCTCAAATTTCCAATTGAGCCTCAGATTCTAAATCGGTACGACTTAAAGAACCTAGATATCAATTTTCATCAAAATCGGACAAAATGAAAATGTTTGACCGCAGTGGTGGCCATTTTGAAAATGGCAGCTGATACGTAGTTCCAAATGCCAATTGAGCCACAGGTTATCAATCAGAACAACTCAAAAAACCTAGACGTTAATTTTTATCAAAATCTGACAAATTTGAATTTTCGACCAATTTGGCGGCCATTTTGAAAATAGTGGCCGAGGCGCATGCGATTTTTTTTTCGTGATTTTGTTTGGACTATTGAGCTTAATGTATACATCAAGTTTCGTCAAATTCTGATCAGCGGTTTTCGAGACATATCGATGTTCCAATTTCCGGAAGATATTCCAAAAAAATGGGTACTTTTAGTCCGGCGGCCATTTTAAAAAAATGGCGGCAGCTGAAAAATTTTTTTTTTTGAGATTCAGCATCCTTGAAGAGTGGTTCTAACATCTTAAAAAGTTTCATCTCAATCAAACTATTGAGAAAAATGGCGAATACTTTCAACAATTTTTATGACAGGAGAATTAAAATAATAATAATAATAATAATTAAAATTAACGTTTCCACGAAACGTGTAGAAGTCGCCTCCCGTTTCCTTATATGTGTATTGAGAAATATATCGTTAGATGAACTGCTTATTATTAAACGAGGCAGTGTAAAGAACCTGGATACAAATTTCGTCGAAATCGAATAACTTTCAAATTTCATCGCGGTGGTGGCCATTTTGAAAATGGCGGTCGATATGCAGTTCAAATGATCGATTGAGCTGCAGATTCTTAATCGGGGCGTCTTGAACAACATAGATATCAATTCTCATCACAATCGGACAACTTTTAATTTTCGACCGCGGTGGCGGCCATTTTAAAAATGTCGGCCAACACGCAGCTCCAATTTTGCATTGAGCAGAAATTATTAATTGGGACGGCTCAGAAGACCTAGATATCAATTTTCATCGAAATCGGACAAAATTTGAATTTTCGACTGCGTTGGCGGCCACTTTGAAAATGGCGGCCGAGACCCACGCAATTTTTTTCTGTGATTTTGTCTAGACTAAAGAGCTTAATATATATACCAAGATTCGTCAAATTCTGATCAGCAGTTTTCGAGATATATGATGTTCTAATTTCCTGTGTAAAAAAAAATGGGTACGTCCAGTCCGGCAACCATTTTGAAAAAATGGCGGCAGTTCTGCAGTCTTCAAAGAGTAGTTCTAACTTCCTGAGGAGTTTAATCTCAATCGGACCAACCACTTTTGAGAAACAGGGCGGATACTTTCGACAATTTTTAAGACAGGAGAATTAATATAATAATAACAAGTGATGCTATGTTTGCAAGCAAAACACAAAATTCGCCAAAACCGGCAAGTAGTCGAATTATGAAGCCGCCATTGAATTTAGAATACAATGTCTACCCTAGAAATCAATTTTCATTGAAATCCCAAAATGTTGACATTTTGCCGATTTTGCGGCAATGGCGGCTTTTAGACAGAATGTGAAACCGCCATCGCATTTAAAATGTCATGTTTACCCTTGATATCGATTTTCATTGAAATCGAGCAATGTTGAAATTCTGCCCATTTTGGCAGCCATTTTGAACAAAAATGGCGGCACTCTAGAATTTTTTTTTAATGCCTATGATGTCAGCAAGTCTTGAACACTGTTCTGAGTTATTTTCATACATCTAATGAGTTGCACTAATTTTATAGAATTTTATTTTATTTTCCGGGGTTTTTTTTGGCAGCGATTTTGAAATCGGTAGCCATTTTGACGTTCCAGAAGTGGCTTGCACACCCTCTGAGAATGCTTGATTTTTTTTAGCAAAGTTAGGTATGAATCGAATGGACGGTCTCCAAGAAATCGCCAAAACATCTTTACGTGCAGAAGAAGTATAATAATAATAACAAGTAATACTGTGTTTGCAAGCAAACCACAAAAGTCGCCAAAACCGGCAAATGGTCGGATTTAGTCAAATTCTGAAGCCGCCATTAGATTTAGAATGCAATCTTTGCCTTAGATATCAATTTTCATTGAAATCCAACAAAGTTTAAATTGTGCCGATTTCGGCGGCCATTTTGAAAAAAAATGGCGGCTTTAAGATAAAATCTGAAGCCGCCATTGAATTTAGAATGTCATGTGTACTCTAGTTATATATTTTCATTGAAATTTTGCGGATTTTGGCAGCCATTTTGAAAAAAATGACGGCATTCTAGAAATTTTTTTAAGCCTATGATGTCAGCAAGTCTAGAACAGCATTCTGAGTTATTTTCATACATCTAATGAGTTCCAATGGTTTTATAGATTTTTTTTTCATTTTTTCGAGTTTTGTTTTGGCGGCCATTTTGAAATCGGCATCCATTTTGAAATTCCAGAAGTGGCTTGCACACCCCCTGAGCATGTTTGATTCTTCAGCCAAGTTTGGTATGAATCGAATAAACGGTCTCCGAGAAATCGCCAGGAAATCTTTATGTGCAGAAGTATATGATAATAATAATAATAATAATAATAATAATAATAATAATCGCACATCGGCCAAAAATTTTATGCGAAATCCGAGATATTAATGAGACGCAGTATACAACAAAGTTTCATTAAAATTGCCTTCTAAATAATAAAGTTATAGGTGTGTATAAAGTGAATTTTGGTATCCATGAAATTTTCGGTTTTTTCGTCGCCATGGTAACTGACAATATATCGAATCACTTTTTTTTGCTTAAATCTATTAGGCACATTAAGTTCTACCACCATACTAAAATTTCAAGTTTCTAGCCACTTATGTTTCTGAGATATTGCAATGTCCTAGATTATGAACTTTTCACGTTTCCATGGAAACGGTAGCCATTTTTTTCGCCAAAAGTTCTGGTGCACCCCTTCTCAATACCATCTACCTCCATACCAAGTTCTAATTCATCCTTCAGTGATGCTCTCTAAAAACTCCGGACAAAAATCATTGGAAGAAAAATAATAATAATAATAATAATAATAATAATAATAATAATAATAATTAGAAACAGTACAATAACAATATGTCGCGGCGACATAATATGAAACACAGTAAAACTTTGTGGTCGGCGACTTAATTATAATAACAAGTTTTAAGTTGTGCTTGCAAGCATGTCACTGAAGTCCCCTTCCCGGCATTGACCCAGAACACAAAATTTTGAAATCTGCATATAATATTAAACTAAAATAACATAAAATTTTGATGAATTGAACACTTTTTTATTATATTTTCTTATTATAACTTAAACTATTTTATCTATATAATTGATATTAACCTTTCAATGTGCACTGTTATGGTACATTCAAATTTGGAAAGCGTACATGTTGGTATGGCAGCTTCTAAGAAATACCCTGCGAGTTATTCGCCATTACTCTGAGATTCTCTGCACTTATATGTTCTGAAATTTCCTGACAGCCAAAAAACATTAAATTAAATAACCAAAGTCCAGAATTCAGTGTATTCATTCAACAAATATTTCTCTCTGTATTTTCCATAATTTTACAGACTCGTCACTCCCACAGGTTATACAATAGTTGCTATCCCTTCTTAAAATAATAACACCAGAAGCTCAGAGACCTTTAAATATTCCTGCTAAATTTGGTATTATGGGCCAAGTGGTTTTCCGAGAAAAGATAAAAATATGATGTCCCAATTTGTTTATTTTTCAGTCTTTTTTACATATATTAAAATTGTTACAACATAGATTTGGTACTTTTAATCAATCATATAAGACCAGTGAAAAACAGGTGCAGATTTTACTAGCGTAGGTACCAATTTAACCAGGTCCCAATTTGACCAGGTGCCGAACTGACTATATCTGGGGTCGATTTGACCAGGTACCGATTTGACCAGGTGCCGAAGTTACTAGAATTCACACATATATATGGCTGACAGCATAGTGAAAGTAGGAAAGTTGCGATTAAAAGTATACATCTGGCAACAGTAAGAGAGTATGACACACAATTTACGTGATATAGGTAAAATATCAAATTATTGAAATGAAATGATTTCATTTTATAAAACCATGAATTGTTATTTTAGTTTAAAAATGTCAAATATCGTACATGTCAGTACTCATTCCTAACAAATCAATAGATAATTTTGAACCTAATATTCAATTTCTTTTTCCACAGGTATTTCTATAATAAATATTTATAAAAATTAGTCTTTGTAATTTCTGCTGTAGTCAGTTCACCGGTTTATAAAGAAAAAAACATCTGGAAAATCACAAAAATCGACCAAATTTTTCGTTTTTTTTTGTTTCCATGGCAATACATGATTGATTGATTGATTGATTGTTGGGGTTTAACGTCCGAGCAGCAATATTTCAGCTTTATTCAGACGATGAACATGAAATGGATGATAAGATGAACATAAAATAAAAAATGGGATGGAACATAAGGATAATAGGGTCGACAATTTTTGATTACCACAAGATGAAAGGCAGGGATGGGTAGGGTCGGGCAATTTAGCCTCCTGTGGCGGAGCGCAAAGGTTCCTCATCCTATCCAATACCACAACAGGGTTCTTTAACGTACGAGGAACGTGGCATCCTTCCAAACACGGTGCACCACTATGGTTTGCGGTCAGGTTTTCCGTATTATAGCCTGACAACCCCAGCATGTAACACGCCAGGGGTACCCCATTCCACCACCAGGGGCACACAACCCAGTTGCTTTGTGGGCAGTGCGCCTAGCCCCCGGCTAGGTTTCTGAACACTATTTAGTCGCCTTTCACGACAAGCTGCTGGAGGCCTATTATTTTGACACCCGAACCTGCACGGGGCGACAACACATGAAATATCGATTCACTTTATTTTGTATGATAATACAGAGATCATCAAACTATACCGCCACACCAATTGTCAAGTTGATGGCTACATGAATTTACGAGATATCACAATGTCCTATATTATGACGTTTCCCCCTTTTTGGCCGAAGCGCCCTTCTTTCAATTTTTTTGTGGCATTAAGATCCATGGGTAAACATTACCGAAATTATGTATTTAGCATACAATTTTAAGCCTAAATGTAAAATTTTATAAAATTCTGATGACGTTTATACTATTTCGGAAGAGGGCACCTTATTTCGGATGGTAGCCATTTTAAAATGACGGCAATTTTCAATTCTTGGCCACCTAGGTTTCCTAGATATCTCAATGTCCTAAATGATGACCTATCCCCCTTTTTCTGCCAAAGCGCCCCTCCTTCAGAATTTTTGTTTACGGCGTGCACATCTGGGGGGTATGGCAAATTTCGTTCCAATCCCTCTATTAATTTTAGAGAAATCGTGCGGACATGTTCACCGATAAAAAAAATAGTTAAAATTTACGTTTCCACGAAACGTGTAGAAGTCACCTCCCATTCTGTCTTGAGAAATATATCGTCTTAAAGAACCTAGATTTTCATCAAAATCGGACAACTTTGAATTTTCGAGCGCAGTGGATAATGGGAGATCTAAAAATGAGTATCTTACTGAACAGAAATGTGTTTCCTCTATTTCGTGTAAACAATATCACTGGGGGAATAACCTACAATTGTTTTATTCAAACGAGTACCGTCCACGTTCTTGAAAGAATCATAAGAAATCCGTTACCTTTGTAATCCATTTCTGTTGATTTAGTGCTTTCAGTTTTTGTTATATTTCTGATCTCTGAATAAAAATACATGTATTTCAAAATAAGAAATTGAAAACAAGATTTATACACTCAAAATAACAATTCGACATATCATTTAAAATTTAACTTATGCGATATCCCTATTTTTTATTGGTAAATCGGTATTTGTTATTTATTTTTCTAGTAAACTTTACATTGTAAGTATCTTAGTTGCAGTGCCTCTAAAATGATTCCTGATGACAAATGAAAATCAAGATTTAAGTTTAAGTATTCTGTTCTACAAATATAATTTATTATTATTGTGGTAATTTAAAATAAATATCTAGTTTAATTTTTTATTGATTACTGATTTTGTGGATATCAAAGTGTCTAAATCAAAAATAATATGGACGGATTTACCTATAATTTTAAGGACAGATACTTCAACATAGGCTTCACCAACACCTGTACCATGCTTACATGTCCAATTACCATTCACATGATAGTCAATGTTTCCATGGACAGTATAATACGTTTCATTGGTTCGAGTATTTTGCCAGATAGTCCCATTCTTAAAATATGAATCACACTGCTCGTGCTTTTGATTAATCGGTGGTAAACAGTCGCCTTGCATGTTTCCTTTAGGGTCATATATCTTTATACGATGAGTTAATTTACCAACTTTGCAAATTAGATTCAGCTCTTCTTTTGAAACGCTCCATCTTAAGCAGACTCCATCGGAACATTGCTTTGTGTCTGCATTACAAATAAAAAAGTTTTCTTTTTCATTTACCGTTCTACCATGAGTCAGTTCATTCATTAAATGGTTATTTAAATCGAAATTTTGATATGCGAACAGAAAATGCTGACAGATGGACAAATACATACACTGTATATAATTCGTTTTGATTCACTTTCTTTTTAAAGTGTTTTTTTTTGTATCACATGATATAGACCAAAATGGAGTTGAATTGGTACTGTCTACAAACTTTCGTGGATTAAGGATAGATGTAGTGTAGATTTTGGATCATAACTTTGCAAACGTGAATAACAATACGTACTTTAAGTCAATACTTAAACTTAGACCACCAAAGTGCCCGTTCTTGTGTTTTTAGTCTTCAATCAGACTTTTTTTCATTGTGCCCTGTGGTTCGAAGTTAAAGCCAAAAACAGCTCACAACAATTTACGATAAGTTGGATTTTGGACCTAACTGTCATGCAGTAGTAAACATGACCTCGTGACCTTATGAGATTATGAACTCTTCATTCATAAAATACATGTAAACAGTATGTCTTCGTCCTTAACTATGGGATGGAACATAAGGATAATAGGGTCTGACAATAACTAGACAACTGCTTTGATAGCGGAAATTTATAAACTAGTAGAATCTGGTAATGGAAATGATTCAAAGATGCTAGAATTAATATTTAATATAGTAACTGACATTGATAAACGAGAGGAAGGAATGGACAAAAGATGAATGAGAAAATAGGCGAACTTAGAAAGTCATTAAAGTGTGTGCCATCAAGAGTATCTGGAATTAAAAAAAAACAAGTAGCGAACATGAAAAGTAAAGTCCCTGAACTAGAAAACAATGCACAAGGATTTAGTGACTTATTTAATCAGGTTTATACACAAGTTAAATCCAACACAAGAAATATGATTCATAACCATTCAAGACTAGAAAAACTTGAAGATATTTTTGCTCCTAAAATCCAACACAAAAATCAAATACCAGGTCCAGAAATAGCATTCCTCCTTCGTCGTGTAGAGGAGCGTGGAAAACGGTCACGTCAAAGAAATTGCTAACTGCAGAAGTTCTTAAGATGCAACAATCAGTAACCGACTTAATAGTGCCGATCGATGAAAAATAAATTCATTTTAAAGAATCTCGCTAAGCAAAAATTCGTTACTCAATTTGTTACTTAATTTCTGTAAGGGCAATGATATTTTTATCGTAAACGGTAGAACTGGAAATGATCGAGAGCTTGATAAATTTACATGTTGAAATACTAGTATCGTAGATTATGCCATAAGTAGTTAAAAATGTTGAAATTTTTTTGAAAATGTTGACATACTTGAATCAAGTAAGCTCTACTCAGATGTTCACAGCTGCTTACACATAGCTTTTAATGTAGAGGTGATGTCAACAGAAAACATTAAAACCGTAGATAATAATTAAATTAAGGTTAAATCATGGGAATCCAACAAAACACTTGACTTCCAATCGGATATCGATGTTGACAAAGTACGCGATTTGGAACAAAAACTCGAAAGTGTTCGTTAGGAAATAAATTTAGATAAAAACATGATGAATTCTGTCCTGGAAGATTTATATAGTTTCCTTGTTAACTCTGTGGCAAAACTTTTGAAATTTAAAATAAAAGGGATAGGAATAAAATTAACAATGGTACTAATATGAAAAATAAAAAAAAAAACATTGTTTGATCAAGATTGCAGATTTCCGAAACAGAATTTTAGATAATTTAAACGTAACTATAAATCAAATAAATCTGATTAAAATTGTTCAAATATGAACAAAGTAGAAATACTCCATAAAAAGTTCTTGATGATAAGTATAGAGATTACTGTGAAACTGTGACAGAGGATATTCAAAATACCCCTAATACCGATCCAAGGCATTCTTGGAAAATTCTGGGTAAAAACAAAATACAAAATCAACCAAATATCGATATAAATACTTTTTTAAACAGTTGAATTCTGCTGAAGAAGATGCCCAACATTCGGTACCGACTGTCAAAAATGTTCTTTTAGAATTTTCAAATGCTTATATAAACGGTTACATTTCTAGAGACAAGATCATTAAATGTATTAACAACCTGAAGAATAGTAAGGCATGATGATAAGATACTAACGAGTAAATCAAAAATACATCAGATATTTTTATTGGTATTTACAAAAAACTTTTTCAATGTTGTGTTTGACACAGAAATATGGCCTAATAGTTGGTTAATAGGGATGATTAAACAAATATATGAAAACAAAGGTGATAAGAATGAGAAAAAAATATAGACCTATCACAATTGGAAGCTGTCTCGGAAAGCTGTTTACCGCGAAGTTTCTTAATTTAAAGGAAAAGGCTTCAGACAAATATATTCCACGGTAGATAATATCTTCGAGATCCATATTTTGTTTAAAATTTTTAAATCTAAAACATAAAAACTTTATTGCGCTATCATAGATTTCGAAAAGGCCATTAATAAAGTTTGGTGAAACGGGCATTTTTATAAACTACTTTTGAACCACATAATAGGGAAAATGTATTATGTCATATTTAATATGTATTCAAATATCAAATTACGTATTACATTCAGAAACATGACACCAGACATTTTAGCTGTGAAACTGGTGTGAGACAGGGTGAGAATTTGTCGCTTTTTCTTTTATCCATGTTTTTAAATGATCTAGGAGATGTTTTACAGTCCCAAAGTATAAATGGTCTAAACTATGTATCTTCAGAAAACATTTCTAGTTATATACATGAAGCTGTTTGTTCTACTCTATGTATATGATACCGTATTATTTGCTGAATCTGCAGAAAATTTACAAAAAAAGAGAAAAAAAAAATGATTTCCTTCTCAAACTACTGTGGTATCTGGAAAGTGACAGTTAATGTAGATAAAACAAAAGTGGTTGAGTCATTTTTACAAAAACTTTTAATTTTGATGTTACTAGAAAGAGTTTAGCAGACAAGGCCACAAAAAACAATGTATGAGTGCTTAAAATAGGAATGAAATATAAACTACACTAAAATATAAAGTATAGATTTATTTGATAAAATGGTGAAACCAATTTTACTATATAGTTGCGAGATCTGGGGCTTTGGAAAACAGATATTTTGGAAAAAAATAACCTAAAATTTTGTAAAACACTTTTAAACTTAAAAAACGTCTACTCCAAATTATATGATATATAGTGATCGGTAGATTCCCGATTATATTTGACATAAAAGCACGACTCATTTTATATTGGATTGGACAAAACTTGTGGACGGTAAGCATTCCAAAATTTCATGTATAGTATACAAACTTGCGAGAAGTCTGGTTGATCAAGATAATACTACCCTCAGTCTAGTTCTTTATGTTCAAGAAATCTTAAACGAATATGGTTATCCAAATATTTGGGAAACAGAAACTTTCTAAATAATGAATGGTTAAATGTGCAATCAAACAGAGACAGATTGATCAATTTGTTCAAAAGTGGCGATCAACAATGAATGACTCGCCAAAGGTATTATACTATAACATTTTCAAAACCAAATTTGAATTAGAAGAATGTCTTAATATACTAAATTTCTCTCAAGCTAAGAAATTCTGCAGATTCAGAACTACAAATCATTTTTTACATATCGAAACTGGTAGATGGCAAGGTATAGAAAGAGAAAACAGACACTGTGTATTATGCAATAACCAGAAATTAGGTTATGAATATCATTATATTCTCGAATGTTCCTCTTTCTCAGAGCAGCGCAAACAGTTTTTACCAAGATATTATCTCAATTATTGCAATACTTTCAAGTTTTCGAACTTGATGTCAGCTAAAAAGCCGTATCTACTTTTTAAACTTTGTAGTTTAATAAAAAAATATAAATTTCCGCACTGGTACTTCTGGCTAAGCTTCTACCCTTTTTCTTTTTCTTGTCTTTTTTATGAAAATATTTAGTGTATGCTTTTTTTTCTGTGCGTGTATTTTTTTTATTCGCAATTTGTCAAACAATCTTTTTAGAAAACAAACAAGTCGTTTTCAAAAAGAGCGACCATTAATGTGTAGCAAAGATTACTGCATTTAATTGAATATAACAGAAAAAGTCAAGTGCAAAACACAATGTGAACAGTAAAGTTTCTTGAATCGTTGGTATATGTTGATATTTATATTCAGGAATGGCAGCATAAGAAAATCTTATAGAAATATACTTACAAGACACAACAATAGAAAGAAGCAAAATTCTGAACACTTTTTGTTCTTGTTCCATTCTACCAATTTTGTTTCACTTGAGTTCTGTTTTATTCATTGCTAAAATCGTAATGATAGATAATGCTTACATTTACATTTGTGATATACTCTGTGTTACATTCTGAAATTATGATAAGGTTTTAACAATGCAATAACTCATTTTCATAAAGAAATGACCAAGGAAAATCTAGGAAACAAGTATTCTAATGGTAACCAGAAAGAATACTATCAAATAATAACGGCTCAACAAGTAAAATATACATACACAACGAAGAATAGGAAAGACTGGAAAATAGTACCCTGTAGGGGTAGCGTCCTCTGCTTTCTAGGAATAGCCGCTGAATTGCTTATACAATGGTACGTTCGGAGGAATCGAAAATTTTGACGCGGTAAACAAATCGGTCTCAGAGGGATACACTATAAAGATCCACGAGTTCATATTACGACATACAACGTTAGCTGTGATGACTTTAATCTTATATCAACATAACCCAAATTCCAGAAATAGTAAGAAATCTAGAACGTTACAAAAACAGTGTAGTTTCGGCAAGCTCTGGAATAACGTATGAGTAATGCCATGAAAACTCTTTCCCCATATGCTGAAGGGATGTTGCCACGGATGAAAATACGGAAGAATGAGTCATCGCGATTGTCTAACTGTTATGGATTTTAGAAATTCAATACATCATCAGTGAAACTTTATTTGGCAGACAGACCGATAGAGAGTAGGATAGATTAATGGTTTTCAACTATCGATTCTTTACAGAATGTGAGCATAAGTCTTGATACTATTAGTAATTTCTCAGCCACCTCCGATAACTAACAGTAAAACCGGAGAAAGTAACTAGAAATAACATTCATAATTTAAAATCATAACACTAAATAACGAAATGTTAGTGAACAAATCAGCAGTCTAGAGGTGTATTTTTGTAATAGGGACACTAGGTAAATATGTTTTGTAGTTTTATAATCGACGAAAGCTTGATCACATTGAAATTTGTATCTGAAATCCGTGTCTGAATATGTTGGAGTAGATCAATGAGAGCTGTTTACTTCTTTAAAAAACATGAATGTCAAGGAACGAAAACAAAGCTTTGTTCATATATAGATCAAATATTGTTTTACGGAATAAAATGTTAAACACGTTAGTAGAATTCCTCTCAATTCCTATCAAGTGCAAAATAACAAAAACAAATAATAAAAACAAACTAAACCAAACCAAAAACAAAACTGTCAAACTACCGTCATTATTTTGCAACAATATCAATATTTATACGAAAACTAAGGCACAAACTTACCCTGATATGTCTGATCCTAAATTACTTATATATCAGTTTTCGGTTCGACGTACATATAAAACACAAAAAGATCGATACACTGTGTACAATGTTTTTTAATTGTCATTATTATGTTTAGTAGGATTCTTTTATATTTTGCAAAGCGCAGAATGCATAACATAAAACAAGTTTGATAGCATTTAAATTTTAAATATATCATTCTTGACATCTAGTAACAATTGTCGAATTATGTCTAGATATACCTAGTATTTTAATTGTAATGAGTCATTTAAGATTGTTGTATTGTCGTTTTGTAATATTTCTTCTAAAGGTAAGACGTATTAAATATATATTATCACTATTTGGTAACTACGTATCTGTTACATTTTACAAATACATCTTCAAATATATTGTTATTGAAGAAGAGTTTTAGACAACTGGTATTGTATTGAATTCCCCGATCCTATGTTACAAAACAGATAGGAAGACATTGTTTTATACTACCCTTAGTTTTGCCTATAGTATTGTATAATTTTTTTTTAAACTATAACCAAAAGCTTTCTTTTTTTTTTAAATAGGTTTATTGGATAAAAGGCATAATTTTGTAAAGGTAAAACAGAAACCTACGGTTTCAAAACTCAATACATTCAAACTGTCACTAACAATTTATCAAGCCACTCCAGAAAGAAAAATAGGCAACTTATATTAAGAAATGATTAGGTGAAACCACACAACGAAATAAGATAATGGATATATAGCATGTACTATTAAAAAAAAAACCTGAACCCGATAAAAAAATGCGTATCAGAAAACAAAATATCCAGACAAGTATTGTTTTGCGTTAATACATTTATCATACGTAGTGTCTGTTGCGCCAGTATACATTTCAGTGATTCACATATTTCTTCTGCTTTGAGTTAGTCCACTGATTATTTGGGGACACTTATTTTCGTGTTCAGTATGAAAACATCTGTTTTGAAAATAGTATTATATAAAAAGAACTTACTGGACAGTAGTCAAGTTGATACATTTGATATAATTCATCAAATATTTAAATTCAATATATAATAAAACCAATCAGAAATGAAAAATGACGTTCTAGTATGTAGTCACCTCTCAACCACAGCATTGCATTGAGACATTGGAAAGATATGACTCCAAAATACCTTGTATACAAGAAGTACACAAAAGAAAAATCAAAATATCTACTTAGGAAATCAATTCCCTAATGCCAATCGTATCTAAAATATGAAACTTTCGGTTAAAACCAATTTTTTGAGATTCATTTGTGTACACAATTCAATCATCAACTGTGAAAATCATATAAAGTCCAACAATTAAGAATGATAACACTAGAAAGCATATGAGTGTGAGGTGTAAGGTGTTTGAGCAAAAAAGGCTTTGGAGAACAAGTTTGGGTGGTAAGAAATGACTTAAGAATTTTCAGGACAAATGTTAAAATATAAATGCAGATAAACTCTTGAATTTGTAATAAACAATATGAAATAAATTCCCCCTTTGATCAATCGATTATATATATATTGTAGATAAATGATGATTTCACGGATATATATAATGGTACTGATTTGGACATATTTTCAACGTAAGTGATTAGAATACCAATGGTGATTTGTGAAAATTCATGATAAACAAATCAATTTAAAAAATAATGAAATCATTTGAATTGCCTCAAAACGACATAGCGAAAGGTTTAGATGAAAACTTTTATTTGAATATTATTAAATGATTTGTTTCAAAACACTTTCATATAATCGGCAAAAATGCTTCAATTGGGTAATTTAAATACAATACAATCCAAGTACATGACTTAAATAAGAAAGCAGGCAAACGGGACGATCTACACGCACAATGTAGTGCCAAGAATGAAATACAGTTTCGTACCAAAACTCAAGATAATATATACAAGTCATCATTAATAAAACTAAAGCACTAGCTCGATCCAAATATTGTGAATATTGTGATTTTCATATCGAGTAAAATTTTGTGTACAATTTTCAGAAAAATCCTTTTGCCAAACAGGGTGCCTAACCTGGGAGTTTTATGAAAATCAATTACAATTCGTCTGCAGGACATCACAAACAGATACTTCAAATGTGTCAATAATTGACAACAAAGGAAAATTCATTGTAGAGTGTACTTTGTATTATGACAATGACAATTGTGTAATTCCCCAGAGAGAAAATTTTGTATCGTATAACGTTTCGAGATCGACATTGGTTTTGACTGTTTATCGAGAGAATATATATAATTATGACGGATTGTGGCAATGTAAATACAATTCTGAATTATATACCGCAAATGTCTCTGCATCTAAAGGTTGGTACTTGTATATGAATGTTTTGGATTCATGAATAACACACACAACCAAATCAAAGGAGTAATCAAGGGAACCAAGGTTATAGCGGTAATCAAAAGAATGTAATCCAGGGACAAAGACCAGACATGGAAAACAGACATACACAACAAAAAGCATAAAGTAACTAAAATCATACATACAAAGTAACAAAAGCATATGAGCAACTCGGACTCCACTAAAAACTGGGTGCATTCACCAGGTGCACCGGTAGAGTAAACGTTCAAAGGAAGACGACTTGTTCATTAAATATAATTCGATTGTACATCCATTTAAAACTTGTTTGCACATAATAAATTTTAAAAAGTTCGATATAGTTATAATCATTTTAAAGTCTCTAAAACAGAACACTAAAATATAGTTTTTAGCTCATTGAACTAGAACGAGATATGTAGAAATAAGTATTGCGAAAAGCAGGTTTTTAACAAGGAAGTAAGGGATATTTTAGTACGTTTCCGAAAAACACCTGTAAATGTATTAATAAAATATATTCAGCATTCCTATATCGTTGCAAAAAATAGATTTTAGGGTGGCCTATATATAGTCAAATAGAATAGAGCAAGAATTTAATTCGATCTACCATTTTATATTAACAACAATATATCCAAAATAAAGGCATATGAATATACTTAAAAACCAATTTTCAGATATAGCTGTTTATACTTTTTGAAAATCAAACAAAATATATCCCTGTAAACATGCACTTGAAATCAGATTGATAATTGTGTATTTGTTCCATTCAAGTGTCAGTTTTATACAAGTAGTACTTGAGAGTTTATGTGCAGTTGCATAACATATTTGAAACCAACAACCTATTTTCCTCAATATAATATGGTTAAAAGTAATCTGCAATGAAATATTTTAAACTTAAAAAGATTTATAGATTTAAATAGAACTTACGTGGGGAAATTCCATTCTAGCTCACCTGGGTGAAAGCCATGTGAAATATTGCCATCACTTGGGGCGTCCGTCGTCGTCCGTCGTCGTCATTAACAATTTTTAAAAACTCTTCTCCTCTGAAACTACTTGACCAATTGGAACCAAACTTGTTATGAATGTTCCTTGCAGTATCCTGCATAGAACTGACGTGGGGATTTTTGATCTGTCGAAAAGCATGACCACCGTTACTGAAATAGAACATAGGGGTCAGACAGTAGTTTTTTCGCATATATCCCCAAAACCATTAGGTTTAGCCAAATTCTTTCAATAGCTGGAACGATCCTTATTCGTAGATCTACAAAAGTCTTCAGGCATAAAAAGACAAATTTTTATAAGAGTTATTGCCCTTGATAGGAGAAAATGACCATTGTCTTGAAAACTATGATAGATTTAGACTTTCATTTGCTGAAAGTCCTATCAAAGTTTTCTTGAGTCAAAGTTGTTGGATAACTTCTTGCTTAATTTATTTCACTTGAAAGGCATAATTCAACAAGGTGAGCAATTCAGGCTCCTGGGAACCTCTTGTTAGTCTTCCTAGTGTAATGTCTAGACGTTTAACCGATATTTATATCAAATAAGGTATAGAATCTCAAGACAGACAATGTGATGCTATATTGAAATTTAAAATCAATAGTAATGATGTGCCGATAATTTTGCTTTATAGCTGTATTAAGAACATGAAAGTTGCAACGCTTGGTTAACGTCTTTTGTCCTCATTCTCTGTTTCTCTAAAACTGAGAGTTGGTTGAGAACAGGTCTACTGTTTGATTTACATTTTGCATGTTTATCCATACTTATCCAATATTTGTTCATTGATTCTGTCATGTATTTAACGTAAGAACACCGCAATTTGTTTTTTAACACCACTGACATTAAATTTGTTTTACATTTTGATTTTATACATTCCTATCGAAGTAATTTGAATTGCTGAGTTTACAGGTATAATAGAAGATACTTCTGTACAGTTTGAAGTTTTATCATCATCATCTCCATCTGGTCCGGGAACTATGAGAAATGTACAGTTTAGATGTTTTTCTTGCTGGAACCCATATGGATATTATGCAGAATTTCTAATTAATAATATTTCTATAGATAGCGTTACATACGTTTCTCGTACATCAAATTGTTACCACAGAGATGGCAAATGTAATCCGAAATCGTGTAGTTGTGGTCCCTTTGAGAACATGTTTACTCGAAATTATACAGTTGACATTTCGAAACGAAATTTCTATTCATGTGCTATGATTTTCGTTGACATGTACAGTGGTGGTAAATTTTCCAAAACGTCTGGCATTTACATGGACCAACAAGGTTTGTATTTATGTATTCATCAATTCGGCAAAACTGCTTTAATATGGGAAGAAACAAATCTTCTATTTAAAAAAAAAAACGATTTTCTATCAGCTAAAGTGACAAAACGCAGCAATAAATTTGAATTTTGGGTTGCTATTGAGAAGTATCTGTCAACAAGGCCTTGTGTTCGAACAGCAACCAACATCTGGTTCGACCGCATTGAGTTAAAAGAATAAAGTCTGATTAAATGATATAGTGGAAATTACAAACCTTGAGTTCAAAAATAGACATTGCGTAAACTGTATGCACTCGATCTGGTATAAAACTATGATTAAACAAATGATGATATGCTATTCTTACTCTAGTAATCCTCAGTATACGTATACACTAGTATTACTAGAGTGCAGACCATGTATATAGACCAATATATATGAATAAATACAAGCAAATATGATGCAGGCACAAACACACACACATAAGAGTTTTTACAGTAAGAAAATGTTATCCTATCTGCTAGCAGTGCACATGTTCGTCGGCCATAATTTTCTGTTACCGTCGAACGTGTTAGCAATCGACGTATAAAAAAACATCTGCAGTAAGTTGAAGGCAAAATCCAATTTATATGGTTTCAGTCGAAATTAATTTGCTGACATTATTTGATGACTGAAATGTATTAAACTTAAGGCTCACTTGATCATTCCTCTGTTAAATAGTTTACAAAGTTGTTTTTTTTCCACCAGGCGTCTCTCCGATGGAAACAGCTACTTTGATTATCAAACCAAGGACGAAAGACGATTTCAAAACCACATTATCAAATAACGATAATTCAACAGGTATGCCTTGCACAAAAACTAACACGTCTAGCTTAAGAAGAGTGAACAGTTCTTACTTCATTTCAAGACACTCTTTGTACCTCTCGGCGAACATTAAAAAATAGATTCGGTCTGTTTGTCTTTTTATATTATTGTAACGAAAGAAGAAATTCTGAAATTAAGTTAGCCCTATCTAAACAGCTTTTGTGTTAAGAACTCAGCAATACCCAAATAATTGGTATTACTACAAATTTCAGAAAATGTGAAAAATCTGAAAGAACAACAACATACACTGGAGTGAAAATTACAGCATAATAATTAATAGGCGAACATCTTAGATGCATTGTCGTCTCGATTTCACCATAGATTACTTAGAATGTAACCTCTTGAATTAAAGGACAATAAAAAAGCAGGCAGATGACCCGTTTCTTGTGCCATGTGATAATGTCTCGCACAAAAAGCAAACGACTAAAGATTGAACACTAAAAATGTCAAAAACGGTGTTAAATGTGTGCCTTTGAATAGCAAACAAAAGAGTTACTTTGGCTTTTTATATAACGCATTCTTTCCAACAAAGCCGCTCCTTAAAATATCTATCAGCATTAACATTTCTCAACTTGATAAACATAACACAAACAACACAAACAACACAATATCAATCACAAGAATGCAAGCAAAGAAACTAACACAGGAAATCGCTTACTTGATCGGTGCACCTGGTCAACATGTAAAGGTTTTTTTTGTATGGAATCAAGGTTGCTTATTTATTCTTCTTTTCTAGATTTATTCTCTAAGTTATGTTGGGATATTATTTTTTCTTGGTCAAGACTTCGTCTCGATTTTAAATATCCCGTTCATCGTTTTTATTATTGCCCCCTTGATTTTACAGACCCATTTTCACAAAACTACGGTTTCGATGATTCCATGTATGCATTAGGTATTTGCTTCCTTCTTAGTTTCGCTTCCTTGCTTTTCAATTTATTGATTCTGATTTAAAGTTCGATAGTTGTTTCCTTGATTCCACTTATACAACTATGTTAACTTTAAGGTACCCAAGAGAGAGAGGTTGCTAAAATACGTTATTTTTGTGCGACTATAACACTCCTACGGATGACCAAATTGTTTTTATTTAAACACGAATTTTATGTTCTTTTTGTCATAGTAAATTGGACAAAATACACAACCCCTAGATTACAGTCAACAAATAGTGGGAGTAGTAAGTATTGGCCATAAGGCATTTCCAAAGTGTAGGTAATACTATTTTGCCGAATAGATTATTTGATTTTATTTTTACTGTTGTCACAATTTTGGAAAGCTGAAAGTAATGATTTTAGATTTATTTGACCACTCATTATGCTATTTAAGTAATACAAAAACCGTTGCTTGAATAAACTTGACACTTGTGTTTTCGGTAATACGATTTTCACCTACCTAAGAAAACATAGATAAAAAATATATCTTTTGGTTTAATGCGACTAAGCGTCTTTAAATAGCTTTGCGTTGGTTTCTATTAATGGTATGTTCATGAACGAAGTTAAATATGATGCCAGATGTGAAAAAGAAATTGCAGGTCCTTAAAAATTGAAAGAATTATTTTACCAAATTTGATCTAGTATCATGTAAGGTAACATGTAACATAATTTGTATATTTATTGTACTTAATTTTTTTTGGTTTATTTTTGTTTTGAAATATGTGAATAAGAATCTGTCAGAGCGAAAGAGTGTCTTACATGTATATAATATTTTATCAGGCGACTGTATTGCCTCAATTTATTGGTTTGATAATCTGGTATGTATAGAGTGTACTTGATTAAATCAGTACAATATAACAAGAATAGATCAAAGAGATAACAACTCCACCGGGATAAAAATGTCAGGCCACCCATTGGTCTTCAATGAACGACGATGAAACCCTCATACCACAGGGCAGATTTTAGCTGGCTCCAAAACAAAATATACTTAAAGTACCATTAATCTTAATGTTGTTTTTGAAATTTTATACTTATGCCGTATTAAGGTCTTAAACAAATATCTAAGACTCAAAGGGTCAATGGAAATGCTTAAGCATGCAGTAATTCAAGAACAAAACCATGACCGCGTTTTGTTGTTTTTTATCCTTATTTATTATTTCTCACAGTTTCTGTCCCTATAGCAGTTGGGTTAGTTGTAATTTTAACAGTGATCGTTAGTCTGCTCGCTGTTGTTGCATTACACTGTCGGAAGAACTACTGGAAGAATAAAAGTAAAGTCAAAAAAGAAAACGGCAAGTTTTATTCAAACTTATCAGTATTCTTAAAATGGACCTGTGACACAAATATATAGCACTATGAATAGAAAAAACAGTATGACGATCTAAGTCACATGCCCATGCTTCTCCTCCTATTTATCGTCTTCATCCTCGTCATTATATATAACTATATACATAACAAACAGCAACAGTAGTTATTGTAAAAACTACAACAACAACAACAATAAAAAGAACAAAGGTGACAACACGTGATACATAAAGGGTGATGACAAACTGAACTGGTAGACAAAGTGTCTGACAAGACAATGACCGGAAATTTAAAAAAAAACACAATGATTATGACTTGGTGCATGCATTTCGGATGGAAATAGTAGTTTAAACAAGGTTTTATAGAACGCTAAACATCTTCTAATATTACGATTAGTTCTGCCCGTGTATATGCAATGCAAACAGACAGCTCAAAATGGCCATCGTTAGTAAATTCAGTTTTCAAAACATTGCATTATATAGAAGTTATTGAGAGGAAAACTCTCCGTATTTACATGGTCAACATGTTTATTCCCTTCTTTACTTTTTAGAAGAATCTTTGCTCTTGTGTACAACTGAACGGGACCAATATGAGTATTCGTTGTCACAAACCAAAAACGGCAAGTACTTTACCAGTAGGCATATTATATAAAATATAAGTACTGTAAATAACAAATAACTTGAATTTTAACCATAAAATGACTATCTTGATTTATTATACATATAAAGTTCAAAAAACAAAGTTGAAACTGTAAATTTAGAGTTCATTGATGCCGAATATAAACACTTAAAAAAACTTTTATCAGGATTCATATGAAATATTTTTCTTTGCATAGTCCCAATTTGGACATCAGGAGGAACATAACGATCATACTGTTCGTCCGTTCGTTTCCCAGTTGCAACATATCCAAAACCGCTAAATGGAATTTGATGAACGAAACTTGCAGACATTCGTCATGAGCTTATGCTATTGTGCAACTTGTATTTTTTACATCCATCAAGATGTCTTCTGGGGTTTCTTGAAGCTAAACATGGATTTTATCTATTTTCTAATCTATATCTTTTCTGAAACAGTTTCTGGAATTCAATGAAACTATCACGCATTCTTAACTTCTGATTTTGTATTTTTAAATGAATGAGTATTGAAGTTGAGCATGTATTTTGTCATTTGGCAGTCAAAAGGGATACTATTTTTTCTGCAACTACTTATCACAGCCACATAATATCTTGACAGAAGATTGTTTGTCGGCATGCCATCTTGTGCAATTCGATTTCAAACTGGCGCAACTTCATTTTCTTGTTTTACGACGGTGTTGATCTTTTGACCGAATATTTTCTTGGGTGGAGAACGGTGATTTTCTTTAGTGAGATTTGATTTCATTTGTTTATTTTTTACATCATATTATTGTTTAAATCCGATATCAGCGAAAATGATTTCAATTCTTACGTTTGATAACAGTTATTGACTATAATTAAAACGCATAAAAAAATTGATAATTATCTTTTTAATTACATTCACTGACATCAACAAATTACGTTCCTAAAAACATTTAACATTTAACGAACTTAAGCATTTAAATTGTTCAATAAACTTATCGTATTGTTATTTTTCACTTTTCAGATGAGATTCATTCTCTCTTGGGTAGCAGATAAATTCAATAAAATTAAGTATTGAAATACTTAATTTTATTGAATTTATCTGCTAAACGTTTAAAACAAATGTGGAAAGCTGTGTTTATATGATTAAGTGTACCATAATAACGACAAGGAAATGTAAATGCTACTGTTACGAAGCCATACACAGAAGATTCCATGTAGTTTTTAAATTTAGAATTGGACGCACTTTGAAAAAACCTATTTCGTCATTACTTCCTGACTAAAAATTTATCACAGATTAAATTTTGTGGCAAGAATACTTCCTTATAATGATTTATATATATACTTTTTTGATCAATTGTACCTTTCTGATCATCTTTTAGTGCTTATATGTTTAGAAATAGTTGCTAACACTATTTCAAGTTTTCGTTTTTTACCCGACATACTTATGATATATGATTGCATTTTAGACACAAAAGATATGAGGGAAAGACTATGGTTTTTAGTAGGATATTTGTGCCAACGAGCAAACAGTACCGTTACTGCGTTAATTAGGAGCGAATTCAGTATCCAATACGACCGTTTAGTAAAGGAAACCCAAATCCATACGCAGAACTATTCAAACCATATAACAGAGTTATTTGATAAAATATTGAATTATAAAGCTGTTAACGACAACTATATCAACTACGGAGACGACGAAGAAAAATATGATTACAAAATAATCGACGATGTTTCATTGTCGAAGTTGTTTTTTTCATCATACACAAGTAGTTATGACACATCAGACACATCAGATATATTCTTCAGCTTTGATTCGATTACCGAACTATTGGATATAAATGTTTTTATTTTACCACAACCATTCAAAGAGGCCATCACAATGGTATGTGTTTTAAAGATGTTTTAGTTCTAATGTTCTTGATTACTTTGTATCGGTGATAGTGAGAATGGAAAGGATACTTTAGAAAAAAATATGAAAATGAACAAATTCTAAGTCGACAGTTTTGATGATTTAATGACACTTCGTTGTGCATTACATTGTGTTTGATAATATCTACATTTAATTTACTGTGTGGACATAATAAGTAAGCTGATTTTGTATCATAGATAGCACATTATTGACTGTAAAAGTGTTGTATATTTAAGATGGTTAAGATTAATAATTTAAAGTTTTCTTTTTAAATCCTTCTTAAAAAAGCTCTTTTAAAAGTTATCCTTAAAATTTGCAATCGAAAATTACTGTCACATATTTTTGACACAGTCATGTTGGGGAAAATTCTGGAGGGAAGATATATCTCCTGAATACAAATATTTGAACAAAACAAACAAAAAAGAGGTGACGCTATAGCTAAATATGTCTGATAAATGATTGTAGGTTCACAAAGAATGGATTGACTGGGTTAATGACGAATACACAATGTGGACAGAAGAAAGATTTCAATCGTTGGCTGAAAATGTATATCGCATAGCAGAACACTGCAAATATTTATCAACGGAAGAAATCAAAATGTTGAAGAACAAGGGTAATTTCAAATGTACAGCAATAGAAGATGTCATAAATTGGTTGTTTTTTTATAAGTTCCCCGCTAAAAAACCAAGATGAACAAAAATAAACTAGATTAAAAAAATAATAAACAAATAAATTAAAGCAAAACGAGATTTGCGAGAAACGGTCAGCAATCGGATGCTTTAAAAGATAATTTTGCAATAAAAATGAGAAAGAAAAAAAATAAAATTATGTCAAGGTTTTGTTTGAGATTTGAGTTTATTAAAATTTAATGTAGAAAGTGAAATTAAATACTGTTGCATGTATATAGAGATACCTGTCTTATCTGAATCAAAATAAATCGGAAACTTGTTAAAATAGACATTTCAGTCGGTTTAAGTCAAGGAGAATATATATAAACCAAGCAATTGCCAACTCTGATAAAATCTTGCAGAGTAGATATATTAAAACTTTCCTTTCAAACATTTTATATTTTTGTACATATATATATTTTTAGGTCATACACTTTTCGATCAAGAAGAATTTCAAGGCGAGCTTGGTAATGTTGGTAAAAAGCTGAATCATTTTTTAGAAAGAGTCGGGCGAAGTCGAAATGAATACGTCAAGAACAAAATACATTGTTTGATGAAAGACAATAGGACATATTGCGAGGTACGTAAAAAATCTTCAGTCACATATTATACCTTAGACGACTAGGGTCACCAGCAAAATGAAATAATAATATACTTAGCTGCAAATTCATATACAATCAGACTCTGCCGATGGTATATGTGATTCTAGGGGCAGAAAAAATGTATTAAAAATAAAAGGGAATTGATGGGTTTTGGACATGCATGAATCTCCTCCTGCCTGTTCCATATACATTCTACTACTTACTGCGTTTTCAGTATGGTTTGTACTGCTTTTTTCTATATGAACATTTCAGTTAATTTAATTTGCACTTGAATAGTCTTTTTTCACGTCTTTTGAAGTTTCCGGCAATGTTTCGTGCATGGAATTTCTCTTGTTTTACACTTCGGTTTTTGGATCTTTTTTTCCAGTTTATGATAACCGAAGAAAGAAATTTTCACAAACTTATGAGACTGATTATGGGAATTGGAATGACAGTTGTGCAAACCTATATCAAATATCATGTCATGCAAAAAAATGAGGAGTTTAAATCTTTTTTAAATAAAAACAAACATCGACTCTTCCATGCTTGGCACAACAAAAAGCGATGTTGTCAATGTAATACTGACCATGTTGAACTAATCGAACGATGCAGTCTAACAAGAGATCAGTATTCGTTGTTGTACTGCATAGAAGCAAAGCCGTTGATGAAATGTAATTCAAACAATCATCATTGTATATGCAACATAAGTGTCCATGATGATGTAACCTTGAAAACTGTGAACTTTACAATAGCATTATGTATAATGGCGGTGTGTACTTCAATCAAATTCTCAGACCAGAAAGAAAAGGAGATGAAGGCTTCAATCATAAAAGGAACAGAACAAGTTCGAGATTGCCAGGACAAAGTATTGACTTTGGTAAGAACAAAAGAAGTGTGCTCAGATTTCTACAATGCAACATGGAGAAAAATAGAAACGAATCTAATTGGAATGTCAGCATTTATAGATAAAACATTTGGGAGTGAAATAGAACACGAAATTCGCCATTTGAAGACCGATGACTCAAAATACGACTACACTAAATTGTTAGAGGAATGTGAACAAGACCTTCTATTGTCGAAAAACGTAAGTTATCTTACTAAAACCTTCCTTTGCAGGAAATGTCAACTGATATTTTATGTTTATGCTTTTAAAACAAAATATAACAATTGGCTTCTTTTATGAAATTGAAAACGAAAAGTAATTTAAAACAGTTGACAATGGCTATCCTCTATATTAAACCATAGACAGATTGTAAGTTGCGTGATATGTTAGAAAACAGCTAGGCGATATACTGGCAAAAAAACCAACGCAGTAGTTTGCAACAATTTGACTTGTATATAAAAGCTTCAATTAACAAAACTACAGGTTAAATGAAGTTCGAATAAGACTTATTAAGAATGAAAATATAAATCTATATTATAAATATAATTGAGGTAGTGTCAGATTTAAACAACAGTTATAATATTTGTTTCCGAATAAAAGCATTGAATAATACATGCAAAATTTCAGCAACTTTACGAAGAAAGGTTTTTCGATAAACTGAGAGCGTTGAAGGGGCACAGAAGCGAATTTGAGTCAATGAAGGAGAAAAAAGAAATAAGTAAGTATAGAATGTCTGAAATCACTCGCATTTTTGTTCGTATTTGGTACGTGTTTTACGAACTAATTTCGTTTTACATTCACCCTATTTTAATATCGAATGGATGTTTTTTTAAAGATAAGGCTAAGGTAACCATTGTACATAGTTCGGAACTCACATCTTATGTTCTGTACAAATATAAATGAATAAAATTAATTAAAGACAATACAACAACAATCTCGTCCTCAGTTAATATTGTCTTATATATATTGTTTCCATTGTTGTTAGTGGTATTCACAGATTCATTAGAGGGAATAGATATTAAGACTGAAATATTTTCTGATTCCAAAAATGTCAGTAAGTATTTGTATTTGTATTTGCGTTAATTGAAACCAACAACATTTTACCGCAATAGTAGAATGTTTCAAAGGGCTCGACTCTGTCTTTTCAATTGTTACACTGCTTACTAAGCCTTTGGTGTTAAACTAAAATGCAAAAAGCATATTCCCCTACTACGACAATGACCCGACATATTGAATAAAAACGTCACTACTTAGATTAGATGACAACGGTAAAATTGAAACAAAAATGGATGTTTTAATGCAGAAGGCACATAAATGTAAGTTAAATAAATACACTATTGCAAATTTGATATAATTCATACAGGGTGAATATTGCAGACATTAATGTTAGATTTTGTGAATCATTACAAGAATCGTAATGACCAATTTATGCTGCTGCATTACCATGTTAAGATTAAGGTTGTGGGCACAAATGAACATCGTTTTGTCATTCACCAATCATGAAAACTACCAACCAAAGACCACCCCCCCCCCAAAAAAAAAAAAAAAAAAAAAAATTCAAAACGAAACAAAACAAATCAAAATAGAAAAACAACAACAACAACAATTCAAAAGAAACCCAAGAAAAAAATAAAAGAAAACAAAAAGGAAAATCAACTAGTCGTTTGCAAAATTACATTTGAACTTTATTTGCAATCAACTTTACATCATGTGCAATTTCACTATATACCTAATATTGAACTTACATTAATAGTACAGTTCCTTGCAACATTGTTTTTCTTTTCTTTAGCATCAGATGTGGCGATTTACGACTTTCTCCTTGAGGTAGATGTGCCAATGGAGTGGAATATTGACGAGATACTTGAAACACTTCGTAGAAATGTGTCCTCAATAAACAAAGACTATCAATTACAAATAATAGAAACTACTTTAGAGGAATTCAGTATAATTGGAAATTTTCCATCAAGCGTTTTTAACCATTTAGAAGCTGAATTTAAGAAATTCATTGGGCGTATTTTCAAAACATGCCGCATTGCTGATTATGTTAAACGCGATTTAGGGGTTTTAAGTATCTTGGTGCATGTTTCAGGAAACAAACAAAGGTCAAACAACAAATTCGAATCATCTGCAGATATACATAATGATGACATTGGTATGTATTAAAGCCAACTATAAGTATTTCGCTTAATTAAATCACTACATCCATTATCAATTGCCAGTTTAGTTAAAATAGGTATTATTTTGATGGTTGTTTTATATGCTTCAATTCATAACCCCAGTAATAGTGTATGAAGATGTTCTGCGTCGTATCAAAAACCGCATAAATCGAAACTGATAAAACTTCAACAATTCTCAGTGGTTAACACACAAGATTTAACTCTTCAAGGAAACGGTTAAAACAGCTGGCTTTAGGACAGTCCTAAAAATCTCAAAGAACAGTTCAAGAATAAGCTCTTCTGACAATCCTACCGGAGCCGGTTCTTTAAATGTTATATTAAAGCTGGCTATACAAGAACTATCTCATCTTTGTTTCGTGTTTTCATATTCAAGCCGTGTACGTGGATTTGTATGTATTTGTATTTTCCCATTCTTAAAACTTTATTATTGTCGTAGTATTCGAAAGAAACTATGGTGACTATTGAGATTGGCTTCATGTATTTGACGTTTGTCTTCTGTCTTAAATTTGCAGAATGTAAACTCCTTGATCATAGTATTGTTGTGTTGGAACATTTTGCCACTATTAGGATCAATACGGGGAAAACCGTTCACTTTACAAGTTGTTCAGTCTGGTCCGACGAAGAATTTTTGTTTTTAGACAGTGATAGCAGTTCCCTAATTTTCTATAATTTCAAACAAGACACAATGAGTATGTGTGAACTTCCACCAACACCATTTAGCATGGCTGTAATGGATGAAGAGATTATTGCGGTGTCATTTCCAAAGAAAGAAGAAATACGAATACTACGTATTTCAAACAATAAAATCGTGAGTATCGAAATTGAGAAAATGGACGGGAAATGTTACACTTTGGCTAAGAGAGACAATGATACTGTTTTAGTATCGATAGACAATGTAGGGATATATTCATACAATATCAAAAGCAAAGTTAAAAAAGGACTTGGTATTGATATTCCATATTTCGTTCCACCTTCAGATGAAGTGTATTTCAGTGCTGGGAGACTCGTTCATACGTGTCGTGCCGAAGGATCGCTTTACTGCTACGATATAGGAGGCAATAGCATATGGACTATTACTAATATTTTGAAGCATCCTACAACAGTCACTTCCGATTCCCATGGAAATGTTTTTGCGACTGATTTTGTTTCTAGTTCACTTTATCACATATCATCAGATGGACGTTCTTATAGTGTGCTTTTAACGAGAAAAATAAATAAACGATTGCTGCACCCAACTGCAATTTACTTTTGCGAAAAACGAAAATGGTTGCTAATTGTGAACAGGGACAATGGCTACGCTTTCTGCTATCAAAGCAGAACAGTTGACCATAAACAACTGAAGTAAAACATTTTATTCTCGAAATTTCAAATTTTACTTGTAAGGTATTTAATACAAATTATGTTTGTGATATCAAATATAACATTGTTTTTTTCATTGTGCCTATTTGTTTTCTTTAAAAAATATGTCTTTGTATATGTAATTATCAAAACAATAAAATCCTGGAAAAATTCAGTTTAGGTTGAAAATACACTTACGTGAGATAACAGTATAAAAAAAGCAATTATCACAATATATATTATCTACTATCTCCGCATGTAGAGCAAATTAGAAAAGAGTAATCAAGGGAACCAAGATTCTAGCGGAAATCATAAAATAACCAAAATAATAAGTACAAACAATCAAAAGTAAATGAATCCACTAAAACTGGGAGCATGAACTAGATGCACCGGTAGGGTAAATGTCATCTGCATTTTTATAAACATCTGCCGAGCCGCTCATAAAAAGTCAAGTCTGGGGTAGACGAAAGATGAAAGGAAAACTATGACACGTAAAACAATCGGTTCTCGTGATGCAGATGGATATACTGTAATGATCCACCAGTTCATGGTGACGACCATAAATCGTCTATAGTAATTACGTTATCTATATAGCGAAAAGTGAGATTAAAGGATCTGGCTAAACGATGTGCTTTCCAGTAAACAACTGTACATGAAAATGAAGATATTGAATAATATCAAATACATGTAAAAAATGGTAGTGAAATTCATTTCATCGTCTATTATTTATGATAATATTGAATAAGCAGGTACTTGAATGAATAAATAAAGAAATATGAAAAGAACTCTAACTGTAATATTTATAACAAAATTTGTGTATGTATGTCAGACAAGAACATATGATTTTTCAACTTCGCAATCAAGTACTTCCATACATATCAAGACAAAAGCGTTAGTGTCATTTTGGTGTATCCAATTTGGTGCAATGTCGCATTAAACTCGAAATGGGCAACATTAATAAGGTCTATCCAGAAATATCCCTCGTGGACGTTAAAGAAGAGCAATGTGTTATGTGTAAACCACAATAGTGCCATAGAAAACCCCGCATTTGTGACAAAGCTGAATGCCTTGATCATCCGTTTATATTTAAACACACAATGCAACTATACATTTGGCTGTTATGATACCGAAAGCTGTCATCTTTAAAATAAGAATATGTTATATCGTTGTTAAATATTTCTTTTAGGCACACGTCTTCAATTTTATTTACACGTTTTTTTCCACACACGAGGAAATTCGCATGTTATCAGAAGTTCACCATGGAACTCAGTAGTTCATATTCTTTAAGGATATTTACGATATCAGGTACAAGGTCGAAGAAATGTGTTGTCCATTTTTTGGCGATTTAGTAACAGTTTAAGTAGAAAAGTATTTTTTCTGTAAGTGGTGTGGGGCCATACTGCATATGCGTCCAAAAAGAAAAAAGATTTTTTCTCTTCAATAACACGCTGGACCGATTACAATCCACGGAATGATGTGCATATGTCAGTTCTGGTTAGTTTTGGTAGACACTGAATGTATTTACACACATACCAAATAGTCTGTTCTTATACTATCATCTCATGGCTAGTTAAATTGTTCCACAGTTCACAGCCATATAAATATTTACTGAAGCATAGTTGAAGCAGTAATGTGCTGCATGTAACTGGATCAAGTAAAGACGGATGAATATCTAGTTTAATGACTGATATGCAAACTGAACATATCGTCCAACATGCTAAAACATTTTTTTTCTCAATTGAGTAGAACTTATTATGTAGAATAATGCCGACATGTTTCGTACTGTCAACGTGAATGAGTGATTGATTAAGACTCAGTTCAGGTGTAACACTACTTTGTTTTGAGCAGAAATTTAGGACTAAACGTTTGCATTGCCAGAATTCGAATGTCCACTTCTCACTGTAATCGTAATACATATTTTTCATAATTTGGGTTTCAGCTTGCACCGGACTACCAAACTGTAGGTAAAAAATCACTGCTGTTTTGGCAGTTTGTGATAGTTCGTCAAATCATTTAGGTAGATGAGATAAAGCTTGACATGCACTACCATGTCTAACTCCTCTTTCGAGATGACATTTTCTGGATGTTATAACTAATACAACTATACAAGGAATCATACTTTTAATCTATTAGCATCTATAATTTGCCACCGATTCACAATTTATTGTGTTTGACGTTAAAACTGCCGTTATCAACAGTGCCAAACGCCTGATACTATTACAAAAGGTGACACTGACGTCGGAATGACGTTCTTTTTACTGCTGTACAGCCTTTTGATTATGGAGGACACATATAGGCTACTTAAATGTATCTGGTATGCTATTTGTTGTACATTAAGAAAATTATAAAGGTGTTCGTTCAATCTAAAGTCAACCAGTTTTTCAAGTTTGCATATACATAGTATAAGTGATATGCCACGGTATAATTCAATATTGTTCTTTGGTTTATTGCCACTCTCGTACAAAGGAATCATTGGTTTTATGCATTTTATGGAAGGTTGCACAAATATGTTAATACTGGAAACAGGCTAGTGTAGTACATATTTTTAAAAAGGGTGACAAACATAACGCTATAAACTACAGGCCTGTATCTTTAACAGCTATTTGTTATAAGATCCTTGAACATGTATTAACAAGTACATGTAACATCAGGAAACATCTAGACATAAATAATATTTTAAGTGATTGTCAACATGGCTTTAGAAGTAAACGCTCGTGCTAAACGCAACTAATTACTTGTGTTCAGGATATAGCCAAATCATTATCAGAAGGCAACCAAGTAGATGCAGTTCGTTTAGATTTCTCAAAGGCCTATGATAAAGTGCCGCATGAAAGATTAATAAACAAACTAAACCATTATGGAATTAGAAATAATAATCTTCATTGGATAAAAAAAAATATCAAACAGACAACAACAGGTCATCTTAAACGACATTCAATCTTCTAAATTATCTGTAGATTCAGGTGTCCCACAGGGTACCGTATTTGGCCCTACCCTATTTATATTATTTACTAACGATCTGCCACAGCATGCATCCAGTAAAGCTCGTCTTTTTGCTGACGACTGTTTATTTTACAGGATAACAAATAAAATAAGTTAATCTAATGAATTACAAAAGTATCTCACAAATCTTGAACTGTGGGAATCAGAATAGCACAGGAAATTTAATCCAGATAAATATTTCTAAAAAAGCTAAACTAAATTCATTTCAACATAAACTGCATAACCACATACTTGAGATTGTACCAGACAGCAAATATCTAGGTGTCACTTTAAGTAGTGATCTCGACTGATGTCCACATATTAAAAATATAACGGCGAAAGCCAATAAAACCTTAGGCTTTTTACGTAGAAATATGAAACACTGCACACATTAAAAGCCTTACGTACACATCACTTGTGCGTCCGATCGTACAGTACTCCTCGCCAGTTTGGGATCCATATAAACAAAACCAAATTATCCAACTTGAGCAGATTCAGAGAAATACCGTAAGGTATGTCTTCAATGACTACACAAATAAAACACCAGGTGCAGTGACTGGCATGATAAACACTCTCATTATGAGAGTCTTCAATCTCGCAGAACAAAAGCCAGGTTTGTTTTACTTTATAAGATAAATTGGGGGTTAGTGGAAGTTACAAATGATATGCTCATACAATCAGATAGGCGCACTAGAGGCCAACATAAATTTAGGCAAGTTTATACTAACAAAGATTTCTATAGGTATTCCTTCTACCCAAACACTATAACAGATTGGAATAATCTCCAAGAAACTATTTGTATGTCACCTTCCCTAGAGTCCTTCAAAAGTGGAATCTCACTTTAACATTTGAAGGACGTTATCTAGCTAAATAATAAAATAAAACAACCCTAACCACTATACATAATGTAAATATGTTCAACTTATTTGTTATGTATTTTAATATTAATGTAATGAATTGCGAACTTGTTTTTTAACGTTAAATTTTCGACCCCATTTTTATGTATATACCACGGCAAGTTCCGGGAGGTTCCACACTCCTAGCGGAGTCTACTTCCGTACCGGAAGATGATGATGACACGCTGTTACTTTTGGTAGACTGTTTATTAACCTTTTAGTTCATCGCTCCCTGAACATATTCTATCTTCACCCTCTTGTGCAATATTATGCACATTCCGTAGCCACTCATTGTTCCTGTCATTGACCTCTACTCCTTTGATTTGTGCAATGTGTTCAATATGTTTAATTAAGTCTTCACATACCTTGTCGGATTCTCTTATCACATTCTTTTTCGATTTTAGTGTAATGGCATTCGTCCTTTTACCTCTACGGCCATTTATAATTTACCATGTTATTTGTTGATCGACGTCTACAGACTTTTCATTGTCTTATTACCATTTCATCATTTGAACTTCTCAATTCGTTTCTGAACAAATTCTTCAAATATTTATATGCCACGCATGATTTATTTTTTGAGCATTATAACAATATTAGAACAACAATTAGAGAAGGAGCATTTTGCCGAACTACTGAATGGAAAGCAAATACCCGACACTCCTGACTTTTCACCTGCAGAAAAACTTGATACTGAAACAGATCGTATTACAAAAGACGCGATTATAAAGGCTTTGAGAATGATAAGAGATGGAAAATCCCCAGGACCAGATCACATTCCACCTGAGGTCTTGACGATTTACTTAGAATCACACATGATAATCTGAAAGATTTATTTGAAATCATATGAGAAAAAGAGGATACATCATCAAACTACCAAAGACTGGGCAATGTCAGAATTGGAGGGGAATTTAGTTACTTTCCATACCAAGTAAAATATTAGCCGGTGTAATATTGGAACGTATCAAATGAGCAAGTGATGAGCAAGTGATGAGCAAGCAGGGTTCCGGTGAGGCAGATCATGCACAGACCAAATGGGCACACTACGCAACATCAACGTACAACCAATAGAATAACAGAATAAATTACATTTGTTGATTTCAAGAAGGCATTTGATATGGTTAATAGACAGACTCTCAGTAAGAAACTGTGTTATTTTGGTATTCTTCACAAAAAAGTAAATACCATTCAAGGGCTATACGAGAACAACAAAGAATACGATGTGGATGCCATTTGCCCCACTAGGGGATTATAGGAATACAAATAATAATAGATATATGAGAAAGTATAAGTTAACAGACCACAAATTTAAAGCATCAGCTATTTTATTGTTGTTGTAAAGATTCAATCATGAATCTCAGTGTTGATCAGGCCTCATAATCGCTGCCTATTTACTATACATAACACTATGCTTTTCGTAGTAGTCCCTTTCAGCACTTCTTTGCAGAGAGAGGTTAGGTTAAGACCCAAAAATAGAAGAAATGGTTTCAAAAACCAACAACACCTCGGTGCAGAAAGCTGACTCTCCTATTTTTTTCCTTTGCTTGTCTAGACTGTTGTCTTTGACTTGAAAACTCGGATTCTTATCTAGTTTTTACAATTCATTCCTTAATTAAAACATGTAATGCTATATTAATTCCCGAAAGAACAAGTGGACAAACAAACAACCCGATATGTCAAGAAGATAGTGACATCATTTAGTCATACTCGATTATGCCGTAACAATAACATGCACTCTTCTCGAATGACTTTATTCTAGACAGCATGTGTTGAATGGAAAATATCAATATGATTCCAGAGCCATTTCGCGATACGACTTTTTATGAACATCTAGAACACTGCAATAAAATTAAAGATTCAGTTACCAAAATATTGCTCAAACATCAAGGTACAGCACTGTGCATTTTCAATATTCTAAAATAGAAAAAAAATGCTATTATATTTACATTAATTTTAGGGTTGTAATATGGATAAAATAAAATTCTGTTTGTTGTAGTTCAAGCTACTTTCAACTAAACCACCAATTCATGCTCGTCACAAGAAGATTGAAAATTGGTTTTTCAATTCAGTGTTATTCTTATACCTTAAAGTACTTTCTTTCTGAATGGACACAGAAAAACGGTTTTGCTTATCTGAAAGCGGAATTTCATATCCCTGGTTGATATTGTTTAAATCGGAAATATCATGTTGCCTTTCGTACTCCGTATCATCCAAAACATCTAAATATACTGCTTCAGGTTGGAAAGCAGGTTGCACCAATTCGGATCTGTTCGTGTTGTTCTGGTTTCTTTGTATATTGTCCGTGTTTTCAATCAATTCCCTCTCATCTATTGATTCATATTGCGAATATGTGTCGGTATTTTCTGTCGTGTCATTTATCGCTTTATTATCCGTTTCTTTGTTTTGACTGCTAGTTTCTTTCCCTGAAGAGTGTATCTCACAAACAAGTTTTTTGTAGGCAGAGATCGCAAGGATACTTATCAATAGAAGCAAAAACACTCCAACAGTAAGACTTCCAATAGTATATGCATTTACAAAACTTTCGGAACCTGAAAATATTATAAAAGCAAAATGCAGCTGCATGTTGGAGAGGGAAGAATAACATCAAAATTGAAAAGGTATGTCAAAATACAAAGTAGGCATACACAAATTCTTTCTTCAAAGTCTGTGTAATTTATATATTGTCTATGTGCTGTATACCATCTTGTATTTAGATTATTCAAAAGAAGAATAATACTCATTTTCGAAATCGCCTTGAATAAAATCAGACGTAGACTACCCATTACAAACCTTTAACTCCTGCTTCTTTATTAATTGGAACATCATTTCGTAATGTGGTATTTTTAGAGAACGATGTTTCTACGAAGAAAACAAAACAGACAATATTAAAGTGAAACAACTATATTTGAACCAAGAACCGTCAACATTTACATTTGGTAAAATTTCCATAGTTTTAGTTAATGGAACATTTTTGGACCAGACCATCATTGTAGAGTACATATACGTGTGAGATTTGTCTGCAGCTCGATTTATCTTCGCTAATCACAAGAAAGAGATACTCAAATACCATTTTACCCTTATCCGTCAATGTCTTTCTGTACACTCGTCATCTTTTTTTTTCGTAACAGTGTAATTTTATTAACTACTGCTCACAGCAACTTGATATTTTGACATGCTGTATTAATTGGTGTGCGAGGTTGTGAATTGTTTCATAACAGCCTTTCCTCTTTATCTACTAAAGTAGCGGTTTCTATAAAAATGAGACACTAGGTGATTCATGTATGTCAAAAAAAAAAACAAAACAAAACAAAACAACAACAAAAAAATCACTTTTATTTATTGTTCAGAGACAGTCACTCATCACATAATCACTCTTAGTTTTTCATGATCATTTGGTTGCAGCGCTTTGAGAAAAAAAAATTATATAGATTGTACATGAAACATGAAATTGTCACTGTGCATGAATTATCACTCCTGATTTTAGTTGATTTGGTTCGTTTTAGTGCGAGATGAATGCATGATTCTCTCAAAAATACAGATGAGAATACAAAACAAAACGATAATCTGTATATAAAAATAAAGTTAATGCAGTCTGAAAAGCATCGTTTGTTCTGTGGGTTTTTTACATCATGTATCTCTTTACCATTGGCAGTGTCTGAATTTTATATGGACTAATAATAATTAATATTTCAATTCAAGATTTATATAGGCATGCCTTGTCATCTGTAGTTTCGGTTTCCGGCTTGTATCTCATCAACTTCGCGTTTGATGTATATACTCTAGTTGTTGAGTATAGCTATTTCACTAGAGGCTCACAGATTTCTTGTTTCTAGCAAGTTTGTGCAAACTAAAATGATACTCTGGACAATATCCACTGGTATTCTTCAATATTGATCCAATGAGCCTCTTTATCAGAATATTATCCTTACCTTGATTATCAGGGTAGGTCATCTTTTCACGAAAATAAGAGCTATTCAGGGCAAGAGTCCCTTCAGTTGACAAAATATCTAAAATGTTCAACATTTATAATAACTTAAAGAAACAGAGATCATGCAGACTTTTGTATCTCTAATTCTCGAGTCATATCTTTATTCTTTATTCATTTATCAAAGTGTAAAACTGAAGATTCTATAGGTTTTTTGTGTGATTTTGTTTTAAATGTTTCAATTTTAATTTAATGTGTCTATCGAAAACACACTGATTAATTGAAAGTAAGCATTTTATGTACATGTAAATGTCTGTGAAAACATGTACAAAATAGATGTTACAAATATGTACTGTACATGATATACAAACTGCATAGTTTGAGATTAATTTCTTTAAAAAACTGTGCTTACTAAACACATTAAAATTGTACTAGATTGAAATTAATAACAAACATAATGCGAATTTTATCAAGAAATCACAATTTATCAAATACAATGTAATCCTAAAAACCAAAATATGAATTTAGGCAACTGCTTCCGCAATCAAACCTACTAATTCAACGGAGTACAAAAAATATGGAAATGGGCAGTTGGGTAAAATGTTTTTTTTCACCAAAAGGCCAATCGACGACTAATTATATTATCCAGACAGAAAAACGCGTAGCTGTCTCCTATTCTTTGACTGAATGACCAAATAAAATAACCCTTTCCTTTTTTGCCATTATCTATACACATTCTAAGGTCCATTGGCTTGGAGGGTCCACTGTGCATCACGCCTCATCAACTTCATATAGGTATTATAATGTAGCCAAACAACTCATCTCTCCTATACCTTTAAAGACTTTAAAATTTTAGCTTTTAAATTAGCCCAAATTGTAAATATTTGAACTAATATACCTCCATTTAGGTGAAGAATTGCCGCCCCTACCACTGAAATCACCTCAACATGAACCAAAATGCTAATTTTTAGCATATGATCACTGTAAACAAAAATTTGGGACACTTATATTTTAGATATAGATAAATCCAATATATCTGCTCATTCCAAGCGCTTAATGCAAAGTTAATTCACAGAATGTGGCAATATTGACTTTATCTTAAAGGCGGGGAATTTTCAGAATTTCAGACTTTCTTTTATTTCATGTGTAATAACTGTACCTTAAACAAGTTTTTGTGCATTTATTTAGTATCTTAAATTCTAATGAGTCAAAATAATGAACACTTGAACTACTTCAAGGTCATTTAAATGAAAGAATTGTTCGCCTTCCACGCTAAAATTTGCCTCAATTTGTCTATCATTTATAGCATGTCAAAACTGAACATTATGCTTTCTGGCATTTTTAATGAAAATATTTATGTATAAATTATAGCATATATCCTTAATGTCACTGCTTGAATATCCCATGAAACGACAAGATTAAAAAAGGGAAATTTCAGATTTACGGATTATCATTCCTTTTAAGAATGAATAGTAATTACAGTAACTGTTATATCATCATACGATATGTTTGCTATCATTGTTTAGATAGCCTTAAAGGTTTAAAAAAGCGGCTATTATGAATGATTGACTTAGTTATACCCCTATCCGGTGAACAATCCTAACCTACCACATAAGATCCACGGGTTTCAAGGAAATTATAACCATTTTTTTTTCATTTAGCCAATAGAGAAGCCGGTGTAAGCTTTATGAATTAATGAGGAACTTTTATCTCTAATCATAATGTTATAACAACCATAAGATAAGTCTTTTAATGGAAAGTATTTAATAATTGAACGACAATTATAAATTGGTATTTTTAAAAGTTCATAAACATTTTGTGTCTTATAACTAAAGTTTAATTTCCTAAATGCACTGCTACTGACGTTTAAAAAAAACCAACAAAGAAATCTTACCATTGTATGAGTTATTCACTTTATATTTGCTCTTAAAACAAAAAAAAAATTTTTCCATGAAAATTCACAATTAAACTGGGACAGTCGCAACATTTCTCTGTCTAAATGACGTATAGGTACATGTATGTCAATCATTCATCATATGTGTTTACTGTAATCTAAAAGACTATCAATACGAACGTTAGCACAAACAATTATGTTAAAGCGATGATAATGGAAAAAAAATCACTGACAAAATGGTTAAAATATGGAAAATCCTGAACATTTCCCTGTCTGTTATATTATTTTATGATCATTGTGACCAGAAAGTGGAGTTAGCACATGTCCAGGAAGAAATATTATATATATATATATATTCGTCATAAATGCACAGAGTATTATTACACTTTATGTATGGTATGAAAGATAAATTTCGTTTATATTGGGCGAAGTTTAGCGGATAGGGTGATAGGGGTACCATTCTTTCACCAAATGACGTTGAATTTGTTCAAACATTCATCAGTTTGTCTAATTAGAACGCTAGAATGCTATATTTTTTTAATGTCCAAGGACATAAATATAAATACGAGAGGCAATCATTAAAAAATATATGTGTTTTCAAAGATTCAGTGCGATTGTCAATGCTCCACAAGTTTAATATTTTACAAGAGTACCACTAAATCACTATACTAGAAAAGAATTAAATGCAAAACTGCCTCTTTCTTCGTAAACGCTGCAAAGTTTTATTTGTGATTTCGTCAGGTGGTAGTATGTGATACACCCTTTGTTGTGTCGGACTGCGTTTCGAATATTTCATCTTTGAACTTTGTCATTAATAATCTATAGTATTTGATCTTTTGCCTCCTTGATAAGTTTCTCTACCTGTTGAGGACGTAATCTTGTCAAGGAAGAAATATTATATACATATTTGTCATAAATGCATAACGAGTATTATTTACAGTTTGTGTATGGTATGAATGATAATTTTCGTATATATTGAGGCAAATGTTAGCGGAATAGGGGTATCATTTAAAAAAATATATATTTCAAAGATTCAGGACGATTATCTATGTTCCACAGGTTTAATGTTTTACAAGAGTAGCACTCAATCACGATACTAGAATAGAATGCAAAACTGCCCCTTTCTTCATAAACGCAGCCAAGTTTTATGTGTGGTTTCTTCCAGTGGTAGTATATGATTATGATGAACTTTGTTGTGTCTCACTGCATTTTAAACATTTCATCTTTGAACTTCGTCATTAATAACCTATAATATTTTGCCTCCTTGATTATTTTCTGTACCTGACAACGTAATCTTGTCTTTTTTTATCATCGAATTTCTACTTTGCGTTAGAAAGTCTTAAGATGGTTTCTCTTGGTTGCAGTGCAAACATATTTCATGTCCATGCAGCGGTTTTGTTGTGTTGTGTTGCCTTTGCTTCAATAACTGTGCTAATTAGTAACTGGTTCACAAAGCTAAATCAATTAGATAAGTCTACGAACGCAGCAATATGCTTGTGAATCGATATAGTATGTCATCTATTATAGTTAGATTTGTCGTAGTTTTCCTCCCATACATCGGAACCGGAAATGAGCAACTCGATGTTCTGTTTAATACTAACAAAGTTTACCCTGCCCTAACCTTTTTGGTTGAGACCGATTTATTTGCACATGTAGGGTACATGAATAAATCTACCTGTGCATCTGGTCCACATTCCCAATTAGTTGTTTTTTTGTTCTTGTTGTTGAGCCCCAATGCTCATGCACCTGAGCCGTTTCTGTGTTATTTTTTTTCTGCACATGTTCTTTGTTTTCTTGACCTTTCTCCCCGACTTCGAATTTCTACTTTCGCTTTACCCTTTCTTGACCTTACTTTCGGTATAATAGGCAGGTTCTATCATAATCTTCTATAAACTTACCAATTATTTGAACTTTAATAGAATCAAGTGTAAACACAGGGGAAGTAGTTGAGAACTTCATAGAGCAGGTAACATTCAATGATTCCTTCATGGTATTGGCATCAATTGTTACGGAATACACCAATCCATCGCCAGAGCACAAACAGGTTTCCATCATACATACACCGTTAATTCTTGTTGAAAAACACCGACCTTCGTATCTCCTTAATGTGTCTTCCGTCTTTCCGTCGACAATAAACTCCACAGTTTCATCTGCTGGTATGACATCAGTAGTACAATTAACCATGAAAGTGTTACGTCTCTGAGCAATGTCCGGACCACTGATGTTAATCTTAAGTGAATAAGTGCTTGCTACAAAAGTATTGGCATGTTTAAGTATTTAAAATGTATTTCACTTAGTTTAAACATATTTATTAACTAATTTGCACATTTTAACATCAAACCAAAACAATAGAATGAATCGAACAATTGCAGGATTCAGAAACAAGACTTAAAGTCTTATATCAATCCGTCTCCCGAAATCAAGAATAATAATTATAGCATATAGCATTGCTCAAGGAAGTAGTAGTTAGGTGCTTATAACGTGCATTTGGTGAGTTTGGTGCAAAGAGAAGAGGTTGATACTTAATACCCTATGTATTTACTCTGGACGTAAGGAATTCTTAAAATTATTCAAACTAGTAATTGTGTAATTTAGGTTGTTGATTTGAAGCGTCTGCTCTGCAGCAAAAAGTTTTGAACCTTGGTAAACATTTCAACATTATACTCATCAGACATCTCATCTGATCCAAATAGGAGAAGATTTGTAGTCAGTTGATCAGGAAGTTGAAATGCTGAAATATGTTGTCTTCTAAGTGATTGATTTAATGGACGAAAGAGTAAGAAGTGGTTCGCTGATTCTATTTCGCCGGCATAATGGGGATGGAATAATGTCTTAGACGAATAGATCTTTATTTAGCTTGCTACACTGAAGACGACGTCTGGCATGTAGGATTTGACCTTTGCGTGATCCGCAAAAGTAATAAATTGGTTTTTTTACTTGAAATACTTGGAAAGATTGAATAAGAAAAAATATGATCACAAGTGCCGGAGACAGACTAGATTTAACGAAATTGTTGACCTTGTTTCAAATTTTGTGAACGGCGAATTAATATTCATATTTTGACGGTTTGGCAAGAGAAAGTCCAAGAGTGAAATTACCGAATTTATATAATTTTATTTATCAAAATTTTTACACAGGGAACACTCGATTTATCACTGCTATCTAAATACTAATTTTGAAGAGGAAATCCTGGATATTAGACCAGTTTTGACAGTGTATTTGACCAAACTTGAGCGTTTATGTTGGTGGTGCTCGAGGCTTTTAATTATTAACATCATCAGCATTAGCCACGTTAACTTTTCTAAAATCGGGGCTTCATTTTATTCGATTTATATTTGTTGTTGTTGATAGGTTTGTAAATGTAGTACGTTGACACCGATGTATATTTATTTTTTTAACCTGCCTGGATATGCCTGTATATTTACAATAATTGGTCAACGAAATAGACAGTTAAGTCCATCCATCATCACTATTGTTATATATAAGTGTAATCAAGAGAACCAAGATTCTAGCGGGAATCAAAAGAACGCTATCCAGGGACTAAAACCAGCCAGCAAAAACAGATACACATCACAAAGAACATAACATAACCAAAATAATACGTACAAAGAAACAAAAGCAACTCGGACCCACTAAAAACTGAAAGCATGGCTCAGGTGCACCGGTAGGGTAAGCGTCCTCTGCTTTTCAAGAAACATCAACCGAGTTGCTCATAAAAAGTCAAGTCCGGAGTAAACGAAAGAAGAAAAGAAAACTACGACACGTTGAACAAATCAGTTCTCGTGGTGCAGATGGATATACCGTAACGATCCACGAGTAATTGCATAAAAAATCCCGAAAATACATGCATTTTGTAAATTAAAAAACGTACAATTAATTTACCGCAAGTTCAATCTCCCAAAAAAATCAGTTTGATTTTTAATTATAATGAATTTCTAATGAACCGAAGTCGACCACATTTTCTTTTCAAGTTCAAAATACTTGTAATAAACACTGCAAACATAACTCCCGTTTCATACTTCAGCACAATGTATTTTAAGCTAATATGTAATACATGAAAAAGGAGATATTCGGGTGGTTAAGCCGCAGAAAGTTTTGATTTCCTATTTAGGATTTCTCATGAGCGCCAATTACGGGGATTCTGTTTGTAGTATATGTACACGCATGCAGTGTTATGCAATCTTCGAAAAACTTTACCGATAACCTCGGTCACGATGTATTTTACTGGCGGCTGCGTAGATGTGTCTCTTACACAGACCCCACGTGGGTTTGTTACAGTTTTTTTTTACTCCGTCCGTCGAGGCAATCGTTATATTTACCTGTATATAACAGAAGTACACCAAAACTAAAGATTAAACCAATCATCTCACATCTTTTGTTGTAGCCAGGTAACCATTATCCAAATAAAACTGTTCATGGTTAAAATCTAGTCAATTGTAATGCAAATATATCGACAATATTATATTTACAAGCATTCCTAAAGTTCTGGCAAATGTCGTAAAGCATAATAAAGTTTGTGGAAAAGCTCAGAACTGTGCTGTAAAGGAAAATGTTTTCATTGGATTCTGAACGGCTGTATGGATTCATTTGAGACAAACATGTAGATAAGAATATTTGACAATCCAAATCTTTTAGAACGACATTTTTTATCAACCACTTTCATTACGTATGTATTGACAACAGGTAAGTCAGTGTATGTTAAAAAAAAAGAGGCGAATACTTACTGGGGTTATGGTCGTGTTTGCGTTTGTGTTTGTGTGTTTTTTGTTGGTTTTCTGGGTTGCTTATTGATTTCTTCTTGTATTTGTCTTTAATTGTGCATATCGATCAATAAGACCGTAATCCCCATTTATACAAGTAACACGGAATACTTCTAAAATGCCGCCAGATTCTTTCTAAAGCAATAGTGGTATGTATATTGTGCATGACTGTATTAAAATTTAGAAAACCATTATTATTTTACATTTCCTTCCGTGTATATTGGCAAAATCAAAACCGCAGGAAATGGTCGCTTTCATACATGTAAAGGATATGACAATAAATGCCTTGTTGAGCGTATTCTTCCAAATAGAATATCACTGACCTAATTATGCTTTAGAATATTTGAACTATATCCCGATCCCTAATTGTGGGTTTTCTTAGTTTAGCTTAGGAATACCGGGAGACCGTACATATATATTTTATTTTTTGTTGAATTCATTACCTTTCATACCGTATTTTTTCTTGACGAAACGGTTTTCAATTTATTATAACTTTTTTGTTAGCGACTTCTTGCACTTGTAATTTCAGTTCTTTATATTCGCATATGATTTGCATAATTATATATTTATACTCCACGTAATGCTGCAGGTCTATGTCGTGTTTATCGCCATAGCGTCATACATGCAGTTCTAGATCCATACGTTACAAAAATGTACCTCTTAAATATCTATTTTTTTTAAATTACATACACATGTCTATGTTTTTTTTGCTTGTGTGACAATGGGAAGTTTACATTAAAAGCTGAAATAATCGGTTAGCATTGAATTGGCGACTTTGAAGACTTCAGTCTTTGATTTTCTTTATTTTAGCGGATTTTATTACACATGATGGCGAAAATAAAATTTATTACTGATATGATTTCTTCTTAAAGTAAAAAAGCACAACGGACCTCTTGTTCCTTAAAAGAGAGTTAGCAGATCGTATTTACTTCGCACATATAGACCAGCAGGTCCGTACCAAAAAGTAAGAGATCTATAAATCATATAAGAGAGCACGAACAACTGACATCACTTAACAAAATAGAAATGATTTTTTTTTTTCATAATAACATGTAACATGACAAAGTGATTTATCCGTTCCATACATTAGATCTGCACCCTCGGACTTCGTCTTCGTTTAATATCCTTATTTCAGACCGGCAAATATAATGCATTGATAAGACTTCCATTGAATATCTTTGATGGTGGCGATGTCGGGATATTTTGATTTTATGTTAGTAGTGTCAGCATCAGCTTAGGTTATTCGGGCTACAAATTACTTCCTTTTGACGTACTTGTACATAAAGTAATGCCCCGTGCAGGTCCGGGTGTTAAAAGAATAGGCCTGCAGCAGCGCTAAGCTTGTCGTAAAAGGCGACTAAATAGTGCTCAGAACCCTAGCCTGGGGCTAGGGCGCTCTGTCCACAGAGCAACTGGGATGTGTGCCGCAGGTGGTGGAATGGGGTACCCCTGGTGTGTTACATGCTGGGGTTGTCAGGCAATAATACGGAAAACCTGACCGCAAACCATAGTGGTGCACCGTGTTGGGAAAGATGCCACGTTCCTCGCACGTTAAAGAACCCTACTGTGGTATTCTCCCGGAGTAGGAACCATAGGGCTCCGCCACAGGAGGCTAAATTGCCCGACCATACCCACCTCTCCCTATTTCCAGTGGTAATCAAAATTTGTCGACCCCATTGTCCTTGTGTCCCATCCCTTTTTCTTTTCATCATCATTTCATGTTCATTTTATCATCAATTTCATGTTCATCGTCTGAATATAGCTGAAATATTGCTGCTCGGACGTTAAACCCCAACAAACAAACAAACAAACAAATATAGAGTAATACACAGTCTCACAACAACCAATTATAATATCACTAGTTCTAACCATCAAAGAAGCAGATAAGATGACCAAATCATAGAGAATAGTTTAGTTCATCAGTTTTTTTTTGTTTTTGTTTTGTTTTTGTTTTGTTTTTTTTTTTGTTCAACGTGTTACTTCATGAATCACCTTGCTAATTTAAACACATAACTTGTCTTCAGATGACCTATCAAAGAACACACTCTTGATATTAAATTATTCCCTATCAATATATACTGGAACAATCAAAAGGGTGCTAAGGAAAATGCAGGACAGCAGGAAAGAAATCCAAACATTGGAAGTATTAGAAGAGGAAATAAGAGTTTAATGTTAATCTTTAAATTTTTCTACATAATCAAAGCATTATACGCGTCTAGAACATCAGGGAAAATGTGTTCCTCTGATATTTTCGTCGATAATTCTGATTTCTTGAAGAAATTCTTCACATACCGGTTACAGTTTGCAAACACGATTGTAATACCATCGTTTTCCATATCACAGATAACCTGGATCAAGATACGTAATCCGTTGATATCGATATAATTTATTGATGAGCAGTCTACGATGATATAGTCCTTGTTATGCAGTGTTTTGTCATGGAGTCCGTCCCATGGTAAACGAGTGAAAGACAGGACGCTTTCTCTATTTATGTGATCCAAATTTCTATCTTCGTCTTTGCTCGCCACAACATACATTTCTTTGCGAATACTAGTTTGCATATGATTTTGTAGCTTGTCATCGGTTAACTGGTGTAATTTCCGGCGGAATCTTTCAGCAGTTGCAAAATACAGCGACGACTCAAACTTGAATATTTTAATCCTTGGATGAATCAGTAAATCATGATACACATTAGTATTCAAGAATCTATCCTCATTCAGAAGCTTCGCCATGAGGTATGCTTTTGGGTGTTGACTCTGCAGAACAACAGTAAACAGACATAAAACGGAACCGACGTAAAGCGCATAGGGGAAGTCGATCAACACGCCACTGAGAATGGTACCTGCAGCGATAAAGAAGTCGTACCGGTTGAGTCTCCACATTTCTGGGAGCTCTTTAAGCTGGGTTACTAGGTTTTTCACAGCAATTATCACCATTGCTGCAAGAACTGGTTTGGGAAGGGTTCTAAACAGGGGTCCAATTAACAACAAAATAAAGAGTATGAAAGCTGTCGATACCAATGCATGTAACGTTGACTTAGGACCCATGATGCATAGTGTTATTGTTCTTGCTGGACCAGCACAGGACGGGAAGCAAAGAAAGAATGAGCTGACAAAGTTTGATAGTCCATAAGCCACCAGTTCTTGATTGTCATCTACTCTGTAGTTGTGTGCAGCCTCACACAGTCGCGACATTGATACTGACAACATGAAGATCATAATAGCAACGACAAACGAGTCTAAAACAAGACTGAAGGAGAGATACGGAATCTTTGGCGATGGGAGCCCTGCTGGTATGTCTCCGATAACTTCCATACCATAGTTTTCGGATAATTTAGAGAAAAGTGATATGATATTTGCAGTTATGATAACAATGAAATCGATAGGTATTGGTGTTCTTAATTTGTTCTTATACTTTATGTTGATGAAATCTTTGAAAAACAGTAGTACGGATATGGTTATCAATGATGCAACGAGAGAGCTTGTGTGAACATCTTGAATATTTTCAAAAATTTCCTTGTAGGCAAAAATTTGGTTTCCTGGACCTGTATGCCTGCTCACATTTAGCCCAAGGGCACCGGGTAGCATGCTAGTAACAATGTGTACCCCTCCAGCAGTTGTAAACCCGCAGACGAACGACGAAGATACATAAGATACTACAAATCCGAGTCGAAATAGTCCCATCAGTAGTAAAATTAAACCTATGATGCATGTAGCACCGGATGCGATCGATGACTTTAGCTCAATGTCATCCTCTGGATTCGTCGCTCCAGGGTCTGCTGCCTCCTGTAGGTGCGAATGAACTAGTTCTGAAGTGAACAAACTGATTATTCCATTCGTTCCGAATGATACATGACGGGAAGTTCCAAATAGCATGTAAACCAGCACATTTGAGAAGGACGAATAAAGCCCATACTCGGGTTTTAAAGACGCGAGCACTCCGAATGCTATTCCAAGCGGAAAACTCAAACAGCCGATGGTAATTCCAGAAACTAAATCATTCAGTATATAGCTTATCTTGTACGATTTTATGACCAAAAAAATTGGAAAAAATTTTGCAATATATTCAAGAATTTTTTCCTTTCGACAGCATACAGATCGTCGAACTCTTGACTTGATTGATAGTTTCTCTTTGTCTTTTTTGAAGTGGTTGTCCAGCTCATTCTGTGTGTAAACCTGTCTCCGTGAAACATGCTCATGGTTGTGTGGTGAGCTCCCTATATAAAATAACTTTACATCTCTTGCACTGGCAAACTAAAAAAAAGTATGAAAATATCTATGAATATTTCATGAAATATATAGATTCAACTTCTCCAGACACAATTGCGAAGAATTTAAATCTAGATACATTCACATGTACTTGGAAATTATGTTAGTTTTGATAAAACAATATTGTAAATACGCGAAAGAGGATGGTTTGTAATGTATTTTATTTGAGGTATTGCAATGACTAAGCATAGAAACAAAAAATATTTTCATGATTGTCGATGAAAAAGCGGTAGTAGTCGGAACCATTCATACATGTACCTCAAGTACTTTTTCGTGTATATAATAATTACACAAAACAACAACAAGAAATCAAAGCAAAACACAATAACTACTAGAATTAAAAATAACAAAAACAAATACAATCCTTCAACTTGCTACGTTGACGCGCCGCAGGTTAACACATTTTGCAATCATCAAATCAATAATTGATGCCTCCAAATTTGCAAGTACATATGTATATTATAGACATTTCATCACTGTCAAAGTATCAATTAGTTTCCATTCTTTCACAGTTTTAAATATAAAAGCGACTTACACTGTCTTGACTTTCTGTCTTGTCTTCAATATTAGCTAAGTCTTGTAAATTATCCATCATCAAAGTTCTAGAACTACCAAAAAATAAAGGGGGAAAATCACTGTTAAAAACTGTTTTGCAGTACGAAAATAAAAATTGGTATTAATTTGCAATTGTTGTGATATGTTTCATACTAATCTTAATGAATGAGTACTGGTAGAAAAGGTGGGGACCAAACCCGGCAAACGATTTTTTTCTCAAGGAAAATGTGAAAGAAAAACTTAATTCACTTGATGTGCAAATAATAAATCATTGAATTGTCTTGCTGAGTATTTCGACAATGTTTTAATGTTTTTTTATGAAAACTTAAACGGATGAAGGGACAGGGTAATTATAACATATTTCCTCGGACATTATCTATTTAAAGACAAATGAAGAACTGTTATTTCTACTTCTAAAAGATGACATCTGTATTTAGTCTTAGATTACGACTACTAGTATTTATATAAAATTTGTTGGCGAGTGCAAATAATTTTCTATAATGAGTATTTGGCTGTTAAAATGGCGGGAAAATGAAATATTTGCACGTTGACTAGTGGGTGTCAGCATGAAATAAAACATCGTTTTGGGAAATTGCTAATAAGTAAAACGATCCCAGTTGTATTAAAGTTTAAATTTTACCTTCTTCTGGTCTAACAACTTTTCTTTGAGTTGAAAGGATTTCAAATCACATCGGACGACATATTGATTCAGTTTGACGTCATGGAAAGCGCGTACCGCTATCAGCTTTTTTAGCGCCATTTCCGTTCACAAGATTTCAAGATTTATTCAATTTAACTTAGACAAACTATATACGTATCATGAACATATTAGATACAATAATAACATATTGGAATCATAAAAGAAAAAAATGAACAGTTGTTATCGTTGTGCAATCACTATACGCGTTATTTACTGTCTGTCTGTTTTCTTTTTCTAATTGGCTAGGTTCTTCGAAGTACAAATGGAGGATGCAAGCAGAGAGGGGTTCTGGGAACTATAATTCGTCATTTTGCTGGAATTATGATAATTTCGTGCAAAGATTTGAACAAATGAGCAAATAATAGCCCGAACCCCCATTATTGTCCCTGGAAGCACAATTCAAAGAATATAAAGAATATTGGAAATATACGCACAGTTTCAAAGGAACACCGGTCACTACTGTAAGAATACTACAGGTGTCCGTGAAGTATATATAATACTAGATTCTCCTTCAGTATCGAGGAGAGTTAAATTATAGATTTCAACCGTTGAGCTTCAGCTTTAACTATCGAGATAGGAGAAATCTTGTAATTCCCGACAGCATTGGAGGAGAATCTGTTTCTCCCATGAAATCTGTAGAAAACTCGAAAATGTAAAATTGCGGGAAATCTCTCGCAGAAATTTAATCACCGCCCGGTGTGTAAACAGTCACGTGCATTTGTAATCATCGGAAAATCTTAATTCTATTCTTACTAACTACAAATATAATAATGAATCAATATTACATAAGTATGGTAAAATGTTAGCTGGTATAAAAAATCATGAATTTATTTTGACAATATGGGAATTTACTGATTACGAAGTGGATATTCTCATGTTGGTGATCAATTTTAGTTCAAGTACCGAATCACACACAATCATTTAGATAAATTGGTAATAATCCAAGTATTTAGGCGGACTTTGTGTTACATGTACAGACTATTCGGTATTATATAGACCCTGGTACAATTAAATATATGAATCAACTTTCATAAAATCTGTATAAGACTACATGTATTTATTTATAAATTCCTGCTATAAAAAAATTCAGTATGGTCAGTTAGTCATACAAAAAATCTCATATTTGTAATTAATATAATTTCTAATAACCGAGAAACTTGAACACTTGGACTTGTAACTCTATCGTCGCCACCGGTGCGTCGCCATTAAGCAAAGTCAACATAAGCAGCAGGGGTGGATCCAGACACTTTGAAAATTAAAGAGGGTGCCAGTCGGGGTTCCTTAGAAAAGGGAAAGGTGCTAGGAAACAATTCCATTTTATACTATTTTACACATGAAAATGACAATTTTTCCAATAAATAGGAGGGGTGCCAAACCCCTGCATCCCCACCAGATCCGCCACTGAACACCACATTTCAATATTTGACATCATAAATTGAGTAAAGTCTGATGTAATTTACAACATAATTCATACTTGTTATATTGAAACTATAAACATATTAACATTATTTTAGTTCAGTATCACCGGGGGCATTTAGATCGGTCTCTTTTTGTGTATATGTTTATATAAAGACACTAGTAAGTAAGAAAGTAATTTTTATTTAGTTTAAACATATTTATTCAAATATAAGCACAAGCAAATACAGTATACACATTTACATACAAACTCATGGTAGGATTCGGAAAGAAGCTAGATAGCTTATACAATGTTCCGTGTCCTTAAGAGTAGACTTGCAAGAATATTCTTATAAATAAGATGCATGTGGAATGATTTTCATAATTGACTAGTAAATAAGACAAACAAAGAGAAAAACAAAAATGGAATTACAAAATTAGTGTAGAGATGCAGTGCATGGAAGTCATGCATTCATAGACATTTTACTTTTGATAATGAACTTCTGAACTTTAAGAAAAACTTCTACGTTTTGTTCAGCATTTAGAATATTTGAGCCATACAATACATTTACAGTAATAGGTACAGCAAGTACCATAGAAAATATGATTTCATTTCGTAATAAAGTATATTTGGGACAAAGGAGCAAAAAATGGGAAGTTGATTCGACATGACCACAGGTGCAATTAGGGGAATTTACAAGTTTACGACTGAACAGATGTTCGTTGAGTGAAGCACTGTTTGTTCATTCGCAGTCTGGCATGTAATATTTGCCCTAGTCGTGTACTAATAAAGTAAAGATTCGGACATTTTATCAAATGTTCCTTAATCTTATTTCTAAAAATGTGAGTGGAACTAGAACTCCTGGTAATATAAGGAAGTTTGTTCCACAGTTTAACTATTGATGGCAGACAGTATTCAGAATAGGAGTAAGTTCTCGTGCGAATTTCTAAAATATTTTGTGATTGTCTAGTATAATGTCCATGCAAGGAATCAACCGAGTTTGGAATTAACGATTGCAAATACTCTGGAGTTTCCTTGTTGATAATCTTATATAATAATATGAGTCTATGTTTTTCCCTTCTGTCCGAAAGTTTTTCCCATCCCGTTTCCTTATACAGTTCCTGGATAGATGTTAATTTGGTCCCTCCCGTCACAATTCGCATAGCTTCTATCTGAACATTTTCTAGCTTGTTAATTAAGGACATTGTCGAATTGTCCCAAATAACACCATATTCTAAAATTGGCCGAATAAATGAAAAATACATTTTCTCTAAGGTGATTCTGTCAAGAATGAAACGCATCTTTCGTAAAATATTAATCCTACTATAAGCCTATTGAACTATGCAGTCAATGTGGTCATCCCAAGAACCAAGAATTTTTACATATAGTCGTGTTTCGTATTAATAACATAAGCTCTCATGAGTTTTCATAAGGACTTATACATAAAATAGACACAAAACATACAAATATTACAACACTGAAGCAGAAATACATAAATGAAATAAGACACACAATACAAAACAACCTATAATTAAGTATCAGTCTTTCTAAAAATCAGACAGAAGGTGATTCATGCATGTCAAAAACACACCGAATTCAGTTATATTTCTTGTTCAGACACAGTAACTGATCATGTAACCAGTCTTAGTTTTTCATTTGATTGTTGCGCTTTTGAGATAAAAATTATATAGATTGTACATGAAATTTGCACTTTGCAAGAGTTATCGTTCTTGATTTGGCTTGATTTGGTTGCTTTTAGTGGGAGATAAATGTATGATTTTCTAAAAAGTGCAAATCTGAATGCAGAAAAGCCTGTTGTTGTGTGAAAGTATAGCATATGTAGACTAAAAAGCATCGTTTGTTAGTCGGGTTTTCTTGACCATAAATCACTTTACCATTGGTAGTGTCTGAATTTTATGCGGACTGGTATTTAATAAGCAAGCTGAAGGAATATAAATTAAGACTAAGCAGGTAAGAAGCACACAGTAGAGCACCATAAATCTAAAAACAAGACATGCATGAATCTAAAAGCATAAAACAGCAGAAGCAAACTCTATATACATGTAATATTTAGCACTTCAGATTTACAGCTAACACATGGACAGGAAGAACCTGTCCAGTAGTAACGAGGGTCTTGAACTGAGATTGGTTCCTCAGCTCATTTGGGAGACTATTCTAAGGGCTGAAAACCTTAATGATTAAAGACCGTACCTGGTACAGTTTGTACTCCGGGTATATCTACAGTGCTGGTATACCTGAAGTTATAGGAATTATATTGTTCATACCGACCAGATTTGGTGAAAATACAGGACTGTCCTTAATACTTTTATAAGTTTTTATTGCCATCGTTCTCAGGCGTCTTATTTTCAATGAGTGCAACATCAATTTTTCTGATAATTTTTCATTAAAAAAATTTGTCACTGTAAATAAATCGTAAAGTCCGCTCTATTACCTTTGATGAAGAAATGACATGTGAGTCTACAAAAGTAAAGTAAAACACTATAAACGAGTAATAAATTGTAATATTGCTCAGACGGTGTAAATGATGACCAACGCGCTTGAGAACGTTTAAGCTGTCTATCAGCTCTTTTTACATATTTGTAATTAGACTGTTTTTTTTTTGTTTTTTTTTAAACACAGAGTCATGGCCTGAAACTTGTAAGGGTTTGCTTTTATCTTTTTTATATGAAATCAATTTTTCATTGATTTATAATTACTGCCATTTCCTACTACAGATTTTAAAGTAGTTGGATTACTGTCAGTATAAGATTCAGAATTGTCACCAGCATAATTATTCATGTATAAGGTTGGCTGAATAACAAAATCAGAAATGTCATTGATAAAAATATTACACATGACAGGCCCCAATATGGGTCCCAGAGCCGGACGTATCACACCCTTAATTGAAATTTCCGCATGAAATCTTAGCTATCACAAGTAATAAACTAAAAACATTCAATTATATTGTTTACACCCCTGTCTAGAATCTGTAGTATGAGTGGTGGATACAGAGGTCCATCGAGAAAAAAAAACTTGATAAACACATTTTAATGCATACATACACAAAAATACGCTATTTTCATAAATTTTGCAAATTGATAAAAGGGGGGTCTCATACCTCATTGGATTCGCCTACAGTGTTGCTCCCTCTCGGGTGCATGCATTACGTTGTGGAATGGTAACGGACTTATCGAGATTTGTAACGGTGATCGGTTATGGATTTTAATTAAAGTGTATAGTAGTAGTACGTGTGTATCATGACAATCCGTCCGACGCCCCCTTTAAATCGATTATTATACCATGGAGTGCAAATAATATTTTTCTTTTGTATGATAGTAATTACTTTCAGTTTCAATATAAATCCAAGTTTAAGTATGTAAAAAACGAGTATTGACAGTGTATGTCAGGTCGAAGTGGGGAAAATACTAAGTTTTCGTTAATAGCTTGAAATTAAGAGAAAAACAGTTTCTCCATTGATAGTAGATCAATTGAGGTTTAACTTTATTATACTTTCAGTTGATAATAAGTCAGTTTTTAATAAAATATTTTCAGTGATCTTGGCACCAGACCTTTGTGGATTTTGTACAGTATCATGATAATTTTTGTAACTTCTTACGTTGAACCTCACAGCTTAAGTTCACCAATGTCCACTATATAGTTACATTTTGCTACGGTGCAGTCAATCTAGCAAAAATTTTTTTGGCCCTTAATCTTAACAAATTGCACCAGGAGATATTCTAGTTCTAAGCTATAGCATTATGACCGAAATAAGCACAGATGAAGTCTGACTAAATCTAAAATGTCAACAGAAGCATTTCAAATTTCCTGTAGAAATTACCATTGGAAAGGTAAGGATAACACAATAAAATGGCTGAAATAATGATAAAATTTGATATAATAATACATGCAAAATCATAGTTATGACAACTTGGAACTGATAAATGTCAACTTGGAAGTTGAGAAATTCCGCCTTGGAACTGCGAAATGTACCGCGCGTCATATACATATATATATATAATTTACCATGCGCAGGGTAATGTCAATATGTTTTCTTATCATGTACTAGGCTTTTGTATTTTTTAACAATTATACAAGAACGAATCTAGAAAACAAATGCTTTATATGTTTTTTAAATGACCAGCCCATCCCCCTTCCCGGTAAAAGTCCCTGGATTTAAAAAAAAAAATAAAACATACAGTATAGGCTAAGTACATGTACTATAAAAAAATCTGGGTTTTTATTATAAAGATAACGAAAAAATGTCGAATTTCTTAACGACCAGTAGCAGCGAAGTTTTATGTGTGACCTACAGTATTGCAGGTCTTTCAAGGTGTGCCAGCAGATGCTCCTTGATAATAATTATGTCAAATGAAAGACACTTAATTATCTATCGATATAAACTTGTTATTGTATGAGTCAGATATTCTAACATTTGATGAAAATATTTATGTATTAAAACTTGTTAAAAATACATTGTTCAGAGCAAACGCTTCTGTTGAACTGCATTTCAATACTCCTTTCATTCTTCCCAACGTAATTATATATATAATCCCGCTGAGGGAGCGACCAAATTTGCATCGGATGCAATTTTGCAGCCTTGCATCGATTCTAGAGTTGGGGTGTAGTTTAGACTTGATTATATATATGTACATTTTGTATGCATCCCTGTATTAACATTCTATGTTGATCCTCGCCGTGCATGCTATGTATCTACATATTAATGTACTAGCAAATAAAATGGTAGAGTTGCCTCACCCCATTAGACTGTGGCTGTATTTGTGTACTGTTGCAGATCTTCTATTGTATGGCAAGCCAAAGTGGACAAAAATGCCTATTTATAAATATTTATAAATAATTATAAATATTCATTATTGCGTTATTAATATTTATAGTTCATTTATTAATATTTATAATTATTTATAAATATTTATAAGTAGGCATTTTTGTCCACTTTGGCTTGCCATACTATTGTCTTAGTCGATACCTATTCAGTTACATCATGTGCTAATGTTTGCGTTCTAGATTTACTTACGAGGAAGTATCAGTCGGTTAACGGAAGCTATATTTTGATAAGCATAGTTGGCCGGGTGGTCTAGAGCGTTGAACTTCAGTGCAGGCGGTGTTGCCATAGATGTCAGAGAAAGGAAGGGGTTCGAATCCCGCTGAGGGAGCGACCAAATTTGCAACCCTGCATCGATTCAAGAGTTGAATATATTTATTTATTTATTGATTTCTTTTCATTACCAATATCTATATTGCATTACATAGTAGTACATGTACATGATGTTTCTTATTTCCTAAGCATGCTTGTTGTATGTTTAAATGTATAAATTGTCGGTATTGATAAGGAGACGGATTAATATGAGCTTAGTGATTGTTTCCGAATCCTATTTGTCAACTTTGTTTGATCTATTTTGTACATATATGTTTGATATTCATAAATAAAGTATGTTTAAACTAAATGAAAGACATGATTTTTTAATCAAATTGAAATACCCGCCAAGCCTCGTTCTGAACTGAATTTCCGCGAAGTGGCTAAAATTAAATTTGCGGAATCCATTGTTCGAGTGCTGTGGTCGATGTGCTCAAAAGAAGAAGCCTGTTGTAACATTTGAGCCAACTGTCATCTGTTACTTTATATATACAAATATTGAGGTATATTTATGAAACAACTGCGGGTACAAATTTGCAGGAATCCCCTTGTTTTTCGTTGAAATCTACGTATTATTTTTATTGCCCGGCTAAAATCATTTTCCGCCATCTTGCCTTTTATGTTTGAAATTAGGCAAATTAAAGCACGTGGTGAAATCGGTGTCTTTGATAACTCGTCAGTTTCGTAATAATAAATTTGATATAGCGAACAGAAAGTCAAGACTTGTATACTGTTTCCTCTTTTCATTACAAGCAGTAAAAAGGGGGGACTATTTACTATAGTTACATATACCGTGGGCGTTGGCCTTGATTTTCTAGTGTATCTCTATATCTAACCACAATATTTTTTGTTGACAAAACCATTAATGCTGCATTATGCATGTACGATTTTATTAAGTCATTAAAATGTTTACCTAACTATACTCGGCGTCACATAAATAACATACTGTTAAAATTTGAATAAAAATATTTTCTACGACTTTATTGACACCTACCGTCGTTTAAATTGTCTTAAATGACTTGCTCATTCGTTTAGCCAAACAGCTTCTCCCTGAACAAGTCGCTTTTAGCTTAAATCATGCGTAACAAATCCTTACGGGAAAATCCCATACTAATATCCGCCATGTTGGTTTCTACGGGACGATTTGTTTACAAATGAAGTTCGTAAGTTCCTGTTGAACTCTGGTGACAATCGTCTGGTAGGTTAACTTCTCGGTATTGTACGTTGTTCGCGTAAAATAAATCCGAGATATCCGAAATAACGCCGAAATGCATTCTGGGTTCTTCGGTTTTTGGACAAACCATTTAAACGTAAACAATATCTCCTAGCAACTCGATCACTGTAAACATGGCCGACTTTTTACAATGTAAATATTGGCACCGAGAATTAAAATCTGACCGGAATTTAACGATTCAATGTTTAGGGAGAAGCCGTTTGGCTAAACGAATGAGCAAGTCATTTAAGACAATTTTAACAACGGTAGGTGTCAATAAAGTCGTAGAAAATATTTTTATTCAAATTTTAACAGTATGTTATTTATGTGACGCCGAGTATAGGTAAATAATCTTAACTCCTAAAAAAAGTTACCATTTTGGGGTTTTGTGTTACCAGATACTGGTCAAGGAGTACTTGCCATCAAGTAATTCTCGTCAAGCGATTTTTCATACTCTTTGGAAACAATTTTAATGCCTAAAATTTACCAAAAAAAAAAAGGTCGTCTTAACAGATTCCTGATATTTTTGCTCTTTAAAGTGAGCTAATCATTCAATGATTTTATTGAGGAATAAAATTTAGGTAAGCAGATTTACAGAGAAATACCTCTGTCTTGAAAATGTTGAGATCTGCTCTCTGACCAGGATGTCAATTTACCGTAAAGAATGATTTTTTTCTTCCAATTCTAAGCTGATGGTTAAAAATTGTACGTGTCTTTGAACCACATTAAATTTCTGTGTGAGGTTTCTGACTTTTTACATTTTCCAAGTTTCCTACAGTTTTCATGGGAGAAAGAGATTCTCCTTCAGTCTTATCTTGATTTAAATTCTCCAGTCTCAGTGTTAGAAACTGAATTTTTTGTCAACATAGACACATCATAATTTCACGAATACTGTACATTTTAAAGCAACTTGAGCCAATTTCATCATAGACCTGCTTGATTTTACATAGGCTTCTTCTGTAGACATACATGTGATAAAGTCATTCCTTCAAAACTGGAGATTTGTCATTTTTCAGCTGTAGATTTGGTTTGAAAACTGGAGTTTCACGGCATAACAAGTCAAATATGTGTGAAACTTATGGAAAATCTTACATTGTCTGTTCTATGAGAAAAATGCTGATTGCTCTATTTGAATAGTTGGTATGACCCTTTTGATGGAGTAACACTTGAACATTTTAATGATTTTATTTATTATTGACAATATTTACATAACAAGAACAGCATGAATTTATATGACTTTCAATTTAAAAGTGTCAGCATTACTATATAGCTACTGATAATTAAATAATTTTCATTTAAAAATTGTCACTACAATAGCTACTATTGCATAAATATGCATCAAAATGATTTCATTTCCAATAGTCATTACTGGCTTGGCACCTCTTTAACTTTGACATCCATGCAGCATTGAATTTGGAATAGTACTAACTACTTTGCTTACTTGGCTGGAGGTGCAGAAGATGAAATATTACGTTTCAGCATTTTGACGGTTGGGGAGAGTGCTCCAAATTGAAAAATTCACATGGTTCCTCCATTGACTTGGATAAAGAAAACACAAGCCATACTTTGAATCAATTTCATTTTCAGAGGATGATGGTCATTGTTTCCATAACCATCAAAAGATCAAATATCCTGCATCAATGTTTACACAGTGAGTCCCAATAGTCCGTAATAAAATCGTTTGATCATTTAAGCATGTGCCACAAAAACTTGGGATAATTGTCAATCATCTCCTGTTGTTATATAATCATCACACCTTTTAAATTACTTGTTGATAACCACTAAAGCTCTTAATTACTGTTTATGACCCTAATTAACATGTTCATCTGTCTACCCGAGATCAACTGTAAATGTCGTTATTCGATCCTCTCAGGTTTTTCTCTTCAGTAAATTAAAAAAAAATAGTGTTCTAAATTTGTTTATGGTAAAATTTTTGGAAACCAGTAGTTTTTCTGTTTCAACGGTAGAACAGTAGGAAGGTTCCAATTCCGGTAGAATTGAACTACCGCCGATAGGTTCACATGTATGTGTAGGTCTACTGCTAATATTTTTCACTGCACTCTCTATGGTTAAAGTTTGCATGTTGAAAACCTTGATTTTACCATCTCGAGCGGAGAAATTATATAAACCAAAGAAGAGAATCTACATGTATATTCATTATTACATGTACCTCCCAAGATACTCGGGTAGTCTGTTTTAATAAAAGAAACTCCTGCAAATTTGATATACTATTTGTCCTTGTATTCTCAGCAAAAAAAGCCTTCCTGTAAACAGACTATTAATTTACTTGAAAGACTAAATTCTTAAGCAAAACTGGGTTGCATCTTTTATTTTGCATACAGTAATTGTCATACATGAAGAATGACTAGTGTTGATGTTGTTATCATCTACATGTACATGTATGTTCAGCATTAGTGATCTACATGTATTCTACCAGCACAAACCTTTTGAAACAGCTCTATGGTCAAAGTTTATATGTCTCTACTGCTACACCCATAACCAGTTTTCATCTATTTGGAACCATTTTTGAAAGAAATAGCAGCTGGAAGTTACAAAATAATGATTATTTAAAGTCAGGTCATGACATGACATACATTGTATTTATGGAAATTTGAGTTATTTTTCAAAGCACGTTTTGAGAAATTACAAAAAATATTGGGGCGGGTGTGAAAATGTGGCTAAGGAAAGGATGGGAATCTAGGAAGTTTTTTTTTATTATGGTCTATTCAATCAGCAATTTTTCATGAATATGTCGGTAATTTTGGATTAAATTTTTTAGAATGGGCCTTTTTCTTAATAATCTTCAGAATTTCAATCAGGCATTTTTTTACTCACTTGATAAAAATTTCTGTTTTTATGAGTCATTTTCAGCAGGAATGTGATAAATTTCCTCTGACCCTGCAACCCTTTTCATATTTAATTTGGATATTGATATGTTGGGTTAGGGTCAGGACAATGTGCCATATGAACAATTGGAGATCAGCATTACATTGAGTACATACCTTCTACTGCTTTGAACGACTTAGAAATCGTGCATGTCACACTTAACTAGGTTAATTCTGAAATCATTTCCTTTGTACTGATACCATATTTGCTACAAAAATTACATTTTGTATTGAAGTTTTGATCATTTTTCAAGAGAGACCCTGCTTTGTTGGCATTTTGAATATTAATGCATGTGAAGTGTGATGTGGTACATGTACATGTATATGCCTCCTATTATGGAGAAATCTGATCATTTTTCCTATATTTTCAGCATGTTTAACTTGGCATTTTTTTTTAAGTTGTTGTCTTGTTGATAGTACCTACATGTGTACTTTGTTTAATCTGTAACTCTTGGAGTATAGAACTAATATTACATTGTATTTTAGAAAGTATATGGTATTCCTATTTGATACGTTACCTCACTAACGCTTGGTATAAAATAATTGAATATAAAGACCCAGCCCATGTGTGAAAGCATGAGTACAACACCTTATCTAAAATCAGTTATTTATATTCTAAATTAAATAGAAAATATATCTGTATCTGGAATGCGAAAGGGTAGATGTATCAGGTTAATACATGTTTAAACAAATTATACATTGGATATGGTTTGATGTTAGTAGGATGTCATATTAGAATCAAAGTTTACATTCACTTTTCCGGACATCTGGGCACTTCAAGGTCTTGGAGGTGTAGTGAAGTGATGCTTCATTGGTGCCTTTGGTTTACCTGGTTAACATAAATAGAACTCTGAAAGCAGCTACCTGTGTCAGTTTAATGATATAAAATCTTCTTTTTAAATGATATCCAAAGCATTTTTATTATTAATTTCTGTATTTGAAGATATTTAAGATTGAAAAATATGATTGTTTACATCTCTGCAGATGGACTTGGTAGATACAAATTAAATTCCTTCAATTGACTAATCAAAACAAAATTTAATATCCAGCAGAAAATGAGAAAAGTGTTTTAATACATATTGAAGATTTGTACCTGGTATGATGGAGATATTCTGTACATGTTTTTTAAGCATGTTGAGCTTGGTCATTCTTTGTAACTTAACATACAATGTACGTGTTTGTACATGAACTTGTATGTTGTGGATAGTTTTAAGGCATTGAACATTTAGCAGTGTATACTGCATGCTTGCATAATGGTAAGTGCATACATGGATATATTAAAAATATGTGCTGACAAAAGTATGAAGGTGATGCAGGTCCATTTATGATGTGTCATGTTACATGTAGATTGCAAAAATGCACAGATATGGTAGCAGCAGGACTTGTACATGCACAAATGTATGTGCATTGTTGAAAAAAAAACTTCTATTTTTTTTTCAGGAAAGCAAGTATGAATTATCAGAAAGTGTATATGAATCATATCCATTCGAGCTCGTTGCTCTGTCAGCTTGCCCAGATGTGGAGAAGTCAGCTTCTGTGTGATGCATTAATCTGCACTGGAAATGTTGTCACAAAGGTAATAAATATGCTAAGTATGTACATTTTGTACATGAATTGTACATACACATGTACAATGCATGTGTATCACCAAGATCATGAAGATACATTTATGAGGACAAGAGACCTGTATTGATTAATGATGTACATTGTACTCATACATGTATTTCTAGACACTGGTATTAAATGCTACATGTTCATGTAGCTGTACATTTGTAGTACCGGCAGACAGGCTTGTTGATCTTGAATTATAATAATTGCTATAGTTGGTACATTGTATGTGAAAACCAAGATAAAGAATTAAGAAAAATCATGCATGTACATATGTACATGTACATTGTAGTGTACAAATTTACAAACAATTACACAAGTAATTTCATGAAATAAAAAACTTTACTGAGTGCAGCATGATACAACCACGGTCAGATGATGTACAAAATCATGTACATGTAACTGAATGCGACTGAAGAGTTGTTTTTGATTCCTTTGAAGAATAAAGTGGAATTGGGAAAATAATATTTTGCCATTGAATTTTTCTGGTAATTTTATGAATTTGATTATCGATTTTTTAGTGTAATCTGTACTTAATCATCTTGGTGGTTTCAATGTACAGTTTGAGATTTTTGTTTCAAAATGTTAAATTGAAGATTAACTTTTTGTTTGTTTTAGGCGCACAGAGTTGTGCTCTTGGCAGCATGTCCAATGTTACAGTCAATGGAAAATGCATCTGTTGGAACTGAGTTGGAGGTTCGTCTTGCTGCAGATATTAAACAGGAGGCTGTAAACACATTCCTACAGTATTTATATGAAGGATTTATGTTACTTACAGAGGATAATGTTAAACATGTTGAAAAAGTAGCTCGACTTTTACAAGTAGACAGTGTGATCAAATGTTGCTCAGACTTCTTCAAATGCCTTGAAAAATCCACAGGAAAAATGCATAATGCTAACTACAAATTTGACAAATATGATCTTCTTGAATTCCGTCATGTGCGTGCCACTGGCTTACAAAAAACATATCATGATAGACTAATGAAAAGAATGTCAGAATCACCTCGTCCAGGTAGCCCAACTACAGGAAAAAGACAAAGAATGCAGCGTCAATCAAGTCCGACCTCAGATGTAAATTCACAAAGAGCTGATGATGCACTTTCAATGACTCAAAGTTATATGCCTGGTGGTGGCACAGGTAGTGTTCGTTCAGGTGCATCAAGTCAATCAAGTCGATCAGATTCACCAGGTGTTATTGAAATCATTGAGGATAGTTTAGAATTGATACAAAGAGAAAAACCAGTACCTGGACAACCAGAACCAGCAAGATTGTCACAACAGAAAACATCTATATCTGTAGCATCACATGTTTCTAATACAAAAGATACTCGTGTTGTTAGCATTGCTGATGATGGTGGTGGGGGACGCACTCGTACAAGTGACCCTTTGCAGCAACCATCACAGATGCCCATCTCACCAAAATTACCATTCCGTGATACTCATCAATCCCAAAACATTAATCAACCAGTGCCTACATCAGTCATGTCAAGAATTCCATCAAATCCAAATAATTTCTCAACCCAACCGCCTCCACCTCCCCTGCAGCAAGCAGGAACATTAAACATCGCACCTCTTTCTCAAGGTTTTCAGTCACGACCACAAGAACAACCTTCAAGTCTATCTCGCTTATCACAAATGTCCACAGATAACTTCAGTGAAAGTTTGAAACCTCCTTTCATGACTAGTACTCCTCAACGCTCTCACCCATCTTTCCTTCCTTCTACTGGAAAGCCTACATTTGCAGCTGGCAGTGCTACACAAGCAAGTCATCAGTCCCAAATATCATCATTCCAGATACAGTCCTCTAGTCAGCAACCACAAGACTCCAGTGTAGTGGAGAAAACAGAAAAACGGGATGGAGAAAGGTAATAGTACATACATGTACATATTTATACATGTATTTAACAAAAAAATATGAAAATGGCCCGTTAAAATTCTAACTGCATGGGTAAAAGGCCTAAGCCAAAAAAAATATTGTGTGTTTCCGGTCACCAACCAAACATTTTTTCACCAAAAAAAAGCGATATTTTAAATTTTTGGTATGTTTTACTCCTTGCGATTGTAATTATGTCATGGTTATTTGTTGGATCTTAAAACGTAATTCCTAATGCGCTTTATAGAAGCAGACTTTATATCATTTTTGTAAAGCCGAAGAGCGATCCTGATATACTCTGAACGATTTTTACATCATTGCGCTGGTAAAGTCAAGAGAATCTTGAATATAAAAACCATGATGGCCTGCTTAACAGCGGCAAGCTCGGTCATCGCTTTTGAAATAGCGAAATGTCATCACATGGATGCAGAATACATATTATCGTGCTTTCCTGACAAGACAACATTAACAGATGTTTATACCAGCTACCACCCAAACTCATCCGAATGGCTGAAGGAACATAATTTGACAATCAAGTGCGGAAAGGATGCCAAGTCTAGAGAGTCATAAAAATTGTCTAAGACAAGGTGTTTGTCTTTTATTGAAGACTTCAAAACATACATGTATAAGATTGTATCAAGATGTCTTTGGACACTGCTGATCATTTGCTATCCAAACATTAGAGGATCGGGGAACCTAAACGTACCTTCAGTCAAAATTTTTAGGTGATAGGAAACACACATTTTTTTTTTTTTGGCCTTATTGTCAATTTTTTATTTCAAGTCACTATATACTCACGTACAATTTTGTACATTTATCATGTACATTTTGTATATGTAAGTTAAATGAGTAATTCATTATGCAGGAATGATTTTCTTCTGTTTTTAGCGGATTTTCACTATTTCAAATCTGGATTTCAAATCTGAATTTTACCGTTATGATTCTTTTTTTTACTGTTTATATACTTTTGATTTTGCCAATTTTTGCTTTGTTTGTTGACCTCGTAAAATCATCTCTGATTATGTTGAATGACAGGATATTGTTTTTATATGTTATCAATTCTGCTTTCAGTTCTAGGCCACAAGAAGGTCATGACCCAGGTCCATCTGAAAGTTCAGAAGATGCTGCAGATCTGGCAATAGTGAAAATAGAAAAGGTTGAGGAGGAAACTGGCGGACTTGTGATGCATGTGGACAACGAACAAGGTGACGGACAAAGGACTGGATTATATCACGGAGATGATGAACAAGACTATGACGAGAGTGATCTCCCTGTTGATTGGTCACAAGAAGATATATCCAACTTATCAAATTTATCGGGTGATGGCAATATGACGTTTGGGGATCAGACTGCAGGTGGACCTATGTTTATTGGGCCAACTTCAGGTAGGGATCAACTTCTTGGTTTTCATATTGATAGTTATGTAAATACTTAGTTATCACATTCTTGGAAGCAACCTTGACTTATGTGCAATATATTTTTAAAGGCATTAAGTTAGCTTGATCATGATCATTATTAGGATTTTCATTTTTTTTTTCTAAATTGATAGGATGGACATATAACATTTTGAGGTAACACATTTCAAACTTATGAGTTCATATCTTTTCCATTTGAGTATTATCTTTATTTTTTATGAATACTTGATGTTCATGGAAGCCAGTGCCTTAAAATGCTTTTTCAAGGTTGGTTGTAAGGGGTACAGACTCATCACCATGTATTTCACCTAGTATATTATACAAAGGAATTTACAAGCAAACTTGTTGAGGTCATTTGGTTAAATTGGAGACATACTCATTTCTTGTGATTTTTTTTTATGTCTAAAACTTTTTGAAATTCATTTTATTTTACATGAAGCTTTTGTGTAACATTTATGTAAATTTATTTATAACCAATGAATCACCCAACTACATGCTTTACCTACATGTACATGTATTTAAAATTTGAGTTAGCAAAATCATGAAAGCTGGTCTTATTAGGCCAATTGATGGAAAGATCAAGTTTGTTTCATTGATGTAAATATTCAATAAGAATTTGAAACAACTTTTAAAAAATATTACTTTTTTAAAAGATAAATGCACAAGTACTTGTAAATTCCTGTTATTGAATTAGATTTCAGCTCAACATGTTGAAAGGTAAGTGGCCCAGCCCTTGTAATGACATGACATCAATATTAATATTTCAAATGAATATAGTTTTTTGCATATGTGCAATCTCCGAAAATTCTCAACAATGCTTAATGCTTTCGAAGAGGTAAAGAAAGAAAACTTACTACAGTAAATGAAAAAGAACTTTCAGTTTGAGGTCATTAAAAAGAATTTCTATTTTTTTTCATTAATCCCTTCAGTGCATGTACATGTATCATGAAATTCTACAATACATGTAGTACATGTACATATGTAAGTCTATTTTCAATTGCTAAAGGTACAATGTAATATTGGTGTCATTTATTTGTTCAGAACAATTGTACAATTAACAGTATAGGTGCAATGAAACATGTCTAAATCAAACACTGAAAAGTCCTAAAAATCTTTTAATAAGACCCTTTTTAAAGTCCATTTACATGTATATCAGTTGAAAAGTGTTTGAACCTTGGTAAACTGAACACTTGTGTGTTTTGAATCACTTACATGTAAGTAGTTTTGTTTTAAGCCAGATTTCATTGTACACTTACATTATTTTTGGTATCCAATTTTCATGGTGTGTCAAAACCTTATGGATCTTGGGTTCTTTAATTAGATAATTATATAGGGCATTAAATTTTATAATGGAAATTTTAAATTGTCGTTGGGAATTTTAGTTTGTGATTTGACTGAACAGTGAAAACCATGAAATTTGGTTTCGATGAACAATATTCCTTCCACAATGACAAAATGAGCCAGCTTTACAACTTGTAAGTTCGAATGACAAAATTAGCTTTATAGAGAAGCTAGTGTACAATGAAGCATTCAATTTTACTCAAAACAATAAATGGTCTAGTTGTGAAAACAGCTTCAATAATTAATCCTAATCTTCCTTTCTAGTAAGATTCCTTTGAATTGTCTTATATTTTAAAATCAGTGCACTTAAGTATTGGCGAAGATAAAATATACACTTGAAGATATTTCACTTTTTTCAAATTTATGCAGCTAAATGTACATTTATACATGTACATGTGAAAGTTCAGTTTTAAAGTACAAGTGATGACAATTCTTATATATTTTGAACCTTTGCCACCTTTTGAATAAATGCATAAACCATCGGTATCAATGTAGTTTTCACAACTTTCCCATATCTCTTGTGATCAATATCAAGGGCCTTAGTGCCCCTAGAAAATGTTCAGTTTAATTTGATGCACATATATTTTGAATAAAAATCTTGCCAATTTCCACTGTTTCATCTAAAATAGTAAACTTTACAGATACATGTAATAAGTTTTGTAAATTACGAGTTTTATGGCTAGTTAAGTGGAGGTACATATATGTATGCCTAAGGTCATCTAGATATCTGTCCTTTCTGTTGTAAGGTTAGCATTTCTTGTGACAGGGGGTATATTGCTAACTGCATGTCTACAACCTGAGGCATCAGAGATATATAGTCCTGCTACTATCTGTTAGTGTGTCATATGCATTTACTTGAACTTAAATTCAGGAATTGATTTGGAATCTAGTATGAAACTTTGTCATGATGATTTTTACAATGTAGTCAACTTCTGCCATTTTCACACTGCTCTGATGAGGGTTCTGTTCAATTTGTCGTCAGTTAAAACTAGGTTAGATATTGATTAGACATTTGGTAAAGTGCAGCAGATTTAGTATTATGGGATGTTCTGCATGTGCAGTACATGCATTTGTCCTTATCACACACCAATTATGTTTAAAGATGAATGAATGTTCTATCACAAATCAGTTGTTGGTTGGGATCCATGTAATAACTGTTATAAGTAGCTCATTGGTATCAAATAAAGTTGAGGCATCTGTGTTCGTAAGAGACTGTTCAGTTAATACACTTGTAGTGATCATCCTGTCTGTGTGTCTGTCTTCTACTTTTTCATTGCAATTTTTCTCTGCAACTATTATTACAGCCACAACATTTTTGACAGAAGCTGTATATACATGTACATGTAGGTTGGATTAGATTTCTGACTTAAGTAACATCAACTTCATGTTGACAACTGTTTATATTTTGACCTAATTGCCTACTAGGTTGGAGAGCGGGGGTATCCTTTAGTGAGCATTGCTCACAGTTTTTCTAGTTGCAATCTGATGTCCAGATGTCAATTCAGTAGATATTCTAGATAAAAATAGTTTGTATATTAAAGTTAGAATCTGCTCTATTAGGTATGGTACAATGTAAAATGCTTTTGTAATACAATAAATTACAAATCATTTTAGATAGATTAATCAGAAAAAATGGAATAATACTGTTTTCAACAAAAATAGGACCAAAAAAAAGCAATTTATTGTAAAAGTTTAGTTGAAAGTTTAAAATGAAAATAGAGCAGATTCTTCTATTGTCCCCATGTCCATTTGCCCAAGAAGACAAAGAAACAGACCAGATAGCAGTGTGCAGCTGATTTTAGGAGCTTTTTCATTGTCACTGAAAGAAGGGAACAGTGTATCATTATTTTTGGAGTAGTCTTATGAATAAGATATTTGTAAAATAGTTAGTGCTATTTAGAACTTGAGAAATGTCTGATCAATGGAGCTAACTGATTTTAATAAGACCCCTATGTAAACCTAAGTACATGTAAGTCATGCACTGAAGAATTTTTGTACAAAATGTGGGATTGCTTTTTTATATATCAACTGAACATGAAAACAATATATTAAAGTCACTTTAGGTTATAAAAATCAATGCAATACTGGTTAAGGGGCTTTGTTAAGCAAGATAGCTGCTTATGGCCAATTTTATATAAAAAAGGAAAACAAAAGGTTTTTGAAATCTAATATCCTGGTAGGCTTACTGTCCAGCATTGAAGTCAAATTTGTTATATTGTGTAGCTTGTGTCAAAACTGAAGCTAATTCATATTTACTTTTGTACTTATATCATAAAACAAAGATATTAAATTACACACATTTAGTAATGTTTATAGAAATGTTCTCAACTATACAGAGATATATTGCTTATAAATGAGATCACTAAAATTTGCATCTTTGGAAATAACCCATGGCTTTGCAAACATAAAATATTTTAATCCCCAGAGAAATGGTTCAGTTAATATAAAACCTACTGCTCTATTGACAATGAAGAAGCTCCACAAGGTAGGTTATTTGTTGTATTGTACTCACCATAAACTCATTCATCATCATTGAGTCTGTACATGTGATAACTGGGTATTTCTATGTTCTACTGACTTTACTCAAGACTCACTGGGCTAAAAAGTAAAATCCACTTGGATCTTGTCTTCTTTCTTGTGCTGTTGAAAATTGAATTTTAGAGATTCATATCATAATAATGATTTGGACTTCTACTGTTTAGTACACAGTATAATTTAAAAACAGAGATACATGTAGAATTTGTGTGAGAATACCGGTAATACATGTACTATTTTGTAAGGGGATACAGTGTTATTGGTGGATTTTATATCCTTTGCTTTTGTGAATCAACCTTGAGTAAAGTAAATTATATACTTTTGAATTGTATTTATACATACAATATTACAAGGATATTTCATGCTTCTTCATTCAATTGTGGGTTTCCATAATTTCTAAATTGATCAAAAAGTTATTGCACAGAAGGTGCAACAAAAAAACCAGTCTTTAAGTCTTAGTGACATGTACTGGTACACAGGTTGTCATTATTTAGACATATTTAATGTTAGATACTTCTGATACAGTACTCTACATGTATATTTGTTGGTACATGAACTTACCTATAAGGCAATGTTTTTTTATTGAAACTCTGAATAGGAAATCCACAATGTTAAGTTATGATAAGATGCTCAAAGAATTTTTTATTTTGGTATGTTTGGTAAACAAATGAAAATAAATAATTAAAAAAAAACCATATTGGTAGTATTTAGTGCTGTTCCTTCTGTTCAGTTCTATTCCTTATATACTGGTGTTGGTGATTTGTTAGTTCTTGTTTTAAATGCTGGGTAAACTGTACAGAGACAACAATACTATGAAAACAAAATTTATTGTGGATGAAACTATAAACTTAAAAATGAGGAGAGACACCCAACATTGAAAAATCAACATTTTTGTACATTCATAACAGGAAAGCCTAGAAGAAATGACACTATATACATGTAATCAGAATTTAGCCACATTAACTTACATGGTATGAAAATACAGAAATCATGAAATTTACACAATTCATGTCTAATGACTGTTGTCTACTACTTATAATAACTCATTGCTGGACAGTACCAAGTATTAGAATCCCAGAATATTGTTTTTTATTGTGAATATCACTGACACCAGTATTGTATTAATCCACGGTAGAGCATGAAGTATTCTTTATTATTATGTTAAATAGTGCCTTTATTTCTGGTACCTTAAGATAACTGTTGTCTGGTGGTTAAGCAATTATGACTAGTAGAAGTAACTTGAAAGCTCCACGGAAACGGCATATAGAAATATTCCATAAAATACCGAAAATGAAAAGAAAATGATTGATTTGAAAACTGAAATAGTTTGATTACATTTGAAGAGTTTGGGTGGGTTGACTTGACTTGGATAGAATTAATTTGAAAATGAAATAATCCTATTGAAGTTGATTGGAAGATTACTGCCTTATTTTATCTTATGTCTGTTAAGCTTGTATTGAAAATTTGTGTAGTCTTGTGTTAGAAATGACTTCAATAAATGCCAGATTAGATGGCAGTATTTAAAGTTAGTTATAACTTCTTGCCTATCACAATTCATAGAACAATGTCATGACAGAGGCAATTACATACATTTATACATGTAGTAGTGGGCAAAATGTACATGACACAACTTCTCTAGCAAATATTCTTATGCACAAGTAGAAATCTGAGACGTTTACCATCAATCTGATACCCTTGCAATAATGACTAAACCACATACAAGTGGTAGTCAAGGACGTTTGCCTCCAGTTTGATGCCCAGAAAAGTGAATTTTCGGACTAAAATTATTGCTTGCCCGATTAGACTACAAGAGAAAATCCTCATCTCATCCACTCCTCTTCTTCTGTGCTGTGGAATATATATACGATCCACAAGTGAGCTAAAGGCATGTATACAAGATAAGAAAGTAATGAATAAAGACAAAATATGGTCTGTCATCTATATGACTATTGCCTTTTCACTGAGTAAAACCTACGAAACCGGACTTTAGCAGCCTATTTTACTTCTTTATAAAGAATCGTCATGAAGACTGATTTTAAAGTGGTATTGTAAAAGGTTTGGTACTAAAATGTATGTGTATCGTTTCAATGTTTTATGTTCAGGGAAATTCATCTAATGTTTTTTTTTGCGGGCAGATCAGCTTGTGTAATGGTATTGTATCGTTTCATGTAGTAAACTAGTACATGTAACTGTTAACTCTGTTGGGATGCTTAATCCCTGCAAGGCTGCAATTGTTGACAGCATTCAAAAAGTTCATTCTCCATTATGTCTTAATATCTTGCTGAGAAATCGTGACAAATTGGTTGCTATACCACAGTACATGTAAAGTTATCAGTGAAAGCTAGAAAAAAAAGTCCTCAAATAGGTGTTACTTGTTATATGTACTGGAAATATAATATTCACTTATAGAATTGAAACCTTCGTGGGGTGCATTTTGCAACTCTTTGATAGAGAATATTGTATTGTTTTGGTAGTCATTATAGAAATGACCAATTATTATAATGTACCTCTGTTTGAACCCTATGATTTTTCTTGATGAACAAACGAGTTATATTAGGTCTTTTACGATTTTTTATGTATAGTTATGGTTTTAAATACGTGCTGTTGCTGCAGCAGTGTTTGATTTAATCATCTATCGTTTTCACAAATGGACTGCGAGAATTTTAGAATTTTATTTTATCAGCCGATTGACTATTGCAATTAAAACTGATGGACTTTGCGTGCAAATATCATGCTGTATTTGATACCTGTAAATATCAATGCTGTGTTTGACATGTGAACTTATCGGTGCTCTGTTCGACGGAAGTACAAAACTTATGTTATTCATGTTTCAGATTTGCTTCCAAGGTTTAATAGAAGGAAGCAGTATTACGATTCTGCAACACTCATGGAAGCGGTCCATATGGTCATTCAGGGCAAACTGAGTTCATATAAAGCGGCAGAAAAATTTGGAATACCACGTTCAACCATTTATGACTGGGTCACGAAGACCAAAGCAAAAAACAAGAATATGTGATAATTCATAACACGATTTTGAAACCGGCATCAGTTGTTCGAATATCACGCCGAACCATACAGCTTCGTTTGACGAAGTAGTTTAAACGTAAAACTCGGTGCTTAGTTCAATCATCGAGAAGCATGCTCCACTTCAATATAAACGATAACGAATACAGAATGGCACTCAACCCAGCCTCGTAGCACTACAACAGATCGCCGTAAAGCAGAGTGTATAATGCGGAAGACGAAGTCCGAGGTTCATAAACATCTGTACAAGGAACAATTGATAGAAACACAAAAGCTACTTTTGAAAAACAAGACTTGACTATTTTTTAAATAAAATGTTGGAAGTCAGATGTGATCAAAAGAAAGTGTTCCATTTAACAAACAAATGAATGGATAACCCGAAGACCGTAGTTTTACCATCTCATGAGTGTGACAAAGATCTGCTGTCGAATACGTTCGGTGACTTCTACTTCAATAAGATTGAAACCAGGAAAAATCTATCAACTGCAAGTGCAAATGATTCCTCTCCGAACGGAAGTGATGCCTTTTGTGCGGACATTATATTTGACGGTCATGTACTTTATGTCTTAACACCTACGTCTGTTGATGAAATTCGGAAGATTATTTCAAAGGCTTGTTCGAAATCTAGTGAACTCGACCCGCTGCCAGCTTCGTTACTTAATCGGTGTTTAAACAGCCTAGCACCAATAATAACCTCTAGAAAATAGTGATCAAGTCATTACATGAATGGTATATTCCGAAGGCATTTAAGGAAGCAGTTATACGACCTCCACTAAATAAACCTGGCCTCGACAAGTAAGTTCTAAACAACTAGCGTCCAGTTTATAATCCCCTGTTTCTATCGAAAGTCCGTGAAAAGGTTGTAGAAAGTCGGTTAGAGAAGCATCTTCAGTTGAACCTGTGGATGAGAATTTGGTACAGTGTTGAACTCTGAAGAACTTCAGTGGAATGTTCTCTGAACAAAGAAATACAACTCCGGACATTTTTATTGACTAAATCTTAAATCAGAGTAAACTGAACAAGTCGATATTGTTAACCAAGAGCATTTAAAATCTTCAATGTGTTTACATGTAATACTGAACTTCATTTTGGAGAGAGTACTTTGTAATGAATTATTTTGAATAAAATACTTTGCCAGAAAGTCAAACAAAACGCTCCTTTGTTTTATTGACCTTTGAACCTTGCATTGCTTAAAAATATAAAAAGTATAGATTTCTCTTTTGAAACTCACTTTCTGAATTACATGTATACTGATTATATAATATTTTCTTCTCTGCTATTTTGGTGCGAGTTATTGAGTAGATTTAAACATGTTTTAACCCATTCTTTTGGTTAAAGTAATTGTCTGAAATGTTAAACAAATGATCGACAAACTCCATGATAAGAGGTTGTTGATCACTTGGTAATATGATTGCACGCCACTGTTTAAATGTGTTTTAATTCCTACTTAGTTTGAATTTCAATTTGTTAATTGTTCATAGGAGTTTCGGAAGTTGAGGTTGGGAATACATATTACTTCGCCTCATTATATGTTGTTAGTAAATGTATAGCATTATATCGGTGTTTAAGGACGTATTCATTCGACTGATGTTACCAAAAAATAAAAATGAAAAAGGAAGTATAAAATTTGAGCCTTTTCTCTTTTTTTTACTTTAGTTTGGAATTGTAAAGTTTTTAGATTATTGATCGATTTAACCTATGTTTCAGGGCCCAACACAATGAAACAGAAGGTGAAACGCAAGCAGTATAGTCGAGAACAAATGCAACGGGCTATAGACGCTGTTGTTAATCATCAGTTTACATTTATAAGAGCTGCAAATATGTTTGGTGTACCGAAAACTACCTTACTGTTTCATGTGAAAAAGTTCGTGAAAAAGGAGCACGACGTGTGAAATTTGACCGAAATTTGGACTTTAAACATATTAACACCCTAAATTCTGCAAACTTACAGTTGGATTTTGATGACATTAATCCCTCATACCTTATTTACCTACGCTTTTTACCGTTACCTTTTTATTCAGATAAGGTCAATATCTGCTTGTGCATCCTGGTATGGAGGCACCTTTTTGGAACCATTTGTGTTGTTTCTAGATAACGATGAATTTAATGTTATTATTATTATGTTGTCACGCTTTTATTAACAGAGTTCAATACTATGCTAGAATATTCTATTAAGTTGCTACAGTAATTATTAAAATATTTGTTAAAAAAAAATGAGAAAATTAGTTTATATAGAAACAAGAGGTACTGCTTAATGTTCATTATAGCTCTAAATAATTTAAAATTGCTGTACAGAAAGATTACTTAAAATAAAATCTTAAATGTTGTAAAATGTTTACTTTGAAACAGTTTTTTTCAGAATTGCTCTAAGAAATTTGAGGGTTGACTTCTGATGCAACTTGATGGTTCAACCAAACCGAACCTTAGAATTATTGATAAGAAACATGCGAGGAATTCCGGGACTTCTGGAGACTGTAATATTTGTAGCCTTTATCTTGGTTGCGTACATGTATTCTGGGGGTCCATTGTTGAATCAGATCAGGACATGCTTGAAGCCTTTGTATCTGATGGTTAATAATGAGCGTAGTTTTGTTGGGTTATCGGTGTCCTCCATGTGTCTGTTGTTGGTGGTGTTTGCATGGATGTTGTCTTTATGTGATACACTCCGTTTCGTAGTATTTTGGAAAAAAGTTTATTCTTTGCCATCAGGTAAAGAATGTTCAGAATCGAAGCTTGTTTGACTATTTTGACTGCTTGATTAATATTTCTTTATTAAATAAGGTGAATTCTTCACGTTTGTTGATCTCGAAGAAACTAGATTTCTTTCATAACTTAACCTGTAGCTTAGTTTATAATGTACTTTGTATTGCATCTTGAGATCTGCTTATGTCGATGTTTAGTATATACATGTTGTTATTTGTGTGTTTAGTAAACAATAACACAGATCTTGCATGATTGTCGTGTACTTAAATGTTGTATGTCTTTCAGACTGTTATACAAAGAATTTTTCTACCATGACGAGTAGACGAGGGAAAAATAAAAAGACTTACAGTCCAAATGATCTCACGACTGCGGTGAAGGCCGTCCAAGACGGTAGCATGAATGCTTATCAGGCTTCCAATACCTTTGGCGTACCCAGAAGGACGATAAGTTATCGCGTTAAGAAGGCCCGGGAAAAGTTTCTGAGGAGTTTAGACATGATGGAAGTTTCAAACAAAAAAATTAAACCAGAGAAACACTCCGCGGATTTCTTGAGCTATGAAGGCAACACTGACGAACAAGTATATTTGCTTATTGATGACGAAAGCGAAAATTTACATCGCGAAGAAAGTGAAAATGGAAACGAGGCAGGACATTCCAACTTAAAAATGTTCATCACCGATAAAAATCGCAACGCTAGTGGAGTCGAGGAAACTATAAGCAAGGCGAAAACTACTTATTAATGTTTCATAGGTATTTTAAAAAATTCGGCACGAAGACTGGTTTAAAAGACATAAAAATCAGATGTCATGCGCTCTAGTATCTTTGTAAATATTGTGTCAAATAGATTATTGCTTGTGATAATATAGTGTGAACTGCTGTTGAGCTGATTTTTACGTCAAAAATGAGATACCGGTATGCATTTGATAGTGTATTGTGATGTCGGAAACTTGACTGATTTTTCCCATGTGTGATGCATAAAAATATATTTGTTTGTTGAATATATAAAATATATGTGCTTGGTATTAAAGATTTTATTTGTGTTAATGATTGCTGTAAGAGGAGAACCATACTCTCATCTTTTTTTGATTGCCATGGAATCATGCATTATCTCGGATTGCAATCTTGGGGCGGGCTTTGGATTCATGTACTTTTAGAATAAATGAATTACTCCATTTAAACATGTCATCTTCACTGCAATATGTTAAAACAACCTAGTTGAATAGACTTTATAAATGATTGCAATATCAATTAAAAATCCTGATCATAACGTTGTGTGAAGTTGAATATCTACAAAATTACTGCTCGTTTGAAGTAAGTATATTTTGGTATTTAGTGCTACAAATATTCGTTTGAAGTGGTTATAGTAGTCAGTGCTACAAATTTTTGTTTGAAGTGGTTTTGGTACTTGGTGCTACAAATATTCGATTGAAGCGATTTTGGTAGTTATTGCTACAATCGTTCGTTTGAAGTGGTTTTGTAGTTCGTGCTACAAGTATTCGTATGAAGTGGTTTTGATATTTAGTGCTATAGTTATTTGTTTTGCAGTGGTTTTAGTAGTTAGTGCTACAAATATTTGTTTTGTAGTGTTTTTGGTATATAGTGCTGTAATTGTTCGTTTGAAGTTGTTTTGGTATTAAGTGTGCTATAAATAATGGTTTGATGTGATTTTATAATTGAGTGCTATTACTTTTTCTTTGAAGTATACTTAATCATTGCAAGATGATTACCTTCAAGTAAAATAGTACAGTCTTTTCTTGACAAGGCTTTGGTAGCATATATGCATCCACCGATTGGTTGCATGCGTCCGTCGTATTACAATATTTTTAAATGACTTTTGAACCATTGTCCCAAGTTTTAAAGTTGGCAAATTTGTCAGATAATTGTTGAAAGATATAGATATTTTGAAGTGTTCTTACATTCAGTATACGTAGTACGTAGTATTAGTTGCTTGTGTTGAGGTTCGTTGTTCAATGAACAGGTCAGTGTTAACATAATATATTTGGAAACACTTGATATGCTTGATTCTACAAAATATGGAAACAGTAAAAATTCATCATGTAATTTCAGGTTATCGTCCAGTATTTCCACCAAGACACGGATGGAACACACGAAAAAAGTACGACGAGGACTCGCTGTTGAAAGCAATAGCAGCGGTTTTATCAGGAGAATTATCTCAGTGTCGGGCAGCTAAAGTGTATGGAGTGCCGCAACAGACAATTTTCAGTAGACTAAAGAAGATTCGGTCAATGAATAATCAAAACTGACGTCTTAGAACATTTCAAGCTTTTGAGTTGACTGAAAAGAGATTGGATATGACGATATATTACTGGCATACCGACGTTTATTGTGTTTCACGACTGGATAGTTTAGTCATTTTGGAAAGTTTCGGTCAAAGAATAAATATCAGATTGCTGGGAGAAACGTATTGATGAATTGAAATGGATTGAATTTTTGTTGAACGAAACAGAAGAACACTCAATATCACATTCCAGTAATACTAGGTTTTATGTTCTTTTTGTTAGGTTTACCTACATGATCATCACTTTGATATAGGACAGCTTGAACTTACATATATAAGTATATTCATTCAAACCCAGTAGGATTTGAATTATTAGATATGGAATACAAATATTCTCTCAATGAGTTATTTGATCTGACAATGAACAGACTTTTCATTTATTTTGGATATAAGTTACATGAACAGTTTAGAAGGTCTGTAATGTTCATTGTATATAATATGTATATTAACCATTTTGAAGTTAAAAAAAAACACTATTATTAAATTTGAAAAGATTTCTTTCTCTCTGTTCACTACTACATTTTGAGATCTGCCGTTTTCTCTAAATGGTTGTTATGATTTTAAAAAGTCGATTTGGTTTCTAGTGTGCGAATGTTTTCTTTTTTTATACTAGAATATATCTTTCCAGTTCAGTTATATATATGAAACTGTTTTTGGAGTGTGAAATGTTTGTAGATGAAGAACCCTAGTAAATGACCTGTATGGAAATGTTGGTTAGATCCTGTATTTTTCACTTCAATTTTGTGAAAATCTAGGACCTTGCGAACTAGTGATGAATGGTTTCGTGTTTTGATATTTTGGAAATGGTATTGGCTGGCAACTAGGGTGGTATGTCGTTGTATATAGTTGCATGTAGCTTGCTCGTTCATAGCCTAGTTTTGTTCAGGTGATATGCAAGGTGCACTAGTTTGTCTAGATATTTATCATTAGCTGAGTGTGAAAAGCTGACTAATGCATGTGGTATGAAAGGTAGAGAAAAACTAAAACTGGAATTGAACATATAAAAGGTGTTTCTTTGGGATGAAAGGTTGCCATGGACTTCATGTCATGTGTGTTTTTTTTCAGGTATTATAGTGAATTTAAAGAATATGCCTCAGACTAACCGACCTCGGAGATATAGAAAGTATGACAAAGAAACTTTAGAGAAAGCAGTTGCTGCAGTTACCTCGGGAGAAATGAAAGAATTAAAGGCTGCAAATATGTTCGGTGTTCCTCGCCCGACTCTTAGATACCGTTTGAAGAAACGGTTAAACAAAGTATGCGTTAAAACCCATGAAGAAGTTAAATTGGAAACAATTCAGTAAATTGGCAGTTTGAAGGAGTTTTCCAGATAGAAATAATAGTTACAGGAAAGCTTCGATTGAATAATTTTGATATGTTTTGAATTTAAGGTATTGAAACTTCGTTTGCAGCAAAAACACAACCTGCAAAAAATGACGAAATCAAGAAGAAAAGAAAAGAATAGAAGAAAACAGAAACAGATAATAAAACAAACAAGAAACAAATGAAAAACATTTTCATTTGATGGATTTAAAGCCAAAGGTTTAAGCGGATGTATATACACACATATATACTAATGTAGCAGTGGGTAGTAGTATGTTTGTATTCATTGCAATAGACAACCTTATCTGACTCAGACTGCTTTTTAAATTGAACATGTTGATGAAATAATGTGGACGATGTGCAAGAACTTAGAAAGGGACTTCTTTGTCTATTTTTGAGTCATTATAAAAGCGTGAATCTTAATCCAAAGTCTAAATAAAAAAATACTTAAATTATACATGCTTTGCTGTTTATAATACTGTTGGTCTGTGGCATGGTGTGCCCTAAACTCAGAACAAATGTGTATGTGTTCTTTGTACAGATGATGAAACATGTAGCTGAGAAGTTTATACTTAAATATGAATTAAATATAAATTTCCCGAACATCAAAGATAGTTTGAATTTAGAAGCACTACCTAAATTCATTCCAAAATTTTGAAGAAATGAAGTTTGATATGGATAAAGAAACAAATCGCCTACAAGAGGGACACAGTCAGTGCCCATTGGTATGTCGATAATTTGCTGAGAAAAGTGACGAATATAATTTTAAGGAGAAACTTCAACATACCTGATCAACAGTTCAGATGCTCGGTATAGCATTTTTAATACGACCGCAAAAAAGAACGAGTACTATCTTTAAAAAAGATAGCCGACGCATGTTCTCACTTCCATACACAAAACTGATTAAGAATTTATAAGGTGGACTGTATGACCACTGTGCTAATTCGCATTTTAATTATTTTATTGGTTCAACAAGTAAACTCTTTCCAAATATTCAATTTATAAAAGATTTTTCAATAAATGATAGTGATCGAAAATATTCCGGACACCAATGCCTCCAATAGAGCCTTACATTTTACGGTTGAAATCACACAGTTGTCCAATGAAATGCGAGGTTGTAAGCTACATCTGTTAGGTTGCCATGGTGAAGCATCATGGATATCAGATGATGTCAAAGCGAACTCAATACCAACTGCGGCGGAATAATCGTAATACACTGTCGTCGTTGGCGTCCGTTAACTTTAGTTTATTCAAGCTAAATGGAATCAAGACTTGACATGTTCATTATAAGATCAATTCTGAGGGCCCTATAGTTTCTAGAGGTTTTTGACCCGCCCCTTTGAAATTGATGCATTAAAAGGGGGAAAATAGGTGTTATCGTTAGAATTGCTAAAAAAGTCAATAGTTGATCCGATTTTAATGATTAAGATGTCACTGTGTTCTTGTTTTAAATAATGTTTAAGTTTACGCGATAGACATATGTTTACCCATTTTGGAGTTAAAGGGGTACGAAATCTTCCCTGCGTTTTTCAATTAGATTTCTGATATCTTTCACGATTATCGAGTTGTAAGGGGCAAAACATTTTCTTTTTCATATATGGTCTGATTTTGAAATGTTTTTAATGAATTCCTTGTGAAAATTTCTGCCTGAGTTTTTATATCAGATTTATGCTTTTTTGGTTACAAGGATCAGAGTCAAAGGTTCTTGATTAGCACACTTTCATGCATTGCAACACTTTTTCGCCTTTAATTGAACTGTTTGTCCCTATGCTTAATTGTGTCAAAAACTAATATTGTATCCACACTTGCCCTCAAGTGAACAGAGGTCAACTTGCTGCGGTCATATCATGCTGTGCTCCCAAAGCTCTTTTTTGTCTTATAGTTACCTTTCGAATTTCTAACTTGCATACTTATGAGAGTCAGACAATCTCTGAAAATTGGGGATTTCCATGCATACGGACAGTAAGTTAAACACGCTTCAAACAATTTCTATGAACTTGGTCTCCGTCTTCGAGTGAGGGGTGAACTATATTACCCTATAGTCCGTCTACTTGTCTGTTAGACCTTTTTCGTGACTTTTTCCTCTGCTGCTACATATACTTGACACAGTCTATGTTGATAAAGGCTTCATATTAGGTTTGCCATTTTTATGGACGTTGATTTCGAGTTTTGGATGACGGTTTATTATAATATTTTGATCATAAATTGTAATTTAGGTGCAAGGTCATCACTAGATGGGCAATCATCAGAAATTTCATGTGCTGTTGGTGCACCTCTCAATTAAGAACGACCCTGAAATGATATTTGACTGTAAATATTTGCTATATACATTGTATTGCTAGACTATCATTGTAATTTTCTAGAGCTGAGCGTTTTCATTCAAGCAAGTGTGTGTTTTGACTTTGGCGTTGTTTCTTTTAAAGAAAGAGTTGGTTCATCCTGTGGGAAATGTTCGTGTTGACCTTTGGAGTTTTGTCGTAATATTCTATTTATGTCAATTTACAGATAATTAATAGTATAACGACTTTTATAACATACAAGTAGGTACATGTATACTTAAGAAAGAAAAGCGCTTTGAATGTCATGGACTGTTTTTTGTTGTTGATAAATTGACACTTAGAATCAAGGTCTTATTATATACTCATTTCAACGACATTTCTTATAGTTTCAGACAGGATAGGAAAGTTCTAGAACAAGCGGTTTTGGTCGTGTTGGAAGACAAAATGACTTCTAATAAAGCTGCCCAATACTACGACGTATCAAGCCGAACAGTTAATTAGTACATGTATGTGAATAAAAAAAGAAGAGTTTTCGGAAGAAATTCAACGAGTGAATCTTCCGTAATCTAACAAAAACTCTTAACAAGACTTCTTGTAAATTCTTAAGTGTTACAGGAATTTTCTTAAATTATCATTTTTATTAAAAACGACTTTCAATATTTTTTCTGTTCATTGCAGACCAAATAACCAGAAAAGGGGATCGGAGCAAGGGTTACAAAAACTACAGTTCTTATGACATGGACCGTGCCGTAAAAGCGTACGTGGAAGGGCGAATAAGCTTAGACTCCGTCGCTGATGTTTATAATGTTCCTCGGATGACTGTATACAGGAAGGCGAAGAAATTTAGGAAATTTACAATGTTAGAAAATGTATTAGATGCATAGAATGGAAATGCTTTAGAAGTTTTTGTTGAACTTGCATTTTAGCGGTGTTGAACCTTTTCAGGCCCTAAATGAAATGAAGTCGATTATAAGTTCGTAGAGTGATTTGATAGGAGAAAAGTGGGTTGACAGTTAAAAAGTTGTGATTGATAATTTTTTATGAATTTTCTCCCGAAAATTGCAGATGTGCATCATACATTGGACTGCAAATCATGCTGTGGTTGATCCACCCGTAAATTGAAGTTCGACCCTTTCATTTACTGATAGAAACCGTACGACTTAATAATTACGTTCTTTCACTCTAATGCTAAGGACAGCCTCAGTGTAACTGGATGTTTTGTTGTTTACTTGTTCTGTTAGATATTACAATCCATACGTTTGTTACTGACATTGTTAACTTTCCCATTTCAATGGATAAAAAGTGCGGCATTGTTTGTTCCGAATGGTGATATTATACCGAGACATTTTTTATCACCTGAACACTTGCTACTTCTATATACTGGTGCTTTCAAATGTCGTGTTACATGTATTATGTAAAATAAACACTAAAAGTAATACGAAGACATTGGATATCAAAAGTTTTAACTACTTTTCAGGACAGTTGCAAACTAAGCCAGTGCTAAAGAAAGACCGAAAGAGACACCACTATGACCCGGAAAACCTACAAAGAGCAGTCCAAGCAGTAAGGGCTGGTGTTATGAATACTTATCAAGCTGCTAGATATTTCAACGTTCCTAGAGGGACCATTTCCAACAAAATATATGTTAGAAAGAACATGCATCTTCAACACTTACGCTGAATCATTCCTTATACATTAAAAAATGTAATATTAATGTACGCATACGTACAGTATAGTGTTCATGGCTTACATGTGCGTCTACATTAAACGGAAGTGACGTGCAATTTCATCGTAGTAACGCACATGATTATACTTAAAGTGGATTGTCGACATTGCATTGATTTATCTTACAAGCATATCAGTATTGAACCGAGCTGTTCATTTGTTCATTTGACTTGCACGTTCGCCGTCAAGTATGAACAGAATTTTAGTCATTTGACTAATATCAGCATTTGCCGATTAAAGATAATTTTACTAAAATGAACCTTTAAGTTTTTAGTGCATTTGACTAAATGTTAAAAGTAGATAATTTCTACAATGAACATTAAAGCGATGCAGCCCACTCGACTACGTCAATGTCAACGTCTGTTACCTTTAATGCAAGTTGATTATATTTCCGACGTCTCAAGTGTATTTTGCTGATGTCAACATTGAATATACTTGAAATATATTTGACTGTAGGGTATGTAAGTCTCGTTTTAGTTTCATTTTCTTTACCGGAATTTCCGATGTAAAACATATTGAAAACCGAAGACCGACCTGGATTTTATTGTTTACTTCCGGGTACTGGAAACGTATAACAATGCAAAATCTTTAAGTTTGTTTTTTTTTCTTACTACATTTATCATGTGGAAATAGTTATTTGTCATTTTATCGGTATTTTTTTTACACAGGAAGATTTTTGCCAATAACACTGAACTCATCGCTCTCTAAATGACAAATCTCTATGCTTTTGAATAGTAGATTAAAACCCATTGAATTTCGTGAAATCACGGGGTCACATGACGAGACTTACATACCCTATTGTAATATTTAGTGCATATTAATATAAACAATTAATATTTGCTGATGAATCAGAGTCAACGTTGATCCGACTGGAAAACCCATTGCCTGTATCCACGTCATCTGCGAAACAAAATACGCTTATAATGTTTGTTTCATGTTAGAATATATCACCAGTGTACACATGCCAAACTAAGTTGAGGTTTATATAAGAACCCCATAGTTCACTCATTCATATTCATTGTGAAGTTATCCCTTAATCGGTTAATGGCTTTTGATGAAACAATATGTCAAGGTTTTGCAGCATTTCTGTGAGAAAGTTGATGCACAAGAAGCCGAATTTTAGCAAAGGGAGATGTAATGTATTTTTAACTGTGTTTTATGTTGCTAGTGGATATGTCCCTAAATTGGGACACTCTCAGTTCTGATTTTCATTGGTTGTAATCTGGTTTCTGAATCATTGTATATGCAATAATTTTTGTATGAAATAGGTGTAATACCTGGAAACATTTTTTTTGTCAATAAAAATTTCAACATGTTTTAAGTTAACCGTGTCTTAACCAATTATACATTTAAGGAACATAGCATAAGGATATGATCTCCTTTCTTTCTTGCGAATATATATTTGAAATCTGGCAACAAGAAAAAAGCTCTTTCAAAGTGTTTTTCAAACGAACTCAATATTTTCTGCAATCATGCAGATCAGAGAACTGGAACTGCGTGAAGTACTTATTACATCTACGGTCTTTTGACAAATGTATTGTGATTTTGTTGCTGCTCAGTAAACACATTTTTATTTGAATATTTGTTTCCATAACTTAACTTGACCCAGCTAGTGTATCTCATAATGTATTTCCGGATTGTGTAATGCGGGATTATTTTGTTGTTGTACTGCTCACATGTTCTGGACTTATTTTTAATTTTTATGTTGCATCCTTTTTATTGAAGAAATGTTTCTGAACACTGAGCAGACACTGTTATATCTTGTAGGAAACAAAGCCTTGCAGTTCTTTACCAAACCAACCAATACAGGGCGATATTACCAAAAGTATTCGTATAGCCAAGAAAACCTTCAGAGGGCTGTCGATTGTGTTCGAGAAGGAAAGATGAATACTTACCAGGCAGCAAGGCATTTTAATGTGCCACGTTCGACCATAGCCAACAAGATATATAAAAAACCCAAACTTGCAACGAACTAACTATTAAAGCAGTGATACTGATATATTTTGCTTTTTCGGGCAATTGGCAACAAGATATGAAATCCCCGAACCATTTCTACATAATGAACCGTATATGTCACACTAACATTCTGTACTCCCTAAACATTCAAGGATTTATTATCCGTCATTAAAGCGTGACAGTGTAGAACTCTGTGCATGTTTTTTTTTTCTAAAAGAAAAACAACACCCAAACACGGTGCGTTCTCTTATTGCTATTTTCCATTCTAATACTACTACTTGGAGATTAAACTGTTGTATATAAGATGTATGTACCATCTTGTTCATCGCATGTGTATGAATATTAAATTTATAAAGAGATTAGTAGTGAAACCTTAGTAAAAACTGGTTAATTGAATATATTGAATAAAGCGACTTAACTGCTATGTATTTCATTATTATTTTTATGAGCTTTTACGTAGTAGATTAGATGTAGTGTCGGGTAAGATCGCTTTCCACCTGAATGCATAAATAAAACGACCCATGGTTATTAATTTAAACTTCTAAAAGTTAATTTTAACATATATTTTAACTAAAGCAACATAAATATCTACCAAAGGATGTAAGACTACGAAATCATTCTATCAAACAAATAGCCAACACAACAGTTGACAGCACAATAAATGGCTAACCTGACACGCAGTTCAGTGTTTTATGGTTCAAGATGAATGATATTAACTTGAAAACATGAATATTGACCGAAACCAAAGGCTGAGGTCGGTACAGAATTATCTAGTCCATAAAATACTACTCACAATAACCAACGAAATCTGTGGGATATTGCTTGTGTCTTGATATAAATATTACTTGCCGTGAATTACATGTACTAGTAAAAATTGATTTTTTTTCATAATGGACTTCTGAGTGTTGTAATTTATATGTGTAATTCGATTATAAAAATCCAAGGATTTTTGTAAAAGTTTCTTGTATCATTGTACTCATGGTATTCATGAAGGTTTCTATGGTTTCATCTCTTAAATGAAGGTTGATCGAAACGTTGGATGGGTATAAATGGCTTTTCATGGAATTTTGGTTTGATGTGAACAATTTGATATTCTTTGGCATTCAGATGAAAGGAAACAAATTCAAGTCAAAACAACTCCTTAATCACTAGCTAGAGTGATATTTTGTAGATGACATTATGAATTATTATTAGCATTAGTGCTCTAAATAATCTACGTTAATTCGTTAGTTGTTAGCTGACATAATCGACATGGTTCAAGATCGACAATTAATCTGAAACAAATCTATATTTTCAGCGTCACTTCCTAGGAGGAAGAAAAGGAAGAGAAAGAACTGTAGGGGTAGAATTATAGTCACGAGGAAGAACTATGACCCGAAAGATTTAGAAGAAGCTGTCCGATGTGTTCAGCTAGGGCTCATGACGGCCAGTAGAGCGTCAATTGTATACGGCGTACCATCAAGGACCATTTACTTTAGACTGAATCGGACTAAAGACCAGTGTGATCCATTTCGGTGTAAAGACTACAAAAACGAGGAAAGTCCGATAAAAACGCTAATGACGTCTGGCAATGTTTCGGTTGACGAAGGGATAGAATCCCAATCATTAAGTCATTCCGAGGTTAAGACAGAGGCAGAAACTTGTGAAGAAGAACACTCACTACAAAGAAGACTTGATTCATATTGATGTTGAATTCGAATTCGTACTTATTTTTCTTATGATTTTCATCTAGTGTTGACTATACTGCAGTACTTGCGTTGTGGACATACTTAGCTGTGCTTTAGAAAGCATTCAATTTTATTTGAATAGTCGTTGCATTAATTACCGTCATTTGTTATCAGACGAATAGAATATTAAACTTTTTTTTTAGAAGTTTGGTACATTTGTTCAGTATGTGGAGACTATTTATGTATTTGTAGATTCAAGGGCATTTGTCTATACTCTTTTGTACTGGGATATCTTGATTTACATTCCAACTACATCGCATTATTGATATGTCAAGTGTAGTTTAGTGTATCTGAAAAGCTTAATAAATCATACACATACGTACCCTCCTTTGTTTTGCCTCTTTGTTCCTGTTTTATTGCTTGTATGGATGGGAGATAATTATTTCTTTATTTCATGGTTTGAATGTTCTGTAAAGGTTGTCATTTTTTTTAAGACGATCATGTTTCATATTTCAGTCCTGTTGTTAGATCGAACCATTGGTAAGGGTCATAGGCCCATACTCTTTCGGTCGTTGAAGGATTGAAAATCGTCAACTATTTAGTAATTGTAATTTTTTGTTTGACGTCAAAACAGCATCATTGACTTTGGTGCATACATGTACATTATTTACCTCTATGAAACTTTGTCCATCAGTTAGGTTTAACTTTGTAGTCTTTTAAATTAAGGTTAACTCTAGTGTCAGTAACGACGCCATACATAGTACTACCACAATTACAAATGTGCGTTTCAATTGCTGTGATATACTACAGGTATTCCATCGCTTTTTTGTAAACGATTTGAAATATTAGGAAACAGGACAGGATTCAAATTATTTTTAGCTCACGAATTGACAATGAACGTACACATTTTGAACGAAGCTTGCGCCCATAAAATATAAACTTTTACATATGATTTCAGTTCTAAAGCCTTCAAGAAGAGGTGAAAAAAGACGCCATTATGATCCGAAGTGTATGGATGATGCTGTTGACGCGGTGATTAGAGGAGTCATGAAGCCAAGTGAAGCTGCTACATATTACCAAGTGCCAAGAGCTACCATATATCTTCGAGTACAAAAGCAAACTGGAATTTCTTTCGGAAAACGATAGTTTCTTTTAATTTGCTTGTAGACCGGGAGTGGTTTGGAGCACAGTTTATATTAACATAACATTTATAGTTTTAAAGGTGACGAATAACCAAGAACTAATGAAGAAAACATTCTATAAAGAACACCTTTTAATTTATTCATGTTGTTTTGGAAAGGAAAAAAAAACAACGTTTTGAACCCTTCATACTCGTAGTGCATTGCAGTTGAATGTTTTAACTTTAGTTACAGTATTTTAGATACAGCAGACAATTGATTCAGCCGTCTGATTAACAACTGAGGGTTTCATGGGTGAAACCAAACAATTTTGATTAATTATTCTATATATATTTATTCAAGTGTGTTATCCAGAGTTTGATTTGACTAGTTGTGCCGTTAATTTGCTCTGTAATATACTGCAGTTTAATATGTTCTAAAACAATCTGTAAATAGTTTATTTGTTTAGTTATTAGCGCATTTGACTACAAGGGTGGTATGGGTCTTATTATAGTAAAGTGCTTTTTAACAGAAACTTTTCCATCGGCATTTATATTATTAATAAAGCAATAATTAAACAAGTGAGTGGATGAGATATTCTTTTATCTTGCACTTGGTCTGCCTGCGAATGAGATGTTCTTTTATCTTGCACTTGGCCTGCCTGTCATACTTCGCATCTTTTCTAACCATTTTATTGTTCTATATTCAATGAAATCGGACTTGATTGAACGTGAAATGTAGGCGAGAAAACCGCATTTAGTTTTACTTTGCTTTAAAGTCTCTCTTATGTTTTAAAATGTGAATAAATTTCATAAATAAAGAATAAGTGAAATAAAATAAAACATGAAAAAATATTAATGAATAAAAAAAAATAAAAACATTGTACTAGTACTAAAAAGTATATTGAAAATTACTTAAAATTTTCTGTTTGATTTTTGTTCACTGCAGTATCTATTTCTTTAATGGATTATGAAAAGGGAAATGGTGGGAAAGAAAGGAGTTTACCTGCATTTATAGATGGAATTCATTGTAAACATACACTATAGATATTATCAAGTTGATATTGGTGTTTGTAAGCCATGGTTCGATGTTTGTCTGATCATGTTCTTTTAATGGCTTTTGTTGTAAGTGAATTGGAACAGTGTATGTGAACGTTTGAGTAACTTATTATTTGCGAAGTAACCTATCATCACTTTAAATGGATTAAAAAATCAATTATAATTTTTCCTCCGTTTCAGAAATTGCATATAGACTATTAAGGACACAGCTTCCGCAGTACAACATTGGAAAGTTGGATTTAGCTGTAGAGGCATGCGAAAATGGAGAAATGACAAGCCGAAAAGCAGCCAAATTCTTTGGTGTTCCTCGGTCATCTATTGTATCTAGGATTTATAGAAAAAAGAAATCAGAAGCTTTACGTGTGAAAAAGGACTCCATGAATTCTGCAACTAATTTCTAACCATCTGAGAACGTATACATGCATCAACATCAGTGAAGTTGGGATGATATTTCAGGTCGATTTAATATGGCTGATATCACGCGGAGTGTTTTTTTTAGAACGGCGACCAGCTTTGTCAAGTTGGACTTGAACTACTTGGTTACCTTCTGATGTATTTTATTATGCTAGACCAATATATTTAGGTCTGAAAAAACTCTTTTTGAAACAAAACCTACTTATCGCGGTAAAGTGTCCTCTATTGTAAGCTGCTTAAACAAATACAATTTAAAAAATAAATTGTGACGTTTAATAATCTGAAGCGTTATGTTGAGAAGTTTTGATAACTGTATTCATGTTTTTGTGCACGACTTTTTATGGCTGTGTTCATATAATATGTGCACGGAGAAGTTTTTATGATTTATGACGGTGTTTATATTTTGTGTGCTAAGAGAAGGTTTTGTGACTTATGATCGTTTTCTTTTTGTGTTTAAATGTGTATGGTTTCTTTGTGTGTAAAAAGCGTGACATGCATTTAGAGCTGTTGTTGGTTTTAAGTGCTTATATGTATAACTTGTTATTATACATGTACATGTATCATTAAACAGGAGTTGTGGATTGCTTTTATATTGGTATTTGTCTTTTCTGATTGATATGACAAAAAGTTGTCTATAATGCAGCTATCTGTTACTAAAACAAATCGTTTTATTTTCCAACACATATTTTTTGTTGTAAACGTTGCACTGTCTTCGTTCTTGGATTATCATTATTGTCCAAAATTTCCAACATTTTATCCCCATGAAGTATTTTGTTACATGTGTCAGTTGTTTACATGTATCCTCGATTCAAACATGCTCGTTCTTTTACACACTCTCATTGTGAGTTCTTGTCGGACACCAGGTGCATGTATAATTGTTGGGGACTATTCTCATTGTGATTTCTCATGATTTCACTTTAGAAATAACAGAGTAATTCACCAGTCAGGTTATTGCAGTTAAGATATTGTGTCCTCAGCAATAGAGTAACGGTCAGTGCCCATTCACTCATTAACATTATGCTAATATTGAAACTGGAAGTCCTCTGAACCCATCGCTCGGATTTTGGTAGATGATGTAAGGGACATCTGTATTGTATTTGATCACACCACCCTGCTAAATTTTGGTAGTTTTACATAAGGTATAATGTAAAGGGATAGTTGTGAACATGCATTACTGATATCTTAATTTCGTTTTTTTTTCTTGTCTGGACTAAGATTATGGACATTTAATGCGTGTATTGTTAGTATTTAACGGTTATACAGCATATTACCTAGCAAGTTTTGTAAACATGCTGCAACGTTTATTTGAATACATTTCAGAGCAACCAAGCTTACAAGGACCTAGGCGACGTCCACTGTATGCTCCAAACACCCAGGCAAACTACCAACTAGAGAAAGCTATACAGGCGGTAATGGAAGGGAAATATTCCCAAAGACAGGCTGCCAAGGTCTTTGGAGTATCACAGACTATTATATCTGTACGGATGAGGAAATGGGGTTTAGAGCAACCGTCGAAATATATATAAAGACAATGATACCAGGGGTGTATCTATAGATTTGAATGGGGATCCTGGCTATTTTGCCAACTTTTTACACGATTTAAAAAAAATCAAATTATGGTTGTGGTGTTTTTTTTTTCTTTCTTTTTTTTTTTTGGGGGAGGGGGGGGGGGGCGTGGGGGAGTATAACCCTGGATCCGGCCCCTGGATAGATACAAAGATTTGTGTGTTTTTTTTTTTGGTACTTTACATGTTGAATATTGTATTGCCTCGGAAATCACATATATGTTTGGAAAATCGTTTATTTTCAGTTATAATAAAGTAATATGAAAACATTTGATACGTTATTATTATAAGAATAGAAATTCGTATATGTTGGTAATACTTAAAGGAAATTTCTTCTTGATAAGGAATTAAAAAGAAAAATGCTCTTCATTTGTGAGAAACCAACTTATAAGGATAAAGAGAATTGCCATACAAACAAATCAAGTATACCACGTGGGACATCTGATTAAATTTCGGCATTAACCCATTTTATAAACAAAAATGGCAAAGAGAAAAAAGGCAAAACGAAGGAAAACAAAGTAAAAAGACATCATTGAAACTGAAGAACAACGACAAAAAGGATTACAAACCATACAAATGGAAAATTACTAGTACACGAATTAGGTTGAATCCATATCTACAGGTAGAATGTCATAGGAGGGACTGAGTTACTTAATCATGCACATGCTTTACTCAGTACTGAGTTCTGTAGTACATGTGTACTTTTGAAAAGTCTGGATATACTAAAATCGATTAATCTTGAATTTTTAAATTCGTCAAATTGTATATTGTTTTGAGGTTGCAAAGCAGGATGTAGATATGAATGTTAAACAAGGAACTTATTAGCAAATGGATATTTGTCTAACAAGAAGTGATGTAATGAGATTGGAAAAGAATATACCCTTCTAGTCTCGATTTAACCAAAAATAATAAGTTTTCTTGCTTACATATTTCCTCTTCCTCTGGTAGAGTAAACCATTTCACACTGCTTTGACTTTTTTCAGTTCATCAAATCCATGCTTAAACCATTTCGGTAATCCTTTAAGTACCATCTGCAAACAGTTTTTTTTATATCCAGAATCTCAATGTCTGTCCGTTCGTTCACCATTTTTGTAAAAACTCTTACATGTATAACCTGCATAAAGGATGGACGAATTTTAAATGAAGATTAGGAAACATATTTATATTGGCTTGAAGGAAGATAGTAAATATCTGATTCCTGTAATGGGATAGAATCAAACTTAGGGGTTTAACACGTTTAAAACCTGGTAAGTGCAAACGCAATTAAATTTTACAGAAAGGATACGTATTATTAGGTTGTAAATGTGCAAGTGCAGCTCCTAACTCTTCAACTGTTCAATAGATTTTGATGAATCTCTAATGGATGTCGTCATACACTGTATGTAAATGTACGAGAAAATGACTATACAATGAGGTGATCCAACTTACCGGAAATCCATTTAAAGCAGGACTCACTGGAAGTGTTCTTTTCTTTTTATCTTGACAATTCTTCTAGTTAACTACGAGTGAATTGATTAAAGCAATAAAGGTTTACAGTAGATGGACAAATGTAGGCAACAATGTAAGAACATGTGTGCTTGGTACGCACTGCATAATAGAGAAAAAACTTGCTTAATTTTACTATGTTGTAAGATTGCATCAAAGCGGAACGAAATTTCAAGATTTGTCATATAAGGTATTTTTTATCATTTGTATTTTAGTTTGGCCTGCTATAAACTGGAGGGAAAAGTCTCGGATCTCGGTAGATGAAATCCCGATGAGACCGACAATGAGCATGGTAGCACCGCACCCCCAAGGCGCACACTTCCATTGCGGGAAAATATATCGAGAAAAACTTGCAGATGGTCGGCGATGGAATTATGATGCGTATGAATTAGAGAAGGCAACAGAAGCCGTTGTTTCTGGATCCATGACACCAGCTGCGGCAGCAAGAGCTTTTGGAATCCCGCAGCAAACACTGTATACTCGTCGTGCCAAAATGATGAAAAGAACAGAGAAATCTGATGGAGGAAATTCAACGAATACTGATAAATCTTAACGACTTCTATGACAATTTTGTTTTGAAAAAAAATCTGTATTTTGATATAAATTAATTGTCGTTATCAAAGGCCTTGAATTATTAATTATTCTTGATGGTGTGATAATTATACGGCGTATTGCTCTTGTTCATCCGTCTGTCTGTCATTTTCCGGTAACTGTTTACATAGGAAGTACACATGACCATATTATGTGTCACTACCACTTGATATTCTGACAATATCTTTAAGTTATATGCCTCATTACAAGTGTGGCATATTGCTTGTTTTGATTCCGGACTTTTTTGATAACTTACAGTTTGTCGATAAGTTTTTTCTCTCATTCTAAGCCGGTGTTTAAAAATGCACTTTACTTTTTAACCACCGGGCGGTGATAAACTTTCTGCGAGAGTTTTTCCACCATTTTACATTTCCGAATTTTCTACAGACAGATTCTCCTCTAATTCTGTCGGGGCATACAAGAGTTACCCCATTCTCGACAGTTATAATTTAGATTTAATCCACTCACTGAAACTGATTGGTTGAAATATATAATTGGAAGTTGGGAAATCTTGAATTCCCTCGAGACTGAATTCGAAGGAGAATCTATATATGCTTTCATCAGTTGTGTTGCAGGTGACTCTCATATGAGTATGCGTTGTTGGTTGGTGTCGGTTTTTGTAATCATAGTTAAACAAACTGGGAAAAATCAGAAACATGCATATCAAATATAATCTCACTCAACATTTTTGAAAGATGTTTTCTCTATTTGAAAATACCATTATTTGATCCCGGAATCGGTGAATTTACTGTGAAATTGTTCAATAGAATGTTAGAAAAAAAAACGAGTTATCTGCCCTTGAAATGTTCATTTTCAGTGCATTCCAATGAAATCAAAACTCAGTTAACAAAAAGTGATATGGAATATTTTGTCTTCTTTCCTTGGTTTTGATGGTGCAAATTGTAAAATTAAACTTCACCCACTGCCTGATTCTTACAAACTTACACTTAAAAACCAAGAAGGAATAACATGAAAGACTTAATTGAAAGAAATATTAGTCGCTCGTTTTACTGTTTTGGAATTCAATTAGAACAAATTGTATCCTAATGCAACATCTTATTTTTTTTATTATTCTGCAAAAGTCTGACAGACTGAAACGTTTCTGGTCAGCGTTCAAGTTACTGTGCAAAAGGAACTTGCACGGAAAACAAACATTCCAACATTTTCAGGGTTGGAGGATGGAATAAGGGATCTTGTACATGTATACTGGTTTTCTGTCATAGGAAAATGTACGAATGTAGATAACCTAGCTATAAATATGTGTCTGTCGTGTTTGGTTGTGAATTATTAAAATATTATAAAATGCAACATAACAATTTCAAAAGCGGGAAGAAATACATCTAATACGAATTTATCTGATTTGAAATAACTTAGAATTTAGAACTGTTTTCTGTTTGGATGGTTTAGCCGTGTTACATATACGATACTGAATTGTAGATTTTTTAATTACAAACTATCGCACTATTTATATTTATTTTAGAGCGGCATGTTGCTGATGGATGGGCTAAGAGACCGAGTTCAAGAGCTGATATTTTGATGAGGTCTACTTCAGTCCAGCGTCCACCAGGTCTACAAAACACTTCTCGAGGGACAGGCGGAGTTTTTTATCCTGAGAAACTTTGTGATGGTCGGCGATGGAACTATGACGCGGAGACATTAGAAAAGGCGACCGAGGCCGTTATTTCTGGAGCTATGACACCAGCTGCAGCCGCGAGAGCTTTTGGTGTACCACAGACAACACTGTATACTCGTCGTTCTAGAATCATGACAAAACGAACTGAGAAAACTGATGGAGGAAGTTCGTCGTGAACAGATAAACTTAAAAGTTTTTTATTAACAGCATTACTTCGAAGTGTTTAACCTAGTTCATTGTTGCCTTAACTATTTACATTTATATTTGTTTCTTTATCTCGTGTGTGAACCTTTCAATTTTTCATTTCAGCATATTGCAGTTATATTTTTATATTGATCTCCTTTTTTAGAGAATAAATAAAGTTAATACATCTTTCATGTTGTTAAATATCTATACAAGACAACATGAGCTCGGCAGTGGTTTGTACGAATAATGAGTTGTCGCAATGCATTTCAATTGTATAATAGAAGTGCTTACCTTTTGTGTTACTTCCGGTTCTTATATTTAGCTGGTCATGCTCCATTTTAATGTAATATTCATGTGAGGTAACCGAAAGGTATCACATTTTTATATAATTTGTTTTAAGTGTAAAATTTTCATTGCATCTTGTCAACTTGTCCCAAAGTCAGTAATTGACTTACACAATCATTTAAAAATTTTGCATGTTCGTGTCGGCCGAGCGTCGGGAAGAGTGTCAATAATGACTAAGGTTGAGTGAGTGGTATGTGTACGTACAGGTGTATGCAATTAAACAAGAAGTGTGATAGTTAGGTCTACAGAAGAGATTATTTTATGGAAGATTTTTTATTACAAAAAATGGTAGTATGCCATCAATATTATTCATTGAGTAAATGAATTGTTATGGCTAAAATCGTCGTAATGCTTGCATTTCTTTTAATGGTTTGTTACTTTGGAAACCAGTTCGGAATAAAAAAAGAAATATTTTATCACAACGTATGTGCTTTGTAATTTAACCACATGACTTTGCATTGCTTTACTACATTCACCACTTACCTGACAATATATGGTTAGAAATAGTTTTTATTAATTTCTACTTTAGAAATTCTATGGACACACTGATAGAAAGTAATCAATGATTCTTTTTTTAAATATAAAAAATATAACTGACTTGACCTCACAAAAAGTTCATTATGATGAAAACAAGTTCTCGTATTATAGAACGAGAAAGGTATATATAAACGTTCGACATTTAGACGAGTGGGGTACGAGTAAGAAAAGGGACGAACTAAATTCGCAAAGTCCCATTGGTAGCAATTGGAGCTACTCGGTCAGTTCCGCTACACTAAAAAAATAACCTAGGATGCAGAAAGGAGAATTTCTTCTTGAAAAAAAATGCCATAATTGTAGTCATACGCAACTCAAAGTAGTTCTACCCACCAGGTCGCTAAAAAATTTAGTTAGACTTCACAAAAGGACAGTAACTCTGCCAAGAATTTTGGCGCGAAGCGAGGAGCTAGAAAGGAAAGTCATGGTAAAAATTTCAACCAGTAGAACTATAATTATAGAATCGGATGGGTCAAATTCCGGAAAGATTCTTCCGCATAGTGTCTCCGAAGTTTTTCTTTGTGCAACTAGAAAGTCTGAGGAGTTCCGATTGCCATTGGTACTTTTCGACAATTGGGGCAATCTTATTTTAGAAAATTCAGGACTACAATTATATGCATAATATAAAGATCAAAATCAGTTGAAGTAAAATAATGCGTTAGATTCAGAAAAAAAAAACAGGCAATCATCACAATTCTAAATTGGTCTGCAGTCACAAAACATTTTTTTCTTGATTGTGATAGAAAGGTATAAAAGGTGTAGTACATGTACACAAGATCAGTTAATTTATCTCAAGCAAAACTGCAAATGTCCATGGTACTTTTTAACTTTAGAGGGTTAAAATCGCATGTTGCAATATTTGTTATGACATTTCTATGTTCGATATAAGAAAGTAAAAATAACTACATGTATATATGCAAATGGCTAATCATTCTGTTGATATGCTTGTTTCTAGAAACACCATTCATAATCATATTTTCTTCTTTGCAGTAAGTTATCTCTCGTATCGGAACTACAGTGAAAACGACCTGATTGATGCTGTTACGGCCGTGTTAAATGGACAAATGTCGCAAACTCAAGCGTCCTATGCATTTGGTGTCCCCCAGAAAACCATTTCTAGGAAAGTGAGAAAGTATAGGCAACTACCAACTACGTGATTAAACCAGTGAATTGTAAAGCGATATTAATAAGTCGGTAAACTTTGGAAAAAACAATTTTGTTCTTATCTGTGAAACAGTACTTTGAACTAACTTGTACAGCAGAATTTCGCTTCAACTGGTAAAACAATGCATTGTTGGAACTTGCGAAGATTTAAAAAAAAAGAGTTATTTCTTTTTACAAATATGCTACTATGTACAACATTCTGCGTATACGTGCATATGTATATGTACTTAAGAATACAGTTTGTGGATAGTGGAAAACAATTTGAAGAAGTATTTGTTCGAAAGAATGGACTTTAAAGATAATGGTCAGCCATTAGAGAACAGTCGGCGACCTCATAGGATTTATATGACAGACAATAATAGATAACTATTTATAAAGGTGTTTTTTTTTTATATTTTACAGTTCAATATGCATATATTTGAAAAAGTCTTAAGTGTTCAAGTGCCGGTTTATACAAAATCTTGGAGTTAAATACATCCAATACCTCTTCAAGTCTAATTTCGACCAATCAGATCATACATAACTTGAATGTAAAGAAATGACAATATTTTTTTGTCCGATTTTATTTAGTCAATGTCATATATAAACACGTATCTATATTTTTCACCTTATTAATGTTCATGTGCATGCATGCTCATGTGTTACTTTATGTGAATAAACACCGCCTTTATTGAAATGTTTTATATTTTTCTTGGACAGTTTGAACAATTACATGTAACACGTGCATGATTTATATTTAAGGAATCGTATCGAACTTTTTGTGAAAAATTGATAATTTTTCTTTGAGAGTTAATGGTTGTATTTTCAACTAGGTTCACTGTAGTAATGATAGGAACAAAATTAACAATATTCGGTTGTCATGTTAATTTGAAGCTTAAAATAGCATCTTTGGCATCTCCGTTTTGAAGATGCGTTTGAGAACCAAAACAGTCTTGGAAAACATTTGGTAGCTGCAGTGATTAAATAGGAATCGAATCATAGCTTTTTTTCCAAGATTGGGATGGCCAAAACCGTCAACAGTATGGTGCCTAAATGTTTACTGAGATGAGGTAATCAGTTTAACCCATAATTCTTGGGTACCTATAAAATGCGAACGAAACGAAAAGAAACAACGAAATTCTTTTCACTACGTTTCGGCCTTAAGACATTTGGACCATAACGATTCGGAACGTGTATTAGGACAATGCGACCCATATGAGGAAGATTTTAGTAAACCGTATTGGAAGGTTATTAGAAAAATAAGATAGAACGTACAGAATGAAAGGTGGTATGAATTTATGCTTCTTCAGGGCGTTTGGTTTCAACTGTCTTATATATAATATTGTGATAGAGGATAAAGCCCTCATAGCAGTGTTATATTAAGGTTTGAATTCTTCAATCTCAAAAATTATTTTTAACTACTACATGTATTTATAACTTTAATATAACAGCAGTAATAAATTCGAATTTAAGATATAACATTAGAAGCACTGAAAGTCTGATTTTAGTCTTACAAGAAGATTCACCCGGCCGACTTTATGGGATTAATGAATTTAGTGGAGGCAAAATGACCGAAAAATTCCAAATTAGAAAAAGAAAACAACTTGAATCTGAACATATGGAACAACTTGGTCCATAGACAAGCCTTCCCAAATCTACAAGAGAACTTGAGTTGTCATCGATAAGACCATCATTGTTTTAAACTTTTCCCTCGTACAGGTTAAACCTGCCACAAATTATATTTAACACCATAATTAGACGCATAGACCGATGGGAAATCTTTAGTGTTGACTATGAATATGATATATCTTTGTATTCTCCTGTAAAGGCAGGTGTTTTGTTTAAATACACAAAACGGGCATAAAGTAGTGAAGGCTGGTTTCAACATAAACAGATTTTTCTTATTGACGGAAGGTTTAATTCAAGGTTGTCAAGGTTCGGTTTATAATAAACTTTATATATAAGTTCAACCCGCTTTATCTTCCATTATACATGTACTACATGTTTTTGTTCTTTTTTTTTCAGATCAAGTACCAAACACCTACCGGAAATTACGTCAGGGTTACGACTATAATGATCTAAGACATGCCCTATTTTCCGTTATTACAGGGGGGATGTCACAGAGACAGGCAGCTAAAACATATGGTGTTCCACAAAAGACCATTTCAAACAATATACGGCGAATGCGTTATCAACCATAATTTTGAAGCTGCCAATATATTTACGTGCACGGATGGACTCAACAATTTTATCACATAATGATTATCCAAAGTTGTGAGACTACCCGTGTGGGAACTGCCCCTCCCCAATTACAAAAATTATAGATAAAGATAATTATATTAATAAGGCTATATGACTGTGAACTTGTTACCCGCAAAATGTTTATCTTATACACCCAATAACAGAGGAATGCCTTTTTAACTGAAAACAGGTGGTGCATGCATATCCAAAGGCGAAACTATAATGCCTGCTTATTGTGCAATATTTCAGCGTACGAACTGGAATAAAGACGGATATTTACTCTAAATGACAGGCATTTAGGATTTGAACTATGCCTTTTATGCGTTGAGCTGTATATAAATGACCTCCCCTACATGAACGCTTAAATGGATAGAACACATATTTATCAATAAAATGAGGGCATATCATGTACAGAGGTTTTAAATTACTGTAATATTATATTTGTTTAGAAGCATCTTGTATTAGAAGTCTATCTTATGTTTGTAAACAAAAGGTACAAGAGAGCTGTATAAACATTGCATTACTGGGTATGTACTTGCCTGTCTGCAGTATCGTAGTTGTTGTAAAATAATTGCTGGAGGATTTTCCACCTTTATAATGATTTAGGGGTGGACAGGGATACTTCATCTCCACTTCCCTCCCCTAGACCAACGCCCCACACCCTCCTGGCCCCTTTTATGTTCCCCACCATAATCACCATTTCCTGTATTTTTACTCTCTGTTCACCACCCCTTTAACCACCGTTCCCCAACCTTTCAACCACCGATTCTCGTCCTCTGAACCCACGTACCCCCACCACCTGTTCACCCTGCCTTGATGAGTATCAGTTCTTTAAGCTTACTTGGTAAAGATTCCGTTATTACCGTACCGTGACAGAAACGAGTTAGTCATGATCCAATACATTCGATATTTACGGGGGTCGAAATGGGGGGGGGGAGGGCGTTGCACAACACCGCTAGTTTTTACATAAACATGATCCATTTTACTTGTGATTTTCAACTTTACAAAGTTGATTAAGTGCTATGAATATTTTTATTACAATTCTTCGAGAAACGATAACAAACGTTAGTATTTGTTGAATTGACTCTGTAATGACAAGTATATTCTTTCTCTGATTTTTTTTTGCGTCAACAATTACATGTAATGGGCATAATAAGAGCAGAAAGTAACAATGAAAATGATTTATACTATCTTAACAACAAACAAGACAGCAATAACTTCAAAACGTACAAACAAAATTAATTACCCCCAATTGAAAGCTTACATAAAAAACCGTACTTGATTTGAATACTATTACGTACTAGATGTGCAGTATTAACATTGGTACACGTACATACATAGTGCATATATGTATCAACCTAGTCTTGCTTTAAGTAATTTGTATTCGTGAAATAAACTTGAATTTAAATTTTGCATTATTTTTTTTCAGACCACATTCCTCTGTCTTGGTCAAGACGGAAGAAACCTCGTGAATACAAGAAAGAAAATTTAGAGAAAGCGGTCATGGACGTCCTAGCTGGTCGTTTATCTCAGACTAAAGCTGCACAGACCTATGGAGTTCCTCAGTCTACCATTTCTACAAAAATTTCCAAAATGGGAATGGCTGGTCCACTTCTCCCTCCTTTTAACTGGACAAACTTAAAATAATATAATGTTCTGTATCTACGCATGTTTAAATATGTAAACTGGTTTACTTTTATCAATGAAACTGCACACCGTTCATAGAGTTCGTCCGCTCATCCCAAACCGTCTTTTGGCTATAACGTTTTCCCTTAGGTTTTGACCTTGTAGTCTTTTGTGCTATTTTGCTTTTAAATATAACGAAATTTGTCCAAACTTAAACTGTGTATAGTTTTGTCTTTGATGTAGTAGAATTTAGATATTTTGCAGGTATGGTACCATTAGAATTTCTTAAAAAATGTGTCGCCAAAGTGTATTGAATGCAGGTCCCACAGAGGTCGATTCCATCTTTTGATATGATATTGTTATAGTTTTTAAAATACATCATAGCATACTGTATTCAGATATATACAGCATCACATATTCTATTCAGTTATGTACAGTTACCATTTTGAAAATAGTTGTTTTTCTTAATTATTATGTCTCCCAAACTTTAGGACCTATAAAATTGCATTGACTCCTTTGATGTAGTGTTATTGTCAGAATAAATGTTATAGCACCTTCGCTTAAAGTGCTGTGCACAAAACCAAAGAAGGGTTTGGTATGCCAATAACCGACTGAAATTCTCATTTATTGGGAATATGTACATTTTTTATGTACCCCAACTGGTAATACATGTATAAGTTTAGAATTATTTTTTTTTGTTTTCTTGTATGTATGTAATATTTGCATTATTGTAAAATATAACTTTGATTCAAATAAATATGTGTACATGTCCATTTCTCTATTACCTAATTCACCGTGGGCCTTAAATCACAGAAATTGTAAACTAATAGAAAATAATGTAAAAAAAAAACAGCAAAAACAAAATGAAAAATTAAAAAAAAATATTAAATGTCCTTACAGCAAAATAAACTAACAGAGCCGTAACAGATTACATACTGATGACCTTTTCTGTTTTTTTACTCTTCACCACGTCTAAAAAAGGACTTAAACATACTCAGTTTTTTATTTAAAAAAAGTGTTCGTCGTAGTAGACGTATCTTCTCTTTAATACGACCCCGTCTGTTGACTGAGGGAGTATAAGATACAGCTGCCCGACTGTCTGTACGCGTACTCGTTGTATGGTACAAAATGAAACTTATGATTATCGATTTTTTTGTTTAATGATTTTGATAAAGTAAATCAAATTTAATCTGTAGCCACACACTTTCCGGAGATTGGCACTACCATTTTATTTCTACTAAAATCTATAGCATGCAATCTTACCAACCATTTTTGTTTTGTTTTGTTATGTTTTTGTTGAAGTTTGGTTTGTTACTTTATTTGCTGTATTTATGCCATGGATCAACAATATGCAAGTTTAGGTTACACGATCGACAAAATGTGACATCGAGCTTTAAGTATGTTATAAGATAATTTGCAAAAAATCTTCCTTTGCTGTTCGTAATGATAGTAAATCAACTGACTATACAGATTTGCACTCATGTTGCTGATGTATTTCACATTCTTTGCTAAATACGTTTATACGGAGAATGGATATGGTGAATATGTCAAATATGCAACGACACCACAGGGATTCAAATGGTCAGTTTACATGATAACCACACGAGGGAACTTCATTTTGGATTCACATTTACTGGAAAATCAACCTAAAATTTGTGGTAATTGGTAATAAAGTGGCCTTGTTGTTGTTGTTGAGTAATAATTCAACAATACAGGTTTATTTTTCTTTTGTAGCTGTAGAAATTCTTACCTTCAGAGACTCAAAAACAAGAATGAAACGCCGCTGGGATCACTTCAGAAAACAAAAGGCTGCATTAGCTGTTATGAATGAGATGAGTACACTGGCAGAAGCAGCGATAAAATTCGGTTTACCAATTAATGTTATAAAATCACAGATCAAAAGAATAAGGGTGATCATCTTCAAAATATTTTTGCCGATGTGTGCAGCCAAAAATACCACATATTTATGTTGCATGCTGTAATCGTATGTTGCCTGGTTCATATGATAATCATATTGAAATCTTATGATAATCATGTGATAAATTTAAAACATATGATATAGTCATTTAATTATCATTTAATTCTCATATGAAAATATTGGCATTGCTAACATATGATTATCACTTTTTTTTTTGGAAAAAAACATATGATTGTCAAATGATAATCACATTAAACCTGAAACACGTGTTACATGTAATCATATCACGCTCAATTAATATGATAATCGTATATTGCTCTTTGTACATGTATGATTTTTATGTGTGGCACTTTTGGTTGTGTAATGATTTTTGCATGCATATGCTTTATTTTAAAACATTTTTTTTTAATTTCACATTGGCTGTTTTATCTTAGCTCACAAAGTGCACGGACACTCATGTTTTGATTATTCTCAAGATTAATTCCTCAGAAAGTATTTGGTTGAAATGGTAAAAAGTATACAACAATTGATTTGATTAATGAAGATGGCTCTTTTAGGTTCTAATAAGTCGATTTTTATTGACCAAATGCTTTGAAACTACAGGCATGGATATCTTGAAACTGCACAGGTTTGTGAGAGTTTTAAGTTTCCATAAGGACCTTTATGGTGCGTTGTAACGTTAGATTTTTTGGCATGTCATTGGATTGAGCGACAAGAATGTTTTGTCGCATTATAACATGTTGACTATAGAATCACATGTATTCATGAACATGTTGTGCATCCACTAAAAGTGGCGTTATTTAGTGCGACCTGTCCAATCTTTCTGCTTGTCAAACTTATTCTGTCACTTGAGTCACTTGTCTTTTTCATAAAACTTGTCGAATGTATGTGTGTTTGTGTACAAAGATTTAGACGAATTAAGTTTGAAAAATAGAGGTTTCTACATGTACATGCATTTACCAAATATATACTTTTCTACTGATTCCAAGTATACAAGTTCTGTACCCGAAGTTTATTCTGATCTGCCTATTAAGATTGTTTTAAACTGGGTATGGATATATATATATATACATATATTGAGATATTATTTACTTTTGCCACTTTTTTAAAACGAGAGTATGGTTTTTGATGCAATTACGTCTTATCAACTTTGCAGAATTCTTTACATCAAAAACCGTAAACTTGTTTCTTTAAGACAAATAAGAATAAATTTTGTACATAATTCAAAATGATAAACAAAATATATTACATGACCCTAATGTCAGTATTTCACTGATATACACCGTACTTTACAGTATAAGTACATAGATAATCGGACTTTCTTGGTTGGATGCTCTTTCATGTATAATGTATCAGAATCGTTCACCTTAAAAGTAATAATGAAAAACCGTATTAAATATTGTGGTTATACGATGAATGTGTACTTGTTTGTTAGTTTGTTTGTTGGGGTTTAACGTCCGAGCAGCAATATTTCAGCCATATTCAGACGGTGAACATGAAATTGATAATAAAATGAACATGAAATGATACTGAAATGAAAAAGGGATGGGACACAAGGATAATGGGGTCGACAAATTTTGACTTCCACTGGAAATAGGGAGAGGTGGGTAGGGTCGGGCGATTTAGCCTCCTGTGGCGGAGCCCTATGGTTCCTACTCCGGGAGAATACCACAGTAGGGTTCTTTAACGTGCGAGGAACGTGGCATCTTTCCCCACACGGTGCACCACTATGGTTTGCGGTCAGGTTTTCCGTATTATAGCCTGACAACCCCAGCATATAACAAGCCAGGGGTACCCCATTCCACCACCTGGGGCATATATCACAGTTGCTCTGTGGACAGAGCGCCCTAGCCCCCGGCTAGGGTTCTGAGCACTATTTAGTCGCCTTTTACGACAAGCTTAGCGCTACTGCAGGCCTATTCTTTTAACACCAGGGCCTGCACGGGGCGAATGTGTACTTAATGCTTTAAAACTTTGTAACAAGTCGTAATAGAATAAAAATGTCAAATACAGCACGAATGCTGCAATTTAGAAGATTTTTGTTTCTTTTCCAGTTAAGCCGACATCTGGTAGGAAGAGACGACTTTACAATCCCGAGAACCTGAAGTATGCCCTTGAAGCCGTGAGGTCTGGCAAGATGTCACAGAGAGAGGCGTCACGTGTGTTTGGTGTTCCTCAATCTACCATTGGAACGAGAATCTCAATCGAAAAACATCACATCGATCCGTTTAGTGTTAAAAAACCTGACAAATAAAACTTCAGATGTAAATAAGTTGACTGTTTTGCATGTTATTACATGTATGTGAGAAACTGTATTAAGGTATAGCAGTGTCCGTCTGTCCATTCACAAGTCAGACCTTCAGCACGTTGACCATTGTCTCGAAATCATGTAGATGATTAAACAAATTTCATTTTTCTCACCACAGATAGAAGTTCCATTTTATTCATCAGGTTTTTTATTGATTCCGACTAAACTCTTGATACCGTTGGGACGGGCGCATACTTACTATTTGGTGATGTGTGCAACTCTTAATTTGGAAAATATAAACTATACTTTAGTTTTTTATGTTGTGATATCTGTTCAGACTTTGCATGTACATGTATATCTATGTTATGATTTTACTTGTATCTGGCTTAAAGACTGATCGTGCTTTAAGCTAATAACATATTGCCGGCTTTGCAAATGGTGTGCAATTGACTCATTTCCATAATTATGTTAGTATTATTGTTTGTTCGTATGAATTACGGATGTATGATTTTACGCTTCTACATGTGTATAAGTGTTTTTTTTTCTCGCATGGAAATTTTGGGGTTAAGTTTTAAAATTGGCGATTTTATTTTCGCGTCGTTATTTTATAGTTCTGAAAAAGAAAACACCCTAATATCTCATAAGGGGTACAGCTTTTTGGGAGTTTGGGAGTAACATTTTGTGTACTTTTTACGTCCCGACGTCTTCAAAGAATATAGCGAAAGTTTTATCACCGCGAAAAAAAAACAACAACAAAAAAACAACAACAAAAATAAAAAAACCAAAATGCAAAACCAAAAAAAAACAAAAAAAAAACAAAAAAAACAACACACACTTATATGGTAGTTTATTCATACATTTTTTCTTTCAGTTAGGTGCTGAAAACAAGTTGTTTTCATATTAAAATTGTTCTCCTTATTGTTGTAGTTTCATTTAATAAAAACATTCTTCTAGTTAGTATGTTCTTGTTATGTAAATTCGTGTTAGTTACAGATTATATGAAAAATCTCGACCGGGTTTGAACCAGTATGTTATCAATAGCCAAAGAACGTCCGGTTGCAGTATGTACTGGCTATATGAAGAAAATCTCTGAATTTGAATTCATGAATGAAGATAGGCATGATCCAGCTGATAGGCAAAAGCTAAAAAATATACGGGGTGGCTTAAATGATATATATGTACGTATAATATGGTATTTATTAACTTATTTCCCGTATGTTTTTGGCAGTCAGTCTGTTCGATATAATGGCTTGCCTAACCATTCCTTCTTACACGATTGATTCTTAAGATTGTTCATGTAGATGGAGTAAATGGAGCTTAAAATGTAGATATACGGACTTTTTGGGTTTTTTTGATTTTTTAGGATCAAAATACATTATGTCATTGGTTTATGCCTAGAACTTTCCGTCTATTTCTGAACTTTACACAAAAATATAGTCTGAATATTATGCATTTTATGTCATCAAGTTTCTCTTATATGACCAGTAAATATGTTTCTGGCAATTGTTCAGCTTAATTATATTTTATTATTTCTGCAAAATGAAATTAAGATCTGTTCTTCAAATCAAATGAAGATTTGAGGGACTTTTTTTTACCTTGAAAGATGATTAGTAATAGCGTTGAGGGAATTTGATGTTAGTTCTTTCAGTGATATGTCAATAAACCTTAAATGTGTTTAGAATGTTCCATTTGACACACTTATCGGTCAAAATCTTCATCATATCATTCATATTATATGATTTATAAACAGAAAGGAAGAGGATTGATTTTAACCAAGTAAAATTGGTGGGAAAATTCAAATTGAAATTAAGTGTCTAGTTTTGCAAAATCTAATTTCCATAAAGTACTCTGTTTAAGTAGTATTTAAAGGCAAATGCAAATTGACTTTGGACAGATTTAAAAATTTGGGAAAAGGATGAAATGGAACACAATTTGTAATAGTAATAATTGTTATAATTGCATAACTTTTCAAATTATTAAACCAATACGCTTATCCAGCTATTATTAAAATGGGATACTAGGAAACAGGTTTTACACCTCTATACATGTATAAAACTTTCGTAATATGAATAAATTGTACGTTATAACAAATTACTATAGAAAGTAGTTTGTGAAATCCTTGTATATAAAAATACATGATATTATAATATTTTGTGACTTATTTGTTATATGCCTTCTAAAGTCATATTTTATTGTCCAGTTAACATTGATATGTCACTCTTTGGAAGTATTGTCCTAATTATAGCTTCTTCTTTATTTTACAATTGTCTTATAATTATCCTATCCTATTTTAGGTGAAATAAGACCTATCTATCAGAGAAGATCGAGAGAAAGGCGTTGTTACAGCCAGGAAAAACTAGAAGAGGCTATTAAAGAAGTCGTGGCAGGGCGCATGTCCCAAAATCAGGCTGCTCGTATCTTTGGTGTTCCGCAGCCGACAATTTGTTGCCGCCTCAAGAAGATGGGTGGAAATGGACCGTAATATTAGCCATTTGTGTATTGTTGAACGTAATAGGCTTACTATACATTATGGTTAATGTTTAATGTTATGAGCGGTCTTCATTCAAACCAAGCTGACATTTTTGTGGTCATAATTACCTCTTATATTGTGGTTACTGTTTTGTTATAGCTACCTCTTACATGTTCATTCTCGTTAATTGTTTAAGGTTCTTTTGTCCTATGAGTCATAGATAACGTTTTTTAATTATAGGTGACGTATTATCATTAAACAATCCTAGTTTCGGGGGTTTTATACATCGCATCTACCCCCAAAGAACATGAGATAAAGGATAATACAGACACTGTGAAGTCAGCCTGATAACTTGACCTACACTTAGAGATCGATGGCAAAGGAAAACTGTTGATCAAACTTTACAACAAACGTGATGACTTTTCATTCAGAATTGCCAACTTTCCTTTCATGCAGCTGTGGCAACATCCATTCAGCACCTGCGTATGGAGTTTTCATATCATTACTCATACGTTATACCAGAGCTTGACGTAACTGCGCAGACTTCTTACAATTATGGTTCTGGAACAGGGTTATGTTGCTACAAGATTGAAGTCATCAGTACAGAAGTTTTGTTGTAGTCACCATGAACTCGTGGATTGTTACGGTGTATCCATCTGCACCATGTATAATGATTTGTTCAACCTGTCATAGTTTTCTTTCCTCTTTCGTCTACCCCGGACTTGACTTTTTATGAGCAATTCGGCGGGTGTTTCTAGAAAAGCAGAGGACGCTTATCCTACCAGTGCACCTGGTCCATGCTCCTAGTTTTTAGTGGAGTCCGAGTACTCATTTATTTTTGTTACTTTGTATATATTATTTTAGTTACTTTATGTTCTTTGTTGTGTTTGTTTGCTTTCTATGTCTGGTCTTTGTTCCTGGATTGCATTCTTTTGATTTCCGCTAGAATCTTGGTTCACTTGATTACTCTTTAAAAGGGGCGGATTTAGTACCAACCCCGAAATCTCTTGGATCCGCTACTTTATTTTTTGTGTTTTGTATTGCTCAGCTGACTGAACACAGCTATTACACTACAGCAGTTAGTGTTTGATCTATGATGTCTTTTCAAATCAATCGACAAACAGTTACGAATTTGAAGATACGGTATTGATGACACCATAGTATAACATTACTATTAGAAAGTCATACGATTGTAGTTTCTGTTGGTATTTTATTTTTTTCTTAGAAGATTTGATTACTCAAATAAACAGTTCAAATTCCTTATTAAGTAAAACGTTAATCTTTCGATTGATGTCACTAATGGTAACTTATTTGAGATTTTTATCATTGTAAAAACATTGATGTTGTAACTCGTATTTATTCTAATATTCTCTGGATTCATACCGTTTTTATCTTTGCTTTTTTTAACTTTCGTTTTGAAGGAATGATTATACCACTTCTCACATTTGCTGGTCTCTTTGTACAGAAATGGGAAAGGGGAAATATTACACATGAAAAGAAAAAAAAATGAAAAAAAATGTAGTGAAACAAATCATATCATACATGAATTACGATGGTTGTCTTGGTTTAAAAGTAGATGTATGTGTTTGTCTAAAACAATGGTGATACGAATTTTTTTCCTTTTTCTAATATGCAAGGGTTCTTCGAGAGCTTTCCTGCCAATCACCATTTTCCTAATTTTCTAGTTTTTTTGTGAGAGGCTGTTTCTCCTCCCTCTATTAAGAAATAACGGGTAATACCGAACTGAAAAGTAAAATGTAGGCAGTGAGTTCTCTCTTTAGGAAGGGAAAGTTAAACTAATAATGAAACCTGGATATTCCTGGTACATTTAGAACAGGCTTATACGTTATGGGACTTTTAAATGATGCAGTCAGGCAGTATTTATAAGACTTCGTGGTATATTGTTTATCTATAGTGAATAAACATATATGTTGGCTCGGAGTCAGAATACTGTGGCATGCCTACCTGTGGGTTGTTGCTCCCGTGAGCTACAATGTAGCACAATAAATATCCGGCTCAGCATGCCGGACTAGTACAAAGCAGGGTCTGTTCGATAGGTCAAGCGTCCTCATAATATCAACCCTTGGCATATTTCTGTACATTTTATTTACTTACTAAGTAATATTATTTATAAACGACTTTGACTAAAGGACCAGACACGATATGGGCGATATTTGATCCCAAGGAAAAAATATTGAAGTACTTCTGTAAATGACAAAAAATGTGTTGTGTATTGTTTAATAGATGATTCATTTTTTAATATGGTTTATAATTTTCACCATTTCATCATTTTTCAGTTTTATGGGTCATTTTGTTATTTTCAAAAATCGAACAAAAAAATTTTGTGTGAAGTTGGCGGAGACATTAAAAAATTGAAAGATCGTTTCAAGAAGTGTCCAATTTCGGAAAATTTTGTGGAAAATTCGGATATTTGATAATTTTGGACATCATACATTTTTCAATCATTTAAAGATAATGAGCTAATAAATGTGGTAAGCTCCCCCCCTCCAAAAAAAATAAAAGACAATTGTCCGTAGCGTTTAAGGGGAGGAATAATGCAACTCTTGGGTTCGCAAAAAGGGATAAAGGGGTATCATTCGTCACTAGAAATATGTTGCACTTACTTTGAAATTCAACACATCTATTTAATTTAAAAATTCAACTACTAAGCAATTTATTTAGTACCACCCTTTCCAGCTTGTGTGTAATTAATACCATTATATTTTCCGTTGTAGATGTTCCGGAAGTTCCCCGTCAGCGAAGATCATGCAACAAGAAAGAATACAGTCCCATAGACATGGAGATGGCTGTGAATGCAGTGCTGGAAGGGAAAATGACCCAGCTTAAAGCATCAAAAGTATTCGGTGTCCCTCAGCCTACTATTTCATTCAAAGTCCGTCGGATGCAATCACAAGAGAAATAATACATACTAATTCAGACTATTATTTTTCTGTTGACACCACAAATTTGTCTGATATTCGAGGATCAAATAGTTGTACTAGTGGAAAACTTAATGTTCTAATGGACTTTGGAAATCCATCCCTATTTTGTTATTTGAAAAAATGTGTTGGTATTAGTTCTCACACATGTATTTATATAAATTGTGATAATTGGTGTTGATAACAAATCTTATAAGAAACTGAAGTGATAAGTACCACTCGACATTTCGAATTATGCTATGCAAAATGTCAAGGAAAGACTCGGATATAATAGTTTCTAAGTACGTTTTAGCCCTTGCAAGCACATCACTGAGACCGAGAGCTGACGGATAGAACCTATCTTATCGTATTTGGCGACTTGCAAAAAAATAACACTAAAAGCAACGATAGAATGAAATCATTTTATAAATGTGACTCATGGTCGTTAATGAATGTTCAACTGGGTACATTTCTATGGTTGTTGTAACTTTTTTTGTCTTATTGTTAATTCTGCATTAAATTTATTTCTACAAAGGCCGAAATATTCAAAACAGTTGTTGTAGATCAGAAAAGGAAGGAAAAAGTTGGATTGTTGTACAAAATAAAAATGGGGTTATAGAATTTTGTGGACAAACAATTTGCGCATTGATAGATCAAAAGTAAAAAGCCCGAAACCGCGGAATAATATGTGCATGTACTATGGCGTACCCAGCCTGAAACGTCACTGAGTTTATTTTATCGGCTGAAGAATTACCTTCTTTAATGCTATTCAAATAATGTACAAAAACTGGTTTTCACTCCTGAGAAAAGGAAGTAAGATATCGAGAAATTTCCATAAGCAATGGTACATTTTGGAATTTTGTAAGACGTCTCTGTGGAAATGGTTGTAGGAGGAATCATTTTGTATTCATTGATATATTGTGTTGATGTGATTCAGGTGATAACTATTACGGCGTTGCGTTTCTTGAGTCCGTCACTATATATCGTACATACTTTACATACATGTACATGTTGTTGTATATAGTTAGTTACATTCTTTAGTTTAGTTTGTTTCATCGCTGTAAAAACGTTCGTGTAGAATTATTTTTCTTAATAATAAAAAACGTCAGACATATTGTGTAGTTTGTATTATTTTGTTTTCATATAGTATTTTACAGTTAACTTTGGAAAAGTACCTCAAATCTGTACTTGAACTTAATGCACACTTTTTATGACATTATTTCTTGAATTCTTATACACGCTAAGAAAGAATTGTTAGAAGGAAGCATTTTATTGAATACCTTTGTTATACGACCGCAACAAATTTGCAGTCGTACCTGTATAATGGTATCATACTATCGTCGTTTTCGTCTATAAACATTTCATTCCTGGGCATTAACTTGAGTACAATAATGTACAAATGTATAAGTGTATTGCTTTTTATTAAATTATACCACAAAATGAAAGTCGGGATTGATTTCAGGGCTAAGACTTGACACGTTTCTGATTAGGAGCCAAAAAGGGCCGGAAACAAGATTTTCATGATGCCCGGACTTTTCTTCCTCAACCGAAGTGGCGCTCTGACTGGTATTGGTCGTTACTTACTTTATTATGTCGATTATCGTCTGTCTTTAGATGAAAACCATATACTTCAAATTATTTTGCATTTTTAGTTTGCATTCCTCTTCTGTGAATTTGTAAAAATTCATCAACCTTATTGGGGAACGCTTAAAAATTCGCAGCACAGCTTCACCTTGATCAATAGAAGCATACAATGTGTAAGCTTTTAGGCTTCGTTCATACCAACTTCCGGTTTTCGAAACAGTTTTGTTGCTTTTTCAAGATCTATTAATTTTGATTTGAGCTTAAAATTCTGTCGATAAAATCTCAATAAGTTGTGAATTATATTTACAAATAATAAAATTGGTTATTCACTGGAATCGTCGTTACTGATGAAATGCCACAAAATGTTTATCAGATATACTCAAAATAAAACAAAACAGGTAACTTAATGATACCTCAGTTAACAAAATTTGGTGACATTATAGGAAAGAGTAATCAAAGGAACCAAGGTTATAGCGGTAATCAAAAGAATGTAATCCATGGACAAAGACCAGACAAGGAAAACAGACATACACAACAAAGAACATAAAGTAACTAAAATCATACATACAAAGTAACAAAAGCAAATGAGCAACTCGGACTCCACTAAAAACTGGGAGCATGGACCAGGTGCACCGGTAGGGTAAGCGTCCTCTGCTTTTCTAGAAACACGATATTCTTCTGTTCATAACGGCAAAAGGTACAGATATAGCGCAACAAGCGCCCCAACGTTACAATAAGGTCAACTACTGAGAAATCCCCTAATGAATAAAAATATCGATTTAAGTAAGACGGATTCTTGAATGGTACAAACATATCACTGTTCCACTATTACTAGTCTATGGCTTTTTTTATAATAAAAAAACTAAGTGTATTTGTTTATGAACATTAGCATTTCGCACACCTTTACCAGATAAAAATGTTCAATATAGATGCTCAACTTGCAATCAGGTACATTTTTGTTTTATTTGAAATGAAAATATGGGACCATCCTGAAATGATCTGTTGGCTAATTGCTACATCTTCTTCAAATATTCTTGCCTGGTTAGAAAAACGACAGTAACATATATCAATTAATCAACCGATCATTGACTACTGGACCCCTGTTTATATTTATTTCTTGGTAATTTACTTCGCGTTTTCATATCATTAGATTAAACATAGTGTTTCTACATGTACATGCTTACAATATTTGCTTTTCCATTTTTAGGTGACGTAATTTTTTTTCACAATATGTAATATTTTGCTTCTTTTTTTATGGGATGGGAAATTATTCAAAGAAAATGAAATGAGAACTTTTTTAAATTAGTTTCGTGTATTTGCTGTAACTATAATAATAATAATAATCGGTTTCGTAGTTTGGCAGTAAGTATTTTCAAGTGAGTTGCCAGGTTTCACAATTTGTCTAGTGATTCTGCAGTTTGATTGGTCAGCTTGACACGTTACTTCCGTTTCATATTTGTAGCCATGGAGAATTTTGTACAATGTACGCCACGAGGCACAGCATAATTCTTCCTGAATATTTGTTCAATATCCCAGGTTTTGTTCAGTATTTCCCGTCATTGTTGCACGATTCGCTGGCTGGGAAAATGAGCACATGACTTCTGTGAATTTCACCAGTAACAAAGACTATTCAGTCTTGGAATAAATGAAATTTATCTTTATTGGTATGATAGTTTTATTGGAGTACAAATCTGTAAAAAATGTAATAAAATTTGAATTTGCGATATTATATTGTTTAACGTTAAATGCACTAGAATACAACATTAAAATATTCTCACGTATATCTTCTCTCTATATATAATGCTTACAAATGTATCGTTTTACTATACATTACAGGAACAAGAATTCTAACAGCTGACATTTACACAGACATGCGAGACACAAACAAACTTAGTTCAACACCTAAAGGTACGTCTTCGGGCCAGGTCGACGTTAACTCCTTTTCACGTTTGAATCAAATATCCAGTTTCAAAGCCTATGATGAGCCAATGCCCAGAACTTATGCATGTGACATGTGCTGTCGAACCTTTGGGTCAAGCGGAGGATTATATAAACACAAGAAAACAGTGCATGGAAGAGATGAGGACTTGATACCTTGCCCGTATTGTGATAATAAGTTTTGTACACAAAGCGCCCTGAAGAGACATCTCCCAAAGCATTCGTCAGAGAGACCACATGTGTGTGATTTGTGTGGAAGATCATACAAACATAAAGATGCATTAATGAATCATCCTTGTAATTATAATTCATAGTGAATCTGGGGTTACTTCATCCTTCCAGTATCCAGGCTTACACTCATTTTAAATGTATAATGGATCATATGACTATAACTATTCTGTTAAGGTTTTTTTTTCTGAATAAACAATTTTAAGTGTTGAACCGTTATTTCTCGAAATTGCCTACAGAGGAAAGCTTTTAAATAAACTCTATTCCAAACGCGACGACCTTGATTTTCCAATTTCAACTTGCCCCTCCTTTTGTAGTTACCTTCCTGCTGCTATAAATTTCGACCACTAGGCCGATTTATCAAAATATGTATGATCTTGGATTTTGCAGTTTATTTAACAACTTCAAGGTAGTTTGTATCGACATTAATTAACATTCCACGCTTTTAGATTTTTAGAAATTGCAAATGACTACTCGGACGAGATTTTGCTACTCACGGATTTAGATGGATATGTCAAATTTCACCGGTCGTTACAATGATCTGACTGACCAATAAAGTTTCTTTTTCGATTAGATTTGGAGGCTACCCCCAACAAACTTGTGATATATGACACTTTAATGATGGATTCTTATATTAACCTTTATCTTAAAAGCTGTTGACTATATTTTATATCTAATTGCGACGACTTTGATTTCCCAATGTTGCTATCCTATCCTTTAGAGTAACATTGCTGCCGATCTATATGATTTTAAATTAAATTATCCAACACATATAGCCAGTTAGCAGACATTTAACGCTTCTGTATGCTCTGTTACTGAGAACTACAAGTAGCAAAATGGTGCCTATAGATTTAGGTCGACATATTTCAAAAGTTCATCGGTCATTACAATGACCTGACACCAATATAATGTCCATTTCTACTATGCCAAAATGACTACACACAACCATAAGTGTTTATATCTTCATTGGACTTGACCATAAACGAATAGATCCATTGGTGTCTTGTATGTACCTGAAGCTGAGTTAATCCTCGGTTTCTTTTAGAGCTGTTTTCCTGCGTGTACAATTTTTGTTCTTGGTGTGTTAAGTTTTGTAAGTGTTGTCTCGTCAAAGGGTTTCCATCGTTTGCACATTTGTTTTTTTTTACTGATCGCCATCTTTATGATTTTGATTCAGAGACATATTTGAACAATATTGTGTTTGATTTTTTTGTTTGTTTTGTATTTTATTGGGGAATTAGAACGAGTCTTTTGTATTGGATTTTTTATTTTAATTTATAAGCATATGAGTTACTTTGTATAAATAATGTGATTCTTTACAAATTGCCTGAAGCTAAAGCGCGTTTTTCAAGTATTAAGCATGTTTCATTACTATGAAAAACTACTGCCATGCTTTTTTGCACGCTTCAAACTTTGGTACTTAACAATATTGTAATGTTTCAATGTCATACGTTACAACCGGTTACAAATTGAACGCGTTTATGCTACCATGTAAAGTTATAATATAATGAGAAATGTCATAGTGGCAACAACCCAGGAGATGAAAAATGTCAGCTAAAGGCCACCCATGGGTTTTCAGTGATCGACGAGAAAATCCTCACACCACAGGGCAGGCTGTAGCTGCCTCCCCCCAAAAAAACCATTGTAGACAGGTACAGCGAAATAGCAGCCCATAAATACTCCAGCAACATAAAAGTAAACTGAAAGTGAAAACGAAGCAATACACACGTCTGATATTCTTGACTTGCGACAGGCGCAAATAACGCGGCAGAGTTAAAGTACTGTGGCGTGATTACTACCTTCCTCATTTAAATCTGGCAACTGTGGGAAAATATTACACTATCAAATACACCAATAATCAATTAAAAAAAGGTCTTAGTCAATGGTATATCAGAAATAAGGAAACCGAGTATACGTTACACAAATGAACAAACACAGCACTTCTAGCAGTTAACTGACATACCAGTTGCAGACCAGTTTAAACATTCAAAAATTATGTCATAATCGTATATAATATCAATTCCAATTCCTCTCATTTCGGGTTTGGGAATATCATGAGTCACACAATAAGGACACAAACCGTCTCACGCAGAAAATTGCTTTTTGATGTAGTGTGTAAGTTTCTATGAAAACACCCTATGAGCGAGTCAATGTTAATACAAAAAATGCTATTTTGACAACAATATCATAGTAATGTATCCCTTAAGAATAAGCCTTTTTAACGGTTAAAAAGTTATAAAATATAGGGTAGGAAATAACTGCACATATCTATTGTTTACAAGTACATCTGTATTTGAGAATGAGTTCCTTGTCCAGTAATCGGTTGATAAAAATGTGAATGTTTTCACGAGCTTGTGATATCGAAAACCTTGTAGTAATATCTCGATTATATAAAGATTTTTTCCTTAATAAAATTGAAGGTCTCGTTGTTTATAACGGAAATATCGTCCAAATACATGTACAAAATGTTATTTTCAAGGGTCTTAATTTGTTCTAGCCATAAATTGTAATTTCCTGAAATACAGAAAGAGGTCTTCAATAAGTGGTGCACAATTGGATCCCATGGAGATTCAAATAACTTGACGGTTAATCGTATCGCCAAAGCGAACGAAAATGTCTAACAAGATTTCGTGTGCTGTAAGGATATCAAAAGAATTCCGAGTAACGTAGTATTTATGTTTTTCGTCACTAAAAATAATCTAAAAGAAATCGAACAAAGATATTGAAATCCCGATTTATCAAAGACCATTTGATAAAATAATCGATTGTTTTGGTCTTGTTAGATTATGTGGAAGTATGGTGTATAGGGTAGAAAAATCAAAAGTTTCGAGAGATCCCACATGGGTATTGATTAATAAAGTTTTTCAAGGGAGCTTTTAACACTCCAAAATAGTTAATTCCACTTTTTACAAAAAATATAATTAGATTTTGTACGATATCGAATGCACTAGTAAGTAAAATAAAAAGTCTGGTTGTGGAGCAATGACTTGAAGAGGAATTAGATCTATATTTATAAGGTGATTTGTGGAGTTTTGGAAGCCAGTACATCGTAGGGACTTTCATGCTACAAGACTCAGCTTGTAAATAGGTTGCATAAACTATGTGTATGTACTGTTAAGGGAATTGTCTAAATACTGTTTACAGTTTTAACGATTTTGACATTCTCTTTTTAAAAAAAAAAAAAAATACGTCTACGATTTATCAGTCGCCGTATAATAGCAATTTGTACGTTAACACAGTACAATTTAGAATCATAGGTAATACCATATTTTATAGAAAGATGATCTTCTGAGGAAACTAAAAGTCGTTGCATTCCTTTTATTTTCAGAAATGGAAAACCGAAACGAAGAAATTATAGCTGATACACTTCGAGAAGCATTAACACAAACAGCTGGACCGCATGCATTGTTCAACCCGACAGCTTTTACTTCAGAGCATGGCAAATATTCCTGCAAAACTTGCGACAAAACTTTTCAAACGCACGGTGGGATGTACAAACACAATAAGACAGTACATGGAGAATACGGAAATCTCATATCATGCCCTTATTGTGAAAAAAAATTTGCTGTCCGCAGTGCTTTGATGCGACACCTTCCAACTCATTCGGACTCCAGACCACACGTGTGCCTCATATGTGAAAAGTCTTTCAAGCGCAAAGACAAGCTTGATATCCATGTGTGCAAGATGTAGTTTTAGCTTGACACATCTTGTTCATTACTGTCAAGATGATTAAAATTAGCAATATAATGCATAGGTAATTCAGGGAAATAATTCTGTATTTATTTCTAAAACTAATTTACTGAATTTTGCAAGGACTTTGTTTTACGATTCGTCTTTAGTTAAATGATTAATTTTAAAGTTTAAACTGAAATGTGCATGTTTTTTTCAGATTAAGTGAAATGATAACTTTGTGATTGTGCTTCATTATCAATTTGTATGTCTGTGTAATAAAAACTAAAAATAAAAATGGAACAAAATCCCTCACCATTTTTATCACCACAGTACACACCATAAACAACCTTATCAATTTTTCAGTGAATGAGAAAGACAGGCCTCCTTGCAACATTGTTTTTGATAAACATGACACAAAAAAGTGATAAAATCCTGAAAAATGGAAACACAAGTTTGATTAAGGAAATATTAACAGCTCTTTATTCGTCTACGAACAATTGAAGGAAAAATCCTATCCAAATTTGTGTACCATTCATACTGCCAAGACAACTGTGATGACTATAAGTGTATTGAATACTAATAAGACGCTACACAAAAAAAGCGAGACCGAAAACTATAATTCAGTGCTGCTTGGAAATCTCAACAGAGACATGAACAGTAGAGACATGCGTTTTGTCATAAACCACAAATATCCTACTGCGTGAAAAATAATTTTGGAGCCCAAATAGTTATACATGATGAACTTATTACTTTGAGATTTGTTCCCCGAGGTTCTATATCACAAAGGTCAGACTGAGATTGAATGTGGGGGCAATGAACTGAATCGGTATTAGCAGCTGAAAGTTCCCCTCCCCATAAAATAAAAATAGAAACGAGCATTGTTCTCTTTCAACCTGTACAATACTGTACAATGAGTAAAAAGTGAATGGATCTCTATGAAAAGTAATACAAATAGGAGTTTCTAAATCATAATTGGAAAAGTGCTTTTAGTTATGGAATTTTGACTGCTACAGATTTAGGGGTAAAAGTTTTTGGATCTCTATACCACAAGGTTCATTTACACCAACAATGCTACACTCGAACTATTGGCTTATCGAGCTGCACCCTGAAATGCATTTTAGTATCACTTAGTCAGCATATCTTGGATTGAATATTATCTTCATCCAATCTTACCAAAAAGAACTTGATATTAATAACACTGTAGGCACATTAAAATCTAGAAATAGCTGATATTCCGTTTTCCTATAGAGAGACATCAGCGGTCGAAACACATCAAATTAGGATATGGATAGCCCAAAGTCGTTATTTAAAAATAATTATGTTGCCTAACGTAAAAGATGTAGTTGTTATCAACTACATGAGGACTATTGTGGTGCTGGGACTTTTCCCTTCAGTTTGCCTGATGGCTGTTTGGGTGCTTGATATTAACAGAGCGGAAGTACTTTATGAAAACGATGTTCTTTATTTAAAGGTTGCTATGTGAATCAAGGAAAAGGAATAATTAAAGGTAAATAGAATAAAATGTAAAATAAACTTGAATATTGTAAAATTAATTAAATACATTATTCTGAAAATATATTTCTAAGACAATATGTTACCTGCCTAGTTATCTTATATGACGTACCTTGTTCATGTAACCAACACGAAAATAAGGAAATCTTATTATATTTAACACCTAGAAATTAGAAAAAAAACTGGTAAAAAAACAAAGAGAAAGTGCTATATTAAAACGATGTTCTTCTTTTGAAGTTTGCTATGTCAAGGACGAAAAGACGCTTTCGTATCCGAGCCCGAAAATTCATTCACGTAATACATGTAGCAACTTCAAAACTTTTACTTGTTTCCACAAATCAATATAATTTTTGAAATCATTTACTCAGGTTCGAAATGCAGCCATAATGAACGGCCTAATTAGTAAAATCCAAGTTTTGTAAACTAAAACTCTTAAATTTATATCTCACTATATACAAAATATACTAATAAATCTATAAAAAGAATTTATTAAAAATAAACATTTTCTAAACATTAAAATTAATTAACTAGAAGATTTCGTTTTCTACGAAACAAAAATTCCAAGAAAAAAAAATTTCATTTATTCAGAATACTGTTAACGTCTCTTATTCATGGGTCACAATTTTTGTGGCTTAGGGAACAATGTCAAATTGACAATCCTATCATACAAATGAATAAAAAAATTTCTCCTTTTTGTTGGGAACCAAATTTTGTGGTTTACCAAACCCACAAAAACCACGGGAAATGTTATCCAACGAACAGTAATACTTTCACAGTACCTGTTATTTCAAAATTCAAACATTTAAAATGTTTGAGATCAAATAATTCAAACTTTATCATAACACTATTAGCCGCCGTATGTTAACGATGTGGTTACTCTAAAACTTATACTTTATAGAAAGATAAACACACTAATGACACATATTGATTTATTTCAATTCAGGTAGGAATATGTATTTCGGTTAAAAGGGTGTGGTTTAAATTTCATTACCTTGTTTATTGATCAGGTGATAGGAAAATTTCATATCCAAGATAAAATAAATACGACGTTATCTTCTCTAGCTGACAATAAAAATGACCATATTAAATTGTGATACCTTCATACATTTATACATACTGAATATGACATGTCAATATCTGTATCACACGCTGTATCAACCCGAGACTCCTACATATCCCCACTTGCCCCCTGGGTGATATAGGTAGAGGGTTGATACCGATTTAGACATGTTCATCATATCATATATTTTAACTATACTTCCAATATTGTCCGTGAAGGGGTGTGATATAGGATGTGCGATATAGGAATTAGAGGTGTGATATAGGGTATGCGATAAAGGATAAACGATATAGGGTTTTCACAAACAATTATAATGCATATGCAAAAAGGTATATTTTAATCGAAATATATGATACATTGTCGTAAAACCTCATACAATAGTTACAAATAGTGTAATTATAGTGTTGAGTCCGTGCAACTTATACAAGCGTATTTAACTTCAGATCTAATAGTTGCATTTCTGTCTTTTAATTTCAGAAACGGAAACCCATGACAAAGACATTATAGAAAATATATTAAGAGTTGGATTCACGCAAACATCCGGAACACGTACATCGTTTAACTTAACGACCGCTTCTTCAGAGCCTGGCAAGTACTCCTGCAAATCTTGCAATAAAACCTTCCAAACCCACAGTGGAATCTACAAACACAGTAAGAAAGTACACGGACAACAAGGAGATCTCATTCCATGCCCTCATTGTGCAAAAAAGTTCGCTGTTCGCAGTGATTTGATGCGACATCTTCCAACTCATTCGGACTCAAGACCACACGTGTGGGTCGTTTGTGAAAAATCTTTCAAACGCAAAGACGCGTTAGATATCCATGCTTGCAAGATATAGATTCAGATAGATTCGGACTAAGTCTTTTTAATAATTTATAACAGTATAAAATCTGTTCCTGTTATCTTCCATGGCCGTGATCAATAAGCAGACATACGATTGGTACCTTTATTGTTCAGCAATCACGATACAACAGCAACGTACAAACAATAAGAAGAGAGCAAGAGTCAGAAGACTCCCTTCTTGAGGGCGAACCCTCTTGAACCTGAATCTCTATCTCAGTCGTAGTTCCTTTTCTAAGTTCTTTTTTGTCATTTATTCATTGATATTACCCTCTTAATTGTAAATGAACCTGTACCACTACCATTTTCCTCATGCACCCTTGTCATCTTAATGGGTTTTTAATATCAATTTGTTTCATTATCTGTTGTCCCCATTGGAATTTTATTGTATATTTGTAGTTATTTTGTACCTGTTCTCATGTTTTTGTATAGTTGTTTTACCCCTTATACATATTAATTTAATCAAACGTTCACATAATAAAATATCAGTTATAAAGTCTCAAAATGTCCATACACTTTTCTCCCTTTCTCAAAGACTAACATTATTTAATCAAGAATGTCTAACCACTGTCCTATCACACATTGTAAAACCATACTTAAAGTACATGTTAATTATCAGAATATTGCATAGATAATCCCGGCAAGCAGTTTTGTTCACATTATTAAAATTTTCAATGATATACTAGTTCTGTATGTATTTTCCTTGATTCAACGATTTTCATCTCAAATATGGTTAATTTTTTAAGGCAATATAGAATAATTATTTGTTCTCATAACCCCCTGATGTCATTCGTGGATGCTGCATAATTGCACACGCTGTGATTATGTAGACCCGTTTTTGTCCTAAGTTTTTGAAAACAAAACATTTTGGCATATCTCACAAATTTAATATCCAGACAGAACTTACTTGGTAAAATAAGGATAACAAGCATGAAAATTGTATAACCTAGAATGTAAAGAGCAGATAACCTCAATGGGCATTGTTACCATCTCTAAAAAAGAACTACGTTGTTAATTTTGTTGGATGTAAAAAATTGCCTGTAACAAGCCAGAACAATTGCGGTGGATTCCAACTTACTGGATGTTAGCCTGGTAATAATGTCAAGCGTTATACGGACTTTCCTTTTGCCTTTTCCCTTTTGCTGTTGCATAGATTTTATCAGTTCGGTGATTTTGTTATAACCTTTCATTTAGTAAATTTTTTCGGTATCATATTTGTAATTTTGAGATATTTCAAACATTATTCCTGTCCGATAGTATTTGTAAAGATATTCACAAAATTACTGAACTATTATCACAAATCGGTGGGACATACATGATTCGCAAAGTTTAGAATAAACTGGCAAAATAAAAATGGCCATCGTGTTCCTGAATAAGTACGGGCAATCCAAAAATTGAGATGGTGGGTTAAACCAGGTCTTATGACTAACCAAACCCTCGCTTCCAAAGTGACCATAGATGTTTCGATGTATTGTGAACACAGTAGCCAACTTAGGGTTTGACTAATCAACGTGTGTAGTGAAAAACACATCTTTTACTATTTTTTTTTCGGAATTATCTGTGCCAATTTTAGATATCGACAACATTATTCCCTCGAAAATTTTTGTTTCCACTGCTGGTGACGTTCATTTCTTGAATCACTTGGTAAATAAAGAAATTGGTCATTTTATTTCTATTTGCCACGGGAAGCAGTCTATTTGGTACCTTCCAATGATTATAAACATTCTTAATGTAGTATGATAAGTCGTTCTGTTTCGGCTTTCTAAGAAAAAAAAAGAACAAAAAATAAGATTGATTGACTTTGGTAGTGTCCTATTGAAAATATTCCATGCATTTCTAGACTTACAGCTAGATCTTTTTATTTTGCTAGCTAACAGACGAAATAGCACACAGGTGGGCATGTCATCCTACTCGAACATTCTGAGCCAACCAATCGTTCCGCACGCATGGCGGAGAAGCAGTGGCTTCTTGTTTTCAAGTCTGGTTGGGACTAAGCCGGAACCTTTCGCACTTGAAGCTGACCCACTACCACGTGATAAGGGATACAAAACAAAAATGCCGAAATCATTTAAAGGACACAGATACATCGTACAAGCGAATAGGAAGAAAACATACATTTATATTAGCAGCAATAACGACACTAAAACTGAGAAGTTAAAGGGTTACAAGATGTCCCAGAAGTAAAACATAATCCTGCTTCTTTTTAGACACCTGTTATCTGTTTATTGTCATGTGAAAAAAGAACCGTTTGTAATATTATAACAAAATGTATCTTATTGGAAGTCATCGTAAAATCATGCTTTGTCTTGAATCATCACTGATTTTTTTTGTAAGACATGTGAAGAGTACTTTCGTAGTATAGTGTTTTATCATTTATGAAAATTTATCGAACCTGAATAGTTAATTTCAAAATTCAGCAGCTGAGTATGTTTTCGTCGTTCTTCCTGCCTTTAAATCAATGTTTGCATCTTCATTTTTTTTCTGATGGTGATATTACTAGACCCGAAACCCGATACTTATCACGACATTTACTTTTTATATTTTTTTTTCATTTCAAAGTTCATTGCAACAGTATTGGTACATTGATATAATATGGAAATGAAACAAGGACATTTGGAGTTAGAAATAAAACGCATTGTTATATAAATATAGCCTTGCAAAATGTGCAAAGATCAAATATTGAATTAATCCAAAATAACGATAATTTAATACATATCAAGTAAAGTCCTTATATAATACGTTTAGGTGGTAATAATGCTTTTTGAATGGAGAAGTTAGGGCAATTTTGAAAAAAAAAAGGTTTGGGTAATGAAGCAAGGAGTGAAAGGATCAGTTTATGTTCGCTTGCATATTATTCTATCGTCGGTTGCTTGCAAAGAGAGATGAATTCAGTATTTGATATGTTGACAACGGGGACATTTGGGTTCAGTCAGAAGAGTAATTGAAGTATAAAGGAATTACATTATTCTGGTCAGGACAATGAATTTGCATAAATCGTTCACACTGACAATCATAAAACATTGATCTAACCTATTATTATAAGGTATGACATCACGGTAATTTATATAATAATCCAATTAATATAGAAACATGACATTACAGCCTTTAATTTTAGTTAACATAGTTTTATGCAATTACGAGGAAGAATTGTAGATATAAAATGGATACATGAAGGGGAAGAAATCTGTTAGACCTTTAATACATCGTTCTGATCTAGAATCGTGAGTAGTACTACTAGGTCCTTATACAGGTCATACATAACTATGAGTAGAATGATAATATGTTCACTATTCCGACGATGTTTGACAGTTCTATGACACGACTGAAAGAAATATCGAATGTATCCTCCCTAACCGCTTGTTGTGTTTAATTTGTGAATAAGGTTTGGTTTTGTATTTAGGTGCGCATAAATAAATATACGTATTGTTAAAAGGACACTAATTTTGGGCCCATGTCGGGTAGGATAGCTCGCAGACGCTTTTAGTTCTTATGTATACTAGTTTTAGTGTGTTAAAACGACATGTAGGCAAAAATACTGTGCCATTTTATACATATGGTAACAGGATTATTTAAATATGGATAAGGAATTTGTACGTTGTCATCAATATAAAAAACATAAGGCGACTGTTCATAGTGAAACCAGGCATATCTTATGGTATTTGGGGAACAGTGTAAAATTTATCTCAACTTTTTATTTTGTGCGGATGAATATTAAATGTTTAAGTCATTATGATGAACGTGGATGACTCAGAATAAATGTTTAAAAGTACTTAACATTTAACTAAATTATGAAAAAAAGATCAACGAGCTATTTCCTTTTATTTCAATTCATATTGCTAGTGTATTATTTTTTTTTTCGTGTGACGTCTTGTTTTTCCTGTTTTTATTTGCTATCTTTTGTTTTGGTTCGCTACATTGCGATCGTCTTCGTTTCATGTGTTTACGTTTTTTTTCCCACTAATTTGAATTATCCCTTGCTGACTTTGATTTTTTATTGCCGATATATACTTTTTATGTGTTTTTTCTCATTCTTATCTATTCAGCAAATTAGAAACCACCATTAGTTTTTTGTACAAAACACGAGAACTTGATAACATATGAAAGAAAACGTTTTGAAAACAAAATGTAGCATGTGACATCCACTGTCCTGGTCTTTCATTTTAAAGCTCCGTTTCGAAGAGTGATTGTTTATTCATTATAGTTTTATTGGATTGATAAGAGGCGAATAACTGATGAAAGTTTGGTGTAAGCGTTGTACTTGGGGTTGAAGATACATAAACAAGTTACGATATCTTATTAACTTTATGTAAAATCGTCAATCCGCGCTTTACAACACAACCCTAGAAATGTTTTTAAAACGTAGGATTCAAAAACAAAACTAGTACCAGAAATGCAAGGCATTAAATATTTGGTTTTATTGAATATTTTTCCATGTCTGTAATTTGCTATAAATTGATTATTTTCTGTACACTTGTTTATGAATAAGCAAATTAATTAATTCGTAATTTACATTGACAGGTCAGGTATTTCACCACGCTCACCAGGAAGAACAAGATTTTCAACCGCCAGTTCAACCACCAACCGCGTCCTCTAAATGCTATTTCGCAAACACTGTAAAACGTGATGATCATACAGCTAACGCCTTTTATTTTCTACAAAAAACAGATGGCCATGTTCATTTATCAAATTTTAATCCTCATAGAAGGACTTTGGATACATCATCTCAATCTAAAATAACATTTCCATGTGACAAATGTGACAACGAGTTTAAATCCTTTGTAGTTTTGAGCTTGCATAAAGCAACTACTCACGGACGCGTACATAAGAAAGATGCAATTCTGTGTCCCCACTGCAACCGGGTGTATCGTACTAAAAGCAAGTTACTTCAGCATTTGCCAAAACACTCAGATGAAAGGCCCTATGTTTGTTCCCACTGTGGACGGGCGTACAAACACAAAGAAGGTTATAAGAATCATATTTGTAGGTTCTGAATAATCTATATATGATGAATTTGCTGTTTTAATTGAAACTATTTTTTTTTTTACTTTTCTAAACTTATGAATCTTGTAATTATTTCTCATGTTCGATTTTTCTCTCTACATTCTATACACCTAGAATTATGTACAATCGTGAATTCAAAACAATAAAACGCAAGTAAATTGTTATTTCAGTTCTCGAAAACTCTTAATTCGTTCAAGTTATCGAATTAGGTAACTCTGAGTTATTTCAATTCTTGCCATTTTTCAACAAAATTTGGCATTCTCCAACAACTTCAAGTGGATAGAGCAGGTGATTTCAAAATATATGTAAGCACCTAGGAAAATCCTAAAGAAATCCATATATCTGTTTACTAATTTGGTACTTGACGCGAAACGTTTTTGCTTGGCTTTCTAATTTTGAAATACTTCAAATAATTAATGTTTGCATCCACTCTTTGGAAAAAAAAATATAAAGTTTATAACGTTTATGAATATCGAGTTATCCAGAACTGATTTTGCATTCATAAAAAAATATTGACTTTTGAATGAATATTTCCGTATTTAAACTGTCACATTCACGGAAGGAAAGAAGGAAATGTTGCAGACAGACAATATTCATATCGCTTCGATTCTCATGTTAATTTAATTATAGAGTCAAGGTCCGGTATGTATTACCTAATTAATGCTTCCTGTGTTTATGTTTTACAAATTTATATAAAATTAATGCATATCTCCTTTTCTTTGTTGGATAACTGGGAGGTAAGGTAATATTTGTGTGTATCAATTTGATAAAATAAAAATGATTTATTCAGAAACTAAAACAGAAATTGAAATTGGGTTGAAAATAGCTAGGAAGAAAGACACACACACTAATTAAATATGGAAAATCATACGTTTTCTTTGACTTTGTTTGTTTGTTGTTGTTTTTTTCTTGGGGGTTGGGGGAGGGGGCGTGGAATTTTAGTTACCTTCTTTGTACCCAGGCTTATGTAATAATTTCGTTGTTTTCATGTTTGATATATTGAAAATATAAAAAGTAGCTGCAAAGCAGGAAATTTCTAAAATAATGGTTTTAGAAATGATTAACTTTCTTTTTGATTTTGAATATCAACAGGAATCGTTATTGCTATGGCTGTTAGCGTTAATGGGCCTGCTTATGTACAACGGAACGAATTGTTCTGGCTGCACTGTAAATCTGGCGTACCACCGGCTGATGACTCAGCGGAGTTCATTATTGATGGAACGACAGCTGACACGCTGAGGAGATACAAAGACGGTTGTTTTTCGACTAAAAGTGGCAGCGTTTGCTCTAATGAATCTTGTATGTGTTCTGAAGACGGACGAAGATATTCTATCGCTGTAAAAGCCACTTCTTTAGTGGATTCAATAAACGCGGGATGCGCGATAAAGCGTACATCTTCTCCACCGGAATTCGTTGAGGATACAATTATAATTAAAATCATAGGTGCGTTCATCTTTCATGTATTTATTTCTAAATTAGTATAGCAGGGTATCACTTTATAGTTAAGACTGAATGTACCGGAATTTGTTAAAACGACATAGGCAAACGTAACCGTAATTTTGTTAAAAGAAAAGTATTCACTAGTTAAAACTATAATTATGATCTTTTAATGCGTCACGACTCGATTTTACATTTGGGAATCCTAGAACATGAAATCATGAAAACATGCGAAATATCCACTCGCAAAATAGGGTAAACAATTACCGAAATTAGTAAATGCTATTATTATAATGACATTATACCAAAAACACTAAATGAAAATAATAAACCTGAGTTGGGGTCAAACCACAAGCCTGTACCACCTTTACCTTGCATTGTAACGTTGGTACGACTAAATACGGCAACGAACGCTACACTTGATTTGTGTCCTAATAAACTATATAACGAAGCATGTTAATATGTCGGTGTTCTGAAAAAAATGTTACATTTTCACTCAACCATCTTACTCTATCAAACGAACGATATAAACCTTACGCTATAATGATTGTTAGGGTACTAGTTTGAAAATCACAGACTTAAAGTGTCAAATTTAGAGCAGACATGTCGGAAATACATTTTCAACCATTTCCTTTTCCTAATGTTTGTACTTTTCAACCAACTATTTTTCCAACAAATGCATTTTTAATAACCCTGAGTGTGTTTTCTTTCTACAGTTTTTGTTTCATTATTATTGATATTGGCCCTTCTGATGGTCAATATATTAGGGAAGATGACCAAGGTCCTATAAATTTTTATACTATTTTAGGCTTGATCGACGCATCGATGTCGCATACATCGATTAGTGTCGAGATGGATTGAGTCAAAGTATAAGCAACATATTTTAATTTGTTTAATTTTTTACGTGACTTTCGTCCATTTTCTAGACGAAGACGTAGAAAATAATAGCAGTGATAAGACCTATACTGCTACCACACTCTCCAAAGAAGAGATAATGGAAAACCATAAATCTGTGCTATCCTCTTTTGGTCTCTCTATCAAGGACGATGATTGTGATTTACCGTCTATGTACTGGATTCCTAAACTCCACAAGAAATCCATACAGAAAACGTTTCATAGCTGGATCTGCAAAATGTACCACTAAACCTCTGATCCGAAAGAAAGAATATCGTTTGGCTAGATCCTTTGATCTCAGTTTCCGCTATATAGATGACGTATTATCTTTAAACAGTCCTAATTTCGGGGATTTGATACATCGCATCTACCCCAAAGAATTTGAGATAAAGGATACTACAGACACTGTGAAGTCAGCATCATATCATGACCTACACTTAGAAATCGATGGTAAAGGAAAACTATTGACCAAAATTTACGACAAACGTGATGATTTTTTCATTCAGAATTGTCAATTTTCCTTATAACTGTGGCAACATCCCTTCAGCAATTGCGTTTTTAGTGTTCATATCACAACTCATACGTTATGTTAGAGCTTGCCGAACCTACGCAGACTTTTTGTATCGCGCCAGAACTCTAACAAATAGGCTTCTGGAACAGGGTTATGTTGCTACAAGATTGAAGTAATCACTATAGAAGTTTTATGGTCGTCATCATGGACTAGTGGAGGATCGTTATGGTGTATCCATCTGCACCATGTAAACTGATTTATTCAACGGGTCATAGTTTTCCTTTCCTCGTTTGTCTACCCCCGACTTGACTTTTTATGAGCAACTCGGCGGGTGTTTCTAGAAAAACAGAGGACGCTTACCCTACCGGTGCACCTGGTCCATGCTCCCAGTTTTTAGTGGAGTACGAGTTGCTCATTTACTTTTGTTACTTTGTATGTATGATTTTAGTTACTTTATTTTCTTTGTTGTGTATGTCTGTTTACCATTTCTGGTCTTTGTCCCTGGATTACATTCTTTTGATTTCCGCTATAACCGTGGTTCCCTTGATTACTCTTTAAGAAGGAACAATAAAGCATTTTACTTTCTGGTACAGAAATTTAACTGTATGCTTTCATTTTTTTAAATTACTTTTGATCTTTTTTTCAAGTATACTTGGACATATAATCACAACTTAATTTGTCTTCGAAGAAAACATCTTTAATTTTCCTTTGTCAAATCAAAGGTCTCCACATTGACTTTAAAACTAACAACAATATCCTTCAGTCTACAACTCAATAGGTAAATACATATTTTTAAGTTGGTTTTTAATTTTCTATCATCTGAGGATTTAACGCCCGTTTTAAAATCATATGTCATTGTTCTTTTTATTTTTTATAAATAAAGGGACAGACACAAGGCCTCAAAAGTACATAGAAAAGCAGTATCAAGCATAAAAGAGAACAACATGAAAAAAAAACAACATGCAGAACAGGTAAAAGGAAAAAAAAAGGAATATTGATGACACGATAGGCATCGATAGAAAGTACATCGATCGCTCCTCCCTCTATTCGTATACATTTGTTTCATTTTAAAGATAAAGAGTTACCATCAACTAGAAGAAACGTAAGGGTAAATAGTCTGACAGGAACGATAACAGATTCAATCTACGATGGTAAGAGTAAAAACAATTTTCTCTACAACCCTATATATATACTTCCCGATTTTTACTCCGCTAGCTTAAAGGCTCTGCTTTACAGGAAACAATGATTTCACATGCCTTAACCAATAAGTAATCAAATACCTGTATACGAACTTTAAATGCTCTGTACCATATACAAATTAAGGCAGCTTTGATATTAAACTAAACGTTAGCCATTGCATTTCTTATGTTTTGGTCATATTAAAACATTTTTGATTTCAGTAAGACGCCCCATTTCGATAATATTCCTCAATTTTCACAGTATTTTCTCGCAATGTTATAGGCTTAATTTCTGTTACTTTATGTTAAATGAATATATTTAAACCAGAAGTAAACTGAAATAAAACAAAAAAAACAGAAGTTGGATATTTAAGACACAGTACAGAAAGGCTTAAAGTATAAACCGTCTATTGATGTGCGTTTACACTGCAAAAGGGTAATACCTTGAAAGTGGTGTTATCGTCGGAACTTAAAATCAAGAAAAACGTCCAAGAATACTGTTTATTGGATCACTTTTATACAATCATTGTGATATACATGCTCAAAGTAAACGGTAGCAGAATCAATAATATCAATCCGCGATTAATTCGTAGATTTACACAAAATGAAAAAAAAAACAAAACAAAAACAAAAAAAAAAAAAAACAAAAATACAAAAACAAAAAAACAAAACAAAAAAAAACAAAAACAAAAACAAAAACTAAACAGAACAGAACAAAACAAAAAAAAAATTGAAGAGTTTATCATCTTAAATGAAATAACTTTTGTCATAAAGCAACAAGACCCTGCTGTTTGGCTTACATTGTACGTATTTGATGTAACATGAAAATCGCGTACGATAGTGGATTATTTATTCATTAAAAAAATAGATATATTAATCCATTTAACTTAATCAAAGATTTAAAAGAACTGGAGTAACGTTTTTCTCTCTCTTAACTTTGAAGTTCTTATATTTCAGGTACAACAACCCATGATTTATTGACGGTAAAAGCCGATAAACCGCCCGATGTTGGTACTAGTAATAAAGGTGTATATATTGATGTAAAACAAATCATTTTTACTCTGCTATAAATCTTTTATTGAGAAACAAAATTTTTAATTTGCGATACATTGGAATTTGCCTCGCATACTTAACAAATTATTTTCATTATAGAGTGTTGATTGAAAACAAACACTTTATAGTTTCCAGTTTGCCAGTAGAGAATTCATTTAATATTGCAGTTTTTAGTGGAGTCTTAGTTTCTCATGTACTTTTGTTACATTGTATGTATTATTTTATTTATCATATGCTCTTTGTTGTGTTTGTCTGTTTTCCATGTCTGTTTTCTGTTCCTGGATTACATTCGTCTGATTACCGCTATAACCTTGGTTCCCTTGATTACGTCTTAATACAAATACGTTTTTGTTTTACTTTTATTAATACATTTTAATCTGTATCATTATTTTTCAGGGTCAGAAGTTTTCATGAACACGTTTATTATTGGAAGCCTTCTAGTCGGACTGATTTTGCTACTCTTTATATGTCTACTCGTAGTATGTGCATATCGGAAGCTAGTTTTGGCTAAACATAAGTCAAGGAAGCTGAATACGGGACCAAATCAAGGAATGGATATACACAACGGGGAAAGAAATCGTGAAAGACAATGCAATTTGCATTATGACTACATAGATGAGAATGAACTAATTGGAAATCAGGATATGAATTTCAGAAACAATGACAATACTTTTGTCGAAAATAGACAAAATATGGACTCCTTTCAGTCATTGCATCAACAAGAAAATTCATATCTTGATGTAATTGAGGATGCAGAATACAGCAACCCATATGAAATTCCTCTTAAAAATTATGGACATGGAAATCACTATGGGGTATCATCTTCCACTGCAAGCTCCGTCGTTGAAAACCCTGTGTATCAGCAAGATAGGAGTTTGAATTTTAAACAAAATTAGCTCTTACACATGTAACAAAACAGGGCAAATAATTTAAATGTCTTTCTCAGTGTTCCGTTGCATATGAAAATGATTTGTAACAGTTAATGTAATTATTTTATATTCAAAGTTTATGTAATTATTTTATATTCAAAGTTTATGTAAATTTTAACCTACCTTAATAAATGTAAATCTTAATTTTGACTATTCTGGAACTGGCCTTATGATAATTCTCGACATTATTCTGGACAAGGAACGACTCATGGCTTTCCTGTGGGATAAATCAAGAATCTCCATTTACTGCTTGGATTAAGATTAAAAGAGTAATCAAGGCAACCAAGATTCTTGTGGAAATAATGCGACATGAACGGCCAGCCCGAGGTAAAATAATGATATAATTGAGTTTTCCTGATTTTTTGTTGATAACCACAGAGGACGAAGTCCTCAGATAGGTATTTAATTCGAATTTAAGTCAGAGCTTGGAATCACTTGATTTCATTCTGACAGCAAGTCATGTCTGTCGGAGTTTCCCATTCAAAGTCGGTATTTCCGTATCTTCTTCACTAAAAAGCGTCAATTACGTTGTTGTTTGAAGACATATGCGTATGGAGTTTTCATATCACAACTCTAATAAGTTCTCTGGAACAAGGATTTGTTTCTACCATATTACAGTCTGTTGTTGTCCCTGGTTTACGTTCGTTTGATCTTCACTAGAATATTGATTCTCTTGTTTGCTCTCTCACCTCTCGGTCGTTTTCAACATTTATATTACCTAGTCTAACATGGTTCTGGGATCATGAATTTATTACTGCAATTTCAGGATATTTATGTATTTTCCTGAATGTCCACATTTCTGCGTAATTCAATATTTACGGATTGGCTTTTTGCAAACAGAGCAAATAGAAGTAATTTATCAAAATAAGCAGAGGTAGTTCCCATAAACTGTATGGTCTTCCAAAGTACAGTGAATGTTGACAAATTCGAAACTTTCTTTTAAGCTTCCGTTTCGTCACTGATGTGGGCTTCTTGTAGCTGAATATCTTCATCTTAAAAATTCAAAAATATACTCTTTGTGAAAAAAGCTTATTTTGAGTACTGAAAAGAAAGAAATAGAAAAAATGGTTGTTTTCTGTGGATTGCTCCCTTTTGATAAAATTACTTTTTGCTGTATTATGTCACTGGGAATAAAGTGTACACAGTAGCTAGTAGAAATGGTGATCACGTGATGTTCATTGACTAGAACACAATAAATGCATGGACTGAACATATCATCTGGAGATAATGTTTTTATGTTCTTTATTAACATATACATGTAGTCCATGGAAAAAAAACATATTTTTATATGATCCATGCATGTATAAATTCGAACACATTAAAAATGGAATAAAAATGAAGGATTATTAGACTAAAACCACACATTATGTTGTCTGTTAGCTCTTTAATTAAATATTTCTCCGATTCAAATTATAACAACACAAAAAAAACTTTATTTTTTTTACAACCACATTTGTTCGGCCGTGTAATGGTATCCCTCTGTCAAATTCGTCGTACTCTTCGTCTTCGGTAGCTTCCGTTAACTTTAGTTTAATCATGAAAGCTTGAGTAAAACGTAGCCATTTTTATACACAATGTTCTTGGAACATGGCGGAGGGGCTTATAATTTTTTGGAAGTTTTTGCTGCGCCCCTTTTTGAAATAAGGGGCTAAAAAGGGGAAATAGGTGTTATCATTAGAATTTTAAAAAAAGCTTATTGTTGATCCGATTTTTATGATTCAGATGTCAATTTGTGCCTATCAAAATTGTATTTTATTTTCATACCGTTTGCGAGTTCTTTTATTGGATTCCTCAAGAAAATCCCTGCCTGCATTTTTCAATCAGATTTCAGATATTTCTTAGCGTTTTCTTCAAGTCATATATGTCAAAGGTGCCACACCCAAAAAATAAGCTACACCACTCCAAAGAAAAAAAGATCTGATTTATTTTTGGTTTGATTTCGATGTTTTTTTTATTGTATTCCTTATGGAAATCTCTGGCTATTTTTTGAGTCAAAAGGGGACAAATGTGCCACAAAAAATGAGAGTGTATTTTTTGTGGTTTAAGTTACTTTTCTTAGCAATCCATTGTAAAATGGTCATATCAAATATTTTGCGAAGGAAGTCAGGATAGAGGTTACACTAATGCACATAATGTTGATTGAATAAAAACAACAATACATAAAATAGAATAAAATAAAAAACAAATTATTACTCCAGAATTTCTTGAAACTATCCACTGAAATATATACCGTTTGTAACAATCAATTGGAAAAACGTTTCAATTAAAATGATCTTTTTTGTTTTGGATTTACATATCTATTTCTGCTTAAGAGGCACGTTATACAATAATTTATTCGTAAATGTAACCGAATAAACTAGACCGTCATATAAAGAATATATTCTTGTGTAATGCTTTTGTCTTGAGAAGATTCGTATTTTGAAAATTGGTTGCATTGATAGTACACGTATACATTATTTTGGTCGTTTCTCTGATCCATCATCTATAGATGTGCCTATATTTTGACTTAAAACTAAAGGTTTTCAATTCGTGAATCTAAAAGAAAGGCATTTTCAAATTCGACCTATTATATTCCCAGTCTGTAATTATGATGTGCAGGAAATGATCAAGGTCTGAGGTAACAATCGGAGAACATTGCTGAGGTCGAGCGTGGGACGTAAACACGGTCCTATATTTCGAAAAACAACACAACCTCGTGCATTCATTAAGGAATTATTTAATTCAGATATTAATAATAGGGATAATCATTGTATTTCTTATCATTACTTCAAAATAAGTCATAGCCGTTTGTAAAGACGGGGAGGAAGGGAAGTAATGCAACTAACTACTTCAAATCATGGTTAATAAAATCAACAAAGGCACGTGCATTGAATTCTTGACATTAACTCCCACTTTTTTCTAGTGTGTAAAAGTATTTGATATCATTTTCCGGCCCGAAAATCATCATAAGTTGTAATGCGCCGGCAAAATCTTTAATTCTGTTTTTTTGTTTTGTTATATTACTAGGTCACGGATCAACATTAAATCATGCGATAATGCATTTTATGAATGAATGTGGTCACATGAGAACTAATTTCCCCGAATACACTATAATCCACATTTACGGGTATGACTATGCCTTGGGACTGTGTAAACGCTTTACGTTGTCCGTGAGAGACCTTAAATTATGGCAAAGAGTGTTAAGAAACCCTTCAGTCCGTCAAGTATTACAAATACCACACATGAGTGCAAACCGGGTCCATGCTCCCAGTTTTTAGTGGAGTCCGAGTTTCTCATTTGCTTTTGTTACTTTGTATGTATGATTTTAGTTACTTTATGTTCTTTGTGTATGTCTGTTTTCCATGTCTGCTCTTTGTCCCTAGATTACATTCTTTTGGAGACCGCTGGAAGGTTAGTTCCCTTGATTACTCTTGCAGCAACGATGTGCTAGCTCTATAATGCACGGAATGATGGGTGTAACGTATATACGGAAAGTGCTGTCTTTTTCAACTGTATTGTTATAGTGTTATTTAAATATAGCAAATGTCGTCATAATGTAAAGTACTAGTAAGAAAATAAGGTAATACCTTCCTTTGGAGTTGGTGTTGATATGTTCTCTCCATTTAAATATATAGCACTGTTTATGAAACTGATAAAGAATTTCAGAATACAGAATAGTATTGTTTCTGAATAAAAAGAATACGTTGGTTTCGCATTGGGTAAGAGATTGTAGAAAGTAATTAAAATATACATTTTTTTTACTCAATAATCACGTATTTTCATGATTGCTATAGTTAAAAATGAGTAATCAAGGGAAAATTTATATCAAAGATAAAGACATGACAGGGAAAAAGAAGCACACAGCAAAGCACACGAGATAACCAAACAAACATGTACAATGGAACAAAAGTTAATAAGCAACTGGAACTCAACTATTCGTAACTATTTCTTTATTAATCCTGTTTGAGCGTCATTTGTTTGTTTTGTTTGTTGGGGTTTAACGTCCGAGCAGCAATATTTCAGCTATATTCAGACAATGAACATGAAATAGATGATATAATGAACATGAAATGAAAAAAAAGGATGGGTCACAAGGATAATAGGGTCGACAAATTTTGATTGCCACTGGAAAAAGGGGGGATGAGTTAGATCGGGCAATTTAGCCTCCTTTGGCGGAGCGCAAAGGTTCCTACTCCTATCGAATACCACGAGCGTCATTTGAGTCGAAGTTTAAAATCCTTTGTAGTTTTTACGTATGAAGCCTACTATTGCCAAACAAAAAACGCGTGGGCAGTCTGTTGAATTATTATTATTCCATGATGCAGCAATTTTGATCACAAAGTAAACAATCGTTAATATGGATAAGATTTTTTTCATGTTAACATCAACTAAGCAAGAATTACACCATTAAAAAGTAGAGGAACTATATATTTTTTATTCTTCTAAGTATAACAACTTCCATTACCTTACAGTTGGTGAGGTATGTTTAATCGATACAAACACGCACAATCGTGATTGCTTGATTGTTGGGGTATAACGCCCGAGCAGCGATAGAAAGATATGATCTTGCAATAAAATGTATTGTTGAATACATAGAAGTACAATATAAGAATATTCAACCAGTTCTGGTATAAATGCAAAGAGACAATAAATCACTCGAAGATTAAATCATCGGCTGTGGTCCAAATGTTAGCCGGAAGTATCTTTCCTGTTTTTTCATAAAATAAGGAAATGATCAGCAAATTCTTTTCTCTGATTATTAAATGTAAGAAAGGTCAGAATAGTGAGTACAAATGTCGTTAAATTTGGCTTGAAATGTTGTATGTATATAGAAAATACTAAAATTCATTATAAAAATTGTAACCTAAAGTGGTGCAATAATTAAAAAAAACTAAATACTTAAAGTAACATACAGCTATTTGATTATTTTTCAAAAGCGTTCATACCGTAAGCTGATGCTGATATCGAGGATCACCCGAAGAAATGCCATGTTTTATCATGTTAATAAGCACGTGTTTTATGATCCTGAGAATATTTTATATTATTTAAAACGTCTCACCTGAAAGTTTTCGTATCTATTCCTAAATAGTTCCTTTGGCAGGGGACAGAAGTCAATTTCAAAAGCAAATGTTCCTTTAGCAATCTTATTCCGTGAAGGCATTGATAAAATGTAACAAGTTGGTGCATTGAGGACCATATTTTACTAGCTGTGATATTGCTTGAAATGTGCCTTTGATCACAATACCAGATTATTTTAAATAAAATGAAAATTCAATACAAGACATTGAAAAGTTTGGTAAATGCGTTTGAACTGTTTAAGAATCAAGTTTTGAGTATTTATTGCTTAATAATGAATTTCATAAGCGTGATATTACTTGAATGTAACAAATATATAATTAAAATGAAAAAATTGTTGCCATCCTTTGGTCTATACAGGCAAAATTATTTCACATGATTTTCATCTGAATTGAGCAAATAAACTTTGTGATAAAGTTCACATGAAATTCAGGTGAATCGGGCCTTCACGTGGAAATCACGTGAATTGTTCGCATGAAAGTCGTGTTAAGTGAATTTCACGTAAAAATCATGTTAATTTCATATGAAGTTCACATGAATTTCACGTGAAGCTCGATTAACATGAATTTCACATGAACAATATTTGCAAGTGTACTGACTTGAAAATTTCTGAAAAAAAATCAAAAGAATTTACTATTAAGAAAGTTCACGTAGTTGTTACCATGACAACAAGGCAGATCAAATTCGGAATCGAAAATGCTGCCAGTGAGAAGAGGAGTGTTTTCTTTAGACAGAATTTCGTATCTAAAACAAATGTATTGAGAAAGAATGGACTGATGATAAAGCATACATCAAAAGGTTTCAATCAACCATATTTTCATTCTATTAAAGTTTTTGATATTACTTCTTTAGCCTTTATGGAGTGTGAAGACTAAGATCCTATAATTTTCCTTTCATGTAATGAAAAACCTAACAAATATCTAATGAATAATAGTCGTGGAATATAACATTCTTTTGTAAATTTACGGAAAAAAATTAACAAAAATCTTGAAAAAGAGTTACATTTTTATCTATAAAAGAACAAAAACGTGTCTTACTGGAATTAGAACTAACACCGTAAAGAAAATTACCGATCTCTTGTTATACAACATATTAAGATATCTCTATTTTACCTATAATTCAAACAAGTTAACAAAGAAAGAAGAAATGACATTGTATGATTATTTCTATCAAAGATCCCCAACAGTATAAACGAATTTGTTCATACAAATCTAAAAACACTTATGACACCAATTGCAAAGGTCAAGCTATGATGACGTATGCGGATGTCAATTATAATAATAATGTCACATTTAATGAACACATTTAATAAACCTCATTTCCTCAAAAAACTTTTAACGCAATATAGTTGTTTTTATTATTGTGTTAAGTCCTCTTTATTTTTTTAAGGATTTTCCGTTTTTAGGTTTTACAATTATAACACTGCAAAAGGATGTTTTACACGGTAAAAAAAAAAACGAAATATAACATACAATGTAAAATGTATATGATTTGAGCCAGAACACATTATAATGGTCCTATATGTCGCGAAACGGGCAAAAATGGAAGACGAGCTATTGCATGTCGCATATTGTGTAGCAAATATAAAAGCGTTACAAACATCACATAATACAAGCGTTTACAGAACTATTCATGTTAATAAAGTTTATGTCCTTTATTGTGTAGCCCTTTAATTTTCCATAAGACTCGGACCGCAATGACTGAATGTAAAATGAAAATACTGACTTACAAATTCCTTCACAGTGAAAGAGTAAGCAAGTAAACCGAGGTTAAAGCTGTAATCAAAAGAATATAATCCAGGGACAAAGACCAGATATGGAAAACAGATATACACAACAAAGAACATAAAGTAACTAAAATCATACATATGAAGTAACAAAAGCAAATGAGCAATTCGGACTCCACAAAAAACTGGGAGCATGGACCATGTGCAAGATGGAAATCATTCTACAATCTACAGTATATACTGAACACGAGCTGTTCTGGATTTTGTTATAATTTCTTCTACTCAACACGAATGACTGCGTCTTATGCATAGCCTGATATGATGTCTATCTTTGCAGTACGGTAATTAAGGTAAAGGGTTTACGTCACGATTTGCCCGTCGAACGTAGGAAGAATAAAGTTTTGTTATTTGTTACAACAGGAAGAAGACACGTTGAGTGACATTACATCGTTATTTAGTATTGAAATTAAACAACGTAAAGGAAAGGTTGTTTTTGTGTTTTCGTATCAGCATCTGAAGCAAACATCCGTCATTATTTTGAATTTATTCATCCACATCATCTACGATTTCTGCGTTGATATTTATAAGAAAATTCGTCTTTTGTTCAAGTGTCTAAAAATTGATTGTAATGTTTTCGTTGTTCATGTCTTGTTTAAAAGCTGTGTAGTCGTTAATTTTTGTCGTGGTTTGGAAACAATTCTCCTGTGTCTTATTTAAACAGTTAGCAACTTTTCGGATATCGCGCCCTTGGTTTATCGCTTTATCTGTATGAAATTCAAGCCTCCCATTTACAACAATATTGAGGTAGTTTATCTTCATGTACAAGCGTATGGATTTTGTTTATGGTTAGAAAAGTGAGATACCGTTTACACATAAACCTTTTCTTGTTGCCAGTATGTATATACTACAGAAAAGACTTTTTAACAGTCTAAAAACTTGAAAAATTTGTTGATATTTAATCTCACCGGACTGTATGTTCTGTGAAAATATATAAATAGAAACGTAAGACTTAGTTACCTTTAGGACAGTGACTTCAACAATGGCAACGCCCAAACCGGTTCCATGCTTACATGTCCAATTCCCATTCACATGGTAGTCGATTTGTCCATCTACAGTGCAGAATGTTTCATTGGATGTTTTATTCTGCCAGATTGAAGTATTTTTGAAATGGTGATCGCAAGTTGTATTCGGAAAGGTTGGTAGACAATCAGCTTGAATTTGTCCAGATGTGTTAATTATTGTTATACGATGATCTAATTTACCGACCTTACAAATAAGTGTAATCCGTTTTGCAGAAACTTTCCAGGTAAAACATACACCATCTGTACACATATCACTTTCTACAAAAAGAGAAAATAACAACAACAACAAACAGAGCAAAACACGCATTTAGTTTAAAAGTATCATTTCGTGCAATGTATTAATATACTAATTCAAAAGCATTTACTGCAACTCGAAACTGATTTAAATAAGAGTTGATAGATAATTATCATGATTTTACAAATATTTCTTTTGCTGAATGTGAACTTAAATCATATTAAAACAAATGACATTTTGTTTTCGATTGTGACTTTTATACGGTTCATATAACTGAATCTCGCTATATATTAACGGTGATGTAGTCGCTATCTAAAAAATGTAATTTATTCCATTTGCCGGTAATTTACGTTTCATAAAAAAGTAATGTTTGTAATTTGAAATTGGTTCAAAATATCAATCACAGATATTAGCTTAATGCGGACTTTTAATTTTATTGGATGACCATTTATTTGAGAAACCGTCCATTCGAAATAATCACGCGCGTCTGTTGATGAAGCAATATGACAAGAGATTTGTGGCATTCTTTTATAACACGATTCATTTGTTGATGTGTTTTGTACATCATTATTGAGGATTATTTAAACCCTTTCATGGTGAGTTACGAATATTTACAATTTTGCCAGTTCCGTGAAAATACGGTCACTCCTGTGACTATGTAGTATAAACCCACAAAACGTGTCATGTTGTACATAGCGGTCAGTCAGTTATTTTAAAGCTGTCAGAAACATTAGGTAATAATAATAATTAGCATCTGCAACTATAGGATATATTTGCAATAATTTACTATATTATTCTGTCGTGCTCTGTTTTTTTCAGATTTTCAATCACATGTCCTTGCTCGGAGTTCAAAGAATGGTACATATTGTCGGTTTTCTGGTTACTATCCATTTGCTATTTTTATTTTATTATAGTACTTTTTAGTAATTGTTTACTAGACAAGATAAACATCAGCATCATAATATTTGTAAGAGAATACCACTAGTGGGTGTTTGTTTCCTATTTGTTTTCTTTATCACGAGAGTAAACATTGCTACATTTATACATAGCAATGTAAGAACTATTACTCATGGCTTTAAACAAAAAATAAGTATTGATTACTCTTTATCAATGTGGGTTAATGTTTAAGAGGAAGCCGTTATATATATGACATGTGATATTAATGTGTGTATTCGCATTTCATTTGTTATGTTATAGTATGTTCTGTTGTGTTTATCCTGGTTCCCGGGATTACGTTCCAGGTATAAGCTACTAGCAATACACTCTCACGAGGTCCCGGTATGGGGTTATCATCAATGTTCAAAATGGACCGGAAGTCAGTTGATTGAAAGCCGCTTCAGGTTAAAAAATGTTCTAAATTGTTGAGACATGTGTCGGAAAATAACTCAATGAAATCGCACACTTTTGATTTTAAGTGTTTACTTTGATTTGAGTGATAATTTGAATATTTTTAGCTACAAATGATAAATGTGCACCGCCTTAAATCTCGCACCCCTAACGACCCTGTTAAGAACGAGTCAGTTTTAGTTACTAAATATTTCTTGTATTTTATAAGAAAACAACTCTATTTTTCAATAGTTTGATATTGCAAGCTAAAGTCATGATATAGAACATTACCCGTCAAGATACTTTTTAGTCATGATTGTCATACCTTCTAATATTCAATTTCAATAATGCAAATATCACATGCATGTCCCTGAAACTATGTTAAAAGCCTTAATTCTTCTATTCTGCACATACATGTAAGTAACATCCCCTTCTTTAATAAAAAATTACATTTAAAGATTTTGAAAATAAGTTTGACACTATGTTAAAAGCCTAAATTCTTCTATTCACAGTATTCCACACATATATGTAAGCATGTTCCCTTCTTTAATAGAATAACATTTAAAAATTTTGACAACTACTCAGAGGGGGGTGGGGGTAACTTAACAGGTAAAAGGGTACTGGTGTGCGGCCAAGAAAATTTTTAGCCACCCCATTCTTATATTCTGACAATGAAAAACTGACACTTATTCTTTCATATGTGATGTATTTATGTAACTAATTAATATATATGTATTGTTTTATTGTTATTCAAAGCACACGTAACAAAAGTAGCCATTGTCATTCTGCAGAATTTTCTCTTTCATTTGATATTAATTTCATTTTAATAAATGCAATATTTTTCACAAACATTCAATGACAAATCATAAATTAAGAACCTTAAATAAAGAGATTGTTTTTGCTTTAATATGTGTCTAAAAAGACATAATATTGGAATTTTGATTTTTTTTTCTTTTTTTTTTTGGAAATATTTATATTCCTCTTATTTTAAATAAATAAAAAATACATGTTGCTATTCTCTTATCTTTTGTCTTTAATTTTGGGTATCACTCATCTAAATCCATCCAGTGGTTTTTAAAAATGCCCTTAGCAAAGTTACCCTATTTTCAACAGAGAAAATTGGCTAATAAACAGCCAGTTAGCAACAGCAGTGTTCTACAGTATATAGATTATTACAAGTGACTTCTCCTTCTAATATACACTCCCTGCTATGATGTAGCTTGCACTGTGTAACACATTTATGAATAGACCTACAAGAATTTCAGACAGGGACCTTACATGTGTATGACAGATTTTTTTTCCTAGACGAATATTAAGTATTTATTCCTAAGGAACTTGGATAGAGGACTGGTAAAAAGTTTTTAATTAGTCAAGGAAAAGGTATTACAAATGTATTAACTGCCTACAAAAATGGGGAAAGCAAAACATTTCATGAAAAACTGGTGACCTATTACCTATTACTACCTACTAACATGTGTTGACGACAAAATAATTTCCACATGTATACGAATATAACGAAGTTAGTATTAGAAAATATAATTAGTCAAAAAAAAAGGATTTTTAAAAGGTAGGTATATTGGTGAATATGTCCGATTTGTCTCTGAGCTAATAGAAAAGCTAGAGGAAGATGATACACCAGGTTCATTACTGCTAATTAAATTTGGGAAAGCTTTTCATATGGTTGAATGGACATTTGTAACGAGTTTTTGCAAGTACTATGGTTTTGTAATTGGGTCAAAGCCTATTATACTGAAATTACAAGTGCTGTTACAAACAGTGGCCATATGTCTGATTTCGTTTTATTTAGAAAGAGGTGTCCGGCAGGGAAATACTTCTTCATTTTTAATTGTATTTCTTGTGTTTGTGCTTCTGGAGCATCACTATAACACGATGTCACTAGTGTCAATATAGATGAAACTAAGTACTAACGCAGCCAATATGCTAACGACTCAACGCTTTGTCTGGATGACAATACTAATTCTTTGGCACAGACTGTTCATTTTGGATTCGTTCTCTGCTTGTTTCGGACTGAGGCTTGATTTAGGCAAGACTGAAATAATATGAATCGGTTCAAAAAGGATGTAGTAAAGATTACTTTCAGAGAAGAAACTTTCTTGGAATACATCAGGCTAATTTGAAATTTTAGGCATTTTTGAAATCTTTGCTGTTGATAAAGGTTTTATGTAGTTATACTGATAAGCTGGAGAAGATTAAAGATGTCTTTGAAAGCTGGACTAACAGGGAGCTTACACTGATAGGAACGACAGCTGTTATAAAAAAAATGGAACAATCTATCCTAGTTCAAACAAATACTGCTTTACCCAAACCCTTTAAATATATTAATTGAGATTCAGAATACCTTTAATAATTTTCTTTGGGAAGGGAAACCACACAAATTAACAAATTGTTGTTATTAATTAAATTGAGGAGGGTGGATTACAATTTCTGCATATTTTCTCATTTTGCAAATCTTTCAAGACGTCGTGGCTCCAAAAAACTGACAGCCCCCTGAATGTTTCTTCATGGAAACTACTTCTCCTGAACTTTATTGTAAAATACGGTAGAGACAAGATACTGTACCTTAATAGAAAGGGTTTGGAGTACGTTGCTGCAAGGCTCAACTCATTTTGAAGAGATGTCGTCTATTGAAGTGAAAAGAAAAATAAATAACATACCTTTAGAAAATGATTTAGTCTCGGAACATGGTTTACTATTGTTTGATAAACTTAAGAAGAAATATGATGTAGTAACAACTTACTTAGAAACTTTTTACTAATAAACATGCCATACCAGTGGAAGAAAAGAATATTATTTTAGAAAATAAATGTAGGTAAGATATAATCAAAAATAAATATGTTGATAAATTGAATGGCCAGGAGAAACCATGCAAATACTTTTTACGAGTTGTATGTAGACAAAAGAGTAATCAAGGGAACCAAGGTTATAGCGGTAATCAAAAGAATGTAATCCAGGGACAAAGACCAGACATGGAAAACAGACATACACAACAAAGAACATAAAGTAACTAAAATCATACATACAAAGTAACAAAAGTAAATGAGCAACTTGGACTCCACTAAAAACTGGGAGCGTCCTCTGCTTTTCTAGAAACACCCGCCGAGTTGCTCATAAAAAGTCAAGTCCGGGGTAGACAAACAAGGGAAGGAAAACTATGACCCGTTGAATAAATCAGTTTTCATGATGCTGATGGATACACCATAACGATCCACGAGTTCATAATAACGGCCATACAACTTCTGTAGTGATGACTTCAATCTTGTAGCAACATAACTCTGTTCCAGAATTGAATTAACAATCCAGCACTATCGAATATTCTCCAAAGTAGATTAAGAAGAGTCGATTATTTATCTTTTATTTAAGAATCGGCCTCACATCTTCATTTAAAGTAAAGTATTTCATTTTCACTTGGTTTGTCCGTTTTATAGAGCAATGTCTATATGTTCTTTTATCTTGATGCAAACTTAATTCCTCGTCTGTTCAAAACTGAGAACATTAGTTGGAATTATTTTACCAAAAACTAGTTGCTCTTTCATTGTAACTATGACATCACGACGGTATGTTTTGGAAAACTAATGTATATTTTTATCTGTCTATGGTTTTGGTGTAGACAGCTTTGCAGAACCGTTAGAAGTCAATAATGGTATTGGCATAGGTGAATGGAAGAACGCAGAATTCTGTGGAAAGGGCCATTATGCAATAGGACATGGAGTAGGGGTGAGTCAGTTTTATAATATACACATTTGTTATCTGGTCCATGCTCCCAGTTTTTAGTGGAGTCCGAGTCGCTCATTTGCTATTGTTATTTTGTAAGTATGACTTAAGTTACTTTATGTTCTTTATATGTCTGCTTTCTATGTCTGGTCTTTGGCCCTGGATTACATTCTTTTGATTACCGCTATAACTTTGGTTCCCTTGATTACTCTTTCAATTTTATGTGGAAAAAGCTGAAACTACAAAAAACTACATTGGTTATTTAATCAAATCAAAGCCAAAATCCCCTTAAAGGGCCCTCATTACAGACACAGTGTATTAAAGTTCATAAACATTTATAGTAGTGTCAAATTGAAATGAAAAGTACCTTAACATGTAATAGTTTATGTGATCGTTATGATAGTCTACGTTCGAAATATTTTAAATGAGGGAAAAAAGTAAAAGCACCCCATCCCACGTCATTTTAACATAGATCTCGCTTATTGGGTATTGCAATTTGAACCCCATACAAGATTTAAATTTACATATACTGCATGAATACAGAACGAAATTTGTATATAAACAGTCATGTAGATATAATCGTATTCTGCGTCGTTTATATCATCCATAAAACCATAACAAGGACCGATTTTTGGTTTCACATATCAAGTGTTTTATCATAAATTTTCTTTTTAATTTTTTTTATTTCCTTATCTTCAGTTTTTATACTCCGCCACATTCGTATATGATTCGCATGATTATATTTTACTACACCACCTATGTTACAAACGGTGCCATACCGTCTTTACTAGCTTAAATCGAAATCAAAATGTATCTCTTACATACCATATACATGTGTTCTGCATGCATGTTTACTTGTATGAGAGCGGAAATTTTACATTAAGAGATGAAGGGATCGGTTAGCATCGAACGTTTTGATATACACGCCAAGGATGTTTGCGATTCAGAAATTTCCAGTTGTCATTCGGGGCATCATGGTTACGAAGTCATGCAATTTTTACTTAAGAGCAAATCACAACTTCGCTTGAGTTCGTACCATTTCGGACTCACTCAAAGTTTTCCGATCTTAACCGATTGACGAACTGTTGCGTCGAACACTTTTTGCTAGTAATTTATATATGTACTATGTCAAAAGATGCGAAATGGAAAAAAAGATGAATATATATTATCAATCATCATCCTTTCGTAGTCTTCTTTATATCAACCTAAAATCTTCTAGTTTCAGCTCACTAAAATTTGTGATTTTTTCCCTTGATTACTCTTTTAAACTCTAAACCAAGTCCATACGTATATTTACGCCAGGGTGAAAATCATAGCGTCAGACTAATTAACAGACTCGGGATGCTAATTTAAGTCAAGTTGGCACGTTTTTAAATTCGCTAATACTATTAGTGACTTCTTGCACTTGTGATTTCAGTACTTTACATTTGCATATGATTTGTATAATCATATATTACTACAACACATGATGTTGCTGATTGATGCCATGTTTACCGTCATAGCGTCATAGTTCCAGTTTCATACGAATCAAAATATACCTCTTAACTACCATACACATGTGTTTTAAATGTGTTTTCTTTTGCTTGTTTTGGAACGAGAATTTACATTAAAAGATGAGATTATCGGTTAGCATTTAACATTATCCAGTTTCCGATTCAGATACAGGGGCTCGATACAATTGACATTATAGATCATATACATTATCAGGACCCAAAGATTGCTAAAACTTGAAAAAAAACTTCTGAAACGAAAACACCACCCGCACTTCCTGGTGACCAATTTATTTGATTGAAAAACATTCGGATCATCATGGTTACGAAAGAGTATTCATAGATTCTAGTGGAAGTCACCCGATTTTAGAGCATGTCCCATTCGTGCAATTTCGGATGTTAACAGCAAGCCAAAATTAGTGGCATCGAATATTTGATGATCAGCGTCTCTAAAGACTTCAGCCTTTGATTTTAATTTATTAAGTGCAATATAAGCATTCTTAATTGCTTTAGAAAAATGACTTCTTCACTAATATCTTTGAGGTATAAAGACGGACATATACGTGCATCGCCCAAGGTGGTTTGGTGCTTGTTAAATAGTTTTTGGTCCGGGTGGGGGATGAGTGGGTTTAGGGCTGTGTTTGAAGCTAACTTAAATTATGCGAATTCTAAAGCCAGAATCGGAACCAAAAATATTTTAGTAACTTATTACACGGGTCAAGGAGTTAAATATAGATTACTCTAAAAATCCTTGCACGGTTTGAATAAAAAAAGTCAATACAATTATGTAAGTTACGAATAAACTTTAAAATTGACTTTGATCGTGTGTTCTTCGTATTCTAGATGCCTTAAAATCAAAGTTCAGGCGATACACGAAACACCGCGCCCTAGCTATATGCGAAAATTTACGAAATTGATACGAATTTATCAAGATGAATAAATGAAATAGAAAAAAAAAGATATTTATTCTACTCCTCCACCTATATCTGTCTGTCAACCTTTGATGATACTCCGGCAAATGTCTTATGTTTACTTTAAATTGATACTCTGAAATATTTTTTCCTTATTTCACGATATTTGAATTTACATGAGGATCTACCGTTAGATGTTCCGAATGCACACCGACTTGAAATAAGAAATATGTATTTAAATCCCCAGAAATGACTTTACAGAGCAATTTGTGCAGTTTTTCGAGACATTCCGACTACTGCGGCTCAGTTACCTATCATCCACACCAAAACATTATTTATTTTATTCAATTATTATTGTTTTATTTACTTTGAAAAGAATAGATTTAGGTAGTGAACATTGACCGCTTAAGGGGATAACTCTTGTTTGAAAAGAGTAAAAAAAAAATTAATAACATATTAATTAGATCGGAACAGAGACTTAACCAATCTTACAACGGCCTGACACCGTCTAAACAATATGTTTGGCGCAAGTCTGAACTATTCTGAACATGACTGAACACCTAAGGAAGAAAAGGAAAAGTCGGGTGACAACGCTTCCTCAAAATACATCAAAATAATCATTAAAACTTTACTGTATACGTGTACCGAGTAGAAACCTTTAATATGTGGCATTGGAACCAAATCTATAAGAAATCCAAGTTCAAGAACACATTTATTAAAAAAACACAAACACACACTGTGATCCAACAACAACTATGGATGCTAATGCAATTTAGGCAAGAGGTAAAGATAAACAAACAATTAAAGATATGTAGCGCAAATTCAAGAGTTTATGAGAAATATATATTTTCTTCTCATCTGAAGAAAACATTCATTCAATACATATTGTAACAATCGATATTAGAAAAGACTGATTGTTCATGAGTAATGATGTTATGCTCAAAGTTAGAAAGAAACCTTTTGTGAAATTAATCCATTCTTTGTTGTGAAAGAGATGTTTCTTTAATATCACAATACGACAAAACTTACAATTTAAGTTCAAATTCTCCAAAGTTGAAGGCAACAAAACAAAAACTCATATTTGAGATTTTAAATATTTAAGCAACGGCTCACAAAATAGCTAAATATGCTGAAAACAAGTAAACTATTTTTGATTATATACCACTGTATTTTTACTTTTTAGATTGAGGAAGAACATAACGATTTTACAGGGGTGAATAAGTTTTGGATAATTTGCGGCGTGAACACCGGAGAGATTAGCAATAGTGTAACATCTGCAACAGCATCATGGAGTGACATTGAGAGGTCAATTTACTGCCCCCAACAAAAGTTCCTTACGGCATTTGCCCTGCAGGTTGATCAATTTGACGTAAGTAATAGCATGGTAAATGCCATTATATGATTATAAAACGATGAGACTAGTCAACCAACACATGACTATACTGAAGGTTCTACTAAATCATTTGTTTTAGTTCCAACTGAATTCATACATTTGTATATATGCCACACAAAATGAAGACGAATATATTGATGATGTAATTTGAATTATTTTAACAACAGTAACATATACATGATCAACATATGCAAGGTAACTAATAAAATGTGTTATGCATTTTTTGATAAGACATTCAGTGATGTTTTACTTTAAAAGTTTGTTAATATAATTAATTTACTGTTCTTTCAGAATAATACCAGTGTAGATGAATCGGGGCCGAATTTGATAAAGTTCATATGTCGCAGTTTCTACAAAAAACACTAATATCTCAGAACACGAAGCTCCAAAGAGAGGTATTACTCATTTGAGAGGAAACTACGGATGCTGGAGTAAAAGTAGTCCTCTAGGTGCTGCGATTTGTGGAATTCAGAGAAGATTGCAATCGGCACAAGGTTCAGCAGGTGACGATTTAGCCATAACTGATGTTAAATTTCACTGTTGTTCTTAATTTTTGCAGAAGAGAAAATCGATGAACATTCCCTGAAGTTTGACTTATGTTTTGAAGGAACAAATATTCTTATTTCAAAGCTAAGCATATTTATGTTTTTTACAAGTTGTAATCCTCTGTTATTCATACAATTAACAAATAATAATCTCAATGTGCATATTATAAGTATGGTATAAAAAGTCATTTATTTAAAAAAACGGATATCTTCTGATTTCAAATTGTAAATATTTGTATGTAAATTATTTCTGTTTCTTGATTTCAAGTTATGTACTTTGGTTTGATGTTTCTGATTTTTACTATTTTTGATAGAATATATATATAAGTCATCCCTTTTCTGCCAACAAATAAAATATGTTCTCAAAGAATATCACTGCACATTGTTTTTCATAATGTTCTATTCAAGCTAAAACAAAGTATCTCATGTTAAAAGAATGCTTACCTTCAAAATGGACATAATCATTGCTAGAAATCTCAGACAAGATTGCAGTAGGCAAAAAGTCAATAACAAGTCAATACCACGGGGCTGTTCCATCAATTTAAGAACAAAAAGCTACATGATTTCGATATATATATATATATATATATATATATATATATATATATATATATATATATAAATATACATATATAATATACATAGCAGGGTCTGAAAAATTCACAACGATGTTAGAACTGTCAAATTTGCGATGCACATTTTTGGTACTCGTACCGCTGTGACATCTATGGCAACACCGCCTGCACAAATTCCAGCGCCATAGACCATACATCGTGTACTAAGTTACAGCCTTAGATTTATCCTACGAGGAGGAATGACTCGGCCAGCGAAAGATATATTATATATAGGCTAGCTGGCCAAGTGGTCTAGGGCATTGGCCATAGATGTCACAGCGGTACGAGTTCGAGTCCCACGGAGGGAACGACCAAATATTTGCATCGCAAATTTGACAGTTCTAACATCGTTGGGAATTTTTCAAACTTTTATATCAGACTGCAAAAATATATATTAATGCATTCATTTCTTGTGTTAATATTCATCTGTTCTCTTTACCTTTAACCCCGGTTTGGTTTTTCAGATGTATAGTATATATATATATGAACGATGTTATATTATTTGAGTACATTTCCCATTAAATATGGTGTTAATCCGATCCTATTGGGCCATTGAAAGTTTGTTTGCTTTTCATGTGTGTTCACTTGCATTACACTGGAAATAACATAAAGCGAAGAAGATATTTGTCATTGAAACATTTTATATTACATTTTTATCACGTTTATCTGGTCCTTAATGCCAGTGGATAGGTGCGTCAACAATACTCGTTAATTTTTCATTTCATTTGGATTTCTTTCACTGCCAAATGTAAGAAACAAAACTAGACGTTACAAAACTCATATTAAATGAACTGAAATGTTACCAAAGCAAAAAAAAACAAAAAAAAAAAACAAAAAAAAAAAAAAAAAAAAACGGCCATGGAAGGAAAAAGTCATTTACTGGAAAATACCTCACGAAATCACCGCCAGTATTAAAAATATACCTTTGATCTCCATAAAACAAACCTAATATTTCGATCGTAATTCCTTTATAATTAGCATTGATTAATTTTGTACCCCGGAGGATCAATATCCGAAGTTACATGTATACATTTCTATTTATATAAAATAAATAATGCTGGTAAAGTCATTTCCGTTATTAGATATTGTAAGTTTGATACTTGCAATGTTGCATATTAGTCAACATTTTCACTTAAACGACATCAATAAAACTAAAAAGAAACAATTAAGCACGCATTAACTTAAACGGAACTGGTTACAACAAAGTTTTTAAAATGTTAATTCTACTTTTACAGGCGATGGTAGAAAGAAAATTGTCCATAATCATATTATATATTACTTTAATTGAATAAAAGCTAACGATATTTCTGAGAACGGTATAATAAAATTTGTGTACAAAACTTCTTTACATTACTGAAATAGTTTCATTATTGTAGCCGCCACCGTAATAGATCTACAAAATCTTTTATAAATTTAAAAAACGATAATAATCAGCTTAATGCTTTTTCCAATATTCCAATGGTCTTTATTTGCGAGCTAAAAATTGTAAATGTATCGCTTATATATTTGTTTTGTATATCTGATGCTCGAGAGACTGATTGATTTTTGAAAATACGATGCCCACCCGCTGTGTCCAAAAAAATCTATATACAATTCTAAAAAAAGGAATGAATTAGATTTAGGCTGATTAGGTTGCATGTAAAGATAAACAAGAGGCTTCCAGGAACCTGAATTGTTCATCTGGTAATTTTTCACCATTCTAGGGCGATAACAAAGAGTTATCCGACAACTTTTATCCCTGGAGACTGTTTAGGCCGTACAATAAGGATAATTTCAGCAATTGAAAGAATTTGGCTAAACCTAAAGGTATTGGAGATAAAATTAGCGAAAAACTAATGTCTGACCCCTATGTTGTTTTTTTAGTAACGGCAGCCATGTTTTTTGACGGATCAAAAATCCCCACATTAGTTGTATGCAGGATACCCTAAAAACATTTATACCAAGTTTGGTTTCAATTGGTCTAATAGTTTCAGAGGAGAAGAGTTTTCTATATTTGTTAACGACGACGACGGACGCCAAGTGATGAAAATAGCTCACATGGCCTTTGGCCAGGTGAGCTACAAATGCTTAAACTTTTCCAAGGGATATCTATGCTATATAAAAACTAAATTACACAACTAAATTAAAAAAGTACGTACGAATTACTTTAAGAAACGATAAACTTCGGTCTCAAAAGATTTGGAACAATAAAGTTAAATGTGTATATTGAATCAGTGTAAAGTTGATTACGTATTCGGCATTCGTTTCACAATCGTTTGATATTCAGGTCAGGGCCGTTTTGACATAAGACTGGCGTGTATATTTGCAATGAATTTTGTCAACCTTCACCGGAAGTGTATCAAACAGCTGATTTGATCAAAATTTGGAAGTGATGTAAGTGGAGGGTTTCGGAAGTTGCCCCAAAATCCGCTTTTGTTGGAACACACACACACACACACATATGCCATAGATGTCACAACGGTACGAGTTCGAGTCCCGCGGAGGGAACGACCAAATATTTGCTTCGCAAATTTGACAGTTCTAACATCGTTGGGAATTTTTCAGACCCTTCTATAAGTTTACGTTATCTTCCCTGTATCAATTTGATCCGATGGAGCAGTGTAGCGAATAGAGTCGTCACATTCTGAGACGTTATATATATATATATATATATATATATATATATATATATATATATAGATAGATAGATAGATATATACATAGAACATAATAAAAACTGGTCAAAATGTAAAAGAGTGTCTCGGGAAAGCTTTTGGATGAAAAAAAAACAAACAACTTCTCCAGATGGATAAACGAGAAAAAATGAGTCATTTTAGGTCTTGGTCTAAGGCTGGTACAGCACCACTTGCTATACATTAATATGCCGTACTGCTATATTTTGACTTTTTTTAATTGTTTTCCATAGTTAATTCATTACTTAATTTTGATAAAAACACCCCTTTTGTTATTTTCATTTAGATTCCTTATCATCTGCTGATGTGTGCCTTTGACAAAGGTACAATCACCCACATCGTACGTGATTCAGCTTCTGAATCTATGGTTTGATCTTGAAGTATTATTGACCTCGTGTACCTGTGAATGTTTTGAAAATAATGTTTGGATCATCCGCCCTAGACCCCTATAACGTAGCTATACACCTCGATCCTAATCCTATTTATAATTATATATGGATTTCCCGAGGTACACGAGTCAAAACGGGGTTCATTCTTAATCTAATTAGTGGCTACATATATGTATGAACTATCGATTTCTCGTTTTGATGCAACATGCTTATGCTGTGTAAGCTATAAAAGTTGCGTTAAAACTATGGAAACATATTAAGGACATTTACTTGTTGCAGTTTTCGGCATAATTCAGCATTCGTCATATTACCCTTTTTGGCAACAACTACGGTTAAATAGAAATGCGATGAAATGTATAAAACGTGACTTTGTCGATACATTTTTTGTCTGAATGCTCAAAACATTTACATATAATGTTGTGCTATGTTTTTTCATATCAAACCAAATACTATGTACATGGTTAAAAGTACATATTGTCGCATGGATATCAACATCTTTAAAGCAGTGAAACCATCATTAAAAAAAAACAAACTTCATTTTCAAAACTTTTATCAATCTTATCCGTCCAAGGCGTTTGCTTTTCTTTTTCACTGTTTCCTCACAGTAACCCATTTAAGAACTTTAACTGGCTTCTTCAATTTTTGGAGAATAATTAATTTGACATAATTTTGTCAGGTCCGATTTTGAACTCAGAAATAAATAAATTAGTAGCATTAACCTGTCAGTATGGATTGCCATTCTGCTTAGCTTGAATTACAACTATGATATATTTGTCTCAACCTGTTTCAGATCACTTTCGTCAGTCTAATATTATCAATAAATAATAAATTTGAAACAGACAGAAAAAATATAAAAGAAGTATATTGTTACTATGTAGAATCATTCCTAAAACAAGCATGAAAATACTCTGTTACAATCTTTTCATTTTAAGTACAGTTTCCCAGAAATAAACAATTTTATTTTAAAATGTCACATAGCATTGATATCCCCACAAAGCTCAAATTAAACTGTCGGGTAACATAAGATTTAAACTGGCATGAGTGTACAGTTCGACATGTTGTCACAATGATGAAGTGATTAACATCGGACAGGTTTTGTTAGAAACTAAAAATATTTTTATTGACAATATATATTTTTTTTAAATTGCCTTGTGTGTTCATTTAAAATAAGACGTTTTACACCACAAAGTTATGGATATGTAATGATATGGAAACAGCATGAACTGAAACAGATAGAATACCAGCAAAATAATAACAATATTAAAATCTTTCTAGGAACAAACACGATCATTTTCTGCTATAATCTTTTTAGTTTAAGTACAGCTTTCCAAGAAGTTGACTTATTTATTTTGAATATCATTGGGATCTCACAATGCACAGAATTGACACCTGTTTCATTATCAAATGTGCTTTCGTTAGTTACTTTGATAAGTATTGTCGGGCAGCATACGATTTGTTCTTGCAAGAGTGTAAGACGGGTAGTTCGACATGTTATCACAATAATGCAGTGATTAACATCGGACAAGTTTTGTTAAAAAGTGAATGTTAATTCCAAGGGTTAGTCGAAATGTACCTATTAAACAATAAAATATAACACCTTTATTCATTTTGAATTTCGTTTTTCTTTCTGAATCGCTGGTGTCAACATTATTTATTAATCCATTTTTCAACGTTCCAAATACAATATATATGTAAAAAAGAACAAGAAGTACACTATTCTCCTGCTGAAGAACAAAACAAAACTACTACAAATATAAAGTGTATGTGTTTTAATATCACACAATTTTACCGATCAGTATATTTTCCACATTTATGTTTTAATGGCGCATACGATGAAATTTTAAAAGTTACAAATGGCATCATTATCGGTGAATAAAGAGAAATGGAAGAGTAATCAAGGGAACCAAGGTCAAATGAATGCAATCCAGGGACAAAGAGCAGACATGGAAAACATACACAACAAAGAACATAAAGTAACTAAAATCATACATACAAAGTAACAAAAGCAAATGCGCAACTCGGACTCCACTAAAAACTGGGAGCATGGACCAGGTGCACCGGTAGGGTAAGCGTCCTCTGCTTTTCTAGAAACACCCGCCGAGTTGCTCATAAAAAGTCAAGTCCAGGGTAGACAAACGAGGAAAGGAAAACTATGACCCGTTGAATAATTCAGTTTTCATGGTGCAGATGGATTCATGATCACGACCATAAAACTTCTGTAGTGATGACTTCAATCTTGTAGCAACATAACCATGTTCCAAAAGCCTATTTGTTAGAGTTCTAGTGCGATACAAAAAGTCTGCGTAGTTTCGGCAAGCTCTGGCATAACTATGAGTTGTGATATGAAAACTCCATACGCAGGTGCTGAAAGGATGTAAGAAACGTCATTACAGCATTGGGTATGTCGTAGGGGTAAGACTCATTACATCTCTTGCAACCATTTTAACTACGGTCGATGATCTTTTTATACGTGTTCCTTTTCACGTTTTAAACATGGCTAATAATGTGTACACATACGCATGTTTTGTGGTTTTAAATTATCAGACTGTCCTTTTGCCCTTTTTACTTCTCCATTTCTTATGAGCAGTATGTATTAATAATGTGTACGATGAATCAAACAGAATATAGTCAAAAACTATGGTAGTTCGTTTCCGTCCCCTGTCTTCTTTCCTCCACATTTACAAAACAGCCTAACCTACAGTTGCTAAAATCTAATTAGTCACTTTGAAAAATACTATCAAGAGCTAGACTGTTCTCCATTTTGTCATGCATGCTCGGTTTTTAATATGAGTTTTAAATATACAAAAAGTAATAATCTGCAGCAACATATACCTGACCGATTTGATAAGATTACTTATAATATACATGTATGTTTACATGTGTAAGGTTCGAACTGTTTCTTTCAATGTTCAAAACAAAAGCAAAACATATAAATTCTTCAATTTTGGACCTTTTCGTCCATCCCTCAACAGAAAAATTGTGAAAAAAAGCATCCTGTTATTGACAACGGTTAACTTGGATCAAAATTATAACGTGTACCAATGCAACAGCTAGATCAAAAGATGCCACCAAATGACAAAGGCTGTATTAGTTTACTTTCACTTTCTCCATGTATGATTAAGGGTACGTCTTAATCGGTTTTCGAAATGATAGAACAAAGTATACTTGTAAAATGTTAACAAAAATAAAGTATTTCAGAAGTGGGATTCGAACCCACGCCTGGAGAACCAGACTGCGACCTGAACGCAGCGCCTTAGACCACTCGGCCATCCTGACAAAAGTGACGAAATTAAAGTCCTTTATTTCTTCGGCAATTTTGAACATTTTTGTATAAAAGTTCTTACCAATTACATATAAATTATCTTATATACAGTTTCTGTGCTTCTCGAATATTCCGATCACCTATCTGTAAAAAGGCGGGAAAAATATTTCTTTCCAAAAACAAAACTTCAAAAGATTAAGCAATTGTTTGAAAAAGCTTTTTTAAAAGAAAACATTGTTCTCCGCAATATCCATTGATTTCATGAAAACACAGGAAACAGTAAACTGTATTTTTCCAATGTTAAAAGCACGGTATTCTCTTGGATGTTGATTGCAAATTGTAGTATCAAAATGACTTTTCCCAGAGTTACCTTTGGATGGAAAAGACTTTCACTTTATCCATGTATGATTAAGGGTACTTCTAAATCGGTTTTCGAAATGAATGAAGAAAGTATACTTGTAAAATGTTACCAAAAATAAGGTATGTCAGAAGTGGGATTCGAACCCACGCCTGGAGAACCAGACTGCGACCTGAACGCAGCGCCTTAGACCACTCGGCCATCCTGACATTGTGACAAAAGTGGCGAAATTAAAGTCCTTTATTTCTTCGGCAATTTTGAACATTTTTTTGTATAAAGGTTCTTACCAATTACATATAAATTATCTTATATACAGTTTCTGTGCTTCTCGAATATTCCGATCTCCTATCTGTAAAAAGGCGGGAAAAATATTTCTTTCCAAAAACAAAACTTCAAATGATTAAGCAATTTTTTGAAAAGCTTTTTTAAAAGAAAACATTGTTCTCCGCAATATCCATTGATTTCATGAAAACACAGGAAACAGTAAACTGTATTTTTCCAATGTTAAAAGCACGGTATTCTCTTGGATGTTGATTGCAAATTGTAGTATCAAAATGACTTTTCCCAGAGTTACCTTTGGATGGAAAAGACTTTCACTTTATCCATGTATGATTAAGGGTACTTCTAAATCGGTTTTCGAAATGAATGAAGAAAGTATACTTGTAAAATGTTACCAAAAATAAGGTATGTCAGAAGTGGGATTCGAACCCACGCCTGGAGAACCAGACTGCGACCTGAACGCAGCGCCTTAGACCACTCGGCCATCCTGACATTGTGACAAAAGTGGCGAAATTAAAGTCCTTTATTTCTTCGGCAATTTGAACATTTTTGTATAAAAGTTGTTACCAATTATAAAATAAATTATCTTATATACAGTTTCTGTGCCCTATCTGTAAAAAGGCGGGAAAAATATTTCTTTCCAAAAACAAAACTTCAAATGATTAAGCAATTTTTTGAAAAGCTTTTTTAAAAGAAAACATTGTTCTCCGCAATATCCATTGATTTCATGAAAACACAGGAAACAGTAAACTGTATTTTTCCAATGTTAAAAGCACGGTATTCTCTTGGATGTCGATTGCACATTGTAGTATCAAAATGACTTATCCCAGAATTACCTTTGGATGGAAAAGACTTTCACTTATCCATGTATGATTAAGGGTACTTCTAAATCGGTTTTCGAAATGAATGAAGAAAGTATACTTGTAAAATGTTACCAAAAATAAGGTATGTCAGAAGTGGGATTCGAACCCACGCCTGGAGAACCAGACTGCGACCTGAACGCAGCGCCTTAGACCACTCGGCCATCCTGACACTGTGACAAAAGTGGCGAAATTAAAGTCCTTTATTTCTTCGGCAATTTTGAACAGTTTTTGAATAAAAGTTGTTACCAATTACATATAAATTATCTTATATACAGTTTCTGTGCTTCTCGAATATTCCAATCTCCTATCTGTAAAAAGGCGGGAAAAATATTTCTTTCCAAAAACAAAACTTCAAAAGATGAAGCAATTGTTTGAAAAAACTTTTTTTAAAAGAAAACATTGTTCTCTGCAACATCCATTGATTTCATGAAAACACAGGAAACAGTAAACTGTATTTTTCCAATGTTAAAAGCACGGTATTCTCTTGGATGTCGATTGCACATTGTAGTATCAAAATGACTTATCCCAGAATTACCTTTGGATGGAAAAGACTTTCCCTTATCCATGTATGATTAAGGGTACTTCTAAATCGGTTTTCGAAATGAATGAAGAAAGTATACTTGTAAAATGTTACCAAAAATAAGGTATGTCAGAAGTGGGATTCGAACCCACGCCTGGAGAACCAGACTGCGACCTGAACGCAGCGCCTTAGACCACTCGGCCATCCTGACATTGTGACAAAAGTGGCGAAATTAAAGTCCTTTATTTCTTCGGCAATTTTGAACATTTTTGTATAAAAGTTCTTACCAATTACATATAAATTATCTTATATACAGTTTCTGTGCCCTATCTGTAAAAAGGCGGGAAAAATATTTCTTTCCAAAAACAAAACTTCAAATGATTAAGCAATTTTTTGAAAAGCTTTTTTAAAAGAAAACATTGTTCTCCGCAATATCCATTGATTTCATGAAAACACAGGAAACAGTAAACTGTATTTTTCCAATGTTAAAAGCACGGTATTCTCTTGGATGTCGATTGCACATTGTAGTATCAAAATGACTTATCCCAGAATTACCTTTGGATGGAAAAGACTTTCACTTATCCATGTATGATTAAGGGTACTTCTAAATCGGTTTTCGAAATGAATGAAGAAAGTATACTTGTAAAATGTTACCAAAAATAAGGTATGTCAGAAGTGGGATTCGAACCCACGCCTGGAGAACCAGACTGCGACCTGAACGCAGCGCCTTAGACCACTCGGCCATCCTGACATTGTGACAAAAGTGGCGAAATTAAAGTCCTTTATTTCTTCGGCAATTTTGAACAGTTTTTGAATAAAAGTTGTTACCAATTACATATAAATTATCTTATATACAGTTTCTGTGCTTCTCGAATATTCCGATCTCCTATCTGTGAAAAGGCGGGAAAAATATTTCTTTCCAAAAACAAAACTTCAAAAGATGAAGCAATTGTTTGAAAAAGCTTTTTTAAAAGATAACATTGTTCTCCGCAATATCCATTGATTTCATGAAAACACAGGAAACAGTAAACTGTATTTTTCCAATGTTAAAAGCACGGTATTCTCTTGGATGTCGATTGCACATTGTAGTATCAAAATGACTTATCCCAGAATTACCTTTGGATGGAAAAGACTTTCACTTATCCATGTATGATTAAGAGTACTTCTAAATCGGATTTCGAAATGAATGAAGAAAGTATACTTGTAAAATGTTACCAAAAATAAGGTATGTCAGAAGTGGGATTCGAACCCACGCCTGGAGAACCAGACTGCGACCTGAACGCAGCGCCTTAGACCACTCGGCCATCCTGACATTGTGACAAAAGTGGCGAAATTAAAGTCCTTTATTTCTTCGGCATTTTTGAACATTTTTGTATAAAAGTTCTTACCAATTACATATAAATTATCTTATATACAGTTTCTGTGCCCTATCTGTAAAAAGGCGGGAAAAATATTTCTTTCCAAAAACAAAACTTCAAATGATTAAGCAATTTTTTGAAAAGCTTTTTTAAAAGAAAACATTGTTCTCCGCAATATCCATTGATTTCATGAAAACACAGGAAACAGTAAACTGTATTTTTCCAATGTTAAAAGCACGGTATTCTCTTGGATGTCGATTGCACATTGTAGTATCAAAATGACTTATCCCAGAATTACCTTTGGATGGAAAAGACTTTCACTTATCCATGTATGATTAAGGGTACTTCTAAATCGGTTTTCGAAATGAATGAAGAAAGTATACTTGTAAAATGTTACCAAAAATAAGGTATGTCAGAAGTGGGATTCGAACCCACGCCTGGAGAACCAGACTGCGACCTGAACGCAGCGCCTTAGACCACTCGGCCATCCTGACACTGTGACAAAAGTGGCGAAATTAAAGTCCTTTATTTCTTCGGCAATTTTGAACAGTTTTTGAATAAAAGTTGTTACCAATTACATATAAATTATCTTATATACAGTTTCTGTGCTTCTCGAATATTCCAATCTCCTATCTGTAAAAAGGCGGGAAAAATATTTCTTTCCAAAAACAAAACTTCAAAAGATGAAGCAATTGTTTGAAAAAACTTTTTTTAAAAGAAAACATTGTTCTCTGCAACATCCATTGATTTCATGAAAACACAGGAAACAGTAAACTGTATTTTTCCAATGTTAAAAGCACGGTATTCTCTTGGATGTCGATTGCACATTGTAGTATCAAAATGACTTATCCCAGAATTACCTTTGGATGGAAAAGACTTTCCCTTATCCATGTATGATTAAGGGTACTTCTAAATCGGTTTTCGAAATGAATGAAGAAAGTATACTTGTAAAATGTTACCAAAAATAAGGTATGTCAGAAGTGGGATTCGAACCCACGCCTGGAGAACCAGACTGCGACCTGAACGCAGCGCCTTAGACCACTCGGCCATCCTGACATTGTGACAAAAGTGGCGAAATTAAAGTCCTTTATTTCTTCGGCAATTTTGAACATTTTTGTATAAAAGTTCTTACCAATTACATATAAATTATCTTATATACAGTTTCTGTGCCCTATCTGTAAAAAGGCGGGAAAAATATTTCTTTCCAAAAACAAAACTTCAAATGATTAAGCAATTTTTTGAAAAGCTTTTTTAAAAGAAAACATTGTTCTCCGCAATATCCATTGATTTCATGAAAACACAGGAAACAGTAAACTGTATTTTTCCAATGTTAAAAGCACGGTATTCTCTTGGATGTCGATTGCACATTGTAGTATCAAAATGACTTATCCCAGAATTACCTTTGGATGGAAAAGACTTTCACTTATCCATGTATGATTAAGGGTACTTCTAAATCGGTTTTCGAAATGAATGAAGAAAGTATACTTGTAAAATGTTACCAAAAATAAGGTATGTCAGAAGTGGGATTCGAACCCACGCCTGGAGAACCAGACTGCGACCTGAACGCAGCGCCTTAGACCACTCGGCCATCCTGACATTGTGACAAAAGTGGCGAAATTAAAGTCCTTTATTTCTTCGGCAATTTTGAACAGTTTTTGAATAAAAGTTGTTACCAATTACATATAAATTATCTTATATACAGTTTCTGTGCTTCTCGAATATTCCGATCTCCTATCTGTGAAAAGGCGGGAAAAATATTTCTTTCCAAAAACAAAACTTCAAAAGATGAAGCAATTGTTTGAAAAAGCTTTTTTAAAAGATAACATTGTTCTCCGCAATATCCATTGATTTCATGAAAACACAGGAAACAGTAAACTGTATTTTTCCAATGTTAAAAGCACGGTATTCTCTTGGATGTCGATTGCACATTGTAGTATCAAAATGACTTATCCCAGAATTACCTTTGGATGGAAAAGACTTTCACTTATCCATGTATGATTAAGAGTACTTCTAAATCGGATTTCGAAATGAATGAAGAAAGTATACTTGTAAAATGTTACCAAAAATAAGGTATGTCAGAAGTGGGATTCGAACCCACGCCTGGAGAACCAGACTGCGACCTGAACGCAGCGCCTTAGACCACTCGGCCATCCTGACATTGTGACAAAAGTGGCGAAATTAAAGTCCTTTATTTCTTCGGCATTTTTGAACATTTTTGTATAAAAGTTCTTACCAATTACATATAAATTATCTTATATACAGTTTCTGTGCCCTATCTGTAAAAAGGCGGGAAAAATATTTCTTTCCAAAAACAAAACTTCAAATGATTAAGCAATTTTTTGAAAAGCTTTTTTAAAAGAAAACATTGTTCTCCGCAATATCCATTGATTTCATGAAAACACAGGAAACAGTAAACTGTATTTTTTCAATGTTAAAAGCACGGTATTCTCTTGGATGTTGATTGCACATTGTAGTATCAAAATGACTTATCCCAGAATTACCTTTGGATGGAAAAGACTTTCACTTATCCATGTATGATTAAGGGTACTTCTAAATCGGTTTTCGAAATGAATGAAGAAAGTATACTTGTAAAATGTTACCAAAAATAAGGTATGTCAGAAGTGGGATTCGAACCCACGCCTGGAGAACCAGACTGCGACCTGAACGCAGCGCCTTAGACCACTCGGCCATCCTGACATTGTGACAAAAGTGGCGAAATTAAAGTCCTTTATTTCTTCGGCAATTTGAACATTTTTGTATAAAAGTTGTTACCAATTACATATAAATTATCTTATATACAGTTTCTGTGCTTCTCGAATATTCCGATCTCCTATCTGTAAAAAGGCGGGAAATATATTTCTTTCCAAAAACAAAACTTCAAAAGATGAAGCAATTGTTTGAAAAAGCTTTTTTAAAAGAAAACATTGTTCTCCGCAATATCCATTGATTTCATGAAAACACAGGAAACAGTAAACTGTATTTTTCCAATGTTAAAAGCACGGTATTCTCTTGGATGTCGATTGCACATTGTAGTATCAAAATGACTTATCCCAGAATTACCTTTGGATGGAAAAGACTTTCACTTATCCATGTATGATTAAGAGTACTTCTAAATCGGTTTTCGAAATGAATGAAGAAAGTATACTTGTAAAATGTTACCAAAAATAAGATATGACAGAAGTGGGATTCGAACCCACGCCTGGAGAACCAGACTGCGACCTGAACGCAGCGCCTTAGACCACTCGGCCATCCTGACATTGTGACAAAAGTGGCGAAATTAAAGTCCTTTATTTCTTCGGCAATTTTGAACAGTTTTTGAATAAAAGTTGTTACCAATTACATATAAATTATCTTATATACAGTTTCTGTGCTTCTCGAATATTCCGATCTCCTATCTGTAAAAAGGCGGGAAAAATATTTCTTTCCAAAAACAAAACTTCAAAAGATGAAGCAATTGTTTGAAAAAGCTTTTTTAAAAGAAAACATTGTTCTCCGCAATATCCATTGATTTCATGAAAACACAGGAAACAGTAAACTGTATTTTTCCAATGTTAAAAGCACGGTATTCTCTTGGATGTCGATTGCACATTGTAGTATCAAAATGACTTATCCCAGAATTACCTTTGGATGGAAAAGACTTTCACTTATCCATGTATGATTAAGGGTACCTCTAAATCGGTTTTCGAAATGAATGAAGAAAGTATACTTGTAAAATGTTACCAAAAATAAGGTATGTCAGAAGTGGGATTCGAACCCACGCCTGGAGAAAAAGACTGCGACCTGAACGCAGCGCCTTAGACCACTCGCCCATCCTGACACTGTGACAAAAGTGGCGAAATTAAAGTCCTTTATTTCTTCGGCAATTTTGAACATTTTTTGAATAAAAGTTGTTACCATATACATATAAATTATCTTATATACAGTTTCTGTGCTTCTCGAATATTCCGATCTCCTATCTGTAAAAAGGCGGGAAAAATATTTCTTTCCAAAAACAAAACTTCAAAAGATGAAGCAATTGTTTGAAAAAGCTTTTTTAAAAGAAAACATTGTTCTCCGCAACATCCATTGATTTCATGAAAACACAGGAAACAGTAAACTGTATTTTTCCAATGTTAAAAGCACGGTATTCTCTTGGATGTCGATTGCACATTGTAGTATCAAAATGACTTATCCCAGAATTACCTTTGGATGGAAAAGACTTTCACTTATCCATGTATGATTAAGGGTACTTCTAAATCGGTTTTCGAAATGAATGAAGAAAGTATACTTGTAAAATGTTACCAAAAATAAGGTATGTCAGAAGTGGGATTCGAACCCACGCCTGGAGAACCAGACTGCGACCTGAACGCAGCGCCTTAGACCACTCGGCCATCCTGACATTGTGACAAAAGTGGCGAAATTAAAGTCCTTTATTTCTTCGGCAATTTTGAACATTTTTGTATAAAAGTTCTTACCAATTACATATAAATTATCTTATATACAGTTTCTGTGCTTCTCGAATATTCCGATCTCCTATCTGTGAAAAGGCGGGAAAATATTTCTTTCCAGAAACAAAACTTCAAATGATTAAGCAATTTTTTGAAAAGGTTTTTTTAAAAAGATAACATTGTTCTCCGCAATATCCATTGATTTCATGAAAACACAGGAAACAGTAAACTGTATTTTTCCAATGTTAAAAGCACGGTATTCTCTTGGATGTCGATTGCACATTGTAGTATCAAAATGACTTATCCCAGAATTACCTTTGGATGGAAAAGACTTTCACTTATCCATGTATGATTAAGGGTACTTCTAAATCGGTTTTCGAAATGAATGAAGAAAGTATACTTGTAAAATGTTACCAAAAATAAGGTATGTCAGAAGTGGGATTCGAACCCACGCCTGGAGAACCAGACTGCGACCTGAACGCAGCGCCTTAGACCACTCGGCCATCCTGACACTGTGACAAAAGTGGCGAAATTAAAGTCCTTTATTTCTTCGGCAATTTTGAATATTTTTTGAATAAAAGTTGTGTCGCAGGTCAAAATACAAGGGCCGGGACATCGGCAAAATATTTGTATTATGGCTGCATAAAAAGTCGTCCTGGTAATTTAACTTTATTCGTCTGAAAATAAACATATACATGTTTGCCAAATACAGCGTAACCTGAAAATAATGCACAAGATCTACACATTCCATAAATGTGTATTTACGGAGTATCGATGCACAAAAACTATCATTTGCCGATATTGAATGATAAACTAACATGAAATGAATGAACTATACGAATTTTAACTTTGCATAAATTTGTGAAAATGAATTACGGAAATTGAAATGAAATATTATTAAACTAAAGAATAATGATTATTGTCAAATTGAAACTATATGAATTCCAAATAGCTAAAACGTTTATCCAATTTACTTACTATCAATCTTATTAAACTTTATCTCATTGAATAATAAAGTTTCCAAATAAAATATTTTAGAAATGAAATAAATTTCTTAATCAATAAATATTCGTACCTGAACGGCGACTTGCGTCCTCCGTCGACTATTGTGGAGTGAGCAAATTTTCAATTGTTATTGATTTTATAATATTTTGTTAGTAAGACATGCAGTGTCCGTGGCGCGGGAATGTCGATACTGTATAAAGTCAAAATATAGTTCATGTCGTATTGATTAAATGTACGTCATGATGATTACAAATACATGTACGTCATGATGAATATGAATGAATGACGAATGATATGACGAGTGATTGATAACATATAAACAAAACATCCCCCTTCTAGATTATAAACAACTAATAATCTATCAAATTCAAGTACGGATCATATATGCATACGATCTACATAATAACTATATCAAATACATCCCCCCTTTACAATCTATACGGTGACATACACCCCCTCCATAAGAAAAATGGGATTCGTCCCCGAAACCAATGACAAAACAATAAACACAATAATACAATCGAAAATGCATAGTCAAATATTCAAAATGAAATTTGGCCATTCCCAAGTCAAACATGTGGCAAGCGCCTCTATGCGATTACAAATGTCCAAAACTCATATGAAAACAAGTATTTATTTATACACATGTAAAATATTGCAAACAATACAATTTATCAAAATATCAGACAGATTTACATCATGTTTGTGAACCCATTTTGTTTCTCAATTATTCAACTTGGACTCATTACATCCAAATACAGAATTCAAACGTCGAATCCATACATCACGTAATTCGATTCCCGGATGTACACCATCAATCAATTTCGAATAAACGTATCGAATTCTGCCTTTATTATATTTATGAACTGGTGTGTGCAAAAACGGTGTGACAAATCCGTTGCCGGTGTTATATTCTGTAATATAACTATTTATTTTGTTTAAGATTTCGTTCAGCATCTCTTGCATATTATCATAATGCGTATCCAATAGAAGATAAGAAGTTTTTCCTTGTTGAAGTCTTATATTGTTCCATACCACGAAACTCATAGTAGTAATAGTTGCCATTACTATTTTGCAATCTATGGAACTTAACTTCTCTTCTATCATACGGATATTAGTTTTAAAAATCTGCATATGATTGATCTTTTCTCCTTTTGAATCTCTGATCTCTAAGCAAGATTCTTGATAACGGTTTGCTCTGCGAACGGAGCATATGTCCGGTATACCCGCTATAAAATAAACGATTTTGTTACCATCTATATCTTTTAAATCATCGTACGCTTTGTCACATAATTATCTCAAGTTTGCACCCGGTTTTACGTATAAATGTTGGCAAAACAATTTGCCTTCCAGTGTTCTTCCTCTACTGGAGGTGTATGTATAGGTCCGCGGGTTCATTTCAATCTAAAAGAAATGAATATATATTCTATATGGAAATTTCCGTTAATATAAACAAAATCGCAAAATGAAATATATATAATTAATGAATTAATAAAACTATGTAATATAATCTCTAAATCTGATAGGTGGTCTGACTTGTCTAGTAGACCTACGAACTGGGATTTCTGGTGTAACATCCGGTTCACTAACATTTGGTTCAACGACGGACTCACTACTTTCTCGTACATCGGAAATCGAATTCTCTAATGTCGCACTCGATCGGGTATCAGTTAAACTCGACAGTTTATTATAACTGCTCGAACTTGAATCGGACGAATAATTGTCACGCCTAACGATTACTTGTGGATCAAACGGAACTGCCAATGGATTCAAAGGACTAACCTGTTTCTGTGATCCGTCATGTCTTACAAAAACGAGTTCATCCTCGGAATTAGACTCCGGTTCATACTCCACATCGTCAATACCAACTGAATAATCATTCTCATTCGATTCTGTAACGTCGACACAAACTTCCGTCTCCTTTCTTTCTGGGCGGTTCCGACTCGTTTCCCCAGAATCCAGAAATTGGACAGATGTAATCGGTAATAACATATTTCTATGTACCGTTTTTCGGATTCGTCCGTGTTCTTGTCGGATCACATAAACTGGAATTTCAGAATCGGGTCGAGACATTACGATGTAAGGTTCTTTACCCCATTTATTTGCCAACTTATGTTTTCCTTTGAATGCTACATTCTTCAATAATACTCGATCACCCGGTTCAAGTGTTGATTGACGCACCTTGAGATCGTATCGAGATTTATGACGTCTATTAACCCTTTCTGCTGTTTTCGCTGCCGTTTTATATGCGAACTGCAATCTTTTCTTCAAACCATAGACATACGAATTTCGATCGGCTGTCGAAGAAGAGTTGACGTCACTACCTAAAAATGCATCAATAGCAAGACGTGGATGCCAACCAAACATTAGAAAATGCGGACTATAACCAGTACTTTCATGCTTAGTAGCATTATAAGCATGTACTAGCGGTGCTACATAACTCTTCCAATTCGCCTTTTTATCATCTTCGAGAGTGCCTAGCATATTTAACAGAGTTTGATTAAATCGTTCGCATTGGCCATTACCTTGTGGGTGGTAAGGGGTGGTGCGTGATTTCTTAACGCCTGCCAAATTGCATAGCTCTCTGATAACTTTCGACTCAAAGTTTCGACCTTGGTCGCTATGTATACGAGATGGAAACGAATAATGTTGAATGAAATGTTCCCATAAACTTTTGGCTGTAGTTTTAGCTGACTGATTCCTTGTTGGAATTGCCTGAGCATACCTTGTGAAATGATCAGTTATGACTAATATATTTTCATAACCCCCTTTGGATCGTTCCAGTGTTAGATAATCTATACATAGAATCTCCAAAGGCTGAGACGAAGATATATTAATCAATTCTGCGGATTTCGTTGATCTGGTTTTTCTTAGAATGCATTTTGCACATGACGACACCTTACGTTCAACGTCTTTATCTACACCTGGCCAATAAAACCTGGATTTTACCAACGACAAAGTCCTATCTCGGCCCTGATGACCAACATCGTCGTGAAGACCTACAAGAGCGATCTCACGGTAGATATCGGGCAACACTAGCTGAGAAACTGACTCGTTGTTGATAAAACTCTTTCTATATAAAACCTCCTGTTGCATATATAATTTATCCCATTCTCTTATATATTTCTTGACGTCATCGCTTTCCTTCGAGATCTGCCGTTTCGTCGGTTTATGTCCAGTACTAATTAATTCGATAATTCTACTGATTGCAATGTCACATTTCTGTTCTTTGGACCAGTCAATATCGGATAAATTTGACTGATAATCCATATTGTCGACAATTTCTGCATCTTGTGATAACAGTAAACTTTCTACTATTGGTTGTTCTGACTGAGCAATAGTTGCTGAACTACATACTGCCTTAATGACGTCACAGTCTATGTGGTTTAGATTAGTATGATTTCTGGACAAAATATCGGCATCAATATTCGATTTACCGGTCCGATAGCTCAGATTGAAATCATAGTTTGACAATGCGGCCACCCACCTATGTCCTGTAGCATCAAGCTTAGCTTTATCTAAGACGTAGGTTAATGGGTTATTGTCAGTTCTGACCTCAAACTTACTACCTGACAGATAATCATGAAATTTGTCGGTTACTGCCCATTTAAGTGCCAAAAATTCCCTCTTGTGGGCCGGATATAACCGTTCTGGACCACGTAAACTACGACTAGCGTATGCAATGACCCTCTCTTTACCTTCTCTTCTCTGATACAATATAGCACCAAGACCAGTTCCAGATGCGTCTATATTAAGAATAAAAGGCAACGAGAAGTCTGCAAAAGCAAGAACAGGTGGATTTATAAGCTTGCTAATGATTGCATCCATCGCATTTTGCTCATTGGTACCCCACTGCCAGGGAGTTGGCTTTGCTTTCTTCTTAGGCTTAGCCTTTTTTTTGTTAGTGTGGTGACCAATTAACAAATCATTTAATGGCTTTGCAATCTTAGCATAGTCCTTGATAAACTTTCTGTAGTATGATGTAAAACCAAGAAATTTTCTAAGATCTTTGACACCACTTACTTTAGGCCAGCTTTTTACGGCGGATACTTTATCGGGATCGGTCTTAATACCGTCGGCAGATACAATAACCCCAAGGTACTTAATCTCACTCTTGAAAAACTCACATTTATCGCCGCGAAGTTTTAAACCATTCTCTTCAAGACGCTTAAACACAGATTCCAAACGTTCGAAATGTTGTTCGATCGTACTCGAGAACACGACTATATCATCTAGAAAAAACTAGACATTGTCTTAAATGAGCCTCGCCCATGCATCGTTCCATTAACCTTTGAAACGTCGCACCGGAATTTGTCAATCCAAAAGGGAGACGATTCCACTCGTAAAATCCCAAAGGGCCTAAATTGAAAGCGGTCATAAATTTATCAGATTCCTTGATTCCACAATTCCAATACGCCGAACGGAGATCTAGGCGGGAAAAGAACTTAGAACCCGACAGACAATCAATCGTCTCGTCTATCCGCGGTAGAGCGTACGCGTCTTTCACGGTACGTTTGTTTAACTTTCTAAAATCGATACAGAAACGAAGACTACCGTCTTTCTTTCGTACAAGTACAACGTTACTCGAGAACGGACTATTCGATTCGCGAATACAACCCGCTTCTAGCATTTCCCGAACATGTTCGCGAACTTCATCGAACAACGCCGGTGGTATACGTCTATACGGCTCTTTAAATGGTTTATCGTCGGTCAATTTAATTTCGTGTTCTAACAATTTTGTATACCCTATATCAGAAGAACCTTTGGAAAATACTGACTTCCATTTTCCAAGCAAACCTCGCAATCTATCCTTTACCTCATAATCTAAACTATCAGATATTTTAATACCAAGTTCCTCTAAAGGCATATCTTTCGTAACATTTTTCTCATTCGAATCTAAGTCTATGTGACGCATGACCTTGACCTCGTTCAGACTACATATAGTTGTTTTAGGTTTAATGGCAACTGTTCTCGCTGTCATATTAAATATTCTGACTGGAACTCTACAAGTTTTACCCTTCAGATTAACAACTCTGGGGCAAACTGCTAAAGAATCAGAGTTATCGCCCTCTAAATTCTCTGTTACAACAGTTGTATCACATGAAACCTTGGATTTAGCTAATCCATTAATCGTCATGACTGACATGGGTTTTAGCCTTAAGGGCTTTCTGTTTGTAGATTTAACTTTACCTACAATTGATTCGGTCAGAGTACTAAATGCTAAATTCCATTCTTTCGGAATACCTTGAGTATTATCCTCAGACATACACATATGGAAAAGCTTGATTATATTTGTCCCTACTACAATGGGAACATTCTGATTGTATTCAGTCGGAGAAACAACTAATAGGGGTACATAAACCTCATCTTGTGACATAAAACTGACCTTAACTTTGGCCTCGATATAACCTTGGTATGGCAAAACAGCGCCACCTGCTACATTGACAGTTAGACATAATTCACTCAGATCCCGTAATTCAGGTACTGGTTTCAATTTATTCAACATTGAGCTTGAAATTGTTGAAATCATTGAACCACTATCGATCAATGCCCTACATTTAACATTATTGACAATGATATCTGCCTCATTAGCTTTTCCAACCATTCTATCTAACAGACTTTGTTGATCTTTATCATAACTTTCTTTAGGACTAAAGGTTTCTGAAACCTTTTGTGTAAAGTCACGTGTTCGTCCTTCAACCGAGACCTTTATCCGTTTAAATTATCGGATTTATTCTGACCTTGGTTGTTGTAACTATTATTATAGTTTCCTCTACCTCCGAAATTACCTCTCTGATCTCTATTCGTACCTCTACTATTATAACCTCTATAACTTCTATAACCTTGTCCTGACCCTTTTCCATTTTGATTTTGTTTTTCATTTCTATTCGACTCTTTCAACTTTTTAAGTTCATCTTCAATAGATTCTATTTTCTTGTTCAGAGATTTCAACGATTTCGATACTTCATCTAGTTTATCTGATTGAGTAATCGAAGCTTGTTGTTGTATCTTTTTCTCAGTACTTTTAGACCTTTGATAATTAGATAAGTCAAGTTCTATTGATCTTATTTCTTTTCTTAACTGATCAAAATCCATTACAGTATCATACTTATATCTACTAGCATTTTTCAATGATGGATCTCTCAAACCAGACCAAAATTTTGACCGAAGCATCTCATTCTTAGCTGCAGGATTTATTTGACCCTTTTCAACAGCCAATTGTATCAAACCCTCTAATTGCATACCATATTCAGCAACTGATTGATTTGGTTGTTGATTTTCACTATAAAATCTCTGCAGTAATGCTTCACTACTAAACACATTCCCATAGACCCCTTCAAGTTTATCTATAATCTGGGACGGTGTAGCGTCATCGGACAATGAAAGTAGCAAACTTCTTGCTTTCCCCTTCAAAGACCCACGTATACTCTGTCGCAAAATAATATCGCTATAATTCCCTTCTCTAATAATACATCTGACTTCGTATTTCCATACGTCAAAATTCACTTCGCTTTTCTCTTCCCCAGAAAATATTGGTATTCTAGGTTTAGCTTGAGACACACCAGGATTATCATGTGCCATTGTGGCATGAAAATCATGAATAGGGGGTGGGGTATGTGTAGGCGTTTGCCTGCTCCTTACTGCTGGGGTACTAGTTACAAATGCAGAAGGAATATGTTTCATTCTATCGAACTCTTCAGATGTAACAACTTTGTAATCTGAATGTCGATTAATAATATCGATCATAAGAGCTATTTTCTCTTCACTAATACTTTCAATACTACTCTTTTGCTCTTCCTTGTGTGTCTCTTTGCCACCCGATGCCATAATAACTAATAGAGTTACTAAACTCAAATATAAATTCAACATGCAAAATGATCAATGAAAATGAAATGAACAATGATGATACTTACCAATAATCAGTCAATGTCAGTCGAAACTGTCGCGACAGACATGCTTGAGAGTGATTACATCTACAGTGCTCAGTGTGCAGATTAATTCATAAATCTGATAAATATAATTAAAATATCAATATTCATAAAACATCAATACATAAACACATGTACACAATATAAATGAATAAAATTGTAAATATTTATGTTTCGGCAAAATGTCCTCAGTTGACCTGTCGCTGGCGTCTATACATCATATCATGTAACGCAAATTGCTTATCGGCAAATTAAAAGGAACTGCACATCGTTCGACTCCTATTACGGTATCGGACTGACTCCAGTTGCATACTGTTTGTAATTTCTTTCAATGTTACGAAATTATGTTTTGTTGAAATAAAGTCTGCGCAAATACATAAATGGTTTGTAATTATGTTGACTTTCCCACAATTAATCTAATTTTAATACTTTAACCATGTCTTCTCATAATTATACGGACGGCTAATTTGCTGGAATTCTTGTATGGATCCCAACCATTTTACCAATACCGTTTGTCGTGGTTCCGGAACATATGTGGTTAAAGTTGAAATTTGGTAATTTTAAGTTGTACCAATAAAGTTGTACCATTAAAGTAGTACCATTAATAAAGTTGTACCATTAAAGTAGTACCATTAATAAAGTTGTACCATTATAAAGTAGTACCATTAATAAAGTTGTACCATTATTACCATGGACTATAGCTTATCTCGGTGGAACCTCCATTTGTCGCAGGTCAAAATACAAGGGCCGGGACATCGGCAAAATATTTGTATTATGGCTGCATAAAAAGTCGTCCTGGTAATTTAACTTTATTCGTCTGAAAATAAACATATACATGTTTGCCAAATACAGCGTAACCTGAAAATAATGCACAAGATCTACACATTCCATAAATGTGTATTTACGGAGTATCGATGCACAAAAACTATCATTTGCCGATATTGAATGATAAACTAACATGAAATGAATGAACTATACGAATTTTAACTTTGCATAAATTTGTGAAAATGAATTACGGAAATTGAAATGAAATATTATTAAACTAAAGAATAATGATTATTGTCAAATTGAAACTATATGAATTCCAAATAGCTAAAACGTTTATCCAATTTACTTACTATCAATCTTATTAAACTTTATCTCATTGAATAATAAAGTTTCCAAATAAAATATTTTAGAAATGAAATAAATTTCTTAATCAATAAATATTCGTACCTGAACGGCGACTTGCGTCCTCCGTCGACTATTGTGGAGTGAGCAAATTTTCAATTGTTATTGATTTTATAATATTTTGTTAGTAAGACATGCAGTGTCCGTGGCGCGGGAATGTCGATACTGTATAAAGTCAAAATATAGTTCATGTCGTATTGATTAAATGTACGTCATGATGATTACAAATACATGTACGTCATGATGAATATGAATGAATGACGAATGATATGACGAGTGATTGATAACATATAAACAAAACATCCCCCTTCTAGATTATAAACAACTAATAATCTATCAAATTCAAGTACGGATCATATATGCATACGATCTACATAATAACTATATCAAATACATCCCCCCTTTACAATCTATACGGTGACAGTTGTTACCAATTACATATAAATTATCTTATATACAGTTTCTGTGCTTCTCGAATATTCCGATCTCCTATCTGTAAAAAGGCGGGAAAAATATTTCTTTCCAAAAACAAAACTTCAAAAGATGAAGCAATTGTTTAAAAAAGCTTTTTTGAAAGAAAACATTGTTCTCCGCAATATCCATTGATTTCATGAAAACACAGGAAACAGTAAACTGTATTTTTCCAATGTTAAAAGCACGGTATTCTCTTGGATGTCGATTGCAAATTGTAGTATCAAAATGACTTATCCCAGAATTACCTTTGGATGGAAAAGACTTTCACTTATCCATGTATGATTAAGAGTACTTCTAAATCGGATTTCGAAATGAATGAAGAAAGTATACTTGTAAAATGTTACCAAAAATAAGGTATGTCAGAAGTGGGATTCGAACCCACGCCTGGAGAACCAGACTGCGACCTGAACGCAGCGCCTTAGACCACTATGCCATCCTGACATTGTGGCAAAAGATGCGAAATTAAAGTCCTTTATTTCTTCGGCAATTTTGAACATTTTTGTATAAAAGTTCTTACCAATTACATATAAATTATCTTATATACAGTTTCTGTGCCCTATCTGTAAAAAGGCGGGAAAAATATTTCTTTCCAAAAACAAAACTTCAAATGATTAAGCAATTTTTTGAAAAGCTTTTTTAAAAGAAAACATTGTTCTCCGCAATATCCATTGATTTCATGAAAACACAGGAAACAGTAAACTGTATTTTTCCAATGTTAAAAGCACGGTATTCTCTTGGATGTCGATTGCAAATTGTAGTATCAAAATGACTTATCCCAGAATTACCTTTGGATGGAAAAGACTTTCACTTATCCATGTATGATTAAGAGTACTTCTAAATCGGATTTCGAAATGAATGAAGAAAGTATACTTGTAAAATGTTACCAAAAATAAGGTATGTCAGAAGTGGGATTCGAACCCACGCCTGGAGAACCAGACTGCGACCTGAACGCAGCGCCTTATTTTTTTCATTGTAAAAATATTTTATTCATTAATATTTACAAGGTTGTGTTTAACCGGACAATACCCGGTTTTACAAGTTCAACGAATATATGTATATGTATATATTTAAGCATGACGATATATATGAACGTGAACATAAGTTCATGTCTTTTTGATATACTTAATTTTGTATTTAGCCAAAGTTAGCCAATACATGTTAGAAGAAATGAAGAAATAAAAATAGATAACAATGCTTTCTGCATACAAACACAGTTGTACATGTATCAAGTTGTATTTATATAAACAATGTCTACAACTAATCACAATAATTAGGCAAGAACATTTTCCTTTCACTCATATGTTAAAAATCAAAAATGAAACACAAGTGAATCCATTTCTAGTCGTAAGAGTGGATTTCTATTAAGAAAATATTTATAAAACTGGTTCATTTTGTTTTTCACTCTATATAAAGCAAAAGCATATTCAATGTATCTCTGAATTGTATATTTGAAAAAACGGACTGTTTCGATATTTTTGTTTTCAAACACTTTCAGATTACGTGATTTATAAATGACAAGTCTAGCTACACAAATCATGTAGTTCAAAAAGTATGTATTTATAAGCGCCTTAGACCACTCGGCCATCCTGACATTGTGACAAAAGTGGCGAAATTAAAGTCCTTTATTTCTTCGGCAATTTTGAACATTTTTTGAATAAAAGTTGTTACCAATTACATATAAATTATCTTATATACAGTTTCTGTGCTTCTCGAATATTCCGATCTCCTATCTGTAAAAAGGCGGGAAAAATATTTCTTTCCAAAAACAAAACTTCAAAAGATGAAGCAATTTTTTGAAAAGGTTTTTTTAAAAAGATAACATTGTTCTCCGCAATATCCATTGATTTCATGAAAACACAGGAAACAGTAAACTGTATTTTTCCAATGTTAAAAGCACGGTATTCTCTTGGATGTCGATTGCACATTGTAGTATCAAAATGACTTATCCCAGAATTACCTTTGGATGGAAAAGACTTTCACTTATCCATGTATGATTAAGGGTACTTCTAAATCGGTTTTCGAAATGAATGAAGAAAGTATACTTGTAAAATGTTACCAAAAATAAGGTATGTCAGAAGTGGGATTCGAACCCACGCCTGGAGAACCAGACTGCGACCTGAACGCAGCGCCTTAGACCACTCGGCCATCCTGACATTGTGACAAAAGTGGCGAAATTAAAGTCCTTTATTTCTTCGGCAATTTGAACATTTTTGTATAAAAGTTGTTACCAATTACATATAAATTATCTTATATACAGTTTCTGTGCTTCTCGAATATTCCGATCTCCTATCTGTAAAAAGGCGGGAAATATATTTCTTTCCAAAAACAAAACTTCAAAAGATGAAGCAATTGTTTGAAAAAGCTTTTTTAAAAGAAAACATTGTTCTCCGCAATATCCATTGATTTCATGAAAACACAGGAAACAGTAAACTGTATTTTTCCAATGTTAAAAGCACGGTATTCTCTTGGATGTCGATTGCACATTGTAGTATCAAAATGACTTATCCCAGAATTACCTTTGGATGGAAAAGACTTTCACTTATCCATGTATGATTAAGAGTACTTCTAAATCGGTTTTCGAAATGAATGAAGAAAGTATACTTGTAAAATGTTACCAAAAATAAGATATGACAGAAGTGGGATTCGAACCCACGCCTGGAGAACCAGACTGCGACCTGAACGCAGCGCCTTAGACCACTCGGCCATCCTGACATTGTGACAAAAGTGGCGAAATTAAAGTCCTTTATTTCTTCGGCAATTTTGAACATTTTTTGTATAAAAGTTCTTACCATTACATATAAATTATCTTATATACAGTTTCTGTGCTTCTCGAATATTCCGATCTCCTATCTGTAAAAAGGCGGGAAAAATATTTCTTTCCAAAAACAAAACTTCAAAAGATGAAGCAATTGTTTGAAAAAGCTTTTTTAAAAGAAAACATTGTTCTCCGCAATATCCATTGATTTCATGAAAACACAGGAAACAGTAAACTGTATTTTTCCAATGTTAAAAGCACGGTATTCTCTTGGATGTCGATTGCAAATTGTAGTATCAAAATGACTTATCCCAGAATTACCTTTGGATGGAAAAGACTTTCACTTATCCATGTATGATTAAGAGTACTTCTAAATCGGTTTTCGAAATGAATGAAGAAAGTATACTTGTAAAATGTTACCAAAAATAAGGTATGTCAGAAGTGGGATTCGAACCCACGCCTGGAGAAAAAGACTGCGACCTGAACGCAGCGCCTTAGACCACTCGCCCATCCTGACACTGTGACAAAAGTGGCGAAATTAAAGTCCTTTATTTCTTCGGCAATTTTGAACATTTTTTGAATAAAAGTTGTTACCATATACATATAAATTATCTTATATACAGTTTCTGTGCTTCTCGAATATTCCGATCTCCTATCTGTAAAAAGGCGGGAAAAATATTTCTTTCCAAAAACAAAACTTCAAAAGATGAAGCAATTGTTTGAAAAAGCTTTTTTAAAAGAAAACATTGTTCTCCGCAACATCCATTGATTTCATGAAAACACAGGAAACAGTAAACTGTATTTTTCCAATGTTAAAAGCACGGTATTCTCTTGGATGTCGATTGCACATTGTAGTATCAAAATGACTTATCCCAGAATTACCTTTGGATGGAAAAGACTTTCACTTATCCATGTATGATTAAGGGTACTTCTAAATCGGTTTTCGAAATGAATGAAGAAAGTATACTTGTAAAATGTTACCAAAAATAAGGTATGTCAGAAGTGGGATTCGAACCCACGCCTGGAGAACCAGACTGCGACCTGAACGCAGCGCCTTAGACCACTCGCCCATCCTGACATTGTGACAAAAGTGGCGAAATTAAAGTCCTTTATTTCTTCGGCAATTTTGAACATTTTTGTATAAAAGTTCTTACCAATTACATATAAATTATCTTATATACAGTTTCTGTGCTTCTCGAATATTCCGATCTCCTATCTGTGAAAAGGCGGGAAAATATTTCTTTCCAGAAACAAAACTTCAAATGATTAAGCAATTTTTTGAAAAGGTTTTTTTAAAAAGATAACATTGTTCTCCGCAATATCCATTGATTTCATGAAAACACAGGAAACAGTAAACTGTATTTTTCCAATGTTAAAAGCACGGTATTCTCTTGGATGTCGATTGCACATTGTAGTATCAAAATGACTTATCCCAGAATTACCTTTGGATGGAAAAGACTTTCACTTATCCATGTATGATTAAGGGTACTTCTAAATCGGTTTTCGAAATGAATGAAGAAAGTATACTTGTAAAATGTTACCAAAAATAAGGTATGTCAGAAGTGGGATTCGAACCCACGCCTGGAGAACCAGACTGCGACCTGAACGCAGCGCCTTATTTTTTTTTTATCTTGATAAAATTTTATTAACAGAAAAACATTTACAAATCAAAGAGATATTGTTATTAATTCTCATAGACATACTATTATCATATTGATTAGTTATATCATATATGTCAAATACATACGCATAGAAAACAAAGTCACTACAATTGTCCATTTTCGCAATACCTACAAAATTTTTATATTCATACATTTAATATATTGTTATTCACAATCATGTACGCACAAGCGATATCACAGTTGTACTCTTTCACTGTATTCATGCACATTTTTATTTTCTTTTTTTTTAATTTTAGGTAAAATGTAAAAACAAGTGAAAAGGTAATTGAAATACAATACACAATTTCATATCCAAATATTAAAGATTCCGGCTGGCTATCCATTCCAGACTGCTTTAAAACATTGGCATGCAAAAAATGTGAAAAAAAAAATATTTCAAAACATTTTCCATACATTCAAACTTTATCATACATTTTAAAAATCAAATCAGACCTAGTTTAACCATGTCTCTATTTTCCTGCGGGCAACAATTTCCATTTTCTCAATTGCACTAGCTATATCACTATTCATGTATTTAGTTTTCCTAACATCATCAAAATCGTTTTCAATATTGTGCAAAGCGTACGTGTACCGCTTTGTTCCTGGACCGAAATAATGAATGTCCTCTTCCTTTCCCAATGAGTAGGACATGATTAAATTAATCATTGGGATCAACGTTAATAGTGTTGCGCTACACATACTCAACGAAGTTTTGATAACAATTTTATCTAGAACTGGTGTCTGTCGAGATTTTGATTTCTCTTCAGTGTTCGAAATATTTTCTGTATTCACAACGTCATGAGATTTAGTTAACATATTCTGTGTATTCGAATGTTCACTTATACATATTTTCCCTGCGGCATTTAAATTTCCGTTAACATGTTTCACACTCTCGGTTCGCAATTGGTTCTTCTCTTCACTTGACTGCTTTCCTTTGTTAGTATTTACCGTCAATGAGGCGCTACACGGAACACTGTCGATCACGTCCATTAACGCATCGGTGGGTTCAGATGGAATATCACTTTCTGTATCACTTTCAATAAACGATTCATCTTCGCTTTCAGATGTTTTATTTTCTGAATTTTTCTTTTCTACAAATTGCTTCAGTCGTTTCCGGTCACGTTTTCTAGATGCATTAGATTTCCGTTTCGTTGATTTATCACCATTTGTCCACAATAAAGATATTTTCATTCTTCCATTTTGTTCAGTAGATGTCCAGCTAAAATCAGTATATTGTTCATTTACAATTTTCAACAAAGAAGTTAATGTTTTCGGTAGACAATCCATTTTCACATAAATTAATCTCTCAACATTGAATTCATAAATCAATTTTCCACAAGACCCTCAAATCAAAAACGGCAGAAGCTATCACGATAATGTCAATTGTATATAAATACGTATTTTGTCAACTGAAACTTACTACTTGTGTAACTATGTCCATCATATCACTATATTTCGGCTGGAAAATCCATTCCAAAACTGATAATCTAACTAATTCCACAAACATTAAGAACACTGTAACAAAACACGTCTGACATCTTGGGTGCGTTCGACTCCTCTCAACGCAGCGCCTTAGACCACTCGCCCATCCTGACACTGTGACAAAAGTGGCGAAATTAAAGTCCTTTATTTCTTCGGCAATTTTGAATATTTTTTGAATAAAAGTTGTTACCAATTACATATAAATTATCTTATATACAGTTTCTGTGCTTCTCGAATATTCCGATCTCCTATCTGTAAAAAGGCGGGAAAAATATTTCTTTCCAAAAACAAAACTTCAAAAGATGAAGCAATTGTTTAAAAAAGCTTTTTTGAAAGAAAACATTGTTCTCCGCAATATCCATTGATTTCATGAAAACACAGGAAACAGTAAACTGTATTTTTCCAATGTTAAAAGCACGGTATTCTCTTGGATGTCGATTGCAAATTGTAGTATCAAAATGACTTATCCCAGAATTACCTTTGGATGGAAAAGACTTTCACTTATCCATGTATGATTAAGAGTACTTCTAAATCGGATTTCGAAATGAATGAAGAAAGTATACTTGTAAAATGTTACCAAAAATAAGGTATGTCAGAAGTGGGATTCGAACCCACGCCTGGAGAACCAGACTGCGACCTGAACGCAGCGCCTTAGACCACTATGCCATCCTGACATTGTGGCAAAAGATGCGAAATTAAAGTCCTTTATTTCTTCGGCAATTTTGAACATTTTTGTATAAAAGTTCTTACCAATTACATATAAATTATCTTATATACAGTTTCTGTGCCCTATCTGTAAAAAGGCGGGAAAAATATTTCTTTCCAAAAACAAAACTTCAAATGATTAAGCAATTTTTTGAAAAGCTTTTTTAAAAGAAAACATTGTTCTCCGCAATATCCATTGATTTCATGAAAACACAGGAAACAGTAAACTGTATTTTTCCAATGTTAAAAGCACGGTATTCTCTTGGATGTCGATTGCACATTGTAGTATCAAAATGACTTATCCCAGAATTACCTTTGGATGGAAAAGACTTTCACTTATCCATGTATGATTAAGAGTACTTCTAAATCGGTTTTCGAAATGAATGAAGAAAGTATACTTGTAAAATGTTACCAAAAATAAGGTATGTCAGAAGTGGGATTCGAACCCACGCCTGGAGAACCAGACTGCGACCTGAACGCAGCGCCTTATTTTTTTCATTGTAAAAATATTTTATTCATTAATATTTACAAGGTTGTGTTTAACCGGACAATACCCGGTTTTACAAGTTCAACGAATATATGTATATGTATATATTTAAGCATGACGATATATATGAACGTGAACATAAGTTCATGTCTTTTTGATATACTTAATTTTGTATTTAGCCAAAGTTAGCCAATACATGTTAGAAGAAATGAAGAAATAAAAATAGATAACAATGCTTTCTGCATACAAACACAGTTGTACATGTATCAAGTTGTATTTATATAAACAATGTCTACAACTAATCACAATAATTAGGCAAGAACATTTTCCTTTCACTCATATGTTAAAAATCAAAAATGAAACACAAGTGAATCCATTTCTAGTCGTAAGAGTGGATTTCTATTAAGAAAATATTTATAAAACTGGTTCATTTTGTTTTTCACTCTATATAAAGCAAAAGCATATTCAATGTATCTCTGAATTGTATATTTGAAAAAACGGACTGTTTCGATATTTTTGTTTTCAAACACTTTCAGATTACGTGATTTATAAATGACAAGTCTAGCTACACAAATCATGTAGTTCAAAAAGTATGTATTTATAAGCGCCTTAGACCACTCGGCCATCCTGACATTGTGACAAAAGTGGCGAAATTAAAGTCCTTTATTTCTTCGGCAATTTTGAACATTTTTTGAATAAAAGTTGTTACCAATTACATATAAATTATCTTATATACAGTTTCTGTGCTTCTCGAATATTCCGATCTCCTATCTGTAAAAAGGCGGGAAAAATATTTCTTTCCAAAAACAAAACTTCAAAAGATGAAGCAATTTTTTGAAAAGGTTTTTTTAAAAAGATAACATTGTTCTCCGCAATATCCATTGATTTCATGAAAACACAGGAAACAGTAAACTGTATTTTTCCAATGTTAAAAGCACGGTATTCTCTTGGATGTCGATTGCACATTGTAGTATCAAAATGACTTATCCCAGAATTACCTTTGGATGGAAAAGACTTTCACTTATCCATGTATGATTAAGGGTACTTCTAAATTGGTTTTCGAAATGAATGAACAAAGTATACTTGTAAAATGTTAACAAAAATAAGGTTTGTCAGAAGTGGAATTCGAACCCAAGCCTGGAGAACCAGACAGCGACCTGAACGCAGCGCCTTTTTTTTTTTAATCTTTATTGAATAAAACTATACGAAATAACAATACAAATCAGAATATCTATAAAATCATCATGTTACAGAACTTAAGAATATACAATTTATCACAGTTTGAATAACAGCACATCTTCCTCTAACATCACAGTTGGATTATCTTTCAAAAACTTCTTTTCAAAGACTGTTAGTCTGTTTGTAAATTTACAATAGAAATAAAAATAACTAATATAATGTTTCAGTGTGTATTTGAAATATGTTATTAGGTTAATACCTCTTATGCCATTTTTGAACATTTGTCTTTGTCTTCCAATAGACAACAAAAACTTAACATAATGAATATTAACACCTTTCACATTAGATGATAAACCCAGCATAAATATCCTCATGTAAGTATAGTTATGTATCAAATTTTCCTCTGATTTTACAAATAGTGTCTCTAAAATATCAAACATAAAATCATGAAATTTAACAAGTAACTCACATGTCAAAAAAATATGAAATAAAGTTTCCTTCTCACAGTCACAATTTTGACAGGTGGTACTGTCTATTATTCCAATCTTACAAAGTTTAACATCAGTAAAAATCCTGTTGTGACACAATTTGTAGTCTAGATCAATACATTCAGATGGTTTCCAAAAATGATGTACTTGTTTCCACACAAAACGGAAATCACTTTCATGAATACCATATTGTTCATACCAAAATTCATAACATTTAGGTTTAATAAAACACTTTTGTAATAGTAATGAATAAAACCTTTTTGTTGTACATAGCGTCATGTCACACACTTTACTGTCGAATTGAACATAAAATTGGGAGAGTTCTTCATTTTTCAAATGACAATTTGTCAAAACGACTTCTTTCCACTCAGCAGAAATATGATTCAATAATAACATATACAATTTCCTGACAATGTTAATATTAACATCTATTTCTTTTTCTCTCATCATATGAAAAATTGCCTGAACTGGCAAAAATCCAGGTATAGCTTCATATGATATATCTTTAACTAGTACAATACCAGCTTTTATAAAACATTTCCATTCTTTACCAGATACGAACATCAAGCTATTATAAAACAGTGGTTGATTATAAACATCACAGTTTCCTATATTAAAAGTTACATCTTTTCTAATGCACTGCCATGCTTCCAACATTTCTCTGTACACATGCGGTAAACATAATAAATCATTTTTGTTTAAACGCAAAAATAAAACAGGCCTAGAAAGATTCATACAATGTACTCTTCTCAAAAAATAGCTGAAGATACTTTTCCAAATACAATTGCACTCAGAGTTTAAAAATCTTCCTAAAAATTTCAATCTAAATGAACACATTTTTAAATAAATATCTTGAAAATTCAAGCCACCATCCTGTTTCATACCAGTAATAGTTGCATATTGTATTAAATGAGATTTAGAATCCCACAAAAACTCAATACATATTTGCTTTAAATCTGTCAGTACATTTTCAGGTATTGGCGAAACAGCTAATAAATACCAAATTCTTGATACCAATAAAGAAGAAATTACAATATTTCTACCAGATAGAGTCAATTGTCTTTGTTTCCACATATTAACAATACTTCTTATTTTTCTGATCTTATCCTTCCAATTCATGTCATTACACACATCAATGTCTACACCAACATAAACGCCAAGAACTTGAATACATTTTTCACAAATTCTTAATCCAAGTACAGTCTTATCAACATCAGTCAAACTTCCTTTTCCAATACATAAAATTTCAGACTTACTTCTATTAATCTTAGAATCTGATGCTCTACTATATAAATTAAATACATCAAAAGTACATTCAATAGATTTTTTATCGCTCAAACATAAGGTAGTATCATCTGCATGTTGAAACAAAACTGCAGTTTCTTTACTGTAAGGTATACGTATTCCATTAATATTACAATGTTTCTTAATTGCCATTGACAGTGGTTCTGCTGATAAAACATACAACAAAGCACTGATAGGGCAACCTTGCCTAATACCATTTCGTATCTTAAAATATTTTGTTAAAAAACCGTTACACTTGACAGTACTCTGAATATCGGTATAAAAAATCCTAATCCAATTAATAAATTTACATCCAAAACCAAAACATTCTAATACTCTAATGAGATAATCATGAGACACTCTGTCAAAAGCTTTCTCTTGATCAAATTTTAAAATATACCCTTCTACACCATCATCTTCTACCATATTTATTACATCACGTACACTAGCTATTGTATCTGCAATATCTCTACCAGGTATACAACATGACTGACTATTTGATATTATCTTGCAAAGTACTGATTTGAATCTATTTGACATGACACGTGCTAAAATCTTGTAATCAACTTGCAACAATGAAATAGGTCTATAATTCTTTAAATCCCTTTTATCACCTTTTTTCTTATAAATAAGAGACAGTACACCATTTTTCATAGACCTTGATAAAGTGTTACATTTTTCAACGGCCTTAAATACCTTCAGTAAAATATCTTTTAAAACATGATAAAATTTACAATAAAACTCAACAGTTAGTCCATCAGATCCTGGACTCTTATTTTTAGACATTTTATGTAATGCAACAAAAATCTCTTCTTCAGTAATATCATTATCACATACTCCTCGATCAAAACTATCAACTTTTACATCTATATTTTGCAACAAAACCTCCATAGCATTTTTGTCTGTTTCTACACATGAATACAACTCATCATAAAACTTATACTGTATGTCTAATAAGCCATCAGTATCAGAAACAATATTTTTACCATCATGATCAAAAAGTTCTTTAATACTATTACTCTCTTGCTTATATTTCTCTAAGTTCAAAAAATATTTTGTACATTTATCATTTTCTGTAGCCCAAAAAGCCTTCGACCTCAATATAGCACCTTTACATTTCTCTTCCTCTAAATTGTTTAATTCAAGCTTTAAATTCTCATACCTTTCTACATTAATTTGTTCACCTTCAGCAATTCTCATACATATTCGCTGTATCTTATTTTGTATGCAATAATACTCTGCATTTTTCTCTTTTGCAATTTTCTTACTGAAAACTTGAGAGAATTTCTTAATTCTAAACTTTAAATTATCCCACCAAATTAAAACATCATCATCAAAAAGAGTACATTCCTTACTATCATTGATAATATTCAAAACAGTTGATACAAACTCATTATTATCTAACAATGTATTATTAAAAATCCACACACCCGGGCCTCTTTCTACATCATCAAAAACTATTCTCATTTCAACAAAAGAATGATCACTTAAAGTAGTGTCTTTGTAATTTATATGTTGTACAAAACTTGACAAATTTCTAGAAATGAGAAAATAATCCAATCTTGATTGTTGTAAATAAAAATCACTTACTCGTTTCCATGAAAACGTTCTAACACAAGGATTTCTACATCTCCATACATCATATACATTGTTATCTGTCATCAAATTACATAATAAGTTATAACTCATATCATTCCTTAGACCACTCGGCCATCCTGACATTGTGACAAAAGTGGCGAAATTAAAGTCCTTTATTTCTTCGGCAATTTTGAACATTATTGTATAAAAGTTCTTACCAATACATATAAATTATCTTATATACAGTTTCTGTGCTTCTCGAATATTCCGATCTCCTATCCGTAAAAAGGCGGGAAAAATATTTCTTTCCAAAAACAAAACTTCAAATGATTAAGCAATTGTTTGAAAAGGCTTTTTTTAAAAAGATAACATTGTTCTCCGCAATATCCATTGATTTCATGAAAACACAGGAAACAGTAAACTGTATTTTTCCAATGTTAAAAGCACGGTATTCTCTTGGATGTCGATTGCAAATTGTAGTATCAAAATGACTTATCCCAGAATTACCTTTGGATGGAAAAGACTTTCACTTATCCATGTATGATTAAGAGTACTTCTAAATCGGATTTCGAAATGAATGAAGAAAGTATACTTGTAAAATGTTACCAAAAATAAGGTATGTCAGAAGTGGGATTCGAACCCACGCCTGGAGAACCAGACTGCGACCTGAACGCAGCGCCTTATTATTTTTTTTTCCTTGATAAAATTTTATTCACATAAATACATTCATAAAAGAACCATTGGGCTAGTCTCCCAATAATTCACAATATCACAGTATTAGTTAGAATTGTAACAAATGTTAACAAACAATTATATGTCAATTAAAAGTCAATATGTACTTCATCATTACTTATTCTTAATACAGGATTTTTGTCTAAATAATACTTTTCAAATAAATATATGTACTTCTTCTGTTTATAATACAAGTATGCATAATTCACATGTTTTTGCAGAACATTTTTAAAATATGGCACTATGTCCATCAATTTGTCATCCTTCATAGAGATATTTCTCCTCTTTACAACACAAAATCTTCTAGCACATAAAACTGTATTTACAAAGTATAAGTTTATATTTTTATCCTTCTTGAATAGACCAAAGTAACACATATAATTGAAATCTAGTGTATTGACAAAGTTTGCAGAACTATTACACAATATGTTATGTAAAAAATCTTTTAAAAAGTCATTGAACTGAGTCAAACATCTACACACAATAATCAAATGCTCCAAGTCCTCATGTACATCTTCGCAAACTGGACACATAGAATCAGCAGTAATATGACATCTCATCAGTTTCTCCTTAGTAAAGAAAACTCTATGGAAAATTTTAAATGATGACTCAATCCAATCACTTTGTAAAAATGAAAAGTTCAAAACTTTTTGAACTTTTTGAACATCAAAATCTGAAAATAATTCACTCCAGTATTATACAGAATTAGGCTCCCGTGTTAATGTCTTTAACAGTATATCATAAAATGATCTTGTTGTATTAGGCAAAGCACACTTTCTACCATTTACACTGTAAATAATATTTAAAACAGGTAGTTTACAAGTGTTGGCATTTTCTTCAACTAAAACCATATAATCTTGTGGAATACAATTCATAATACATTTCACTACTTTAATAATTTTATCAACGGAAACGTCAGGGAACTTTTGAGATACAATATCTTGAATATATGTTTCCTTCATAAAACCTTTCTTGCATTCATATGCTAAGTCCTTAATCTTGATAATACCTGCATCTATAAATGTTCTCAGATATAACATACTACCACCATTTACAATCATTGGATTACAGAAAAGGGGAACATAAAAACGTTATTCACATTTATTTCTATTTCCATACTATGACGTATCTTCCCCCATGAATACAACATGCTTTTATAAAATTCAGGCAAACATCCTAATTGTCTATGAGTGAAATCACAAAACAATATTTCAACACCAAGATTCATTTCTTGTATTTTAGAAAAGAAATAAAGACATGTAATTTTTCAAACAGCATTATAATCCACATCTAATAGCCGACTTAAAAACTTTAGTCTAAATGCATACATTTTATGAAAAATGTCTGGAAAATTTAAACCACCATCTAACACCTTATTAGTTATTACATCATATGCAACTAGAGATGGTTTATCATTCCATAAAAAATTTATACATATCTTCTTAATTTCTAAATAATGTTTTTCTGGTATATTTACAACCATAAGAGTATACCAAAGTTTGCTCATCAATAATGTATTTATTACAGTTAATCTACCATGTATTGATAAATATCTCATTTTCCAAAAATTCAGTAACTTCAAAATAGATTGTACTTTGAAATCCCAATTCAAACTATCACAAAGAGATTTATCCTTGCCAATCCATATGCCTAAAATCTGTAAAACCCCATCACACTCTCTAATACTCCAAGCATCTAATTCATTTTTTGAAATAGTTCCAGTCCCCAATGCCAAAATTTCTGATTTATCTTTATTTAATTTTGCCCCAGATGCTTGTTCATACAAATGTAAAACTTTAAAGGCTTCATTTACTGATTTTTTGTCAGATAATATTAAAGTGGTGTCATCAGCATGTGAAAAAATCTTTTCTTCAACATTTGTATTATGAATATTCAAACCTCTAATACTACTATTCTTTTTAATCATTGTACTCAATGGTTCAGCTACTAATACATATAATAAAGCTGATAAAGGACATCCTTGTTTTACAGAGTTCTTTAATTGAAAATATTTGGATAAGAACCCATTACACTTGACAGTGCTGAAAATGTCTGTATAAAATATTTTAATCCAAGAAATAAATTTCTCCCCAAATCCAAATTTCTGCAAGACAGAAAATAAATATTCATGTCCAACCCTGTCAAATGCTTTTTCCTGATCAAGTTTCAACAAGTAACATTCTAAATTATCCATTTCAACCAAATCAATAATATCTCTAACACTTGCAGTAGTGTCAGAAATATCTTTACCTATAATACAACAACTTTGAGTAGGTGATATAATTTTTGGTAATACAAACTTAAACCTGTTAGCCATTACTCTTGCTAAGATTTTATAATCAACATTTAATAAAGTTATAGGTCTAAAATTTTTCAACATAGACTTGTCACCTCTATTCTTATATATCAAATTTATCATACCATATCTCATAGATCTAGATAAAACTTTATTTTCTTCAATACTATCATAAATATATTTCAATACAGGCGTCAGTTCATCTAGAAAATAAAGATAAAATTCAATAGTTAATCCATCAGAGCCAGGCGTTTTGCCCTTTTTCATTCCTTTTAATGATTGTACAATCTCATCAATACATATATCATCATCACATTTAGTAATATCAATATCATCAACTTTAACATCAACACAATCTAACATGTCATTAATTGCATCATTGTCAGTATTTACACATGAAAACAATTTTTCATAAAAGTCATGTACAACATTTAATAATTCCACAGTACTATTAACAGCATTTCCATCACAATTTTTCAAAGTACATATTAAATTCTTATTCTGTTTATACCTTTCTAAACTTAAAAAAGAAGCAGTATTTTTGTCACTTTCTAAGGCATGTTGACATTTAGATCTTAATATAGCACCATTACATCTATGTTTTTCTATAGTCTCAAGTTCACTTTTTAATTCTAAGTACCTTACATGGTCAATTTTTATACCACAAGCAGACTTCACAGACAGTTCTTGTAATTTATTTTGCAATTTGAAGTATTGTCTGTTAATCTCTTTTTGTTTTTCTTTACCGTATATTTGACTTATTCTCTTAATACTAAATTTCAAATTATCCCACCAAATGAGTGGATTTGAATTATAAAAATCTGTACCTATTTCATCTTCTAACAATTTTCTGATCCTAGCAACATACTCTTCATCATCTAATAAGGAGTGATTAAAAATCCAGATCCCTGGTCCTCTTTCAACCGCAGAAAAATCTAACTTCATACTCACAATACAATGATCACTAAAACAGGTGCTCTATAAAATATATTTTTGATACAAGACTTAATATTACTAGAAACTAAAAAATAGTCAATTCTACTCTGTGTTAAAAAACCTTGAACAACTTGTTTTCGTGAAAACATTTTAACACCTATATTTCTATCTCTCCAGACATCAAACAAACATTTTTCATTCATTATACTAGTAAGATGCTTCACAGACCTATCTGCATAAAAAGCAGTTTTTCCACTTTTATCTAAAGGAGACAGAGTAGTATTAAAATCACCAGCCACTATAACATAGCCATCTCCTTCAATTTTACTTTTACAAACTTCAAAAAAAAAAAAAAAACCACATTTCTCACTTACACTATTAGGAGCATATACATTAAAAATATCAACCGTTCTATCATTAATTATACCTTGAATATGGATAAATCTACCAGGTAAACATTCACAAACTTTAAATACATTTTTAAGACTTTTACTAACAAGAATAGCAACACCTTGTCTATTACAATTACTATTACTTGCAAAAATATCACCACTCCATAAAATCTTATCCTTCTTTAAATCTTCAAATGTATCATTATTCCAAAAAGTTTCTTGTAAACATACAATATCATATTTCCTTTCACTACATAATGAAAAAATACAATCTCTTTTATTTCTATCACAAAGACCATTGCATTTAAGACTTATAAAATTATAAGTAGCCATCACAAAAAGTAATCTAATAATATTAACAATAGGACTCTCCATTTTTATTTACCAAATTTTTTTTGTACATTTGATAATTTTGCTGCCTTTATATTAGGCGTAACCTTAAGCTTACTCCTTCTTTTGATACCTAAATACTTCTTTTTCTTTTCAACGACAGTAAAATCATCTCCACTTGCCCCTAGACATTCATTAGTCAAAGGAAAAGTGTCCATACTAATCTCATCTAGAGAATCATATGAATATCTGACTCCCTCCTGGCTGCTTTTATCTTGTTCCAGGGAGGAGACAATACCATCTACAACTAATCTATCCGATTTAACATCATCTTTTAAAATATTTTCAGCAGAAAATTCAACACTTGATTTAACAAATTCAATTGATTGAGTATTACAATTGTTCAAGACTACATTATCCTGTTTTGTATCTGTATCTGCCTTTACTTTTTCGTCACATTCACAGTCATCAATCACATCATCTTCCATCTCAAAACATTCATCATCTATGTCATCCCCACTACCATCATCACCAAGTTCAACAGTGCTAAGGTTAGCAACACCCAGAGCACTTCCTCTCGAAACAACTTTACCAGCATCTTCAGAATAATGACTAGCATCGTCATTCACCTTTGCACTTCCATTTTGATCTACAGGTGTACTTTCATTTTGATCAGTCATATCATCAACATTCGTACAGCTATTTTCCTTTACATTGCAATTCTCATCAATATAATCAATATTCACGTCACACTCCTTTCTATCTTTCACATCTCCCTTCTTTGCAATGTTATCTCTAGACATTGTCTCCTGTAAACTTTCCATCTGAGATAATGGTGAGTATGTATTGTCAATGTGCGATTCCTTTCTAACACCACAGTTACATTTGTCTTTCTTATGAAAACAAAACGGACACTTGTTTTTCAAACATTTCCTACTTATGTGGCCCTGTTCACCACATTCAAAACATATAAATTCAGGGCAGTCTTTGTGCATATGTTCTGGGCTAAAGCATCCAGAGCAGACCTTGACTTGTTGGTTATGTATAACCCTGTAATAAGCTGTTTCTTTTTCATTTACAGAAAATTTCATGGAGTATGGTATTGCTACCATATTAGGCGGAAGTTTAGCTTTGAAAATACGAGTGCCATCGTAAACATTAATTTTGGACTTCATTCTATGCTTCTTTATTGGAGAAACAACCTCTACACCAATTTTAGAAAATCTGTCAATAATCTCTTCATCTGAAACATACATACTAAGATTCAATATCGAAACATATTTGAACTTTGCCTCCAGTTCGTTCACATTACAGATTTTGCCATCAAGGTTTAATTCACCAAGAATTGGTTCCATCAAATGTCTCTCTCTAAACACCACTTCAAAGCCAACTCCATTTTTCATCACACATACCACAACGCTACCTATACCACATTTACTTTCAATTTCATCAATTAGTTTTTCAGCCTTAGCTGCACCAAAACCATCAATTACACAGCTTACTAACACCGTTTTCTCTTTAGAAAATTTGTCTTTAGAATTGAACCAATTCCGTTGGGACCTTTCTGCCCCGTTGCTGTCAAAGTTCGCCATTGGTGTTTACTTAGATCAGCAAACAACAAATCGAACACACTTTTCCTCCCCCTTTTTCCTGCAACGAAAACGCAGGAAAAGGGGATACTAAACGAATATTAGTCTGTAATATATATCACATACAGTCATATCATACAATAATATAAACTTCAACAACTTATAAACACATATGTGGCGAATAACTCACCAAATTCAGAATAATTTCCGGACGACACTTTGTTTACATGTTGAACATGGTACATCCAAAAACCCAAAACGCAGCGCCTTAGACCACTCGGCCATCCTGACATTGTGACAAAAGTGGCGAAATTAAAGTCCTTTATTTCTTCGGCAATTTTGAACATTTTTGTATAAAAGTTCTTACCAATTCCATATAAATTATCTTATATACAGTTTCTGTGCTTCTCGAATATTCCGATCTCCTATCTGTAAAAAGGCGGGAAAATATTTCTTTCCAGAAACAAAACTTCAAATGATTAAGCAAAATGGGAGAGTTCTTCATTTTTCAAATGACAATTTGTCAAAACGACTTCTTTCCACTCAGCAGAAATATGATTCAATAATAACATATACAATTTCCTGACAATGTTAAAATTAACATCTATTTCTTTTTCTCTCATCATATGAAAAATTGCCTGAACTGGCAAAAATCCAGGTATAGCTTCATATGATATATCTTTAACTAGTACAATACCAGCTTTTATAAACACATTCCCATTCTTTACCAGATACGAACATCAAGCTATTATAAAACAGTGGTTGATTATAAACATCACAGTTTCCTATATTAAAAGTTACATCTTTTCTAATGCACTGCCATGCTTCCAATATTTCTCTGTACACATGCGGTAAACATAATAAATCATTTTTGTTTAAACGCAAAAATAAAACAGGCCTAGAAAGATTCATACAATGTACTCTTCTAAAAAAATAGCTGAAGATACTTTTCCAAATACAATTGCAGTCAGGGTTTAAAAATCTTCCTAAAAATTTCAATCTAAATGAACACATTTTTAAATAAATATCTTGAAAATTCAAGCCACCATTCTGTTTCATACCAGTAATAGTTGCATATTGTATTAAATGAGATTTAGAATCCCACAAAAACTCAATACATATTTGCTTTAAATCTGTCAGTACATTTTCAGGTATTTGCGAAACAGCTAATAAATACCAAATTCTTGATACCAATAAAGAAGAAATTACAATATTTCTACCAGATAGAGTCAATTGTTTTTGTTTCCACATATTAACAATACTTCTTATTTTTCTGATCTTATCCTTCCAATTCATGTCATTACACACATCAATGTCTACACCAACATAAACGCCAAGAACTTGAATACATTTTTCACAAATTCTTAATCCAAGTACAGTCTTATCAACATCAGTCAAACTTCCTTTTCCAATACATAAAATTTCAGACTTACTTCTATTAATCTTAGAACCTGATGCTCTACTATATAAATTAAATACATCAAAAGTACATTCAATAGATTTTTTATCGCTCAAACATAAGGTAGTATCATCTGCATGTTGAAACAAAACTGCAGTTTCTTTACTGTAAGGTATACGTATTCCATTAATATTACAATGTTTCTTAATTGCCATTGACAGTGGTTCTGCTGATAAAACATACAACAAAGCACTGATAGGGCAACCTTGCCTAATACCATTTCGTATCTTAAAATATTTTGTTAAAAAACCGTTACACTTGACAGTACTCTGAATATCGGTATAAAAAATCCTAATCCAATTGATAAATTTACATCCAAAACCAAAACATTCTAATACTCTAATGAGATAATCATGAGACACTCTGTCAAAAGCTTTCTCTTGATCAAATTTTAAAATATACCCTTCTACACCATCATCTTCTACCATATTTATTACATCACGTACACTAGCTATTGTATCTGCAATATCTCTACCAGGTATACAACATGACTGTCTATTTGATATTATCTTGCAAAGTACTGATTTGAATCTATTTGACATGACACGTGCTAAAATCTTGTAATCAACTTGCAACAATGAAATAGGTCTATAATTCTTTAAATCCCTTTTATCACCTTTTTTCTTATAAATAAGAGACAGTACACCATTTTTCATAGACCTTGATAAAGTGTTACATTTTTCAACGGCCTTAAATACCTTCAGTAACATATCTTTTAAAACATGATAAAATTTACAATAAAACTCAACAGTTAGTCCATCAGATCCTGGACTCTTATTTTTAGACATTTTATGTAATGCAACAAAAATCTCTTCTTCAGTAATATCATTATCACATACTCCTCGATCAAAACTATCAACTTTTACATCTATATTTTGCAACAAAACCTCCATAGCATTTTTGTCTGTTTCTACACATGAATACAACTCATCATAAAACTTATACTGTATGTCTAATAAGCCATCAGTATCAGAAACAATATTTTTACCATCATGATCAAAAAGTTCTTTAATACTATTACTCTCTTGCTTATATTTCTCTAAGTTCAAAAAATATTTTGTACATTTATCATTTTCTGCAGCCCAAAAAGCCTTCGACCTCAATATAGCACCTTTACATTTCTCTTCCTCTAAATTGTTTAATTCAAGCTTTAAATTCTCATACCTTTCTACATTAATTTGTTCACCTTCAGCAATTCTCATACATATTCGCTGTATCTTATTTTGTATGCAATAATACTCTGCATTTTTCTCTTTTGCAATTTTCTTACTGAAAACTTGAGAGAATTTCTTAATTCTAAACTTTAAATTATCCCACCAAATTAAAACATCATCATCAAAAAGAATACATTCCTTACTATCATTGATAATATTCAAAACAGTTGATACAAACTCATTATTATCTAACAATGTATTATTAAAAATCCACACACCCGGGCCTCTTTCTACATCATCAAAAACTATTCTCATTTCAACAAAAGAATGATCACTTAAAGTAGTGTCTTTGTAATTTATATGTTGTACAAAACTTGACAAATTTCTAGAAATGAGAAAATAATCCAATCTTGATTGTTGTAAATAAAAATCACTTACTCGTTTCCATGAAAACGTTCTAACACAAGGATTTCTACATCTCCATACATCGTATACATTGTTATCTGTCATTAAATTACATAATAAGTTATAACTCATATCATTCCTTAGACCACTCGGCCATCCTGACATTGTGACAAAAGTGGCGAAATTAAAGTCCTTTATTTCTTCGGCAATTTTGAACATTATTGTATAAAAGTTCTTACCAATTACATATAAATTATCTTATATACAGTTTCTGTGCTTCTCGAATATTCCGATCTCCTATCTGTAAAAAGGCGGGAAAATATTTCTTTCCAGAAACAAAACTTCAAATGATTAAGCAATTTTTTGAAAAGGTTTTTTTAAAAAGATAACATTGTTCTCCGCAATATCCATTGATTTCATGAAAACACAGGAAACAGTAAACTGTATTTTTCCAATGTTAAAAGCACGGTATTCTCTTGGATGTTGATTGCAAATTGTAGTATCAAAATGACTTTTCCCAGAGTTACCTTTGGATGGAAAAGACTTTCACTTTATCCATGTATGATTAAGGGTACTTCTAAATCGGTTTTCGAAATGAATGAAGAAAGTATACTTGTAAAATGTTACCAAAAATAAGGTATGTCAGAAGTGGGATTCGAACCCACGCCTGGAGAACCAGACTGCGACCTGAACGCAGCGCCTTAGACCACTCGGCCATCCTGACATTGTGACAAAAGTGGCGAAATTAAAGTCCTTTATTTCTTCGGCAATTTTGAACATTTTTTGTATAAAAGTTCTTACCATTACATATAAATTATCTTATATACAGTTTCTGTGCTTCTCGAATATTCCGATCTCCTATCTGTAAAAAGGCGGGAAAAATATTTCTTTCCAAAAACAAAACTTCAAATGATTAAGTAATTTTTTGAAAAGGTTTTTTTAAAAAGATAACATTGTTCTCCGCAATATCCATTGATTTCATGAAAACACAGGAAACAGTAAACTGTATTTTTCCAATGTTAAAAGCACGGTATTCTCTTGGATGTTGATTGCAAATTGTAGTATCAAAATGACTTTTCCCAGAGTTACCTTTGGATGGAAAAGACTTTCACTTTATCCATGTATGATTAAGGGTACTTCTAAATCGGTTTTCGAAATGAATGAAGAAAGTATACTTGTAAAATGTTACCTAAAATAAGGTATGTCAGAAGTGGGATTCGAACCCACGCCTGGAGAACCAGACTGCGACCTGAACGCAGCGCCTTTTTTTTTTATCTTTATTAAAATAAGTCATCATCATGTTCACAAATAAAAACATTATTATATCACAATAATCTGAAATATCACAGTTAATCTTTCACATATTATATGTTAAACATTAATACATTCTCAGTCTTTTCCAAAAGCGGATTGTACATTAAAAATCGTTTTTCAAAAACTCTACTTAATATCTTATTCTGACTCATGTACATATGGAAGTAATAAATATAATGCTTAAAGGTAAATTGAAAAAACTGGATCAAATTGACATTTGTTTGACCATTCATCACAAGATTTCTTCTTCTATAGATACAAAATCTCACTGTTGACATGAGGAAATTAACAAACACATCATTTACTCCTTTCATTGACCAGCGTAAACCTAAGAAAAGAAGTTGGTCACTCTCAACTAGGCTTATTCGATCGGAATCACAATTTTCAAAACATTTTGTCAATAGTAATGAAATATAATCAAGAAATTCATCTAACTCATCACATTCTAAAAATAAATGTAAAATGTTTTCTGGTTTTTGTCCACATACATCACAAATATCACTATCAGATAACCCAATTTTCTGTAGTTTAACTTTGGTATACAAAGTACCATGTAAAAGCTTAAAATCTAATTCTATCATATTAGCAGGTTTCCAGTACATATTCAAATATTTCCAGATTGGAACTAAATCAACATCTTCAATATTAAAAATTGTTTTCCACATGAGAGTACCAATAGGTTTTTCAGTACATTGACCAATCACACAGTTATACAATGTCTTTGATGTACAACTAGTTAATGCACATAATACATTTCCATACTCAATTAGTATGTCAATAGTCCTCCGAACATTTCTTCTATGAAGTTCTGTATTAACAGTTCGTTTCCATTCCTCTGGAATAGCACATATTAATTTATAATATCTATCAACAATTCTGTCAATATCATAGTTTTCACATACATTTTGAATAATTTCTACAATGGCATTAGCTGGCAAAAACCCAGGTTTTACTTCATAACAAATGTCTTTCACAGATACAATACCAGCTAAAATAAAATCCTTGTAAACAATTATTTTGTTATCACTAAGTATTCTAGGATTACTAAAAAGAGGCTGGTCATAAATGTTCTCAATACTTAAATCAAAATGTATCTTATCTTTTAAAAAATACATAGCTTGAAACATTTCTTGATACACAACAGGAATATGACGCAACTCACAATTAGGTACTTTCATATACAATATATTCATCTCTATTCCCATATCATATATCTTGGAAGCAAAATATCTAAAAGTATGTTTCCACAACACATTATAATGTTCATCTATTAACCTACCTAAAAACTTTAATCTAAAAGCAAACATTTTACAATTCATATCAGATAATTGTAAACCACCATTATCTTTCGAGTCAATAATACTCTTATATTTTACAAGATGTGTCTTTTGACTCCAGATAAAATTGACACATAATCTGGTCACCTCTTTGTTAACCCAATCAGGTAAAGGTATCACAAACAAAGCATACCAAAATTTTGACATCATTAATGAATTTATAACAGTAACTCTACCTTGTATTGTTAAATGTCTTTGTGACCACATGTACAATAAACGCTTTAATTTGTCAATTTTTGATTTCCAATTCAGCTGAATTATATTTTCACAAATTTTTAAACCATACTCAGTTTTTTCTACATCAGATAGCAAACCACTACCAATACATAAAATTTCTGATTTCTGTCTATTAATTTTTGCACCACTTACTCTACCATACAATTCAAATTCATCAAATGTTGCACATTTAGATTTTTTATTACAAACAGACAAAGTAGTATCATCAGCATGTTGATATATTAATCCAGATTTGTCACTATTTGGAATACTTATACCTTGAATATCATTATTCTGTACAATTCTACTATGTAAAGGTTCAGCAGCAAGTACATACAACAGAGCACTAATTGGACATCCTTGTCGTATTCCATTTTTCACATAAAAATATTTTGATAGAAATCCATTACATTTTACAGAACTACTTATTCCTTTATAAAATATTTCTATCCACTTTACAAACCTATCACCAAAACCAAATTTCTTTAAAACTTGTAATAAATAAAAATGACTAACTCTATCAAAGGCTTTTTCCTGATCAATTTTAACAATGTAACCTTCAAGTTCATCTTGTTCCACAAGTTCAATGATATCTCTCACATTTGCTATATTATTACTAATATCTCGTCCTAAAATACAATATGTTTGATTTTCAGAAATAATTTTAGGTAAAATATGCTTAAATCTATTGGCCATCACTCTTGCTAATATCTTATAATCTACCTGCAGTAGAGATATAGGCCTATAATTTTTAATAGATTTTTTGTCACCTTTGTTTTTGTAAAAAAACACTTAGAACACCACATTTCATGGATCTACACAATTCACCTTCTTGTTCAATGGTTTTGAATAATAGTAATAAAATATCTTACAACTCATCATAAAATGTACAATAAAACTCTACAGTCAGTCCATCTGATCCTGGACTTTTATTTTTTGACATTTCTAAAATAGCCTTATGAATTTCTTCAGGAAATATATCAGCATCACAAGACAAACAATCATCATCTTCAACTTTTTTATCTAGACATGCTAAAAATTCATCAATTCTATCTATATCAATATTAACAGAAGAGTATAAATTGCTATAAAAATCATATTGCAATTGTAAAATACTATCAGTATCTGACACAATTTTATTGTCAGGAGTTAACAACTCCTTAATTGAACAATTTTCTTGTTTATACTTCTCTAAATTTAAAAAGTATTTAGTATTCTTGTCAGATTCAACTGCCCATATAGCTTTAGATCTGAGAATAGCACCTTTACATTTTTCACTCTCATACTCTGATAGTTCTAATTTAATACTCTCAAGTTTTGTTACATCAATAACTTCACCATTGGCAGCCCTATTACATATATTATCTATAAGATTTTGTAATCTATAATACTCTCTTTTCTTTTCTCTAGCTAATTTAGATGACAATATCTGAGAAAATTTCTTTATCTTATATTTCAAATTATCCCACCATATTACAATATCTCTAGTATACAATTCATTTTCTTTTTCATTCACGATCATTTCTCTAATTTTTCTAACATATTCATCATTAAGTAACAGAGTATTGTTCAAAACCCATAGTCCAGGACCTCTTTCAACATTATTACAATTTAAATTCATAATTACAAAACTATGATCACTCAGTGATGTAACATTGTAGTAAACATTTTGTACAAAAGAAGACAACGCTCTACTGATTAAAAAATAATCTATTCTAGATTGTTGTAGTTCCCCATTTGATACTCTTTTCCAAGAAAACAATCTTGAATACATATTTCGAGCCCTCCATACGTCATATAAATGACTACTTTCTATAATTTGGCACAATTTTCTACATGGTTCATCAACAAGATGCTTTGTTTTACTGCCTCTATCAAGATTAGAAGGAGTAGTATTAAAATCACCACCAACAATAACATTTTCTAAAGAATCAATGTAAGTTTGCACATACTGAAAAAACTTAACACGTTCTGCGTTAATGTTTGGTGCATATACAAAATTAAATTAAACACAATATTATTTTCAGTATATTTTACATGTATAAATCTACCTTCAATATCTTTATGAACAAATGTTACTCTATTTTTGTCATAATTACTAACAAGTATGGCTACACCCTGTCTACTGTTATGTCCATTACTATAATATATATCGCCATTAAACAAGTGTTTAACACCATTTATATAATCATCACTCCAAAACGTTTCTTGTAAAAATACAATACCAAATCTTCTATCATCAATAACACTTACAAGTCTTTCAAAGTTATGTATGGATTTCAGCCCATTACAATCAAAAGAACATATAAGTACCATTACAAAAACAAAAGCATATAGTTTATATATAATCTTATCCATCATCTTAAAGTTCAGTTTTTTTCATTAGATTTTCTACAATGTTTCCCATTAAGATTGGGAGTCACTTTAATTCTACCCCTTCTTTCTAATTTTCTTTCTAATTGCTTTTCTTTTTTCCTCTTTTTCTTTAAGTCTTTACTACTCAAAGAAAATTGATCACTAGTATCAGGAGTACTCTGTGATTCCTCATCAGAGCACCCCGAATATAAAATATCAGATGCACCTTCTGCGGTGACTTCTTCGTCACCAACTAAGGTGCTTGCTGCCTCAGCACTATCTACAAAATTAGCAATCTGGTCTAAAAAATCTATTTCACCAGAAGAAATATCTTCATCTTGTATTTTAATCTTTTTACCATCCTTTCCCTCTTTACATAGACGTGATGCCTCATTCTTATAACTGTCAGAGTCATCTTCATCATTCGCATCCCTTTCCTCACTACTATAATCGTTTTCACTAGATGAAACATCCAGTTTTCTCTTTCTGTTATCACCACCAACTTCCATTTGTTCATCTTTGTCATCAACACCAGACTCTGAAAAAAACCTCACTACTCAAATGAGACTCTTCAACCACTGCTTCTTTCACCAGAGTAGTATCCACTTCATCATTAGTGGACACCTCGGAATTTAAGTTTTCAACTTCATCATCTTTTTCTTGTGAACTAGTACTATCACACGAACAAGGATGACTATTGCAGTCCTGGCAAGGACAAACACAAGGTTCACTTCTACAAAGTGAACACAAATTACTTTTCAAATTGCATTGACATGGCTCAGTTTCGCAAACATAACAAGCGCATGTACATGTAGTTTGTCCACACACTGAACATTTGCAATTTGCAAAAGAATAAACCACAATCGTTGCAGCCAACCGTCGTCGGGGGATACGGATTTCTACGCAAAAACCCATTTACACAAACGCACAATTTTGGAAAACGCTTACATCTGTCACATTTGTCAGCCTTACAATCCTTAAGTATATGTCCTCTATTGCCACAGCCATTGCACTCAATGTAAGGGCATTCTTTGCGCATATGATCAGGTGAAAAACACTCTGAACACACTTTAGCTTGATTGTTATGTTTTACTCGGAAATATCGAGTGGTAGAACCTACTCTAAACGGCATTGTCCATGGTAATGCAGAGATTCCCTGTGGAAATTTGCATTTCACAATTCTAGTGCCATCGGCAACTTGTGTTCCAGGGGCTGTTTTTCTATAAACTGGAGACACTACGGAAATTCCTTTGCTAGTTAACTTCATTGTAATGGCATCATCCTCGATAAATGCAGGGAGTTTCATAAATGAAACTATAACAACATCAGAAAATAATAGGTTCACACGGTATCTGCGACCTGCTATATCAATACCATCAGCTAATTTAAAAGCGTTTTCTTGTGTATTCATCGTAATATCATAGCATTCGGAATCATTTTTCACCACTGCTAATACAGTATTGATTCCAGTAACATTCTCAATAGACTCTATGATAATCCTCTCACCGCGTATATTAGTATCTATTCCTTCAATGCGGAACGTACACTCTTTGAGATATCTCCTATTTTCATGAACATAAGTTCCCTTCCTTCCAAAAGAATTATTCCCATTCTTTCTTCCGGAATTCATTCCAACTCCAGAACTTCCCAGTGCGTTGGTCCGAGAATCGTTCATTTGGCTTTCAGACATATTGTGAAAAACAAATCAAACACACCGCAAACCCCCCTTTTTCCTGCGCGTAAAAGGCAGGAAAGGGGGAATATACGAAGTGTTCGTGCACAAATAACAATGAATATGAGTTCTTTACATCAATAATTACTAGCAGAAACAGTTCATCAATTCAAAATTTGGCGTTAGACTCACCAAAACATCAAATCATCGGGAGCTCCAGGAATGTAAACATACATACGGTACATCCAAAGACCGACCCAAGTGGCGAAATGAAAGTCCTTTATTTCTTCGGCAATTTTGAACATTTTTTGTGTAAAAGTTCTTACCAATTACATATAAATTATCTTATATACAGTTTCTGTGCTTCTCGAATATTCCGATCACCTATCTGTAAAAAGGCGGGAAAAATATTTCTTTCCAAAAACAAAACTTCAAAAGATTAAGCAATTGTTTGAAAAAGCTTTTTTAAAAGAAAACATTGTTCTCCGCAATATCCATTGATTTCATGAAAACACAGGAAACAGTAAACTGTATTTTTCCAATGTTAAAAGCACGGTATTCTCTTGGATGTCGATTGCAAATTGTAGTATCAAAATGACTTATCCCAGAATTACCTTTGGATGGAAAAGACTTTCACTTATCCATGTATGATTAAGAGTACTTCTAAATCGGATTTCGAAATGAATGAAGAAAGTATACTTGTAAAATGTTACCAAAAATAAGGTATGTCAGAAGTGGGATTCGAACCCACGCCTGGAGAACCAGACTGCGACCTGAACGCAGCGCCTTAGACCACTCGGCCATCCTGACATTGTGACAAAAGTGGCGAAATTAAAGTCCTTTATTTCTTCGGCAATTTTGAACATTTTTTGTATAAAAGTTCTTACCAATTACATATATATTATCTTATATACAGTTTCTGTGCTTCTCGAATATTCCGATCACCTATCTGTAAAAAGGCGGGAAAAATATTTCTTTCCAGAAACAAAACTTCAAATGATTAAGCAATTTTTTGAAAAGGTTTTTTTAAAAAGATAACATTGTTCTCCGCAATATCCATTGATTTCATGAAAACACAGGAAACAGTAAACTGTATTTTTCCAATGTTAAAAGCACGGTATTCTCTTGGATGTTGATTGCAAATTGTAGTATCAAAATGACTTTTCCCAGAGTTACCTTTGGATGGAAAAGACTTTCACTTTATCCATGTATGATTAAGGGTACTTCTAAATCGGTTTTCGAAATGAATGAAGAAAGTATACTTGTAAAATGTTACCAAAAATAAGGTATGTCAGAAGTGGGATTCGAACCCACGCCTGGAGAACCAGACTGCGACCTGAACGCAGCGCCTTAGACCACTCGGCCATCCTGACATTGTGACAAAAGTGGCGAAATTAAAGTCCTTTATTTCTTCGGCAATTTTGAACATTTTTTGTATAAAAGTTCTTACCAATTACATATATATTATCTTATATACAGTTTCTGTGCTTCTCGAATATTCCGATCACCTATCTGTAAAAAGGCGGGAAAAATATTTCTTTCCAAAAACAAAACTTCAAAAGATTAAGCAATTGTTTGAAAAAGCTTTTTTAAAAGAAAACATTGTTCTCCGCAATATCCATTGATTTCATGAAAACACAGGAAACAGTAAACTGTATTTTTCCAATGTTAAAAGCACGGTATTCTCTTGGATGTCGATTGCAAATTGTAGTATCAAAATGACTTATCCCAGAATTACCTTTGGATGGAAAAGACTTTCACTTATCCATGTATGATTAAGAGTACTTCTAAATCGGATTTCGAAATGAATGAAGAAAGTATACTTGTAAAATGTTACCAAAAATAAGGTATGTCAGAAGTGGGATTCGAACCCACGCCTGGAGAACCAGACTGCGACCTGAACGCAGCGCCTTAGACCACTCGGCCATCCTGACATTGTGACAAAAGTGGCGAAATTAAAGTCCTTTATTTCTTCGGCAATTTTGAACATTTTTTGTATAAAAGTTCTTACCAATTACATATATATTATCTTATATACAGTTTCTGTGCTTCTCGAATATTCCGATCACCTATCTGTAAAAAGGCGGGAAAAATATTTCTTTCCAAAAACAAAACTTCAAAAGATTAAGCAATTGTTTGAAAAAGCTTTTTTAAAAGAAAACATTGTTCTCCGCAATATCCATTGATTTCATGAAAACACAGGAAACAGTAAACTGTATTTTTCCAATGTTAAAAGCACGGTATTCTCTTGGATGTCGATTGCAAATTGTAGTATCAAAATGACTTATCCCAGAATTACCTTTGGATGGAAAAGACTTTCACTTATCCATGTATGATTAAGGGTACTTCTAAATCGGTTTTCGAAATGAATGAAGAAAGTATACTTGTAAAATGTTACCAAAAATAAGGTATGTCAGAAGTGGGATTCGAACCCACGCCTGGAGAACCAGACTGCGACCTGAACGCAGCGCCTTATTTTTTTTTATCTTGATAAAATTTTATTCACAGTAAAACATCATATAAAAGAATTATTGGGCTAGTCTCCCAATAATTCACATATCACAGATCACAAATTGTCCTTAAATTACATTGACAGTATATATATGAATAAATATATTTAAAAGTCTATCACAACATTATCATCAGAGATGCGCAGAACAGGATTGTCATTCAAGTAATATTTTTGAAACAAAGAAAAGTTCTTTTTCTGTATATAATACATGTAAGCATAATTAACATACTTTTGAAGAACAGATTTAAAATAAGAAATAATGTGCAAAACTTTCTCATCTTTCATGACTAAATTTCTTCTCTTTACAACACAAAACCTTCTAACAGATAAAGCAGTATTAACAAAATAAAAGTTAACTTTTTTATCTTTCTTGAGTAGACCGAAATAACATAGAAAATTAAAGTCTAACATATTGATAAAGCTAGCTGAACTATTACACAATATATTATGTAAAAAGTCTTTAAAAAAGTTATTGAATCGAGTCAAACATCTACACGAAATTATAAGATGTTCTAAGTCCTCATGCATATCATCACAAACTGGACACAATGAATCATCAGTAATGCGACATCTCAATAACCTCTCCTTAGTAAATAAAACTCTATGAAATATTTTAAATGATAACTCAATCCAATCACTTGGTAAAAATGGAAAGTTCAAAATTGTTTGGACTTTTTGAGTATCAAAATCAGAACACATCTCACACCAATATTTGACAGCATTTGGTTCTTTTGATAATGATTTCAACAACATAGAATAAAAAAACTTTGTTGTACTAGGAAAAGAGTACTTTCTATTATTAACATTACATTCTATATTCAAACTGAGATATCTACGAACATTTTCATTATTTTCTATTAAAATTTTACATTCATCAGGAATACATTGTTTTATACATTGTACTACCTTAATAATCTTAGCAGCAGATACCTGTGGAAACTTTTCAGAAACAATATCTTGAACAAACTCATCTCTCATGAATCCCTTTTTACATTCAAATGCTAAATCTTTCACTTTAATAATGCCTGCATCTATAAAAGTCTTGATATACAGCATATTACCATTATTAGTAATCAAAGGATTATTGAACAGAGGCAGGTCAAATACATTATTCAAATTGATATCAATTTCAATATAATCACGTATCTTTCCCCAAGCAAACAGCATACATTTATAAAAATCAGGTAAATTCCCCAACTGTCTCTGCTTAAATTGACAGAACAAAATCTCAATACCAATTTTCATATCTTGTACTTTGGAAAAGAAATAAGTACAAAGATGCTTCCAAACAGCACAATACTCTACATCTAACAAACGACTTAAAAATTTAAGTCTAAAAGCATACATCTTATGTAAAATTTCTGGAAAGTTCAAACCTCCATCTAGTATTCTATTAATAACAACATCATAAGCAACCAAAGATGGTTTATCATTCCACAAAAACCCGATGCACAATTTCTTTATATCTAAATAGTATTTTTCTGGTATATTAACTACCATCAGAGTATACCAAAGTTTGCTCATTAAAAGAGTATGTATCACAGTTACTCTACCATGTATTGACAATTGTCTTATTTTCCAAAGATTCAGTATTTTTGAAATAGACTGCACTTTGCATTCCCAATTCAGACTATCACATAACTTTTTATCCTTGCCAATCCATATGCCTAAAAGCTGTAAAACCCCATCACACTCTTTAATTTTCCAAGCATCTAAATCATTTTTTGATATTTTTCCAGTACCCAATGCCAAAATTTCAGATTTATCTTTATTTAATTTTGCCCCAGATGCTTGTTCATACAATTGTAAAACATTAAATGATTCAGTTACTGAATTTTTGTCAGACAATATCAATGTAGTGTCATCAGCATGTGAAAATATTTTTTCTTCAATATTCACAACAGGAATGTTAATACCTTGAATCCTATCATTCCTTTTGATCATTATACTTAAAGGTTCAGCAACTAAAACATACAATAAAGCAGATATTGGGCAACCTTGTTTAACAGAGTTTGCCAATGGAAAATATTTGGATAGGAAACCATTGCACTTGACAGTACTAAAAATATCTGTATAAAAATTTTTTATCCAAGATATAAATCTCTCCCCAAAACCAAATTTTTGTAAAACCGAAAAAAGATATTCATGCCCAACCCTGTCAAAAGCCTTTTCCTGATCTAACTTTAACAAATAACATTCTAGATTATCCATTTCAACCAAGTCAATTATGTCTCTTACAGTAACAGTAGTATCAGAGATGTCTTTACCTATTATACAACAACTCTGAGTTGGTGAAATAATCTTTGGAAGTACAAATTTAAACTTATTTGCCATGACTCTTGCTAATATTTTATAATCTACATTCAATAAACTGATAGGTCTAAATTTTTTCAAGTCAGTTTTGTCACCTCTATTTTTATAAATTAGGTCAATCATTCCATACCTCATAGACCTAGATAAAACTTTATTCTCTTCAACTGTATCATAAATATATTTCAAAACATCTTTCAACTCATTAAAAAAATATAAATAAAACTCCACCGTGAGTCCACCAGGACCAGGTGTTTTTCCTTGTTTCATACCTTTTATAGAGGTTTTTATTTCTTCAATATTAATTTCCTCATCACATTTTTCAACATCACAAACGTCAACATTGACGTTAATACAATCTAACATTTTATCAATTGCTTCATAATCAGTTTGTACACAAGAAAATAGCCTTTTATAAAAACTATAAATAACATCTAAAATTTCAGCAGTTTCACTGACAACATTACCATCACAATTTTTTAAACCATTTATCATATTTCTATTCTGTCTATGTTTCTCTAAATTCAAAAAATAGGTTGTATTTTTATCACTTTCTAATGAATATTGACATTTGGATCTTATAACAGCACCATTACATCTATGTTTTTCTAAACTTTCAAGTTCCTCTTTCAACTCTAAATATTTGACATGATCTATATCATTACCACAAGCAGCCTTTATTGACAATTCTTGTAACTTATTCTGTATTTTATAATAATCTCTATATAACTCTCTCTGTTTTTCTTTACCATAGAGTTGACTTGTTTTCTTGATTTTATATTTCAAATTATCCCAACAAATTAATGGATGTGAAAAATAAAAATCTGAACCAATTTCATCAAGTAAGATATTTCTAATTTTTTCAACAAAAAAATCATCACTCAATAAGGACTTGTTAAAAATCCAAACACCAGGTCCTTTTTCAACTTCAGAAAAATCTAATTTCATACTAACAATAGAATGATCACTGAAAGATGTATCATTGTAAAAAACATTCTTTATAAATGGTTTTAAATTACAAGAAACTAAAAAAATAATCAATTCTACTTTGAGTTAAAAAACTTTGTACAACTTGTTTTCTTGAAAACATTTTAACACCTACATTTCTATCTCTCCATACATCAGATAAACCTTTTTCATTTATCAATTCAGTCAGACATTTTAAAGATCTGTCAGCATAAAAAACAGTTTTCCCACTTTTGTCTAAAGGGGAAAGAGTGGTATTATAATCACCTGCTATTATAATAAATTCATCTCCATATATTTTACTTTTACAATCATTGAAAAAATTACACTTTTCACTAACATTATTTGGAGCATACAAATTAATTATGTCCAAACTTTTGTCAAGAATTTTACCTTGTATATGAACTAATCTTCCACATACACTCTCACAAACTTTAAAAACATTTTTCAACCTTTTACTTACAAGAATGGCAACCCCTTTCCTATTACAAATGCTATTACTGGCAAAAATCTCACCATCCCATACAGTTTTATCAATTTGAATATCCTCATACAATTTATCAGTCCAAAATGTTTCCTGTAAACAAACAATGTCATATTTTCTTTCAATACATAATGCAAAAATACAATCCCTTTTATTTTTGTCACACAAACCATTACAATTAAGGCTAATGAAGTTAAAAGTAGCCATCACAAAACAAAAGTTCATAACTAATGACACATTCCACTCCATTGTTACTTCATTAATTTATTTTTAACATTTGACAATCTAGCTGCCTTTAAATTAGGCTTAATCTGAAATTTATTTCGCCTTTTGATACCCAAGTAGGATTTTTTCTTACCCACAACAGTAAACTCATCACCATTCGCCAACTGACAATCACTTGTCAATGAATGAGTGTCCATTTCAAAATCATCCAAAGTATCACAAGTACTATGGCTGACTCCTCCCTGGCTTTTGATTTTATCCTGAGAGGAGACAGTATTTTCTATATTAGATATATGATCAATATCTTTAACATTATTCTCAGATACACCAGAGACATCATTAAATTCAACCAAATTAACATGGCTAACATCTACATTATTAGTAAGATTGTCATGATCGATTTCTGATTCTACTTTTTCTTTATCTTCACCACTTACAATATCTTCAACACCATGAACCATGTCACAAACATCATCTAACACCTCAGAAACGTCATCACCATCCACTTCATGATTCTCTCCATCGTGACTAGCACCGTTACTTTCATCAATACACTGGCTAGCAACACCATTCGGAACATTATCACCATTCGCTATCGGCTCAACAACCGCCTCCACAGTTGTATGGGTAGCATCACCATTAGTGTCAACATGACTGACATCATCACGACAACGGGAATGAACACTACTGACAACATTTTCACGTCTTCTGGTGTTCTGTGCCCATTCGTCATCTTCAGAAACATCACTTGAATCATCATTTTCTGTATGAAACATTCTGTCACTTGAATGTTGAATGTCATGATCCTTAAAAATGCCTGAGTAGGAATCAGTTTGGAATTCTGTACATGAATTACCCACGCCTGTCTTCCTCAAGGTTTCACACTTACAGTTCTCCTTCTTGTAAAAGCAGAAAGAACACTTATTTTTCAAGCATTTCCTACTAATATGACCTTGCTCGCCACACTCAAAACACTTGAAATCAGGACAATCTTTATATATGTGGTCCGGGCTAAAACACCCATGGCACACTCTAACTTGATGATTGTGGATCACACGATAGTATGCAGTTTCTTTTTCATTCACTGAGAACTTCATCGAGTAGGGGATGGATTTCATATTAGGTGGAAGTTTTGCCTTAAATACTCTTGTTCCATCATAAATATAGTTTTTCGACTTCATCTTATGTTTTTTAATTGGTGACACCACATCAACTCCAATTTTTGAAAATCTTTCAATGATTTCAGCATCAGTTACATACATACTCAAGTTGAGTATTGAAACATATCTGAAGCTGGATTCTAATTCAGTCACTTTAAATGTTTTACCACTGACTGATAAATCACCAAGAATTGGTTCCATCATCTGCCTCTCTCTAAATACAACTTCATATCCACTGCCGGTCTTTGGCACACATGCTATAACACTTCCTCTACCACATTTCAATTCAATTTCATCAATTACTGAATCAGGTTCTACTTTCCCAGAACTTTCAAGTACACATGAAATTAAAACAGTTTTCTCCTTTGAAAATTCATTTTCAACATTAAAAGACTTTCTATTGGACCTTTCTGGTCCACTTCTTTCAAAGTTCGCCATTAGTTCTTAGATGGATCTCAAGAAAAGAATCGAGCGCACCTTTCCTCCCCCCTTTTCCTGCTACGAAAAAGCAGGAAAAGGGGATATAAAACGAATATTTATATGGAAACTATTATCACTTTAAAGCAAATATGATCTAACAATGTTCAGGAAATATTTACACACAAAAATACGGCGAAGAACTCACCAAACAAAGAAAAATTCTCGGACGACACAATGTTTACATCCTACAGATGATGCATCCAAAAACCGACCATGATTAAGAGTACTTCTAAATCGGTTTTCGAAATGAATGAAGAAAGTATACTTGTAAAATGTTACCAAAAATAAGGTATGTCAGAAGTGGGATTCGAACCCACGCCTGGAGAACCAGACTGCGACCTGAACGCAGCGCCTTAGACCACTCGGCCATCCTGACATTGTGACAAAAGTGGCGAAATTAAAGTCCTTTATTTCTTCGGCAATTTTGAACATTTTTGTATAAAAGTTCTTACCAATTACATATAAATTATCTTATATACAGTTTCTGTGCTTCTCGAATATTCCGATCTCCTATCTGTAAAAAGGCGGGAAAAATATTTCTTTCCAGAAACAAAACTTCAAATGATTAAGCAATTTTTTGAAAAGGTTTTTTTAAAAAGATAACATTGTTCTCCGCAATATCCATTGATTTCATGAAAACACAGGAAACAGTAAACTGTATTTTTCCAATGTTAAAAGCACGGTATTCTCTTGGATGTTGATTGCAAATTGTAGTATCAAAATGACTTTTCCCAGAGTTACCTTTGGATGGAAAAGACTTTCACTTTATCCATGTATGATTAAGGGTACTTCTAAATCGGTTTTCGAAATGAATGAAGAAAGTATACTTGTAAAATGTTACCAAAAATAAGGTATGTCAGAAGTGGGATTCGAACCCACGCCTGGAGAACCAGACTGCGACCTGAACGCAGCGCCTTATTTTTTTTATCATTTATTAAAATTATAATACATACAATACAATAAAAACGGAATCGGACAATCCCCGAAATCCGCTATCACAGTGCTAAATATTAAATACTATAATGTGGAGTTAATCTTGTACACCTGTGAGGGATTCCATCATTGATGTAATTAATCCAATGTCTTTATTTACTTGTATAGTATTGAATGTTGGGTGCAGAAGTTATCAGTGCCGTCTATTGGTTTCATCGTATATAAAAAGTAATACGGAACCAATAGAAGATCCTGTCTATATGCATGCACTATCCAGGGGAGATCACAACTGTGGTCTCATTAAAGTCATAATTACTTAAGTTATTCTTCTTTGTATACTCATACTGAACCATAGCAGCGAGCAATTTTATATAATTTATATAATTTTATATAATTTTATAATCCGGAACCAATAGAAGACCCATAATTACTTAAGTTATTCTTCTTTGTATACTGAACCATAGCAACGGGCAGTTTTGACTTGTACTGTCACCCTGATTCTAAGAAGTTTTGGGGTGTTATCATTAGTCACCTTTTTTAATATGTATATATGACTAAAACCCTTTAGAATTCTTTCAGGTGTTATTATTAGTCACCCTCATAAAGTTACATATGGTACCGTTACATCTTACTCGTAAATTTAATGTGTATACACGGCTAACTTAAATACTCTTTAATATATTTAAGGGTGTTATCATTAGTCACCCTGCTGCAAATGTAAATAATAGATGGAAAACCTCATTTGTACTGTGTTTAAAATATTACAACACACCATTGAAAATATTTCATATGTTCTAAATAACATCGAAATTAATAGTTTTGAAGCCCACTCTTAATATGGATTAACCACAAAGGAGTTACACAACACCGCAAGCCAAACCAACAAAAGTCATTTTCACATGTTATGGCCCGAAATAAACTACAGATAGAATTTTCGATGTTTTCACAGCCTTATGTAATCATTCGTGACCACATTTGCATAAGTATCATTGCATTCATTCAATTGGTTAGAGAGAAAATAGATATAATCTACAGTCCCAAAGTAACTATTAACGTCATTTCTATGTGTTCATACCATTCATGTACGTGTATGTGTAAATTGTAAAGTTATCCATTTTGTTTACTGTACACTGTGTAGATAAAAGACAACGACTACCAATCTACTAAATGCAACAAAGTATATCACCATCGGCCCGCACCAGACTTAGTCGAACCTAACGATAGGTGGCAAGCGCCTCTCTACCGAACAGTAAATAAGTAAATTCCGTGCAGGGCAACGACTAATGTACCAACTAAAATTTAAATAATTAGAACCCCAAAACTGCCAGACTGAAGTCTACCTCCCCAGTAGCTACAGAAATAAAACTACCTTATCATTCTGTATTTTCAATAGTGTGTTGTTTCGTAAAAAATATTTTTCAAAAAACCTCATTTGATTTTTCATCTTATAAAATGAATATGCGTACTACATACTTCTGCATTGTGTACTTAAATAAACGTAAAGTATCCAAGTTTTTACCTTTAAAAACGAGAATATTCCTGACTTTAAAAATGCACAATCTAGCAATACTTAATAAAAAGTTCGAAAAATGAACATTTACTATTTTGGAAGACCTCAAATAGCCAAAATATATCAGTTCGTCATAATTGATCATGTTTACAATATCAGGTGGGACATTAATAAATATGTTATGTAATAAATCTTTCAGGTAATCATGTACTGATTTTAATTTCGTACAAAAAATAAACAGGTGTGCTAAATCCTCAGTACAATACCCGCACGCTTTACATGTATTGGTATCTACCTGACTAAATTTAGACAGTTTATCAAGTGTGAAAATTGCTCTATTAACCAGCCTATAATTCAAACAATGAAGATCTGGACAAAGTCCCACCTGATTGGCTACTGAGTACACTTGTCTAAAATTGATCTATGGAAATTTCGCCGCCCACTTTAACTCAGAGGTCGGTTTTTCAAAGAAAGTAGACATGAAGAGTTTGTATATTTGTTTTGTTACAGCCGTTAATAATGGAATTTCTGCATTATTTTCAAAGCAAAGCATTATTTGTGGGACGCAATTAGCACTGACCGGATTGTTATGTCGGAGCAATATTTTCCATTCGTCAGGAATACAACGCAATATCTTGTTAAAAGCGGATTCGATTGTGTATGGTTTTTCGTCCGGAAATCTACGATGAATAATTTCTACTATCGCATCAGAAGTGAAAAATCCAGGAATGAATTCATAACACACATCCTTAATTTGAATCAAACCGGCTTGTGCAAAGTCGTCAAAAAGAAGCTTCTTACCGTTGTGTGTTATTTTCGGGTTACAAAATATCGGATTACTGTAGGCATGTTGAACTTCGATTTGAAATTTCAACTTGGATTTTATTCTGTAAAAAGCTGCAAACATCTCCTGATAATAAAGAGGCAACCTTTTCAGCTGAGCAGAATTCAAAAATGTGTACACAATATTCTGCTTAAGATTCATGTGATCAATTTTGAAAATAAAATAATCTAGTGTTACTTTCCAAATGGATGTACAATCAGGATCTAAATATTTCCGGAGAAATTTTATCCGGAATGCTTGCATCTTTATAAAAATATCAGGGATATTTAACCCACCGGAAATTTTTTCACCAACTATTTTTAGTTTGATATTTCACTAAATGCGCTTTGTTTTGCCACAGAAACTTCATGACGGCTACTCGAAGTTCATTTTTTACATATTCCGGTAGTGGATAAACTGTGAGAGTATAGTAAAACCGTGATATAATTAACGATGTCAAAACCGTGGCTCGACCGGGTATGTTAAATTTCGTTTTAGCCAGAAAAATAAAATAGTTTTTATTTTCTTAAGCTTGTCTCTCCAGTTGAGGTCGTCACGCGCATTTCGGTTTATACCAACGTAAATGCCTAGCACTTTTGTAACATCTTCACATCTTTGTATTTCTAATTTATTTAGCTCGTTATCAGATAAATTTCCGGACCCGAGACACATAATTTCTGATTTTTGCTTGTTGATTTTCGCACCGGACGCATCACTATAAAGTTTCAAAACATCGAAAACTTAATCTATCGAGTTTTTGTCACTTGCGAAAATATTCGTGTCATCTGCGTGTTGAAATATTCGCGCTTCTCTTTCAGATTTCGGAATTGTTACTCCTCGTATAGTTTGATTTTTTGCTATGGCTTGTCCTAGTGGTTCTGCGGCGAAAACGTACAATAACGCGGAAAGCGGACATCCTTGTTTTATAGAATTTTTAAGCTTAACATACTTGGTCAAGAAGCCATTACATTTGACACTACTGTTAACATTTTTGTAAAATATTTTAATCCACTCTATAAATTTTGGACCAAAGCCAAATTTCTGTAAAACAAGAAAAAGGTAATCATGATCAACTTCATCAAAGGCTTTCTCTTGGTCTACTTTTATCAGATATGCTTCTAAATTATCGTTTTCAATTATTTCTATCAGATCTCGAATACTCGAAGTCGTATCAGCAATATCACGACCTAAAATACAACACGTTTGGCTATTCGATATTAATTTAGGCAGAACGAATTTTAGTCGGTTCGACATGATGCGAGCCATTATTTTGTAATCAACGCATAATAAAGAAATCGGTCTGAAATTCTTTAATGAATTTTTATAGATTAAGGTTATAACCCCATGTCTTATTGATCTAGTCATAATCTGCTCTTCTTGAATAATACTAAATATTTTCATAAAAATATTTTCAAACAAATGATAAAACCTGCAAAAAAATTCCGCAGTTAAACCATCCGGACCCGGCGATTTATTTTTTGTCATACTAAATAGTGCCGTTTTAATTTCGTCGCAAGTAAAATCAGCTTCTAAATTTTTCATATCATTTTCCGGAACTTTTTTGGTAATAAAATCTAAAATCTCATGTGCGCTATTCTTGTTAATGTGCGTACAGGAATACAACTCCTCATAAAAGGACCTCACTTCTTCTAAAATTTGTTCAGTTGTATTTACAATGATACCTTCTTTTGTTTTCAACTCTTTGATAGCATTACTTTTTTGCTTATATTTTTCAAGCTCTAAAAAATACTTAGAATTTGTATCACCTTCAATAGCCCAGTGAGCTTTAGAGCGTAATATAGCTCCTTTGCAGATTATGTCCTCGTGACTTTTAAGTTTTAATTTAATTTCTTCAAATTTATTTATATCAACCTCTTCATCATTTGCCACAGCAAGAGAGAACTTTTCGAATTCTCTTTGAATTTTAAAATATTCCGATCTTTCGGCACGCTTTTTATCTTTTGAAACTACTTTAGATAGTTGTTTAATCTTAAATTTTAAATTATCATACCAAATCAGTGGCTCGTCATCATATTGTCTACACTGTTTTTCAGTTTCTATTAATTTCTCAATTTTTAAAACAAACTCTTCATCATTTAACAGTGTGTTATTAAACACCCATAATCCTGGACCTCTCTCAACTTCACAAAATTCTATATTTAAAACTACTAAAGAATGATCACTGAAAGTGCTGTGTTTATGATAAATATTTTTGACAAAAACAGAAAAAGATTTTGGAATAAAGATGAAGTCAATCCTACTCTGAATGAGAATATTTTGAACCACTCGGCGCCAAGAGTACACTCGAGCATTTGGATTCCTTGAGCGCCATACATCATAAAGGTTGAAATTGTCACAAAATTTACTAATAGATTTATAAGCTTTGTCTACAGTGTGTTGTGATCTGCCACACCTATCAAGTGTTGACATAGATGTATTCAAATCCCCCAACAGAATGACATTTTCGGGGTCAGATAAATTATCTAATATGCTGTCAAAAAACTTGCTCCTCTCAAGGACTAAATTAGGAGCACAACAATGTCAAAAACTTTGTCATCCTGGTGAAGCTGTATTTGAATACACCTACCATCGAAACCCTGTATATATTTTACTTCATTTTCTATTTTTTTGCTTATTAAAAAGGCTACACCTTGTCTGTGAATATCACTACATGAATGAAATATTTGACAACTCCAGAACTTAGACAAATTATCAATTAAATCTTCTGACCAAAAAGTTTCTTGTAACCCTACAACATCATAATAATTTTCAGAACAGTAAGTACATAACTGCTGAAATTTTGACAAGTCTCGAAGACCATTTACATTGAAAGAAACAATACTTATCATCTGAAAGATAATAATAAATTGAAAAAGATTGAATCGGATGAATTTGATTCTGTTAATTTGTTTCTTGGATCCTTTCTTATCTTTTTCAATTCATCTTTCGAAAACTTTGGACCATTCACCAATCTTTTGCGGCGAATTTTCACCATATTCACAGCCAACTCGTCATCAGTCACCTCAGTATCACTATTTATACCAGAGGGGGCAGACTTAGTGTGATGAGGAGGGGATTGTAAAGTAGAGGGGGAGGGCTAGTTGATTTTTCATTACTTTTTTAACAGGTAAATCAACAAAAGAGTTATTGTCTAATTGTTCCGTCTGATTTCCACCAGAGGCCATCAGGTATAGTTCCTCGTCAGATTGTCCATTATCATCACTATTTTCTCCAGATTTATGTGTATCATCATGATTGTTATCATTTATGCTCTCATCATGTTCATTTGTAACAGGATCATCACCTTTTTCTCTACCATTAGCAACATCAACATCATCATCTTTGATATCATCATACTCATCATCACTGCCTATCTCATCTTTTTCGACATTCTCATCAGTGTCGATCTCCTCATTATCATAATTGTTTTGGGATTCATGTGTGTCATCGGCCAACTGGGGCACTTACATATCGTCACATGCAGATTACACTTACTACATGGAGGAGTGTTACAAAATCGGGCTAAGTGCCCAAGCCTTAAACACTTGAAACATCTGTTTTCTGGACACTTCGAAAACACATGATCGGTTTCAAAGCATTTGGTACAAACTTTTCTCTGATTATCGTGTGTCACACGAATATACTCAAACGAGTTAACACCTGTTGGTAATTTCATCGTGTAAGGGAGGCTTTTAATTTCATTGTTGAATTTCACCACAACATACCTCGTGCCATTTTCCACTTGAGTGCCTGGGTGAACGTTTCGTTTCATCGATGACTTCACTTCAAGGCCAAGATTAACTAATTTATCTGTTATTTCCGAGTCTGCAACGTAGTGCGAAACATTGAAGAAACTAAAAACATTTTGCTCGGAAAAAATCTGTTTGGGTTTAAAAGATTTATAATGTACTGGGACACCACATTCCCCGCCTAATTTTGATTTCAAAATTACTACATTTCGATAAAATATATCAAATCAGTTTCAAAAATGTTTCAAAATAAACAAATTCACCAAATATAAACCCACAATATGTACAAAACACTTTTTCACAATTCCACACTTTTCGGTTTAACTCTTATCTGACATCAAGAACACAAGTTTTGTGATGGGTCTTATGTAGTTCGTAGCTTTGCCATCTCGAATGATCCGCACTGATACCTTTCGGACTAGTCCTTCAGATTTATTCGGAAACACTTCATCTACTATTCCTGTTGGCCATTGGCTCCTGTGTACGTTATCCTCAATCATCAGCACTACATCGCCTTGTTGTAGATTACGCTCCTCAGAATTCCATTTTCGCCTACGTTGAAGACTTTGTAAATACTGACAGTTCCATCGCTTCCAAAACTGATTAGCAAGAACTTGAACTTGCCTCGAAGTTGATCTGTAGATGTCTTTGATGCTCAATTGTTCAAAAGTTTCGATACTTTCTGCATCAATGTCGTTGTGGTTGACTTTCTGAGTGAGCAAAACGTTCGGCGTGAGAACTGTTGGTTCCATAGGATCACTTGAAACTGGTACAAGTGGGCGACTGTTTACGATACAGTATATCTCCGCCATGAGAGTGCACAAAACTTCATGTGTCAATTGTTTGAGATTTTGATCCATCAACATTGAATCTAAAATTCTCCTAGTCAAACCTATCATCCCTTCTACAGCTCCATTCATGTGTGACGCACACGGTGGACTAAATCTCCACACAATTCGTTTCTCTTGCAAGAAATCTTCTATCGGTTGATCTTGCACATTTATTGCTTGAATGTTCATTTCATTGACCGCTACTATAAAGTTTGTGCCATGATCTGATCGGAATTCTGACACTGGTCCTCTTAGCGCAACGAACCGACGTAGGGCATTAATGAAAGACGCCGATGACATATCCTCTAGAACTGCAATGTGTATTGCACGTGTCACAAGGCAGGAGAAGATCACAGCCCATCTTTTAGCCTGTGCTAGGCCTCCGCGGGTTCGTCTTGAAACGATGTTCCACGGACCAAAACAGTCAACTGAAACACATGTAAATGGTGGCGTTGGCGTAATTCTATCTGTTGGAAGATCTGCCATTTTCTGTTGACTAACTTTACCTCTGAGTTTCTTACATTGAATACACTTATACAAGATTGAGTTTATGAGTCTTTTTCCTCCTGTTATCCAGTATCCATTTGATCGAATGGATCCTGCTGTTATGTGTCTACCCTGATGATATACATGATTGTGGAAGTGTCTTACAATCAAAGTGCCAAAATGACTTTTGCCCGGTATGATTATCGGTGTTTTCTCGCCTGTTTCTAGTTTTGACTGACGTAATCGACCTGCAACACACATAAATCAATGATACTGCTATCCTTCCGTAGCGGTCTATCGTTCTTATGAGAATCAAGTTCTCTGTCAAAAAATTCCTCCTGTACTGCTTTTATGATAAAAGCTTCAGATTCATTCATGAAGCCTACCTTGCTTCGATTTTCTACCGTCGCATGTTTTCTTTGATAGTGTTTTGAAAGTCTCTGTTTTAAGACAGTTATCGCATTCACTAATCTATTCCAAGAAGAAAACCTTTCAAATCTGGATGTTCCTATCGAAGACTTGATCAATGTCTTCTTAACCTGAACTTGTGGCATTATTTCTTTATCGCTTTCTGGTTCTACAATGTCGAACGAATCAGGACATTGTTCTTGAGAGTCTACAAATATATTTGTCCTGACAACCAAACAGTCTGTTTCAAACGACTTGAGTCTAATGGTTTAGTTCCATGATCTGCAGGATTAAACTGTGTTGATACAAAATGCCACTGATGCTTAGTGGACACCTTCAAAATTCTATCAACCCTATTGCTCACATATACGTAGAAACGTCGGGTTTCATTGTAGAGATAGCCTAAAACTACCTGACTGTCTGTATAAAAATGTGTTTGACTTGGCTCTAGTTTTAGTTGTCTTTGAATGAAGCATGCAATTTCTGTCGCAAGAAGAGCAGCACATAGCTCTAACCTAGGTATCGTATGTCCATGATTCGGAGCCAGTTTGGATTTACCCATGATGAATCCAAATTTCGACTTCTTGTTTTCTATTACTCGGATGTACGCTACTGCTGAGATAGCCTCCTTGGACGCATCTGCGAAAACATGTAACTCACAGTTCTGCTGATCAAATGCCAACTCAGTATATGATCTCGAGATTTCAATGTCCTGTAAGTCTTTCAGCGATGACTTCCATTCTTGCCATTTGGACAATAACTCATTCGGAAGGGGGTTGTCCCATTGCAAAGAGCTATCCTGAATTGCTTGTCTTAAAATGAGTCTACCACTAAGAACTACTGGTGCGGCGAAGCCGAGAGGATCGAATATTTCGTTGATCACTGATAGAAGTCCTCTTTTTGTGTATGGTTTGTCATCGAACGATAGTCTGAATGTAAAAATGTCTTTGATGACATCCCAAGTGAGTCCAAGACTTCTTTGCAGAAAAGAAGCGTCCTTGTCAAAGTCCATTTCCTTTACTCCATCCGCGATATCTTCAGATGAAAAGTTTCTCAATACCTCACCACTGTTCGATATTATCTTATGTAGCCTAATTTTACCGCCCTGTATTAGCCTTTGTTGTGTCGAACTGATCAAATCACCAATTTCCTCTGTGTTTTCAGCAGAAACCAGCGCATCGTCAACATAAAAGTTCTCACGAATGAAATGACAAACATCGTCACATGTGGTGTCTTTGTGATTACAAACTGCCTTTCGCAAGCCAAATGTTGAAACGGCTGGGGACGGTGAATTCCCGAAAACATGAACCTTCATTCTAAATTCCTTCAGAGGTTTATCAATATTATTGTCCTCGAACCAGATGAATCTCAAAAAGTCTCTATGTTCTGAATTTACCTCAAAATTGAAAAACATCTGTTCTACGTCCGCAGTTGCTGCATACTTTCCTTTGCGGAATTTTATCAGAACACCAACCAAATTGTTCGTTAGATCCGGTCCTTTGAGCAATACATCATTTAAACAGATGACTTCATGTTGAGCCGAGGAGTCAAATACTACTCTGATTTTAGAGGGTTTTTTAGCATTGTAAACACCAAATATTGGCAAATACCATACTTCCTGACCTTCCTGTAGATGGGGTGCTTTTTCCACGTGATCATTCTCAAAGAATTTCCTCATGAATTCTATGAAATGTCCTTGTTTCATTTTGTCTCTTTTGAGATTTGGTGCTAGATTTTCAGCTCTCTGTTTCGCTTGAGCGTAGTTGTTAGGTAAGGCTTGACGATCCTTCTTAAACGGAAGTGGAGCACTTAACTTTCCATTTTCCGCCTTTACGAATTCCTTTTCCATTGTCGCAAGAAATTCTCTGTCTTCCTGAGAAAGACCTGTTGAATCATCTTCCGGAGTACGTTGAAAGATCTGACTTGACGTTTCATTTCCGATATTGTCCTTTACCTTGAAATTGTATTCACAAGGTTCAAAATGAGATTCTCTTCCATTTGCTAAAATTGCAGTCTTATTCTATTGGAGACGTGTGTACTAGTCCCAAACATGACTCGCCTATTATCGCCCATCCTAGTCTCAATGTTTGTCCGTAGGACTCGTTATCTCCACCGATCCTTTGATCCATGACATGATGTGCTGGCATCATGTCACGGCCTATCAGAAGCAGGATATCTGCCTGTGCATCTATCTCCGGAATGAATCCTTCTAGGTCCTGTAAATGTTTATATTGTCTTGCAACATCTGGGGTTGCGATCTCATGCTTTGAGTTCGGTATCCCATTGCATTCTAGTATAGTGGGACATTTCATCTGTACATTCCCATCCACTGATTCTAGTACATAACCATTGGCTAATCGTCCTGAACAATTTGTTTGTCCTGAGCATGAAACAAGAGTATATTCTGTAAAGTCTGAGTTTTCATTAAAATGTTAAAAAAACTCACTTCGAGCCATTGACCTATTGTTCTGATCATCAATTGTCGCATAAGTTTGGATACTTAATTCTGGTTTACCATCTGGATAAACTTTGACCAAAACGGTTTTTACACATGACTTGCCTTTAAATTGAAGTCCATTGGCTTGATCTCCACAAATTTGTGTAAACTTCGTCTCTACTGATTTATTATTTAGTTCCCCGCCATGATCGTTGTCGGGTTGTTTTTGTTCTATGTGAAATGGAGTACTATGTTTTCTGCTATTACATTTCTCACATTTGACGTTATCTCGACAATCCTTAGCTAGATGTTTTCCAACCAAATACTTGTAACAAAGTCCATTTTTCTGAACGATTTGTCTTTTCTCATCAAGTGACATTCCGTTGAATACCTTGCATGTCGCTAATGTATGTTGTCCGTTTTCATGAAGAGGACATATCACTTTCTTTGAGCTTTCCCTGTCTATCTCGGTTTTAGCGGATATAATTCGGGTGCCATGTGTCTTAGGCGGATTGTTGAATCTAATTTCTGGTTTCCTATCTTTTCTTGGAAATTCGTTACGAGTGTCATTTGTTCTTATGTGAAAACTTGGATCATTTAAGTGTACAGCCATACCGTGTACAAATTCTACAAACACTGAAAAAGGTGGATACATCAACTCAGGAGCCGTCTTCTTTTTCCTACCATATTCAATCCATTTGTTCTGTACAAAGAGTGGAAGTTTGGTTGCGATTGCGTTTACTCCAACCGATGAATCGAAGTAACTCAAGACTAAACTATACTGTGGATTTTCCTTGACTGACTGTATTTCTGAAAGCAGATCAGATAGTTCATAGAGTTTTTCTGGTTCGTTGCTTGAGATTCTCGGAAACTTATCTAGTCGATCCTTCAAAGATGTTGCAACTTTCTCAGGCGCCCCGTATCTCTCATCGAGTCTTCTCCAGATCTTATTCAGAGGTTCTGTTTCATTGTGAGCATTAGCAACTCGTAGACTAATGGCCTGTCGCTTTGACTGTGGACCCAACCATCGGATCAAAAGATCTAGTTCCTCTGCACTAGTTGTTCCTAACTCCGTTCTAATGTTCATGAAACCACTTCTCCAGCTGAGATATCGTTCTGGTCTATCATCATGTTAATCTAGAGAGCAACAAGTCTTTTTTATGATGTATTTTGTTAGTTCACTGACTGCTGATCTATACTCTTGATTTGTCTTGGATGTTGATTTGAGACTACTGGAGTGTATACTTTGGCGGGTGTAACATTGTTGTTGATTTCTGTATCAACTTTGTTCATTGGAATGAATTCCTGAACATTAGGATTCAGTGTATGAAGACCAGAGTCATTTTTCTCGGGATTTACAACTTTATTCACTGTGTAGATAGTCTGTTGAATGATATCATCAGTGTCTTTCTTATCGATTTTCACATATGTACTCTGAAATGTTTCCTTCACATCGTTGTAATCATGCATAGACACAAATTTGGCAACTTTTTCTGTAGAGAATATTTCCTGTATGCCTAAACTGTTGGCTTTTTTGCTTTCAATGTCAGATTCACCATCCTGTAATAACTCGTTAATTGCTGAAAATTCCGCCTCAGGCTTCATCATTTCTCTTTGATGTTTGAGAACATTCAGAGTGGATTTAAAGCCAAAACGTTGTTTTTCTAGTTTAGCCTCTGCTAATGCTTTTTCTTCTTTCACTTTTGTTTCTAACTCATTCTGCTGTTTCTTGAGTTGTTCTTCTTTTTCTATCATTGCAAGTCGTGTTTTAGCAATCTGTAGTTTCGATTTCTTTTCTATTAGAAGCATCCTGCTTGATTGTGAATGTGATGAACTTTGTCGTGACGGCCACTTGATTTTCTGTCTCTATCACTATGATCAGGTTTGTTTTCTGCCTCCGATTTAGTTTCTTGTTCCACTTGTTTTTCTGTTGTTTAAGTCTCACTAGATTCTGCTGCTTCTGATCTTAGTGTTAAACTTGTAGTCGAATCTTGTATCACTTGGCTTTCCATTGGTTGTTCATTAGGTTTCAGGATTGATTTTATTTTTCTAAGTCCATCTTTTACCATATTGTTAACTTCACTATAAAGATGTTCAACTACTGTTTCTTGTATAATTTCTTCCATGTGTTGAGAGTCTAAATATTGTTTGAATTCTTGAACCGTGTCATAAAATTTGGTCATTCCATCATGGAGGTGGTCACTTATTTCTTGCAATGCGACATTGTCATCTGAGTATCTATCAATGAGATCAATTGTTGCTTCAAGGTTACTTTTCAGTTGAGCTAGTATTCGGAATTGTTTGTTTACTCTTTCTTCGTATATGGGTCTGGCCTTATCTGTCATCGTTCTGACTCTTCTATCTTCATCTGATCCCCCTGATGCCATGTCTGCCTGTCGTGGTCCCTAGGCTTTTTACTGTTATGTCCTAAGCCTAATTGAGTTGTTCCTCCCCGGAGGAAGGTAAAAAGCTACAGTACAAAATGTAAATATCATAAACACATGTTCCAATAAGTACAGAAAAACATCATAAATCAGCGTTAATAATCATAAAAGGCCTATGAATATCAGTGTCACGTCTAAATATGTCAAAACAATCAATCCTAGTATGTGTTTTCATTGAAAAAAAAATTTCGAAAAATGAGCAAAAATTGGAGCCTTTGCGACTGGTGAGCAAAATGAAAATTCAATGTGACAAGTCTAAACTAAATGACAAGAACACCATAAAAGTGCATTTTACGTAGATGCTCAAAAATGTTGTGCCTACATATCTTCTAAAAGTAAACCTGATTGTCCTATAACAACAAAAAATCTGAGCATAACGCCTAATAGGTCCTTTAAAATATCTATGTTATCATTTACTTTTGCAAAAAAATGTGATTCTATCGCTTGGCTCATTGCTGCCAAATATTCTATAAAATGCCTAAATATCGAAAATACAATAATAAACAATGCATAAACATTACGGAAATATCATGAAAAAATCAAATATGTGTAGTCAAACATATATACACTTCAAAAGACATTGAAGATCTGATTCGGGTCATAAACTCGAACGACCCTTTCCTCCTCACAGTCACAATTTTGACACGTGCTACTTCCTATTATTCCAATCTTACAATGTTTAACATTAGTAAAAATCCTGTTGTGACACAATTTGAAGTCTAGATCAATACATTCAGATGGTTTCCAAAAATTATGTACTTGTTTCCACACAAAACGGAAATCACTTTCATGAATACCACATTGTTCATACCAAAATTCATAACATTTAGGTTTAATAAAACACTTTTGTAATAGTAATGTATAAAACCTTTTTGTTGTACATAGCGTCATATCACACACTTTACTGTCAAATTGAACATAAAATTGGGAGAGTTCTTCAATTTTCAAATAACAATTTGTCAAAACGACTTCTTTCCACTCAACAGAAATATGATTCAATAATAACATATACAATTTCCTGACAATGTTAAAATTAACATCTATTTCTTTTTATCTCTTCATATCAAAAATTGCCTGAACTGGCAAAAATCCAGGTATAGCTTCATATGATATATCTTTAACTAGTACAATACCAGCTTTTATAAAACATTCCCATTCTTTACCAGACACAAACATCAAGCTGTTATAAAACAGTGGTTGATTGTAAACATCACAGTTTATTATATTAAAAGGTACATCTTTTCTAATGCACTGCCATGCTTCCAACATTTCTCTGTACACATGCGGTAAACATAATAAATCATTTTTGTTTAAACGCAAAAATAAAACAGGCCTAGTAGATTCATACAATGTACTCTGCTCAAAAAATAGCTAAAGGTACTTTTCCAAATACAATTGCACCCAGGGTTTAAAAATCTTCCTTAAAATTTCAATCTAAATGAAAACATTTTTAAATAAATATCTTGAAAATTCAAGCCACCATCCTGTTTCATACCATTAATAGTTGCATATTGTATTAAATTAGACTTAGAATCCCTAAAAAATTCAATATATATTTGCTTTAAATCTGTCAGTACATTTTCGGGTATTGGCGAAACAGCTAATAGATACCAAATTCTTGATACCAATAAAGAAGAAATTACAATATTTCTACAAGATAAAATCAATTGTCTTTGTTTCCACATATTATCAATACATCTTATTTTTCTGATCTTATCCTTCGAATTCATGTCATTACATACATCAATGTCTACACCAACATAAACGCCAAGAACTTGAATACATTTTTCACAAACTCTACCGGTGCACCTGGTCCATGCTCCCAGTTTTTAGTGGAGTCCGAGTTGCTCATTTACTTTTGTTACTTTGTATGTATGATTTTAGTTACTTTATGTTCTTCGTTGTGTGTGTCTATTTTCCATGTCTGGTCTTTGTCCCTGGATTACATTCTTTTGATTACCACTATAACCTTGGTTCCCTTGATTACCCTTAATCCAAGTACAGTCTAATCAACATCAGTCAAACTTCCTTTTCCGATAGATAAAATTTAAGACTTACTTCTATTAATCTTAGAACCTGATGCTCTACTATATAAATTAAATACATCGAAAGTACATTCAACAGATTCTTATTGCTCAAACACAAGGTAGTATCATCTGCATGTTGAAACAAAACTGCAGTTTTCTTACTGTAAGGTATACGTATTCCATTAATATTACAATGTTTCTTAATTGCCATTAACAGTGGTTCTGCTGATAAAACATACAATATAGCACTGATAGGGCAACCTTGCCTAATACCATTTCGTATCATAAAATGTTTTGTTAAAAAAACCGTTACACTTGACAGTACTTTGAATATCGGTATACAAAATCCTAATCCAATTAATAAATTTACATCCAAAACCAACACTATCTAATACTCTAATGAGATAATCATGAGACACTCTGTAAAAAGCTTTCTCTTGATCAAATTTTAAAATATACCCTTCTACATCATCATCATCTACCATATTAATTACATCACGTAACTAGCTATTGTATCTCTAATATGACTGGCTATTTGATATTATCTTGCAAAGTACTGATTGGAATCTATTTGACATGACACGTGCTAAAATCTTGTAACCTACCTGCAACAATGAAATAGGTCTATAATTCTTTAGATCCCTTTTATCACCTTTTTTCTTATAAATAAGAGACAGTACACCATTTTTCATAGACCTTGATAAGGTGTGACATTTTTTAAATGCCTTAAACACCTTCAGTAAAATGTCATGTAAAACATGATAATATTTACAATAAAACTCCACTGTATGCCCATCAGATCCTGAACTCTTATTTTTAGACATTTTATGTAATGCCACAAAAATCTCGTCTCCAGTAATATCACTATCACATACTCCTTGATCAATATCATCAACTTTCACATCAATATTTTGCAAGAAAACATCCATTTATTTTTTGTCTATTTCCACACATGAATACAACTTATTATAAAATCTATACCGTATGTCTAACAAACCATCAGTATCAGAAACAGTAGTTTTATCATCAAAATCAATTATTTCTTCAATACAGTTACTTTCTTGGATGTACTTTTCTAAATTCGAAAAAGACTTTATACAGTTATCTTTTTCTGTGGCCCAAAAAGCTTTTGATCTCAAGATAGCACCTTTACATTTCTCTAATTCTAATAAACTTAATTCTAACTGTACGTTGTCATATCTTTCTACATCTACATTTTCTCCTTCTGCAATTCTCATACATAACGTTTGCATCTTATTATGTATACAATAATACTCAGCATTTTTGTCTTTTGCAATTCTCTTACTAAAAAGTTTAGAGAATTTCTCAACTCTATATTTTAAATTATCCCACCAATCAATACATCATCATCAAAAAGAGAACATTTCTTACTGTCATCAATAATATTAAACATTTTGTTACATAATCGTCATTATCCAACAATGTATTGTTAAAAATCCATACACCTGGACCTCTTTCTACTTCATCAAAAACTCTCATTTCCACAAAAGAATGATCGCTTAAAGAAGTCTCTTTATACTTTACATATTGTGCAAAATTTGACAAATTTCTAGTAATGAGAAAATAATCCAATCTTGATTGTTGTAAATAAAAATCACCAACTCGTTTCCATGAAAAAGTTCTAACACTAGGGTTTTTAGTTCTCCACACATCATATAAATTGTTATCTATCATCAAATACAAAGTAAGTTATAACTCATATCGTTTCTGTGCACAGTTTTATTAGATCTATCCAGATATGACTAAGTTGTATTCTTGGACGCTTACCCTACCGGTGCACATGGTCCATGCTCCCAGTTTTTGGTGGAGTCCCAGTTGCTCATTTACTTTTGTTACTTTGTATGTATGATTTTAGTTACTTTATGTTCATTGTTGTGTATGTCTGTTTTCCATGTCTGGTCTTTGTCCCTGGATTACATTCTTTTGATTACCGCTATAACCTTGGTTCCCTTGATTACTCTTTCCAATCACCCGATAAAATAAATATTATCATAGGAGCTAATATATTGATTAAAAAATAATGATATGCATAAATATTCAATATGTTATAAATACAATCTTCATGTTCAAATTGGACATGTACAAATCTACCTTCATCATCCTTTGAAATTAATTGTATATTATGTTTAAACCTTTTATGTACAAGGATAGCAACACCTTGTCTTTTAGTACTACTATTAAAATATAAAACACGACCGTCGTACATTCTATCAATATTCAAAATAAAATCATCATCCCAGAAGATTTCTTTTAGTAACAAGAAATCAATCCTACTATTATCAATAATTTATACATACTTCTTAAATTTATTAACGTCTCTCAACCCAGTACAAACAGCACCATTGCAAAAATAAAAAAAGTGAAACATATATTAAACACCTCCATTGTTAATATTCTTTTGGCTGGATTTGTCTTCCTTAATATTATTTACATTCGGATAAAATTTCATCTTGTTCCTTCTTTTTTCACCTTCTACTGTACAAAATTCAGAAGCACTTACATCTGAGCTCCCAGAACAGGACACATCAAGGTCTGTTTCTAATGTGACATCGACTTCAGTGTTATCACCACTAGAGAGGGTGTCAGTGTGCATATCATCACTAACAATATTACATTCTTTAACATTTTCTTTTACAACATGCTTATGTACAAAAAGTTTCATCATCAGTCACCTGTTCTTGAAATATCATCTCTTTGTCTTTTCTGTCCTTGAGCGATTCCTTCAGTTGATCCATCTCCAGTAAGACCTTCACTACATTGTCTGTCAGTCTTATCATCACATGTGGTCCCGAAGACCACATTGGAATCATCTTTGGCCCGAAGACCATATTATCATCACAAACGATCAGATCGATCTTTTCACTATCCGTCATAGTCCTAAGGACCATCTCATTTCTCTCCTCTATAGTCCCGAAGACTACATCGTTTTTGTCTAAAGTGGTCGCGAAGACCACACTATCCTTGCTTTTATTGGCTCCGAAGACCGAATTATCACTATATTTATTGCCCCCGAAGACCAAATCATCACTATTTTCCGCGGCCCCGAAGACTACATCTTCAACTTCTATAGTGACTTCCACATCCTTTGCTGACTTTTTCTCGCCGACAATGTCTTCTTCTTCAGTAACTTGATACAATGTATGTAAAATCCTCATTTTGTTTCTCGCTTTCCACTGTATCTGAAACATCTACAATTTCAACTTCGTAATTTTTTTTTATCATCCTCACCTCCATTCTCATTTGGTGTTGTTTCCCTTTTTATCCTTAATTATATGATCACTATCTTCCTTTCTGCCAATACACCTCTCAGTTACCAATCTACATTCTTTGCACTTACATCTTCCTCCATCTTGTCACAAGTGAAACAAGGACAAACGCATGTTTCTTTTCTTTGCAAAAAACAATGCCTAAGTCTTTTCTTGCAATTATCACACGTAGATATCTTACATTCATGCTCTTTATGACCATGCTTATCACAGTTGAAACATATTAGTTGTGGACATTGTCTGTACGTATGACCAGGAGATCCACAATAGTTACATAACTGCCTGTGATGGTCATGTTCCTACTCCTGTGTCAAATTCCATTGACCAGGGAAGGGAAGTAATCCCATGAGGAAACTGAACTCGGACATCCCTTGTCCCATCTGCAACTTCAGTTCCAGGATGAACATGTCTAGAAACTTGAGATAATGGTTTTCAATTCTTTTCTATCAGTACATTAAGAATTGATTCATAACTAACGTGAGCAGGCAAGTGAGTAACTGAAACCACTACTGAGTTTTGAAAAACAAATAAACATTCATGAAAACTATCAATATTAACTCCCTTTGTTAATTTATCTGCATTTTCTTCACTGTCGATAATAACACAATACCAATGTTCAATTTCATCCCGGACAACTGCTAAAACGGTATTTTCACCACAAACCTGCTCAGGAGCCTTAATGATTTTTTCTGGAGTTCCAGGTGCTTTCGGAAGATTCATAATCTTAACCGCACATTTCTTCTGATATATCTTCTTTCTATTTGTGTACTGTCTTGGCCTATCTCCTGCTTTACAACCAAATACAAATGGCTCTCTGTGCTCTGTTCTCATTATTTAAATTTGGTTTTAGGTTCAATCAGTAAAAGCGAATCAAACGCACCTTTCTCCCCCCTATTTCCTGCACTAAATGACAGGAAAAGGGGAAATATACGACAAAATTTGACAAGTGTCCTATCTCTTTGCATCAATGAAACAATATCAAGCATGCAGAAATGTATCTGAACACATAGATATAGCTGAACTCACCAAAACGGAGCGGCAAAATGTAAACCCACGCCTGGTGAATCAGACTGCGACCTGAACACAGCGCCTTAGACCACTCGGCCATCCTGACATTGTGACAAAAGTGACGAAATCTTTTTACTTCAGTTTACTTTTTGTTGCTGGATTATACAGAGGAAACTATTTCTTTATACCTGTGAATAATGTTTCGGTGCTAGCTGCAGCCTGTCCAGTGGTGTGAGGGTTTCGTCGTCGATCATTGGGACCAGAGGTGGCCTTGAGCTGACATTTTATTATGCCTGTGGGGTTGTTGTCTCTTTGATATTTTCAACATCTCCATTCTCCTCATAAATATTGCCTTCAAAGATTTATCAAAAGCTTTTTACAGAGTTTGGCGGGACGGGCTATTTTATACACTGCGGCAAAATAATATCCAGGGAAACTACTGTCGTTTGTTCCGTAATCTTTTTTGTTTGGTCTTGTTTGGAGAATTTGAAACTGAATGGTTCGATTAGGAATATGGCGTCAAATAAGGCTGTGGTCTTTATCCTGCTTTGTTTTCTTTTGTAATGAATGAAATGGTCTGTTTGTTAAACAAAAATACGCATTGCATGCGCTTTTATTGCCTAATGACATTATGCTGATGGCAGAATCCGAGCAGGATCTTAATACGTTGTTCGATTGATTTGCAAAGTTCGCTTGCAAATGAAATTTGAAATTCAATACGAACATGTCCAAAGTTATGGTCGTCGAAGGTTGAAATTAGGTGGTATACAATACCGAGGGGCAAAGATTCGTTTGTTGAACTAAAATGATTACGGCTACGTCGTCCGTTCTCCTAGAATTAGGCTGGGAACTTATAAATTACATCTTAGATAGACAACGCGTGTCGTAATCAGTATTTACCCAACGATCTGGAGGAGAGACTGCGTGCAGTAGTGTGAAAGGTTGTATTTTTTTTCATATGTTTTACTATTTTATTTGTATTACCTGCAAGATAGTACACATTATTCATTATATCATAAGCTGTTCATTGTACTCAGTTAATTTGGTTTTGTCGGTCGATGCTTAATTTGTCTGGATTGTATTTTTTTTTTTTTGATTGTCCAGATAAATGTTGCACCTAGGTAACTTTCTATGATTATTTCTTATTGGCCAGTTCATACTTTAAACAATCCTAATTTCGGGGATTTGATACATCGCATTTACACCCAAAGAACTTGAGATAAAGGATGCTACAGACAATGTGAGGTCAGCCTTATAACTTGACCTAAACAAAGAAATCGATGGTAAAAGAAAACTTTACGACAAACGTGATGACTTTTCATTTAGAATTGTCAACTTTCCTCTCACCTGTGGCAACATCCCTTCAGCACCTGCGTATGGAGTGTTCATATCACAACTCATACGTTATGCCAGAGCTTGCCAAAACTACGTAGACTTTTTTTTATCGCGCTAAAACTCTTAACAAATAGGCTCATGGAACAGGGTTATGTTGCTACAAGATTGAAGCCATCACTACAGAAGTTTTATGCTCGTCATCATGAACTCGTGAATCGTTATGGTGTATCCATCTGTGCCATGAAAACTGATTTATTTAACGGGTCATAGTTTTCCTTTCCTCGTTTGTCTACCCCGGATTTGACTTTTTATGAGCAACTCGGCAGGTGTATCTAGAAAAACAGAGGACGCTTACCCTACCAGTGCATCTGGTCCATGCTCCCAGTTTTTAGTGGAGTCCGAGTTGCTCATTTACTTTTGTTACTTTGTATGTATGATTTTAGTTACTTTATGTTCTTTGTTGTGTGTGTCTGTTTTCCATGTCTGATCTTTGTCCCTTGGCTACATTCTTTTGATTACTGCAATAACTTTGGTTCCGTTGATTACTCTTTCGCAAAGATTTGAAAGAGTCAATGTTGACTAGCTTGGACATATGTAAAATTCAGACTATTATAAAAAAAACTATTATATTTCGAAACAGAATTTTTGTCTTACAACTTGTTAGTTCCTTAGCACTTAGCACAGTGAAGTTTTGGAGCATAATTCATATTTGGAACTAAAGCCGTTTCTTTATCTGAGTACCTTTATACTAGTATAGTCTGATGAGTGGATTTTTTCTGTAAATCTCTGTTTATTTTTATAGAACCTGAATAAATGTATGAAACTGAATGGTATCAACTTTCACTAATAATCTACCCATGAGCTAGTCGGTTTCATTGGCATGCAACGTGTTTTTACTGGTGGATTGAGATTGCCAATACACATGACTCTGATGATGAACTTTACGATAGCAATACACATTCAGATGAATAACTTTGATGTTACAGTTGAGTGCTTAATCATTGACAGTAGTTATCTGAAATTTAATTAATTATTCATTGGTTTTTAAGGGACACCTGTTTGGTGATAATAATTATTCATAGAATGTATGTCTCACACCTGTATTTTAAACTGGACAGTTAGATAATGATTTTTAATTGAGTTATTTATTTATATTTGTGATTTTGCATTTTGTGTTATTGAATAATTTTTTTCAGTGAAATTTGGCTTTAATTTTTTGTTTTCAAATTATTTTCGCTGTTTCCACACTAAATTGGTTAATGTTGTTTCTTCCACATTTATCTTTTTAGCTCCAATTAATTATTTGGTTAAATTTTCTGGAGTTAATTGAAGTGGCACGACTATAGTCTTATAAATATATATTGTCTGCGCATTGATACTGAAATGCATTTGGATATTGTGATTTATGTCTTTGTGAAAATTTTGTGTATTTGTACGTGTATATTAAATAGATTCATAACTGCCCGTCCCTGCCCTGCCCATACTGATGTTACAGAAAGAGGTAAGGTAGTTAACTCTTGATACAGTAAAGGCATTGAAGAGTATCAACTGATATTGACATACATCTAACTTGTGGTAAGCATAAACAGTTTAATATATGTCCTGAAGAGTAAGTTAAATACTAAGTTTAGTGTTAGCTGAGTTTGTATAGAATCTAGATCATTGAAAATTCCAGTTACTGGTGTTGATATTCTAGACTGCATAGGTAGATATGTTGCTTTTGATGTAAGAGTGTTGACTGATTGAATCAAATGATCCTCTCTTGCGGTGAATAGCAGATTGCACCATACTTCTCTATATATACAAGTGTATATCAGTAACAGCAGTATACCAGCATCCCACACTTTGATATATATAGTGTTGTATATTTATTGTATTGTATATACATTAGTATAGTTGTTCGTACTCTGTGAGGTACGGGTTACACATATATTAATGAGTACTTGATGTGTACAGCTATGTTGTTTAGCAGTGTCGTATGAACTTAACGAAGTACAGGTACATAATATGACCATGTAGTATACATTAAATTGTGTTTGATATTTGTTATTATTATTTGGTAAATACCAGAACTATTCGGGTAAATAGACATGAATAATTTTATATGATGTAATTAAGACTGTACTTAAAATCAGCACATAAACTTCCATAATCCTAAAGGTTCTGTTGACATACCTTGGTTGTATTGTTTTATTACTGCTGCATTGCTGAATTACTTACTTAAGTGGTGTTCTAATAGTATAGTAGTAGAATGGCTTAGTCTACAAATGTTCATCAGTACTTTATTACTCGATGCATACACATGTAATATTACAGTGAAACTTCTCAAAACCGGCCACCACTGGCATAAGAAGAAATGGCCGGTTTACAGGGTTTGCTGGTTTGTTGAAAAATAGCAAAGAGTTCTCAAAATGACTACTTATATTGTTTTTAATTACTGACTAGGTATCACTATTTACCATAATGTTACCATATGTTTTATACATGTATTTTAAAATAAAATTTCTGTATGAGTAACTGTTCGTTTTTTTTTTTTGAAGGATTTAGTTGACAGTCGTAGTTTGGTAAATCTTCTCAACTGCTGCTAATGTTTCTTCTAGTGAGAGCTGTTCCTGTGTTGCTGTCCTTGGTTCGGTATTGTCGTCGTCGTCGGTCGTCACTTCCATTTGTGTCTGGTTGTAGTTAGTGGCTTGCAATGAGTTCTTTCTCCCAATCGTTAGACTCATCTTCGGTTGGTAAGATTTCGTCGATGCACGAGTCTTTCTCTGGCAAAACTACCAAAATTTTGTACCCTAAATATATTTTAAATTCTCTTGTAGGTACATAACCATACCATATTCTCTGCTTTATTTTTCAGAAACCAACCATTGTTCTATACTTTTCACTGTAGGCATACATACTACCTTCTTGGAGATCCACTTGCATTCTACTATATTGCATAACAGTTCTTCTGTTACCCAACTTTAGAGATCTATACAGGTCCTAGTTTCAGGTAGCAGAGTTTTCTGTTCTTCTGGTATATCCGTAGGTTCCTCTGGTAGATCAAATTAACCTGTTGTGTTCTTTTATTTACTACACAGAGCCATGTCAGAATGAGATCAACAACATTGTATTGGTTTTCAAGGATATGAATCTCAGGCCTACAACACAAATACCTGATGATTTCACGATATGGATGGAGGAATACAAGGTGACGAATACTCACACCCTCACAAACTATTTCACCATATTCCGGGGAACAAAAGACTGTAACAACATATGATATGTGACGGTCGGAGTTTACACCTACAGCACTAAACAATGGCAATGCTTTGGTCACTTCGTAATGATGCCAGCGGAATCTTTCTACGGCTTGCTCTAACAAATGACATTTTGATAAATCGGACAGTATCTGTGGTTCTGTTTATCCTGTATGAACAGTTTTATATGGCAAGACAGTACGAAAACGAAGATATAGCAACATGCACTTTCTGGAAGGCAAAAGATCGGAAGAATATCATTGCTGCTGAATCAAAAAACATACTTACATCCAATTTTTTCGATTGATTTCAAAATGAACTTAAGAACATAACTTGCTGCAATAAGAATACTATCACGGAGTATGTCACTTTACCTCGAGCTGTTAGAGAGATTTCGAGTCAACACAACTTGAAACCATCACCAAATAAAAACCAACTCCACTCAAACAGTCAACGACAACTAATGAGTAAAAACAGATTTAATAACTAACTGAACAGGTTCAATAGCTTTCCAAAGACGTTTTATTCAAGAGTATTGAAGGATAACAGGGATTAGCAGCTTGTACCAACATTATATGCTGAATTCGTGATCCTTATTTACCATAACAATTCGATAAAACAGTTATCAATCGACAATAAAGTAGAACAGGACAGACAGATAAAAATAAAATCTGAAGTAGAGCTTGACATAGATATAGAACCACCAGAAATATCTGAAATCATAACAGCAATCAAAAGTCTGAAATGTGGCAAAACACCAGGTAGTGATAATCTCAATGCAGAACTCTTTAAAAACTATCCATACCTATCCGCAAAAATTCTCCATCCCATCTTCCAAGATATCTGGAATAAGACCAAAGTACCAGATGAGTGGAACAAAGGAACCATCATAAAATTACCAAAGAAAGGGTCATTAAATGATTGTAATAACTGGCGAGGTATTACTTTGATTTCTATCCCAAGTAAGATACTAGCCAAAGTTGTCATCAAAAGAATTGCAAGATCTGTAGATGAACTATTGAGAAAAGAACAAGCTGGATTTAGACCAGGTAGAGGCTGCATCGACCAAATTTTCACGCTACGCAATATTATTGAGCAGAGCACTGAATGGCAGAGACAACTCTATATTAACTTTATAGATTTTGAAAAAGCTTTTGATAGCATACATAGAGAAAGTTTATGGAAAATAATTAGATCATACGGAATACCACAACAACTTATAGACGTCATCAAAAGTTTCTACACGAACTTCAGATGCAGAGGCGGAAACAACAGCGACATGTATTTCAATGTAAAAACTGGAGTCCGTCAAGGCTGTGTTATGTCATCAACACTTTTCATCATAGCCATTGATTGGGTGATGCGACAAACGACGAAAGATACACCAAGAGGCATCAGATGGAATACCTTCTCCATCTTGGAAGATCTAGACTTTGCCGATGACATAGCTTTGCTTTCTCACACCCACCAACACAAGAAAAGAAACTTCAGAATTTTGCTGGACAAATTGGGCTAAACATCAACAAAAAGAAAACCGAGGTTATGATGTTGAATGTAAACACACCAACACCTATCAAACTGCACGAACAATGTCTACCTTTTACCAACAAATTCACATACCTCGGTAGTATAGTTACAACTGATGGAGGTGCGGAGAGCGCCATCCACCTTAGCCTCTCAAAAGCAAGAGGAGCATTTAATAGCTTGCAACCTGTCTGGAGATCAGGACAGTACACTATCCGCACCAAACTAAAATTGTACAACAGTTGCATCTTGCCTATCCTGCTTTATGGGTCAGAGAGCTAGAGGATAACAGAGTTAGACCAACACAAACTCTCAACCTTTCACACCAGAAGTCTGAGGAGGATCCTAAGAATATTTTGGCCTCTTAAGATCAGTAATCAGGACCTCCTTAATAGATGCCAACAAGAAGACATGGCCACCATCATTATGAAACGAAGATGGAAGTGGTTAGGACATGTCCTGCGAAAAGACCCAAAAGACAACACAAAAACAGCCCTATTCTGGACACCTGAGGGAAAACGCAGGAGAGGACGCCCAAAGATCACCTGGAGACGCACCATTGAAGCAGAAGTCAAAGAACATAAGAAGAACTTGGGGCACATTACAGAAACTTGCCAATGATAGACAAGAGTGGAGGAACTTCGTTGCTGCCCTACATGCCAGTGGCGTAAAGGGCAGTAAGTAAGTAAGTAATATCTTGTCTACATAGAAGCAGACCTGCATTTACCTGGTACATCATCCAACACAGCGTATCTTTGTCTATTTCTTGAGGTAATACCATAAACATGTTCCACTACTGATTGGTACCAACATTCTAGAGGAAATTATAAAAGATGCACAGCAACAGTATGACCAATGATTTCTTAAAGATGATTGCATGTAGACCGTTCTTTCTAGCCCTTCGCGATAAGGAAGTGCAGAGTCAACATTGCCGATTGGCACAGATGAAGTGAGCGGAAAAAAAACCGTTTACCATTCCTGCCAACTCTGAGAGGGGTCATCAAAGGATTCCGAATAAGATGCTTCAACATCCAACAGCAGTTGCTGTACTTCACTCGACCAACAGCATAACAAAAGAATCATTCATGTGGCTCCTAGAGTATTGTTGTGTGAACTTTAAACGGTTACCAGTTCAAGGGACATAGTGAAAGCAGCGCTCTGCCGATGTCAAAAGTAGTACTTCCATCGATCCAATCGCTTTTATTGAGTCATCGGCCAACAAGTCTGACATTTAAGATGGACAGTATGATATATTTGAGGACCACCAAGTTGACATCAGAGAAGAACACATGATGGATTTATCTATTACATATTGGATGGATAACAGGAAGATGAAACCACACAAACAAAACATTCTATCTTCGCCACTTAACAAAGCTATGTATGCAAACTTTGACTAGTAATGAGAGGAGTACAGAATAATGGACAGTGATACTAACAAACGAGAGATAGTACCACCAGCATCTCAGTATTCTACTGTACTTCCTTCACCCAACAACAGCATGGGTCAAATGGGAAAAGATAGAACAACATCACTTGTGAAGGGTCGATTCTCCTGGCATGGAATGACCAAGAATATTGAACGGTGGATTCATCAGTGCCCTTAATACATATGGCGAAAAACAGATATGACAGACAGAGCCCAATGAACAGTATATTGTCCTGCAACTAATGGAAATCATCTGGTTGGACTTCTTGAAACTTGAAATGTCCAAATGCGGTCTTCAGCATGTGTTTGTCATCACTGACCACTTTATCCGCTGCGCACAAGCGATTCCTACCAAGGATGAAACGGCAAAGAAAACAGCTGAGGCTTTCTTTAGGATCTTGGTGGTGTACTGTGGACTACCAAAATAAATCCCTACAAATTAAGATGGCAACTTCGAGAGTCTTCTCCTTAGGAAGTTATAAAAATTCACAGGTACAAAGAAATCTCGTACCACGCAAAACCATCCACAAAAAATGGCCAGTGAGAGAGGTTTAATAGGACACTTATCAGCGTGTTGTAAACATTGGAGAAAGACGAGAAAAGAGAATGGAAATCCTACATTGTTCCTACTGTCCATGCCTACAACTCAACCAAGCATG